>JAQAHW010000042.1:3175000-4487566 GCA_027580185.1 Tuta absoluta | reverse complement strand
TAACCTAACCTAACCTAACCTAACCTAACCTAACCTAACCTAACCTAACCTAACCTAACCTAACCTAACCTAACCTAACCTAACCTAACCTAACCTAACCTAACCTAACCTAACCTAACCTAACCTAACCTAACCTAACCTAACCTAACCTAACCTAACCTAACCTAACCTAACCTAACCTAACCTAACCTAACCTAACCTAACCTAACCTAACCTAACCTAACCTAACCTAACCTAACCTAACCTAACCTAACCTAACCTAACCTAACCTAACCTAACCTAACCTAACCTAACCTAACCTAACCTAACCTAACCTAACCTAACCTAACCTAACCTAACCTAACCTAACCTAACCTAACCTAACCTAACCTAACCTAACCTAACCTAACCTAACCTAACCTAACCTAACCTAACCTAACCTAACCTAACCTAACCTAACCTAACCTAACCTAACCTAACCTAACCTAACCTAACCTAACCTAACCTAACCTAACCTAACCTAACCTAACCTAACCTAACCTAACCTAACCTAACCTAACCTAACCTAACCTAACCTAACCTAACCTAACCTAACCTAACCTAACCTAACCTAACCTAACCTAACCTAACCTAACCTAACCTAACCTAACCTAACCTAACCTAACCTAACCTAACCTAACCTAACCTAACCTAACCTAACCTAACCTAACCTAACCTAACCTAACCTAACCTAACCTAACCTAACCTAACCTAACCTAACCTAACCTAACCTAACCTAACCTAACCTAACCTAACCTAACCTAACCTAACCTAACCTAACCTAACCTAACCTAACCTAACCTAACCTAACCTAACCTAACCTAACCTAACCTAACCTAACCTAACCTAACCTAACCTAACCTAACCTAACCTAACCTAACCTAACCTAACCTAACCTAACCTAACCTAACCTAACCTAACCTAACCTAACCTAACCTAACCTAACCTAACCTAACCTAACCTAACCTAACCTAACCTAACCTAACCTAACCTAACCTAACCTAACCTAACCTAACCTAACCTAACCTAACCTAACCTAACCTAACCTAACCTAACCTAACCTAACCTAACCTAACCTAACCTAACCTAACCTAACCTAACCTAACCTAACCTAACCTAACCTAACCTAACCTAACCTAACCTAACCTAACCTAACCTAACCTAACCTAACCTAACCTAACCTAACCTAACCTAACCTAACCTAACCTAACCTAACCTAACCTAACCTAACCTAACCTAACCTAACCTAACCTAACCTAACCTAACCTAACCTAACCTAACCTAACCTAACCTAACCTAACCTAACCTAACCTAACCTAACCTAACCTAACCTAACCTAACCTAACCTAACCTAACCTAACCTAACCTAACCTAACCTAACCTAACCTAACCTAACCTAACCTAACCTAACCTAACCTAACCTAACCTAACCTAACCTAACCTAACCTAACCTAACCTAACCTAACCTAACCTAACCTAACCTAACCTAACCTAACCTAACCTAACCTAACCTAACCTAACCTAACCTAACCTAACCTAACCTAACCTAACCTAACCTAACCTAACCTAACCTAACCTAACCTAACCTAACCTAACCTAACCTAACCTAACCTAACCTAACCTAACCTAACCTAACCTAACCTAACCTAACCTAACCTAACCTAACCTAACCTAACCTAACCTAACCTAACCTAACCTAACCTAACCTAACCTAACCTAACCTAACCTAACCTAACCTAACCTAACCTAACCTAACCAAGACTGGAGGATAGTCGTGAAATACAGAAGGAAAACCAGAAATCCACATGCCAGCCATGTCATATTGCAGGTGTCTCCACAAATATGGCAGCGGCTGACAGAGGCTGGGCGCGTCCATGTAGACATACAGCGTATCCCCGTTGCAGATCAGTCTCCATTGGTACAATGCACCAGATGCCTTGCATACGGCCATGGGCGCAAATTCTGTAAGGAAAGTATCGACACCTGCAGCCATTGCGGCGGACCGCATTTGCGTGCCAATTGTGAGGATTGGATTTCAAATGCGGCACCATCCTGCTGCAACTGCGTCCGAGCCTCGTTAGAAAAGACTGAACACAATGCTCTAGACTCCGAGTGTCCCACGCGAAAACGATGGGAGACACTAGCAAGATCGTCGGTTGCGTATTGCTAAGGTGGACTCGGTGGTAATAAATGCTGCAAAAATAGATGAAGACACTCAAACGCAGTCTTACAGAGTTATACAGGCAAATCTACAAAAAAAGAAACTAGCTACACAAGAACTTATGCTAGAAGGTGAAAAAAGGAAAATCTGCTTTGCCCTTCTGCAGGAACCGTACATCGGTGCCCAAGGCGAGCTGAAAAAACATGTTGGTACTCGAGTTATACAATGCACCCACAATAGAACGAAGCCAAACAAGTCAGCCATAGTGGTTTTTGATGATAATGTCACTATCATCGAACAACCAATGTTAACCACGGAAAACATAGCTGTGGCAATACTGAAGACTAGTGACTGGGCAGTTGGAGTCATATCTATATACCTCGAAGACCATCTTCCAATGGAGCCTTACCTGGACACCATCAAAAGGATTCGCGAAAAGCTGGATGTCAAATCAGTTCTGATGGGCGGAGATGGGAATGCCTGGAGTACGTGGTGGGGAAGTGTGACAGAAGACCATAGGGGAGAGGCACTTTCGGGATTTCTGGAGGAACTAGACTTTCATATACTCAACTCGGGACTAGAACCTACGTTTGACACAATACGAGGAGGCAAAGAGTTTAAAAGTCACGTAGATATCACCGCATGCTCACCCGAACTGTTGGGAGCTGTACACAACTGGAAAGTAGAAAAACAAATGATAAGCTCAGACCATAATGCCATAACATTTCAAATAAACCTTAAAAAACCAACTCAGAACAGAAAAAATAAAACAACTAGAATTTATAATACAAAAAAGGCAAAATGGATAGATTTCAAAACAGATTTAGACAAAAAATTCGAAATTAACAACATTAATAAATCAAGTATAGACAATATCACATCAATAGAGGAACTAGAATCTACAGTTAGTAAATACACAACCAGTATACGGGAAACATGCGATGATAACATACCTAAAATTAAAAAAATCACGAAGGTCAACTTTCCATGGTGGAGTCTAGAATTAGATTCACTTAAAAGCGAGATGCTAACAAAAAAGAGAAGGATTAAATGTGCAGCCCCCAATAGGAAGAAATATGTGATTGAAGAATACGTGACAGCAAAAACTAAGTACGAGGATGAAGCAACTCTGGCACAAACCAACAGCTGGAAGACCTTTTGCACGCAACAGGAGCGTGAGAGTATGTGGGACAGTATATATAGAATTATAGCCAAAACGACCACTACCTACGAGGACCTACCGTTAAAGAAAAACGACGAATTGGTCGTAGCAGAAGAAGCAGCCAAACATCTCGCAGACACGTTTTTTCCTGAAGATCTGAAGGAAACGGACAATGAAACACATAAACTCACGCGGTTGATAGCAGAGAGGTCTAACGATCCCACACCCAACGACTTTATCGACAGACCATTCACAGCTGCAGAATTGGAAAACACTGCACAGAGCTTCAATCCCAAAAAGGCACCAGGCCCGGATGGCCTTACCGCGGACATATGCCATGCAGTCATCTCGCACCATCCGGACGTCTTCCTCGGCCTCGCGAATAAGTGTCTGGAATTGTCACACTTTCCCAAACCTTGGAAAGAGGCAACAGTGATTGTCCTAAGAAAACCGGGCAAAGATGATTATACGCATCCAAAATCCTATAGACCCATTGGTCTGCTGTCAGTAATGGGAAAGATCTTGGAAAAAATGCTAATCAGACGTATTAGGTGGTACCTCCAGCAAAAAGCGAATCCCCGACAGTACGGTTTTGTGCCCCAACGAAGTACTGAAGACGCCCTTTACGATCTCCTTCAACAAATTAAAGACAACTTGAAGAAAAAGATGATCAATCTCGTCGTCTCACTTGATATTGAAGGCGCATTTGACAGCGCCTGGTGGCCAGCAATAAAATGTCGTCTGGCGGAAAAGCGCTGTCCAATAAACTTGCGCAGACTGGTTGGTAGCTACCTGGACGAACGCAAAGTACGCGTCAAGTACGCTGACACAGAATATGTCAAACAGACAACCAAAGGCTGTGTGCAGGGCTCGATCGGAGGACCTGCATTTTGGAACCTGCTGCTGGATCCTCTATTGGATGGCCTCGATGAAAGAGACACTTACTGTCAGGCGTTCGCAGATGACGTCGTGTTGGTGTTCTCCGGGAAAACAGCTTCAGAGATCGAGCAAAAAGCCAACGCCATCTTGGAATACATCCGAAACTGGGGGATCGAAAATAAACTTAAATTCGCTCCACACAAGACGAATGCGATGGTAATAACAAAAAAGTTAAAATTCGATCTTCCAAAAATACAAATGGGTGAAACGGATATACAATTGGTCGAGGAAATAAAGCTTCTTGGTCTTACCATCGACCACAAGATGACTTTCCAACCACATGTCTCAAAGGTATGTCGTAAAGCAGCCAACCTTTACAAACATCTATCTAGGGCTGCAAAAATCACATGGGGCTTAAACCCGGAGATCATCCGGACGATGTATGTGGCAGTCGTTGAGCCAATCATCATGTACGCAGCCAGTGTATGGGCACAGGCAGCACAGAGAATATACGTCCAAAAGCAACTCAATACTGTCCAAAGAGGCTTTGCTCAGAAAATATGTAAGGCGTATAGGACAGTCTCTCTAAACGCAGCCCTAATCCTGACGGGTTTGCTTCCTCTGGATCTTCGAATCCAAGAAGCAGCCCAGCTTTTTGAAGCAAAGAGGGGTAGGCCACAGGATATCTTGGCGGGAAGAGAGCTAGAACAGAGAGTCTGTTTTCTTGAAGCCCAACATCCAGCAACAGTGCAAGACATTACATTCGAATGCTTGGAAGACTTTACACCTGAAACTATTAACGAGCACAAAATTTATGGAACAAAAATTTTCACAGACGGCAGCAAAATTGAGGGTAAAGTTGGCGCAGCATTTTCTTGCTGGAATGATTCCTGTGAGACCAACTTTAAAAAATTCAAGCTGGAGCCGTACTGTACAGTCTTTCAGGCGGAAATGTACGCTCTATATCGGGCAACAACCTTTGTCCTGGAGAAAAAGGAGCAATCCACGGCAGTTTTGAGTGACTCAAGATCTTCACTTGAACTTCTGAAAGACAGAGACTCTTTCCACCCGCTTGCACACGCGATTAGGAGAAACTTAAATAACATTGCAACATCGGGCAAGACAATCCGCTTCTTCTGGGTTAGAGCCCATATAGGAGTACAGGGAAATGAAAGAGCTGATGAACTCGCTAAGGAGGCAGCGTTGCACTCTAAAACTGCCTCTGACTACGATAAGTGTCCTATGTCATTTATAAAACGACATAACCGGCTTCAAACAATCGAAATCTGGAACAACCGGTACAAAAATGAGGACAAGGCGGCGGTGACTAAAATGTTCATGCCTGATGCCAGTAGGGCCTACAGGCTGGTGCGAAAGCTCAAACTGAATCCGACACTAGTTCAGATTCTCACTGGACATGGCGGCTTCTCAGCCTACCTTGATAGGTTCAAATGCAAAGACAGCCCGTCATGCATTTGCGACCCGAATAAGGATGAAACGGTGGAACACCTTCTAACGGAGTGCCCTAAATATGACTCCAGACGATTTGACCTGGAAGCAGAAATAAATTATAAAATAGCATCAAATTCACTATGCGAAATAATCGAATCCAAAAAGATAAGAAAACCTTTCCTAGAATACTGTGAAACTATTGCTAAAGAAGTCATAAAAAGAAATAAAAATTAGAATGGTATATTAACAAGTATACTGTGCTATACTATAGAAATATACAACCATAAGAAATAAGAAATGTAAAAAATAGATTTGAAATAATATAAAATGTACAGATTAGGAAATTATTATAGAATTCCATATTTTTAAAATTATGAAATATCTATAAGCAAAATTATAGTTATAAGAAACGAAATAGAATAAGAAAATGCATAATAAAAAGAATAGTATAAAATAAAACTTAAGCTATCAAACATTAACATAATAAAAGTAGATTAAGACAATGCATGCCTATAATAAGACTTATACGGGACTCCCGTACGAAAATCCGGAGTCCTGTACCCCCAGATCCGATTAAGGACAAGTAAAAATAAAAAACAAAAAAGAGTCGTCGAAGTCCGTGTTTGCTATAAAAAGTCTCTGGTCTCCATGCCAGAGGAAATCAAAGCAAAACATACAAAAAAAAAAAAAAAAAAAACCTAACCTAACCTAACCTAACCTAACCTAACCTAACCTAACCTAACCTAACCTAACCTAACCTAACCTAACCTAACCTAACCTAACCTAACCTAACCTAACCTAACCTAACCTAACCTAACCTAACCTAACCTAACCTAACCTAACCTAACCTAACCTAACCTAACCTAACCTAACCTAACCTAACCTAACCTAACCTAACCTAACCTAACCTAACCTAACCTAACCTAACCTAACCTAACCTAACCTAACCTAACCTAACCTAACCTAACCTAACCTAACCTAACCTAACCTAACCTAACCTAACCTAACCTAACCTAACCTAACCTAACCTAACCTAACCTAACCTAACCTAACCTAACCTAACCTAACCTAACCTAACCTAACCTAACCTAACCTAACCTAACCTAACCTAACCTAACCTAACCTAACCTAACCTAACCTAACCTAACCTAACCTAACCTAACCTAACCTAACCTAACCTAACCTAACCTAACCTAACCTAACCTAACCTAACCTAACCTAACCTAACCTAACCTAACCTAACCTAACCTAACCTAACCTAACCTAACCTAACCTAACCTAACCTAACCTAACCTAACCTAACCTAACCTAACCTAACCTAACCTAACCTAACCTAACCTAACCTAACCTAACCTAACCTAACCTAACCTAACCTAACCTAACCTAACCTAACCTAACCTAACCTAACCTAACCTAACCTAACCTAACCTAACCTAACCTAACCTAACCTAACCTAACCTAACCTAACCTAACCTAACCTAACCTAACCTAACCTAACCTAACCTAACCTAACCTAACCTAACCTAACCTAACCTAACCTAACCTAACCTAACCTAACCTAACCCGAGTTGCGTTCCAAGCGCCACACGGTTCACAACTAGCTCCACGTTAAAAATTCAAAATAAATAGTTACTGTGCTCCGATCTTTGTGAAACAAAGTTATTTGTGCTCGGGAAAGTGATTGCCACCACTTGGTGCATAGGGAGTGACCCGGATTGCAGTGCAAGTGCTGTTTTCAGCGACCACGTGTAAATTTAACACGTGTTTTGCAAGAAAACCAACAAATCAGCGTGCGCGGTGGGTTTATACCCGCTGCCCCCTTCTGCTTTTGAGTCCATCTTGTGCGCAGCACCGGCCCGCACAATCTGACACCACTTCGAGCTTTCAGGATTCACGCCTTCAGGAGTTATTGACCGAAGAAGAAAACATAACCTCTCCTGAAAATCACCAGGAGTTGAGCTAGAAGTCTGAAATTTTACCAGGTGAATACCATAAGTTGTTGAAGACATCCAACTTTTAGTTTGGAATTTTATCTCAAGAAGTTTTTTAATAATTAAACTTTGAAAACTCAAAATTTGACCTCGAATTACTCGAAAAGTAAATCGGCAACACCCAGTTTTCAAGACGCCGTTGGCTGCGCGCTTACATCAGCATCTAACATAAAAATTTTCAGAATTTTTTGCTTAAATTTTGACCCCCCTTTGGGACTTTTAAAATTTTTTTCGTAAAAAACCGTATTTTTAACGAATTTGTATGAAAAATATTTTCCAAAAATTCTGGAAATTCAATAGCTCTTAGAAACATATTTAATACATATTTTAGTAATTTTTTTAATTTTTTTGGACAACTCTATCATTAGTTATAATTTTTTTTGTGTTTTTTCTTTGTTTATAGTAAATAAATAGAAAATAAATTATTTTGACTATATAGGAGGGTTCCCTACGTACAAGTACATTGGACAAACCCGAAACCACGCCCTCCTATCGTCAAAAACAAAGATTTTAGCAAATCCGCCCAAGTTACATTTTAGGGCGGAAATCTTTGAAAAATCGTATCTCAGGCCCTGTTTATCATATTTTGATGCAAATTTTTGTCTTAAGCAAGGCTTTTAGCACTGCTTACAACAAAAAATATTTTCAGTAAAAAACAGGACCTGAAAATATTTTTCAGGAAAAACCCTGAAACGCATTCAGGAGGCAGGTGAGGAGTAGCTGAGCTGTCAACCCCAAACCGCATTTTCGTACGTTTTTTCTCCGCTCCGCAATCGCGTTTTTAGACCGAGGTTTGACAGTTCCCCCTCCACTTTCACAACCTTCAAACCGCCATATCTTCTTAACGGAAAGAGATAGGAAGTCGCTGATTTCAAAACTGCTGCCCGGGGTTAGCCATCTGCCCATTCCTGAAGTTTCAGGCGGTTTGGAAGCAACTTTTTTCAGCCTCCTGAAAGTGCTTTCAGCAGACGGAGGAGGTGAAGCCGAGCCCAGATATCTTTTTTAGTGCTGCTCCGACGTCCGGTTCCGGAATTAGAGCCTCCCAAAGTCCAGCTTTGACAGCTAGACCGCCATTTTGAAAATCTTTGGAGCCAGATTCCTCCGGACCCGGAGGTCGTACAGACACGCGGCTTTCTCGTGAAGCAAGGCCACGTCGCCCTCTTTAAGGCGCAAAGGTTTTCAGGAGATTTCAGCAACTGAAAAATCCTGAAAAATTTTGGCATATTTTCGGACTAAAAATATTTTCATCGGGTGGCTCTAGCCGAGCCCTTTCCAAAAAACCCACATTTGGGGTGGATCTGACCATCGGTTCGGAAATTACAGCCAATCCGCCCTAGCCCGCCCAAAACTTCAAACCCCTGTAGCTCCCGAACGAATAAAGCTATAGAAACGTGCGAGGGGTCCCCGAAAAGGGCGCGACGTGACCTACACTCCTAGAGTAATATTTTGGCTCTACATAGAGCCATTAGCTAATTCTGTTCTTCTTACTAAAATAATTGAGTTTTAAAGACAAAGTTCCTAGGAACTATCTACAGGACCCAACTCTACGTAGAGTTATATATACTTTATATTTAGTGACTGTTACTTTCTTTTACTTTTCGTATATTTACCCTGTTAAATTTGACTGTGTGGCACTTTACACCACCAAACCTAATCTTAAGTCTGAAACAATACGATGGCCTTATTTAGATCACCGGCTAAAACTTCATCTGACATGGAGGCTACAAAGTCCCCTCCAAAAACACAAACTATAAGCAAGGTCAGAGAAAGTATTGACAAAATAGAGAACGTAGAAACTGACCCAGAAACACCAGCCTCGAGCAAAAATAGTGGTGTCTCTATGCCAAGGAAGGTTATCATAAATAGGAAAGCACAAGCAAGGGCAGTGCTGCAGAAAGCAAAAGAAAACATGGATAAGTCAGGAAACATTAAAACAATTATAAAAAGGACCGTAATAGATTGCATTGACGAGTTGTACGAACTGATCAAGTCCTCAGAAGAAGAAATCGAGAGACTAAAAAGGGGACATAAGCTAAAAAGTGCAAGTTGTACAAAGACACTAGCCAAAGATGGAAAGAATGGGATAGAGACGGCATCCCCAGAACAAAAAGCTATAGAAGACCAAGGCTCACTAGCAGAAGCAATGGAAAAGTTGACACTAAAGCTGGAAAGTCATGAAAGAACCTTGGAAGACTATAAAAAACAGACAAAAACCCACGCAGACAAATTAAAGATGATGCAGAGTACAGGAGAAAAACTTATCAATAAAATCGAGGATGCCGCCGAAACCCAAATTAGAAATGAAAAAACAACGAAGGAACTTATCGAAACGATGACCACACAGATAGAGATCATGAAAAAGCCGACATATGCTAGCATCGCAGCTCAACCTCAAAATAAAAAACCAGGAAGTGTACCATTGCATTCAATCATCGTCTCATCAAATGACGAGACCGAAACTGGTGACCAGGTTATTGAGAAGATGCGAACTTCTGTGAATGCAAAGGACGGAGGAATACAAATAGAGAAAATCAGAAGAGCAAAAGATCGAAAAGTAATAGTGGGCTTCAGAACGACAGAGGAAAGAACAAGAGTAAAGGAAAGAATAGAGAAAGCGGGTACAAATCTAATAGTCGAAGAAATTAAAAACAAAGACCCTCTGCTAGTCCTCAAAAACGTTATCGCTATTCACAGTGATGCGGACTTGGAGGAGCTCATTAGAAGTCAAAACAAAGACCTGTTTAAAGATTTGGACAAGAATATGGACAGAATGGAATTCAGATTTCGAAAACGTGCAAGAAACCCCCTCCAAAATCATGTGGTAGTCAGAGTGTCACCAATTATATGGCGGAGAGCGTTGGACAGGGGCACAGTTAGTATTGACATCCAGCCCATCAGGGTTGAAGACCAATCGCCCCTTGTCCAGTGCTCAAAATGCCTAGGATATGGACATGGGAGGAGACTGTGCATAGAGACAGAGCTAAAGTGCAGCCACTGCGGCGAGGCACATATGAGAAATGAATGCCCCAACTGGCTAGCTGGAAGCGACCCAGACTGTTGCAACTGCCGAAAATCAAAAATAACGAACAGCCAACACAACGCATTCAGCTCCGACTGTCCTATAAAAAGGCGTTGGGACACCCTGGCCAGATCTACGATAGAATATTGCTAAGGTTGAATCAGTGGAAAACCTACCGTACAACATCCTCCAAGCAAACCTCCAAAGGAGTAAATTAGCGACAACAGAACTCATGTTGGAGGCTGTTAAGCGGAAAGCAGCGGTTGCGATCATACAAGAACCGTACATAGGGAACTCTAAAGCAATGACTCAACCGAATGGGGTGAGGGTTTATCAAAACGCCAGGCCGGAAGACGGTGTAGTAAAATCAGCAATAGTTGTCTTTGACCCAAAATTAGAAGTGTCGCAAAGCCAAGAGTTAACCACTAACAACATTGTGGTGGTGAATATCCGGAGCGGCGCATGGAAAGTGACCCTCGCCTCATTTTATTTTGAACCAGACCAACCGCTGGAAACCTATCTAGAACAATTAAAAAAGATAGAGCGAGTAATGGGTCCTAAACGACTCATACTTGGAGGTGATGCAAATTCTAAAAACGTGTGGTGGGGGGGAAAACAAACGGATCATAGAGGGGAAGATGTAATGGGCATCATAGACGAGCTTGGACTGCAAATATTAAACAGAGGAAACACTCCAACGTTCAGTGTTATCAGGGGAGGCAAACCATACACGAGTTTCGTAGACCTGACTGTGTGCTCGGAGGATATGCTCGAACTGGTGGATGATTGGCAAGTAGTGGAAGACCTGACCGGATCGGACCATAACGGTATGAAATTCAAAATTAAATTATCAAAAACAATAGAAAACCAGACAAAACCAACTACTAGAAAATATAATACGAAAAAAGCTGATTGGGGCCAATTTCATGAGAAACTAACCCAAATCATGCAAGATAAACAAATTAATAAAGAAAGAATAGAGGCAATAGACAATACTGAAAAATTGGATCACATGGTAAATGAATATTCGGAAACTGTAAATATAGCATGTACACACTCAATACCAATAAAAAAGTACAACAGCAAATATACAATACCCTGGTGGTCCAAAGAACTGGATGAATTGAAAGCCGAGGTCGCCACCATGAAGAGGAGAATCCCGAGAGCAGCGCCAATCAGAAAAAACAAGGTCGTCGCAGAATATCTGGAAAAGAAAGAAAAATATGAGAAAGCAGCAAATGAGGCACAAATAAATAGCTGGAAAGAATTTTGCGAGAAACAGGACAGGGAGAGTGTCTGGGAAGGAATATATCGGATCATGAACAGAACGAGTAAAAGAGCAGAAGACTTGCCTATGGAGGTAAACGGAAAAACCCTGAACGCCTACGAGTCGACGAAGCTGCTGGCCAACACATTCTATCCACAAGACGACACAAGTAAAGATAGCGAACACCATAAAAGAGTAAGGGAATCGATAGAAGACAAAGGCGGAAAAATAAGCGACGAGGGGGATCCTCCATTCACACTCCATGAGCTGAAAAAAGCTACAATGTCGTTCAACCCGAAGAAAGCCCCAGGATCGGACGGCTTTACAGCCGACATATGCCAGAAGGCAATCAATTCCGACCCAGATCTCTTTCTAGCGATCCTAAACAAATGCCTCAAACTGAGTCACTTTCCCCAAATCTGGAAACAGGCCACCATAGTCATCTTGAAAAAGCCCAAGAAAGAGAACTACTTTACGCCTAAATCATATAGGCCCATTGGACTTTTGCCCGTTCTTGGGAAGATATACGAGAAGATGTTGGTTGCGCGACTAAAACATCATATATTGCCCAAAATGAGTCCAAACCAGTACGGCTTTATGCCACAACGTAGCACCGAGGACTCCCTCTATATCCTAATGCAGCACATCCGCACTAAACTTGATGAAAAGAAGCTCCTAACACTAGTGTCATTGGATATAGAGGGAGCCTTCGACAGCGCCTGGTGGCCCGCAATAAAGCTAAGACTAGCGGAGGAAAAATGCCCAGACAATATCAGGAAGGTTATGCACAGCTACATGCAGGACAGAGAAGTCGCAGTAAGATACATGGGGGTCGAGTATAGGAAAACAACAGAGAAAGGATGTGTACAAGGCTCGATAGGTGGGCCCATTCTCTGGAATCTCCTGCTCGACCCTCTGTTGAAAGAACTGCGATCAAACGGCATCTATGTTCAGGCCTTCGCAGATGATGTGACCCTCGTCTTTGAGGGTAATACAGCGCTTGAAATCCAACGGGAAGCAGATGTCGCCCTCAGCCGTGTACATGAATGGGGAGTGAAAAATAAACTTAACTTCGCGCCGCACAAGACGTGCGCTATGGTCGTCACGCGAAAACTAAAATATGACACTCCTCACATGACCATGGCTGGTGTCGACATCGGCTTCTCAAAGGAAATGAAGCTACTTGGACTCACCATAGACGAGAAGCTTACGTTCAACCAGCACGTCTCGAACGTATGTGCCAAAGCAACGGCGGTATATCGGCAACTGTCCAGAGCGGCGAGAGTCAGCTGGGGCCTGCACCCAGAAGTAATAAAAAGTATATATACGGCAGCAGTCGAGCCCATAATACTTTATGCATCCTGCGCATGGGCACCAGCGGCAGAAAAGATAGGAATTCAGAATAAGCTGAACGCAATACAACGCAGCTTCGCCCAAAAACTCTGCAAGGCTTACAGGACTGCATCCTTGAACTCAGTGCTGCTGTTGACTGGGATACTTCCACTTGACATACGGATACGGGAAACGGCAGCGCTGTACGAAATCAGGAAAGGAGTACCCTACCCTGCATTGGGAGATAGAGAGGTAGAAAAAATGTCCGATGCATTGAAAGCCCCACATCCGGCAGAACAAATCAGGATTGAAGTGGGACACCTGGAAGACGAGATACAGTACACAAACCACAGCAACTATGCAGTGAGAATATTCACGGACGGCAGCAAGATTAGGGGCAAGGTAGGTGCTGCTCTCTCCATGTGGAAGGGAGACATCGAGACCAGAGCCCTCAAGCTTGCACTGCCGTCCTACAGTACAGTCTACCAGGCTGAACTACTCGGCCTCTGCGAAGCAGCAAAGATGGTTAGGGAAGGACATGAGACCTCATATGCCATCTACAGTGACTCGAGAGCTGCCCTTCAAACAGTCGCAAACCCAGACGCCCCTCACCCGCTTGCAGTCGAAACCAGAGAGGCCATAAAACAAAGTCTAATCCAAAATAAAGAAGTATCACTATATTGGATAAAAGCGCACGCGGGTTTAGAGGGGAACGAAAGGGCAGACTTTCTAGCAAAAGAGGCAGCTCTTAAGTCCAAGACAAAGCCAACATATGACATGTGTCCTATCTCCTTCATAAAGAAGAATATACGCATGGAATCACTGCAACAATGGGCTAAAAGATACAAGGAGGCAAACACAGCGTCAATCACGAAAATGTTCTTTCCAGACCCCATCGAAGCATACCAAACGGTGAAGAAATTAAAGCTGACCAAGGAACTGACGCAAGTGTTCACGGGGCATGGTGGGTTCTCTGAGTATCTCACTCGCTTCAAGTGCAAAGAGAGCCCATCATGCACTTGTGATCCAAGCGTGCAGGAAACAGTCCCACACATTGTCCTGAGTTGTCCAGCCTTTGATAGAGAACGATATAACCTAGAACAAGAAACAAACGAGAAAGTAACAGAAAGTAACCTCCCACAGTTAATAAAAACCAGAAAAGTACGAAAAGTTTTTGTAAGGTACTTAGAACACATAGTAAAAATAGTAAATAAGCGAAATAAGACAAAGTAAGAAAACATGATTATGTAATATATTGGTACATATGTTATTATAGTCATAAAGATTAAAAGAGAATTAAAAAAGTATAAGAAAATGTGTCGAAAGTATTAGAATTAAGAAGTATGTAGTACATAGATGGTGAAAAAATGTAATAATTAAACCTAGGATAAGAAACTTGTTAAAAATGAAAAATTGAAAATGTAATATAAATAAAGAGTAAAATACCCACCCTAGATGTCCCACCATAGAATAAAGAAAATTTGAATGAGGAAGAATGAAAGTACGAGAGGAATAACATGCGAGAACTGGAATGACAAAGAGACCTGGAATGAAAGAGTTGCGTAGCTAGTTTAAATCTGAGCACAATAAGAATAAGATGAATAAAGTCAGAGACCTTATGTCCCTGGAACTGTAAAAAAAAAAAAAAAAAAAAAAAAAAAAAAAAAAAAAAAAAAAAAAAACCTAACCTAACCTAACCTAACCTAACCTAACCTAACCTAACCTAACCAAACTTGTTCTGCCAGCCTACAGCACTGTATATCAAGCAGAGCTAGTTGCACTATGCGAGGCCACCAAAGAAGTTCAAAGACTCAAGGGATCGAGTTATGCCATCTACAGCGACTCCATGGCGGCTCTACAGACCGTTGTGAACCCCGAAACCCTCCATCCCCTAGCAGTGGATTCGAGACAAGCCCTTCGACACAGTAAACTCCAAAACAAGAGCGTGCACCTGTTTTGGATTAAAGCACATGCAGGGCTGGAGGGCAACGAGAGAGCCGACGTGCTCGCAAAAGAAGCCGCCTTAAACTCAAAACATAGGCCAGACTACGACAAGTGCCCAGTCTCATTCGTCAAGCGCAGTATCCGCTTGGAAACGCTTGGCGAATGGGAGAACAGGTACAAGGCCGGAGATACCGCAAGCATAACCAAGATGTTTTTCCCTAGCGCAACTGAGGCGTATAGAGCAGTGCGCAAAATCAAAGTTTCAAAAGAACTGACCCAAGCCTTTACAGGCCACGGCGGGTTCTCCGAGTACTTAACACGTTTTAAGTGCAAAGAGAATCCGGCGTGTACCTGTGACACAGACACTGACGAAACAATCATCCACCTGCTTCTGGACTGCCCCATATACAGCCTTCAGCGATACGATATCGAACAAAAAACAGACATCCAAATGGTGGCAGAAAACCTGCCAAGATTTATAAATAGTAAGTTTAAAAATATCTTTCTTAGTTATATAAAAAATATAGTATTAGATGTAAACAAGAAAAATAGCGATAAGTAATATGCCTAACAAGTATATTGATATATACTCTATTAGTCATAAGAATAGAATAAGTAAACAATTTAAAGATAAATATAGGTAGCATAAAGTTTGACAAATATTGTAGTGTAAATCTTCCCGAAATTTTTAAATTGACAAATAAATAGAAATAAGATGTACAATAAATATAGGTTAATAAAATGACAGCATTTTACCTACCAATAAAATGCTTATTAAACTACTTACCTTCCTTATAGCCTTACTTATAGAGATAGCGATCTTCCTTTGCAGCGATTGGTCGCACTTATCTGTTCCAAAGCTGTGTGATTGGTTACGTATGCCCCCACACCCCACCCCACTCCGACACGGCAGGGCGGGGCGAGTCGGCCCGCTTGGCTTCATTGCGTCTCATAATAATATTCTAATTAGAATATTATTACTACAAAATACACCAGGCAGAATTAAAAATTTAAGGCTATAAGGAAGGTAAGTAGTTTAATAAGCATTTTATTGGTAGGTAAAATGCTGTCATTAAACCACTGTACGTTCCTTATAGCCTTACTTATAGAGACATGTTTGATATCGCCTGGAGGAGTGGGAGCTATCGCCAATGTGAAAAACTATAAAAAGAAACAGGTATTATTATTCTTTAAAAAAGAAAAATGAATTTCTTTATCAACAATAATGATTTTGATCCACTATACTGAAAATTTATTTATATTGTATTTATTAAAAAATACTGTAATATCATAAACTCACCCTTAAATGACGATAAAATATAATAAATTATAATGAAAATGTAATTCAAAACCTCTTGTACTATATATCGGCATTCAGGTAAGCATAATAGAATGATGAAAATGATGCATTTGTAACATGCCATTTATAATGTCTTTGAAAAACTTTACCTCGTATTTAATAAAAAATGCACATAATACAGTTATTCATTATGTAAGTCTCAATACGTTTTGATAAGATAGAAAGTACGCGGAAATTCATCTGAAAGTTTCCGAACAGTAAACAGAAAATTAAAAAAAAAAAAAAAAATTTGAAAAACTCAATAGCCAAAATAGTAAAATATAAAAATATTGAACCTTTAGTTAAAGGTAAATACGCATTGCAGGTCGTTTTTATAAAACCTTTTAAATATCTATTTACTTACATAGTAAATAAATAGCTCTTTTACACAGAAAAACATAGCTTACATATTGTAATTGTGCTTGATCACTCAAGCTATAGGTAACGTAATAAGTAGGTTAAATTTCCCTACTATAAGGTCAACACTACTGTTTAAGATATGCATTGACCTAAACGGGCTGAAGCAGGTAAATCAAAAAACCTGGCCAAACGACTAGTTTCCCAGGAGAATAAAAGGCATATAAATTTGTTATAAAATCATACCTTCATATGATTTTTTAAATATGATTCATTTGGGCTTGCCTTAATAATATTTGCTATAATACATGATGATCAATAACTAACCTTGTTTACTTTGTCGGAGTAACGGTCAAGCTTTATTTAAAACATCACTCGGGCCTCTGAATAAACTATATTGTATATAATAATATAGTTAATTAATATCTTAATAAATCTACCTAAACTTGATATAATAAAAGAGGCGATTATTGAAATTGTTTTCTGCCATAACTACCTCTGACCGTCCCATGCAAAGCCCAGATCTCTGTTTAAAACTTGAAAAGGGCACAAATTTGCTTTAATTTTATGTACAATCAAAAACGAGCTAGCTATAAAAGAATATGAGCTAAAGTTTAAATTATAAGAATTTTATCATTTTGTTAACAGCTTACCTACGGAGAAAATTTAATCCGAAGGTACGTCGGTAAACGACGTTATTGTCTATTAGACAGTACAAACATTGCAACATTGCAAATTAATTGTGGAAGCCTAGATCTTACGTGGGTCACCGTACAAATATTATATATCATTATGATCACCGTTGGTAAAATATACTAGCTATTGAACGTAGTAGGTAGTTCCCAATATAATTCTCGCTAGGTATCTATTCTGAAAATATTTTACTTGATAGGCAAACTATTTGCCTAGTACGTAGGTACATTCAAGCATTTTTTAACAACGTCTTGTGCTCGACATTCAGAGCAAATATATTGGAACAACGATATTATTATTTTAGGCTGACGTCTTACGATAGGCAATTATGTTCACTATCGTACGTTTCTAACAACCATCTAACAATGTTATACACAGGAGTAGATACTCGTGTTTCAAACCCAAACAAGGCAGACAGGGCACTTACACAAATATCAATTAGCAAAAGTACCCTCTGATTGTAACCTTTTGTATATTTATTTAAAATACCCACATAGACTGTGGGTATTTGTTGTTTACTTGCCCAAAAGCTTTCATTCATTATCGAAAAAGTAGGTGTAGTAAGCATGACTACACTTGAGGAAATAAAAACTTAATATCGTCTGGGACAGTGTCGCATTATTGCTATTTGCCACTATCGCTCTAAAACTTTTCATCTCTAGAGGAGGTTGTCATACATATTACGCCATATGCATTTCATTCATAACATTTCAGGTAATATGAAAGCACCTGAAAAATATATCATGAACTTTTCATCTCTAGTGGAGGTTGTTATACAAATTACGTAATATGCATTTCATTCACAATATTTCGGGTAATATAAACGCACCTGAAGAAAATATCATGTTCAAGATCAAGGCACTCGAGTAGGTAACACAAAATTTGGCATATACCAAATAGGTATATATTACATCACTCGCCTTAGCAGCTAGACAACCTTCCACTAGTTTAGATGTTATACAGCTTGATATAGCAGAATTAACAATAGGGTGTACCTAGCTCCCAAGTTGCAACATGCTGGAATAAGTAAATTACCTACATACATCTCCACCTCACGAAATTTACTCCGTACACTCAATGCACGATGAATTAAAAAGTAAAAATTATTATAGTTTCGGTGTGAGATCTATTAAATGGGTAGGTCTTCATTATTTACTTATCCATTTTGAGATGAGGCCATTACAAAAAGGCCGTTTTCTCTCCCTACATTTGTCTGTTTCCATGTTGCTAAGAAAAACGTAGGACTATTTTAGGACAACTCTGCACTTAGAGAGCTTAGATTGTACACATTCCCTTCCGTGATTGATGCCAGAATCATAGCGAGTATTTAACGTAGGTACTCTTACGCCACTTTTTGATCATAGTTCAAAGAAGTAAACAAATGACAAGCGTGAGGGATCTCCCTCAGAAATGCGTTAGCACTACGAGGTCTGTGATAGCATAGAAATAGAAGTGAATTATTGCTACTTAGGACAGTGAGCAAGGGAAAAATTTATAAATTCAGTCGTTTTCACAGTTACCTAATAAATCAATATGTTTCTCATTTTCTTACTGCGTGGCCTCGGTAGGCCACTGAAATGATCATAAAGGAAAACTGTTTCAGACTTAAGCCGTCTATAAATTTTCCTTAACCTGCGAGAATTTAGACTCGGCAGTAACGGTTACTAGGATGGGACTGAATGCGGTGAATCTACGACAAATATGTCTTCTGCTTAAGAATCATTGTAAAACGTTAGACAGCTCTCTAACTTTGAACTTTATTCCGAGTAGATAAAGTTCATACTTACGTAGGAATATTGTTCCCTGTACTTTCTAATAGCCAAGACTTTTTCGGGCTAGGATGTTATATTTGAAACATTTTTTCAAACATTTAAGTAGGTATATTTTGCCTACAGATAGCCTATTTTGCAAATTCTCAGTGGAATCTAGCTATCGTTATTTGAAAGCGTAAGCTCATGGAACTAAAAGAGGGGGACCTTATGAACGCGTGCAAGGTAAAAATACTTTCAAATTAACATCTTAGGAATCCCCTCGCGTTATATTTTCTAATACGCTCGAGGTAACACATGTGTCAGACAGTAAACTCCTTGTACTCAAGTCTGTATCACACCTTTCGAAGCTTTTATTTCTTAAATATATTTTAATACTTAACCTTAACCGTGTTAGGTAGGTATAACATTATGGAAACTTGGCTAATTTTATACCACATGCAGGATTCGAACCTGCGCGCTTCACTATCAATACTAGTGCTACACACTACCCTTCGCTACAATTGCTTTATCTCATCGCAGGCGGTGGACCGGACGATGTACTTTCAGATAAGACAAAATTTAACGAGGGCATTTCACTGTCACGTTAGAAGACAAATAAGCATAGAAGTAAAGAAAGACTGCTTTACTTTGATCAGACAAAAGCAAATCATGCATGTGCCGGATGCCATCAAAACTTTTGGAAGTTTGATAAAAAGGTAGGTAGGTATCAAAAGTAATACCTATACTTAAAGCAATAACGATTTATCAAAGGTGCTGGCCGACTCTTTCTGCACGAGGTATTAAAAATATATTGGTGGGTACATTTCGAAACTTTGGCTCCACGAGGACCCAGTTCTTTGAGTTGCATATCGTACCGAAACCCACCACACAAATACTTTTTAGTACTTGTTAGTATTTTTGGCAATATTTGCATCTAAACCGTCTATAATGCATGGAATTTGTATCGCATGTCGATTTATTAATTCGTCAAGTATACGAAAGGCTCGAGGACGGAATTTCAGGCCCTGCAAGTGCAAGCGAGGGCATTCTGCATGACATCAAAAGGTACAACCCCTTCGCGGGGATGTAGGAGTCTAAGGACACGTCATGCGCTGACGGCCTAATGAACTCCTGATGATGTTATAAAATAGGGTATACCTTGCGTTGCGCAGAGGTAGCTTATAAAACCGACGAAATGTAGCTTGGCTTGTGCTGCCATTTCATATCATAGCAATCAACTAGAATATATATTTTCTGCAATTTATTCTAGGTACAACGAAAAGATCCTTGAGGAGTTCTTATTACTCTATTTTATAAGACGTTCTACGGACTTGGACTTCCGTAAACTTTCTTATTACTAAGAGCATTTCACAGGGTCATGGCGGCCCCCTTTTAAAATAAAAATTGTCGCTGTTCGACTTATTTATTTAAAGAACTTTGAAGGTATCCGAACAATACCTACAGATCACGTATTTGATGCGTTACTTGAATAACACGTTGCTACGTGAAAGGAGCATCTGTATACCATTACTAGCTCCAGTAAACGACATAAAAATGTATTTATGTCCAAACAACAATTTACAAAAACACGTGTAAAAATAAAATAATCATTCACAAATGAAAATCCATAAATCAATCAGGCACATTAATGTAATGAAAAACGTGCACGGGGGATATGTAGAAACTAGTTCGACGGGATAGTAACCTATAAATAGAAAAAAGGTATTACTTCTCTCGAGGAATACCTACCTATCAGTTCAAGGTAACTAGTTTAAAAACCTGCGAGGGATGAACATTTATATTGAAAATCTTAAAATAATGCCACTCAAAGCTTGTGCGAAGTGCACTATGATTATTGGATTTTCATTTGATCGTTCGTAAAGAATCGAACGAATTAATTACTTCCGGATTAAAAACTTTTCGTAAAAAAAAAAATTCACTATTGTTAAATCCGGGTAACTAAAACTTCGATAGCAACCATATTTCTATAACACACTTTGCTTATTTATTTGGGATCATTATTCATGACAAATAATTCCCATAAATTATTAACTATTTTGTTCACAGAATTCGGATCGCCAGGAACAATTTATTTATTCGTAAACGGTCTTGACAGATTTCAATAATAATTTATTAAAATTGTAAGAAATTGCAAAGTTGTGTCCGACGGAAAACCGCCTTCAGAAATTTGATTTGCCACATGCATAATAAAATATAAAGGACTTACCCAGTTTATACACACACTGATTTTAAAATTTATTTAAATAGGAACAATTAAATCACTAAATTTATTAATTTAAAAAACGAACGGTGCAAAACCGTTAAAATTGTAAGAAAATAATTTTTCAAAGTTTAAAATTTAAAACTTTATCGAAATTTAAAAAAATATTTTCTGAGCGCGACCGCTCACTGCGAAAGAAAAATCGCCAATGAAGCCAAGCGGGCCGACTCGCCCCGCCCTGCCGTGTCGGAGTGGGGTGGGGTGTGGGGGCATACGTAACCAATCACACAGCTTTGGAACAGATAAGTGCGACCAATCGCTGCAAAGGAAGATCGCTATCTCTATAAGTAAGGCTATAAGGAACGTACAGTGGTTTAATGAAATGTAAAGTTGAAGTCGGGAAGGTTTTTAGCCAGTAAAAGTCTGGCACTGCCTGGGCCCTCCCTTCCCAGGCGTCCTATGAGGATTTTCCTTCCTGTTTTCAATTACTTACCCTTAGCTAAAATCAAATGAAAAATCGCTTAAATTGTCTCCGATTACGTTGGAGGAAATTGTAAAAAAAAAAAAAAAAAAAAAAAAAAAAAAACCTAACCTAACCTAACCTTACCTAACCTAACCTAACCTCGGGAAAATCACTAAATTTACCCCAATTGTGCCCCATTTTACTAACTTCAATTGCTCCGGAACTAAGAGGGCTAGGGACCCGAGAAAGGTTTCATTTTTTAGGGCTGATCTTTTGCTATATAATTAGACTATATTTAAGACTCTATATAGAGTCATTTACAAATATTATCATAACTCTTTATCCTATTAAGCTAGAGCAAATTTGTTTTCTATTATAGGTACCTTTCTTTCGAATCTTGACTTTGGCAAAGCCAAAACTTGTATTAAATTAAGGTTTGACTCTACATAGAGCAATAATTAGTTTATTGTGTCACCTTGTTTTATTATAGCTTAAGTTTACAAAGGCTTTATTGAGCCGCTTCCTAGTATTAGTGTTCTATTTAAATTGGAAGACCATAGGTTTTTACTGCCTATTTTATAATTACTGCTGACTTGTCGCAATCTACTTACGTGACTTTAATAACAAACAAAAATGAAGTCAACAAAGACACCCCCTAAAGCTCCAGTGGAGGCTAAAACCACGCCAAGCGTGAAAGAGAATGTGGAGAAGTTTGGTGGTACGGCACCAAAAGCAACGAAACGTGGAGAAGTAAAACAAACACCCACTCTCCCCCCACAAAAGGACGATATGGCACCATCTAGTTCCATCTCCACGACTCCAAACGCCACAAAACTTCACAGGGATGCCCTCCAACAACTAGAGCACTCCGGCAATATAAAAACATCAATAAAAACAACGGTCATCAATAGCCTCAATGGACTATATGCTGGCTAGTTCTCATTGATGAGGGAACTGATGAGTGGCACCAGAAAACACATTCATCTGATGATTATATATTTTTCTCGATTTTTTATTTGGAAGTATAGACCTTTAATTCCTTAAGCAAACTCACGAAATGGTTGTAATTATTATAGATATTTTTAAATAATTATTTAAAACATCGTTCTCTAGATTCCGTAGGTGGTGTCCAACCCTAATTTGCAAAGTAAAACTGAATTAAATCTTGTGTTTTGGTCATACGTACATAGGTTTACTTACATATTGTTGGATAGTGATGGAGAGTATCATATGGTGACATTTGATAGTAATTAAAAAGTAATTTTTCTATAGATAATCTCGTTTAATAATTGGTGTCAAGAACTTGTCTCATATCCAAACGCACCCTTTATGGCGCTTGTCATTCGTTAACAGTTAGATTGAGACGTATGATAACCCTGCCTGCACGTTACCTTAGTCACCTCCCAGGATCTGAACGAGGCAGACACGTTGCAAATTAATGGAAATCCGCACAAGAAGCTAAGACATTTCAGATCTGTCATTTTGTTTCATGATTTTGTCATACCTTTCATTGCGATTTTCTCTAATTTTATGTAAATGTGAGTTTTTCTTTTAATGGAATATGATGTACCACTGCTAATTGAAGGTCATTGTGTGTAACATTCGTACTTGCTTGCTATCAGTTTGCCACAAAGCCAAAAAATATGCTTTGGTTATCAGATCCCTCATATCAGATCCATCACTTTCCGTCATCAGTGCAATGACGGATCTGATAAGGTGATGATGGAAGTAAGAGATTCGGTAAAAGTGGGACTAAATCGGTGCCCACGGTTGGGTCTTTTTTTCATATTTTACTAATATACCCTTCCTACTAATATTATAAATGCGATATTTTTGTTACTTCTTCACGCAAAAACTACTGAACCGATTTGCAGGAAATTTGGCATACATATCGAGGTAACATGGATTAACACATAGGCTACCTTTTGTCATCACTTGAGGGTCTGGAGTACCTGATGTATACCACCAGGTGCACCACCAGGAGCCCACCTAAACTATAGGAGATACAGATATGGCACCAAAGCAAAAGTTGTTTAGCTTGATTGGTCGCTTCTGCTGGCTTATAGAGTTTGAAGGTTTGGAGTACCTGATGTATACCACCAGGTGCACCACCAGGAGGCCGAGTAAACTAAAAGAGATACAGATATGGCACCAAAGCAAAAGTTGTTCAGGTTGATGGGTCGTTTCTGCAAGCATATAGAGTTCTAAGGTTTGGAGTACCTGATAAAGACCACCAGGTGCACCACCAGGAGACCACCTAAACTGTAGGAGATACAGATATGGCATCAATGCAAAAGTTGTTTATCCTGATGGGTAGCTTCTGCTAGCACATAGACATGGAAGGTTTGGAGTATTTGATGTAAACAACCAGAAGCACAACCAGGAGCCCAAAAAAATCATTCAAAATAAATATTCAGATTTAAACATATCCTTTTATTTCATTTATTTACTTTCCCTCACTTCTTTTACTACTATATATTCCTTTTTATTATAAAATAAACAAACTAAAACTATGTTTAACAAAAACACTATTACATTTTATCACATCCGTCACCCAAATCGTGGGCATTTTTATCAGATCCGTCACCTAAATAGTGGCACTCAATTTTTTTTATGAAAATCTAATTCAAATTCAAAATGGATTTTAAATTTTTCATTATACCACAATAATTAATGTGTATGTATATGTTACTCGTGTTAATACTAATGAACAAGGCCAATCGAACCATATTTGTTAGATTCGTCATACACCGAATACAGTTCTCTTGATTCCATCATAGCTAATAGTGGGCTAGCTATAACTTTGTAATTACTCGACCAAAAAGCGGGCCTTTCACATAATTTTATCTGTATTCCTCTAAAGTATGACGCAATGCCCCCAGAATACCAAAAAACATAATTTGAAAAATGATGACGGAATTGTCAGGAGAACGCGTTTCGAAGAGAACTAGCCTGCTATGGTTGGGAGGCTCCAAACGGAGAAGAAACTGCTACAAGAACATCTCGATGACCTCAAAGCAACTAGATCAACGCAGGGAAATGACTGCCCAGATACGGTACTAAGCATTAAACTGGAAAATATTCTCAGCGAGGTACGTGCAACCAGAGTATCAATGGCTGCGGATGTCCTCGAAATAATACAGAACACATCTCGTTCCTCCACGCAGTCACCCAGAGGACAAAGGACGGTTGACAATAACAAGAAGGTCATGCAGGAACTTAATGAGTTGCGGGGAATAATTGTTCACGATGTCGTGGACAATCTTAAACGTAACCCTCAGGCTGCTCTCAACGTTAAAATGGAGGAAATAAAACGAAATGTCATAGACAACCAAAAATTGATTGTCGAAACCAAGGGGCAGCTCACCGAGCTTGGGAACACCATCGACGGTTTTGGTGAAGAAATAAAAAAGCTGCCAACTTACGCCGAAAAAGCAGCGACTCCACGCTTAAATAATGCGGGTAACTCGAACTCAGCACCTAAACAAGCAACTCACGTGCGGCAGCCCCTGCACTCAGTAGTCATTTCCTCAACAAGCGCCGATAACATTACAAGTTCAGCGGTAATAGACAAGATAAGAACGGCTGTTGACGCCAAGACAAGTGGACTTCGAGTCGAACGACTACGAAAGGCCAGAGATCAAAAAGTAGTTCTCGGTTGCGATACAAAAGAGGAACTGGACAAAATAACAAACCGCATTAAGAACTCGGACCAACATTTGAACGTGGAAGCGGTCAAGAATAAAGACCCGCTACTGATCTTTAAGGAAGTAATGAGCTACATAACCGACGAACAAATGGTCACAGCAATTAAGGTCCAGAACCAAGATCTCCTGAAGGATATTAGAGAAGAAGACATGCGGTTGGTAGTAAAGTATAGGAGAAGAGCCAGAAACGAATTTCAAAACCACGTAATTGTCCAAGTTTCACCACAGATATGGTCGCATTTCGTGCAAGCAGGCAGAGCACACATTGACCTCCAAAGAGTAAAAGTCGAGGACCAGTCCCCCTTAGTGCAATGTACAAAATGCCTAGGCTACGGCCATGGCCGGAAGTACTGTACGGAAGCGGACAGTGTCTGCAGCCACTGCGGTGGAGCGCATTTAAGGGCCCAGTGCCCAGACTGGATAGCAAATGCTCTACCAACATGTCGCAACTGTGTTCACGCTAAACTTAATAAAACGGATCATAATGCATTCGACAATGAATGCCCTATTAGGAGGAAATGGGACAGACTGGCCAGATATAGTGTAGCATATTGCTAAAGGCACCTTAGGGATTCAGAATACACAAGATGCTCCTAAACTACGGACGTACAAGGTAATTCAGTCGAATCTCCAGAGGAAGAAGTTGGCCACACAAGAGCTCCTGATTGAAGCACAAAAGCGGAAAGTCGCCTTTGCTTTGGTTCAAGAACCATACATTGGAGCCCAGGAAGAAATGAAACCATATACTGGAACAAGGGTGGTTCAAAAAACCTTTAATAGAAACAAACCAATCAAGGCAGCTTTCGTCGTGTTCGACGACTCACTGGAAGTACTGGAGTGTCCTACCTTAACAACGGAGAATATAGCAGTAGTTATACTTAAAACCGACTCCTGGACGCTGGCGGTAGCATCAGTCTACTTTGAGGACCACCTACCCATAGAACCTTACATTGATGAAATAGAAAATATTAAGAACAAAGTCAACGTTCCATTATTCCTGATGGGTGGAGATGTCAATGCCTGGAGTACTTGGTGGGGCAGCGTAAGGGAGGACCATAGAGGAGAGATCCTAGCAGGCTCCCTAAACGACTTCGGCATGCACGTCCTAAACGAGGGTGATACCCCAGATTCGATACGATCAGAGGTGGTAAACAATTCCAAAGTCATGTAGACATCACGAGTTGCACTCATGATTTCCTTCATGCAATAGACGATTGGAAGATAGAGGAAGGACTTACCAGCTCTGATCATAATGCTATCACCTTTCGATTGGTGCTGGGTGCACCGAAGTCGGGAAGACCAAGCAAATCCACCAGAAAATATAACACCCTTAAAGCGAAATGGATTGACTTCACCGATACCCTAAAGGAGAACCTGCGAGAAAAACAGATCGACAGGGAATTCGTGGAGAACATCAAGACAACGGAAGAACTAGAGGAGGTGGTCAGGGAATATACTCAGAGCATAGAAGCCACCTGTAACCAGAACATTCCAAAGGTAAAAACCAAACAAATTACCAAACTACCATGGGTCACAGAGGAACTATTTAACCTGAAGAAGGAAGTAGCAACAAAAAAGCGCAGAATTCGATGTGCCGCAGCTCGCAGAAAGGATGCAGTAGTAAAAGAATACCTGGATGCAAAAACCGCATACGAAGAGAAGGCCGAGGAAGCTCAAGTATCGAGCTGGAAAGAATTCTGCACAAAGCAAGACAGGGAGAGCCTATGGGACGGGATATATCGAGTGATTGGCCAAACATCAAAGCGTCATGAGGACATGCCAATGGTAAATGGAGACCAAGTGATGAGCCCGGAGGAATCTGCAGCTTTCTTGGCGGGCACATTTTTTCCGGTTGACGATGAAAAGAACGACTCGATAAATCACAAGGACATTAGGAAAACAGCTAAAGACTCAACTGCAAGTACAGGAGAAGGAGATCTAAATGATCCACCATTTACAACAACTGAGCTCAGGAATGCAGTTAACAGCTTTAATCCAAAAAAGGCTCCAGGCCCAGACGGATTCACAGCCGATATCTGCCAGTCTGCAATTGCTGCAACGGAGGATGTCTTCTTAGCCATAATAAACAAGTGCTTCAAACTATCGCACTTTCCATCACCATGGAAGGAGGCGGCGGTCATCGTACTTCGTAAACCCGGGAAAACTAACTACAACCAGGCTAAATCATATAGACCAATCGGACTACTACCGGTCATGGGCAAGGTACTGGAGAAAATGATGATAAAGCGAATTAAATGGCACGTTCTCCCTAAAGCTAATCCAAGGCAATATGGATTTGTGCCGCAGCGCAGCACGGAAGACTCCCTCTATGATTTAGTACAACATATAAAGGACAACCTGAAAAGAAAATTTATTAACATAGTGGTATCCCTAGACATAGAGGGGGCTTTCGATAGCGCATGGTGGCCTGCGGTCCAGTGCCAGCTCCAGGAAAAGTCATGCCCATTGAACCTCAGAAGGCTGGTGAGCAGCTACTTCAAAGAAAGAAAAGTAAAAGTGCGTTACATGGGCCGGGAACATCTTGAACATACAACGAAGGGATGTGTACAGGGGTCTATTGGAGGACCAACGTTTTGGAACCTCTTGCTGGACCCTCTCCTAAATGAACTGGAACGAGAAAACATCTACTGTCAGGCCTTTGCGGATGACGTCGTCTTGATATTCTCTGGCACGGACGCCATGGAGGTTCAGGAACAGGCAAACGGAGTGTTGGACCGTGTGTATGAGTGGGGAGTCGAAAACAAACTTAAATTCGCACCGCATAAAACAAATGCCATGATAATAACGAAAAAGTTGAAATTCGACACCCCAAACATACGCATGGGACCGGCTCCTATAGAGCTAGTCGACGAAATAAAAATTCTGGGCCTGATTGTAGATAAAAAACTCACCTTTAACAGCCATGTCACCTACGTCTGTAAAAAAGCTGTAAATATCTACAAACAGCTAGCTAGAGCCGCGAGGATCTCATGGGGCCTCAACTCTGAGACCATTAAGACAATTTATGTGGCTGTTATAGAGCCGATAGTACTGTATGCAGCAAGCGTGTGGGCAGGAGCGGCGGAGAAGATAACGGTGCAGAAACAACTGAACACAGTTCAGAGAGGCTTCACACAGAAGATTACCAAATCATATCGCACCGTTTCTCTTAATGCCGCGCTAATACTGGCTGGCATTCTGCCGTTGGACCTACGGGTCCGAGAGGCGGCACAGTTATACGAGGCGAAACGCGGAAAGCCCCTAGTAGAGATCATAAGGGACAGTCAGATAGAAGAAAGAGTGTGCTTCCTGAAAGCGCCCCACCCAGCCTCAGAAGTCGAGATTCAGTTCCAATGCCTCGAAGATATGCTTCCCGACACAATAGAAAAGCACCAGATAACCGGGCCACACATATTTACTGACGGAAGTAAAATAGAAGGGAAAGTTGCTGGGTAGACGGTAAAGAGAAAGAGGGGAGGAAGTATAAACTGGAACCGTACTGTACTGTTTTCCAGGCTGAGATGTTCGCCCTCCATCAGGCCGTCCAAATGGCAAAGAAGTACCCAGTCAGCAATATCTTCAGCGACTCCAGATCATCACTTGAGCTGCTGAAAAGCCAAAACGTCTTTCACCCATTGGCGTTCGAAATTAAGAGGGAAATAGCAGAATTAAGACGCCAAAATGTTATGGTGAAATTATTTTGGATCAGAGCTCACGTAGGAGTGCCTGGCAATGAAAGGGCTGACGAGCTGGCGAAAGAGGCAGCATTGCGATTAAAGACGAAAGCCCATTATGACCGATGTCCAATCTCATTCATGAAGAAGGGGATAAGAGAGGACACGATCAGAAAATGGAATGATCGATATAAACAAGGGGAAACAGCTAGCATCACAAAAATCTTCTTTCCCGAAGCAGTGAATGCATATCGTGTAATTAGACGTCTGGCTCTTACGCCAATCTTAGTGCAGGTGCTGACTGGACATGGCGGATTTGCGGAATACCTGTGTAGGTTTAAATTAAAGGAAAGCGCTGGCTGCATCCGCGATCCGGAAAAGGAGCAAAATGTACCACACATCCTAGTGGAATGCCCAGTATTCGAGAGACAAAGAAACGAATATGAAACAGGAACAAAAGAAAAAATAACGATTGTTACATTAAAAGACCAATTGGCAAGTAAGAAAACAAGGTGCCTTTTTAAAAAATTTGTAACTAACACTGCAACTCATATTATTAAGTTAAATAAAACAAAGTGACAAGAGTTAAAAATATATGATTAATAAAAAAACATGTACATACTTACATATAAGATAAAAATGTAAAAGAAATAGCATAAGAAATTATTACAATAATGCATATTATGAGAATATGTATCTATTGTAAATAGATTAATGTAAAATGGAAAAAAAAAAAAATTTAAAAGATGATTCATAAATAGCTATAAGAATAAATATAAGATAAAATTTGTACAATTAAATAAGATAAATAAAACTAACCTAGATGATAAAAATGCATGCTACACTAATTGGCCGCAGAGCTCCCGAACTTAAAACCCGGAGCCCTGTACCACCCAAAAAAGATCAAGGACTATAAATAATAAAAAAAAAACAAAAGAGACGTCGAAGTCCATGTTTGACTACAAAAAGTTTCTGACCTCCATGTCAGAAGTCAACAGCAAAACATACAAAAAAAAAAAAAAAACCTAACCTAACCTAACCTAACCTAACCTAACCTAACCTAACCTTACCTAGCATTTCTGAAAATTATTCAACTACATTCATATTTTATTAAGAACATCATAAATTGTGTGCATAGAGATATAAGGCTAACAACTAACCTTTCAACATTAAATTGACAATGACAGACATTAAGAGAAACCAAGCTCTACTTAACAATCAATAATTAAACTTCAGGGGAAATTGCCTTCTAAATAAATTGTTTCTTCTATTAAATTACTATCCGAATAGATAATATATATATAACAAATGAATATTATATGTAATTACATTATATCATAACATTTTATGTATAAACACTAACAAAACTTTCAATGAAATGACACCATAAAATACAAAAAGACTATACACCAAATATCTATCCAAAGTGTATCCCAATCGCGCAACGGATAGATATTTTTCTAAATTGCTATAAAACATAGGTACCATTATCTATGTTCCAAAAAAAAAAAAAAAACTAACTTAACGAAACTACCCTTTGCCGAATGTTTTGTGGCTCATGCAAGCGCTGGTGCCATTTTTTGATTGCCTCCTTGTGGGCCCGCTCTCGAAGGACTGAGGGGTCAATTTCCGCATCAGTTCCACCATTTTGACGAAGCTTACGGTAAACTTCCGCGTCCATTTCCGCCAAAATATCAAATGGTGGAAGTCGAGCAAGTATAGTTGCTGCTTCAAATGATATGGTACGATATCCTCGTGCCACTCTGATTGCAATACGCCACTGTATGGCGTTTAGTTTAACTCTATGGCGTCGGACAGCTAGAAGCCTATCTGACCATACAGGAGCACCGTATAGGGCTATTGACCGCAGTACGCCAGCATATAGTCGTCGAATTTCTTACCGTGGACCCCCGAGATTTGGTAGTAGTCTATGTATAGCACCCGCCACCTTTTCAATCCTGGGAACCAGGTGGTTTAAGTGCTCTTCAAAGTTCCACCTTCCATCTAGGTACAGGCCCAGATATTTTTAGGCACTGCCCCACCTGTACTAGTGCTTCTCCCACTTGAACCGATGACGTGGGCGGTGCTTCTCTTCGAAGGAGTCCATGGAACCATAGAGCCTCAGTTTTATGAGGCGCGATTGCCAAGCCCAGTCCACGGATCCTACCAACAACGCAGGCAATTCCAAGCTCATCAAGTCTCGTCACTCTCTCAAAGGATTCTCCTTCGGCTAGAATTATAGTGTCATCTGCGTAGCAGACGATTTTTACTCCGTGAGGAAGCACTACCCGTAAAACCGCGTCGTAGGCAAGATTCCATAGAAGGGGACCAAGAACTGAACCCTGTGGAACCCCGCATACTACTTCTCTCCGAATCAACGCCCCATCCGGACCCTGAAAGCATACGCTCCGATTGAAAAGATAGCTCGCTATTACATTTTGCTAGTAAACAGGAAGCTCGTGGTGTATTAGAGCTTCATGTATAGCTTTCCATGGAAGAGAGTTAAATGCATTAACTATGTCAATGCTCACAGCTAGAACAACTCTGCCTTGGGATACTGCCTGCTCTGAGATCTCTTTCACGTGAAGAATTGCATCTACAGTAGATCGACCCTGACGAAAGCCAAATTGTGACTCTGACAGATTAGGACCGACTCGCGCCAGATATTTGTTAATTCTTAGGGCAATAATACGCTCAAATAGCTTTCCCGCTTCATCTAACAAACAAATGGGTCGATATGCTGAAGGCGAGTCGATGGGCCTTCCCTCCTTTTTAAGGAGAACCAATTTGGCCTCCTTCCATATTGTTGGAAAAATTCCGTAACGCAAGCAACTCGTAAAGAGCCGCTGCAAACGGTTTCCTAGCACACCCAAAGCAATTACTAGATCACGACCTGGGATTACTGGGACCTTACTCCGAAAGCGAGTCGTTGTGGTTCCGTGAGACGATGACTTCGGTTTGTGATGCCGCAATGCCTCAGGTTAAACAGAACATCAAGTATCCCGTATACTGGTGGTCAGAGCACATCTCCCACCTACGAGAAACTTGTCTTGCTTCTCGGCGCGTCTACACAAGAACAAGGAGGAGAAGAAGGGTTACGGAAGAAGAAAAAGCTAGCACTTACGTGGCTTACCGGGCTGCAACAGTTGCATTACAGACAGCAATAGCAGACGCAAAACGCCAATCATGGAATGAGCTTCTGGGTGACTTAGATAGAGATCCTTGGGGTCGCCCGTATAAAATGGTACTTGGAAAGTTGCGCCCTTGGGTGTCTCCCTTGACCGAAACAATGGAGACAGAATTTACTCTAAGAGTTGTGTGGATACTCTATTTCCTCGAGTCTCATCTGACACTCCAGCGACAGTGAAAGCACCCTGGTCTGACGACCTGAAAGTGAATAATGCGGAATTAAAATATGCGTTGAGGCGTCTATCAGCAAAAAATACTGCTCCGGGTCCAGATAAGAACCTAACCTAACCTAACCTAACCCCACACATCAAACGACTTACAAACCAAATAATATATACCAAAGACACTACAACCATTTACACAGACGGTAGTAAACACGACGGTAAGTAGGAGCAGCTTATGTGGTTATCAGGCTGGACGGTGGCGTTATCACTAAAAAGCTGAAGCTTCATGACTGCTGCTCAGTCTTTCAAGCGGAACTACTAGCTATTGACCATGAACAACAATATCAAACTTGCCGCTCTCCTGTCAGATTGTAAGTCGGGTTTGGAGGAGTTGACCAATCCAGATAGCTGCAATTACACACACTTCACAAAGCGAAGTTGATGGGACTGGAAATTAGTTTTTCATGGGTGAAAGCACATGTTGGAATCTCAGGAAATGAGTTAGCAGACTCAGCTGCTAAAGCCGCTGCACTCTTACATAAACAACCAGACTTTCACCAAATTCCTATCAGCTTCGTAAAACATCAAAACGTACTTTTGTCACAACAAGCCTCACAAGAGTTATACACCCGATGTACACACTTGAAGTCACTGTTTCCCACCGTCGATGAACTTCACGCTTACTTACAAGTTGTCAAACCATATTTCGTTGTCACTCAATTCCTTAGCAATCACGGCTATCATAAATCCTACTTACATAGATTTAAAATAACGGAGAATGACCTGTGCCCCTGCGATAATCAAACCAGTCAAACTCTTTTACATTTAATTGAAGAATGTCCCAGATTTGGATCAACACGACTAAATCACGAGATTGTTTCCGGCAGCACAGATCCTTATAACATTAACCTGATCACTGCTAAACCAACACTAATAGAATCGTTTCATGGTCACCTGAGTTACATTATTAAAAACTTAAAGATTTTTAATAAATAATATGTCTATTTTTACCCGACTACGGCAAAGCAAAAAGGAGGGTTATGTTTTTGACCGGTATGTATGTATGTGGAAACGAAAACGTTTGTTCCGTCCTAACTTCTAAACAACTTATCAGAATTTGATAAATGAGGTATCATTTGAAGAGTCTAAACAGTCCGCTGGTTATAGGCTAAGTAATGTTACTATTCATTACATATGGCGCCCTCTAGAGCTAAGAATTGAAAAAGTTTATACCACTAGTAATGTCGTGTTGGGTATCAAATGAAAGGGCTAAATAAGCACAGTTCAAAAAAAATTACAGCTTGATGCCAGCTAAGAATAGCACCACCCCATTTCTTTTCCACGGGTGTCGTATGAGGCGACTAAGGGACACGAGGATTTCATGTGTAGGTATTACAATTTAGGCGACAGCTGACAACCTGTCACTTAAGTGAAACACGATTTTCTGAAATGACCCTGAAATATTTGTAAGACCTGGCGATAGCGAGCGTTTTTTACGGCTGTTAACGCTCTGCCTACCCCGAAAGGCGTGATGTGTGTATTTATGTGTGTAATGTAATTAATGTATTGTTAGTTATACTGTGAACCATCTAAGGTAAATGTGCTCCGGTCTTCGGGTACAACAGCATGGAGTATTTTGTGCTACGCAATGTACGAATATCGTAATAAAAAGATAGTAAACTTTCAAACCAGATAGGTAAGTAGATATGAAGTTGATACTATCTCGTTGGGAAAATGAAAGTCAGGATGCTCTTAGACGTCTAGCAGCTGAACAGGCAGCTGATTTGTGTGCTAGGAACACAGCTACCACAGATCAAGGGTATTAGTATAACAACCACACCTTCAAGATATTGTCATGCAGAGAGAAGATTTCGAAGAAAATGTGGTTTGACAATATGTCTGATGAAGACTTCTTGAGAGGGGTAAATTCACTTAATCGTCATCGTCATCGTCATCGTCATCGTCATCGTCATCGTCATCGTCATCGTCATCGTCATCGTCATCGTCATCGTCATCGTCATCGTCATCGTCATCGTCATCGTCATCGTCATCGTCATCGTCATCGTCATCGTCATCGTCATCGTCATCGTCATCGTCATCGTCATCGTCATCGTCATCGTCATCGTCATCGTCATCGTCATCGTCATCGTCATCGTCATCGTCATCGTCATCGTCATCGTCATCGTCTTCGTCATCGTCATCGTCATCTTTATCTTCATCTTCATCTTCATCTTCATCTTCTTCTTCATCTTCATCTTCATCTTCATCTTCATCTTCATCGTCACCATCATCCTCGTCATCGTCACCATCATCATCGTCATCGTCATCATCATCATCATCGTCGTCATCTTCATCGTCATCGTCATCATCGTCATCGTCATCGTCATCGTCATCGTCATCGTCATCGTCATCGTCATCGTCATCGTCATCGTCATCGTCATCGTCATCGTCATCGTCATCGTCATCGTCATCATCACCATCATCATCGTCATCGTCATCGTCATCATCATCGTCGTCATCATCATCGTCATCGTCATTGTCATCGTCATCATCATCGTCGTCATCTTCATCGTCATCGTCCTCATCTTCATCATCCTCGTCATCGTCATCGTCATCGTCATCGTCATCATCTTCATCGTCCTCGTCATCGTCATCGTCATCGTCATCGTCAAGCGACGACAAGCGACATCTAGGATAAGTTATTTGAAACTAATACTATCCTAGATAACTTATCCTAGATGTCGCTTGTCGTCGCTTCGAGACGAGTACCAAGAGGTTGAAGATTTCGTCGGCTTACGTCGGGGCGCCGGTAGCTCAGTTGGCAGAGCAGTGGAACGGTACTCCACGGTCCCGGGTTCAAGTCCCGGCGGGCGCTGACATTTTTTCAATTTCTTATTTTCATTTATGAAAGTAATATAGCACTGTGAGTGCAAAATAAAACCATAGTACATTTAATTAAGCAAAGCTTCATCGCATGGTTCGAATTTCACTCTTAAGTGGACTGACCATAGTATTAGTTTCAAATAACTTATCCTAGATGTCGCTTGTCGTCGCTTCGAGACGAGTACCAAGAGGTTGAAGATTTCGTCGGCTTACGTCGGGGCGCCGGTAGCTCAGTTGGCAGAGCAGTGGAACGGTACTCCACGGTCCCGGGTTCAAGTCCCGGCGGGCGCTGACATTTTTTCAATTTCTTATTTTCATTTATGAAAGTAATATGGCACTGTGAGTGCAAAATAAAACCATAGTACGTTCCGTAATGTATTCATTATCGTGCATTATGTTAAGCTTTATATCACCTGCAAACTACTGCACCTGTTTCATGTATTAGTATTGCAATTTTAGGCGATAGGCTGACAACCTGCCACAATAGAGATACACAATTTTATGAATGATCCTCAAATATTTGTTGGACGAGGTGTAGATGTCAGTTTTTTTACGGATTTTTACGCTCTGTCTACCCCGCAAGGGATATAGGCGTGATATGTGTAGTTATGTTTATATGTTTCAATAAATTGATTAGGCTCAAGAGATAAAATAATAAAGTACGTATTTGAAAGTTCTGAGTAGGTTTGTCGGGTTGTTCAAAGACTCAATGATACTTACAATAAAAGAATTAAAAACTACCTAGTGATTTCAGATTTATTTGTTTGAGCATACTCGTGCAAGAAGGGTTCTGTACCATTCTGCATGAAAGCGCCAAATAATACGTTTTTTGTAGGATGCGTGTCCTCTTTAAAATTTATTGTCATTTCAATATTAATGTATTTTTTGTTAAAGCGAACACAGATATAAAAAAAAACTTGTGAAAATTTTAACTTTCTTTCACGGTTTAGGGAAAACAGCCTCCGTTACATTGGCGATAATAACCGGCCAAGTGCGAATTGGACTCTCCCACCAAGTGTTCCGTAACATTCACATCAAGCTCATTCATATGATTACTACCCCACTTGAACTACTTGCCTCAATTTTCAAATTTTGTTCTTTATCGGCTCCATGAAATAACATATTTCAAAAAAGAACAAAGTTTTGGATTTTTGTCTAAACGTGTACTAAAGCTTATTTCCAAATTTTAGTGTTATAGGTCCACGGGATGTATACTACGAAGTTTGATTCCCGTGATAAGAAAATTTTTGAACAATATCAAAACACGCGACTTTTATATCATAAACAGCCGTATAAAATTTTCAAATTCATAACATTAACTTCTAAGTAGGAATATAAAAAATTCTTTTCCGAAAGTTACATGACATAATACTTTAAAAAAAGTTAATTTACAGTTATGTAAAAAAAAACACATGGCAAAGTTTTGATCAATGTCAAATTCATGTTTAACTATGACCTCTCTCATTCATTGTGATGAACTCTTTTTATCGTAACAAACACATACAAACACATATCACGCGTATTATCCCTTGCGGGGTAAGCAGAGCGTAAAGGTACATTTACGCCATGTCTGACATACTTGAGGGTCATTCGGAAAATTGTGTATCTCCATAGAGACAGGTTGTCAGCCCTGGGCAGGTTTTTTGGGGGGTTTTTCCTGTTCAGGAGGTCCGATTAATTATACGCATGTAAACTACACGCTTTAAAAATCTTGACTTCAATTTGAAACAAATATCGTTTTCAGATGGTGGTGGCGTAAAGTTACATGCCGTGTGATTAACCTGGCCAGCCCCGTGGCAGTGCTTTGATTTTTATATTTTTTTGTCCCGCCCGAGCCGGTTTTCTATTAGGACATTACAAAATGGTTATAAAAAAAAGAAAATTGTGTGATACAAATTTCTTTTTTTTACAATGACGGTTCATGACGTCAATAAGTGATATGATAATACTATCCTACATTGAATAAAGAATTTCAATTTCAATTTCAATTTCCCATCGCCTTAAATTGCAATACACACCCTCGAGTCCCTTAGTCGCCTCTTACACTCCCACGGGAAAGAAATGGGGCTATTCTAAGCCGGCATCACACGGCAACCGGCATCAAACGGCATCCTTTTATCGTAGATCTAAATAAATGGTGTGAATTTCAACATAATATCTCAAAATATTTCCTAGATAAAGGGTCTTAACAGACTGACTGACGTATGGACAACTATGTGATCCTATAGGGGTCCTGTTTTTCCTTTTGATGTACAAATCCTTTTAAAAAAGGGAAAATTCTTGTTTTTTGCATGGGAGCCTTGAATTTCTTGTTTAATGCAATTCTTATTTTCAGTATTTGTTGTTATAGCGGCAACGAAAATACATCATCTGTAAAAATTTCAAGTTTAACTATCACGGTTTATGAATCATGTGATACAATACAGCTCGGTGACACACAGACATCAGAGTCATAACAATGTCCCATTTTGTGCCTTTGTGTACGGAACCCTTAAAAAGTACGTATACTTTTGTGAATCAACTAAAAATTAATTAGATTCAGAGCATTTTGTACTACATAATTGTCTACAGCGCCAATACCTTAGGTATGCAAACTATTTAGGAAATAGAATACCAATATAATTTGTTAATGCCATAAATGACTAACTCGTGGTGCATGAAATGGCAGGTACGAGTAGAGTCGTATCCGCGAGCGCAGTAAAATCTCCTTGAGTCGTCATCAGCCGGGGATTGCCCATTGTCGGCCAGTGACAATGCAGCCGTGAAACTAGTTAACCCATCTATCTAATCCACCACCCGACTAAAAGTGACTGAATAGTGCCATCAACATGATATATAGACGTCACGTTTCTATTGGTTATTGTGTTATGTGTTAAACGAAAGGATAATGTTACTATACAATACAACAACATAATTTAAAATTCAGTGTAAAATATTATCAGTGTATGTTCTTCACATTAAACTGAAAACTTTTATTAGTTACTTTTCATGGTTCATCGGGTCGTTGGATGACTCGGTGTCCCACACGAAAAGTGAGAGAGAGAGTTACTTTTCTCGAAGTATAAAAATAAAATTGGACCTCCCATTCAACAATGTTTATTAAAATTGTGTCACTCTGTCAGCACCAAGTTCCTATTTTCGTTATTCGAAAAAAGTTTCTAACACAAGTTGCTCAGTTTTATAAGTAGAACACGCCCTGAAAATACTTGCACTTAATTTTAAGTAGAGGATGTAAGGGACATACACATACACACATCACGCCTATAATCCCTTGCGGGGTAGGCAGAGCATAAATGGCCGCATAAAACAAACATTTACGCCACGTCTGACAAACATTTGAGGGTCATCCGGAAACTTTTGTATCGCCATAGTGACAGGTTGTCAGCCCATCGCCTAAAACTGCAATACGCACCCTCAAGTCCCTTAGTCGCCTCTTACGACTCCCACGGGCAAGACATGGGGTGATGCTATTCTAAGCCGGCATCACACGGCAATGTAAGGGACGGCAGTACTAAAAACCTTTCAGGCGTGTTCCACGGAACTTAATTATTTTCCCAAAGAAGCAAACGAAAAACAAATGTTTGAGCTCCCATAGTATTATGTATGAACAGCAGAAAAAAAAACACTTTCTTGATAAAGCTACAAGTTGTTCAGTTTCACGATCTGTCTGTGAAGTTTTCCGTAAACCGCCCAATTCACTGAAAATCAACGTGAAAAAGTACTAGGTTATTCGTGTTATTATTCTTAGACAAGATTTAAATTCTTTATTATCTTTCAGCTGTGTGTGGGTGGATAAGGTCGTTCATCAACCTTATATGCGTATATCTTTGTCACAGCGCAGTTCATTGACCAACTGGTTAGGTGAACAACAAAACCTTAACATTTATCTCAATCCATACCTCGTTTCGAGTTATGTATACCTATTGTATGTAACGTTTCGAGTTAAGTTTAAGCGGTTTTAGCCTAAAACCTTGCTAAAGATTTGCCTAATCCACTTTCACAGATTAAAGTAAGCACCACCCGTAGGGTAAATAATCTTAGAGTGTATGCGTTGTGATGTGATGTGAGTGTATAATGCTACGTTCACACTATTCACCTGCTCCCACTCCTTCCGCCGCTACCGCGAATATTGCTCGACATACTTCGTCGACGATGTTTACATGCTCGCGCTGCCTACTTCCCTTACTATTTCCCTGCCCAAATAAGCATAGTGTGAACGTGTTATTACAGGCTAAAAATAATAAAACACAATTTTAGGCGATGGGCTGACAACCTGTCACTATGGCGATACACAATTTTCCGAATGACCCTCAAATTTTTGTCAGACGTGGCGTAAATGTCCGTTTTCTGCGGTCGTTTACGCTCTGCCTACCCCGCAAGGGATAAAGGCGTGATATATGTATGTATGTATGTATTAACACGAATGAAGAAGAATCACACGACCAATAGCTATACCTACAGTACTAATTAAGACGAGTTGACATTTTTGTTTTTCTTGGTAAAATATTAATTATAAAACACATTTTTTTTTACATTTCTTTATAAGATAAATATTTGCAATAATGGTACTAGGCGACTATTTATTAATTAAAACGAAGGTATTATATGGCTTCCAGCTTGTCATATAATCTGGACCACATCAATTTCTTGTAAATAAACTTTTCCTTTTCCGAAACCTGACTGAGACTGTTTATTCCGTTTAACGTAAATCAGGCACATTTTTTCGTATTCAATTTCAATTTGTTTATTATCAATCAGACTTAATAGTAGGTAAGTTACATTATTTTTCATTTTTACGTAAGTTATTATATTATTTGTGCTACATTTGGATTAACAAAATTACAGTAATTACGCCATCATTATAATTCTGGGAAGAATAGTATTTATCAAAACAATAACAGATTAAGATACCTAAACTAAATACTAATAAAAGAGACTGTCACCAAATTGAATAAGTAGGTACTCTAATGTGTGTAATAATCATAAAGTAATCGTGTTTACGAAAACATCTAAATTTTCATTACTGCTGTTTATAACAGTTTGTTTTAATTGTGTTTTAATTGACTGTATACCATATATTTGTTTTATTTTTAAAAAGCAGTGGAAAATTTTAACTATGGTTACAACATGATCGGACGATTGCCAAACTTGCACCTTATTCACTGTCATCATCACCAATATCATCATCATCGTGCACATTCATATATCATTTGTGTGTGTGTGTGTGTGTGTGCGTGCGGCTGTGTGCATACATTGAGCAACAGTTTGAAAGCTATACAATTTTCCCCACTCAGTTACAAAGATTACCTACTTAATTACTGCGGTAAAATAAAAACATCCTGTTTTAACGGAAAATCGGATGCAACCGGTTCTGGTAGGTAGGTATGTTCGCAAAAGAGCTCTGTATTTTATGCTTGGATATCCCCTTTGTCTGAATTTATAACAAACTCTTTTTAGCATATAGTTTTTTTTATTACTTATCCTTGTAGCGCCCAGATACCTGAGTGGTACGAGCCGAAGCTTATGCAAATATTATATTAGAAAGCAACCTTATAGCTGTAATCTCGGGCATATGTTTATCCTCTAGTTATGTAAACTTTTAAAGTACCTAAATATCTGCGTCTATTAATATGTCCAGTTAATAAAAACATACCTAATATTCTATGGTTCAAACTAGAAAAGTGTAGTAATTTAAAAACTAGATGGCGTTGAACTGACTACGTTACTAGATGTCAGGAGCCATTGTTCTTTCCGAAACTATCCTCGTTTTTCGCGCTTTGTTATTAATTAATACTCTGTTTTGTCTGTACGTAGTTTTCGTTGTGGGTTTCGTAAATATGCAGGGAAACCCATGAAAGTAAATATTTTTGTGATGAGATTTGCGTTTCGTTTTACGATCTCATAATTCCAAGTGAAAAAATACGGCTGATGTGGCGCAGTTGTAGTGCGAGACTGCCTGCGACGCAAAGACTCCGAGATTGATTCTCGGTGATGCACTCATAAAGATGATATTTACCTATCACATGTTAATTCGTTCCCAGTCTGGTAAGGACATTGCACGCTAAACCACCTAATTGTCCGTAAAGAAATATGATTCCATGCTTCAGAGGGCACGTTAAGCCGTTGGTCCCGGTTGCTGTCTATGATAAGGTACTTAGACGGTAGTCGTTACACAACCATGTCAGAGGCTAGGAAAAACTCAGACACCAGGGTTCATCGGGTCGTTGGACGACTCTGTGCCCCCGAAAAAGAGGAAAGAAGTGAAAATATCAAAAAAAATTGGGACATCCCGTTCTTTACGTTAACGTGTTAACGTATCCCATACAGTGCCATCTATCCAGCGACTAGGAAACAGTTTAAAAATAAATGAAAAGATAACCTCCTTTACAACAAGAAGTTCCTGAGGCGTGTGATATGGTTCGCATCAGTAGACTCAGTACTGCAACTGTAGGTAAGCTTCTCATGCCTTTTAGAAGGTATCTGAGCCTTTATGTGTAAAAATCTCACAGTTTAGGCGTCACGAGGTTAAGCATGAATAATTCCTTCAAATTAAACTAATATATGACATTGCATTTGAGAGTAGGTAATTTGTCACTATTAGCAATATTAGCAATGCAAGCATAAATCTGGTTAAGGAAAGCGAGTTTGTAAATGTTGTGTGGAGGGTTTCCTCATCGCGCTGGACGTCTTCGTTTTGATTTATGGTATTATCTCATCATCGGTTTTATTTTATTATTATAATTTAATATACATTTTCGAGTTCCGTATACTCCAAATCTATTAAAACTGTTCCGATTAATTATTAAATCATTATGATTTAAAAAGAAATATTCCCCTAACAATCCTTATAACCTTAATATTAAGGCGACATTATAGCGCCAGCAATATTTAAAAACCAGTTTTATTTAGACAATTTCAGCCATAAAATTCTGGATAAATATATGTCATTGTCGAGAATATAACAAAAAACATATAATATCTATGACTCACACAATCTGCCAAAATTTACTCAATAGAAAAAAGATCCAAAGTAACGTCTATTTAAAAAATTATCCATAGTATGTCTACAGTTTTAAAGTTATTTAAAAAAAATATGCTTTAATTTAGATACATACCTTTTCCTTTACGAATTCCTAAATGAAACATTCTCTAGCTTCTATTTTAGAAAAACCGTAAGATCTCGCGAATATTTGATCGCAAAAGGCGTGTCTGTTTCTCTCTGGCACTATTAATTATACTGTGCTCGGGCGCAGTGCGAATGAAAAGGACAATCTTTTCAGGCGAATCAGGCCCTTAAAGGCATGACATGTCTACTCATGTATCCACGAGGCGTTCTCTGTAATGCAGCTCGGTGCTATGCGAGCCTACTTGCCTACTTAAGCAAAGTCCACCCAACTATGTGGAGGCCTCATGCCTAACACATGTTGAGCTGCTGGTGATGGCCTAACGTCTAATACTTAGATGCCTAATTTACTACACCTAAAAATAAAAACTTACTCTGTAAATAGATCCGCATGTAGCTACACTAGCATTATGAACCGCTAAGTACGGTTTTGATTTAGAACATATTGCTTGAGATGAGCATTCTATTTTAGTTAGTGCCATGAAAGAATTAAAGAAAACATATTTATTTCGGTCCACACTTTAGAACATATTGCTTGAGATGAGCATTCTATTTTAGTAAGTGCCATGAAAGAATTATAGAAAACATATTTATTTCGGTCCACACTTTAGAACATAATTATTGCTTGAGATGAGCATTCTATTTTAGTAAGTGCCATGAAAGAATTAAAGAAAACATATTTATTTCGGTCCACACTTTAGAACATATTGCTTGAGATGAGCATTCTATTTTAGTAAGTGCCATGAAAGAATTAAAGAAAACATATTTATTTCTAAAAATAACTTTTTCACAAGTCCACATGTTTTATGGTTAGTTTTGAAAATATAGGCCATGATGAGAAACTTATTTTTCATTGTTTCGAATAATATTATTTATTACGCTTTTTAATATTTTTCTTCAGTTTGAGGATGTGACGATCACAGACGACGATTTTTGGTAAAGTTTTAAAATGCTTTTGCCTGCACAAAGAAAAAGTTAATCATAAACAAGACAAATGTCAGTTACGAACATTTTCTTTTTTTTTCAGAAGCAGTTATTCAGATTATGAAGCGTAAAACGATTTGATTAAATATCATGCCGAAGTACACGTAGAAACCATTGCAGGGAAACAGATTCACCTATACATTGTACGAATTATCAGACCTTTATAAGTACTGCAATGAGTGCCTATTATGCAGACGCACATGCGTGTAATAATTTTCTGTAAATAAAATGTTATGTTAGTTTAGATTAAATTATTTAGTAAGTATTTAAATATTTTGTCTTTGCATTGCCCTTACAGGGTTTCATATGTGAAACTTTTTTTACTTATTTACCACCTGTAAATACCATGTGAAAGCAATAAAGAATAATGATTATGATTATTATCATTACAAAAGAGTATACGCGCTTTTAGGCAGTGTTTAAAATATTTTTCTATACGATTTGACGCTATCAAAAATCTTAAACCACGTCTAACTTTTTTATTTGTAAAATGACCGTTAGTATCAATACACTTCCCTTTTATTCTAATCAGTAGATATTCTAAATAAATTATAATTCTCGAAATGTTTTTGTTTTTTTATGGTGAAATTGTCCATCGAATTGGCTGCGTCTGTGATGAGATGTGATCGCGGGCGGAGCACCGTGCCGCATGCGATGGCGGGCAGGAGAGGGGCAGGGCAGGGGCTCTCGGGACAGGTCAAGTGATTGTGACACCGAGAAACCCACCGACCACTTACCAGATCTACCTTAGGTACAGGAAAACCCGCATGAGGATAAATTCGGTGATATCGCGCTGCACGCAGCTACAAACTCGCTCCTCGCGGCTCGCGGCTCACGGTAAACCACATCTCGGTACTTTGGGTTTCCCTGCATATCCAATATCTGAATATATCTTTGAACTTTATCACATAGAATCAAATCTTAGATAAATGTCCTAGATTTGTTGTTTACGCGGTTCTCCCACTTGTATTTTAACGCATGCGTCTGTCAGGCGAAAGGAAATTGCAATTTCCTATCTTTGTCCCATACAAATACAGTGACTTTATGATGCGTACAGATGCGGCTGTCAAATCGGTTGGTTATCCACTTTAATAAATAATAATCTTTGCATGATTCTTTAAAAAAATATGTAGATGGATTCGAATTAAAATAACAAGAACATGGTGAGAGCCGAAAATAAAACTTATATAGAACCGATAATGTGAAGGATATACATAATAACTAAGTCCTTATACATACATATAACCCCTATGCCCCTTGCAGTGTAGGCAGAACGTAAACGGCTTTAAAAAAAACTAACATTTACGCCACATCTGACAAACATTTGAGGGAGAAACAATTGTGTCGCTATTTCGCTATAGTGACAGGTTATCAGCCCATCGCCTAAAATAAAAATACACATGTAAATGTAACCCTCGCCTCATACGACACCCCACGGGAAAGTTATGTGGTGATGCTATTCTTAGCTGGCACCACACGGCACCTAACACTTTTACCTCGTAAAATACGTATTTACTCGTAGTACATATCTAGCACGTGATGTGACAAATTAATCTTACATAAAGTTGCATCTCTGATAAACACTGTTTTTTTCATTTTCAATAGCAAATTTTTTCTCCATTTCCATTATAAAATGTATAAACGGCGCGGCATGTTATAATTTTACGATAATTATACCTACCTACCAAGTGTGTTTACTTTTACTTACTTTTTAAATATTATTTTATCCTAATATCTGCAATATCTACACGTATGTTGTAGAACTAATTTCAAGTTAAATGCAACCTAAGTACGTAGACGGAGATCCAGTGATGTGATTGCAAGGGAGGAGGCAGGAAAGCAGTAAGTATTGATGCACTTGCCTAGAGCGCACTGCTACTTAACTTCGCGGGAAGCAAAGGTCTCGTTGCTCCCAGCTGTACGCGCCCTCGCCTACCTGCACCTGCACCTGCACCTTCACCTTTACAGGCCGGCAACTTCAGCGCTGAACGCTGGATGCGCAACGCACGTAACCTACCGGTATTGCCGTAATCAAGTTAAAACATTAATTAAACAGATAAAAACACTGTATTTGTTGACGTTATCGTATCTTTTTACTCTTATTTGCCCACTCGTTGAGTCTTAATGGCGACGTGTTAAATGATCCGCGAGCACATGTGTCAACAAACCACGTTTATGAACGACAGTTCTACACCTGATTCGTTTTAAAAAGATTACATTTCCAGAACACACAACTGGAATACTTTAAACCTGTTTTATTGACAATGAGTAACAGTTTTGCAAATACAACACGCTAGGTACTTACAATACTTAAGCTTTTTAGTGCAGTCACGAGCAACAACATTGTTATCGTAATAATTTACATAGAGGTATTAAAGATTTAATACTTAACTGGATCTTTTGGATGTTCATTGCGAATAATAAAATCACAACTGTTGACGTCAAAGCGACTTACTTATTTGTTATCCTACCAAATGAATATTTGGAAAACATACTTATATTGTCATTTGCGAGCATGCTCCCATCCCAACACACAACAGTCCATAGGTAGGTTATCCCTAGGTATTCATAGGTATGCATACAAATAAACTATGAGTTAAGGATATGTCCACCAAGGGCCCACGGACGGAGGTTTGATTATGCTCTCATGGGCTCTATGTGATTCAGATTTCGTAGAACTGTATAGAAGTTTTGCCTACTTGTGACACGTGGCTCAATATGAAGAACTCAACGGATTGTTCGAAAGGGAATAATTGTCTCAGAAAATCCAGTGTTAAATAAATATTAGGCCTGCAAATGCTGTTTTCCTGACATTACAGTGACAGTGGTTACTGAAATAAATATTTTCAATTGTAGTGCGGAAGCGTGACCTACTACGCCAACGATAATGCAAATTGATTCTAGGTTTATTAAATATTACCTTTGATTCGTAGGTAGATAAATCCTAATTGATAATAGTTATAATGAGATTAATTCTATAATCTAAAAACTATAACCGTAAATTAGATCGTCTGGGTACTTGCTCCTTCCGTTCACTGTTTGTTTGCCTTGTAATGTAATAATGTCCTAGGAGATAAGAACTCCAGCTGCAATTATAACTTATTCTGTTTATTTTCACACGCTGTTATTTTCATAAGCACGGAGGTAGGCAATTAGAATAGGTACCTACACTTATTAGCGATCACGGAGTCACGAAACATCATCTACGTCGCGATGTTGCGGAAGAGCTGCGACACGTCACGTCACGTCACGTCACGTGGTGGTGGTGGTGGCATCGCAGGCATGGAGTAACACATTGTCCAACAGAGATGATTTTCCTTGTGAAACCAAGAAAATTAAAGTCGATTGCATTATTCCCGAAAGCAATTGATATCCTACCTACCAAAGATTGCGGACATAAAGCCGCGTCTGTCTGTCATCGTTATCCCATACAAATAATAAATCTCACTTAATCCATAAAACCATGTTCAGCATTAGGTAATACCTACAGTAGGTACTGTATTTTTTGCGGTTGAAATTCGCAAGTACGAGTATCTACGATTTGATACGGTGTAGTAGGTATATGGGGTGAAATTTTACTATGGTGACCCATAGCGAAAAACTCAAGGTGGCTGGTGTCGAAAAAATATTTGGATCACCCATAGAAAATTGCCGATCAGCTGATTCGAGTTGCCATGGAAACTCAAAATATTTTTGTCATATTTTAAGCTATAGTATTCGTTGGGGTAAGTTGTTCTTTATCACCAGCCCGTCTTGAGATTTCGCTAGTGGTTTCAAGTAAAATTTCACCCTATATAAGATAATCCTAAACAAGATAATCAAGTGTATTAATACGTAGAGAGTGTTATTTGTGGAGAGCTCACTTAACTCCGTTATTATCATTGATGTTATGCGATGTGATGATTAGATATCGCTGAACAGTCGATTACACCTGTCAACCTGTCACTAGTTGTTTCGACTCGTGTCGAGTCTCGTGTATAACAATGCAACTACGTGTATGACATGATACTTATTTTCTCGTCTCGCACAGAGCGCGTGTTGTGTATCAGGAGGGAGGCTCAAGTGCAGTAGGTGCAAGTTCATGCATACTGTCAAGGTCACGAGCTCAGGACCAAAACAAGCTTTCGAGTCACCTTGAACTGAAGGCACGACATATCGACATATTTTTTTTTGTGTATGGGCACCCGCTTTTACTCTTTCTGTTTATCTTTTGTTTGGCCGGTAGAGAATGCCGCGTGGCATTAGGCCCGCCCTTTGTACTTTCTGTGCAATAAAGTTTAATAAATAAATAAATAAATATCGTCACAACCAGCATTATGCTCAGCCAGCAGCCATTGGCGCAGTAAGGTCGCCCCGATAGGAGATAATAGCGCTGCCGCCGCCCGCAGCCCGCAGCCGCGCCGGCCGGTGCAGGAAGCGACGCGCGGTGCGCGGGCGCAGCGGGCTGGTATGCCGGTAGCGGACTTGCAGGAAGCTAGATCCACTCTGGCCGCGGATCTATACAAATAATACGAGTCACATTCCAATGAGTTTGTAATTTTATAAGCCTACTAGAGTGGGCAATCCTTTTGCAGGGTTCATATTTGTGTCCAGAATCCAGAATAATGTAGGTAGCCTACAATCTTCGTACTTACAAAATACAACATGAAAAGCATAAAAATATTTGAGTAGGTATAAATATTCTTTGTAAGGACATTCATGATAGTACCTACAGACAGTTATTTGGTGCAGCGATTAATTGTTACAATAAATTGTGGTGCCGTGACCAGGATAACATTGAGGTGATTTATCGACTACGGAATAGAAATTGAAATTTACTTTTTTCAATGTATTATCATATCACTTATTGACGTCTTAATCCGTTATTGTAAAAAAGAAATTTGTTTAACATAATTTCTATTTTTTATAACACTTTTGTATTGTCCTTATAGAAAACCGGCTCGGGCGGGATAAACAAATAAAAATAAAGGCACGGCATATAACTTTACGCTACCACCATCTGAAAACGACATTTGTTTCAAATTTAAGTTAAGATTTTCAAAAATAAGTCTATGTTATTTACATGCGTATAATTAACCGGACCCCCTGAGCAGGAAAACCCCCCTAAAAACCTGCCCAGAAGTATTTAGCAGGTTGCTGTCGGTTAAGTGGTTTTAATAAGTAAAACTTTGCACTAAATAATTTCGTATACTTTTATTAAAATAATGACGGCATGACATGACGAAGTTCTTCGACTAAGTGACGCAAACGCAGACAACGTAGTTTCAGCCTAGGTATTCACCCGTCACTCAATTTTCCCAGCTTAATACAAAACCGCAAATACACTCATCGCGGAAACAGGAAAAAATTTTATCATGTTGGTAAAAACTGCATTGCGAAGCAATACCAAATTAACGACACATTGTGTTCTAGTTTACTGCATACATTAAATTAAGGATTGGTTTGACAACCTTTTCTAGAGATCGCGTCTTCAGCGATAAGGCCATTATAAAGAGGTTGTCCTCATAAAGCTGGTTTTGTTTCAGTAATTTGACATTTATTACTACAGACTTAACTTGGTGTTTTTGCAGTAAAAGGAATTGATAGAAATAAATTATCTCATTGTAATAACCAAAGAAAAACTATCACGTAAACCACGAAAAACGTCGAATATGTAGTTAGATAGATACCGAATCAGGTCCAGATATATAAGTACCTAGCTAGGTACATGAACAAAGCTATTTATGTGACTGACAGTTTTTGAGAAGAAAGACCAAAAACTTTGATGTGATGTGGGATGTGTTTCAAACCAGATTGTAGAATAGATTCACCATGTAATTTAACCTGGGAGAAAACTTATAGTTCGTAATATACGAGTTACGCGTCAGGAGGCAGAATAAGTTTATAAATCCTAACCTAATCCTGATGTGATAGGATAGGAATAGGACACAAAACAGGTTCGTAATATAAACTTGTAAACAAATTTTATTAATTCTTATATCTTATTCTGAGTCGCAAAACTGCGTCGCGAAAGATTATATAATCTGTGTATTATTGCCGGCTTATGAAGGTACTATTACTATGAAGATAAGGCAGCATTTTCTGATTATAATATGTTGTTAGATATAATAGTTAAGCTTGAAGTCAAATTAATGTTGATACTTTTAATCAATAAAAATCTAAATTTCCCTAAATTACAAGACTTGAAAGTTGTAAGTACCTAAGTCAGTTCAATCTTATTTAACACAAATTTAAACTGAAATAAATGTCGGGATGTCATAATAATTATAACTCGTTAGTATGAGCCCGTTAAAATTATAACTTTGAACAATCTTACTTAGTTACTTCTCGTTTGAGATTTTCGAGACGTAACATAGTTGCTTGTATTGTAGGTAACAGAGTAAAATGAGTAATATTAGCGTTCCAATAATGCTAACAAGATGTCTTCTGTTTCCGTTTATTTATCTAATAGAGCATGTGATGTGACGTGACGTAAACGTAAGCGTGATTGTGTAGCAAAGCAGATGATTGACAGGCTTGGCTTGCCATACTGCGCGCACGTGTTATCGGTCGACGCGTCCTGCCCCCTGCCCCCTGCCCGTGGCTGCGAGACGTGCTGCACCTGCCAGTGCTGCCAGTGCTAGGCTCTGTCTGCTGCCTGTGATGTGATACAAGAAGCCTTGCAATCAATTCCCTGCATTTCTTTCTATTCTAGAATTATTAACTGTTACATTGCACTTAACAATAAATTAATACTTGGTTAGGCACTAGTGTAAACTATTTTAAAATGAATTATGGTTTATTATGCACTCACAGTGCTATATTATTTTCATAAAATAAATAAAATAGCGACGGCCGGGGATTGAACAGGGGACTTGTCGAGTAACGTCCCACGCCACCGCTCTGCCACTGAATAACATTATTTCAATTTCTTATTTTCATTTATGAAAGTATTTAATTTTGTATACTTATGTATAAGTAGCAATCCTCAGAACAGTCCAATGAATTAAATATAATTACCGATGGTGAATTGACGATGTATGAATCTCATTCAATTTGTTATCATATTTATACCTACCTCGTGAATTAAAGAACGAACTCCTTGTTTACGTCTACGTACACAAAGTCACGTAGTGCCTCTCCTTAGAGCAACACGGTCTTCCGTCTCGAAGGTGCCCGAAGGGCTCTCTTATTTTTTATAGATTTACCAAAGTTTAGGACTGGATGTATTCGTCTGTCTCAGGTCAGACTAGGGTCGAGCGCGCGCTGCTTGCTGCTGGCGCTACTCTGGCGCCGGCTGACTGGCTGCGACGCCTGCGCCCGGTGACCGGACCCGGTCCGCGCTCTTGTCAACGGGACGGGACACTTTCTAAACAAGAACAGCCGGCGCTGGAAGAAAGTGGCGCGTGCACCGGTCCAGGTACACCCCCCGCCCCCGCGCGCCGCCGCCTGCCTGCCCGCCTCGTGACGTCACGCTACCACTACTGCGCATCAATGGTTGTGGCAACTGCGCACACACAAGCACATTGACCAGCACTCAGCCAACAGCCACTAGCAAGCAGCCATCGGACCGAACGGCTATTCACTAGCTACCTACACACAGATTGGCCAGATTCCAAGTAAATATGACCACAGCATTTTATAATTTTTTACCAATATTTGACCAAAATACGCCAAGCCAAGTCAAGTATGTGTTCATGGTCGATTCACCCCTCGTGGTGTTTATTAAAGGAAACAAATGATTGGTTCTTGATACCTTACCATCGCTTGCGATACACAATAATATGCAATAAGTAATTTGTTTGCATTGCAAATGCCTACAATGCAGTGACCTCAGCTGCCGATGAAATGAACCACGTCTTGCGTCGGGGAAACCTGCCGGTCGTCGGACCAGTTATGTCTGTCACCAATATCCAATATCACAGAACAGAACAGGTTTTGTTTGTGTGAGACTCATAAAATATGCAGTTGGACTTTGCCCTGCATGCGGGCTCGTCGGGCGCCGGGCGGCGGGGAGCCCGCGGGCTGAAGCAGGGGCGGGGGGTGGAGGGGGGCTGTCACGTGACGGTCGCGGTCATTGTGAGCGTGACTCACAGGAGGGACCTTTCACAGGGCGCTCTGCGCGAGCGGGGCGGGGCGGGGCGCCTTACAGGCCGGCTGCCTCTCGGCTTGTTGCGCTCGCGCCTCGCTCGGTACATGCGCACTTAATCACGCACGCAACTTGCACCAACAGCAAAAGTGGAAACCTACTTCCTAGTTTTCCTATTTGTCATCAATCATCACGTCCGATTTTAATGCATTGATATAAAGCGTGGAACTAGATTAGCAGATCTATTAGTCACAGTTTCACAGTATACCTATATCCAACTAAATTGGCGCCCATGCCCTAAAGCGGTGTCGGCGCCGCCGCCGTCGTCGGTTTGCGGCGTTAAGTTTGCGGGCTTTATAACCGCTTGCCGCTTGCTACGCTAACTGCTGCTGTGCCCACTCGCAAAATTCGCAAAACGCAAGGTGGCAAGCTGTTATTATTTCAATTTCTAAGTTGTTTATATTTGTTTGCTATATCATATCAACGTCAATACTTTCCTTTGAACAAGGTTTTGTGCTTAAAAATCGCGCACGCACGCACTTCATTAGTATTCCCCGCGTAAAAAGCTCGTTTTCCTTATTGAAAAGATAAAAATGTTTATTAAAAAATCTTTTGAATGGTCTCTTGTTTGTGCCGGCGCGGCGTGGGGGGGGGGGGGGGGGGGGCGGAGGCCGAGAGGGGGGGGGGGGGAAACAAGTTCGCACTGCGGACCGCGGTCAAGGTCTCGAGGGTAATCCCGAAAGCGTAGCGTAACATCTTTGTTAATGTTTTGACGCTAAACAACAACATAACATTTAAACAACAGTCACGTTATTGCCAAATAAAATAATGTAAAAAATACCTTTGTAATCCAAACATATTTGAAAAAACAATTTCAAATGAAAACATTTTTTACCAAGCGCGCTTTTAAAATTACTAAATATAATTTGACGTTTCTAAAGCCGTTTCCTATTCTGAACGAAATATCAAATTCAATAGACAGGATTAATCTTAAAAAATAGCTGACAAGACCGGCTTAGAATAGCACCACCCCATTTCTTTTCCGTGGGTGTCGTAAAAGGCGACGAAGAGACTCGATGAAATGAAATGACAAAAAATGAAATGAAAATGACTTATTTGATCAAATGATCAAATTGACTGTCAAACAAATCGAAATGGTGGCAATGTTGGAGTGATCTGTGTGATTTTCGGACAGGAGAGTTCTAAAGTGGGATCAATTGAGTTGGGATTTCCTATAAGTGTCACCGGGTGGTAAGTTCTTTAATGGCACCGGATCAGAAGGTAATTAGTGAGTGGCACCGGGTCAGAATGTTCTAGGCTGGTACCGGGTTGAAAGGTCTAAGGCTAGCGCCACATCTGCGGTCCGTACGGCGCCGAACCTTCGGAGTGTACGGCGCCGCACATTCGGCTTTAGTTTCGCAACTCATCTGCGGAACATACGGCGCCGCACGTTCGGCTAAATGCGGCGTCTTGTTCAGTGCGGTGCGCTACGCGACGGAAAGTTACGTGGCGTCGTCGATATAGACTCGTCTGTGTCGACCGTAGTGTCGACACTTTGCGGTGTGCGCATGTGCCCAGAAACATGGATTTAATTAGAATATTAGCTATTATAGAGGGCTTAGAAGATGATGGTAGGTTGTATGGAAGGTTGTAAAGTAGGTTGTATGGTGGGTTAAGTAGGTTGTATGGTAGGTTGTTTGGTAGGTTAGTTAGATTGTATGGTAAGTTGTATGGAAGGTTGTAAGATAGGTTAGATAGGTTGTATGGTCATTTGTATGGTAGATTGTATGATAGTTTGAATGGTAGGTTGTATGGTCGATTAAATGGTGGGTTGTGTGGTAGGTTAAATAGGTTGTATGGAAGGTTGTATGGTAGGTTGTATGGTAGGTTGAATGGTAGATTGAATGAACCTTCCATACAATCTACCTAATCTACCATACAAACTACCTTATAACCTTCCATACAACCTACCATTCAAACTATCATACAACCTACCATACAAATGACCATACAACCTATCTAACCTACCATACAACCTACCAAACAACCTTCCATACAATCTACCATACAATCTACCTAATCTACTAAACAACCTACCTTACAACCTTCCATACAACCTACTTAACCTACCATACAACCCACCATTTAATCAACCATACAACCTACCATACGACCTACCATTCAAACTATCATACAATCTACCATACAAATGACCATACAACCTATCTAACTTACCATACAACCTACCATACAATCTACCATACAATCTACCTAACCTTCCATACAACCTACCATACAACCCACCATTCAATCTACCATACAACCTACCTAACCTACATTACAACCCCCGCTAGCGGTCCCTGGTGGCAACACGCACGTTCAGCTACGCCCGCTGCCCGCCGAACTTTCGGTCGCGCAACGCGTCGCGTGATGTGTCGCTTGCTATGCAAAATACATTAAATACGTTTTAGCTGAAAAAACAGCCCGAAGGAAGGTTTCTCACTACGCAGAACGCGGCGTAATTTTGACTAATGTGTCATAGATAACTTGAAATACACTACGAGCGTATTTAGCGGAAGGTTCGGCGCCGTACGTTCCGCAGATGTGGCGCTAGACTAAAGTGGCACCGAACGAATGTTCATCTACCAACTTCATGGTTTTTGGCGATTAAACACAGAAATGCAGAATATACCTACATTAAAACATTATCGCGTGTCTAAAATAAACAATAATAAAGGTCTAATTGAAGAAGTATAACTTCGGATACAGAAAAATTTTGACGATACTTAGCGTAAACTGCACTCGCTGCAAGCGTGTTAAGATCACGTTAGTAGCTACCTACCTTCTTATACACATACATACAACCCTATACATGCCCATCCTCCTGCGCCACGCGACACCGCGAGATAATAAATTATGCCATCGCTAATTAGCGGTTATTACTGATTACAACAACATCTGCATTACATGGACACGTCTATGTTGCACGCGCGTGATTGCACCAACCAGCTGCAGCGCTGCAGTTGCAGTCGCAGGCCTTCACCCGCCGCCGTGCAATCAATCTCACACAATAGACAAATGTACGACACCTCCTCGCTACCTCACTACTACCTGCTGCGGATCTTCTTCCGTGTAGATACGATAACAAACCAGTTATGGAATCGATCACAACAATTAAATTAGCACTGTGTTACATTGTCACGTCAAGGAATTTTGCTACGATTGTTACAATACAGATTGTGTCGAAATAACTTTCCAGACAAGAAATTATAATAATGCACTTAGCTAATATAATTAATAATAAGTAACTACATGAGTAAGTACCTACCTACTTACATAAGTTAGTGTAATTAATTACTTACCGTCATTTCCTAACCAGTAACAAGGACCATATCCTTGCCAGTAATATATAAATACTTGTGTACTTATCAAAGTGTATTGGTGGAGGCGCCGGCTTTTTGGGGGAAGATTGGGGACCTATGGTTTTGCTGTGGCTTGGGCGGGGGCTGGACCCATTTTGAGGGCCCATGCGGGGTCAGGCCTGAGGGGCGGGAAGTTCAATGCTTCAGCGTTATCTGGAGCGACCGCCGTTGGCTTCTTGGAACCATTAAGCTGAACTATAAGTTTGCCTCGCATGGATGCGCTGAAGTACCTTGGGGTTGGCCTTAGGGGCACGGGGACAGCCGCGGTAGTTGGCTGGGTGGCCAGTTTCGTTGCAGAGTACGCAACTACACTTGAGTGGGGGAGAGGAGCTATCTGCTGAAAGCATGTCCGTCGATTTAGGACGGGCGCACTCAGCAGTGCTGTGATTCTCCAGGCACTTTACACACCGCGGGGCGGCGTGACAGGTGCGCGAAGAATGGCCGTATAGCTGGCAGTTACGACACTGGCCAGGAATCCCAGTCTCCCTAGGGGTACCATGCGGATGCCCGAAAGCTCGCACACGGATTGTAGACCGTAGATGGCCTTACCAGCCTAGCTCCTCTCGAGCGGGACATGGACCATGTCAAACTGTCTCTTGTTGCGGTGAGACGAAATGCGGTGTACTTTATGTACGGGGTTGTTTAGACCGATTAGGTCGTGATAGACTTCCATTTCGGAAATGTCTTTGGGGATACCACGTATTACTACGCGGTGAAGTTTTTTCCTCCTCCAGTGCGTACGTATGGTATAGATAGAGATTGGTAAGCGCTCTGTGCGCTGATGAGGACGGGACTTGGATTTTGATTCCGTCTATGGTCTGGGAAGCAGACAGGAACGGAATATTGTTTTGGATCATTTGGCTGGACAAAGACGACCTTCGACTTAGAATTGTCCCTGAGGATGACTAAAGGAGGTTTGCGCTCCGTGACGGGAGTGGCTTTAGGGCAGGCAGCCACCTTGCGGCTATTGCCATCGGACCTGTCGATGCGGATTGTTTTGGCAACCTCGTCATCATCGGAGAGAGTAAAGGGCGCGATTGGGCTAGTTGTTAGAACAACCACAAAACTTCTCCGGGAGAGCTCTGCTTCCCACCATACAGTCAGGTGTAGATTTCATAGCCCCGGGGCTAAAATTTAATAGTCCTGAACAAAGAAAAAATGTACTATTTGGTACGTATTGTAGAGAAGTTTTAAAGTTATTTACTTACACAAGAGATAAACTAAGAAAAGACCAAAGTTATTTCCAATAGAGAGCGAAGAGAGATTAAACTTAATCCAGAAATACTTGGATATACATGTGAATAGCTATATATACTTATGTCACCAAATTCCACTCAAATGCGTCTCAGATATATGAGTAGACCGGTGGGTAGATAGTACTGGAGCATGAGATGAATCTTCAAGAGCAAACTACCTACTAGCATAAAAACAAAAGCAATGGAGTCGTGTCTAGTACCTTATCTACACTAATATTATAAAGATGAAAGATTTGATTGTTTGTTTGTTTGTTTGTTTGTTTGTTTGCATCGAATAGGCTCCGAAACTACTGGACCGATTTTAAAAATTCTTTCACTATTAGAATCCTACATTATTCCTGATGAACATAGGCTATATTTTATACGAGAAAAAAATAGGGATCCGCGTGAAATTTTCGATAATGTAACCCAACGTGTGAAAAATGTACCAAAAAAATATCTTATATCGCGTACGCTGTGGAAATTATTGACAATAGAGCAAAGTGATGTACTACAGTTTTATAGAGGACATCAATATCTACAATAATGTTCGCGATACCATATGTCTAACTATTACAGTTATGCCACAATAACTACTTTTTCATTTAAAAATGTACCAACAACGCCTCATTATTCGTACCAGTGTAATGATTACATTTAATCATTACTGTATTAAAGGGTGTCAGGGATAGCCCTCAGAATACTAATAGGGTACATGCAGACCATGAAACTGAACAACTTTCCCCTAGAAACATATTTCAGGAAACGTAAAAAAACTGACTTCTCATAGTGAATGCAGTCAGCTGATTGTGATTTTGTATGGAAGGTCATTTTTTTGGCGATTCCTGACATATGTTTCTAGGGGAAAGTTGTCCAGTTTTATGTTTCATGCACCATATATATACTCGCTATAAAAAGATGACAAAAAACATTAAGTAAAGCATTAAAAAATCTACACTAAAATAATACATACATACACATATCACGCCTATTATCTCTTGCGGGGTAGGCAGAGCGTAAACGGCCGCAAAAACGGAAATTTACGCCACGTCTGACATATTATGTGTGAGGGTAATTCGGAAAATTGTGCATCGCCATAGTGACAGGTTGTCACCCCATCGCCTAAAATTGCAATACACACCCTCAAGTCCCTTAGTCGCCTCCTACGACTCCCACGGGAAATAAATTGGGTGATGCTATTCTAAGCCGGCATCACACTAAAATCATAATTATATAATCTACACTAATATTAGAAACAGGATTTTATTTATTGTTTGTTTGAATTGAATATGCTCCGAAACTACTGGACCGATTTAAAAAATTCTTTTACCTTTAATTGAAATTGAAATTCTTTATTCAATGAAGGATAGTATTATCACTTATTGACGTCATGAACCGTCATTCTTAAAAAGGAAATTTGTATCACACAATTTTTTTTTTTATTACACTTTTGTTATGACCTAATAGAAAACCAGCTCGGGCGGGATAAAAAAAACTAAAAATATAGGCACTGCCATAGGGCTGGCCAGGTTAATCACACGGCATGTAACTTTACGCCACCACCACCTGAAAACGATATTTGTTTCAAATTAAAGTCAAGATTTTTAGAATCCCACATTATCCCTGATGAACATAGGCTATATTAAACTGTCTTTGTTTAATTTAGCGTTGCTATGCTGGGGTAGGTTAGGTATTGGTGACGGTCTGTGAATACGCCGCGATGCTCGCCCGCACGCATCGCTCTGGGCATATGTTGTCCCTTTCTCGCTCGCGGGTGGCGGCGTGCGCGCGGGCCGCCTGTAGGCGCCAGGCGGTGATTTCTGCACCGCAGTCAGTCACTCAAAACCGCTCGGACAAGCGTATTGTGTTTTGTACGGATTTCCCGCCACGCGTTTTGTGATGCCGCGTGTAATGGACGATTCAATTTGAGATCGCGCGTGTTGATGCATCGTACTATTGCGTTTCTCCTGGGTTGTACTGGAATGCCAGGCTTAGTGATTGTTGGATGTCTCGACGTCTTCCACGTGAGCGTCGCGTTGAATAGGCATCAGGTGGCCATTTTGGCCCGCGTTTGTACGGCCCAAATTCGGGTTGGGTCACGCGTAATGACTAATATCAAAGTGAAATACGAACAGAAGCTGTGAGTGGTTTGAAGTGAATAACGCGCCAAGGCTGTAGTGGAATGCTGGGTGTCGATATCTTTTCCACCCAGCCCTGTAAGTACCCACGGAATCCCGATTTGATCCATTCCCTGAACTTCCTTTCTCCGTTGGGTATTTTATGCATTTGGACCGGCACGTTGACTGTAAGTGTAAACCTGTTTATTCGTGTTAATGGTGTGTTCCCTTTAGTCATATTTGTTGTACCATATCATTGTGACTCCTTAGTACGAATTGCGGAATTCGTGGGGTGATATAATTTGGAGGTACTTACTTATAATCTAGTGCTAATACGTGTGACGTAACGCCAGATCGGCAGACGGTATTTACTACCGACTTGAGTTATGTAAGGGTTGGAACACATCATTTGCCAATTTCAATCAACTTAGTTAATTAAGTTAAATAGATTTAGGTTCACGTTTAATTCATAGTATGCGCTGCTATATTGTGCAGCGTATGCTATTTAGCGCTGCGTAACGCAGCCATTGTCTGCCTCCAGTTGAACTCCTGGTATTTTGTTCGAAATTTACCTGTGTAAATCGCTTCCACTGCGGGAGTTTAGCTTGGAATTAGACAATTTTTGGTAGCAGAGCGTGGTTCAGAAAACCACTAGATTTAAGATTATTTTAGTATAAGATTTTTAATCTACCTACATAAAAAAAAAATATATATTTATTGTGATTGTAGTGTGTGCCCTGTGTAGAATATCCTATCGGTAGGATCAGGGCCAATCAATTAGTGAATTGCTTTATTATCGTTGTGTTTACCCTGTGCGGATATCCTAACGGTACGATCAGGGCCGATTGTCTATTTTTTTTTTATTGTAAGGTTCGGTGTTACTTTGAGTTGGTACCATGGCTCCCACAATTACACAGCTTCAGGCAAAAATTAGAACGCACCTAATTTGGTTCGCGACTAAGCAGGCGATGGTCGGTCGCGGGGACCGAGAGGACGCACTCATCGCTTGTGCGCAACGGATTGACGAACGGGTCGCGGAGGTGTTGGATTGCCTCACTGGATGCGAGGAGTTATTTGATGGGACGCCTGATGAGGAGGCCAAACTTATGGTCCGGGCGAATGTGACCCAGTGCCTGGAGATGGGGCAGGAGATCCAGCAGGCGGCTGCTGTGATCACCAGGCGTAGGGCTGGGGAGCCGGACCCATCCCATGGTCCGCGGGGACCGGGGGTGCAAGTGCCCCTGCCGGCTGTGGCTATTCCGGTCTTCCACGGGGACTACACGGATTGGACCCGATTCCAGGATCTGTTTGACAGTGTGATTCATAACCGCACTGACTTGCAGCCGGCATATAAAATGGCACAATTGATGGCCAAGCTGCAAGGTGAGCCCCATGAGCTGGTAAAGCATCTACCAGTCGATGATGCAAGTTACGAGACGGCTCGCGGTTTGCTGATCGAGAGATACAGCAACAAACGTCTCATGATTGACCAACTCCTGGAACAGTGGCTCACCGTGCCGACCATCACACGAGGGACGGACCTCAGGGCCAAGGTCCTCAACCCTGTCTGCGTTGCAGTGAACGCTCTTGAGAGACAGGGGATGCCGGTGTCAGGCTATGATTATATCCTGGTCCACACGTTGTTGCGCCGCCTGCCGAGCGACATGGCCGCTCGTTTTGAACAGTCACACGGAGGTAAGACATCTGATTACCTCCCGACCTTCGAGGAGCTCAAGTCCTTCCTCGAGGCCGAGTGCAGGCGGGTAGATGCCCAATTTGGAGAGTCGCCTCACGCGGAGTCTGCGGCCGCTCGCCGCCCGGAACGGCCGGGTGCACAGGCGCGAGACGGTAAGAGTAGGCCACCCAGGCGATACAATGTCGCTAATTTGGAATCGAGGTGTGCCTACTGCAGAGAGGCGGGGCATCGGGTGACTGCGTGTGAGGAGTTCGCTGCACAGCGGGTGCAGAAACGTCGTGGTGTGGTGCAGCAACGGCGTTGGTGCTTTAGGTGTATGGGGCCGCATCAGGTGCGAGAGTGCCCATCAAGCACCAACTGCAGGTACTGCCAGGGTGCCCACCATCAGCTCCTATGCATGAACCGCAGCGGAGATTACGGAGGCAGAGCTGACGCGGGTCAGCGGACGGAGTCTGCCCTACCTAGACGGGAGCAACGCTCCCCACCCCCTCCAAGGAGGAGTCCTCTTCCACCAGGGTTTCAGGGACGAGGCCAGGGACATCAGCAGGTGATGCCCCCTTCACCACGCGCGAGACAGTCACCACCTCGGCAGCAGGTGCCGGAACAGGGTAGGTGGTCACAGGTCCAAGGTCAGGGGCACCCATCACAAGTACGTGATGCTACGGGCGGGTGCCAATACCAGGGCCAGTACATGCAGTACTCGGCGGGACTGAATAACATGGTGAGGTCTCATGACCCACGCATGCCTCTCCCCTTGGCTGAGCACCCGCGGCTACAGGCGCATCCACGGTACGCGCGCCTGCCGCAGGGTTACTATAGGCTGCCAGCCATGGCGTACAGGACCAGAGGTCCCTATCAGCAGGAGTGGGACCCACTCGAAGGTGTACGGAGAGAGGGGACCCCCCCGCAGGACGCGGACACTCCGCGCTTAGATTCCTGCTAGGTAATCGCCGCCTACACGCCAGCTTCGGCCCCCTGGCCAATTACGGTATTGTTGCCTACGGCAATGATTTGGGTATGGGGATACGGTGGCCGCAGCATACAGGTAAGAGCCTTGTTAGATACAGGGGCTCAGGGTTGTATTGTGTCTAGTAAGCTGGTGAGTAGGCTACGCTTAAATATAAGGCCCACAACGGATGGGGCTGTAGGTATTGGAGGTGTAGATGTGCCTGACGTTCGGGGTCAGGTGAACTTCGAGTTCACATTAGGTAATACAGGTACAGGGGTCTGCTATCATGCCTCAGCAGTGGTGCTGGATGATGTGGTAGGGAAACTTCCTCAGGTTCGGTTACCGTCAATGGTACGAGGGTTAACCACAGGCTTAGAGTTAGCTGATCCTGAATTTGATACTCCTGGTACGGTGGACGTTCTCCTCGGGTCAGACGTCCTCGGGAGATTCTGGTGTGGCAGAAAACGGGTACTTCAGCAAACTGGTTTAGTGGCCGTTGATACCACAGGGGGGTATGTTATTTTTGGCCCAGTTTGGAGACCTCAGGACCTACCAGAGGGCGATACGGTTCTCTATGGTAGTGTGTTGTCGGAGGTGCTGCAGAGGTTTTGGGAGTCTGAGGAGCCACCCACAGCGGATAGACGGAAGCCAGAGGATGACGAGTGCGAGCTGTTCTATCAGTACAACACTGCACGAAGTTCGTCAGGTAGGTTTGTTACCAGGCTGCCATTTCTCCCAAACCGCCCCTCCTTAGGTAGTTCGCGACAGATCGCGGAACGGAGACTACTGGCTATGGAGAGAAAGATGAAGCGAGATGCAGCACTTCGGCAGAAGTATATCGAATTCATGAGGGAGTACCTAGAGTTAGGCCACATGTCGGTGTCCAGCATAGATTGGAGGTGTGTCGAGCATTACTACATACCACACCTGGCTGTTTTGAAGTCACCGGAGGCGAAGATACGGGTAGTGTTTGACGGTTCTGCTCCTACATCGAATGGTGTGTCTGTGAACCAGTGTCTGCACGCGGGTCCCAAGTTGAACCGGGACATTGTGGACATCCTCACAGATTTTCGGTTGCACCAAGTAGCGTTCGTCGCAGACGTCAAAATGATGTTTCGCCAAACAATTATACACCCGGATGACCGTCGGTACCAGCTGATTTTGTGGCGTGAGAGCCCTGACGAGCCGATGGTCACTTATGAGCTTAACACGGTAACGTATGGTCTGAAGCCAAGTCCGTTTTTGGCAGTACGCACACTGCGAGAGTTGGCCGCACAGGAAAGGGTAAGATTCCCTCGAGCCGCAGCAGTACTGGATCGCGACGTCTACGTGGATGACATCTGCACGGGTGCAGATAGCGTGCAACAAGCACTGCTACTACGAGACGAGCTGATCGCGATCATGGAATCAGGAGGTTATGAGTTGCGGAAATGGCTGTCCAGCTGTCCAGAGCTCCTGGCCGGTTTGCCAGGTGAGTTCCAGCAGGACCCGCACCTTTTCGAGAACCCGGACAATCCAAATACGTTGAGCATCCTAGGGGTGCAATATAGGCCAACGCATGATGTCTTTACGTATCAGATCGAGCCAGACCTTTTGCAGAAGACTTGGACGAAGCGTTCGGTATTATCGACGATCGCCAGAACTTTCGATCCTAACGGGTGGATCGCACCGGTGACGTTCATGGCGAAGTGCTTCTTGCAAAGGTTGTGGATAGCAAACTTGGGTTGGGACGACCAGCTCTCCGGAGAGCTGTTGAATGATTGGACCAAGTTTGTGACCACCTTACCAGGGATCGTACGCGTCGCCATACCTCGCAAATTGCTCCCATCGGTGGGATGTAAGGCTACCCTACATGGGTTTTGTGATGCCTCGGAGCGAGGGTACGCGGCAGCTGTCTATTTGCGGACAGTCAGTTCAACGGGAACTGTAGACGTGCGTCTAGTTATGGCCAAGAGTAAGGTGGCTCCGGTTAGGACAAGATGGACCATTCCAAAGTTGGAATTGGCGGGAGCAGCGCTTCTCACGCGCTTGCTACATCATGTCGCTAGTAATCTACGCGGTACCATCACTTTGGATGAAACGGTGTACGCATGGACCGACAGTAGGATAGTTCTGTGCTGGTTACAGACGTCGGTACATACTCTTGAGATTTTCGTGGCAAATCGGGTGTCACAGATTAAAGGATCGGAAACTCCGTTGGTATGGAGACACGTACCGGGAGAACAGAACCCAGCGGACTGCGCCTCACGGGGATGTAGGGCCCCTGATTTGGTAGGTCACTCACTGTGGTGGGGACCTCAGTGGCTGACTGAGTCACCTGAGAGATGGCCATACAATGAGTGCGGGTCGCCCCTTGGGCCACCTGATCGAGGTTTGCGAGTGAACGTAGGGCTTAGGTACGATCTCGTACCTAAGCCTAGTGCGGCTTTCTTGCTGGAACGATACAGCTCCCTCGACAAACTTCTAGGGGTGACAGGTTGGATCAAACGGTTCGTGAACAACTGTAGAAAACCTCAAGCAGAACGGAACTTGGCACCTGTCCTCTCGCCTGCGGAGCGGAATGCGGCTCTAAGTTTATTGGTTAGGGTCGTCCAGGCGGAACATTTTGAGGAAGAGGCCAGGCTGCTCAGGGATGGCCGTGGAAAGCTGAAGGGAGGTCTTGTGCGCCTCAACCCGTTCGTGGACGAGCATGGAATGCTCCGGGTTGGAGGTAGACTTCGGAACGCTAACCTGCCCTTTTCAGCACGGCATCCGCTGTTACTCCCAAAGAAGGGACCTTTGGTAGAACTTATAGTTAGGGATCGTCACCAGAAAAACTCGCATGCGGGCTGCAATGCACTTTTGGCTATTCTGCAGCGCGAGTTTTGGATCTTGTCTGGACGACGTACGGTACGGAGCATTGTGTTTCGGTGCTTGCCTTGCTATCGGTTGAAGGCAGCCACAATGCAACCTCAGATGGGAGACCTCCCACCGGACCGGGTGACGGAAGCCTGGACGTTTGCGGGTGTGGGAACGGACTTTGCGGGGCCTTTTATGGTAAAGGCATCACGCCTTCGCAACGCGAAGTCAATCAAGGCGTATTTGTGCGTGTTTGTGTGCCTAGCAACCAAGGCCGTCCACTTGGAACTCGTGGCCGACCTCACTACGGAGGCTTTCTTAGCAGCTTTAGATAGATTTGTGTCGCGAAGAGGGCGACCAGCGCTGATCAGGTCGGACTGTGGTACCACCTCTTGCACATATATGTGATATCTCTCTGAGTTCTGGGGTTTTCCCGAGGGAGTTTAAACGTGCTATAATCTTACCTATTCATAAAAGTGGTGACAGAGACCTTGTGAACAACTATAGGCCCATTTCGATACTGCCTGCTTGCTCTAAAGTTCTGGAGAGGATCGTAAATACCCGTTTAGTAAAATATCTCGAGACAAAAAAGCTTTTGCATAATGCTCAATATGGTTTTCGTTCAAATAGATCCACTAACGATGCTGTGCACGAACTCACAGATTTTATAGTTTCTAACCTTGACAAACGGAAAAAAGTTATTGCGATCTTCCTAGACTTGGCAAAGGCATTTGATACGGTCTCTGTCCCACTTCTTCTTGACAAATTGCAAATTATTGGCATAAGAGGTGTGCAACTGGACTTCTTTGAGGGTTATCTAAGTAATCGTACTCAATGTGTAAGAATTGATAATTGGACTAGCGACGATCTTCCAGTCACTTATGGAGTGCCGCAAGGCAGTATTCTAGGTCCAACGCTGTTCTTAGTATATATAAATAGTTTGTGTCAACTACAGCTGACAAACGGAAGGATCGTCACTTTTGCTGATGACACAGCTCTGCTCTTTAGTGGTGACACATGGGATGAAGTCTACTACGACGCACAACAAGGCTTCAATCAAATCACTGAATGGCTAAGAAACAATTTGCTAACTTTAAATGTAGAAAAAACTAAATTTTTATCTTTTACAATGAAAAACGCGCCAAACCAGGCCGACTTACCTCATTATATCACTGCGCATACATGCAATAATTTGTCAGATTGTAAGGGACTTTGCCCTCGACTGGAAGCTGCTGACAGTATTAAATATCTTGGTGTTGTCATTGATAGAAGTCTTAATTTTCGGTTGCACATCGAACAGCTAACCAAAAGGACACGAAAACTTATATATATTTTCAAAAACCTACGTCATGTGGCTGATGTTGCGATAATTAGGTCAGCCTACATTGCATTGTGTCAGTCAGTGTTGTCCTATTGTATAACGTCGTGGGGTGGGGCATGTAAAACCTTTCTCCTCAAGCTTGAGCGTGCACAGAGAGCAGTTCTTAAGGTTGGCTTCTTTCTCCCTTACCTTCATCCTACTGCACAAGTATATAGTACTTGTAAGGTCCTTACAGTGCGTCAACTGTTCATTAGTCAGATCATGTTGAAACAGCACTGTCTGGTGAAATTTGATTCTACTATAAATAATAGTCGTCGCATAAATAGAATATGCAACTCAAAAAGTTTCAGATCTAAGTTTGCGCATAGATTCTTTTGTTTTCTTGGTCCCTATTTATACAATTTAGCTAATTCCTCTTTATCTATTTATTCCCTTCCAAAATCAGAGTGCAAGAAAGCAGTGTCAATTTGGTTGCAAACCTTTGATTATAATAAGACAGAAGATCTACTTGTTCCTATTAAATGAATAATGTAAGCCGAAACATACAAACACAACACAACACAATACAACACACACAACTCAAACACATCACACTACGTATACTAACATTTGTTCTAAATTCGTTTTTAATTTTTAATTCTGTTTTAATTTTGTAATTTTAAACTTCTTATTTTTAATTCTGAAGTAAGTTTTTAAGAAGCTAGATACCTAACTTTCAATGAGTGGGGGCCTGGTAATCTGTCTGACAGGGTACGCCCTAGTATAGATACCAGTCTCTCACAAAGGAACTTGTTTTTGATATTATTGTGTATCTTTATATTTGGCACCTTTGTGAAAGAAAATAAATACTTTTTTACTTACTTTACTTTTACTTTACTAACTTTAAGGGCGCTGATCGATGTATGAAAGAAATTATAACGTTTTTATTGGAAAACGAGGAAGCTATCGGCACGAGCCTCTCCCGTCAGGGCATTAACTGGGTGTTCGATCCACCAGGATGCCCCCACTGGGGTGGTATATTTGAAGCGGTTGTAAAGTCCGCTAAGACGCATTTGATGCGCGTTATAGGTTTAACGATATTAACCTTTGAGGAGCTAGCGACCGTGTTTTGTAAAATTGAGGCCGTTCTCAATTCACGTCCTTTGTGTCCGCTTAGCTCAGATCCAAATGATCTGGAGGCCCTGACACCAGGGCATTTCTTAATTGGCCGACCACTTAACGCCTTGCCAGAATACCCCTACACAGAGGTCAGTAGCAATCGTTTGACGCGTTATGAGTTGCTGCAGCAAATGTCTCAGAATTTTTGGAAGCGATGGTCGCTTGAGTATTTGCACATTCTGCAGCAACGCCTTAAGTGGACGGACAGAACTGAACCCCCTCGCATCGGAGATCTCGTTCTGGTTAAGGATGCCAACCTGCCGCCACTGCGATGGCGCAGAGGGCGCATTCTCAACTTGTTCCCAGGTAGTGATGGCACTCCTCGAGTCGCGACAGTTCAGGTAGGGGATTCAGTTCTTAAGCGAGCAATAGCAACGCTATCTCGTCTCCCCAGTAGTGAATAGGCCTAAGGGATTCGGCCTAGGGCGGGTGAATGTTTAATTTAGCGTTGCTATGCTGGGGTAGGTTAGGTATTGGTGACGGTCTGTGAATACGCCGCGATGCTCGCCCGCACGCATCGCTCTGGGCATATGTTGTCCCTTTCTCGCTCGCGGGTGGCGGCGTGCGCGCGGGCCGCCTGTAGGCGCCAGGCGGTGATTTCTGCACCGCAGTCAGTCACTCAAAACCGCTCGGACAAGCGTATTGTGTTTTGTACGGATTTCCCGCCACGCGTTTTGTGATGCCGCGTGTAATGGACGATTCAATTTGAGATCGCGCGTGTTGATGCATCGTACTATTGCGTTTCTCCTGGGTTGTACTGGAATGCCAGGCTTAGTGATTGTTGGATGTCTCGACGTCTTCCACGTGAGCGTCGCGTTGAATAGGCATCAGGTGGCCATTTTGGCCCGCGTTTGTACGGCCCAAATTCGGGTTGGGTCACGCGTAATGACTAATATCAAAGTGAAATACGAACAGAAGCTGTGAGTGGTTTGAAGTGAATAACGCGCCAAGGCTGTAGTGGAATGCTGGGTGTCGATATCTTTTCCACCCAGCCCTGTAAGTACCCACGGAATCCCGATTTGATCTGTGGCAGGGCCACATAATCTCACATCTACTTACCTATAAATATATATGTGTACCTACTTATAATATAAACAAACATCTAAGTACCTATATTAAGTTATCTATATTACACTACATAGTCCTACATAATAATACAATAATTATATCATACATACTTATCAGTTACATACACATAAGCATAACAAACACCATACACTAATCAGTCAAATAAATACTTACCCAACACTGAAAACATCCCGAACCAAGATCGTGCCGTCAGATCGGATCGTCGCGACTAAAAACAAGAAAAAGCCTCCACGTGCGCGTCGCCGCAGGCGCAATGCAGCGGACACCGGCCGGCAGTCGAAACCTAACCTCCGCGCACAGAGCACGTCGCTCTGCGCCAGGAAATACTCGGCTACCGCTCGCGTCTCGTTATAAAGACTATTCTTCTTGTGATTACATTGTGATTGTGAGATATTACTAGACCTTTGTAACTATTTCGATCAGTGCAAAATAAACTGTTTGTGGAATTTACCCGGCGTTTAATTGGACACAAAAGGACACACTAAAACGCAAGTAAAATATCTACACTGGTGACTACCCGATTATAAATTGTGCACGGATATAACATCCTCATCATCAAACAATGGACGGAGAACCTAAAAGAACACCTGATCCAAATAATGAACGAGATACAGAAAATGGCGGTAGAAACGGCGGTGGTTCCAGAGGTGCCTTTACAGGCAACGATTTAAATCGTGTCGGCGTACGACTCCCACCGTTTTGGGCTGAAAAGCCAGCAGTTTGGTTCGCACAAATAGAAGGTAACTTTATACTATCAAATATCAAAGATGAAGACACAAAATACTATTACGTCATGTCACAACTTGATCAACGCTATGCAGCAGAGGTTGAAGATCTCATCTGTAATCCACCAGCTAGAGATAAATATCAGAAACTGAAAACAGAGCTGATCAAGCGACTATCGCTGTCTAGAGAGAAAGAGATTAAGCAATTGTTATGCCATGAAGAGCTTGGAGACAGACGCCCATCTCAGTTTTTAAGGCACATGCAAAAACAAGCTGGACCTAACGTCCCAGAAGATTTTATTAAGTCAATTTGGACCAGCCGCTTACCTGTCCATCTTCAGACTGTCATCGCTGGACGACAAAGTACTTCTCTCGAAGAATTGGCAGAACTCGCCGATCAAGTGCATGACATAGTGCCTTCTACGTCCCAAGTAGCTGCAGCTTCACTATACCCATCAGATCCGACGATTAGCAAAATGGCTGAAGAGATTGCAGCATTGTCCCGTCATGTCAAAGCTTTATCTATAAACGGCAGAAAATCGCGCCCGACTCACCGAGGCTTCAATCATCAACGCCAACGAAGCAACAGCATGACGCGCAGCAACAACCGATCTCAATCAAGCTATAGAAAATTTCCAGTCTGCTTCTTCCACTTCAAACATGGAGAAGACGCCCGCAGATGCCTTAAGCCCTGCGATTACGAACAGAAGAAGGGAAATGCTCGTGGCGGTCGTTAATGGCGGCTAATGATTGCCACAGTCCCAAAGGTCGCCTATTTGTAACAGATCGAGACACCAAAATTCAATTTTTAATCGACACTGGCAGTGACTTATGTGTCTTTCCACGATCTTCATGCGAGCGACGTCGACCGCAGACCGTATATACACTCTACGCTGCAAATGGGACACCTATCCATACTTATGGTTTCAAAGAATTTATACTCAACCTTGGACTACGTCGTGAGTTTCGATGGAACTTCATCGTCGCTGACATCAATAAGCCTATAATCGGAATGGATTTTCTGTCTTTCTACAACTTAATGGTAGACTGCAGAAATCGCCGTCTTGTCGATAATAGCACCTCACTGACATCAAAAGCAACACTAGCGACATCATCATCGCACATCGCATCAATTAAAACTACTGCTGGTAATTCAATTTACATGGATCTGCTTCGCGAATTTCCTGATGTGACACGCCCCGCTGGCACACAACGAGTTTCGCCAAAAATCGTCGAGCATTATATTGAGACCACACCAGGTCCACCGGTTTTCTGTAAGCCAAGACGTCTAGCCCCGGACAAAAACGTTATAGCCAAGCGGGAAATCGAGTCGATGCTTAAAGATGGGACCGCCAGACCCTCTAAGAGTCCTTGGGCCTCCCCATTCCATTTGGTTCCTAAGAAGAGTGTTGGAGAATTTCGACCTTGCGGGGACTACAGAAGCTTAAATGCCAGAACAATACCGGATCGCTACCCAATCCGGCATATTCACGATTTCACACAAAATATTGCTGGTTGTACTATCTTTTCAACAATCGATTTAGTCAAAGCTTACAATCAGATCCCGGTGCGTGAAAAAGATATCCCGAAGACGGCAATAACAACTCCATTTGGATTATACGAGTTCCCTTTTATGACGTTTGGCTTGAGGAACGCGGGTCAAACGTTTCAAAGATTTGTTGACCAGATGACCAGAGAACTAGATTTTTGCTACTGCTATCTAGACGACTTCTTAATATTCTCCAAGGACGAGAAGTCACACCTCAAGCATCTTCGCCAACTTTTCGCCAAGCTTGAAGAATTTGGAATGGTCATCAACCCTGCTAAATGTACCTTCGGAGTTCCAGAAGTAACGTTTCTTGGATTTAGAGTATCAGCAGAAGGTGTCAAGCCACTAGAAGCTAAAACAGAAGCTATCAAGACGTACCCAGAACCAAAAACTGTTAAAGAGCTGCGACGTTTCCTGGGAATAATCAATTTCTACAGGAGATTCATACCAAGGGCTGCTAACATTCAGGCTCCTCTAAATGCCTTACTTGTTGGCTCAGTCAAAGGATCACATCCTGTGAACTTAAGTGGGAAGACTTCAGAAGCATTCGAAGCATGCAAAACAAGTTTATGCAAAGCAACCTTACTAACGCATCCAGACACTAACGCGAAACTCGGCTTAGTAACAGATGCATCGGATTTGGCGATTGGCGCCGCACTACAGCAATACAAAGACGGAATATGGCAACCACTGGCATTCTTCTCTAAAAAATTGAATCCAGCACAGCAAAAGTACTCACCTTACGACAGAGAATTGCTGTCTATCTACGAGGCAATAAAGTATTTTCGTCACATGCTAGAAGCCCGCCACTTTACGGTTTATACTGACCATAAGCCATTGTGCTATGCCTTTCACCAGCGAAATGAAAAATGTTCGCCTCGACAATTCCGAAATTTGGACTATATATCACAGTTCACTACAGATATTCAGCATATATCAGGAAAGGATAATGTGGTGGCTGATGCTTTGTCAAGGATTAGCGAAGTCAACAAACCCATTGACTTAAACCAGCTAGCAAAATCACAGCTGACAGATCCAGAACTCAGACAGTTGCTAGTGAATGGAACATCACTTCGATTGCAACTTAAAACAATACCAGACATGAACTTAAAGATCTACTGCGACACCAGTACTTCCATGGAGAGACCGTTTGTGACCAGCGACTTAAGAAGACAAGTATTCAACACACTTCACTCCCTCAGTCACCCAGGAGCTAATGCTACTACCAAACTCATATCACAAAGATACGTCTGGCCAGGGATGAAGAAAGACGTGAGGGAATGGACTAGAATGTGCCATTCATGCCAAAGAGCCAAAGTAACACGGCATACATCAGCGCCGTTAAGCGAGTTCAGACTACCCCGCGCCAGATTTCGATGCGTACATATCGATTTGATTGGACCCTTACCTCCCTCAGATGGGCAGCGCTATTGCCTTACAGCTATAGATCGATTCACTAGATGGCCAGAGGTGATACCCATACCAGAAATCACAGCAGAGATAGTGGCAAAAGCGCTAGTTTCTGGTTGGATCTCGCGCTATGGATGTCCATCAGAAATAATCTCGGACCGCGGGAGGCAATTCGAATCCGCCATGTTCAAACATCTATCTGAAATGGTTGGATTCCAGCATAAGAGGACTACAGCGTATCATCCGCAATGCAATGGCCTGGTGGAGCGCCTTCATAGACAGCTTAAAGCAGCCATAATGTGCCACGAGAGCCAATGCTGGACCGAAGCACTGCCATTAGTTCTACTTGGTATAAGAAGCGCGCTAAAAGAAGACTTACATGCATCACCTGCTGAATTAGTATATGGAGAGACTATAAGATTACCCGGAGAATTCTTCCAACAGTCCGCTCCAGAAACAGTAGACGTAACAGATTTCATCACACGGCTTAGAAAAGTCATGTATGAATTAAAACCAGTGCCAGCTACACGCCATTGCGATAAGAAAGTCTTCATCCACAAGGATATGACAACAACAACACATGTTTACCTCAGAGACGACACGGTGAGAGGAGCGTTGAAACCAGCTTACTCAGGACCGCATGAAGTACTAGAGAGAAAAGGAAAAATATACAAGATAATAGTAAAAGGAAAAGAACAAACCGTATCAGTTGACAGACTCAAACCAGCATACGTACTGAATACCCCGGAAACGCCACCTGTAATAGAAAAACCTGAAATAAGAACTGAAAAGGTACCTGAAAAAGAAAAACACAAAGATTACAGTAAAGAAAAAGAGAAAGAAAAAACAAATACAACTTACCAAACGCGTTCTGGGAGGCAAGTCAGATTTCCCAACTATTATCATAGCCCATCCTAAGATGGCCTCTGGGGGGGAGTGATGTGGCAGGGCCACATAATCTCACATCTACTTACCTATAAATATATATGTGTACCTACTTATAATATAAACAAACATCTAAGTACCTATATTAAGTTATCTATATTACACTACATAGTCCTACATAATAATACAATAATTATATCATACATACTTATCAGTTACATACACATAAGCATAACAAACACCATACACTAATCAGTCAAATAAATACTTACCCAACACTGAAAACATCCCGAACCAAGATCGTGCCGTCAGATCGGATCGTCGCGACTAAAAACAAGAAAAAGCCTCCACGTGCGCGTCGCCGCAGGCGCAATGCAGCGGACACCGGCCGGCAGTCGAAACCTAACCTCCGCGCACAGAGCACGTCGCTCTGCGCCAGGAAATACTCGGCTACCGCTCGCGTCTCGTTATAAAGACTATTCTTCTTGTGATTACATTGTGATTGTGAGATATTACTAGACCTTTGTAACTATTTCGATCAGTGCAAAATAAACTGTTTGTGGAATTTACCCGGCGTTTAATTGGACACAAAAGGACACACTAAAACGCAAGTAAAATATCTACAGATCCATTCCCTGAACTTCCTTTCTCCGTTGGGTATTTTATGCATTTGGACCGGCACGTTGACTGTAAGTGTAAACCTGTTTATTCGTGTTAATGGTGTGTTCCCTTTAGTCATATTTGTTGTACCATATCATTGTGACTCCTTAGTACGAATTGCGGAATTCGTGGGGTGATATAATTTGGAGGTACTTACTTATAATCTAGTGCTAATACGTGTGACGTAACGCCAGATCGGCAGACGGTATTTACTACCGACTTGAGTTATGTAAGGGTTGGAACACATCATTTGCCAATTTCAATCAACTTAGTTAATTAAGTTAAATAGATTTAGGTTCACGTTTAATTCATAGTATGCGCTGCTATATTGTGCAGCGTATGCTATTTAGCGCTGCGTAACGCAGCCATTGTCTGCCTCCAGTTGAACTCCTGGTATTTTGTTCGAAATTTACCTGTGTAAATCGCTTCCACTGCGGGAGTTTAGCTTGGAATTAGACAGTCTTATTCCCGGGGGGAAATTGTTAGCGGCGGGTGAAACCGCTGGGCGGGCTGCTAGTGCCTTATATATGCCTGTCAGACCAGTGTCCTATGGTACCATTTTACAACTACAATTCTACAGGCGAAAATTATATGTATTTGCATACACTATTTTATCTACACTCTCCAAAAAAAACTCAGTTATACACTTTTTCAAACGTCCGCACCGGCGATTGCAATGCCCGATACAAGGTCCAATTCAATACGAGAACGTAATATGGCTTGATATGAATTTTCGAAAATTATATTCGAGTCTGAACAACAAATAACTTGTCAACTGAACAACAACTGAACAACATCGGTACAACACCTAAACAACATGTCAACAACAACTGAACAAAAACCTTTTAAAACAACTGAACAACATCCGAACAATTAATGTACAATAACAACAGACAGGTGCGGCAGAAGATGGCGATTTGAGTAAGTATTGGCGAAAAAAATCGTTTCATTTCTCAACTTTATCCAAGTAAGAGCCTTCTCATTAAGTCATTACGCTTCTGTAATTTCTATTTAACTGTAATTTATATAGACAGAATGCATAAAGTAGGTCTTTATACAACTGTTTTCGAATTCATAATTCGAGATGAGTGTAGATAAAAGCAATTATGTCACTAGATTTACTTGAAAAAAGGCAAGCACAGCACCTACAAAAAATATTGCTAGTTTCTTCCCAAATAAGGGTACCGTGATAGGAAATAACACCAGAGAAATCGATCGCTGCATTATGTTTGTGGTGCTGTTTACACAATTTTCCGAATGACCCGCAAATATTTGTCAAACGTGGCGTAAATTGTTTACGCTCTGCCTACCCCGCAAGGGATAATAGGCGTGATATGTGTGTATGTGTTGTTTACTACTCATAAAAAGGTCGAACTCGAAGAATCTATTGTAACTTGAACGCAAGGTAAAATGTGTTAACTTAACAGTTTATGTTATGTATCTCTTACAAAAGACATAAACGCGAGTTGAGGCGCGTTGATGTGTTGCGGTGTCGAGCGCGCCGCGCGGCCTGCCAGCCTGCCAGCGGACTACACGCACGTTCACGCTTTATACTTACACTTAGGATATGACCCAGGGTGTCGTATCTAGTTATGGATTTATGTCAAATATTTAAAACACTACATTTTGCCTCTATTGACGCAACACAGCACAGCACGACGAGGAGCGAGTCATTTGCTTGGCTCATATAGTTTGGGAGTTCATGGCGAAACACATATCGAAAGTTGTGGGTTACAAAAATACCGGCAAGTCATGTCATGCTAGGTGGTATGGTATTCGATTAGATGATGACGAAATAACGTTATCTATCATAAATGTGAATAACAAAAACAACATTTGGGCTAAAGCCGAGGATTTGCTGTTCAAACAACCAGCTGCACGAGATGAGAGCATATCACAGGGGATGCGGGCCGGCGGGGTGCGGGGCGCGGGGTGCGGGGCGCGGGGAGCGCTCCGTGTGCCGGGGGATGTGCGCAGCCTCCGCGCGGGAGCGGGCGGGGGCTGCGGGGGCCGGGGGGAGGGCCGGGGCGCTGCTCTACTTGTCGCCGCACTCACGCTGCTCCTCAGTCGGTGCCGTTTCGCGCCGCCATCCACACGCGCCCACCACTACGTCCGCCTCCACGCGCCTCGTTCTCGAGACAAACGGCATGCACAGCTGACAGCGCCGCTACACACAGAACCCTCCCGTGTACCGGTCCTCGCGCTCCGGCCCCGACCGCCCTCGCAAGTGAGTGTCTGATCGTGCCGTCGCCGCCGCCCCGACACCTGCATCCCGCGCTGCAGCCGCCGCCGGCCGCTGAGCCGACCACACGGAGCCCCGGCGACTCCGCAGAGGATCCAACCTCGCTTCATCTCCGGATTGAACGATATCGATTAGAATTCTAGACTTCAACGTTGTGCCAGCTGACAAGGTAACCTGAATTATACTATACTATACATGCTTACTGATTGGGAATTTTAAGTTTGATCGATTAAGCAGCTATCTACGCATGGTAATAGGTAGGTACTTATACCAAATCAGATTAACTAATAATTTAAAGTGCAAAAATAAAATCTAGAAACATTTAGTAACTTCATCTCAAAGAACGAAACATTTTAATTACCTATGTGACATGTGATCGATAAATCTGTCAAATTCAATGCTAGATTGTATTCTGCTGAGTGTAGTACATAGTTGGTTGTGGTTGTCATGTAAGTCTTGTAACGCCACGAGCCATTGATACGGTCGATGGTAGCTGTATCTGTCTGCTCGTATCAGCACTCAGCCACTCAGCACTCGCAACACTCCAACTGAGAGCTACTGTTATCTGTAAACAGAGCCACATGTTGCGGATTCCTGCAGAGAAAGTGAAAACCCAGACAATTTATCACCACTAGTTCAAGTAGGTATCTATCTAAATTGAGATCACTATCTAGTACCGTGCCTTGAGTTAATGTTGCTTACCATTTAACACGCTAAAATAGGCGCCTATTTGACCGAATGACTAGATTTTAAATAAGCAACTCACAATAATGTTGTACCTACCTAGTGTTTATTATAATGTGAAGATGAAGATACCCTCGCGTGATGAATGAGGACTCACTCATTTCGCGGTGTCATTAACATTTTATTAAAGTTACACTTCCAATAACAAATCAAATCATGTACTTAAACAACAGTAAACTTACACATCATATATTACAATATAGATACTTACCGCATAAACTTCAAATTTAACACATGGTTCATTATTAGAGTTCCGTAAGAAATAAACAAAACCCTTGTTTTAGAAACTAAGAAAAGCATTATTCAGGTGTAATTGGGTGTAAGAAGTATTCTTACAGCTGGAATGAGAAATATTGAATCCTAATAACATGGCTTAAAAGATCACTTGAATCCGTACTAATATTATAAATCTGAGATTTCGTGTGTGTGTATGTATGTTTATTACCTCTTCACGCTCAAACGGCTTAACCGATTTGAATAAAATTTGGAACACAGGTAGAGTATAACCCGCAATAACACATAGGCCACAACACAACTATTACCACGGGAAAATGAGTGGCAGCGGGTGTACCGCTGGGCGAAAATCAATCTAATCAAAATCAAATGCAGTACTTAAATTCGTATTACCATCTCCAAAAGTCTAATTTTGTTAAAACAATGGTTTTTTATACGAGTATCAAAGTAAGTAAACACAACACAAACAATTTATTTCATCATGCTAGCATTCTTAATTTCCAAGATTTTTGAATTATTATATAGGTATTAGTATAAACCTGTTTAGGAATGCACAGAAAATCGTAGGAAATCGGCAGAATTTCTGGATTTGTTCAAGAAGGTGGTAGAATGAAGTCAACAATGATGCCATATTCCTGTAGTGGCTCCGGCTTATAACTGTGACATATAGATATCAAGTTGAAAATATCATATATCTATCTATAATATTTCTATCTACCCAACCGGCTCCACACCCCAAATATAAAATAAGAAAACACTAATAAAGCATTAGTTTTTTGTCCATTATTTTCAGTTATGAATTGTAAACCAAAAACAGAGCCCTTTAATTACAATAGTGTGATGTGATGTGTGTGGTTTGAAAACACAGCGGTTATTCTTCTTATTTGCGTCTAGCAGGCGGTCACAGGTCTCGCTCTCGAGACATACGGAACCATAAGACCAACTCGCACTTGCCCGGTTTTTAAATATGTAACAACATAACAGGCATAAAATACGTTGTTACAACGCAGACAAACAGGGACTGGTGTAACAAACAAATCCATAGCCATCTGCTAAACATTATCAGCACAGCTACGAATTTAGACATGATAGGTACTTTACATCTAGGATTTTTTATGTAAACGAAAATAAATATGTGCCATTATCAGCATGAAATCCTTTTATTATGAAGAACGAAATATCATCATTCGGTGTCAATCCGCTCTCTTGAGCAATGAAAGAGTATAGTATAGAGTATAAGAGTACTATAGTAAGTAATCGTCATCATCGAGTATTCGTAGATAGACTGCACAAAATACGCACGTATTCATAATTTGTGGAGACTGTATCTCGATTATATGATGATAGGGATAGACAAAAAGCAATTAATAAATCTCGAGTAAGCTTTAACCAATACGGTACGATAAAGTGGCGATAAGTAGAGTTAGTGTCCACTCACTAAACTCGCACTAGCCGTGCACTAGCCAAAAACTGGCACATGTGCCAGTTGCGATTTTCAATTTTGTTAGTGGTCTTGTTTCACCATTGTCCTTATTCCACCAGCTCGGATACAGTGGAGACTTCAGAACGTTGGTAACCAGCCCGATCCCGATCACAGCAATTTCACAAAGCAGATAGTCACATGATTAATTCCGTTGAACAACCTTTGTACACATATCTATTTATGTAGCCAAATAAAATTAAAATTTTTGGTTGTAAAATACGTTATCATTGTACCATCAATATATAACTGACATGATGAAGTTCAATACTTCAATTTAATACCTTTGAAGTTCAATTCAACACTTCAAAATATTACGTAGGTACCTATATTACAGAAACCAGACAGATTACTTGCATTTACAATCGTAGATATACTTAATCTGGTTGAAGATCGATCTCAATGATCGATCTGTTTGTAGGTATTTGTGACATTTATGTAGATATTTAGCTAGGTAGGTATATAGGCTTCGGTAACAGATAACAGAACATTGAGTTCACCTCACCATCATGGTTGAAAAGGCAGACCATCTCCAAGAAGCTTGACATCTCTGTCTCCACAGAGAGAGGCATTACAAAAAAGTTACTGTACCTATGCTTATGTTTTTACTAAACTATAAATACGTCAATCTTTAAAACGATTGCAATACGTAAGACCATCGGATTAATCGATATTTTTCCGAACGTAACGAATCAATTTTAAATCTTTACATTACTTACCAACATTTGTTTTGATAAACATTTTTTCATTTGAAAACGATGTTTATTTTATTAATAATCTAAAAAAGGTTATTTAAGTGGACAATTAAATATTCACAAATAAAATTTAAATTGATGCCATTCTTAGTAATTAGTTGTATTAAATATGAAAACAAAGAAACCAGTTGCCGCAGCCGCCACTATACCGCCTCATGACGAACAGTTGTGATTTTTCCGTCGCCAGCTTGTTTACTGCCGTATCATCGCTTGTTTATCTTCCTATTGTTGAAATCTACTTAAATTAAGGAAAAAGCAATTGTTTGAAACACTCATCGTCACATAGTAAACCCGTTAATATCAAGTTAGTACTCTTAAGTTAATGTCCACACATTTAAATGAAGGAAGGGATTTTCCAGCAAAACATTGCTAATCGCCACGCAAGTCGCTCACCTGCTCGATTACTCGTAGGTATACCTACACAACGTCACACGCTGCACGTACCTTCCTTTATATGTCTTCAATGAATACCTACCTACTTACGTAGCGGTTTTTGAGGAGTCATACTGAAGTTTTCCTGGGTTTATATGACGCAATGTTCTGTCTGTGGGTGACGTGACAATGTGACGACACAGGGATAGAGCGGTGAGGAGAGCAATCCACGTCGGCGCGGGCGCAGGTGTGAGTGCGGGTGAGTCAGCGTCTCTAGTTCCAGGAAGACAAACCTGTCGGGACAGGTCGCGGGAATTCCTCGCGAGAACCCGCCGCCGCCGGCTCCCGTGATCCCGCCCGACGCCCGACGACACCTGCCAGCCCAGGTAGCCCGGCCCCATCCCGGCCCCACCGGACCACCCACCGCGCTGCGTCCACTTAGCAAGCATCACGCAACAACTGGATCTATTTCATTCAACGAAACAATCCTTCCACTGTCATCATTTATCGATACACATGTCGCGCCGGTATGAAGAGCACTCTTGTAGAAAACAGATAGGCTTTGTTGATTCGTCTTGGAAAAACATTAGAAAATAACATAAAAGTGTACCTACACGAGGTAACGAGCTGACTAGAAGATACCTGTCAAATACCCTTCACAGTTTCACACCATCACTATCAAGACGGTTTAAAAACAGTCATTGTCTCATTAGGTACATAAATCATCGCAAAGAATAAATCACTGAGCTATAATTATCGTGATATAAGTAAATGTCTTGATTGAACGGATTCGCTAAGTAAGTGGGAATTGGAAACGAATCACAGAGCTATTAACGTGTTTATCGCGCGAATCATCTAATCCGAAAATCATGTTCAGTGAATCGCGACGAGCCAGTGACCAAACGCGGGTTACGCGGGTCGCTCCGCGGGAACTGGGCATGTGTGTATAACTTTAAATTATTATGTAGTTACTAGTGATTGAAAAAGTACTTATAATAATATTAACTATAGTTCACCTACAGCTTCATTTCTTTGATGATGTTTACGTTAGTGGCTTGCTTGTTGTGGAGGCAACGAGCCCACGTATTAAATTTGACGTGCGCACGGATCCTTATTATTTCCATAAAGGTCAAAGATACGCAAGTAGCAAACTGTTACATAAAGGTCGGGAAAGAGTTGAGTTTCATAACAGGTCCGATGCGCGCCAGGAGGTGTCAGGCGTCAGGCTGTGCAGCGAGGGACCCCCGACCCCCCGACCCCCCGAGCCCCCGACCCCCACACCGACCGACGATCACGATATCTCCGTACCCGATATACCTACAAACCTCACTCACAATTAAATATTGACTGATCAGTCGACAACAGACGATGAGGCATCCAATCAAACTCAATTTCGTACCGGAAAAAACTTATTGCGTCTTTATGTAAACAAAACACCGATAATTATTCCGTTTAGTCTATGCAGCAACATGATACCTATGACTATTAGCATTCATTATTAAGAAGAAATTAACCGAAGCCAGCCATTAGGTTACATTTATGTGCCATTGTAGCCACACGTAACATGCTTTCAGCGTTTCCATGAAGATAAGTATGAAGCATAGATTACAATGGAATGTTAATTATTCGGTACTTATTCTTAAATGTAGATTTTTAGTGCTAATATTATTCCACTCGGTATCGTACGCAGTTATGATATGAGTAGACTAGGCTGCGTCACAGTACGGTGATTGTTGAGTTGAGTGGGTCCAGAAGACTCCGAGACGGCTGACATTATTGCGATCAATAAAATTGATCAGCAATCGAACAGCGGGCGGCGGCGGCGGCGGCGGGCGCGCCGGCTGATTGAAATCATATGACCGCCGTAATTGAGCCCCTACGTACTTTGCCTTCCCTCACATTCCCCACACATCAACATCAGTATATCCGCGCCTCATCCCATCAACATAAAATTAACGAACTGCGCCGAACCGAAACAATATTTTTATGGGTATTTGCACAAGTAAGTGTAGGTAATTGCTGTTCTTATTCAGCCTGAGCACAGCAGAGCCGATAACAAAACAGTTTAATGAGTCGCGGAGCTAATGCTAATCTCTGTCGGCATAAGTCACATGCACGCTACAACAATAAAGGCAATAAAATAATTCTGCGATGTTATCGAGACCCGAGCACTGAGCACCCGCGGCATACGAGTGCGACACACGCGCAGATCTCGCTGTCGTCTGTCTGATCAAGATCTGGATAGAGGAATTCACAAGTGTAGACAGTAAGGTGTTTTTGTTGTCTGTTACAGAATGATCCCACGCCGCAAGCACAACGCGTCCAGCAGCTCGCTGGGCCCGCCCGCCGACGACAAGCACGCCAGCAATGACCACATCCGTAAGTACCTCTTCCAGTACTCCGCACGTCCGCACCACGTGCCAGCGCCACTCGAGAGTGTAGAGATCACGGCCAAGGGCGGCGGATTGAACTTGACAACAATACATGTGTATTGAAGAGCTTTGACAACAAAAAATGGTTACGTAAAGTTGTGATTTACCGTTTATCAGCAACATTTAACAGGACCGGAAACATTCTTTGGTCAGCGGTGGAGCTTATCACCTTTGATAACGTTATTTTTATGATTTTACATTATTCATTATCTTGAAAAGGTTATGGAAGACCGTTAATAAATTCACAAACTCAAAATGGTATGTTTCTGTATATGGGAAGTACTTAGTTGATATTTAAAGGGCGTTCGATGGCGAGCAAACAAGCTTCTACGGTCTAGAATAGATCTGGTTTACCTTCCGACCGATCTGTCCGGTACTTACAATCAGTGACTTGCTTGTTCTATCCCTTATCAGAATAAGTCGAGTCAATTATAATCAATCAGCATCATTTCAAACTCGACAGTAGATCGCTTTTGTCTCAATGTTGAAGTAGGGACCTACCTACTTATCATAAAGAGTCGCTTTCAATATGGAATATTATGAGCGTATTAATTAGATGAATGCTTAAAGAATTAGGTAAAAAAATCCAAATGTACAACAAAGATGTAGATACTTAAGGTTGTCTTGGGTAACGCCTTACGGAGAAGAACTATTATTCCTGAATTCACGATGGAATTTATCTAAATTAGCATGAACTTCTCTGTTATTTGTTAAAGTTTTGTTTATTGCGTTCAGATAAGTATTTAATCCCGTTAACAATAAAACTAAGTGCTTGTCAGAAGCTGTTAATCCTATCAGATAAAGTGATAAATAAATAATCACACACAACACATAATAGTTAACTAATCGTGTGATACAACACATCCAGATAATGATGAATGACATGTTGTGATGTGATTGCGCAGTATCTGATGGGGGCGGTCGCGACTCGTGGTGCGCGGCGCTGCGCCGGCGCCTCAACCGCAAGACCATGCACAAGCGGCTGCCCGTCACCAAATGGCTACCACAGTGAGTACCCTTCTTACCAAATCACACCACATGATTAAAAATTCATCCATGATGGTAACTACTATATCAGTATCACAAACCAGTGGCACTGACTAGCTAGTGTGATGCTGACATGAGTATTATTTTTGTAGATATACCGTGGACCAGGCGGTGGGCGACCTGATCGCGGGCGTGACAGTGGGCCTGACGGTGATCCCGCAGTCGCTCGCGTACTCGAACATCGCGGGGCTGCCGCCGCAGCACGGGCTGTACGGCTCCTTCCTCGGGTGCTTCATCTACATCGTGCTGGGCGGGTGTCGCGCCGTGCCGGCCGGGCCCACCGCCATCGCCTCGCTGCTCACGTGGCAGGTGGCGCAGGGCGTCATCGAGAAGGCCGTGCTGCTCACCTTCCTCACGGGGATCATCAAGCTCATGATGGGCATCCTCGGGCTCGGCTTCCTCATCAACTTCGTGTCCGGCCCGGTGTCGTCCGGCTTCACATCGGCCGTGGCGCTCATGATCGCCACCTCGCAGGTCAAGGACCTGTTCGCGATCACCGTCGAAGGCACCACCTTCCTGCAGCAGTGGATCTCTATATTCCGGAACATGCACAACGCTTCGCTCTGGGACCCTGTGCTCGGCTTCTCTTGCATCGCGGTGCTGCTATCTCTTAGAGTGAGTGTTTACACCTACTGTCATTATCTGAATGTACCTATATGTGTTCTTAAAAAGTATGAAATGTAACCGCATGTTGCGTGGTGTTGCAGCGCATCGGCATGGTGAAGATAGGCGGGGAGCACGCGAGCGCGCGGCAGCGGTTCGCCACCAAGTGTCTGTGGCTGCTGGCCACCTGCCGCAACGCCATCATCGTCATCGTCACCGGAGTGCTCGGCTTCTGGTACACCGGACACCTCGCCGGCGAGGCCGTGCCCTTCAGACTCATGGGTAAGCCATCAACCCGTCATACACTTGTGATATTTCAATTTTGTGCGCTGAGCGTAAGGATATTAGGATTTTTCTATGACGGTGTCCGACGAGAACACTGCTCTTTTGTGATAGTTTTTCTCTATACTATTGGGCTAAAATGATTTAGATGTTTTTCTGTTTACGCTGTCGCAGCCGAGAATATCAAAGGGGGTTAGTACGATAGTGTGCACGGTCCATAATAGTGGTAGAGCGTGACGTCATCCGCCCCGTCCGATCAGACCATCACCATATCATTTAACATTCTCGGCTTATCACTTTGTGCAATTCGCATCATATTTCTCAAACCTTTTGTTATTTTATCTACTGTTTTGTTTATCTTTGCTAATCTATAAAATCACATCATTACATTACAATCACGGTAGTACCCCATATAAATTTTTCATTGATTGGTTAAGTATCAATCTACTCTATTAATCTTCCTTGGATCGATTTAATCTTTTAATTTCGCATTTATTTCAAGATTTCCCTTAGATGTGCGACTGTTGCCTACATTACCATTAGTTTTCACATTGAACGTGAAATGTTGTTGTGTGTATCGCTATTGAGGTGTGGTTGCGTGTGTCAGGTCCGATCCCGTCGGGCGTGCCGGTGCCGTCGCTGCCGCCGACGTCGTACGTGCGCGCGGACAACTCGACCGCCGACTTCGTGGAGATGGTGTCGGAGCTGGGCTCGGGCATCCTGGTGATCCCGCTGATCGTGCTGCTGGAGGACATCGCCATCTGCAAGGCGTTCTCGGACGGGCGCACCATCGACGCCACGCAGGAGATGGTGGCGCTGGGCGTGGCCGGCATCGCCAACTCCTTCGTGCAGGCGTACCCGGGCGGCGGCTCGCTCGCCAGGTCCGTGGTCGCCAACTCCTCCGGCGTACGGACTACCTTCAACGGACTTTATACGGGTGAGGCTAATAACCATGTATCTGGCCACATTGTTTAAGGGATAAAAGTACCTATTGCGTTCCTTTCAAAGTATAAACGTGCGCCTCATCTCATATTTCGATATATGTCCCAACGGGAAAGTTGTTCTTTCCCAGTACATCCTCTTAAAAATCTCGGGGACCTTTTCCTTTGAATAGAAATTAGGTTGTTAACGGGGGTCGCGCGCGGGTGGTGGTTGCAGGTATAATGGTGATCCTGGCGCTGCAGTTCTTCACGGCGTACTTCGAGTTCATCCCGAAGGCGGCGCTGGCGGCCGTCATCATCTCCGCCATCCTCTTCATGGTGGAGTACGACGTCGTCAAGCCCATGTGGCACGCTAAGAGTAAGTTGTTATCATTTCATTTTAATTTTTTTCCTTTCCGAGTCGTCCAACGACCCGATGAACCCTGGTGCTAGAGTTGATAGAGTCGACTATGGAACCAGTTCATCCAGAAGCCTAAAAAGCATTCCCGTACAACGTCGAAGCACAGGTCTCTAATTGTGAAGGTGGGTGTCCTCTATCAGCCGCCCCCTTACGGATTCGCTGCCTGCATTACGAGTAGGTACATACCGGCACGTACATTGCAATCACGGTAACATTGGATAACCTTGAAAAGCACCTGGTCATGCCGTCACTCCGTAATGTAAAATTAAAATCTAGTCTATCACTTGGTGACTGGCATATTTGCCACTTACTGCACTAATTACGGAAACGACTCTCACTTAGGTACCTTATTAGACGCTATGATTAGATGTAAGATGGCATGGTGGAATTTCCTTGCATTAAGCAACACGTGAGCGTATTTTGTTAAAATATGAATTTACCTTGTCGACTGCTGATGTCCCGGCGAACTGTCGCTCATGATCAAGCACGAGCAAGAATAATAACAAAGAACTTATAGAGTGAGTCGTGTCCGCAGAGCTGGACCTGATCCCCGGGCTGGGCACGTTCGTGCTGTGCCTGACGCTGCCGCTGGAGCTGGGCATCCTCACCGGCGTCATCGTCAACATCATCTTCATCCTGTACCACGCCGCCAGACCCAAGTTCTCCGTAGAGATGCTCAAGGTATGTGCACTGCGTCTAATAATTATGAAAGTCTGGGTATTTTAAGCGATTTGAAAACTGTCCAGATCACTATATTTTCGTTTCACAACTAAAGCATTTGTCATACTTGTCATTTTGTACTGTCCATCTTGCCATGAATGAAACTTTGTCTTATTAGCTGGTACGTTTGAGGTAATGAGTGGTTGTTCGTGTGTGTCGCAGTCGGAGGGCGGCGTGGAGTACCTCATCATCACGCCGGACCGGTGCCTGATGTTCCCGTCGGTGGACTACGTGCGGCGGCTGGTGACCAAGTACGCGGCCGGCAACCAGGTGCCCGTGGTGCTGGAGTGCACGCACATCTACTCCGCCGACTACACCGCCGCCAAGAGCATCGAGCAGCTGACGGCCGACTTCCACGAGCGCCGGCAGCCGCTCTACTTCTACAACGTGAAGCCGTCCGTGTGCTCCATCTTCGAGGCGGTCGCCAAGCCCGAGCACTTCGTCGTCTTCTACGAGGACGAGGAGCTCGACCGCCTGCTGGCCGCCGACGAGCGCGTGCACCCCGCCAGCAAGCCCGCCCCCGCCCCCGCCCCCGCCCCCGGCGACACCGCCCCGCCCGTCTGAACCGGCGGCGACATGTGATAAGCCGTACCTTAGCGACGACATATTTTTGAGATTAATATGACGAAATAGTGTGATATTCATATTTTAAAGAGACGTTTCATTATTCTTGTAAAAATAGTAAAGGTAGATTGTAGACGAGATTGTTAATAAGTAAATAGGTACGTTCCCTATCGAGTGAGCTTCTAACTTCGATCGGCGCCGCGGCGTCGATTTAAAACTGTAATAGTTCGTTCGTAGGAAGATGTATATTTTAATAGAGGTTTTGTCCGGCAGGAAGCGTTGAGCTCTATTTTTGTAACGCTGTGATGGAGACATAATCATAGGTAGAAGGTGCGTCCGGTCCGGCGCCGGGTCAGGCCGGAACAGGCCGAGCCGGGCCGGGCCGGACTAAGGAACGTGTGCTATGAGACGGTTGCTGCGAGCGAGCGCGCTGGCCGCCGCGGCCGCCCCGCGCCCCGAGGCGGCACAACCGCGCAGGGGCGCGGGGCGGCCGCTGCGCCGCGCACATATCCGGGCTCGTGGTTCTTGTGATGCTAGGCTAACGATACCTAACTCTAATTTATAGTTATAAATACTTAAAATATGTACTTATTTACAGAGTAAGAATAAAAGTATATTTTCGTCGTTGAAACTTGTGGGACTTAATAGAAAACAAATAAATGGTGATTTATATTTAGATGCATCAAATCTATTTATGTTTAAGTAGATAACAGTACAAGTTAGGTGATATAGAGTAACTATGATACTGGCGCGCGATCACTGCGTCTCCGCCCCGCACTAAAAGTCCATATCTCAGCAATGACCAACCGAATGTGTGCCATGATGAAACGGATCTATTGTGATGCTAAAATGTATAGTGCGCGCGATGGCGAGGCGGCGGAGCGCGCGCCGGCACGCGAGCAGCTTTAACGAGCGCGGAGCAGCGCCGCCGCACATCCGCGCGGTTGTGCGGTTATGAAACACTTGCCCAGTACTTTACCAAAGTTTACGATAATGCCGACGCAACCCTGGCGTCGGTTGGACGAGTGATTTGAGGAATTGATGTTTTAGTTTTATTTCGGAAACTGATTGACATTTAACATTATATTCTTATGTAATCTAGCTAGCAATACTTCTCACAATGTTATAAATTCTAAGTACAGTCCAGAACTTGGTAATTTGGGACCTTAATAAATGTAAGCTTTTTTTAAAAAAAGTGGATGCATTTTACATGCAAGGTTTTCTAATGGACTTAAGAATAATTATTTTTTGACATAAAAGTTGAACACGACCAAATTATGGAAAGTGTGTCAATTATTTTCCGATTTTATTGTTAAGAAATAATAAGTTTAGTATTCTAAGTGGCCTAAATATTAAGCATTTATTTAATGAAAAAGAATATTTTAAGTATTTCATAAACATAAACTGTTAATAAGTTATTACCAAAATTAAATTGTCCTTGCTATACAGGGTGAAGCATAAATGTGGGTAATTATATCCAAAGAAGACAACGTTAATTTAAATATAAAATATGCTTCGAAGTTTGTTTCATTCATACTGTATTAACTCACCTCTATACCTTCCTACACCCTGTATAACGAAAAATATTATGGTATTACTCTGTCAATTTTTTAAGGTGGTGTGTATCACACCGGGCGTTGCTCCATGCTCTTCTATGTGTGCGTGTGTGTGTGAGAGAGAGAGAGTTATCGTATGCCATGTTCAAAGAACAAATCCTACGTACAATACAAATCAATTAAACTCTTCAAGAGTACTTGTATATTTCTTTTATTTGCAAACCTTATCCTAAAAACAGTATTAACAAAAAACACAAAACAAGTAATTTTAGTGCCAACGCTGCGTCAAACGGGTACAAACAGTTACTTCTAGTATTCTTCTAATTAGTTCCTATCATAAAGTTATTTCTTCCAAACTGGTTAAAAAACTATTTCGCTTGTAATGTGTCCCGCCATCCTGACGTCAGCTTGGCGTGACCATTCATAATTTATCAAGAACTACGCACTTCAGCGACCAAACTAATGAGTTCTTAGTCACTTCTCTTTTTCTTATGTGACATATGTTAAAATCAAGAATATAGCTGCTATCAATTACAATTAAATTTGGACATGATATGTTTTGAATGATTTACGCCTAAAAGTAAGTGCTGAACAAAAATTATCAAAACTTTACGACAGGCGTACACGATACTAAATTGTTTTAATTTGTTTCAACATCTTAGTTATTTTACCAGTTCCCCTAAGCGGAAGCCTATTTAAATAATATTCAACTACCTGCTTTTTTCTTAAGAATATGTATGATAACGTGCGTGATTGATTATAATCTTTGCTTAGGTTTTATATCTAGGCGTGTAACATTCAAAATATATCATGCTCAAATTTAATTGTAACGGTAGCAACTATATACTTGATTTTAACATATGTCACAGAAGAAAAAGAGGAAGGGTTATAATAGCAGCGCTGTTTACAGGCGCCGGAAGCCGCGCGGGCAGCCCGCTCGACGCAGCGTTGGGGCTTTGAATAACTTTTAATTAGCTAAATAATGTTATAGTTACCCGTGCCTGCGGAGATCTTAAGTTAAGCGGGCAGCACACGCAGGCCTTGATATCCGTCCGAATTTAGAAGACGCATGGCGGCGAGGTGTCGTCGCGTTCGGACGGGTTGTTCTTATCGCGCCCGCGCCGCGTGTTGGCGGACCCGTGTCACACAGCGCTGCTCTTTTTTGCCATATATAGCACGTGCTGCCTGCTCGACACAGCGTTCGCGTTTAAAGCTCGAATTATATTCGTCCGGCGGCAGCAGCGGTCGCTCGGCGCACGTGTATTGCCGCGCTCAGGAGACGCATATAATTCAATTGCCACAACAGTCCACTGGATATGGGCCTCCCCCAATTGGGAGGTATTCGCCATATTCACCACGATTCTCACAGATGAATTGCCGAGCGCAGGGCAAGGTGTTCTTTTTTTTCTCGGATGCTACGGGCAAAAACAGGGTGATGCTATTCTTAGCTGACAGCACACGGCACTACATTACATACATTATCTTACTAATAAAACTAACGCCAAAGATCTTTCACCGCATGAACTACAGCTAGTTGTAGATGTCCGCGTCACCTGTGGGCGGGCTCGGTCGCCGCGCGCTGTTGCTTCTTGAGCGCGCGGTACGCCGCCACCGCCGCCAGCCGCCGCGTCTCCGCCGCCGCCGCCTGCCTCTGCGCGGACAGCTCGCCTGCTGCCGAGCCCGGAGCCCCGCTCTGCGCTCCGCTCGCTAACATTCCCGACAGCAGCAGCTGCCGACGCCCCGGCTGAGGACAAATTAAATTTGGGCTTGATATATTATATTTAAATCTGGGCATGATATATTTTATTCACGTTTTAGGTTTGCTCCAAGTGTACCAGATAATTACCGCCCGCGGCTAGCTGACGCAAATATTTAGGGTCGAATTATATTGAACGAGCCGCAGCGGCTCAGCCGCTCACTTATATCCGAGACTTAGTGGCAAACTTTTTCTTGTAAATTTTCGACGATCGTCTCGACCGCTAGCGGCCGGCGGACGAATATATTTTCAAGTCTTAAGCAATGCTGGATAAGATAGAGGTCGAATACGATTGGAGAAGGTAGTAATGGCGTTTTGGAATTTGTGTCTCGCACACAAAGTAGAAAAACAATCCTTTCAGAAGTAGGTATAAATGGTACGATTATTATCACCCACTGTACATACTTATATCACACCTTTAAACCCTTGCAGGGTAGGCACAACGAATAGGGTCGTAAAAACGGACATTTACGCCACGTCTCACAAACATTTGAGGGTCATTTAAAAAATTGTGTATCGCCATAGTGACAAAAGTTGTCAGCCCAGCACCTAAAATTGAAATACACACCTGAGTATCTTAGTTGTCTATTACGACACCCACAGGAAAGAAATGGGGTGATGCTATTCCAAGCGACATCACATGGTACTCCAAGCCGACATCACATGGCACAGTACTGAGAATATTTTTGGTTTGAACAATCTAGCTGAGAGATGTGGTCAGTGCTCACCCTGGGCGCGCGGTCCCGCAGCGCGCGCAGTGCGGGGGGCAGGCGGGGCGCGGGCAGCGCGGGCGGCGCGTGCGACTGCTCACCGAACTGCACGCGCTCGTACACCAGCCGCGACGCCGCCTCCACCGACCGCTCCTGCCGGACACAACGTCAGTTACCTCACAGGACGACCGTTTGATACTGTCCCTAATATATTCCAGGTAGACAACAGGCCACCATTTTAAACGTTTGAAAGTCAATCATTAAAAAACATTAGTTTCCACTACTAGCACAACTTATTCAATGATATAATGCCCTCAATTCGGAAGAAGAATTATCTTTACTTACCTCAAATTATTGCTGTCACTTTCTGATAAATAGGTTTATAGAAAAGAATAGGAGATATTCCTGTCGTGTTTAAAAACGGGTTCTTTACAATTTCTGGTCAATATAGTCGCCATTCTATTCACCGTCGCCTCGCCATCGCTTTATTTTGACAGATAACACGTATTTTGCGTCAAATTATAAGACATGATATGACTAAAATATCTCCCTTTTTCCAACCCTATTTGACGGAAAGTGACAGCACTAATTTAAGGTAAGGAGAATTTATATCCCGAATTGAGGCCATTGTCTACAAGCTATAAATATAGATGATCATGTTCACAAAACGGGATCTAGTTGCCAAAGATCTCAAATAGTGGAAAAAAGGGAGGGAATCCCTAAGTAATGGGACGATTCGCACAAAAAAAGAATGGGCATAGCAACGATTTCTGTGAGTCTATTACCTTTTCAGCCTCCTGCTTTTTGAGCATAACCTTCTGCTTGCGTCGCTGCGCCTTGGTCTCCCGCGGCGGGGGGTCGCCGGCGCCGCGCCGCCGCCGCGCCGGCCGCTCGTACTCCTCCTCCTCGTCTACCTGCGACTGCACATGTACAGCTTGTTTCATACTTGTTCTGGTAATCAAGAACAGCTGTCTTTGGAGCGGTACTGTAGCTATTGAACTTACTGGATAGTAATGCGGGTCCTCAGCGGTGTGAAGCGCGCGCGTGGCGCCGGTGATGCGTTTGGAGAAGGAGCGCACGGACTCGCCCGGCAGCCGCTGCAGCTTGGCCACCGGGTTGCCGGCGCCCCCTGGCGTGGCGCCCCGGCCGCGCGCGGTGGCGGCGGGGCCGGCGAGGGCGCCACGCGGCTGGCGCTCGCGCCGCGCGACGGCCGGCGCGCCGAACAGACGCAGCAGGGACTTGGGCACGGGCTGCTCGTCGGGGTCGCGCGGCGGGGCATCGATTTTACCTTTCAGACTGACCATTTGAACATTAATACTTGTTGATTAGACATGTATAAAAAAATATAAAAAAAAAAACATTTTTAATTGCCTTTTTAAAGTCTACAAATCTTTCATCGGATAGGAGAGGACTTCACAATATCTAAATAAAAATAAAATCTAAACATCCTTTAGAAAACAAAAGTTACTAAGTGTGAGTGTGTGTGTCTGTGTGTGTGTGTGTGTGTGTGTGTGTGTGTGTGTGTGTGTGTGTGTGTGTGTGTGTGTGTGCGTGTGTGTGTGTGTGAGTGTGTGTATGTGCGTGTGTAAGTGATGGACTTTTATAATGAAAAATAATATTTTAGGGGTAACACTTTCCAGTAAGCATGCTTCAAGTTTTCTGCCGCAAGTTGCCTGTTTAATAAAGCTCTTTTATGTTTGGCTTTGAAACTTGATACTAACATATACATATATCATATTCTCTCTTAGACTGGTGGTCTGCTGACCAGAGACTTGTGTTAAATCAACAATGTTAAATCAACAAAACATGACCATAGTACTTGGTTCGGCTAAATAGCAGACTAAAGGTGTTGAAGGCAAACTTAACAATATAACTACCCTAAAAATATAAATTGTATTTGTTATTAATGTTATAGAGGCAACAGAAATACTCCAATTGTTATGGTTCATAATATACTTGTGAAAGACCGACAGCAGGGTCTCAGTAATAGGGTCATGTTTTGATATAACCCTTTGGGTATAGAACCCTAAAAAACATTTGTTTGGCCTCTCTCTCTACAAAGTTCACTCCAACCCCAACTTGAACAATACAGTACAGACTGTAACTTCAACTTTAAAACATAAATAAATTCATAACTCTGTAAGTTATTAGTAACAACAAAGTAGTAAAAGTAGAAGGCTGGTTGTAGGACTTCTTTCATCTTCTTTGAGTGGGACACCAAGTCCATGAAAAAGCCTATTTTAAGACTATTGACAGGACATTGGGACATCAATAGATGTCTACTTGTTATGAAATTAAAAGAGGATCCATCTTGCCCCAATGTTTGGACTGGAACAAATTAGTTACCACTACTATTGAGATAGGAATCTAGGTCATGATAAGATAAGAAGAAAGAGATTTAGCTAAAATATCGCTAAAATGGTGATGTTCAGCATGTCTGCAGGACTACAAAAAGATTCTAGGAGGTGACACTGATAGAGCACCAGTGAACCCAGTGCTACAAAGCTGGAAACTGGGTGAAATTGTTCTAATGAATGGAGCTGACCACCTGTCTGCGGGCACCAGAGGCGTCTAACCACGAGTGGCAAAGCCATGGCCGCAGAGCCTGCTCAGTAAGGGACCTTGTGCGGTGGGCTGCTGAGCTCTGGGTAGAGCTATTAAGATGCCGAAGTGTTGTTTGATTCTGATTTATTACATTCAATGTAGTTTTATATTAAAGTTAGGCAATACACATATTAATACTAAAATCTATGTATTTCATGCATGTAAACCACAACCACAGCATATGTAGCAGTTTTGCCAATAATGAATCGTAAGTAATGTCATTAACCGAATGAGACCTGCTAGATAGCTGACGAAGATGTGCGAGGTTGCGTACACCGAGAAAGAAGAAGAATATTTCCCAGCATAACAAAACTTTTAGGTTAGATTCATGGACTTAAGTTATAGGTAATAAAGAAGGACAGAACTTGAAGAAAATAAGAATAAATGAAGTCAGTTACCTCTCTAACCGCTTTGCTTGTTGCACTAAGGGGTCCTTAACACCACGATGTTTTTTAGCTGGTATTTTTCGCCCCATCTTTCCACGCAATCAAGAGATAATTCCAGGTCACTCGACTGTTCGATCTATATATAATGTTGCAGGAAAGCTCAGGACTAGTTAAATATTTCTTTCTTATAACTTTTAAAGAGTATCTAATAGAACTAGCGTACTTACAAACTTTTGTACACAAACAGATGTCAAACTTTTAAGGTTAGGTTTTTTTTCTTAAACCTTTTGAGCTTTGGGAAAGGACAGGCAAGGTATCGCCTGCTGTAAAACTGCTCAACTCCTCCCCTAAACTCCTCTCATGCAAAGAGAATCTGTTGTCAAGTCCTAGAGCTCAACTTTGGTAGAGGAATAGCTGATCTAAAAAAATCTACGGGCTGAATACCATAATCTACTACGCCAATTTGCAGGATCATCTATAACTGCTGGAGCCATTTGCAATCGTGTATCCGATTTTCAGCAACGTCACAAAATTGACCAATGAGAGCCTGATCAGCCGATTTTCTATTGGAGGGGATAGAAATAGGAAGGGCGAGGGGCAAAAGAATGTCTTCTTTGTGCGGGAGGGGGCTTGTTTTTAGCAGCAAGGTCGTTCTTTGTGTCAAAATTTTACTTGTGTCGAATTATTCTGTTTATAATATTTGCAAGTGACTATTGTTTGTGCGCGATTGCTAAGTCGTCGTGTGTGAATGTTAACTGTAGTTTGTAGATTTTAGGACAATTGTTCACTTTCACGGTCGGTCCAATGAGTCTGGGAGGACAAAACACCGAGGGACCAAATGCAGGAGGAATATTCGTTCAGTTTAACCAAGACTGCACGTAAGTTTACGATAATGACCCTCATTATTTGCTATGTAAGCGCGTACATAGGACTAGCGGTGGGCAACTTCCTGGAGTGGTACTCAGTGACAAGTGCTCCACCTCCCAAGGTCCCAAGCAGTGGTTGCGAAAGCGCCCGCTCTCAGTGTCTAGTCGTGAATTTTCATTGTCTAGTACAACGGCTGACCATTGCCTGCTGTCCCAGCAGTGGACGTGATACGCGGTGATGCAATATGACATTGCCAGCTGTGTCGTAATTTACGCTCGCCACACACAACACGTCGCGTAAACAAATATGGCGGCGGACGCGCGACCAGCTGTGAGCTGGTACCTGCGCGTCTGCCCTCTACCTGCTACGTCACCACCACCATAGAGCTAGGAATATCAAGTCTGCATGTCTACTTTACATGATACATAATAAGGTCTTTCACTATAATATAATGTTCTTATTCAGTAGAATCGATTTTTCAATCAACATGAAAGAATATTTTCATAGACCCTTGAAGTAGGTAATATAAGTTTCTTTAGAATAAACTCTAAACATTTGTGTAATCATAACAAGCTTTGCAGTATTTGACCTTACTTGAGGCGGGATATCTGTAGTGCTTGCACATGAGTGAGCGACCCCTTGGCTCTGATTATCTACTTAAGTTTATTGACCCTACAAAAAATTATCTTTATTTGTATACAATGAGAGTTTTTTTCAATGAAATCTCTACATCATTTTATCTGGCCCCTTCTGTTTCTGTCCAGTTTAGTTTTACCTGAAATGCTGTAAATATGTTAGAATACCATACATAGAAAGCCATTTGGAAGACCACAATAGATAGTTAAATTATATCAATTTTCTTAATATGTGCTATTGTATATACCATCTATATTTTTCGGGGCTGGGATGTCTGTGGTGGTCACAGATGGGTGATCAGTTCCTTGTGCTGGAACCATTACACCCAAATTAATGGTCTATCATGTTTGTTTGTAATTCAAGGTGGTTTATACTTTGTTGCTCAATATTATAGCCCTATGAAACAAAGAGATAGATGACTAAATGCTTCCTGATAGTAAGTAAAAGAGCAATTTGCTCTCAAACTTGATATTAAGTTTTATAAAGTCAACTAATGATGCATTTAAGTGCCCTTTATTTATCAATTGTGTTGTATGAAGTCACATCACTATAAATTTACATTTCTTTGATTATATCACAATAAAAAAAAAACATTATAAATTTTAGAAAATACTGCTTATTTTTGGTATATAATTTTTTTTTATAATTAATTAGAGTGTACTTATTTGAAAAGTGTTCTGTTTATTATTACCTGCCTAACCCAGTCATGCACCCATTTCATGATATGTAAGCCAAAACATGGTTTTAAAGTAGGTGTTTAGTCACACACCTATTTATTGATATTGTGATACGAAACATGTTTGTGAGTAGATTTTTCTTTGGACTATGCATAAAGGAGACAGGAAATCTTCAGCACTATCAGTAAACACTTATATCTGTGAGTCATATTATCAATGTACATCCATCAATACACTACTATTATAAAGAGGAAAGATTGGTTTTTCTGTTTTGTAATCAATAAACTCCAAAAATACAAGACCAAATAAAAATAAAACTTTTACTGTCCAAGTGCTACAACATTGCTGATTAACATAGGCTACTTTATACCACAGGAAAATATCTTATTCCCATGTGGAAACGGTTAGTAGCAGGTGTAACTGCTAACGGCTGGCTTCTTGTTATTTATACAGCTGTTTAAATAACTTCGCACCTCAAAAGCACATTTTGTTAATCTAGTGTTAGTGTCATTGTAGTTTTCTACTCACTACTTTTATTTTGAATATGACATATATCAATGTAAGGCGCCCAAGGAAATAGCATATATTTCTATGTTGACGACATATCTAACCATCTAAACCTTTGCTATACAGAGTGGTTTGCTCATATGAGTGTGTTGTTTGGGCGCAGGTCGCTGGTGGCGGGCAGCAGCAGCGGCTACCACCTGTTCGCGCTGACGCCGGACGACGGGCTCGAGGAGATCTACGCGTCGCGCTCCGGACAGGACACCTGCCTCGTGGACCGCCTGTTCAGCAGCTCGCTGGTCGCCGTGGTGACCGTCGCCGCGCCCAGGTAACCTCCCTGCTGATGCAAACATTTTTAGTTTTAAGTACATAATGTAACTATTTCGCGCACAGTTGTATACAGATTGATTGATTGATTAACTACTTATGAAGCGAGCGTTTGTAGGGACAAGACAACTGCCATGACTGCAGTGCCTCGTTTAGCCCTGCCGCCGTTGCGGCGCCCAACCGCTCGGCCGCCCAGGTAGAGTTTCGCCATACTTCCTAACAAACTAATTTCAACTGCCGATTCTGTTTCCTTCTAATAAATGCCTCATGTTGTACAGTCGGTTGTAGCACATAAGCTACCAGGGGTACTCCAAAAGAAGTGAATTATTTTTATCCCCGGTTAAAAATAATGAAAATTTAAAGTTATCCTCACTAAAGAAGTCATTTTCTTCCTATACATATGCAAGTTAAGAAAAATATACTGCTGGGAACGAAAATAATTCAGTTCTTTTGGAGTACCCCTGGTACCTTATGTGCTACAACCGACTGTACATGTTCAAACTATTAGTGCTACCTAGCTATTTTTTTTTTTTTTATTAATGATGGGTTTGCTCTTGACTCTAGTCTAGGTCATAGGACAGAGACAGAGTCTAAGATGGAGCGAGCTCACCCAGAAGAAGCCTGTTCACTCTTACTTTGAAGAGATTAGGGTTGTATGCTTTTGGAAACACAGACGCAGGAAGTGAGTTCCACTCTTTAGCAGTGCGCATTATAAATGATGACTGGAAGCGCTTAGTCCGAATTGGTGGAATGGCTACCAGGTACGGATGGTATCCGGCGGTGCGTCTGGATGTCCGATGGTAGAAGGGAGCTGGTGGAACAAGGTCGTGAAGCTCTTGAGCACACTCTCCGAAGTACAATCTATAAAATACCGACAAGCAGGCAACCTTGCGGCGATGTGCCAGGCTATGTAGCTTGGTGTCCACCAGTTTTATGTCGCCTATGAGCCTCTTGGCCCTGCGTTCCACCGAGTCAAGAGCGGCAAGTTGGTATTTGGCTGAGCCATCCCAAAGGTGACTGCAATACTCCATGCAGGATCGGACTTGTGCTTTGTAAAGAGTTAAAAGCTATATTTTATAACATAGATTCATAATCATGTTCGTCGAGTCAATGGCAAGATTTTATGTTTTTCCAAACAACACAACAGAGTTTCAATTCAAGAGATAAAGTTACTACAACAACAGTAGATAAGATTCGTACAGGTAGGTGGGTGCACGTACTTTGCTACTATGCAACAGCTAGTCAAACAGCTGATTACATTTTGTATGAACTTGAAATACAGAGACACGATTTTTTATTTTGAAATAGTTTGCGTTTGCATTACGCAAACTGTACAAAATACCGCCCACGCGCGTAGAAATAAAGTCAAGAGCATCTCACAGAAAACAGTACACATTCAATGTTATTTTCGATCTTCTACATCAGCTTGTAGGACGAAGCGAACTAACTATAAATTATCTGCTAACAATTGTGTTGTAAACAGTAGGTTACAAAACCGTGTACTGCCTAATGCCGTAAGGCCCCAGTGCCTCTGCCTCTGTCTACTACACAGACTACACACTGACACTGCTGTCGGCACGAGTGCGCTAACTAAGTTGCAATAGTATGCGGTATCGCAAACACTCGCCAGGGTCACGGACTTGTTCCATTCAATCTAACTAACTAATACTTACACGCGTCTTGATACCAACATCATACTAAGTATTAACACTAATCACAATAGTTGTGTTAAATAGTAAATAACAGATTGAAATGCGCAACATTTTGCTATTTACATAATAACATTGTTAATCATTCTCTTTGATGAGTATAATCAATTATTAAATCTTAGTGTTTTTTCTCTCAATTAAAAAAATACCTTATTGGGTATGCTGAATAGAAAAAGTTAGATAAAATATATCGGCATAAGTGTTTCACTTCATTAAAACTTGTTGTAAGAATTATGATAAAGAGTAAATTTTGATAACTAAGTATTGATCCCATAGGTACACCAAAACTCGAAATCCATAAAATAATTTAAATTTTAAACTTGATTCGCGTGTGAAAGAAAATGATAAAGGTCTCATTAGATAGAAGGTCTAACTGACCTCATGTATGTTGTTGTGACCTTTACTTCCAGTGACATCATTCAAACTCATACCAGACCTCCTCAAATTAAGCATCTAGTGACTTTTTAATTTAGCGATAAATTAACCGTCGTACTAGGTACTTACTGTTTTAAATTTTAACTTGTGTGGCTACTCTGGGTAAATGAAAACTTGTGAGTTTCTAGGTATAGTGTAGGTAGAGGAGAGGTGGCAGTGGGTGTATTGTTAAGGTAACAGGGTGCTGGGCGGATGGCCCTATAATTAGTACTAGTGTTGGCTATTCCGGGCGATGTTGCGGTGTCACGCGGCGCGGGGTGCGGGCGCGAGGCGGCGGCGGGGTGACGCGGTGCGGCCGTGCACTTGCGCCCGCGCGCGGGTGACGTACACACCGACGCACGACGCCGCGACGCCCCGTCCCACAAGACTCGCGATGTTTTTGTCTTGTGTTTACTCACAACACTATACCACCACTATTGTTAGCGAGTTGCTGCGCAATGGGCCAACTACTACCACAAGTCGTTAACTGTTATCAATATCATATTTGTTTGTTTGATTATTTTATCTATTGCGTCCTTATTCTGTCACGTTCATTTAGAATTGCGTATCCTAAGTTTATATTTTTGTTTACGTTCTCATTGTGACGCATCAAACAGCACACTAGGAATTTAAAAAACAATGGTAAAGATAACTGCGATTGATATAATACTGTTCTAGTCCAATCAGAAATATTTACTTACATTAATGCTCTCTTGTAGTGCGTGTAGTGGGAAAACAACCCTTTGAATGATATTGTCAATCGTGCCACTTCAGCCATCAGCTGTGACACCGGCTTAGAATGGCATTAGCATTACTTACCCCATTTATTTCCCGCGAGTGTCGTAAGAGGCAACTAAGAAACTCAAGAGTTTCATGTGTATTACAATACAACTTTAGGCGATAAGCTAGCAACCTGTCGCCATAGTGATACACGATTTTTCTGAAAAAGCTCAAATATTTGCCTACCTCGCAAGGGATAAAGGCGTGATATGTGTGTGTGCCCATTCAATCAATAGGTTTAAAGCTAAACAAAGATATCCATTCCAAAATCTGTTCTTTATCATTTTTCCTATGTTAATTTCAGGAAGTTGATCGTGTGCCATTACAAGAAGGGTACGGAGATATGTAACTACAGCTATAGCAATACCATCCTCGCGGTGAAGCTGAACCGCTCGGTGAGTATCCGTCCCGCTCGCACCCGCCCACTGTGGAGGCAGGCGGACAGCGACAGGTGACTGACCGCGCGTGTGTTGCACTTACAGAGGCTGATCGTGTGCCTGGAGGAGTCGCTGCACATCCACAACATCCGCGACATGAAGATCCTACACACGATCCGCGACACGCCGCCCAACCCGCGCGGCCTGTGCGCGCTGTCCCCCTGCGTGGAGCACTGCTACGTGGCGTACCCCGGCTCCTCCGCCGTCGGCGAGGTGCAGATCTTCGACGCCGTGCACCTGAACGCCAAGTGCGTGATCAGCGCGCACGACTCCCCGCTGGCCGCGCTCGCGTGGAGCATGTGCGGCCGCCGGCTCGCCACCGCCTCCGAGCGCGGCACCGTCATCCGCGTGTTCGCCGTGCCCGAGCGCACGCGCCTCTACGAGTTCCGGCGCGGCGTCAAGCGCTGCGTCACCATCAGCTGCCTCGCCTTCAGCAGCTGCGGCGCCTTCCTCGCCGCCACCTCCAACACGGAGACTGTGCACGTGTTCAAGCTGGTGGAGGGCGCGGGCGGCGCGGCGGAGGCGGCGGGGGGCGCCGGCGAGGGCGCTCCGCCGCAGGACGAGGGCGAGGCGGACGGCGGCGAGGCGCAGGGCTGGATGGACTGGCTGCAGCGCGGGCTGGCGGCCGGCGCCGGCTACCTGCCGCAGCACGTGGCGGACGTGCTCGCGCAGGGCCGAGCCTTCGCCGCCGCGCGCCTGCCCGTCGTCGGCTACCGCGCGCGCGCCGCCATCACCAGGTGAGTACTGCGCTGGCCCCGCCCACCGCTTCCCTCGCCCCGCCCGCCCCGCACTGACTCCCCGTGTGTGTTGCAGCGTGTCGCGGTCGCCGCGGCTGCTGGTGGCGACGTCGGCCGGCGTGCTGTACGTGTACTCGCTGGACGCGGCGGAGGGCGGCGAGTGCACGCTCCTGCGCCAGCACAACTTCCTGGAGCCCGGCAGCGTGGCGCCGGCCCCGCCCCCCGCAGGTGAGCCCCCTCCACCCCCACCCCGCACCGTCACCCCTCACCCCTCACCCGCACCCTCCCTGCGCGCGCAGTCGGTCGGCCGCCGCCGCCGCCGCCGCACACGACTCGCCCGATCGGGAGCCTAACAGATCTCATGACACGCTTATAAATAATCTCTTTAACGAGCTTCACATATTCTATATATGTTATTCTTATTAAAATATGTATTTGTATGTATTTCCGCGTGCATGTTGTTCATCGTCGCGTGCCACAACCGCACTGTTAACATGTCCGGCCCGCAGATTCGTGATTGAGTCAAATACTAAAAATATGAATAAGTAACCGCTATTGCCATGGCCATAAACATTGGTAGTAAGTTATAAAGTTACTTCCCGTAACAATATCGTATCACAGAATTGCATGCATTTAAATTACCACAAATAAGGCTAAGCATGCTGTAAATGTTTAAACCCTCTGTCCCGTTGTCACCATCACCTGTCATGTGATACGATATGTAAATGGAGGTGATGGATGGAAACTAAAGTTAAGAATAACTGCGCGATGACTACACGCCCGCCTCCTGCCACAATCCACAATACCATATGATGTCATTTGGCAAAACTGTGAATGTGGCCAAACTCCAAGTTCTCGTCAGCTTTGACTATTAAGGAGCAGAAATACTCTGTATATTATGGTCTGTGTATAGACTTAAAACAATAAAATGTGGTTACAAAGTAACTGTCAACGAGCTGTCAACATTGTTGCAGTAATCTCAGCTGACTTATTGTTACTTACTTATTACTTATGACTAGTAAATCAAATAAAAGTAAATAAATAACAGGGAAAGCTCCTCATAGTTAAACCCTTTTATTTACAATTTCATAGACAAATATTAGATCACATAAACAAAAAGGTCATTGTAGATAGTTAATAATTATTTATTGTTTTCAATTAAATTTTCTATCGAAGAATAACGTTAGTAAATACTATGATGTTAAGAAAACGAATATGTTTCATGTCTTACCGTTATTCAGGTAATTATGAAAAGAAGTTGTTTGTTGTTTATTTGCACATACAAGCCAGTTGTAGTTTGCCCGCGGCGCGCGGCTTGCGGTGGTTTCGCGAAGCTACAGAGAGGAGGCGACGCGACGCGACGCGACGTACTAAATTACCAGATATTATATGATCTAAACATTATTGTTCCAGGCAGTGGCGTAGATTGGGAAGGTAAATCCGTTATCATAAATATAAATAACTATGCTTTTTTTTATTGACCTTTTTATCTATCCTTCTTTGGTGTAGAATTTCAAATTGTTTTCATGCCCCACCTCAACCTTAAGCAGTCATGATTAATTGATACTATTCTACCGACCCTAACTACGCGACTGATTGGATATGTAATACCAACACGCCCCTATTTATTATTTTGCACGCTATATCATTTTATTGCCCCTATTTATAATTTATATTGTATTTTACTATGCATTTATTTATTTATTTTTATTTACGAAAACTAGAATATTTAAACGGTTTGGCTTTTTAAGGAGAAAAAACTAGCGTGTAGAGATACGGGGCGCGCGCCGGCACGTTGCCGTAACGTCACGCGTGTGCGTGGGGTGCGGCTCGTGGCGACGCGCGTCCGATCACTGTGTGTGTGTGCAGCGGCGGCGGGCATCAACTATGCGCGCGCGCTGGTCGGCGAGCGCCCCGAGCCCGTCACAGGTACTGCCCCCCTCCCGACACCCGTCCCCCGCACCCCCTCGCCCACCCCGGCCGCAGGTGAGTGAGGCGGCCGTCGCTCCCTCCCGCGGGGCGCGAGCGGCGGCCGCCGCCCCCCGCTTCCCCGCCCGTGCGTGTCGCTTGTGTTCCGTGTTATGTTTGTTCGTGTCCGCGCAGAGCGTAGGTGCCGTGCTCGAGCGATGTGCGAGCTAGAAAAAAAGACATTTTCGAAAATGTCAGTCTAATTTGTTTACATTTATATTTATACTTTGGATATCTATACTTTGGACAAATGGAATATTAGGACTGACAGTCATTATACCAGATATTGTAAATTTTAATTATCGATACTAATAATTAGTAAACGCCTAGATTGACGTAAAATATTTTATAGAACATAATATAACATCGTTTTGTGGATTCCGTTGCAAGTGCAACATCGTAAAATGAATTGACAGAGCCTAGCAAAGTGATTGCTACTCAAGCAACACAGGCAGTTATTATTCAACAATACATTAGCTAAGGTGGTGAGTTATTGAGTTGGTAGGCTTGTGCTTTGAGGTGACTGTTATACTTAGTTGCGTAAAAAATTTGTGTGACTCACTTTTCAACTATTATTTATTACCATAAGAGTATTAGATACTCTGCTCTTTTTTGTTTTAATTGAGTTTATTAGTTTATTGTTTCTAGTATGATATTGTCAGCTTTCTAGATTTATTTTATTTGTCCAACAATTGACTTGCAGTTTTATAAAAACAGTTTTGGCAAGTTATGGTTATGTTTAATTGTAATTTTCATGTGTACTGTCGTGATGTGGACTTCTTTGTCTCATTTTCATTGTTTTTTAGTATAAGCGATGCATTAGCTCACCATTCTGTAACATTAGTATCTCTCTTCTTCGATATAGCTGATTGCAATACAGTAACAAGGTTCGTCGGAGCGGACTCGTGGGTTCGATCCCTGCGACCGCTCGGTCGACACCAGTTAGCGGACTATCAGAGCCTGTCGCCTGCGCGGCCGCGGACATGCGACAAGCGGTGTGCGCGTGCGCTCGCGCCATGGGAGTGTGTGTGTGTGTGTGCAGACGCGGAGCGGTGCGGAGAGCTGGGCGCGGCGCTGGAGGGCTCCCCCCCGCGCGGCGCCTTCGACCTGCGCGACCCCCGACACTTCCCGCCGATGCGCGGCGCCGCCTCCGCCGCCCCCGCCCCCGTCGCAGACTAGACGCCCCACGACCCAAGCTCCGCGACATCCTCGACGACTACCCGCATATCCTTCATTTACAAAATACAAAAAATCTTACCTCAATGGTGGCGTTGCAAGTTTAATATAGTTATGTGACGATCCTATCTGGTGTAATGGTAGCTGTGTGAGTCGGCCGGCGGCCCCCGCCCCCCGCCCCCCGCCCGCCGCCCGCCGCCGCGCGCGCTCGACTCTACTGACTGTGGTTATGTTCCCTGTTGCAGGTGGTCCGTAACTTGTATATAGCGCACGCAAACCGCGCTCCTCAGCGCGCCCGGCCCAGTCCGGTCGGCCCGGCCGGCGGGCCCAGTGGGCGCGGCGACGCTCGCTCTGCAAAACATGTGGTCGAATTGCCTGTGATTCTAAATTGTGGTTATTGATTGTGATAAATTGAGCTTTTCGCCAGGATAGCAACTTAAGGGTTAATTTAAAAATATCCAAAGATACATATTATTCCTACGTTTTGATTCGATTTGTATTCCTAGGCAAGATTCATGCATAGTTTTGTTTTTGTCATGCTTCTGAATTTATTATGTAAAAGCTATACTAGTTTAAAAACAAAAACTTACTTTGGTACTGTCTGTTCATGATTTGCTGTCGAGTAATGTTGTCGCGTCAATTTATGTACTGGATTAATATTATTGTAACACAGGATTAAACTATAGCAGCAATTTATTTTGTTAGTCATAGATAAAAACTGCACAGAAAGGCATGTAATGTTTTTACTCGTACCTAATTATTAGTTTACGGACCGGGGATAGCGTTTCGTCTCAAGGCCTCGTGTGCGCTGTACATATGCCAGTGACCACGAGGCCTAAATACCTACTGTTTTTTTTTAAATATTGATAGGTAGTTGTAAGCATAGCGGGGTAGGTAGAGGGGTCCAGGGGCTGGAAGGGGTGGGCGCTAGGCGGGGCGAGCCGCGTGTGTTTGTGTGCGCACCTGTATATAGTGTAATGTTGGAGGCGCCGCGATGCGACGCGCGACAGCCAGTTTACACCACGGGAGTGAGCGAGACGAGATAGATCAGTGCGCGAGTGCATGTGTATTACGAGCATAAGGCCCTGTCGACACAGTGATTTGTTTTGCGAAACTTTTTATTTGCTATACATATGTTGTATGAAATAACAGATTTTATTATATCAGCAGTGCGCATACTTGTAAGTTTAAGGGCGGAGCAGACCGCGTCCGTATGCAGCACGTGCACGTAACCACGCGCGTGATCACGCCGTGCACCCCTGCCACACCGGGTCACTCCGCATAGGTGCTGCATACGCATCGCAAGGGTTCTCTTGCGTACCAACATCTATTTTGCGTAAATACATTCATTTTGCCGCACAAATTCAATAAGTTTTTCTTTATGATGTCACTCATCACTCAGCACTAACAGAGTTTTGTTATAAAATGCAACTGTCTCGTCGTTTGTCGTCTGGGAGCCGCAATTCGTAACCCTACGCATTACGCATACGTGCACGTCTACACAACGCAAGCAGTGTGACATATCTCATACAGTTCCATACATTACAAAGTTATAGGTACGCGCGTGATTGTGCGCACGAACTGCATACGGACGCGGTCAGATCTGGCCATAATATTCAATATTTTACAGAACGGCAAAAAAAAATCGCGCGATAAAAAATCCTAAGTATCAAATTAATAATAATTAGACCACTCATAATACTCCAATGGGACCATGCATCGCAAGCATCTAATCTAAGATATACCTATTGAATATCACGAAGAATAACTGGCACGACAGGATTACTCGTCCGCTACTCGCGAGTGTAAACCGGCTGTTTGTATTTAGCTGTAACGTAATAGCAACTATGCAATGTGATAGTGAAATGACACGACCATGTCTGAGTCTACGTGTTTGCTTGTGTGTGTGTATAGTATAGGTTGCGCCCTGAGCCTGTGCTCCTCCACTAATGTATGACTCACTAATGTAATGAATCAATTATTCGAAAAAAAAATTAAAATTGTATAAAATTCTATGAAATATTGGAGTGGAGGCGATCGCTGTTTGTTATATTTATTTGCGAGTAAGCAAATGCGACAGTGTATGTACAGACGTCGCAATCTGTCACTGGACGTAGGACGTGATCGACAAAAATATGTATTTAATTAAGGTGCCACCGCTCACAGCCGACCGCGCCACAGCACTCGCCACACTACGAGAAACTGGCAAGTCATTAACATGAAAATCATTCTCATTGAACATTTTGTAATAATTAATAACGTAACTACATATTGCCGAATGCTACAAGAACATTTGCCAGTTTATCGAATCGTCATTAAAATGGTAGCGTACTGAAATAGCCGGTGATTGTACGGTGTGCTGTTCACGAAATGAGCGCACTCCCTGCTAAGTGGTAGACTGCGGCGCGGTCGCAGGCCCGCAGCGACGACGTGCGCGCTCGCACACGAGACACTTATTGTAGGACCTCACTTTCCAACTATCAGTGTTACAAAAAGTCTGCCGTGTGCAGGCGCGCCAATTTGACGCGGAACCAACTCGTACTCTTACCTAATTAAGATCAACAAATTGTTGACGAGTGTAGCGTTCCGAGACCATACACGCGTTGGTGCTATCGGGATTGTAATATTATTGATTGAAGAATTGTAAAGTTTGTTGTAAGTGAATTAAGATGAGGCGAAAGGCCTCGTGAGGTCGCGGCGGGCCCTCTACGCTGTTTAGATACAAAATTGTACATAATAATAATTATTAATAAATATTTTTACAAAAGTATCAGCTTTTTTATTTAATTAATTATTTTTGATTGCACACCAACAATGAAACGAAAATGCCGTCACGGCGGCCAATATCGGTTAAAATTAATAGGATAGGTAGTAAAAATTAACATATTTCTTAAAAAAAATATAAGTATTTAATTAAGTGCCTTGTGATGCCGGCTTAGAATAGCATCACCCCATTTCTTTCACGTGGGAGTCGTAAGAGGCGACTGAGGGAGTCGAGGGTGTGTATTGCAATTTTAGGCGATGGGCTGACAACCTTTTACTATGGCGATACACAAATTTCCGAATAACCCTCAATTATTTGTCAGACGTGGCATAAATGTACGTGGCAGCAAAAATTATAAGAAAAAATTTAAGTAACATACAAACATACGCTCAAAAACACAATAGGAACACCCGGCGCCGTCTCCAGCTGTAGATATGCTCCTACTAGATGACTTGCAAAATGTCGTAAGTCTGTAGAAATATTGGGGAATTAAAATAATTATGTAATGCGTTACCGGATAAATAAAAAAAATTGAAAGTGACAAGGTATTAATTTCACAACTTAAGAAAACTACAAAATATGGCGTGTTATGATCTTAATGAGTTCTTTCATGAGCTTGAGTCATCAACTGAAATGGAAAGTGACAAGGTATTGCAGGTGCCGCAGCTGCTGGTGCTGAGGTAGCGAAGTCCCGCAAATACGAGGAGATTTCTGGGAGCCACATTTTCTCACCCGTGGGCTTTGAGACGATGGATCCCTGGGGCCCATCTGCCAAAAAACTCGTAAACGAGGTGTCAGCGCGCCTCAATGAGTCCACTGGTGACAGAAGAGCTGGCAGTTTTCTCGGCCAACGGCTAAGTTTGGCCATCCAAAGAGGGAACGCTGCTAGCGTAGGTACTGGGTACCATGTCTGTCTAATGGGGGCGCACTAGACGACTTTTTAAAGTTTAAATTTAGGTCAATCACTGGGATCTTTATTTAATTTTAGTCTACTTTAGCTTAGTATTAATTGTTATTTGTCCCTTTATACGTATATACTTTAGTGCAAAACAAGGTATTCATTTCTCAATATAAGAAAACTACAAAATATGGCGTGTTATGATCTCAATGAGTTCTTTCATGAGATTGAGTCATCAACTGAACCTTAGGTTAGAAATCAACAAATAATATTAAATTAATAATAAGTATAACAGATTGAAATATTTAAACAATAAAGTAAAGGATAACCGCGTTTTAGCACGCCAGTCAGGAGAAATTTTCTACAATGCCATGCGCTCCAAACCGCGGTTACATGAACTGTCAAAGTATAAAAGAGCGACGAAATTGAATACCAAATTTTTAAACACTTCCCGTGTTAGGTATACAATTCTTGAAAACTTGCAAAATTGTCAAGAAGAGTGACGAAAGATATATTTTCCGTGGTCCATTTAACGCGTCCCAGAAAACTAGCGTCTTTTTTTTTTATTTCCAAAATCATTCTCATATTTTATTTTTGATCTGTCCCTCAAATATTTAAATATCAAAATTCGCACTAAATTGAATAGGACCTTATCCGCATGTATGCTCACGATATTTTTTTTATTTGCCTCGTTAAATAAACCTTTTTAGTTGTATGGTAAAATTTTACTGACATGCTGTTTTCATCTTTTTTATTTACGTAGTCGGGCTTTACGAGCGGTTATTTCTGTAGCACAATCTTCACATACCCATAATTACAAATAAAGTTCTGAGTTCATGATTTGTATTTTCTAGCGTACAAAAAACGGAAAATAATCTCTCTCCCTATAGGGAAAATTCTACTGGGAGTTAAACGCAACTTGAAACATTGAATAACTCGGAAACTACTAAAAATCGCGGAACATACATGGAGGTGACTCAGACACCACAAGTTTTGTCTTTAGACGTCACTATTCGGGTCACCCGGTATAATGCTATATGATTACATTTCAGCAGTACAAGACAGTGATTGCAAGAAACTGCTTTGGCCTGGTACTTCGGTCGACATTATTTGAAAGGAATTAAATAAAACAATACGAGTATGTACGATAGACATATTGTATTAACTTTTCATATAAAACTTATTTATCCTAGGCGCCGTCAACAGCGCGTTGTAGCAAATTTACAATAAATAAATATAACATCGGTGCTCGCGCTGCTCGTGTTGCTCGTGTTGCTCACGACACATGGAAATGTTACGAAACGTCCCGCACCTCGCGTCACAAGCTCCACAGGTCAGAGGAAAAGCGGATATGATACGATAATTACAATACAAACGGGCTTATTTACTATCGGGGTTGATTTATGGTTGCCTTGTGACGGAGCGCGCGCGGGGGGCGGGGGGCGGGGGGAGAGTTGCCAGCGAGATTCATACGTAAAGCGATGTGTTAGACTACAGAGTAGAATACGTGGTCGCCGCTCAGTCGTCGTCGTCGACGTGGAGGGCGGACTGGTTGAGCTGGTCGACGAGCCGCTCCCCCCCCTCCCCCGCCCCCGACCCCGCCCCCTCCCCCTCCCCCGCCCCGCCTCCACCCCCCGCGGTCCTCGAGCTCTTGCCCGAGCTGCTCGTTTTCTCACATGCCGTTCCTGAAAATACACAAAGTCATGAATATGTTATGTTTACAACGGGTCTGTTTTGCATGCAAGTGGCGATCTTGGTTTTTAAAATAGCAAAGAAATAAAGACTGGTTGTTTTGGTGGTGCGCGGGCTGCTATAGACTGGTTGTTTGGGTGGTGCGCGGGCTGCTATAGACTGGTTGTTTGGGTGGTGCGCGGGCTGCTATAGACTGGTTGTGTGGGTGGTGCGCGGGCTGCTATAGACTGGTTGTTTGGGTGGTGCGCGGGCTGCTATAGACTGGTTGTTTGGGTGGTGCGCGGGCTGCTATAGACTGGTTGTTTGGGTGGTGCGCGGGCTGCTATAGACTGGTTGTTTGGGTGGTGCGCGGGCTGCTATAGACTGGTTGTTTGGGTGGTGCGCGGGCTGCTATAGACTGGTTGTTTGGGTGGTGCGCGGGCTGCTATAGACTGGTTGTTTGGGTGGTGCGCGGGCTGCTATAGACTGGTTGTTTGGGTGGTGCGCGGGCTGCTATAGACTGGTTGTTTGGGTGGTGCGCGGGCTGCTATAGACTGGTTGTTTGGGTGGTGCGCGGGCTGCTATAGACTGGTTGTTTGGGTGGTGCGCGGGCTGCTATAGACTGGTTGTTTGGGTGGTGCGCGGGCTGCTATAGAATGGTTGTTTGGGTGGTGCGCGGGCTGCTATAGACTGGTTGTTTGGGTGGTGCGCGGGCTGCTATAGACTGGTTGTTTGGGTGGTGCGCGGGCTGCTATAGACTGGTTGTTTGGGTGGTGCGCGGGCTGCTATAGACTGGTTGTTTGGGTGGTGCGCGGGCTGCTATAGACTGGTTGTTTGGGTGGTGCGCGGGCTGCTATAGACTGGTTGTTTGGGTGGTGCGCGGGCTGCTATAGACTGGTTGTTTGGGTGGTGCGCGGGCTGCTATAGACTGGTTGTTTGGGTGGTGCGCGGGCTGCTATAGACTGGTTGTTTGGGTGGTGCGCGGGCTGCTATAGAATGGTTGTTTGGGTGGTGCGCGGGCTGCTATAGACTGGTTGTTTGGGTGGTGCGCGGGCTGCTATAGAATGGTTGTTTGGGTGGTGCGCGGGCTGCTATAGACTGGTTGTTTGGGTGGTGCGCGGGCTGCTATAGACTGGTTGTTTGGGTGGTGCGCGGGCTGCTATAGAATGGTTGTTTGGGTGGTGCGCGGGCTGCTATAGACTGGTTGTTTGGGTGGTGCGCGGGCTGCTATAGACTGGTTGTTTGGGTGGTGCGCGGGCTGCTATAGACTGGTTGTTTGGGTGGTGCGCGGGCTGCTATAGACTGGTTGTTTGGGTGGTGCGCGGGCTGCTATAGAATGGTTGTTTGGGTGGTGCGCGGGCTGCTATAGACTGGTTGTTTGGGTGGTGCGCGGGCTGCTATAGACTGGTTGTTTGGGTGGTGCGCGGGCTGCTATAGACTGGTTGTTTGGGTGGTGCGCGGGCTGCTATAGACTGGTTGTTTGGGTGGTGCGCGGGCTGCTATAGACTGGTTGTTTGGGTGGTGCGCGGGCTGCTATAGAATGGTTGTTTGGGTGGTGCGCGGGCTGCTATAGACTGGTTGTTTGGGTGGTGCGCGGGCTGCTATAGACTGGTTGTTTGGGTGGTGCGCGGGCTGCTATAGACTGGTTGTTTGGGTGGTGCGCGGGCTGCTATAGACTGGTTGTTTGGGTGGTGCGCGGGCTGCTATAGACTGGTTGTTTGGGTGGTGCGCGGGCTGCTATAGACTGGTTGTTTGGGTGGTGCGCGGGCTGCTATAGACTGGTTGTTTGGGTGGTGCGCGGGCTGCTATAGACTGGTTGTTTGGGTGGTGCGCGGGCTGCTATAGACTGGTTGTTTGGGTGGTGCGCGGGCTGCTATAGACTGGTTGTTTGGGTGGTGCGCGGGCTGCTATAGACTGGTTGTTTGGGTGGTGCGCGGGCTGCTATAGACTGGTTGTTTGGGTGGTGCGCGGGCTGCTATAGACTGGTTGTTTGGGTGGTGCGCGGGCTGCTATAGACTGGTTGTTTGGGTGGTGCGCGGGCTGCTATAGACTGGTTGTTTGGGTGGTGCGCGGGCTGCTATAGAATGGTTGTTTGGGTGGTGCGCGGGCTGCTATAGACTGGTTGTTTGGGTGGTGCGCGGGCTGCTATAGACTGGTTGTTTGGGTGGTGCGCGGGCTGCTATAGACTGGTTGTTTGGGTGGTGCGCGGGCTGCTATAGACTGGTTGTTTGGGTGGTGCGCGGGCTGCTATAGACTGGTTGTTTGGGTGGTGCGCGGGCTGCTATAGACTGGTTGTTTGGGTGGTGCGCGGGCTGCTATAGACTGGTTGTTTGGGTGGTGCGCGGGCTGCTATAGACTGGTTGTTTGGGTGGTGCGCGGGCTGCTATAGACTGGTTGTTTGGGTGGTGCGCGGGCTGCTATAGAATGGTTGTTTGGGTGGTGCGCGGGCTGCTATAGACTGGTTGTTTGGGTGGTGCGCGGGCTGCTATAGAATGGTTGTTTGGGTGGTGCGCGGGCTGCTATAGACTGGTTGTTTGGGTGGTGCGCGGGCTGCTATAGACTGGTTGTTTGGGTGGTGCGCGGGCTGCTATAGAATGGTTGTTTGGGTGGTGCGCGGGCTGCTATAGACTGGTTGTTTGGGTGGTGCGCGGGCTGCTATAGACTGGTTGTTTGGGTGGTGCGCGGGCTGCTATAGACTGGTTGTTTGGGTGGTGCGCGGGCTGCTATAGACTGGTTGTTTGGGTGGTGCGCGGGCTGCTATAGAATGGTTGTTTGGGTGGTGCGCGGGCTGCTATAGACTGGTTGTTTGGGTGGTGCGCGGGCTGCTATAGACTGGTTGTTTGGGTGGTGCGCGGGCTGCTATAGACTGGTTGTTTGGGTGGTGCGCGGGCTGCTATAGACTGGTTGTTTGGGTGGTGCGCGGGCTGCTATAGACTGGTTGTTTGGGTGGTGCGCGGGCTGCTATAGACTGGTTGTTTGGGTGGTGCGCGGGCTGCTATAGACTGGTTGTTTGGGTGGTGCGCGGGCTGCTATAGACTGGTTGTTTGGGTGGTGCGCGGGCTGCTATAGACTGGTTGTTTGGGTGGTGCGCGGGCTGCTATAGAATGGTTGTTTGGGTGGTGCGCGGGCTCGGGGTTTAAACATGGTTGGGTAACGACCGCCACCTAAGTATAGGAATCGCTAGAGTGTTCACCTGGGCATGGCGCACATCTCGCACGTGTCGCGGTGTCCGGCGTTGTGGAAGGTGCAGATGGCGCACGTCCACACCCCCCCGCCGCCCGCCGCGCCCCCCGACACGCCCTCCATGCCCCCGTCGGCTCCCATGCCCATCTCCTCCTGCGGGAACATACATTCAATTAAATCACATATACATAATTACAAGCAACGAATCAGAACACACATTTCTAACTGACAGTAAGTTAATAAAGGCCAAACCAAAATTGTATTTACGGTCATTTCTACTGTTGATGATGCTGACTTGTTGCGGAAACAACAAAACAGCGTTATTATACGTAAGGGAATTTGTGTTTATCTCACTGCCCTAAGCGATTTGCGTCATAGTTTATCTGAGGCACATTATATTCCGGTCTCGTGTGATGCCGGCTTAGAATAGCATCACCCCGTGGGTATCGTAAAAGGCGACGAAGGGACTCGAGGGTGTGTTTTGCAATTTTAGGCGATGGGCTGACAACCTGTCACTATGACGATACACAATTTTCCAAATGATCCTCAAATGTTTGTCAGACGTGGCGTGATATATGTATGTATATTCCGGAATAAACATACACTAACAACCGAGCCGTCGAGATGGGTATTCGGTCAACGTGTGCCCCACTCTGTGTGAGACTGACCTGGTCGGCGCTGGCCTGCATGAGGTGGTGCAGCGTGGCGGCGTGCGGCGTCTGCCTCCACGCGTCGGCGGCGGCGGCGTCGCGCGCGCGCACCGCCTCCAGCAGCGGCGCCAGCGCCTCCTCGCTCAGTGGCAGCGCCTCGTTCGTCGCCAGGTACAGCAGCACGTGCAGGTCCGACATCGCCTGAGGACACGATCATACAATATGGATGCTCGATTGCTTCGTCCAACTTCATGCAAATTTTAAAACTTTTTCCCACTAGGGTGTAAAACCGATCAGATTGTTTATTCTACAAGAGAATGGAAGAAAAGATAAGTCTAAGAGTTACTCCGAAGCGGTTCTGCAAATAGCTAAAATCACAATTAAAATTTGTTGTTTTTCTTAGCGTCTGAGTAATTTAACTTACATCCAGGAAGGAAGTGTATTGGTGTATGTGGTGATGTAGCGCGCGCAGCGTCTGCAGCTGGTCGTGCAGGGGGCGGTTGGCGGGGGGGAAGGCGGCGCGCGCGTTTAGCGTGGGCGGGCCGTCGCGCGCCACGCCCACCGGCACGTCCACCAGCAAGTACGCGACCGGCACGCGCCGCGCCGCCACGCCTACTTCGTTACCGTACTCGTCCTTCTCCTGCGACACACCAACAACAATATACTTTTATTTAGGAAATTTACTGTTAGCAATACTAAAATTCAACCGAAAAACTTTTTAGTGCGCTCGGTAATCCACGACCAACTGTCACTGCCTTGGGAAAACATAAAATAAAATCATTTATTTCTATATAGGACCTTACAATATTCTCTTATAAAAAGTAAAATCTACATAACATAACATAACGCTCCCATCTCAGTTGATGGCTCCCATTGATCATTTGCAAAATAGAATGAAATAGTTATATTTATATTTGAGCATTAATTATTAATTCAGCCTTGTTATTAGCTTTATAGTTGAATTGGACTTATATATTTTAAGATTATAAATATTTGGTGACGTCAACATTGTCGGTTTGAGCTATGTGCTTGTTAAGATAATGATTGTAATAATAAATAAATAAAACATTAAAACAACAATAGTAAATTTACAGTAATGTAAAAAAAATAACGTGTCAAAGTTTTAATCTATGTCAAATTCATGTTTCAATATGATCTATCTATCTACCTCATACAATGTGCCGGACCAACTGTTGCTACTGACCAGACGTTTCTATCTAACAGATAATTTCCTGGCTTGTGATATGCCTATGAACGTAATGTATTCTTGATTTTTGTTTTAAAGTGGTTATCATTTAAATTTAAAATTGCGTCTGGAATTTTATTATAGTAACGTATACATACAGTTTCCCATACATGATTTTATGACCTTACTTACAATTTATTTAAAGAATTATCTTAAGGAATCATTACTTCGCAATTTATATATGGCTCTTAATGCCGTTATATTATTTTATAGATAGTTGTCTGCTGTACAAATCGTTCATTACCTAATCTTGAAGTATTCCCCACACACGCCCTCCGTCCGTACTTCCGTTGTGATTGCCGAGCCCTCCATGTTATCTCAGTAGCAATTTTATTGTCAATTAGTGATAGATAATGTTAGTTACGCGTATTGTCAAAAATTATTAGAGAATGGTACCAACTAGGAGGTATTGAAGCAGAACAACCAAACGGCGGTAGAATAGTCTGAAAAATTGCTGGTCCGGCTTGGACCCGTACTGCTATAGACCGAACAAAATGGAAATCTCTAGAGGAAGCCTCTATGTACAAAAAAATTGCAGAAAAGAAAAATAACACGGTGATATTTAAAATTTTGTATTTTTAACTGCGTTAGTATGTTAAAGTTAAGAATATGTTAAAAAACAATAAAGGCTTTTTTTATTTTATTTAATGTTAGCTTACTCCAAAGGATTTCTACTAGATTAATTCGTAAATGAAAATAAATATTTTTATTTGCGTCGGCCGGGGATTGAACCCGGGACCTGTGGAGTACCGTCCCACAGCGACGTCTATTTAGCACTGTGAGTGCCAAATAAACTATAGAATAGATTGATTCAAATTTTATAAAAATGTTCTTCCTCCTCTTTGCGTGTCGAAGACGAAACTAAATTTCCTTTGACCAGTAGGTATGTTGCCACATAAAAATGTTCCAATGTAGGGCATCTTATCTACCTGCTTTTCTATTTAGTTCCAAAAAATAACAAACACGTTACAACCACAATAGTCCACTGCTGGACATGGGTTTTACCCTACGGAAGGGTGTCTGTCAATCTTACCACGCTCAGTCTAACGTGGCAAATTTAAAAAGAGCTCTGCAGAGCATTACCTATATACCTCATTTATAACCTATATTTCTTAACCTTAACCTGTCTTTAAATTAAAAACAGACTAGTTTCCTACATACATCCTATTTATGCGAATCACACACAAAATATCGAACTACCTAAATAGTTATGTGCGCGCAATCAAGATTTTATTTTCATTTATTTTAGGGAATCTTACAGCTATATTAACAAAAAAAATTACTATTTGTTTTAGTACAGTACTAAGCCATTAACAAGGTTCCGCCTATAAAACGACCATAGCTCGACTAGTGTAATACTGTAAATCATTACGTATCCTAACATTATTACCAGTTACATCCATCACACGATCCTATCGTAGAACCATCATAGTTTGTTTCGGTTTTCGACAACCTGTTGCAGGCCAAGAGTTTCCTACTTCACAACTTTACTAACTTCGTATTTAATCGATATTCATACATAACCAACCTCTGGTTTAACATGCAAAATATTGTTAAAGACAGCAGCTGTCTTGTATTGTGAAGTACATACGTCATAAAACGAGGCGTGTTGACATGCTAGGCCGACGTTGCCGTACGGAGTGCGTGGAGCGAGTGCGTGGCGCGCGCGGATCGATAGCGTTACGTAACGTCCCCCGCTGACCGCCCCCTGACCCCGCCTCCGCCCGCCCTGGCGCCCCCGCCTCCCCGCCCGCCCGGAGATAAGCCTATGCGCCCGACGCACTAACCTTACATGAGCGAACAATTTTCCTTTTAGTTTTATCTTTTGGTTCGATTATTTTCACAAGAATATGGGACTCTAAGTAATAAGTGAATGTATAATTTAAATTTAAACAAATCTATCTGTAAATACAAAATTACATGATTCAAATACCTACGCGTAGCAAAATTAATCAGGGTATCAACAAGTAAATAAACTTTAACCTAACCTAACTTTGGGAAAATTTCAACTATTTCTCGGTTCTTTGCTGTTACTAAAGATCGTATCTTTGAAGTTGCTAGGTTTTTAACGTGTATACCAATGGGATAGACCGTACGCCGCGTAGAGGTCACGTCGCCGACAGATAACTGTTGATCGCGCGGGCGCTTCACGCGGCTCCGGGCTGGGATTGTTGCGGGCCGCGGCGGCACGGCACTCCGCCCCCGGCACTCGCGTCACCACCACCTGTCTGATGAAGGCTCGCGCGCCGCAGCGGTCGCGACCAGCCTCGCGCGCGGGGATGTGAGCCCCCGCCGGCGGCAGCGGCCGCGCCATGGCGGGCGCCGCGCCCGACGACATCGAGGAGCTCGCGCTGTGCTCGTGGTGCCGGCGCGCCTTCGACGACGCCGAGCGCGCGCCCAAGCTGCTCGCGTGCAAGCACCACTTCTGCCTGTCGTGCGCGCGCACTGCGCTCGCCGGCGCCAGCGGCTGCGTGCGCTGCGCCCACTGTGCGCGCCGCACCGACCCGCCCGCCGGCCGCGCCGACCGCCTGCCCACGCACGCGCCCGTGCTGGCCCTCGCGCGGCGCCTGCACCCCGCCCGCCCCTCCGAGCCCGAGCCCTGCGCCAAGCACCGCCTGCCCGCGCTGTGGTGCGCTCAGTGCGCCGCGCCCGCGTGCCGCGCCTGCCCGGAGCACGCCGCGCACGCGCTGCGCGCGCAGCACGAGGCGCGCGCGCTCATACAGGAGGAGACGCGTGCGCTGCAGGCCGAGCTGCGCGTGCTCGACGCGAAACATCGAGATATTCTGCTCCGCGCGCTGCACGCGACCACCTCGCTCAAGCTGCGGCTCGAGGCGGAGTTGTCCGTGAGCGACGAGGACGCGCTCGCGCCGGCCACGAGCGACGCCGCCGAGCGGGACCGGCTGCGCGCCGCGCACGCTGACGCTCTGCTGCGAGGTCGCCTCGAGGAGGTGCTACGCGGGGCTACAACACCCTTCGATTTTGAAAGCCTGCGCCGCGCTCTAGTATCGACTGCCAACAGTTCCAACGGATTTGACGAAGCAGCGGCGAGCGAGGAGCCGCGAGACCCGCTCGTGTTCCTCGCCAACTACTGCACGTGCGCGTCGTTCTCTCGGCGCGTGCCTGCGGCCGGCGGGGCGGGGGCGGGGGCGGGGGCGCTGCCGGCGAGCGGCGCCGCGTCGCCGTCCCCGCGCGCCCCCAGCGTCTCGCCGTTCCCGCTGCTGTTCTTCGAGATGGAGGTGGACGGCGTGTGCTGGGGCCGCGTGGTGGTGGAGGCGCGCAGCGACGTCGCGCCGCGCATGGCGCGCAACTTCGAGGCGCTGGCGACGGGCGCGGCGGGCGTCGGGTACCGAGGCTGCGCCGTGTTCCAGTGCTGGGAGAACGAGTCAGTGATCACGGGCGACGTGGAGCTGAACAGCGGGCGCGGGGGGCGCGCGGCGCTGGCCCCCGGCGCCTTCCTGCCCGACGAGTCGCGGCTGGGTGCGGTGCGCGGCGCGGTGGGCATGCGCCGCTCGCAGAAGCGCCACGACAACCTCGGCCTGGTCGCGTCGCAGTTCCGCATCGTGCTGCGCGAGATGCGCGGCTTCACGGCCATCTTCGGCTTCGTGGCGGAGGGGCTGGAGTTGGTGGACCGGCTGTCGCGCACGGGCGACACGGCCGGCAAGCCGCACGCCACCATCCTCATCTCCAACTGCGGCCGGCTCAACTAGACCACCCGCCACGCTCCGCCCCGACCCTCGATGTTCTATCCTTCCTTCCGTTCTCGAGTGTACGTCGGCTGGTCCTTCGCGTGTTTAGTCGCCTCGTTAGTTTTATATACGAGAAGATTTCTATACATTTTATATACATATATATCGCGGTTCGATGGAAGTTCTTCGGCTTGAGCTTCTGCAGTACGCCAGTGCGTGGTGAGACGGCGCTCGCCGTGCGGGGTGCAACAGATGTCGACGTCAGACGTCAACAGACATCACTGAATCACTATCGTTAGTTAATAAAGTCTTTTTATGTGTGTCGGTGTAAAATGTTAAATATGAAAAAAAAACGAGTAGATCGGTGAGGACGCGTCGCTGTCGCGTTCCACCGCGCGCTATCATATATCGTAGCGATCGTGCGTTATCGACGTTATTTATATAAAGAGTATACAATATATTAGATGGGATATATTTACAATGGTTCCCCTGGTTGGGGATGGGGGAGGAAGGGAGGGGGGGGGGGGTAGTCGCGACTGTGATGTTGCGGGCGCCGGCTGGGCCCCGCGCAGTGCCTGCTTGTCATCAGATGTTTCTATTTACCGTTATCGTGTCCTCGCTCGTGTCTGCGTGCGTGTACGTGCGTGTGCGTGCGTGCGTGCGTGCGTGTGCGTGTGTCGGGAACACACGCTGTCTCGTGTCGTGTACACATCGTGTTAGCGTTTCATTTGTCGTATAGTCTATGTGCGAGCCCAGCTCGCTACTCGTTATATGTACGCGTATAAAATATATTCCCTACGTACTAAATGTAAATGTTCGGACCGAAATCGTGACAAATTAAATGTTCAAGCAGCATATTGGTGTTTTATTTAAAATGCATGTTAAAAATTAATTTGATAAATATTTCAATCAATGGATTTCCTCACGGCCATGGTCAGATACAAAGCAAGCGCAGCTTTTACAACAATGAAGAACCATACAAATGATTTGCAGTTCGAACTATCGATTTGATTGCAGATTTAGATTCAAATAATTCAAGCCTCATTTGGCACTAGACCACAATTAACTCAAAGCAAAACAATTTAGTCTGCAATATGACTGTGTATTGTGCATATACATGGGCCACCTTTATGTCAATAACTGTCGGGAGGTGGCGCAGGATAGGGAACAATGGCGGAAGCTCATTTCGGAGGCCAAGATCCATTTCGAGTCACTGAGCCAGTATATATAGTTAAGTTATAGTGCGTATACTGTGATCGTAGCTCTCATCGATGTCCGAATTACCTAAATTTAGTCATTCTTTTGACATATCACACTTAAACCGTTGAACATAACTTCTTTACCCCAAAGTTGTTTGTTCGTTTTAATTAAAATACATAATAAAAAACACCTTTCACTAGCACAGCCTGTACTGTACCAGAGTGCCATTAAACATATTGAACACACACAAAGGACTTTCATCTCTACAAATATTACAGCGCAAAGCGTCAATGAATTTAGAAAAATGAACGAGACCGAATTCGACTGCACATACATACTTCTTATACTCGCGCCACTCCAATAAGCCAGTTTTGGCAGCTGTCAAACTCATACTAGAAGACATGTCAACAAAGAAAATAGACCTTATGTCAAAGCTTTAGCATGATATTGGCTTATTAGTGTGACGCAAATATAGATGTACTTACCTCAAAACATATCACAAAATAAGATTCGCTAAATGAAGACTTGTAATTCTACTTAAGTCACAAAGCACGTCAGCAGTTTGGACTCCTAGGGCTTCGCTAAGCTAGATCTTCATACTGAGGTGGACGTACCAAACGCAAACCAGGCACAGTTGCTTAAAACTTAGACAATATCAAGATAAATATTTCGCCAAATCAGTTTGTTGTTATGGCAACCGATTGAGAATATTTTTTAAGTTTGTGATTAAGTTGTTTTCTCGCTGTACGAAGTATGTTTACGAAATATTGCTTTTAATAAGCAACTATTAATGACTAATATTTATTACTAACTGCATGGAAGTTTTGTAGCAAAGAAAAACCTTTTTCTACAGTCGAAGGCAAAATATCAGAGTAAAACAACATTTTAGTGAGTCCTGGAGAGCACAAGAGCTCCCGCAGTGCGGCGCGAGCACAATATACCAAGCAGCAGTAGTCTAACTTCATACTAACGCCCGGTTTGCGCACTCACACATGCACACAGCCGTCCTACCTATACGTACACTCCTACTATATAAAATCTCGTGCCGCTCGTGACACAGCGAACAGTACTGCCGCCGCGCGTTTTTGTTTCAGCATCGAGAAATCGGCCAAATAAATACCTAGAAACCTAACCACTCATTAAATAATAATTTGTCATTGTTTTCTTACTGTAACTTCAGCATTTTTGTACCTTAGTGTAACATAACAATTCCATCCCTTCGCCCTCAGGCGGAAAGGTGCACGAGTCAAACTATTGCTTCTTTGTATATTGTGGCTCGAGTAAATCAAGAAGCCAGAAGAGTGTTGGTGGAGGCGACACAGTGTGGTTACAACTGACCTTGTAGTAGACATCGGGCACGTACTGGTTGTCGCTGCTGGGGCGTATGTGCGCGAGGTCGGGCGCGTCGCGTGTCGGCAGCAGCACGCCGTCGCGCGCCAGCGACGCGCACTGCCCCGACACCTGGTAGCCCTCCAGCGACACCTGCTCCGTCTTGTCGCCTGCGGACCCACACCCGTGTCGCATGTCATGGAAGTCATGGTGTGTTCCCGTTGTCCCCGGTGACCGTGTCCATGGTACGGTCCTGCCCCACCCTCTGCCTTATCTCGCCCCATCCTGTTCCACCTCGCCCCACACTCAACGGGGACAACGCGAACACACGACAGTTCTTTTCATCGAGTCGAATGGTAACTTTCTAGATATCCTTGGACCAGTATTTGACGAAAGTTATACAAAAGGTACATCATGTTTCGGCAAGTTAGGGTGCAAAATTTGATACTGACAGTCTGCTACATATTGATTCTGTACATTTAAAATTTAGATGAAAACCAATTTCTTCGAAAATCTAGTATGTTACAACAAAATGCTGGAATGATTCACAAAAAATTTTACAGGCGTGATTTGCTCATATTTGGACACTTTGTAGTGTAGGTAAGCGAGTAAAACAACAACCTCTAATACAAATTTCTGCTCAGCTGACTGACTTTCTATGGAAACTTAAAAATAAATATTTTTTTCCCAACAAAGCCTCCATAGTAAAAGTTGTTTAGTTTCATGGTCTGATCATGCCTGCGAATTAGCAATAGCGACGCCCTTATGCACTGGGCCACCGCAACCTAAAAGCGGCAGGAGCCAACAACAAGAACATGCGTTAAATGTAAGTAGTGACCTGTAGCACAGACGGTGACGAACTTGGAGCCGAAGTATCCGCTGGGCGCGTGGCGGCACGCGCTGCGGTGCAGGTTCTGGTAGTGCGCCGCCGTCAGGCACTCCTGCGCGGACAGGAAGTGGCTGTCCACGCCTCTGCGGACAAACAACGCACCGGTCAGCGGGAGGCCTGAACCCCTCTCCTCAATAACAAGTCACGAGGCATTGACACAGTTTTTTTTTTTTTCATTTTATTAATCTCTCTTCTCTTTTCGTGTGGGACACCGAGTCGTCCAAAGACTCGATGAACCCTGGTGTCAGAGTTTTTCAACCGCCTTCTACTAGTAGTAGGCCTCTGACATGGTGGTGTAACGACCGCCGTCTAAGTAATCATAGACAGCAACCGGGACCGACGGCTTATCGTGCCTTACGAAACACGGAACTATATAACGGAGAGTCCCACCGAGAATCGAACCCGGAACCTTTGCGTCGCAGGCAGTCGCACTACCACTGCGCCACATCGGCCGTCATAGATAAAAACACGTGATGGACCGACCTGATGTTCTTGACGGTCCCCTTGGCGCGGTCGCTGACCAGCAGGTCGGTGAAGATCCACCCGACGGGGCGGAGGCCGAGGCGGCGCGCGATGGCGCCCAGCAGCGGCGCGTGCGGGTCGGGCGCCAGCGACACGTGGTCGCGCGACGCCGACTGCGGCGGCTCGTAGATGGCCGCCACGCGCGCGCGGATGCCCAGCGGCACGTCCGGGTGCGGCTGCACAAAAACAAAATAGTAGTTTATGCAACTGTTGTATAATGGGGGTCATTAGAATGCGAGTGTCTGTTTATCACACGAGGCGTAGCCGAGTGTGATAATAGATTGACACGAGCATTCTAATGCCTAATTATATGCAGTTGCATACACTATTTTATCTACGCTCTAAAAAGTTTACTCAGTTGAACACTTTTCCAAACGTCCGCACCGGCGATTGCAAGGCCCGATACATGGTCAAATTCAATACGAGAACGTAATATGGCTTCATATGAATTTTTGAAGATTCTTTACTAACAGTTGTTTAGATGTCGAGTCTCAACAGCAAATAACTAAACAACTGAACAACACTGAACAACAACTGAACAACACTGAACAACATCGGAATAACATCTGAACAACAACTAAAGAACAAAAACCTATTAAAACAACTGAACAACATCCGAACAATTACCGTACAACAACAACTGTCAGGTGCGGCGGAAGATAGCGATTTGAGTATTGGAAAAAAAAACTTCGTTTCATTTCTCAACTTTATCGTATTAAGAGTTTTCTCATTAAGTCATTACGCTTCTGTAATTTATAGTAAACCCTAGTTTTTATAGGCAGAATGCATAAAGTAGGTCATTATGCATCTGTTTTCGAATTCATAATTCGAACATTATGAGACGAGTGTAGATAAACTAATTTAATAGATGTCCTTCTAGACAAACGAGCTACTTTTTAAAACTGTACGGTTCACGAATTAAGTATTACTTTTGTATAGCTTGCAACCTAGTTTCGGCGCATCGGCTGTGCGCACCCAATTCAGATTAGTTGACAATATGACGCTATTGCGATCGGTCACGGATTAGCATCCATAACTTAACTTTGTAACATGTATACGTAATAAACATTTGGGATTATAAGTTAGTGGTTCTGTTTGTGTCAACTCATCAACCAACTCAAACTTTTTAACTCAACTACAACGACGCCCACGTCCTAAACAAAAACGATATTTTAAATGTAAAACTGATGTTGTGACGTCACTATTAACTATACTATATTTAGGATAGCGTCAAAATGGAAACTTTTAAATTGTTTTATCTACACTCGTCTCATAATGTTCGAATTATGAATTCGAAAACAGATGCATAATGACCTACTTTATGCATTCTGCCTATAAAAACTAGGGTTTACTATAAATTACAGAAGCGTACTTAGCGACTTAATGAGAAAACTCTTAATACGATAAAGTTGAGAAATGAAACGAAGTTTTTTTTTTCCAATACTCAAATCGCTATCTTCCGCCGCACCTGACAGTTGTTGTTGTACGGTAATTTTTCGGATGTTGTTCAGTTGTTTTAATAGGTTTTTGTTCTGTTGTTGTTGAGATGTTGTTCAGTTGTTGTTCAGTTGTTGTTCAGATGTTGATTAGTTGTTGTTCAGATGTTATTCCGATGTTGTTCAGTTGTTGTTCAGTTGTTTTGTTATTTGCTGTTAAGACTCGACATCTAAACAACTGTTAGTAAAGAATCTTCAAAAATTCATATCAAGCCATATTACGTTCTCGTATTGAATTTGACCATGTATCGGGCCTTGCAATCGCCGGTGCGGACGTTTGGAAAAGTGTTCAACTGAGTTAATTTTTTAGAGTGTAGATAAAATAGTGTATGCAACTGCATATAATTAGGCATTAGAATGCTCGTGTCAATCTATTATCACACTCGGCTACGCCTCGTGTGATAAACAGACACTCGCATTCTAATGACCCCCATTATATAACAGTTGCATAAACTACTATTCCAGTTTCATCGATCGTATCTACCTAGAACCCAACTCTATTATTTATTTGCACTAAGCATTGCCACGCTAAAAAAAATTGAGTTTGGAAGTTAATACACAAAAAAATATGATGTCGATGGAAATGAATGAATTTGGAAGAATAGATAAAACTAATATATTAAAATAGATATTAACATTATAATACAATTGTTTGGTAATTTAAAAAAAAATGTCGTCCTGAAGTCATTTAAAATATAAATTCATTGTTCAATAAGCATATAACTATAATTATCTAGTATAACTTGACAGTCACGTTAAAGCCATTTATAGCAGATTTCTTTTCGCGATGGGCCTGTCTGGCCAGGCGATTGAGGTATCTCGTATAGAATGTAAAAGTCCTCTTTTCGAACAAGTGCATGTGTTTCTTGACCAATATAAAGCGCAGGTAAAGAAAGCAATTGAAAGAGAGGCACGCAAATCTCTTGCGGTCCCCCTCCACAAATTGACCTCGCGCACTTTTTCTGTACAAGATATTTTTATACCACATACATACCACAGGGCCGAACACAGCTATGGTATGCCAACAAATCTGTTTTCTGGTCACAAATAGTTTTAATTCTATAAAGAGCTGAAACAAACCTAGTTTCGGCATGTTCCTTCCAGAACAAGTGTGTATTCAGCATAATACCAATGACCGACTCCGTTATTGGTATACCATTATGTGCTACAGTAAGGCACTGGCCTTTCCATTTCAGTTATAGAATTGAAAATGTGTAGTCTTAGGCAGATTTATGTGAAACTTGTTAGCTTTTAACTATTTAATAACCTTAGAAATGGTTGCGTTTATATCCCTTGTATAGTTAACATTAGCTTTATTATTTACAACTATAGATGAGTCATCGGCAAAAAGAGTACATGCATAGTCTGTGATTGCAGGCAGGTCGTTTATGTACAAAATAAACAGTAAAGGTCCCAAAATACTACCTTGTGGCACAACCATATTTATTTGTTTTGAGCTAGATCTGTGACTAACATTTTCCAAGGAATCATTCGGGTGACTAATTTCATCACAGTCCTAGTCGCTAATCAAATCGTTAGCTATGCCTCTGATCCCACAAAAATCCAATTAAGACCGAAGTATTTTATGAGACACAAAGTCAAAGGCTTTAGCGCGCCAGTAGGAGAGGAAGCGCTCCACGATGCTCCGTGCTCACCTCATAGCGCCCGTAGAGCAGGCCGACGCGCTGGTGGGAGGTGGCGCGCCAGTAGGAGAGGAAGCGCTCCACGATGCTCCGTGCTCACCTCATAGCGCCCGTAGAGCAGGCCGACGCGCTGGTGGGAGGTGGCGCGCCAGTAGGAGAGGAAGCGCTCCACGATGCTCCGTGCTCACCTCATAGCGCCCGTAGAGCAGGCCGACGCGCTGGTGGGAGGTGGCGCGCCAGTAGGAGAGGAAGCGCTCCACGATGCTCCGTGCTCACCTCATAGCGCCCGTAGAGCAGGCCGACGCGCTGGTGGGAGGTGGCGCGCCAGTAGGAGAGGAAGCGCTCCACGATGCTCCGTGCTCACCTCATAGCGCCCGTAGAGCAGGCCGACGCGCTGGTGGGAGGTGGCGCGCCAGTAGGAGAGGAAGCGCTCCACGATGCTCCGTGCTCACCTCATAGCGCCCGTAGAGCAGGCCGACGCGCTGGTGGGAGGTGGCGCGCCAGTAGGAGAGGAAGCGCTCCACGATGCTCCGTGCTCACCTCATAGCGCCCGTAGAGCAGGCCGACGCGCTGGTGGGAGGTGGCGCGCCAGTAGGAGAGGAAGCGCTCCACGATGCTCCGTGCTCACCTCATAGCGCCCGTAGAGCAGGCCGACGCGCTGGTGGGAGGTGGCGCGCCAGTAGGAGAGGAAGCGCTCCACGATGGCTCCGTGCTCCAGCACCACGTTGTCCGTGTGTCGGTACACCTGCCGCATCAGCGTCACCGCGCCCGGCTGGCACGCCGAGCAGATGCCGCGCGGCCATGGCGGGTGCTCCTTGCACCCTACACACATACAACTTCATTTAAACACAAGTGATACAAAATTTTTCTGGAATGTTTCAAAGATTTGTCAGATTTGGCGATAGAGAATGTCTTAGTCAAAGAATACTTCCATAGTGTCATTCTGCCTTAATAATGCTTAACATTTCCCTGAGGAACATACATTAACATAAGCTTTGCACTCGTAAGGCGCAACACTCTGTCATTTTATGCAAATGCCTCGCAAGGCGGGTTGCGGGGGAGGCTGCTCAACCTGTCTGGATGAGCCAACGTAATTTTAATTCATGGAAATTTACTGAGTAACAAAAAACATACCTGGTTTTATTTTACAAGAGAGTTCCTCCAAAGAGACAAATTTTCCCGAAGTGATTTTCCGCAAATATGAGTGGAAGGACATGTGCTTGATGTTGTGTTCCTTGAGGTAGTTCTCGTCCCACGGCTCCAGCGGGGAGCAGTGCACGCAGCACCCATTTGTGTTATGTCTACATCTATAACAATAACAAAACAATTTTTCTTTACTAAGCGACTACTAAGAGGTTTGCATTCTTTGTTAATTCTTTTGAATAATAATAATATGATGGAGTATCAAATGATGAAGAAGAAGAAGACATGATGAATTCATATTCACTGCAGTAGTTAGCTAAGTACTATGCAAAGTAATGCAAAGGGAAAAAGTGAACTATAAATAATAATAATCTACAAAAAGCTGTTTTCTCAAACATGTGTAGAATAGTCTGCAAATTTCTGCAAAGTACAGACCAGGAATCGCAATAGCATGAATGTGGCTTAGGCCAGTAACACTATAAAACCGGCTCAACAAAGCCCAGATGGTCAAAAACCAACCAACATAATATAAATAATTTTCAATATTGAAGGCACTGTAACTTACAATTTTTCATCCCTTTGTCTTTGAATTTTGCCGTCCATCTGATACAGTTGAATGTCTACTTCGTCCTCCTCAGGAACATTTGCACGAGCAGAGTGTGAGTTCTGCGCCGGTAGTGACGAGGTGCTTGCTGTTGACTTCACTGCATTCACTGGTTCTCCAAATGGTTTGTTATTTGCCTGCAATACAAATGCCAAATCATTAGTTCATTTTTATACATACAGTTTAGGAGACCAAAGAAAATCATTCTGATAAAAAAGTTGATGCAAAGCAGTAACTTACTAATGTTAATAAGTAACCTATTTAAAAACCAACTCACATTGGTTACATAAAAAGTATACTTTATTCGTTATACAAATTCAATGTAGGTATGATAAGTGCCTAAAATTGAACTGACCTCAGCACTTGTAGTGGGTTGCTGATCAAACAGCACAGCTCCGTTGACTGGGCTGAGGAAGAGCATGTCGCCGTGACGCAGGCCGAGAGCCTGCAGCGTGCGCGACTTGCTGGACACCACCTCGTCCTTGCGCGCGCGGTCGCGGTGCAAGCTGAACGCGAAGCTCGACAACTGCAGTGCGTCGTGCACGCGCTCGTACAGCGCTGCCGTCGGCTCCGTCTCCGACACCTCCACGCGCGCCGTGCCTTCCGACGACTGCACGCGCAGCGTCTACACACAGACAGAACAACTTATTACACCGCTGAGCATCTCAAGCACTAAATTAGTACTACAACAAGAGGGGACTTTATGACAACCTGTATCTTCGTATTGAGGAAGGTGTTTCTATCTGGAAGCTTTAAGACGCTTCATATAAGGCTTAACTCTTAAATTAAAGACCCCGGTAGCATCCAAATGAACGCACACAGTCCAGATCATCGAAACTAGAAGATGACCAAAAACAAGAGTGGTAAAAAGGGCTTTAACAGTCGATGGAATGGAATGTGGGTATAATGCTTTGGTTTTTCTTAAGATATAAACGTCAGGTACATATTTACCATTTTCTTGGGATCAGACATTGCATTAATTTTAGTAAAAACCTAAATAAAACTGCCCCCACAAAAGAAGTGACATGACACAAACATGACATAACAAAACATCAAAATGACGTGCCGTATTTCAACTTTTTAAGGCAAAGATATTCAACCATACTGCCAAGTTACACCACACAATTTCAATATTTTGTAGAAAGAGCGTTGTAGTGTTGACCAAGTGATAACGATAATCCAATACCAATAATCTAATACCAGCCGCTGACCAGCACAACGCAACCACAGGTCACTTATAATATAATATCCTAAAATAAACTATGCACTCGCGGCTAAGCTTTTTGAAAACTATTAATCTTGTATGAATAAGATGATTTTTAATCTCAAGAGCAAGAAATTTTATTTTCATGAGCTTATATTTTCACAGATTTCATTTGCGTGCTGCAGTGATAAAAGCAGCACATCAACTCAAATTCAAATACTCTAATCTAATAACACGACGACGCTACGGTATACCTAACATTTCGAAGTTGTCACAAACTGATTTATCTGTTTTCAGCAGGCTGCCGCAAACCTACACCAGTCAATCTCTTATATCCCTTCGCAGGTATACCTCCACCTGAGATACGCAGAGAGGTAGCGTGCTGCATAGAAAAATAAAAACAGCAAACTGACACAAGGCACCCACTCTTCAACTCAAGAGAGCTCCAGGCTGAAAAGTTGGAACAACTTGAAGTCCGTTTTGCTAGATGAAGACAATCCAGATGAAGCTTGTCACAAATTATAGTCTGAGAAATATCCCCCTCCCCCTGATTAGGTACATTAAACCTGCTGAAGAGCTCCCAAAAGGTCATAAACTTCCTCTAGATCGGGTGCGAACACAAGTTGGGCAATGCATGTTTAATCTTGATAAGTGGGGATATAGCTCTAACCAAATTTGCGACTGTGCTGCTTTGCAGACTATGCCACACTTGATGTCTTGCGCCCTAATACCTGCAACTTGTCCGATTTGTATTGTATGACGCCACCGACAGCGCCGTAGCCAGCCGTGGTTAATTTCTGTCCCGAATATTGTCAAGCTACAGGCTACAAGTTTACAAGTGAAAGTCGATGTTCATTGCGTCAGTAAGCCATTATGATGCCAGGAGTATCAACCGGCTACGCAATGTACCTACTAAGAATTTCACCTGTAGACTTGCAGCCTGTAGTTTCATAAAATAGGGAACTTGTCGAAATATATTTGAGTAAAAGTAAAGTAAAAGAAGAAGCAGGCTTCAAATTTGCAGTAATTTAAAGGTCGGTGAGAAGTAATCCGGCTTTACCAAGTTATACTATTAAATTAATAAATTACCTAATAAAATCATTTTGAAGAGCGTTAAAGCCATGAAAATACATTCCACTTTTAAAAAATCGCAATTTATTAAAATATTTGAAAAATAAGCAAGCAAAGTCGCGGGACAGAAGAGAGTATTTTTGCATCGGTCGATAAGTGGAGCGCAGTGCGCAGCCCTAGTCGGTTTGTTGGGTTTGTTGTGGTTTTTTGCTTTGTTTGGCATTTCGTTTCGTCATTTTCTGTCTGTCTGTCAATGAATTATTGCAAATCATCAAAAAAATATAAAAAAAAACTTTATATTATTGGGAAACAGTCAACGACATGCTTTTTAATTATATTTACTAAAAAACCTATTAATTTATTTCCAAAAATGAACGAATACTAAGAGGTTATAAGCAAGTCCACAGCACTGGTAAGTCAAAGAGTTTCCAATCCAATTTCCTACCAATGAAACTCATAGAATCGCAGTGTTGAGTTAGGTAGGTAGGTATCAACAGAGGGAATGCGTGATGCTGCGGTCGTCGTCGACGACTGATATAAATAGCTTGCGAGTCGCGTTAATGTGTGTGCGAATGAGAAGCTGCGAGTGGTCGGGTCGAGAGCTGCGCAGGCGCACAGGTGGGCGCCGTCCCGTCCGCCGCCGCCCGCTGCCGCCGCGCCGCTGCAGCGCTGCACCGCCCGCCCGTCGCTACACACTCGCCCGCCGCTCCCGGCGCGACACCACTACAAATCACACACACAGTATGTATTCCTCACACACATTACACTGTCACACTAATTCCTGCATCAAAATCGTTTGATGGTGTTGTTTTTGTATTAACCGGTGTTGAATTTCCTTTCAGGTGAGAATTGTCTTGTTTATCTATATTTCAATTGGTGTTGTTTATTGTTGAAAAAGTGTTAATTGGACAGTAGAAAACTACTTAAAGGTTACTGTTTGTTGACTTTATACCAGTATTTTTTTTCTGTCAGCAGGCAAGTGACACCTGAGCAAGGCAGCAGCATGGCCTCCAAGCAGGGTGTGCCGGTGGATCTCTACATCTACGACCTGACCAATGGTCTGGCATCCATGCTCTCTCCAGTCATCATTGGTAAGTAAGAAAGTAACTATGGATAGTTTTTAAATATCTAGTATTTACAAGCTCAAGTGCCACCATATAAGACATGTGTTTGCTGCTGAATCATATTCAACATTTTTGTTTATTTATGCTGTAGATGAGCAGCCGTTATTGATTGGAGAGAAGATAGATGATAAGGAGATTGGTATGGATTGTTTGAAAGAACTATAAACAAAATTGAATTCACCACATGAATGAGTTTTTTTTGGCTAATCTGCATTTTTGTTTTTATGTTGGTACTAACCATGAGTACTATCAATAATGATTTTAACAATTTTATGTAGGTGTACTGATTTAATAAGTGCAAAATGTTTTGTGTTTCTATTTTTTTTTATTTATGGTAGTTTAAAATAACAATCAATGGTTGCAAAGAAAATGCCTTTCTAATTGTTCCTGAATAACTTGATTACACAAACCACAATTACTTAATTTGCATGTTGGATTAAATAACTATTTCTTTAAATTTTTGAAAACATGCGACTTTTGTCACTAGTAATGACAAAAGTAGGTTCAAATCCTGCCCGCGCTTGAAAATTTTTCTAGTTTTCAAAAATTGTATACCTAACATGGGAAGTGTTTTAAAATTTGGTATTCAACTTTCTTTTAATGTTATTTTTACTAATTTGCTATGTCTCATCCATAAATCAAGTCTACCTAAGAGCTTTGTATTCTTTAATTTTATCTTTTGTCATTATTTAATATTTTACCCACTTTGTAATGTCTTTTGGGCTATTCAGGACCAACATTATAGCTGGCATAAAATAAGAATGGCAAAGCTGTTTTGATTGTTTTCATATGTATCAACTGAGTGAGTGCCCGACGACGCGATCATGTGAACATCCGCGCGATGGTTACGCGACCGGCACTCGCGACCTACTTCCATATGGATTCCTGACCGTTTCAAGGGCGACTTTTTATTAGACCACCTGTAAATACAATCGTAATGTGGTTGTAAACATGAGGCGCCGCAGACTCCTGGGTTATACTAAAAACAATGTGTGCAAAATTCTTTGCATTTTCGATTGTAGAATCGCATGGTGTCGAGTGATGCAGAACCTGCAGTGATTCCTGGTTCTGTGCTGGTTGTTGCAGGGCGGCAGGTGGAGGGCGTGTGGCACACGGCGATAGTGGTCTACGACCGCGAGTACTTCTACGGCGCCGGCGGCATCACCAGCTGCGAACCGGTTGGTAGCAAACCACATGCATGATACTATCATCAACAACATCAACAGCCACAACAATCCACAATTTTTAGATTACACGATTTTTACAGATACAATATCATCTCTAATATAGTTTCCGAACAAAGGGCCGTAGATCAGCGTTAGCCGCGCCTGCCCGCGTCGGCGCCGCGCCGGTGCCAAGAAGCGCGAACACTTCCACAAACAAACAAAACATCTAACACGCCGCCTCTACGCGCTAGCTAGTCGCCAATTCATCATCAAATTGTCATCGCGTGCATTTTTCGCTACTATGCCTTCTATCCCAAGCCACTTATCACACCATCTATCTCCCAAGTCCTGTTCATACTCACTCATTTTACAACCCAACCCAACTCAATTTGTAAACGATCGTAAAATGGGAAACACGTGTAGGGAAATTAATGATTGCATTAATGTTCCGAATTCATCACTAGCGCATTTGCTTTTGGACTTTGGTACATTGGGTATTTTACTTTGCAAGAAATATTTATGCGGAAGGATTAGTTTTAACTTGTATTTGCCCTTGGAATAATTTTGACTTGTCGTTTAAATGAATAAGGTAAATTAGGTTTATTATTTGACTCAGCAGGACGATCATCAAATATAAACAGATTATCGATCACGCCTACAGCATCAAGCTTAACCGATCAAAGCTTCTCCATACTAGTTGTGTGTGGCATGTTGTGGACAGCGTGTCACCTCTCGACGCCCCACAGCCCGCAGCCCACGGCGCACGGCACACGACAGCCGCTGCTAAATTTACACCAGTATAAATAATTCACTAATACTTCGCATCATTCGCGTGTTTGATATTTTTAGAATAATGTTCTATTCACATTTTTAGGAGTGATTGTCTATTCATAGCTGATACATATGTTTTTTCTATAAACAAAGTACGTATTTTCTGTCCTGTGAATCAATAGAAGAATGCATCATCTTATCTGGTCATGACGCATCATCATTATTACCGAATAATTTGTCTAATACTAATTGACTAAATATAGCGTTTGTCGAATGAGAGTAGGTCCGTGCATGTAAATAGTGCAGGTGTGTATAAATAGGTCGGTGCAGCGACCGCCGACCGCCGACCGCCGACCGACAGACGACCGACGTCGCGACGCTTCCGTGACGGAGGGGAGAAGCTGCATCGACATCGCAAAACACATTCGCTTCAGAATGTTATGACACGTATACTAGTTCGAGCATTGCGGAAGAAAATCTGCACTTCTCTTCATATTCCTTTCGAAGTCATTCACGCTTTTGATCAAGCGAGTCTTATTGTATACCTTGTCTAAGAATTAGACCCCGTTAATAACTTCTAATATTGTGATGGCAAACGGTATCTAAGTTACTACGGATAGACGTGACTTGAAAAATTACTGCATTGTATGGCGGTTGTCTGTTCCAGGGTGGTACTCAGCTGGGCGCGCCGCTCAAGATAGAGCGGTTAGGGGAGACGTTCGTGCCGCGGCAGCTGTTCGTCGACTACATTCAGGGTCTGCACTCCACCACCTACACGTGAGTACACTCCCTGATGCTCTGTTAAACACGACAGGATCGCAATTGTGCGGTGGAAGACATATTTTGTACGCACTTGTACACACATTTTGTTTGCACTGAATTAACGTGGTTTACAATCATCGCTTTCTTTGTAATTTCAGGGGAGCACAATACCGTCTGCTGGAGCACAACTGCAACCACTTCAGCGACGAGGTGGCGCAGTTCCTGTGCGGCGCGCGCATCCCCAAGCACATCCTGGAGCAGCCGGCGCAGCTGCCGCCGCCGCTGCGCCTCGCGCTCACCGCGCTGCTCGATAACATGCTGCCCCCTGCCGCCGGGAACAGCACCGGAACCGCACAGGTATCTTAACGACCATAGCAAGGCCTTTGATACTTTCGATCATCATGTTCTGTCGCTAAAATTGTTTGAATACGTTCAAGAAGCAAATCACTCAGTTAATTCTCACTCTACGTCGACAGAATATCGTATGCAGTGTGAAACGATGTCTGCAGTCAATAATAATCATGTGGCGTACCCCAAGGACGTAGCTTGGCCCATAACACTTTCTCGTGTACATTGACGACAGCCAGCTTAAATATGTTAATAAATAAAATAGGTAATAAAATAAAACACTAAAATAATACAATAAGAAGTCCGTTTTTGTGCAATTCGTACCAAAGATTTAAAAACTGAACATACATTATCCCTTGTATCGTGGTTATCATGACTAATCAAATATAGAGAAACATACTCTCGAATAATGCTGGTGTGTGGTTCGCAGGAACCTCTAACTAAACACCCGCCCCCGCCCCCGCCCCCGCCGGGCTACTCCTAACCCGCTCTCGCATTCTAGTATGTACCTTTATTGGATTTTTTTTACTTTCTTTCTAATATTTATCTATCCGTTTTGTGTTAACCCGATACAGGGAATACCAACTAGCGGAAGTTAAACTTGTCGTTAAAGATTAAATATTATTTGTTTCGCTATTCAGCTGACTGATCCCGTTAGTACGAAAAATCGTAAGAGAAGTGTGCACAAGATTGAAATCTCAAATAAGAAGGATGGTCGAGATAATTATGTTACTTTGCAAGATACCTTTACGTCACTTCCACTAGCATTCAATATCTTCGGCGCTTCGAGCTGTGAGGTGAGATTTTTTTATCTCTTGTCGTTAGAATATTAATTTTTGGCACACTTCTTTTAATGATGAGAGATAGTTTATGGATATTTGTACAGTAACTAACAATTTCCGAACCACACTGTGTTGTATTCTTGACGGTATTATACATAATGTAAGGGACGGTGTACTGAAAACTTTGCAGGCATGATCAGACCCTGAAACTGCACAACTTTTTCTATGGAGCCAAAACTTTTTTATCTCCCATACAAAATTTCCGATCAGCTGGCTGACATTCTATAGAAACTCGAAAAAAAAAGACCGTTTGCCAACAAAGGCTCCATAGGAAAAGCTGTTCGGTTCCATGGTCTGATCACGGCTGCAAAGTTTTCGCTACACCGTCCCTTACAGCCTGTATTAAGTGGTGACTTCCTTGGCACAGTTGGCGTGGGACGGAGGCGTGCGCGGGGCGCGGGGGGCGCGCGCCGACAGTCCCGACTTCCTCACGCTCAACACACAGATTGAACAAGCCAGGTGAGACAGATTGTCCTACTTCATTTCTAATTGTATATGTTAATATCTACAAGAAAAGAGAACCGACGAGCGGTATTTTAGCCCATGCGCGAGTGCTTCAGCCTAGAGCTACTTATTTGATTGTTGGTTTCTCTGCTAAGTTGGATTCAAACCCCGATCCAAACTCCGAAATCGTGCGTGATATTTCCGCACAACGACAGAACACGGCAAGCTCTGGCGGCGGACTCCTATCGGTTGGTGATCGCACCTTTCCATATCTTCCTAGGAACTAATCTTTCCTCTCTCGCTATGATTACAAATATAAACACAACTAAAATCCGTTAAAAATTGCTCTATTGTGATGAATAAGAGTTGTGCAAACTCAAGAAAATATTAAGGGGAGTGTAGCCGTCACCGACCTCGACGGTGGCGCCACTTGACAAAAAATAAGTTTTCTCTTTATACAAACAATCTATCAGAATATCCTGTGTGCAAGTTTTTAGTATTATCCTTATGTAAAATATGAAACTGTAACCTCAATAAAATATTCGCTTTAATTAAAGTTACGGCAATTAATACCAAAAGTGGCCGTTATTAGGTACTTTTTTCCATAACTTTAACAGCGAATATTTCATTGAGTTTGCAGTTTCAAATTTTACTTTAGGATAGTACTAAAAACTTAGGCATCGGACATTCTGATTGATTGTTTGTATAAAGAGAAAACTTATCTTTGTGAAGTGGCGCCACCGTCGTGGTCGTTGACGGCTACACTCGGCTTAAGACAGACACATATCACGCCTTTAGCCCTTGCGGGGAGGCTGAGCGTTAACGGTTGCTATCGCCAGGTCTGACAAATCTTTCAGAAAAATCATGTATCACATGGTGACAGGTTCTCAGCATATTGCCCAAAATTTTAATACACATAAAACCTAATGTTCCTTAGTCGCCTCTTACGCCACCCGCGGGAAAGAAATAGGGTGATGCTATTCTACGCCGACATCGCACGGTAAATGAATACATAGCTTATTACTTTATCACCACATCATTAATTGCAAACAATGTTAAAGTTTGTCTAACACGTTTCATACTTTTTTTAGTTTATACAGGGTGTTAATTGAAGGGCAGGGCAGTTTCAGTATCGATAAAGTAAATAAAAAATAAATAAAAAACGTATGAAAAAAATAGAAATAGATCTTGCTCTTTCAGGACATTTCCATTTTATTAAAGGTTTTTTTAAAATATATTGTTTGTGTTCCTTTATTGAAACTGAAACTGTTCTGAAGCTATGGCACGCATAAAATAACACCCAGTATTTATGATGTTATGTAAGCATGAGGTAAACTTGTGACAGTGAACAGAAAACAATGACAATGCAGTGCAGTCTGTAGAGCAGAGACGATTGTAGCAGAGTGTAGTCGTGAACGACCTCGACAGTGGCGCCACTTCACAAAAAAAAACTCCTTATACAAACAACCTATCAGAATATCCGTTGCTCAAGTTTTTAGTATTATCCGTACTAATATGATAAATCTGAGAGTTTGTGTGTGTGTATGTATGTTTGTTACCTCTTCACTAGACACACGAAATTTGGAAAACAGGTAGAGTATAACCTGGAATAACACATAGACTACTTTTTACCGAGGGAAAACAACTATTACCACGGGAAAATGAGTGGTTTCACCCGCTGGGCGGAAATCTAGTTCTTAACTAAAATTAGAACCTAGAAACTCATTGAAATTTTCGCTGTAATGTGTTATGTTATGGCAATTAATACCAAAAGTGGCTTGTTTTAGACATTTTTTTCCATAACAATACGATAGATTGTGTGTATAAAGAAAAATATTCTTTTTGTGAAGTGGCGCCACTGTCGAGCCCGTTCACGAGTACACTGGTCTTAAACTAGGGGATATAACAGTTTCAATACGCACGTTCAAATCCTGCCCGCGGTAGAAAATTTAGGAAGTTTCAGTAACAATGTCATTCGGGCTGTGACTTAATTGTTTTGTGAACTTGATTTCGCCCTAGTTTGTATAATGGAATTCGTGTGTAGAGTGTAGGTAATCTAGCGTATTCATATACTTCATATAATTAGGCATAAGAATGCTCGTCGAGTTTTTGCGGAAAGAGAAATGGCGTGGAATTTGAGGGCGCCTCAGTATGAGAAATGTCATAGCAATAGCAACCTATACAAAAATTTTTATTCACTTTTTGTCCACGCCTATTGTCTTCCGCACAGACTATCAAACTATTTCACTCACATTCTAATGCCCCGCATAATATGATAATTGCTTAAACTACTAGGTATAATCGTAGAAGATGATGAACCCGATGAACCGTCCTGAAATTACTAAATTGTAGAAGCAGAAAATGAAAATATTCAGATAATATTGAGTATCGTAGCGTAATGCGTAGACAGGCATTGCCGGCAGGCGGCGGCCGCTGTGATGTACCGCCTGTACTGCGCTGTGAAAACCGGCTCGGAGCGGCTGCGGTGCGAAACGCGCCCGCATGCGGCGACCCCCACCCGAGCCATGGATAACGATACCACGACGTACGTGCGCGAATTCATGCCTCTACTGCTCTAGTTTAGTCGCCATTGGCGTTGGTTCCCATATCAGCTAATAGCTTCTCAATCCCCTGCTAAAACAATGTAGATGTAACAGAAGATAAGATAAGATTTTCAGTGATATAAATCAAGAATACAAGAAAAAATACAGAATACAAATAAAATAAAGAGGATAATCTTAGTAACTACTGGCAGATAAAATATACCTTTCACCTTTAGAAAGTTACATTATTCCGCAGTTTCGTAACCTATTGTGAAACGAAAATCTTATTTCTACAGAAAAATTTGCTCTTGTTGGTCTTTTGGACCTTTAGTTCTTTGTAAGTGAGACCGGTAAAGTAAAGGTGGCTTTGCCAAGCAGGCACAATAACGTAGGTCGGTGTATGCAGATGGCGTCGCTGCGGGCGCGCGCTGGGCGTGGTGGGGTCTCGCCTGGGCGGGGGCGGGGGCGCGGGCGGGGCGTGGTGGGGCGCGTGCGGGGCGCGGCACGCGGCGGCGCGCTGCGTGCAGCTGGCCGGCGCCGCCGCGCTGCTGCTCCGCGCCGCGCAGCTGCTCACGCGCCGCCTCCGCAGATCTCATCCCCCCGGCTACCGCAACCTCCCCTCCCCCGCCGGCTCATTCTGAAGCTACACCCGTACTATGTCGCCAATAAAAGCTAACCCGGATTGTTTTTGTTTCTCTGTAGTTAGTGCTGTAGTCCGTCCAAGGCAGTACAGTAGGAGTTAGTTCTGCTGACTGCACTGTATGTTCACTGTTCGTTCGTAATATTATAATTTGAACTCCAAATTACCCCTAATACCAATTATTTCACGGTCCTACTGCGCTGCCCTGATCCGTTTCTGGGCTTCATTTACTGAATAGGCTTTAGTTGTTGTTTCAATGACATAATGTGTATCATTTTGTGTTTAGTTTATGTAAGTAGCGCAGATTGCTCTATACTGGCAAAATACTTTTTAGCGTTTTGAACATCGCATACTAGATGCAAAATTAAATTTGAGTCAAAAATTGTCGGGCTCGTCTACTATGTAGGCGAAGTGAGATTGAAGGGTGCGTATAATGTACAACAAATAGTGTTCATAGAAAAATGTGCACAGAAAAAATTAGCAACACGCAATCGACGTCAGTCATACATTGACCGAATGAAATGTTTAGCATTTTGCGATTGTATGTTGCACATTCTCGCAGTGAACGATTTTTCTTTGAACAATATTTTTTGCACATAGGGTTGACCCAGTTTGAATATACCTGTATGTGCTGTGTCTGTGTTGGTTGCAGAGCAGCGGGCGCGGAGCTTGACAAGAAGCGGTCCACGCTCGCGGAGAAACTCGCGCGTAAAGAGCGGCGCGCGGAGAAGAAGCGGCAGAAACATGGCGGACAGCCGCCGCCACAAGGTGAGCCTCGCTTCTTCTGTACTAGTGGACAAGAAGCGGTCCACGCTCGCGGAGAAACTCGCGCGTAAAGAGCGGCGCGCGGAGAAGAAGCGGCAGAAACATGGCGGACAGCCGCCGCCACAAGGTGAGCCTCGCTTCTTCTGTACTAGTGGACAAGAAGCGGTCCACGCTCGCGGAGAAACTCGCGCGTAAAGAGCGGCGCGCGGAGAAGAAGCGGCAGAAACATGGCGGACAGCCGCCGCCACAAGGTGAGCCTCGCTTCTTCTGTACTAGTGGACAAGAAGCGGTCCACGCTCGCGGAGAAACTCGCGCGTAAAGAGCGGCGCGCGGAGAAGAAGCGGCAGAAACATGGCGGACAGCCGCCGCCACAAGGTGAGCCCCGCTTCTAGTGTACTAGTGGACAAGAAGCGGTCCACGCTCGCGGAGAAACTCGCGCGTAAAGAGCGGCGCGCGGAGAAGAAGCGGCAGAAACATGGCGGACAGCCGCCGCCACAAGGTGAGCCTCGCTTCTTCTGTACTAGTGGACAAGAAGCGGTCCACGCTCGCGGAGAAACTCGCGCGTAAAGAGCGGCGCGCGGAGAAGAAGCGGCAGAAACATGGCGGACAGCCGTCGCCACAAGGTGAGCCCACTGCATGTTATGTCACATTCACACACTCGACGGGCAGGGAAGTGGGCAGCGTGAGCATGTAAACAGATCACTACGTCATGCCGCTGCGCGCGCGCGAGGTCTCCAGCAGCCCTCAGAGGGTGACCTCGTACCCGGGCTGCTTCTCATCAAATCAAACCTTTCTGTACCTCAATATTTTTAACTATATGGTTGTACTTACGTATTTCATTGTACCATAAACTATGAAATACCTAGTTTAATATGAGCACCTACTTACTGCCGACAAACTTTACTAAAAGTTTGGCAGATGTAACAATAGTCTGTAAGGTTTTTTAAAGTCAAATAAACTTATTTTTCATTAATTTCATTTCATCCAGACCGCAGTCCGGATGGTCGTATGTTGGGTCTGGTTGTGGGGAAGCGCTCGTCAGGTGGGCGGGCGTGTTGGGGCGCAATGTTGCGCAGGTGGTGTTGCGGCCCGTTGTCGGTGCAACTCCCCGAGTATCAACTTCTCGTGCGGAAGTCAAAAGAACGGCAGTACGAGCGCAAGTTGAATCTATTGCTATCTCACTCACTCGTTTGATTGCTGCGAGAAAAGTTTGAAGGCAGTGTGTGAATACCACTTGCGTTGAGACTTTCGCGGTAGTATTTCGGGCAATATTCGCGGCAGTGGCAGGGTGCAGGAGCAGGTCGAGTGTGTGAACACGACATTACAGTAGTTAGATGGTAAGCTTGCGATCAGGTAACGCAGTGCAGACTTTAGCTGTGCTAAAGCTGCTGGCAGCCATACTTGGTTATTGTGCCGGCTTATGGCTGGCGCGTAGGAAACGCAACGGATCGTAAAGAGAAAACCACAACGACACGGGATTGCAAAAGAATCAATATTGCACGGTGCAAACTAGCGACCTCTTGGAGCTGCTACACGAAGCTTTCTCAAGGTGGATCATACTCAAATCAGAGTGCAAGAAAGTTTTTCAAAAACCTTCTAGGTGGCGCAACGTGACATAATATTAGACCTGAAACTCAGCATCGAGGTGTTCATCGAACAGCATTTACAGAATACTACCAATTTCCATCCGGGTGGACCAGTCGGCCCTCTGGCTGGCTGCATTATCCGGCAGGCTAGGTTAGTTACCTACCATTTTTCTGCACACCTCCATAATGCCTTGCCAATATGTAGTCGAATTGATAAGCTGCATTTTCTATGACGACAAGCGTAGCCACAACCACACGGAACCTTTGCGAAGTAAAATACCTTAATGGACTGTAATAAAAAATAAATTCTTGACTCACTGCAAGAAAAAAAAATATAAACCTAACGAATAAATACAATTGCTTTAAAACGAGGCGATTAACCTTAATGGAATTGAAAACCTCCTTTCATTAGAGTTCACGTCCAATAAATTTGGATTTTTACATGCGGTTATCGAGCAGGATTCGCTGCAGGAGTGCATACGTTTATTAAAATCGGTGTCGGCGCGCTGAATGCTGCGTGCTGAGAGCCGCGAGTATTTATAGGCGGGAATTTCCACCCGCCGCGCTCGCTCGCCGCGAATCCGCGCGTTCAGTGGTGTTGGCTTTCCGCGCGCCAGGAATAGCCGCGCGGTGACTGACCGCCGCCGCCGCCGCCCGCTCTGCCGCCGCCGCCGCCCGCCCTAGTCCATCGCGCGACCAGTCCAGCCGGGAAAGCCGCAGCGAACGTTTCGCGAAGTCCGACCCAGTGCTACCGCTGCACGTGCTACCGGCCACCTGTCCACGTGCGACCTACACGAAGCTCCGGTTAATAATTAGGTCAGCGATCGCGTTCACGGTGCACCTTCGAAGCTGAAGTTTAGTGCGAGCCGTTCGAGGCGAAGTTTGATAGAAAAAATAGCAAAGTCGGTCGCCTCGATCGGCTCCCGGTCGTTCACATTTGATCAGAATAGAAGCGGGCTAGTGGGTTAGTTCGGACCGAGTCTTATAACGTGTCGTGTGTTGTGCGCAGACATGGCGGACGGTGTTGAAGTGGAGGTGCAGCAGCAGCCCGCAGCGAGCGCGGGGGCGAGCGGCGCGAGCAGCGCGGGGCCCAGCTCCAGCGCGACGCCGGACGCTGACGAGCGACACGAGCAGGAGATGCGCCGCAGGCAAGCCGACCCGCCCATTGTGTACACCGACATCGACGTGAGTATCATCTTGCTAGTGTACAGCATCATATCGCTATCACTCCACATTGGAACTTTTAGCTGTGATCGTCGGTTTGCCACGACAGCATCATAAACAAAAACACTGACTTTATCTACCACCTTTAAAAATTCTGGCGAATCCAAAACAGGTAGGTAAATCAAATACTTAACTGCGAAAATCATCATCAAAAATAAGCAGGTGTTACATACCTGTTTGGCAGTGGTATCAGTGAAGGTGGGCTGGATGGTGGACATGAATGAATCAACTGTTATTGGCGCACCAGCACCGTGCAATAAGCGGGGGGTTTGAAGGGGGTGACTCACTGACTGTGACCGGGCGATATAAATATGCCGCCGCTTCCAGAACTTGCGCAATGTAAACACTCCCGGATGTAAACAATTTTATGGTAATCATAACATTCAAATGCTGCTCTTAAAATTCAAAGACTGCAGCTCTTGATATTCTTTTGCAATGATCTGTTTGCTTGTTTATTTATTCTTCCTTCATAAACAATACGAAACTTTTCAAATGAGCTACTTCTCAGATGGTTGCAAAATGACCAGCAATTTAATAGAGTCGTTTGAACACACGATAGATCACTAAAAAAATCACTTGTGTGAAAGTAAGTTTTGGATTACAACATTTTAGTTTTTTTACAAAATACAGTCGAGTGCACATTTTTGTACATAAATTAGTATTTTCATCATTGTCATATCAGCCTTATCTAGATCAAACAGATAATCAGATCTAAAAACTGCATCCCTTTTGGCATTCGCAGTAGTGGTGCTGTGGATTAGTTTATGGTTACGAGCGCGGCGCGACAAGGTCGCGGGGCCCGGCAGCCACGGAGCATGCGTCTGTATTTATTTACACGCTCGTTATTATTGCACATCATATTTGTCAGTCTAATAATTATAGAATTTCGTTTTAGTGTGTCATGCAGTTATCCGATATTTGAGGTGATGAGAACAAGTACCAAATGTATCTACATAAGCATTTGAATGCATAGACATGGATATTTTAAGTTAAAATTGATAAAAATTATAACCTGCAAACTCAATGAAATATTCGCTGCAATTAAAGTTATGGTAAAAACGGCTACTTTTTGTTTGAATTGCCATAACTTTAATTATAGCGAATATTTTATTGAGTTTGCGAGTTCTAATTTTACTTAAGGATAATACTAAAAACTTAGGCAACGAATATTCTTATAGATTGTTTGTATAATGAGAAAATATTTTTTTGTGAAGTGGTGCCATTGTCAAAGTCGTTCACGAGTACACTCGCCTTAGGTAATCTGTCCCATCTATCGTTCTTTAAACAACTAAAACCTTTAAATAGTAAAAAGAAATATATGTTTCCACAGGGTGTTTTATTGGGCCCTCTCTTATTTACAACGTATGCAAGTAATGCGATTTGTCCGTTGCAGGGCGCGGCAGAGTATGAGAAGTTAGCCAATGCGCTGGAGAAGGCGGACCTCAGTCCTGAAGAGAGGACCAGCCTCGACGAGCTGCAGCAGTACCTGGTGCAGGGCGAGGGCAGCTGGGTGCTTGGGGACGACTTCCTCGCGTTTATTGGTAATCCTTCCTACTCTGACTGTTAAACCTAAGAACCATCCATTATCCTTTCCCTCTTTTAGCATGACTAAAAAGAGGAGATGTAGCTTGTCTTTTTCCAGTTTAATCCACAGTTATCGAATACGTATCAAATCAACAAATGCCTTCGGCGTTCAGTTAGTTTTCTACTTTATCTACTAGTCTCCTCTCTTTTGTTGTCTATTCAATGAGCTTAGGTGTCATCAGATTGAATGAGCCGTTGACTAGGTGGTACATACACATAGCGTGTTTGTCTTAGGGCGCATCCTGACCGACGAGGGGCTGTCGAGCGCGCGGCTGGGCACGCTGCGCTGCCTGGCGGCGTGCGCGCTGCGCGAGGACGTGTCCCTGATCCTGCACCAGGACCGGAAGCATCACGCGCTGCTCTCGTACGCGCAGAGGATCGACACGCTGCCTGTGCCCGAACAAGAGGCGCTCGCTATGTTTGTGAGTATACTAATAAATTATAATAAAATAAACATTTCACACAGCGCCATCTAGCCCCAAACTAAGCAAAGCTTATACTATGGGAACTAGATAGCTGATATAAATATTTATATACTTTTTTGTAAATAAATACCTATTATACATAGAAACACCCAGACTAAACACAAATATCTGAAAATGACTTTACGTATATTTGTGTCTTGTGGGGATCGAACCCACGACCCTCGGCGTAGAAGGCATGGCTACGCCATCGGGCCAGTCAAATATTAACGTGTAAGACAAATTGGCATTTCAATTTACCTGTAAAGCTAATTGTTTACGATTTTCCAAACTTTGCGACATCTATTTGGAGCATCAGTCAGTCATCAAATATTACATAAAATATACCGGGATTTTGTAAGTTTAGAGACTAGTTCTAGTTTTATATTTTAAATGCTTTAGTTCTTTAACCCACTTTTTATTTTTGAAACTTTGAAAAGCTTTTAATACACCACCACCATCCCAACGAAGTCTGGCGCCAAGCTTGCTGCGTTCCGTCAGTGTGTGGGAGTGCCAGTGCCTTAACAGGCTTCTTCTGGGTGAGCTCGCTCCATCTTAAACTCTGTCTCTGTCCTATGACCTAGATTAGAGTCAAGAGCAAACACATCACTAATAAAAAAATAAAAATAAAATACGGTCAATTATACTCAAGAGTCATTGTTGTGTACAGATGTGCAACTTGTTCGAGAACCTGTCTTCGTCCGAGTGGCTGCTGTACATCAGCGAGTGGGAGTCGCCGAGCGGGCAGCCGCTCTCCAACATTAGGTGCACGACTAAGGTGAGGAAACAGGAACATACATACTTAGGAATTTTAAATGGTTTTGGGTTTAGTGTCGATTGTTGCACTATAACGGAGATGATGGCGTTCTGCAGGGGTCGTTATTAGAACCAATTTCATTGATTCTTTATATTAACGTTGTAAAACTGGCAGGAGGCATATAACAATGTTAAATGGTAAAGTAATCATATCTGTGTAATAATAACAAATCCAACTATATTCTGTAAGGTTTCGTTGGGTATCGAGTAGGTAATAATTATAGTATTGTAACCTGGTGGTGTGAATACGTGTCGTGTGTGCGCAGGTGTGCGTGCACGCGGCGCTGGCGGAGGGCGCGCTGCGCGAGTACGGCACCGCGCTCATGTACAACGTCGCCACCAAGGAGGTAAAGACCGTGGTCTGTATCTGTTCACTTCCGTCACTACATTGCTCCTCTATCTCTCTCTCACACACACACACACCGCCTTACTGCATCACATCGCAACGGTTTCAAAGCAGAGTGGTGTCGAGTGTCGGCTATGACGCGTTTCTTTTCTTTCGGGCTACCCATATTTAACACTTTAAATTAAACACGATGATTCCAATGTACATCCCAAACGGTGTTTGTCAGCTGGATGCAGCTTGTCACACACGAGCCACCAGCGTTCTGCTGACATCGCGTTGCTAAGATAGTATCGTAGTTATTTCACTATTTTTAATCTGTATTGTTGACATCATATTATCGCTCCGATCGTTATGAAAAATACAAACAATAATGAATTCCGGAACTTCCCGAATGACTAAGAACTTGACATGCTGACCTGGTTGAATATGTTACACACATGTTTTACTATTATGGTGGTCAGGTTCACGTCACGTTTAGTCAATTTTATTTTGGCTGTCAATATAGTCATATCATACATGTTCTATACATTTTCATTGATAACACTCTCATAACATCGCATGATCTGCGTAAACAACTAACACCCGATTCTAATCAAGAAAACTTGTAGTTTTAGCATTTTTTCCTTGTAGTGAAAAGTACCGTGGGAAAGCGCGTATTATCTCGATGAAATCTCCCTCCGACAAACATTGTCAAAGTATTTTCTCATTACAATAAATGTCTCGCATGTTTTTTTAACGATTTATGGTATTTGCATTCGCATTAAAACAGTTTTATGCATGTTGAAAGTATACTTACAGTAAACTGGCATAAATTAAATTTACGTTTCCTATTTATTGTGAATGAAGTAAAGATTTTGTATATGACTGAAGATTATGTATCGATTGTAAGTAGGATTCATGACTATGTGCAGTTATACGGAAGGAAATCATATGTTTAGACTTTAGCTTCTTGCTATGGAGTCAATACTAACTTAGGTATAGCTAACGACCTGTGAAATCTTGTCTAAGAATTACTTTCGTTCATAGTATTTACAATATTTGTTTCTGCTCTATACACTACAGGTTTATTAAACAGTATAATTCCTCTTTTCGTACGTTTCGAACCTGTTGTGTTACCACACGCGCTGCATTCGAGTTATTGCAGCTAGTATTCTGTTCGCTCGCAACCTCCTCTCTAAAAAACGTCTCCGACTGTACACTCCTACTTCCTCCGGCATCGTGCGATTACTGTTCTAAGCAGTTTGTCTCTCTCTCTTTCTCTTTTGAGTCGTCCAACGACACGATGAACCCTGGAGTCAGAGTTTGTCTCTGCATAGCTAATTGGCTTGTAGTTTTCTCGTCAAATGAGATTCCTTTTAAAACGATATTATGTATGGAAAACTTATGTTGTGACGTCACTATACTCTATTAAGGATGGCTTCAAATATAAACTTTCTTATTGTTTCTCAGTTTAATAAGTCCTATTTTGCATATTTTGAAAATTGATGAATGAGGACTGTTCTACTTTTGGAGACTGATTTTAAAACTTACCTAAGTCATAACCCTATTATTTGGAGTGTGAGTGAGTGGGCTGCGTTGTTGCAGCGGCTGCGCGCGGGCGGGGCGTTGCGCGCGCTGCTGCCGCGCGGCGCCGCGCACAAGGTACACATACCACACCCCCCTTGCAGTCGAGACAACTTCCATACCGTCGATCACTTCGCCCCGCCCACGATGGAGGCACAATTCTCCCAAACTTAAGTATTCGTGCATGCTCTGTCTGTCTGACTGACTCGATAACCACTTATAGTGGAAATCGTCACAGAGGCTATTCTATTATTCTTCTTGATCAACGTTTCCAAGTCATCTATAATTAATTCTGTGGATTTACTATGTAGATAGTCATTGACTTTTCTTAACCTCGCAATAATACATTTCATAATCTCACCTATTCGTACCTTTCCTGTGATCTCATAATAACACAATCTGTTAGGATGAAAATGGGGCGAATTTTTCTATCCCTCTTCTTTTGCTAGTTTTAAAAAGATTTAGCATGTCTAAAGTTGCTATTACACTCACTCAGCAACAGGACTTGATTCAGTATACATTGCTGTTTATCTGTACGTTTTTGTAACGATACCAAGAAAAACCCTGCAATGTATGCCGAAACGGACCTGTTCCTGCCAACAGTTTAATGTAAAAGCATAGAGTAGAAATCACATAGAGATGACACTCCCGCTCCAGACGCGCTCAAGGTCAATCCGTCTGGCTGTCTCTTAGAGAACAATTCAGTCGGGAGTGCGCTTCGCCGCGGAAACGTTCGTCGTGCGGGTCGAAATTTCATTTTTTGTGATAAATTTTGCAATGCCGAATTATTGTGGTTTGTATGGCTGCAAAAGTGATGCGAGGAAGACTCCGCATCTAAGTTTTTACAGCCACGTAATAAGAGCCACAAATTCGATTACTGGACATGGGCCTCCTTCTACTCGGATGGTACCTATTTGCCATAAGTACCTACTCACCACGCTTGGCGGATGAATTAGCGAGCAGAGAGAACGCGTTTTACACAAATAATGCTATTCTAATCTGGCACCACACGGCGCCATTTTTGCACCTATTTATAAATTCTGTACCTACCTATTAACAATAAAATGGTAAGGTAAGACTTTAAAACGGGTAAATATTTTGTTCCCACGGGAAAACTGTTAGCAGCGGTCGCAACCGCTTGAATGGCCGCTAGTCTGGAATAAAATTATTGGCACGTGACAGCCCCGACTTAAAGCGCGGGAGAGTGCGGGGCGTTACGGGCTGCGGGGGGAAGTAGGTATTTAAAGCGCGGCTTTTGGGGCCCAGACAAAGGAGTTTCGTTTCTATACGCCAGTATTATTATCTATTCTTATGGTAAAAGCAACTTAAGAAAATGCCCTGTCAGAATGAAGATAACTGTCCCCAGTTCCTTCTTGTCGTCAGTCGGTTGATTTAATGATAAACATCCAGTCTTATCTGGTTTACAACTGGTTTTAATGTAACTTACGTGTCTGTGGTGTGATTTGCTAAAATTAAATCAGTGGCAAATACATAATTGAAACATAATTATCACCTTTAAAGTGTTTTAGTGTGTATTAACTTTATTACGGTATTTTCTGTTGTCGTTTTCCTCTTAGCATTGAAAATTATCAGTGTCAATAACGAGATCTACTGAAAACGTGGGAGTTTCTAACACTTCAATGATACAATTGTACTTAACTATGAGATCTACAATCTTATTTTGATGGCTGCTAACAACCGCTATGTTATAGAGTTGCTCATAATTAAATAATAACAGTAAATGTCTTCCCAAAAAACAAATGATAAGCACTTACATTAATTAAAAATGTTTATTTAGTAATTTAACTTTTAAATAGTTCAATATCAAATTTTAAAACACTTCCCGTAATGAAAAAAATGTTCTTTTTGCTGCGGTACCCGCATGCGGAAAAGGCGTCGCCACTAGTAATGCGAAAGTCGCAGGTTCAAATCCTGCCCGCACTTGAAAATTTTGCAAGTTTTCAAAAATTTTAAATAGTTATGACTCGTTACGAGGGATCTTGACTCATTTATTTTCACATTTAGTAGTTCTGCTTTCTAGTTGCAACTACTGTCCTAGCTAGGCTCCGGGTTTTGTCCTTGGTCATCTAGACTACTGCAGTCCACTGCTGGACGTAGGCCTTCCCCAGGGTGCGCCATAGGGTACGATCTGTCGTTTTCGACATCCAGTCGCTACCAGCCGACTTTTGTCATGGTCACCTAAATCTAATGTTATGTCTAATGTGCTGGAGTAAGGTAAAACTGTCCTTCCAATTGAAGTGGGGCTTTAGTTAGGTCACGGCTTTCTGTATTTTGGTGTAAGACGGATTGTTATTGAAAACTGACTGTTCTGAGCCTCCATCTCAAAAAGTCGTCTAAATAGGCTATCTATCTGCGCGCTACCGGCCGCTGCGCTATTTTCGACAAGTTTTATTGTCGCCGAGTATTTACTCCACTCTCCGAATTTGTGTCGGTCTGTCTGGGTCTATGTGTTCCGCTGAAATTGGCATGATTGCGGTCGAGGGTCTTACGTCCTTTCTTTCTTATCTCTAATCCACTTGGTAAAAAGGAGGAGGCTTACAATTCCAGGGGAATTTTGTTGCTTGTTATTCTGGACCGTATCGTAATATTGCTTCTCCATTCGAAAAGTTATTACTGCCAGGTCGTCAGATCCAGATCTGATGATAGAATACTGGACAAATAGGGGGAACTCTTCAACGATGATACACAGTTGAAGGTGTTGCAACTTTCAATAACATGGCACCTGCTTTATACAAACAACCCAATGATAGAAGATAATTTCTTAAACGTGTGTTATTATTCTGTATGTATCGCAATAAATCCTCTCATTGCCGCCAACGTGCGAACAATAAACAAACCAGAAGAACTCATAGTGCATTTGAATATTGATAACGAGACGAGGTCAATGGTCCTTTGATTGCTTCGAGATGTGAATGAAATGAGCAGCAGCAGGTTGGGGGCGGGGGCTGTGACGCGCGGCATTTAGGGCTCATTTACACTCCGATATCTGAGTCAAGGTGGGACGTTTTTCATACAAATGTTAAATGGACTTATGTCTTTAAGGAAGACAAAATTCTAATTAAAAAACTCTATGGGAAACCCCGTGTTGATGTAACATTTTCGCAAAACAATGAGTTTGATTTTATGTGGACGAAATACTCTGTAGTTCGCTAAACTTACTGCGAATCTCTTTTCTCCTTTAAAATACGTAAAAGAGAGAGTTCCGTTTTGAGGGTCGGCGGACATGTCTTTGATGTATTTAACCCTAGCCGTTTAAGTAAAAAACCAATAAATTGACTCGTAATTAAATTTAACTCGATACTCGATAGTACGAACAGCTGTGCGAACCGTTGTTCCACGATCAAAACAATATTGACTTTATTTCAAGTATTATCTCATGTAATATGTTACTGTTCTTGTCGAAGTGTAAGTCAGCCTTTACGGGCGGGCCCACTCGCTATCTCTACTCCTGGGAATATTCCGCGTTGATAGAGAACATACGCACATAGCTATGAACACTGAATATACATAGTCTACCTAACCGACCATACCTACCCACCCACGTACTTATAAGAAACTCTTGTTGACGTCGTACATGTTCATCAATTGTTTTGACATGTATACGTATGTGTAGGTTTTCTCCGAAATACTTACCTATTTGTCGACGACGCACTACCATCATTTAACAATCTTAATGTTGCTTCCTTCTTGCTTATACAGTTATAAATGTAGCTTGCAGTAAAAAAAAGTCTAACACCAGGGTTCATCGGGTCGTTGAAAGACTCGGTGTGCCACACGAAGAAAAAATAAAAAAAAACCTTTGTTTTTAGGTTTTACGAGTATCAGATTGCTTGAATCGACTTTTTATACTAATCTTTACATAACTATATCTACCGAATTTTTAAATAAGAAGATCATTATTGTCTGTATTTTTCACTGTTATCATTTCTTTTCGCATCGTTTACTAAATCTTCTTTTCTTCACGAATAAATTTTCATCCATCGCAAGAGAATGGATCGCCCCTTTAGAGCCGGCGCTCAGCTGACGATCTTTAATCCGTAACCTTTTAAAAACACTTTATTTAGTACTTATTTCAAATTAAAAAAAAAAACTATATTCTGTATAACCATCAAAACTGGCCGCTGCAATAAAGGAGCGCAAACTGTTTTTCGCCAGATTTAGCGCCGACTCTATTGATTTCATTTGTTTTATGCGTACCTACCGCTGATATTAATATATCAATGTTTGTTTCGTACCGCACTGTGGTGGTGGTGGCGGTGGCAGGTGTTCGACGAGGTGTGCGTGGAGCTGGGCATGGCGCTGCTGCAGCTGCTCGCGTGGGCGCCGGGCGAGCAGCACGCGTGGCGCGCGCTGCGGGCACTCGCGCGGCTCGCGCACCACTCCGCCGACGTGCCGCAGCTCGTCGCCATGGTGGGGCCCGACCCCGCCGCCTTCCGGTGCGTACGCCTTCTGCAGACTCCTCTACAAACATCTATCCATAAGAATATGAAGAGCTGCAATTTAGTTCCATACTCGCGCCTTCGGAAACTTTTGATAGATAAGTCCACCTTCTAACTTTGCGTCCAACGTTTGTGATTATATCTTCTTCTGCATGCACGCAGTCCTCATCAAACAGCCGACCTTACGGCAAAAACTGAAGAACTGTATCTTTGTCGTATAGTCGCGCCAGCAGATACCAACTATATTGACACACAACCTTTTTAAGTATTTGAGAAACGTTCGCGTCTAATGCTTGATCGGTCGTTTTATGATATTTTAATTATTTATAGCATTTGAAGTCCGGTTTGTTGCATTCAAGTGTCAATCTAAAATATAAACTGAAAAGGCAAAAAAATACAAAAAAATGTTATCGTAAGTAAATTTAATAAATCGGTAAAACAACATTTGGACAGGTCAGCGTGTGACAGTGACTTTCGCAAATATCTGCATAAGAGTCAGTAAAATTGTAAACAACCGCAACAGCGTAGTTTTTCGTAAAATTTTTCAAACTTGGTTCACTCAACTACCTATGTTTAAAGGCAGAAAAATGCTGATGAAGAGTATTGTTAAAACGGTCTACTGCAGGGTAGAGTTATATAACCGCTACAATTTCAAGTATACAGTGAGTAATAATAAGGGCGTAAAGGAGGTCAAAGTACTCATTAAACTGAACTACAGATTAAGAAAAAATTTGGACTTCCCGTACAAAATCGACGATAAACTCGTTAATTTACTATGGGAGGTCTTTTTTATTTCTTTATCCCGCCCGAGCCTGATTTTTTTTATAAGGACAATACAAAATTACTATAGAAAAAAAGAAAATAGTGCTACTTATACGTTTCTTTTTCAATGCCGGATCATGACGTCAATAAGTGATAGATAATACTATCCTACATTGAATAAAATAATTTCATTTTCATCAAAACACTAAAAGAACGCGTAATTTATATTTCTTAAGACGTGTAACCATTATATATGATGATAATAATTTATTAATAAATAAAGGCATTGTAAAGTGATAAAAAGGAATTAATTAACGCTTGGAAAGATAATAAGCATCGCCTTGTTGAATGACTGTCTCCGTTATTTGTATTATACCGTATCTACTCGGAAGAGTTACGAGATCAAATATTTGTTGACGACGTCCCACACACAGATGCTATTTGGACATTGAAAAGGGAAAATGGAGACGGCATCACAATTTCGACCGTGAATTAAAGTTTTCTTGCATAGATAGCATCACCCCAATACAACCTGTGGGTGACGTAAAAAGCGACTAAGCGATAAATACATACAAGGAATGGGCAGCAGCGTTTCCTGTGAAATGTTGAACTGCTGCCTAATCCGCTTGCCAAGCGTGGTGAGTATGGCAATACCCCCCCAATAGGGGAGGCCCATGTCCAGCAGTGGACTGCTCTGGCTGTGAATAAAAAAATGAGTGTAAAAATATTTACGTAGTTATAAGGTATTTTTATGTGTATTTGTAGGACTGTAGACATGAGTTCATTGAATCGTTTTCGCAGTTTTGGGTTTTGAGGTGAAGGAGATTAAAAGATAATAGTTTTAATATGTATTTGGCTCACAACATCATTATAATTTATGCTGATATCAACTGTGCAGAGCATTTTATTAGGTTGAATTGTAGTTTTTCTAAAAATCTTTGTAAAGAAGTTTTGTCAAGTCAGAAGTATGAACATTGTCGTATTGTTGCAGCGGCACGAGCGCGCGCATTGACGAGCAGATCGACCTGATCGCGGCGAGACTCAAGTAACCCCCCCCCCCTACCTCCTGCTACACCCCCCCCCCCCTGCCCACCCTGGACACGAGCAGGCCCACGCGGGGAGCGTCGCTCACGTTAAGTTACCACTTTGCTTGTATTGTCTGGTGCTAGTGCAATATTAGATATAATTCATTGACACGTATTATCAAATGTATTTATTTTATTGTTCCCGAATAGCGGGATTTGCAAATTAGACAAATGAATTTTTACTTTATTGTATTTTTTAAACATTATATAAGGTAGCACTGCTGGTGCAAAAAATCACAGGATTTAAATGAAATAAAATGTTTTATTCGCTCGTACGGTGAGTGTGGGCTGGTGTATTGTATATACGATAGAATGTAATGTAAAGTATTGATAAATTTAGCGTAAGTACCTGAGCTCTTCACTGCAGAGCCTTTGTTATGTAATGTTACGATATTTATTGCGGCGTTTGGCAGCTGTCGGTTGCGGCTGTCAGCTGTCGGCTGCGGCTGTCAGCTGTTGGTTGCGGCTGTCAACTGTCGGCTGCGGCTGTCAGCTGTTGGTTGCGGCTGTCAGCTGTCGGCTGCGGCTGTATGGCGGTGAGCGGCCGAAGCATTTACTTGCGATATGAACACGCTGATGGTTCACAATAAACGTATTATGTTATGTATCACTACAGTTTTATTGATCGATCACCAAACACTTAAATTAATGATCTGCAGAAAAATATACAAATTCTTAAAATACTTTTACTCTAAATGTACACATTATCTAAATCAATATTAACCTGGGAAACATCAATTAAATATCCTAGGTATCTTCTTATCAAACACACACACTTATCCAAATATAAAAGCTAAACACCCAATCCACCAACGATAAAAATATGATTGAAATGTCAAACTTGCAAAATGTTAAAAACGCTTAAAATCCAGTTTGGCTACGCATTCTCTACAATACAATGCTTACATGTTTTGACGTACTAGCTAACTGATGAACGGGAAACCCTGACCTGAGTTTAGGTCTGGTCAAAAACTAGACTTTTACACTTGTAACGATAGACGATTGATAGAAAAACAAAATGTATCATCCGATTAATTAAATAATGATAACAAAGATCACTTCAAACATGACTAAAGCAGTAGGTACTTATTCCAGTTTCTGACACACTTATTTAAATATCCTGTTTATCACTAATAAGTAGGTAAAATGTGCAATAAAGTATTATTGAATTAAATTATAAAAACTCTTATATACAAGGTGTAAGGGACATCCCTCCGAATACTCATAGGGTTCATTCTTAGTATTCATACCATGAAACTCCAAATAAAATTGACTTCCCATAGTAATATCAGTCTGCTGATCTTAATTTTGTATGGGAGGTTATTTTTTTTTGTCGTTTCCTGACTGTTGTTCCTAGGGTGTTGTTCAGTTTCATGATCTGCATGCACCTTATCAGTATTCGGAGGGCTGTCCCTTACACCCTGTATACCTGTTCGCCTTATACATAATGTTCGGATTACAAATTCAAATTATTTATTATTTTATTCAACAGTTGTATAAAGACCTGCTTTATACATTCTTCCTCTAAAAATTACTTTTCTTCACAAAATCTGAATCATAATTTAACTTTCATGAGAATGAGAATTTACTTCATAATTTAAGTTTTTCGAAAAAAATTTGTAATGAAACGATTTTGCCATTTTTTTTTATATCCAATGAAATAAAGAAACAAATGTCACCCGAGACCGGCCGTGACTTGAGTTGTTGTGTGAACTTAACTTCGCACTTGTTTTAAAATTGTGTATGCAAACAACTGCGTATAGTTAAGTATTCTATAACAGTTGCATAAACTACTAGCTATTAGGGTTTTCAAAAAGTTAACTGACCTACCTGACGGCTAAATCAACATAAAAATATTTTTACTACAAATAAGTTCTGAAATATCGTCGTGATCCATCATTTTATTCATACCACTAAGTAGTTATTTGACACGTCTTGGTATTTTAAACATTTGCATTTTGGTATGAAACCCATGTGTTTGATGGACGCTGTCTATGACCCTGAGGCATTGTCCGACAAGGGCTTTGCTCGGCTAATGTGTGTCGATCCATTTTGCATAATTGGTGATTATTTTAAGTGCAAGAGTACACAGAATAACAAGAAAGTTTCGATAATGTAGCGCGTCAGTAGATTACAGCCGCTCGACTGGTCCGGAGACGTACACACGCGCTACAGTTGCGAATTGTAATTTTGAATACTGAAACTAAAAAGGTGCATTTAACGAATAACTCTTGAACATAATAATATTATGGCACTGACTTACGATTTTGATGCAAAGCTAAAGGGACAACAAAAACTAATTTAAGGCAATTTCGATTCATTATTAAATTTTAACATTAAAGTGTAGTATCCGGAACGTAAAGTTTTCGTGGAATGCCCCTGCGCAGCTCGTTATAAGGTAACTTCGTGCTGGCAAGTCTGTGCTGTACCCTCGCTCGTTTGTATTTGATGCGTAGTTACAATCGTAGCTGAACATTATTAGATGGCTTAGAGGTAATCTCACGTCGGGGGCTGTTCGTGGTGGCGCGGGTCGTTATCAGCGGCGCGGAGGCTGCGAGGTGCCGGCGCCGGCAACTCGGCTCAAACCGCCGCCGGACCGCGACCGGCCCACCCGACACTACCAACTACTAATTCATATTGTAATTAATTATACGTGCATCGAAACGAGTCGCGATAACACGGTGCCACTGGAGCCGAAATGGAGAAGTTGTCAGACTCTGACGAGGGTAGATGGGGCGTGCTGCCTCCTGAGTCCCGGAAGGGGGGCAGGTGGGGGCGGGTGCGGGCGCTGGCGCTGGCGCGGCTGCCGGTGCTGCGCTGGGCGCCGCGCTACGACCGCGAGGCGGCGGCCGCGGACCTGGTGGCCGGCGTCACGCTGGGGCTCACGCTGGTCCCGCAGAGCATCGCCTACGCCGCGCTCGCCAACCTGCCCGTGCAGTACGGACTCTACTCCTCATTCATTGGTGAGTGCATTGCTACTTCAGTTTTCTTTGTGACAGCTTTGAAGTGTGAGTACAAGATTTTGCTCCAATGTTTTTGAATGTAGATCATGAGGTGTTCTCCGTGACTGTGGCGCCCTCTTTGTATACAGGATGTAAAAGTATGAACTGCAAAAATTTAAGGGGTAAACGGCCGCCCATGAAACTGAATAACTTTTGAATTTAGAAAAAGATTTGACCTCCCATTTAAAAAGTTCCAGCCGACCTGGAGAATTTGTATGGGAGGTTACTTTTTTCATATTTCGACCTATGTTATGTGGGGAAAGTTGTTCAGTTTCATGGACCGATTCAACCCTTAAAATATTTGCAAGTAATATTTTTACATCCAGTATAAGAAAATCAACCTTACATAAAATTAATACGCTGCTCGTTAATGTACAATATGATGGAAATAGAAAATCTTAAGAAAGTGGACGTAATTTCAATTGCACGGACACCTGTTTTTAAACATGGTAAAGAGTAGATTTTAGATCTTATCCGATTTAGAATGTGAAGTCAATTCAAAAATCTGGTATGTTCTGTCCTTAAATAAGGGTTAAATTATTACTTTCTTCTCATATTTTTTGTGACTTGCATACCATTCTCTCTGAAGAATAGGTATATTGATTGGGTTTTTACTAATAGACAAGTCTGAATGCGTTATCAATAGTCATTTATTAGAGATGCCTTTAAACCTTGGAATACGAATACCTATTTTGCTCATATATTTATTGAATTTATTATTTGGGTTAATGGAACCTATTTTAGTTGTATAAAAGCTAAAAAAATATGGGACTAGTTCGTCGACCGAACATATCTTAAAATTGGCTACCTGCAGTTCTTTATCACTATACCACAGTAGTTATGATAAAGAGAACATGTTTTTTATTATTCGTATATAATTGACTAGCGACCCGCCCAGCGGTTTCACCCGCTGTTACCCGTTTTCCTGAAAGAACAAAGCTATTTTCGCGGTAAAGGTACCTAAAACCCTGCTTCTGGGATCACTCTATTTAAGTATTTAAAAAATCCATATCAAAATCCGGCGCTCAAGTTTATTCAGCAGCTCCTCTGTCACATCCAAGTAACACACATCAGCATAGTCAAGAGTAGGGAGGAGGAGTGCTTGAGCAAGCATTACTTTAGTCTGAAAGGGAAGGAAGTAGGTACTGGAGACGTTTGAGAGAATGAAAAGAATAATACACACCTATTCTTCAGTGAGAATAGAATTCTAGTCACAAAAGTATGTGAAGAAAGTAATAATTTAACCCTTATTTTAAGATAGCACATACCAGATTTTTGCAGCTTTTAGATTCTGATTTGGGTAAATAAGGTCCAAACCGCGTTCAACAAATATCATGTATAGTAAAAATATTAACTGCAAATATTTTAAGAGGGAAACCAGTTCATGAAACTGAACTTTCCCTTTAAAACATGGGTGAAAATAATGGTCAAAAATTTGGACCTCCCATACAAAATTGCCGATCAGCTAATTCATTTACCATGGGAGGTCCAATTTATTTTTTCATATTCCACCATGTTCCATGAGGAAAGTTGTTCAGTTTTGTTTCGTCTTGTTTTACAGCCTGCATTTTAGTGAATAGTGAATAATATCTGTACTATAAAGTTTAATTATGTTGTGTGCCGGTGATCTGTGCGTGTAGTAAACTAGTGTAACGGTTGTATGTGTGCGTTGGCGCAGGCACGATCCTGTACGTGTTCCTGGGCACGGTGAAGGAGGTGTCTATCGGGCCGACGTCGCTGATGGCGCTGCTCACGCTGCAGGCCTGCTCCGGCCTGCCCGTGCAGTTCGTCGTGCTGCTCACCTTCCTCTCCGGAGCCGTCGTCTTCGCCATGGGACTGCTCAAGCTAGGTAACTACACATACATTCTATACCGACGGATACCATCCATACCTGGTTGCCATTCCTCCAATTCGGACTAAGCGCTTCCAGTCATCATTTATAATGCGCACTGCTAAAAAGTGGAACTCACTATCTGCGTCTGTGTTTCAAACGCATACAAACCTAATCTCTTCAAAGTAAGAGTGAACAGGCTTCTTCTGGGTGAGCTCGCTCCATCTTAGACTCTGTCTCTGTCCTATGACCTAGACTAGAGTCAAGAGCAAACCCATCATTAATTAAAAATATATATATATAGCTTTTCATTGTTCAAATAATATTAAAGTCGTTTATTTTTACACGACTGCCCAACCAAAAAAGGAGTGTAATGTTTTCAGAGTTCATGTATGTATGTATATATGTGCGATTCTTCAAAGGACTTAAACTCGGTAACCACTGAACAGAATCGAATGGGAGTTGTATCGGAAGAATCCTTACGTTATACCGAGTGTCACAGACTAGGCTTTATCTCAGAAAGCAGTCGTGTTTTTTTAAATTTAAAATTTATTAGCCTTGATAGCATGTAGTTTCTGGACCATTGGCCGAACCAAATTTATTGTTTTGTGGGTTTATACATAGTGTAAACTTACACATAGACGTAACTGTTATATTTTATAATATTAATTTATTTAAAGACATTTAAAAATTTTATCTAATATCTGAGCTACCATACATTGTGAGGTGCGGTGCGAGGAGTCGGGGGAAGAGTCAATAGAAAGACAAGTGTTCTACAGCGATGATTATATATTACTGCCAACTTATATCTAATAACATTGCCTTTTGTATTATAACATAGGTAGTAAGTCTACGTACACCTCACCATTGGGGCAGGAATAGGCCCGTCGAAAATTTATGCAAATGTCAAAAATGACTCAAAATGTAATATGTTACTTGTGCCCTCAAATAAAGCCAGCCGGTATCGGGCTAATAAACACAAAATTGTTGTTGATTTGGTAAAAAAAAAACCGAGGTATCTTTGCTTGTCGTAGACTGGCGAATTTTTCGCAACACTACTAATTTGTTTCATGATGAACTTTAGCTTAACCCCTAGCATGACATAAAACAGGAGGTCCGTAAAGTACAAAAATACATAATATAGAATCTTCATAAATCTCGTTTTCTGTAATTGGTACACCGTTGAAAATTGAATAAAAAAATAAAGGGTTAAAATAAATCACGCCTGTGGCCGTGCCTATCCATTCCCATTCAACACATTCTATTGAAAATGCTTTCACAAATAACGTCAGTAGTAATGCGGTTAATCTTATATTTACCTAGGATATAAATCAGGGTGGGAAAATTCCAAGTTTAATAGTGATTCAACTCCTTAATTCATAATAAAACGTTTTATAACTGCTTAATGAATGAGTGATACAGATACAGCTGTCTTAAATTGTACATACTTGTGTATATCACGAAGTTAATATTAGCTGCGTGTGTGTGTGTGTACGTATGTATGTAGAGTAGTATATAATTAAGTGGTGTGTTGAGTCTTCGCGAGAGTTTACCAAGTTTCAGCTTCCTAAGTCAATAAAGGCGCTCCAGCCGCAGCCTTAGAGCGGCTCATTAAAGTTGATTGTATAATAAAACTATAACAATTCCGCAAACATTTGCTCTAGATAGCGATAACGTCTCATAGTACGAGGAATTACCGTGTCATTATAATATATTTAATTTAATAAAAACTACACTTTTCTTTGGTATTATCTTCGTAAGTAAACAAATATAGTATGCTTTGGTTTTATATGTAAAGTACGATCACGGTGTTTACTCATGGATTCGTGATAGACTCTCCATAACAACCATGATCATTTTACTTCTTACATATTTTAAAGTCATCTTGTTGAGGCGCTAAGTAGGGTGAAGCGTCTGTCCCTTTCGATGCCGTTGAGTCAGAGAGAAACACCCTATCAGATTTCTTGCAAATTTTAGCGCGTTTATGGCGGTTTTTAATAGTTTCCACGTGTAATATGCGAAATAAAAATAGAACTCGACGCAAAATATTAATATTGTTGATATCTTTTATTGTGTGTAATAATAACAAACTAATTCACTTTTGGAGAACATTTGCAATTACTGGCCGAAACATTTCATTATTGGACATTTGTCTCGATTTCACGTTACTGACTAAACGACTAATTAAAAATAGCACTGTCACTTCCATTAAATAAGTTAAGAAAACGACAGTAGACATCATACACTATTTTAGTCATATATTAAATAGTCTATGATTTCCGCGCCATTACGGAGATTTCCTTGTAGGTTTAACCGGCATTTTATTGATCGCCACTTAATTTTAACAGATACCACGTAAAATGCGCAACATCATAGACAATTTATGTGGCGATCAGCTTTTATCCTTGTCTAAGCATATTTAACTGAAAGTGCTATCTTTAGAGATATTAGTCGGTAACATGGTTTTGAGACTTTAATCCGCGTGCAGGTTTCATGGTGGACCTGATATCACCGTCGGTGACGTCGGGGTTCACGTCGGCGACGGCGGTGATCATCGTGGTGGCGCAGCTGAAGGGGCTGCTGGGCGTCAGCTTCGTGGCGGAGTCTGTCGTCGACAACCTCGCGCTGCTCGTGCAGAAGGCACACGAGGTGCGGCTCGGCGACTCGCTGCTAGCGCTCGCCTGTTGCACCGTGCTGCTGGCGCTTAGAGTAAGTTCGCTCACAATATCTTATTTATAAACTGACTCAAATATTTCTTAACCTGACAATAACTACAGTTTTACGGCCGTTGAATTTGTATCTGTTTCTTAATTTTACTGCCATGCATGCATGCAGGCGATATATTATTTTGAGAGGTAGATAAAGAACAGGATCTATTTGTCACCCTTGAGGTACACCACAAATTATTGCATACTATAAATTCCTTTTAAGCGTTTGTTGTATATTACTAAACTAGTACTTTTGATTTCGAGAAGACCAACGAAAGTAAGCGATTTTGATGCAAATATGGTACAGTGTGTGTGATTATGAACCTTACGATCCTCGCTTAAACTTTATAACTTAAGAAAAATACATAACAAAGATATCAAAGGCCTTACTAAGATAGTAAGTTTTACCGAATAGCTATTTTTGAATGACAAATTAAGTAAATATAAACGATTTACCCGAATCCCGACGTTTCAGCTGAGTTACATCAGCTGTGGTCTACGTCGGGATCCAGATAAATCCTTAATATTTACCTCAAAACTATCGCGATAAAAGACCCGGTTTATCAACTCAAATGTGTGAAAGTAATCGGGAGTGCTTAAAAAGTGTTACCATTTCCAAGTCACTGACGTGATTCCTGCTTCTTCTAGAAATTAAAGGACGTGCCGGTGTCTCCGAAGCGCGCGGGTGTGAAGCGCGCGCTGTTCCTGGTGTCGATCGGTCGCAACGCCATCGTGGTGTGTTTGTGCTCTGTGCTCGCCTTCTGCACCTACGACGCGCAGAACAACCAACATCCATACTTCAAGCTCTCAGGTAAACGCTACAATCCAATCGGTCAGAAAATCGTTCAAGAGTATCTTAAAATGTAATGGAAAATTAATTTTTGTCTGGTAATTCAGTTATCCTACGCTAACGACTTACTGTCAAGTAAACTTGAAAATACTTATCGGGGCGTCACCAAACCGACGACGCCTCACAATCAGTCTTAAAAAAGAGATTTGATGAAGCAGAAACTAGACAAAATTATTTACGACCGCAACAGCTAGTCGCGTTTGATAGTTTATGATTATGATGGCTGACAAAGCAGTTTGGTTTGACAAGACGTTATACATGAAAATACCCAAACTAAACAATTATATCTGAAGACGACTTAACAAATATTTGTGTCTTGTGGGGATCGAACCTTCGGCGTAGCAGGCAGAAGGGATACTATCCTATCCGCTACACTATCGGGCCAGTAGTAACGAAGGGACGAAAGCAACATAATCAAAATTGGTTGGAGACCGTCACGACCAGAAAGGGATTCACAAGTTTCTCTTTTAGAAAAGTTAACATCAAATTTCATCCGTTATCTTCAGATGTAGGGCAGACTCTTTCAAAAATACGAGTTGATCGCGAAAAGGATTTTTCGGTCACGAAAACAGCCTGCAAGACAAAACATTGTTTAAATCGTCAGACAGGTGGTTATTTGAAGCCTAACATGATTTTTATCAGTTATCTCTACAACTCGTTTATTGCTTACTAATTAATTAAATGAGGTTTATGAAGTATACTTTAGAATTTAGTTTTAAGATGCGCATTTAGGTTTTCAAGCCATATAAAATCAGTGTTATATTTTATGAAATGAAAATACGACATGTCCTTCTAACAGTTTATATTATGCCTCCATAAACTTGTCTATCCCAATTTTTTATGTTATCTATAACATCTAAGTATATAATGCCTCAAAATATTTGACTAAGGGTTCTATGATAGCTGTTAGAACTCGTACTTATGTAGTCTGATATATTTTATGGAAGGCACAATGAGATTTTTTCATGGACGTATCATGGACCTGTTTCTTAGGAAGAAGTTTCACCTCTGGAATTATCTTCAAAATTATTTACTTCTAACACATGAGGTGATGTGTATGTGTAGGTCGCGTGGAGCCCGGGCTGCCGCCGGTGTCGGTGCCGCCGTTCAGCGTGCCGGCCGCGGGCAACGGCACCGTCGCGCTCGGCTTCATGGACATGACGCGGCGCCTCTCCTCCGCCATCGTCATGCTGCCCATAGTCATGGTGCTCGCCAACATCGCCATCGCCAAGGCCTTCAGTAAGTGTGTGGTCTCCTGCATGGACATGACGCGGCGCCTCTCCTCCGCCATCGTCATGCTGCCCATAGTCATGGTGCTCGCCAACATCGCCATCGCCAAGGCCTTCAGTAAGTGTGTGGTCTCCTGCATGGACATGACGCGGCGCCTCTCCTCCGCCATCGTCATGCTGCCCATAGTCATGGTGCTCGCCAACATCGCCATCGCCAAGGCCTTCAGTAAGTGTGTGGTCTCCTGCATGGACATGACGCGGCGCCTCTCCTCCGCCATCGTCATGCTGCCCATAGTCATGGTGCTCGCCAACATCGCCATCGCCAAGGCCTTCAGTAAGTGTGTGGTCTCCTGCATGGACATGACGCGCCGCCTCTCCTCCGCCATCGTCATGCTGCCCATAGTCATGGTGCTCGCCAACATCGCCATCGCCAAGGCCTTCAGTAAGTGTGTGGTCTCCTGCATGGACATGACGCGCCGCCTCTCCTCCGCCATCGTCATGCTGCCCATAGTCATGGTGCTCGCCAACATCGCCATCGCCAAGGCCTTCAGTAAGTGTGTGGTCTCCTGCATGGACATGACGCGCCGCCTCTCCTCCGCCATCGTCATGCTGCCCATAGTCATGGTGCTCGCCAACATCGCCATCGCCAAGGCCTTCAGTAAGTGTGTGGTCTCCTGCATGGACATGACGCGCCGCCTCTCCTCCGCCATCGTCATGCTGCCCATAGTCATGGTGCTCGCCAACATCGCCATCGCCAAGGCCTTCAGTAAGTGTGTGGTCTCCTGCATGGACATGACGCGCCGCCTCTCCTCCGCCATCGTCATGCTGCCCATAGTCATGGTGCTCGCCAACATCGCCATCGCCAAGGCCTTCAGTAAGTGTGTGGTCTCCTGCATGGACATGACGCGGCGCCTCTCCTCCGCCATCGTCATGCTGCCCATAGTCATGGTGCTCGCCAACATCGCCATCGCCAAGGCCTTCAGTAAGTGTGTGGTCTCCTGCATGGACATGACGCGCCGCCTCTCCTCCGCCATCGTCATGCTGCCCATAGTCATGGTGCTCGCCAACATCGCCATCGCCAAGGCCTTCAGTAAGTGTGTGGTCTCCTGCATGGACATGACGCGCCGCCTCTCCTCCGCCATCGTCATGCTGCCCATAGTCATGGTGCTCGCCAACATCGCCATCGCCAAGGCCTTCAGTAAGTGTGTGGTCTCCTGCATGGACATGACGCGCCGCCTCTCCTCCGCCATCGTCATGCTGCCCATAGTCATGGTGCTCGCCAACATCGCCATCGCCATCGCCAAGGCCTTCAGTAAGTGTGTGGTCTCCTGCATGGACATGACGCGGCGCCTCTCCTCCGCCATCGTCATGCTGCCCATAGTCATGGTGCTCGCCAACATCGCCATCGCCAAGGCCTTCAGTAAGTGTGTGGTCTCCTGCATGGACATGACGCGCCGCCTCTCCTCCGCCATCGTCATGCTGCCCATAGTCATGGTGCTCGCCAACATCGCCATCGCCAAGGCCTTCAGTAAGTGTGTGGTCTCCTGCATGGACATGACGCGGCGCCTCTCCTCCGCCATCGTCATGCTGCCCATAGTCATGGTGCTCGCCAACATCGCCATCGCCAAGGCCTTCAGTAAGTGTGTGGTCTCCTGCATGGACATGACGCGCCGCCTCTCCTCCGCCATCGTCATGCTGCCCATAGTCATGGTGCTCGCCAACATCGCCATCGCCAAGGCCTTCAGTAAGTGTGTGGTCTCCTGCATGGACATGACGCGGCGCCTCTCCTCCGCCATCGTCATGCTGCCCATAGTCATGGTGCTCGCCAACATCGCCATCGCCAAGGCCTTCAGTAAGTGTGTGGTCTCCTGCATGGACATGACGCGGCGCCTCTCCTCCGCCATCGTCATGCTGCCCATAGTCATGGTGCTCGCCAACATCGCCATCGCCAAGGCCTTCAGTAAGTGTGTGGTCTCCTGCATGGACATGACGCGCCGCCTCTCCTCCGCCATCGTCATGCTGCCCATAGTCATGGTGCTCGCCAACATCGCCATCGCCAAGGCCTTCAGTAAGTGTGTGGTCTCCTGCATGGACATGACGCGGCGCCTCTCCTCCGCCATCGTCATGCTGCCCATAGTCATGGTGCTCGCCAACATCGCCATCGCCAAGGCCTTCAGTAAGTGTGTGGTCTCCTGCATGGACATGACGCGCCGCCTCTCCTCCGCCATCGTCATGCTGCCCATAGTCATGGTGCTCGCCAACATCGCCATCGCCATCGCCAAGGCCTTCAGTAAGTGTGTGGTCTCCTGCATGGACATGACGCGCCGCCTCTCCTCCGCCATCGTCATGCTGCCCATAGTCATGGTGCTCGCCAACATCGCCATCGCCAAGGCCTTCAGTAAGTGTGTGGTCTCCTGCATGGACATGACGCGCCGCCTCTCCTCCGCCATCGTCATGCTGCCCATAGTCATGGTGCTCGCCAACATCGCCATCGCCAAGGCCTTCAGTAAGTGTGTGGTCTCCTGCATGGACATGACGCGGCGCCTCTCCTCCGCCATCGTCATGCTGCCCATAGTCATGGTGCTCGCCAACATCGCCATCGCCAAGGCCTTCAGTAAGTGTGTGGTCTCCTGCATGGACATGACGCGCCGCCTCTCCTCCGCCATCGTCATGCTGCCCATAGTCATGGTGCTCGCCAACATCGCCATCGCCAAGGCCTTCAGTAAGTGTGTGGTCTCCTGCATGGACATGACGCGCCGCCTCTCCTCCGCCATCGTCATGCTGCCCATAGTCATGGTGCTCGCCAACATCGCCATCGCCAAGGCCTTCAGTAAGTGTGTGGTCTCCTGCATGGACATGACGCGCCGCCTCTCCTCCGCCATCGTCATGCTGCCCATAGTCATGGTGCTCGCCAACATCGCCATCGCCAAGGCCTTCAGTTACGCTTACTTGCTTATGATTACTGGTACGCTATGATATGTTAAAACCTCCTTTAGGGGCTGGAGTGTGTGTAGAACGCTAACTGTCGCTAAGATATGTGTAGGCCCCATTCGGCAAGATATGTGTGTGGCAAGCTAAGGAATGTGTAAACCAATTTCAGGGACAATAAATGTGTTCGGCTCGCCAAGATATGAATAATGTTCGTAATTAATTTTCAACCAGCTAATACACTTACCCTACCCTAACTCCCGATATGGTATACATTGCTAGTTGTTATATGGGCTACATTACAACAAACTTAGGATAACTAGCAATATATGCCGAATCGAGTAATCGCATCTAATATCACAGGGACGGCTATATTTTTCCTGTTGACTAGACTATCATTCGAGAAAAAAGATAAAATGTTCGTGGTCGTGTGGTGTTCAGGCGGGGGCCAACGCGTGGACGCGACGCAGGAGATGCTGACGCTGGGGCTGTGCAACATGGCGGGGTCGGTGTTCCACGCGATGCCCACGTGCGGCGCCTTCACGCGCTCCGCCGTCTCGCACTCCAGCGGCGTGCGCACGCCTCTAGCCGGACTCTACTCAGGTAACATGATGCGTTTTACAGGATTGTTTCGACAAGCTTTTACAGGCTTTGTTTCGAAATAGTTTGTACCGGCGGTGCGCTGCCTGCACAATGTAAACACAATACGTCACACTCGTCATAGAAGACTAGCTAATCAGAAACCAAGTTTAAACGCGGTGACAAGTTCGTCGATGACTTGACATAAAATACAAAATAATGTAATGTAACATCGTAATAAAGAAACAGAATAGGACCTAAATGTGACCCTTAAGGCACTCACAACATTTATGCATATGAAAATTACTCGTGATTGTGTTGTGAATCTTTTTTTTATTGATGCTGTTAACAATTTTGATTAATAATCATTGTAGGCTGATATAAATAAATATGTTGATTAATAGAGTGTGATCGATCCTATCAAAAGCCTTTCTAAAAACTAAAATTTTACGTTTTTGCTTGTGGTTCTCTAAATCGCATCGTCGAGATAAAAACTTTTGATTCATTACTATTCTAGTTTTCTTACTTAGATTGTATTTTATTTTGTTTCTAGTAGGTAATGTTTGATAACGTTGTGCTTGCAGGTCTGATCACACTGACGGCGCTGGCGTTCATGACGCAGTACTTCTTCTTCATCCCGAAGGCTTGTCTCTCTTCCGTACTCACCTGCGCAGTCATATTCATGGTGAGACACATTTTAACTCACTATTAGTGACGTAGTACCCATTGTTTCATAGCTATTTGTAGTTATTTAGCATTGGCCTTACAGGGTTTCGTGTATGTTCCATCGAGATTCAGGTGGGGGTAGGTAGGACACATGGCTAGGGTAGGAGGTTCGACGGACGGTTGACAAAAACAGTCACAGAGGAGTGGCAAAGGGGAGCGGGCAGACCATCAGCCTGGTGACCCGATGATATCACCAAGTCGACGGGATCTCCATGGACGAGATCAGCACAGGACCGTGAAGTTTGACGCAATAGAGAAGAGTCGTATGCTTTGCTGCTGGTGGGTATGGGCTGATGATGATGATGACGATGAACATTTGAATCCCACATGAATACTAATCGTGTCGTGTGATGCCGGCTTAGAATAATTTCTACTCGAGGGTGTCGTAAGAGAGGTGACTAAGGGACTCGAGGGTAACATGTGTATTGCAGATTTAGGCGATGGGCTGATATCCTGCCTTCATAGCGAAACACAAATTTCTGAATGACCCTCAACTGTTTGTCAGTCATGGCGTAATTGTCCGTTTTACGGCGATTTACGGACTGCCTACTCTGCAAGGGATATAGACGTGATATATGTATGTATGACCATGGTATTCCAGATCGACTACGCTACAGTGCTGAAGCTGTGGCGCGAGAGCAAGGCGGAGCTGGTGGTGCTGGTGCTGACGTTCGCGACGTCCCTGCTGGCGTCGGTGGAGCTGGCGCTGCTGGCGGGCGCGCTGGCGGCGCTGGCGCGGCTGCTGCGCCGGCTCCTGCGCCCCGCTTTCTCCGCACACACCTACAAGGTATACATATCTTGGACATTTCACACTGCGCCATTTAGGTCTAATTAGCTAGTCCCAAAAAGCAAAGCTTATACTGTGGAAATAAGATAGCTGATTCAATACATACAAATCCTTTTTTTGAATTAAATACGTACCTCTACAATTACTTACATTAAAAAAAAAATAAGGCCGGCGCCTCGACTTGTACGTCGTTTTGAGACGAGTACCTACAAAGAGATTGAAAATTTGGAAGCGTGGGTCGAGGCGCCGGTAGCTCAGTTGGCAGAGCAAAGGGACGGATGTGCTCACATTTGTTTCAATTTCTTATTTTCATTTATAAACTAGTATAGCGCTGTAAGTAAATAATAAACGATAGTACATAGAAAACAATAAGAATCTACAGAAATATTAGAAAAGTTACTTACAAATTGTTGTAATGCGTGGGGATTCAGCTCGTTAGAAAGGCGCAGCAGTAAACTAATCTTTAACATTAATTTAAGTCTTCTTTTCGGGTGGGACACCGAGTCATCCAACGACCCGATGAACCCTGGTGTCAGAGTTTTTCAACCGCCTACTACCACTAGTAGGCCTCTGACATGGTTGTGTTTCGACCGCCGTCTAAGTAATCATAGACAGCAACCGGGACCGACGGCTTAACGTGCCCTCCGAAGCACGGAACCATTTCTTTTTCGGATAATCAGGTGGTTCACCCTGCAAAGTCCTAACCAGACCAGGAACAAATTCACAAAGAGATAAATATCAACTTTTGTGAGTGTCCCACCGAGAATCGAACCCGGAACCTTTGCGTCGCAGGCAGTCGCACTACCACTGCGCCACATCGGTCGTCAGGTCGTCACATTAATTTAAGTGACAGGGAATAATTGAGAAATTGTGTGTGTCTTTGTTTGCAGAGCAATGGCGGCTACGCGATAGTGGCGCGACCCACGCTCGCTCTACTCTACCTGAACACCGAGTACGTGTGCGCGAAGCTGCAAGCATTAGCAGCGCGAGCGAGCGGGCCTCTGCTCGTGGACGCAAGGGACTTGTCGCTCGTCGACCACAGCGCGCAGCAGGTCAGCTACTCACTACTCATACACAAGCATATTTATTCATAATGTTCACAACTACATTTTGAAAATATCTCAAGTTTTAAACCGGCCCACGATATTGAGCAACTATCCCTAAAAATTTGATGGTAACGATACACGATCGTGTGATTTCTATGAGATGACTAAAATGAAATTTTTCAACAATACAAGTACCGCGATCCCAATAAGCTATATTTGACAGCTGTCAGATTCGTGCTAAAGGTATGGTAAAGGGTACATTTTCCTTTGTTGACATCTCTTTGAGCATAGAAGTGACAGGTATTTTATTGGGATTGCCTTACTTTACGTTTCTTATAGTGTTGTGGACTGCTATGAAGACAGGTGTAGATTTTCATAGCCCCCGGGGCTTAAATCGGAGAGTACAGTATTTAAAAAATACCTACGCTTGGTAAATACTTGGTATTCCAATTTGCAGTCCCTGGAGCGTCTGATCAAGAACCTGGAGCGCGAGGAGCAGCGGCTGGTGGTGTACAACGCCGCGCACGACACGCTGCGCGCGCTGCAGCGCGTGCGCACGCTCGACACGCGCGCGCTGCGCACCACCACGCCCGCGCGCGCGCTCGCAGCCACTGCCCGCGCCCCCGCCCCCGCCCCCGCCCCCGCCCCCGCCGGCGCGTCTGCAGCGCCCGCCGCGCCGCTGCTGGCTCACGAGGAGGACGAAGTGTGAGGACACAGATTAGAGATAAGGTTGCAATTGCAATTGTAAGCTTGAGGGGTAGACAGAGCGTTAGCGCTATTATCCCGTCTGACAAATATTTAAGAGCTGTTTTAGACAAAACCGTGTATCGCTATAGTGACAACTTGTCACCCTGTCGCATAAAATTGTAATACACAACACTGTCTTAATGTCTTACGACACCAGGTGATGCTATTCTAAGCCGGCATCACATGGTAAAATTTTGTTTTTTGTTTTATTTAAATGCCAGCTGGTGGCCGGCTTCTTCGTACGCGCGGCGTGAATTCGATATTACAATTTCCCGTGGGATTGATAGAAAATCTATCTGCAATAGAAAGTAGCCTATGTTCTTTCTTAGGTTCCTGTCTACGCTTATGCCAAATTGTATCAAACTCGGTTCAGTGGTTTAGACGTGAAAACGTAACAAGTACTTTCGAATTCATAATATTAGTATAGATTATATCTAGAAAGGCTCTCAGACCGATCAATTTCGAATTCGTAAATTTTAGCTACCCACGACAGTGCTGTTCACTCAGTGGTACACCACTCTAGAACGCCGGCACGACCTGCCCGGATGTCATGAATTCGAATCCCCAATATGTTCCCACAAACGCCTTTAAACGTTTCTTAGCGATGTCAACATGAAGGCTGATCCGAACAGTTCCTCGCACCTCGTATACATGAATACAACTGTACGAGGAGTACAAACTTTAAATGATAGTTCTAATATTCTGATGATTTATAAAGTTTATTGATAATAATTAATTTATGATATGTTTGATTTGAGTACTGACGTGCGTTGCCCTGAATTCGGCCAATTCACGTAAAATGCTGATGATAGAAAATGTACGATATTGTGGATCGTACAACAATCATCCTTCACAGCTGCTTATAAAATAATCTTAAATGTTGAACAACATGTACAGTCGGTTGTAGCAAATAAGATTCCAGGGGTACAACAAAAGAACTGAATTATTTTATCCCAAGCAATATTTTTTTTCTTGACATGAATATGTATCAGTAGAAAATTACTTCTTATATGAGAATAAGTCTACATTTTTATTATGTATTAAACTAGGGATAAAAATAATTCAGTTCTTTTGGTCCTTATGTGCTACAACCGACTTAACATACATACAGGGTAACTGTAAATAAATAGGTACACAGTAAATAAAAGAGTCTTTATTTATTTTCGTTTTACTTGTATGTTAGAAATAGTTTATGATCAAAATTTTCCTCGAAAGAAACAATATGCGATAGGCAGTGAAGAAAATGAATTGACTCTTTATGAATCATGTTAAATTAAGTATCCCACAGATTAGTTAAAATAATCTAGAGTATTTTATATTGTTATACTTATTTCTAGATTTGGATCTTTCTCCAAAAGAAAACGTAGATGGAGAATAGATTATAATAAAATTATTAATTTACGTTTAGTTTTTAAGTGAAATGTTCTACGCTGAAGTGTATGTGCGCACGGGGGACTCTGCTGCAGGTGACAGTCGGACCTCTCTTCGTTTTGGACGAGAGTGAGAGGGACTTCCGATTAGTCGCTTGCAATAAAGCCGCTCGTGCGCGCCTGCTCTCAGTGGACACCTGTGTCTGTGTAACGTGCTAGTCTATGAGTATTGTTGTTTTAGTTTGTAAGGAATGGCTGTTATGTAAATAAAGGTAAAATAATTAAATCAAACGATAAATCTTTTTTTATTTAGATACTCTACACGTCACATCACACCACTCGCGTCACTGATATTTAGTTTTGTTTTGAGAACTTTTTGTTACGCATTTCCACACACACATAAATCACGCCTTTATCTTTTACGGGGTAGGCAGAGCGTTAACGGCCGTAAAAATACGGTCGCAATCGCCAAGTCTGACAAATATTTGAGGGCCATTTGACGTTTAATCGTGTATCACTATAGTGACATGTTGTCAGCCTGTCCTAAAATTAAAGAACACTTGAAGCCCTCGCGTTCCTGTGTCGCTCTTACACCCGTGGGAAAGAAATGGGGTGATGCTATTCTAAACCAGCATCACACGACAAACGTTACGTATATTACTTAAGTAACGACAGTCCAAATCAAAACACTGATATTTTGTCTATGATGTTGAAACGTTTTGTAAATTTTCTATTCTAAGCGAAAGAAAGAAACAAACCGCTGTAGTATTTGTGTTTCTTTTTGTGGGTTTAACATTTTGTGGGTTCGCCTTTCAGAGACTGGCAAAAATAACCCAAGGAAGTGTCCTAACAGAATCGAGGCCAGCATAGATTTAACAAAATATTCAATAGGTAGCGCTCATCGTATTGGATTGGAGCATTATTGGAGCTACGAAATAAATGTATCCAACTAGTTCGTACGCAACTACCTAGATGGCGCGACGCTTGTGTTTATTGTTCGTTCAATCCTTAGTTCAATCTAGGTCGGTCGTTGACATTTCATTCAATCAATTTTTGCTTGGTTGTCAGTCGTTGCAATTCAATGTTGCCGTTTTTTTGATGTTATTGCAGATATAGCAAATTTTACAAGAAATGAGGAATATTTTAAAATTTTAGATTTTCTGTTGACTATTCTAAATAAATTTATGAATATGTCATGTCATGTTATTGACATGATAAAAACCGTCTGATGTCAGCTTAGAATAGCATCACATCATCATATTCTATTCTACACCTTATAGGTTTCATCACAATTTATAGGAATCACCCCATTTCCTTCCCGTGTTTGTCGTTAAAGGCGACTAAGGGACTCGACGGTTTAATTTGTACCTATTATAATTTTAGCCAACACGCTGACAAACTGTCGCTATGGCGAAACACGATTTTTTACTATGGTGCCAGATGATTATTCCTAGGTGACATCAACTTAAAAAAAATATGTAAATAGTTATTTTTTTCTTCGAAATAATGAAAATAGTTTCTCAAAATGATCATTGTATATTTTCAATACAGATTTTTTTTCCGGTTTTGTCATTTGGAAGTTCCATTGAAGTAAGTATAGATCTAATGAAAAAGCATCTGTAGGACACTAGTCGTGGGCTCGGATCGCACTATGTTTTTGGTTTCTTAATTTTTGTCTATTGGCTATATTCTTTAAAAAAAATAAAGAGCGTTATTCAAATTTGCATCGCCACCTATTTAAATCATGTCATACGATGTTGATGTGGCTGTAGGTTAGAAATGTTGTATATCCTATTCCTGTTTATTTCATCTAATATTCACTAGAGTTAGATCATCATCAAAATTACTAGCGTCCTTAGAAAAAAAAGTGTATTTAAAAAAGGGATAAAAATAATATTTGTATGCGGCAACTCAGTTTCGTTCAGTGCGGCTTCGAAAATTATCATTCCATTCCATCCATCCAACAATCCATTCATTCGCGGCTGTTCATCGAGCGAGTCGACTGTTTTTTCGGTTTTGTGTCCCGTAACAAAGGATTTTCAATAGAAACATGAGAACTCTGACATAAAAGTTAATTTAACAAAGCTTTTTTATTAAAGCATATACACAGTCGACTCGGAAAAAGCGCGAGGTGCATTGTCGATGAGCGTAGTCAATGTATCGACCTCCTTCGTATTTTTATGTTTAGACGAGGTATCTTTTTGTGTTTGTTTTGCAAACAGAAAGTTACCCTCCGTTCAACAAAGTGATTTTGAAAGAAACCATCAGCACACGTGCAGCGGGTGATTATGCTCGTTAGTGATCCGTGCGAATAGTGCAGTGAGGATGTGTCGGCTGAGGCTGGGCGGGTGGTGCGCCGCGCTGGCGCTGCTGGCGGGCGCGGCGGCGGCGGCGGCGGCGCCCGACTCGTGGCTGAGCAGCATCGGCTGGGGGCTGCAGTCGAAGATGTCGGGCCTGCTGGAGGTGGCCAGTGTGAACTACTCTGTGCCGGTGATCAACGCGACGTACGTGGCGAGCGTGGAGTTCGACATGCGCGCCATGGGGCCCGTCTACAACAACACCGAGGCGGTCATCAACGCCATCGCCGACAAGGAAGCTTACCCTGAAGGTAGGACTCATGTCATTCTATCAGGGTTAGAGATACCTACATCCTATCCTATTCCAGGAAATATCCAACTACATTAGTTCACTTACTTCTTTAATCTCAACTCTATGATAGGTTGAATTGCACAAAGGGGTTGCCATACAAATAAGAGTGCAGTGCTGTGCCCAGCCCACCTAAGTGCACCCCAACTGTACACTAGTCTGACCATGGTATCTTTATTAAAACCTTCCATAAACCAATTCCTAATTTGATACTCTAACCCTGCTTGATTTCTCTCAGATCCCAATAACTGTATTCTGGCAAATAATTAATCTTCATCATAACTAAATCATACATTAAATAAGATAGATACATTCCTATGAATAACTTTTGTACTAACCCATCTATTTCTAAATGAATTATTATAACTAAAAACAAACATTGTTTTCTTCCATCAATAGGTAGGTTGTGCTGTAAAGACCTATTTGTGCTTTAATCATATCTAAAAGTGAATTTAGGAACTATGTCTCACATATTTGTTAGTAAAAGTGGATTGTAATGAAGATCAATGGCATATGAATTGCACTGTACATTGTGTGAACTGGTCATATTGCTATGACTAGTTTGTGCTGAGGAATAATCTCCATACAATGGTGTTGCAACCAACACAATGAACCAAGCCCTGCCTACTGTCTGCTGGCTGACAACTAAGCTCTATTCACTATCACATAGCTACATGTATTGCCAATCATTATTTCTGTAAGGGGAGGCGCATTTTCAGTAATGGACTGTTGTGGTTGTGATAGTAGTAGTAGTATATTGGTTATTACATGGAATCTTTTCTGCCTTCTTCATTCAGCATTTGTATTAGCCTCTCTGGTTTTGCTTCCAGTGATTAAAATTGGTTATAATTATAATGGTCAGTATTTATCAAAATACAATCATATAAATCAAAAGCTGGTTATAAAACTTACTGCAGTAAAGAGTCTGCAAGACAGTTTACCGGAAAAATATATATCCTCTGAGTCTCTTAAAGGTTGACTGGAAACATCCTTATGTGGGATAAGTCCACATCATGCTCTCATTCTCTCTTGTTTCATTCCATCCTTTACTGTTATTTTAAATTTGTTTTGTGGTGTAATAAAGTTAATACATACACTTCTAAGGATAACCATGGTGCATTTTACTTTTAATGTCTAATAAATCTACAAAAAATTACGAGAAAAACTGTGTTTTTACTTTTTTCATATCTCAAAAAATGGCCGAGATATTTAAGTTCAAAGTATGTAGTTTCGGGCAAAGGTTTTTTAAAACGCGGGCGAGCGCAGACTAGCCGATGACGTCACGGCTCGAGTCATTCGGCAGTCGCACTTACGCTCGCACGCCGTCGCGCAGTCAAATTAAATATTATAAAATAAAATGCCAGGGAAATACAGTATTGTGCCGCAATGTTTAAACTCCACGGTTAAAACACCAAATAAACTCTTCTTTTATGTGCCTAAGGACCCAAAAATAAGAAAAAAGTGGCCGTAAAAAGAGTTGATTCTATAGGCCTGATTCAAAGTAGGTATACTTTAACAGAAACTAATTTATTTATTTATTTATTTATTTATAAAATTACAATATAAGCTTACAGACTAAAAATCCAAAGCGCCTACATGCTAAACAAAACACTTAATTTAGTGGGTACTTATTAAAATGTATGTACAATTTTTTACTTAATGCACTAAAGCTGTCATTAAATAAATCTAAGTCCGTGTCTAGGGAGATAATAACAGAGTTGAGGAGTTTTAGGAATCGTACTGTAGGTGCTTGCGCTGATTGCTGAGTACGCACGTCTGACCTCGAGAACAACGGCCGCCGCCTGCGCCCTCTCTGGCCGAGAGCCCCCCCTTGCAAGTATCTCACTGGAACTGGCACAAGGCTGATCCTAGACAGAGCTTCTGGGTTGTCTACCTTATTATTTAAAAGTAAATAGTAGTGCATCGCCAGTAGCATTTTGCGCCTTAGCTCTATTGTGTCCATCCCAACCGAGCCGAGTACAAATAAAGAAGGGTATAAAAAAGGATAATAACCATTTAGTTTTTTAAATATTAAAGTATACCTACCTACATATAGACGTACTCACGTACTTAGATTAGGAGTACTTGGCCATCCTGATTGCTTAAGTACCTACCTACTTGCAACGGTACAGGCAAATGTGTGTATGTGAATAAAGGATTACCTATAGGTCGATGCGTGGAGTAGACATGAGCCTCCTTGACTGACACTGTAGGTATAACAGTTGGCTGAAGTAGGTATAGGTAAGGCGGGAAGATGTAAGGTGGACCAAAGCAGTGACAGAGTGGTGGCCGAGGGACAGAAAGCGGCCAGTGGGCAGACCATCGGCCCGATGGTCAGATGATATAATATCGGCTATAGGGAAAGGTTGGATGCGTGTGGCACAGGACCGAAGAGAGTGGCGCATTAAAGAAGAGGCCTATGTCCAGCAGTGGGCTAATATAGGCTAATTAGTAGTAGTAGCATAGAGTAGAAATCACATAGAGATGACACTCCCGCTCCAGACGCGCTCAAGGTCAATCCGTCTGGCTGTCTCTTAGCGAACAATTCAGTCGGGAGTGCGTTTCGCCGCGGAAACGTTCGTCGTGCGGATCGAATTTTAATTTTTTGTGAAAAATTTAGCAATGCCTAATTATTGTGGTGTGTATGGTCGAAAAGTAAGTTTTTTTAATTTGCCTAAAGATGAGCCAAGGTAAGTGATGATCTTACAGTAAATACCTAGGTACCTACCATTCGTTATTATACGTAATTGTTGTGTGTACTCCTATTTTTACTTACGTAGGTACCTAGTTTCCATTTTCTAATTTAAACTACCTAGGTGCCTAAGTCATTGTTAGCTGATAATGATAAATAAGCACGCATCGTAGGTATGTTTTGCACCTATTTTAAAATTCTGTATCTACCTATTAACAATAAAATGGTAAGGTAAGACTTTAAAACGGGTAAATATTTTGTTCCCACGGGAAAACTGTTAGCAGCGGTCGCAACCGCTTGACTGGCCGCTAGTGTGGAATAAAATTATTGGCACGTGACAGCCTCGACTTAAAGCGCGGGAGAGTGCGGGGCGTTACGGGCTGCGGGGGGAAGTAGGTATTTAAAGCGCGGCTTTTGGGGCCCAGACAAAGGAGTTTCGTTTCTATACGCAGTATTATTATCTATTCTTATGGTAGTAGTAGTAGAAGTAGGTATGCGTATGCGCCTCCTTGTCAAGGAGGCCGCCGCCGTGGTACTGGCAAGTAGGTAGGTACTCGTGGAAACCCATAGGTAGGTACGTACGTACTTCAGGATGGACGCTAATGCACTCGCCAGTTCCACGGCGAGTAGGTAGGTACGCGTGGAAACACATAGGTAGGTTTTAACGAGCGCGAACTTTAGGTACCTAGGTACCTTACCTAGTATTAGGTACCTAGTATTTTTATCACTTATCACACACATTTTGATTGAAATGAGGGAGTAGGTACAACTAGGAGCCCCTTAGGCCAACCATTAGGGTTTAGGCAGGATGGTCATGACATGAACTCGCGAGCGAAATTATTTTTATCACCGCCCATAGTAGGTATGTAGGTACTAAATAAAAAAACACTATGATGCAGTTGAGATAATGCTTACATATACATTTTCATTTTTATTCCACAAATTTCGGAAGCGGTAAAATCTTTATTCATCATGAAATATTGGGCCATTGGGCAGATTGTCGGACTGACCTTTCACAAATCCTGCTTCCATTTTACTGACTACACTTATATAACATATACATAAACACCATATTATGAAATATTTCTTTGAAAAAACGAAGAAAATCGAAACAAAATCACCGAAACCATAAGAATAGATAATAATACTGGCGTATAGAAGCGAAACTCCTTTGTCTGGGCCCCAAAAGCCGCGCTTTAAACACCTACTTCCCCCCGCAGCCCGTAACGCCCCGCACTCTCCCGCGCTTTAAGTCGGGGCTGTCACGTGCCAATAATTTTATTCCAGACTAGCGGCCAATCAAGCGGTTGCGACCACTGCTAACAGTTTTCCCGTGGGAACAAAATATTTACCCGTTTTAAAGTCTTACCTTACCATTTTATTGTTAATAGGTAGGTAATATATTACAGCCTACTCTTGTACTGGCTTATAAGTATGTATTTAAATACCTTACCTCACCGAACTATCTACCTACTGCGTGGTATTGACGGACGATCTAGGTTATTCTCGCTCGGCACACGGCACAAAGCACACCGCCACCACGCCGCCGCCTCCGTTTGATACCTACCTATTCGCCGCCTCGCCGATTGACCAAAATGCAATAATTTTAAAAGATTTGCGATGAATATTAATTGTTTGTTATACCTATTCAAGGATTTCTTATCAAATGAACTTTTTGTTGCAGTCGAGCGGTGTTAAGTAGGTACCTACTTACCTACGTTAAAAAACATACCTACGATACGAATGCGCTTATTTATCATTATCAGCTAACAATGAATTAGGCACCTAGGTAGTTTAAATTAGAAAATGGAAACTAGGTACCTACGTAAGTAAAAATAGGAGTACACACAACAATTACGTATAATAACGAATGGTAGGTACCTAGGTATTTACTGTAAAATCATAACTTACCTTGGCTCATCTTTAGGCAAATTAAAAAACTTAGATGCGGAGTCTTCCTCGCATCACTTTTGCAGCCATACACACCACAATAATTCGGCATTGCTAAATTTTTCACAAAAAATGAAAATTCGACCCGCACGACGAACGTTTCCGCGGCGAAGCGCACTCCCGACTGAATTGTTCGCTAAGAGACAGCCAGACGGATTGACCTTGAGCGCGTCTGGAGCGGGAGTGTCATCTCTATGTGATTTCTACTCTATGCCGAAACGTGCAGCGCGCTGTGTTGCGGTCGCAAGTTGTCCCGAGCCGTGACGTCACAGTCTTAGCGCGCGTAATGTCGGAAATTCAAAATTGGGGTAAAACTTCTCTTCGTCATAACTTGCGAAATACTGCATGTATTGAAGTGAAATAAAAACTAGTGTAATGTACATGATCTATGCTCCAATTTAAAGTGTATATGAAAGTCATATTTTGACCCCTCAGGCTTATCCATTTAACTTGTTTTGAAAACTTAGATTGGTTCTACCAATTGACTTCCTACTAGATATTTGTTTGACACTTTTATCAAGAACAGTATTCCGCATTTTGATAAGCTAATATCGAGTGTTGGTGTTGGACAACAAATAAAATGACTCATTCATATTTTTGTTCTATGAAAGTGGCTTTACATTACCTACAAATTGATCTGAGTTTATTCAAAATCATACATGATATTAAAAGCAAATAGACTTTTATGATTTTCCCACATCTCATCATCATACCTAACTTATGTCTACTGATTCTACCATTCCTATGTATCAAACTGTAGCTTCAGTTAATTATTATCCAACATAAACTCGGTTCATTAATGTTATGATGAACTTCATTAACAAGCAGGTGTTTATTTGAGCTTCCTTGCACTAGCGGGCTTGAAGCATGTGTTGTGTTGATACAATGACACATGTTTCGTGTGTGGCATGTGTGTGTGTGTGTGTGTGTGGCGGGCTCATGAGCCGCCGGATCTGCGGATGTACCGAAATACACCCCGCGATGAGGGAGCGGCGCAACACATCCCTCTACTGTTGCCTCTGTAGACACAACACACACACGTTGTTCCTTCTCATTTAGTTATTTTTGCTCGATTCAACTGTTTTATATAAAGTACAGTAAAAATTTATCAAAATTGCTGCTGATAAAATCACTACATAGTAAAAAAAAGTCGCTTTTCGCTGTCCCTATGTATGCTTAGATCTTACTACGCAACCGATAAAAATGCGGTTTTTTAAAGTGATTCAAGAGGAAGGTTTTAAAAGTACCTTTTACCAAGGGAAAATGCATTCTCGCAAACGGGAAGCAGCGGGTGAAATCGCTGATTTGAATACACTTATTTTTACGACGTGAAATTTTCCCACTTTGCAAACCAGTACAACTTTATAGGTTCTTAAGTTTATAGCCTAGAGTTGCGTCCGGTTGTAGCCGTGTGCGTTTGGTGCCAAGGCCCTCGATGCGTCGATGCACGCATGCGATCTCTGACCCGCACTCCGCGCTCGCAACCACACGCCACGCACTCACCGCAGCCGGCGCGGCGCGGCGGCGGTCCCGTTGCGGCGAGAACCCCGTTCGATAGCTGCCATCATGCATGTATGTCGCCGGGTTGCATTCAGTCCGATCCGTTCTTCCCAGAAAAACCCCTAAAAGGTCGCGATTGGGCTGGTTGTTTGAACAACCACACAAGCTTCTCCGGGTGAGCCCCTGCTCCCCACCAAATATTCAGGTGTAGATTTCAAAGCCCCGAGGTTAAAATTGCAGAGTCAAGCCCTAAAAAAAAGTAGTAGACAAGCCAGCATGCTACAGAACTGAGTTTGGCCTCAGTGTCCGTCCGGATGTCCCTACGTCGAGTCTGGAAGGGAACTCTTAAAGTTTTGATACTTAAGAAATACGGCTCAGTGCTTCGGAAACCGTCTATGATTACTTCGCTAGAGTAGACTGTCAAGTGGCGGTTACACGCGCCGACTCTCGAGAGGTCTCGTATCAGTAGCGAGCGAGTGATAACGGTCGTCGGTCACTATTCGCCGCAGCCGTTGACATAGCATACTAAGCACCGCCTGTATCGTCTGTTCCCCGGACTCGAAGCAGTCATTGACTCCGCTCAATAAAGCTGTGTTACTACTACTCCAACAAACAGTCCACTGCTGGACATGGGCCTCTCCGTATTGGAGGGTATTTGCCATACTCACCACGACCACGCTTAGCAGGCGGATTAGCGAGCGCAGTGAAAGAAAGAGAGATTTTTTTTTCGGTCCACACAACACAACAACATTAAAACTTCAGCTACACTAAGTACAGGTTATTGCGCATATGCACCGAAAATGCACTTCACTCAGCATGTGCGGCAGATAGCAGTAGCTATCTACCGTGCAAGTTGTTATAGATGTTCACAGAGAACCCATTCCCTGGATTCATCTCTTAGTCGCCTTTTACGACGACACACACGGGTAGAAATGGGGTGATGCTATTGCAAGCCGGCACCACACGGCCATGTTGATCGTGTTAGTGAGGATGCCAATTCACGTGTCCCATATCGGCTAGTTGGCATTTCCAATAAGTGCTCGTAGCTTGCACTCAACGACATACTTTCTGAAGTTGATATTTGCGTCACCCCGATTCGTGCTCTTTTGTTACGTGAGGCGTATGAATGAGTCATTAACAAAATATCGATTGGTTCACATTAACTATGTATAATTGTGCCACCGGAACAATGAAAATGCATATCAGTGCAATATTGTGCAACGTAGACTTTTCACAGGTATAGTAGTCGAAACTATTTTGACTGCACCGTTTTTTCCGACACATTAATAATCGTGTGATGCCGGCTGAGGGTGCCATGTGATGGCGGCGTAGAATAGAATCACCCTAATTCATTCCCGCGAGTGTCGTAAGAGGTGACTAAGAAACTCGAGAGTTTCATGTGTTTTAGGCGACAAGCTGAGAACCTATCACAATACGGGGTGTAAGGGACAACCCTCCGAAATCTGATAAGGTGCATGTAGACTATCAAGCTGAATAACTTTCCCATAGAAACTTATAGGAAACGACAAAAAATATTCGAACTCCCATACAAAATCACGATCAGCTGACTGCATTTACTATGGGAAGTACAAAAGCTTTTGACGTTGCCTGAAATATTTTTTATGTAAACTTGTTCAGTTTTACGGTCTGAAGTCAACCTATCAGTATTCGGAGGGCTGTCCCTAATACCCTGTATAGTGATACACGTTTTTTCTGAAACGGCCCTACCCCGCAAGAGATAAAGGGTAGATATAATACTTGTAGTTACTATCAACAATAGACAACCTAAATGGGCGACTCCATGCAGGATGGCACGAGTCCATTACAGGCACAATGCGACGCTGCAAATTCACTAACAAGGTGATCATCCGGGCTCCTACGGTGGTCTGATTATTATTTATTAAAAAGAACATTTATACAAACATCACGGAAATCCCAAGGCAATTGCATAAGAAACAATATTATTTAAACTTACAAACAAGTAATTTTAAACATTCAAGTACTAAATGAGATCAGTTAATATAAAATAACATAAAATGTAACAAAATCATAGCAGTATTTAAATGTTAAAATTAAGTAACAGGATTTTCACAACATTTTCAAAACTCTCTCCTCAAACTCTGCCATCCATCTGCAAACACATCCACAAGAGTTAACATTTAAAAGATATAAATAATACACTCAAGTTTTCCTCAAGAGCCTTTACCGGTGCAGTTGGAGTATTTTCCCGCTGTAATAAAATAAGTCACTGAAATACCTATTTACCAGTTGATAAGTAGGGTAACTCACATTTATAATAGCTTTTAGTCATAATTAGTAAATAGCCATGTCATAAACTAACTGAGTATATAAGGTACTATTTTTTTTAGGGTGAGATCATTTCGTAGAACTGAACAATTTTCCAAAAGTTTGAAACATGTAAAAAGAAATTGGACACCCCATACAAAAATGTTCAAAAAATGTGTCACTTTGTATGGGAGGTCCAAATATTTTTTTACATTTCGACGTATGTTTATTAGGAAAATTGTTCTGTTTTACTAGAAGAACTCGCCCTAAAAAAATATTTGCACAAAGCTTAATAGTCCCTTATATGTAGCTGTTAAACATTTTACAAATATGTACCTGTTCTCCTTACGCATATGTTGCTTACGTTAATTGAGAACAAAATGAATGGTGCTCTTCAGAACCCACTCCCATTTGTTTTAAGAACAACACCTAAACGTCCTTCCTCTGTTAGAAACACCGACTAAGACAATGCTAGTGTTTAATCTTACCATCTTACCATGTAATCATCTTGCTGTTGTATTCTTCGTGTTTAAGGTGGAACGTTTCTCTTACAAACGAAACACCGAAATTCAATGGACTTAACATGAGATGCAGAGCAATTTTTTTTTATCAAATGCTTATGTGAAAGGATGAAAGGATGATGTAAATTGACGCAAAACTATAAATGGTTAAAATATGAAGAATATTTCGTCCATAATAAAATCAAACTTATTTTCTGCAGCAGTAGCTATCTATATAGGCAGTAAGTTGTGAATCGGTTTTAACAGGAAAATCGTATGGTTAAAATATATATATTTTTTATTTTGCTTTGCCTAGATCCGTACTAATATTGTAAATCTGAGAGTGTGTGTGTATGTATGTTTGTTACCTCTTCACGCTCAAACGGTATGACCAATTTGGATGAAATTTGGAACACAGGTAGAGTATAACCTGGAATAACACATAGGCTACTTTTTACCGCGGGAAAACAACTATTACCGCGGGAAAATCACTGGCAGCGGGTGAAACCACTGGGCGGAAATCTAGTGTTTATAAACACGGGATCCCCATTTTTTAAATAAAACTTTATTCTGCCGTGTAGACAGAAGTCCATTCAACTTGTATAAATAACGTTCTACCTTAAACCTATGTTTTCAAAACTGTAGATGTAGTTATCTGTGTATCCATTAGTGCAAGCAACGAACTGGAGCCGTTATCATAAGCTGCTGTTACTCTGTTTGCTGAGTCAGATAAACATTGTCATGTTATCTCATGTTATGGCATAGGATTGAAGTATTTCTCGTTTCTTGTCATCGTTACATGGTCATGAGCATAAGCTTCACAAACAATTTCATGTTGTTTCGTGTTGAATTTTTCATGACTATTACCTATATGTGGATGCATTTCTCCAAAACTGGCAGTTGGAAGCGCAAGATCGAGACGGGTGGCGCGAAAGAGGGGAGGCCTTTGCCCTGCAGTGGGACACTGAACAGGCTACTTAAAAAAAAAAAAAAAAAAAAAAATTACCTAGCAGGTTGTATAGCTCCAAATATGTACAGTTTTCTAAAGATGTCTAGCGGTACAGTAGCGTTTAATAAGTAAATAATAGAATGGCGTCTAGCCGCTCGGTCTGAAACTGCACCGGCGACGCGACAAAAAGCAATTTGAATATCTATTTGTGCAGCAGCCTGCATTGCCATTATTACCAACTAGTAAATAGTTTCCATAGAGACACCGCGAACCGCCTACAAGAACAGATCTGTTCTTTGTCTAAGTTTCTCACCGTCACCTAGTTCACGTAAATACAGTTTCACAGACTCAAGGCGTTGATTGTATGCATTGGTTTATTTAAAAATCAATTCACTGTTGCGTACTATCAACGGTAATAGAACAGTGTTGATGTAGATCGAAATAGATCATCTGAGTGTTTCGTAACGGTGGATGTTGTGTAGCGATTGAAATACATGCTCCTATAGACTGGTTTCTGGTAGGACGGCTGGGCTAGCTCGCGAGGCTGTGCTATGACATCACACCGACCGTTGTGATGTCCTTGCTGGCTGGTCTCGCCTCGCAGCTGATACATACAAGCGTACTTTCACCGCCTTTATCGCATCCAGTCACTGCCTTTTCTATTAGTACAGATCATATCTTTGAACACTATCTTGCTTGAGGAGGCAATGCGATATGAAAAGTAAAACCAACATTTAAATTGAATTTTGTAGTACGCTTGACATTGTATGTTGTATCGTAGAGTATCTACCTACACTACTATGAAAATGAACGTTACGATTATTTTGAGCGGAAATGAGATAAACATACAACCACAAATTGTCACTGTCACCATTTCGCAATAAAACTACGAATCATGCGAATGGTGCGAAAACCATTATGCAATTCGGGTGCTCTCAAATGAATGGTCATCAGAATGCAGACAGGTCGTTTGATTACGGAAGTAGATGGCAACTGTCAAGGTTACACACTCGGCAAGTTTTGCGAGTCATTACCACACATCAAGTGAAAAGATTGCCAACATTTGAAAGAAAGAAAGAAAGAAAGAAAACACATTTATTTCGGTCCACACAACACAACAACAAAAAATACTACATTTAAACTTAGGCTATCGTAAGCACAGGTTATTGCGCATATGCACCGAAAATGGACCTCACTCAGCATGTGCGGCAGATAGCAGTAGCTATCTACAGCGCTGGTATTCTGTGAAGCCATATGGACGGAGAATAAACATTAATAAATCTTAAAGTACCAAAGATATTTTCTCGAGTCTTATAAACTTATAAACTATACAGCTATACGATACTATATAACGCTACAAACAATTAGAGACATTTGGTCAGCACTATGTCGAACTCTTGCTTGACTTCGGTAACATAAAAGAAACATACCTACCAGTATTTTATCATTTTATTCCTCAAACTATTAAAGTACATTTTAGATGTATTTCATAAATGAAAGCGCCTTCACGAGAATGACGCACCCACGGTTGAATATGGTGATGGCAACCAAATGCAGCAATTCTTGGAAGAACATCTCGAAAACAGGACAACGAAGCGGTTTATTAATTGGGCTGATGTCATCAAACATCGTGGTTTATTCACGGGTTTATTGCTTTGCCGTGTGATGCCGGCTTTGCCGTGTGATGCCGGCTTAGAATAGCATCACACCATATCTTTCCCGTGGGAGTCGTAAGAGGCGACTAAGGGACTTGAGGGTGTGTATTGCAATTTTAGGCGATAGGCTGACAACCTGTCACTATAGCGATACACAATATTCCGAATAACCCTCAAACATTTGTCAGACGTGGTGTAAATGGCCGTTTTTGCGGCTGTTTACGCTCTGCCTACCCCGCAAGGGATTATAGGCGTGATATGTGCAAGTGCAAGTTATTGCTTGTAAATATCCACTGAGCACGAGACCCTAGCCCCTCGAACACGACTCTAAATAGGCCAAATGTATTCTGGGTTCAGCACAACAATGTCGTACTTTTATTCAATTGGATGACCTTACAGCGAACGAGCGGCGAACAACCTTTTTATATTCATGTCCCTGCCATTGCTGCCGTCTATTCGCTTGTTATTAGATACTTGAGAGATAAATCGACCTTTCTAAATGTTACTTCTAGTTTTATCTACTCTTTTCTCACAAACTTGTGTAGTTTGTTGTCTTATCTATCAGTTGAACTTGCTGGCGGCACAGTCTGCCCGTTATCGTGTCCAATATTAGAGTAACTGCAGTCTATCTGCCTTGTAATTATGTGGAGCAAGGCGCCTACAAAAAGCTAGTTTCGTAATGTAAAAGCTGCGTACTTGGAGTAGTTTCTTGCACGGAGGGCCGAGTAGCCGAGTGGCCGAGCCACGCAGCGCGCAGTGCGTAGGTGGTTGACCCGAAACCCAACAAGATAAGTGTTCCAACCGCCTCGTCCGGGCTCACGCCTGCTGCTGGTAATGGGCGCGTAGTTAAAGAAGTCGGCCAGTTGACTGTACAGACCCTATGCCAACTCGAAGTATCACAACATACTCTACTGGAAAGGCCGGGAATTAAAATGTCGCACATCCTTCCTCATGCTTAAACTCCAGCTTGAAAGCGTTTTATATATTAAAAAGCTTGTTAGGCATGCAATAATTACTAGTCTCTACTGCGTTTACCTTATTTTCATAATAAATGTTACTTCTTAATAAGTTATAAACAAACTTTTTCCTGATGATTAATAATGTAATGACAGAGTTTAGTGGTTTCACTGTGATGTTAACGATTTATTAATACTTACATATTGAACTATCCCTTCGTATGGCAAAATCCCGATTCGGGAATGACATTTCGTAGCGTTGAAAAGGGGAAAAACTTCGTAAGAACTAACATTAACACCACGTCTGACACATTAAAGTGTCAATCAGCTCATTGCCTAAAATCGTAATACACGTGTAACCCTTGGTCACGTCTTACGACACCCATGGGAATGAAATAGGGTGATGCTGTTCAAAGCCGACATCACACGGCAGCACTGTTGATGCATTTCATCAATAATTTATAAACATTTAATCTTAGTAGATTAAATGTTTATTAATTACTAAATACAATGCAACCAACCTTGAGAAACACTTTCAATTCGATCGGCGTTTATCGACAAGTTCGTAATTATTCCACAATTAGAGCATTACTGATAAATCGAGGAACAACAAACGAAATCAATACTGTGGTTCAAATCAATCCGGTAAATGTTTTGTTTCGAGAAGACTACCTACGCGGAATAAATGCTTATCTAATCTTGGTTATTTATACGTCCTATGTTGACGATGTTCTCAATTCATTCATACACTAGCGGCCGGGTTTCACCCGCTGGCAACCTTTTCAATAAGACATTTAATATAGCCTATGTTCATGAGGGATAATTTAGGATTCTAATGGTAAAAGTTTTTTCTTCCAGTAGTTTCGGAGCCAATTCAAACAAACATACAATCAAATCTTTGCTTTTTATAATATTAGTGTAGATTTGTAGGCATATGTACGTGAGTTGTTACGTATTGGAATAGGTACACTATGCAAGGAAGCTGTACTTGTAATGTAATGGTGCTTCACTTGTGCACCTGGCAGCTGGTCTGGTACGCTAATGGAGTGTCAGTAGCCCGTGGTCTGTGTACACAAACATACACACACGTGGGGCTTTGTTATTGTAATTAGTAGCGTCTTGTTATCCCCGGTGTATCTTGTTAGCCGTGTGGTGCGCCGTGTAGGCTTACAATACCATCACTCCATTCCTACCCGTAGAAACGGATGAAACCTGAAAATGGGCAGCAGTGTTACGTGTAACTGTCCCTACACCTTGCACTAGGCATGCCAACCTGCTTCGCGTGGTCAACAGAGGTAGCCCCATGTCCGTAAGTGGACTGTTGTGGCTGTTGGGTCATGATATTATCCCCCACTTATTGATGGCTCATATTTGCCTACTTTCACTATTTACGGCGGAACGAAAGTTGTTGATGAAATCGTTGTGATTTTGACACTTTCGTGTGATAAATAGAAAATAAACTGGTCTTAGTATATTAAACACTTTTTGTGATTTTACTGTGCTTCTAATTAATAGCTTCCTTTGTAAAAGTCGCGCAGGTATTAAAGAATCTCGAAAGTAATTTGGAACGCGACGGAAATGTCGTGTTTAAAAATGTAGAGCTATTTTTCTTCATTTTGTATCATTTCCCAAGCGGTCTGCCTCGTTTCAGCGACAGGTCCGTTTCGATGAGACAATTTTGCTTATTTACCAAATAGTGGTATGATTGCTTACATCATATGAAACATGACATAAAGCATGTAATGCTTTGTTAAGAATTTGAGTGAGATGAAGGCCTGCGCGTGCGGTGTGACGGCGGTATGATGTGATGTGATGAGCGGTGCGTTGCGGTCGGGAGGTCGCTGTCCGCTTTGCTATCGCTTCCGATCCGCTACCAGACATCGTGCCATTGTCTTAAGTTCCTGGATACTTGCGTGCCTATGGGAATAAATGAGTTAAAACATACAGGCTGTACGACTGTTTCAAGGGTCGAGCAAGTAGATTAAGTCTTGCCGAATCTTTCTTTAGATTGAAACGTCGGCGTCATTATCCTGATTTCTGTCTGCAAAGCTTTTGCCAGCATTGCAGCGTAGCAGTTTTAATTGCAAAGAAACACATGCAACATTTTGAAGCTGTAACGTATAACCGCGTATGGTGCACGAGTATTGGTCCACTTCGCGTGTTTTCCATTTTTCAGAAGCGGCGTTGTCACCATAAATACTCTGTTGCCACAAGTACGCAGGAATCAGCAGACAGCAGGTTCAGTGTCACTGCCATGTTCCGCCTCGTTCCGCTGCTGCCACCAACCGTCCATTGTTTTATCTCGCTGCATTGTCATGGGAAATAACCAACACCACAGTTCCCTATTTACAATTTTAATTTGCTTCGGTTGTCATATTTAGGCAGTTTTTCGAGAGCACTTGGTCGTGACGTTATCTTGAACTTAAGTAAAGGTTACTGGCACACATATCATTCTGAGATATTACAAAATAAAGCAACGGTATAACGCGCGGTACATGTCTGTCTGTACGCCATGCGGCTGCGAGTACGGAGTTTATCCGCAAGTTGATTGTTATTACCGAGTTGATTGTGTAATTTGTAATGCCTACAGCACAGCTAAGCTAGCTACTCGCAGATCGTTGACACTATCGCGCACGTCTGTTTTGATGGACGCAACTTATTGTATCCCATTTTACATTGCTGCTTCACTTTTAATTTTCTTATCAGTACGTTTTTGTATATTTGGTTTTGTTTAATAATAAGGAAATCAAAATAAATCAATAACTTCGAAATACGGAGAATTTTGATAAAATTTCGCATATTGTACCAGGGTATTAGAAAAGCCGAGCAGCTGGTGGTTTCGCTTGACGGCGCGGATGGCTCGCACAGCTGATATGATAAGATATCGGCGTGTAACTGTTGTTAGCACAGATGCGGCGGAACGTCACGAAGGCCGTCCCGCTTCACCGCACTCCCCCGCTGTCGCCTGCACTGATAACAATGACTGCTGTCCGCTCATGCTCGCCTAGTACTTTTTCAGGAGTTACGCCGTGGAAAACCTTTTTCACGACGACGTCACAATGAAAATGCTTAGTTATCTTTTGCGGTAGAGTGCGGTTAGTTTGGCTTAGTTGACCCAAATATGATGTTTGTTTTACTCCTATTCCGAATGTATTGCGCTCGGGATATTCTCAGCGATATTAGCGACTTGGAATCTTGACAACTTTTTCACCACATTTCTTTTTCGATTCTTAAAATTAAGTGCAACAGTACGTGGTTCATAAATCTACAGCGCAGTGAGTGGTCTCAATCGACGCAACGGTCGTGCGGCTTTAATTATCCGATGACACTAGTTTATTGGCTGCCACACACAGACTTGTCGGAGTCAATGCACGCAATGTTATCCTCGAAGATTTTACGATGAGCTCTCATTAGATTCCGTTCTGATGGTGTTTCCCGGAAGTCACTCTGGGTGGTATCATTTGGCAGCTGAAACCTAACAAAGGAACGTATTACCACGTTATTGGTTCGTATTCCTGTAGCATGGTGGTCATGTTGGGGCCAGTGCGGTGGTGATGGTGGCCCGAATGCCGGATCTGGGTCGCACCTGCATTGCGGCGCGCTCCTACTTGACCTCTTTCGTAACCGTTGCATTGCGCCCTGCGCTTCTCATCACTCTCGTACTGAAACATTGTAACTATCTCCGAGGTATTGTTTGAGTCGTCGACCGCGATCCAGAGATCCCATGTTCGACTCCTGGTGGGACTCACAATGTTGCTTAAGTCATTTCGTAGATCTTAGATGGCGGTCAATAAAAAACCATGCCAGACTTTAAGTATCCTGTTCTGTTAGGTGGTTTTTAGATGCCCAGGGCCCATCATGTGATCGTAGACTCGGCGTTCCCTCGATAAACAAGATCCCAAATCACTGAATCAGGGATCAACTTAATTCCCGAGCACCCTCGAGTCGAGACGGCGACACTCCCGAACAGTTTCAGATTTCCATTTCGCTGAAATGGTATCTTATCCATCGCATCGCCCCAATTAGTTTGAACGAGTTTAAGAGTGCTTTTCTTGCCCTTTTTATTTCGATAATACTTTCCAAACATACTTTGAGAGATATTCCATTTCGCAAAAGGGTTTCGATATTGCTTTTGTTGTGTTAATAAATAACGGTTGATCTCTGCCCTGGATTGTCAGTGCTAAGTTTAGCCACGTCGGGATGTTCGCTAGATGGTAACTATCTGAAATGGCTGCCACGACGGAGGGACCGGGTGGCTGGAGGTCGAATCAATTGCACCCGTTTTATTGCGCTCTCCGCTCCCCACGATGTTGCCAATGCTTTATTACCTTATATCTAATCGTAGATAGTTTATTGCTACGATCGCTTATATTATTGTCACTAAGAAGATAATTGGAAAACAGTAATGGCTTTGTATTTGTGGTAATAGCTGCAAAGTTTATGAAGAATAAAACGACTGTAAGCAACTGAGTTGTGTTCGTCAGTTTTGTATTAAGCTTGTTGCCGCAATAGCTTTACTTCCAGCTAATTACAAAGCAGCTTGATCGATTCACACCACAAAGGAAATGTTTTGGAAATGGCTAGAGAATACTCCTTTTCTCAGAAACCATGTTTTGAAAACTGATTCCATGTTTTATTGCGTTGTAAGTGGAAAGGAAATGCGTACTATCGGGTATTTCCACAGTAAGCCTCGTCTATAAAAGCTAATCATAATAATAAATATCTAACTTAATCTAATCTAATATCTTTATATTTGTTTATTATGCTGCACAATAGAGGAAACTAATCTAAACGATAATAATGAGTATTTGCTTTAATGACTATTTAATGTACTCGCAGTTAGAACTCAACACTGAGTCATATTTTCAGGGTAACATAACATTGTTGTGTGAGGGATTTGTTTTGAGACCCCAAGAGCTGTTAAATAAACCATATCCGTTTCCTTTGCCAGGGATACTTAGATAGATGGATATCCTTGTATTGCAGCTAAGGCTCATGGAATCAGCCGATTATCTTTGCAGCAACTATCTTGTGATGCTTAGATGGTTTGGTCACGTTGAGAGGATGATTGAAACAAAATTAACAAAACAGGTGTACAAAACGAGTGTGGACGGGAACGTTAGAATAGCTTGGGACCTAGACAAACAGACTTGGATCAGATCGGGGACGTTCTAAAGAAAGGTCAGGTCAAAAGTACCCTAAAGCGAAGATCATGTATAAAATGAAAAGGTTGATTGCGTGCTTCGGAGTGCAAGTTGAGCCGTCGGTTCCGGTTGTTGTCTATGATAACTTAGACGGCGGTTGTTATAAAACGAAAAAAATCGAAAAAAAGAAAAGATGCAAGCACACTCTTGTGCTTGCTAAACAAAAGTCAATTTTAGTGCTACCCACCTACACATTTATGATAGGTCATAGGTATATTGGCATGGCCTTAATGTAAATGATGGATGATTTATGAAGACATGCAATCGGGTCGCACTCGCACAACTCCCGCTCCTCTGCTCGCGGCCAACGAGTGATTAATTACTAATCCGTTAGTTACGCCCGCACTCATGGACGCCCTACTCACTATTTTCTTAAGCAAAACAGACGGATTGAGGGCAAGATGCATTTTGTTTCGTAAAGTGCTAGCTTGGTTTAGCGTCACGGGGAGATGCTAATATTCGTGTATGTATCCAGGGAATTGGTTGAGCTTTCCCTGTTTATGCAACACTAGCGGCTTTACGCGCTTCCAACCGTTATCTCGCGGGAAAAAGACCTTTTCTCGGAATGAATTATACATAAAAAACTCCCTCTTGAATCACTCTATCTACGAAAGAACAACGAATCAAAATCCGTTGCGTAATTATAAAGATCTAAGCATACATAGGGACACCCGGGGAGCGACTTAATTTTGTACTATTTAGTGACGTGCACGACGCTCGCCAATGGCCTGCCAAACACGATGACTTGAATACGGCAAATATCCCCTTTCCCAGCGATGGACTTTTGAGGCTGCTGGTGTTATTGATGCATGCTGTTAGGAATATTCCAGTAGTATAGCAAATAAACACCGGTAAGTGGACCAAAGCAGTAAACCCAGCTGTGATCTCTAATGTAATGCTCAAATGCTGGTGTGTTTCATCACAGCTTCAGATCAAAGCAAGCTTCAGCTGTAGACCTATGTAGTTCATTGGGTTAGTGTACAAACAACTCTTTAGCACCGACGCAAACAAAAGTTCGCTGTCCAATACTCGCCATAATAGCGTCAAGTTTACTACCGCTCCAAAGAAGCGACCGATGTATGCTGCTAACTGCCTCAAAAGGATGATGTAGCACTAAACTACAAATTGAATGGAACAAACAGTTAAATCCAAATGGCTCGCCTCCGCTGTTGCCGTCGACGGTGACTCACGCACTCCTAACACACTACAATAGTCCTAAACTCGTACACTGTAATGCTTAGTTTTGAATGAGCGCGTCTCCTGCAGGTAAAAGTGACAGCGGAACACTCAAGGACCTTCAGATCGGACACAAACAGTCGTTATCTATTTTTGTGGTTTCCTAAAATAACCAATAGTTTCTTTTAATGTTTTTACGAAAATAAATATCTAGATAGATGCAGGAAAATGTTAACAAGGTAACAAATTAGTGAATGCATCACGTCCAATTTTAAAGGGTTGCTCTCCCTGTTCTACCCCTCGTGCCCTATTTTCCCCTAAACCCTATTTGAGATACTTTCTATATAGGTAGTAGTTTTTTTTTAAACTTGACTTGACCTTGACTTGCTTTATTTCAATAATAAATGACTGCCTACAATGTTATTACATTGCTATACGCTTATTTTGAGCCAAGTCTTTATAGAACAGCTGTTCTTCTTCTTTGCGTATCGGTTTTCAATACGTATACATCGACAGCTGATCAATTCAATCATCATTAAAATCGGTATCGGAATTTCGCCGAAACTCTCATCTCCCGTATGGTCTAGTGGCTAGGATACCTGGCTTTCACCCAGGAGGCTCGGGTTCGATTCCCGGTACGGGAAATCATATTTTTTCATATTTTCTTTTTTGAGAATAATAGAATACATTTAAAATTATTTGTGTTTATGGTTATTTATTTATTGGTCTTGCTTGAGTGTCTAGTTTAATGTCTTTATTTATATTGACGATATTGTTCTCTTATCGAGCTTGATTTCCATTTCGCAAACCTCAAAGATAAAATCGTGATATCTTTATTTATTTATTGTGGGTTTCTAAATCCCCTCACTTATATGTGCGTCAATCATCTGCCGTGGTGGGTTAGATCGTCACGTCGTCGACGTATAGCAATTTTCCAGCAATCATCTGGGAGGAGGGAATCATATTGCTCGGAGGGTTCGCTTGGTGATATTTTCTGCTCGTGTGCTCACGTTGATTATTCTATCATCCCGCGTTCACGTTTTATCCGCTACATCTACCTGCTTGGTACCTATTATAAGATATATATTAAAGGGTGACATTTTACCAGTGACCGATGGCGTAATCTCAAAATGGGCTGGTGATAGGAACAATTTTCCCAAGGAACACAGGTCGAAATATGAAAAAACAATTTGGACTTCCCATACAAAATTACCGATCAGCCGATTTGGGTTACTATGGAAGCTTCAAATATTTTCGTCATATTCCGTTGGAAAATTGCTGCTTATCACTGAATTCCTCTGTTTTCAGTATCGGCCACTTGTAAAATTTTACCTGATATTATTGTTCTCATAATCAATATTTGTTTATATTGTTTTATGACCATCTAGCTAGACACGATAAAAGTAGCAACTTATTATTTTTATTGCTAGACGACTAGCTCGTTATTTATTGTGAAATTTTCCACGGTGCTATGATCGGCGCGGGTGTCGATTGTTTCACACAATCGCCGCGAAAGTTGGTTGTTAGTGATGTTTGGGACATAACGAGCCACGGCCCGGTGCGCAATACCACCGATCACCCACAATGCTAGAAAGCTGGGAATGCCACGTGTGTACCGGCAAACATTCTTCACAAGCTGGGTCGAACAGCTTTATTTAGAGCAACGGTGCTTTCGCCGAGCCAAGCAGAAAGGTACAACCTTAGGGCTAGGTATGCTATGTTGCATCTTCTACCTATTTGCGAAAAGCTACACTTTGTTGAACTCTGTGCAAAGTTATTGCAAAACGACGAGCAACAGCGCTTTATTATTTTATTTATTTATTTAATCGGTGAGGCAAATTGCTCACTCAAACTTCTAGACATGTGCTGATGTGTCTCGCAAATCAGGGGTGTTTGTCTCATTTATACATACACATATCCTGCATTTATCCCTTGTGGGGTAGGAAGACCGTTAACGCTAGTAAAATACGGTCGCTATCGCCACGTCTGACAAATATTTTAGGGCCGTTTCAGAAAAATCGTGTATCAGTGTCGATGTCGGCCTTGTAATACACATTAAACCCTCAAGACCCTTTTAGCCACGCCTTTTACGACACCAGCGGAAAACAAATGGAATTATACTATTTTAAGCTGGCATTACTGACACGGCCGTCTAAGCCGGCATCACATGGTCTCACTTATTTCCACTATATATAAATAAATAAATAATCATAAATATCTAAGACAATTCACACAGCGCCATCTAGCCCCAAACTAAGCAAAGCTTGTACTATAAGAACTAGATAGGTGATATTAATACTTATATCCTTTTTTTGTAAATAAATACATATTATACATAGAAACACCCAGACTAAACACAAATATCTGAAAATTACTGAAAACTTACAAAATTATCAAGCGCGGGCAGGATTTGAACCTGCGACTTTCGCATTACTAGTGGCGACGCCTCTTCCATCTGGGCTAAGTTAGGTAAGGCTAAATTTTCACAAATTGTATACCTAATACGGGAAGTGTTTTAAAATTTGGTATTCAATCTGAAAATTACTTAACAAATATTTGTATCTTGTGGGGATCGAACCTACGACCCTCGGCGTAGCAGGCAGGGGTACTATTCGCTACGCCATCGGCTCAGTCACAAATATAGAATCTATTCAACAGAATTCACTGTGCTCTAGGCATTAAGAATGGCCTTAATAGTCTTATACCGGGTGCGCCCTAGATGCAGCTTATCGGCGACCGTCGACCCCGCGACTTGCGACGCCTTATGTAATCGTAATCGCTTTTATTGTCGAAGGACCTATTGTTGCGTTTCCTCACCACAACTGATACCCTTTGACAGTTCTAGTCAGAACAACGTACACGTGTTTTGCTTATCTATTGCTAATAGAATAGGCATTTTTATTAGCTCTGTGAGATGAAAAATAGTCGCTTCTAATCTAACTGGTACGAATGGAAACGGCCATTACTCTCGTAATTGGATAACTTGTGACGCTGGAGCTGTCCGTTGATGAAATTCCCGTTGACCTATTTCCTAGGTAACTGCATTACGAAGGCTGACGGGCTGACTAGGTTATCGCAGGGTCAGTGTTCAGTAATGCCGGTAATGGCTGAATGCAATTAGCCTGACCGTGGCTTTCTCGCGGGAAAGCGACACGACGCCGATTTCGTCCACGTTTCCATACACACGCGCGATTAGACGCGGCTGTCGAAGTTTCACGCACATGCTGTGAAAACTACTCTCACAAATCAAAACACAGTTATTTTCACCATGGTCCGTCATGCCATACTATTCCTTCACTATTCCTTGGCCCATCCACGCGTGTATTGTAGTTGTAAATTTCTGTTGTCTAGTTAAATGCTCATAATATTATTGTATTTCGAGAATTTCATAAAGACCACAACGTGGATTGTGTTTTCAGTATTTATCTTTACGAAATTGTATAAAGCAAAAAAGAATGACAACTAAAACTGAAACTAAAATTGAAGTACAAATACACAAACTTACATACACATTGCACGCTTTTAATCCCTTGCAGGATAGGCAAAGCGTAAACGCAAAAAACATAAACTTACGCCACGTCTGACAAATATTTGGTTCATTTCGAAAATTGTGTGTCGCCGTAGTGACAGCTTGTAAGCCCATATCGCCATCGAGTTCATTCAAGTGCCTTAGTCGCCTCTTAAGACTACCACGGGAATGAAATGGGATGCTATTCGAAGCCGGTATCACACGACAAGTGCGGATAGATATCAACGCAATTCGATCTATGTATTTATTTACGACTGCTGAATGCTCTCGGTCCCCTCGTCGCTCTAATTCGCAAGATGGCTGCGAATCCCCAATCCCTCTTCAGTGCGAGTAGCTCCGCGACCCACTGACTCGGACATATTAATGACCCTTTTTTCCTCCCCAACTACATGGTAAATCACCCGCACCTTTGCTTACTCTACATTCATAATGCAGGGGGAAATATAGGGGATAGTAAAAATGTTGTAAGTATAGGGTGCTTTATGTATGTAAGCTCATGTTTTATTGCAGTAAGATGCGCACTGTGGCACTTGTTCGGCTAGTGTAAGCGATACGAGCTCGACTCGCCACTTGATAATGATAGTTCTCAGAACCCCGCGATACCAGAGCCGCGGCTTGCCCAGGTCCGGTAGACCCCTCGCCACCACTGTAGGTAGGTATGTGGAAAGCGCTGCCACAAGTGCAATTGATAAACCTTTCCATTGTACTCAAATAGTTTTCGCAAATAACAAAGTAGTCTAGTCGAAGACTTTCGCACTCGTATTTAAGGAATTTACTTTTAACAGGCGGAGCATCTTCGGACATTGATTTTGTCCAACATTGAATGTCACTGACTTACAGTAGTTACTCTTTACCATGGGAATGGGGAAGCATTACTTTTTATAAATCAACCACACCTATTGATGTTATAACAATTAGATCAGTTTCTCGGTTAAGGCAAGTGTATTCATGAACGGTTTCGACAATAAAAAATCTTTATACAAACAATATATCAGAATGTCCATTGCTTTAAGTTATTAGTATTAACCTTAAGTAAAGTAAAAACCTACAAACTTAATTAAATATTAGCTGTAATCAAAGTAATGGCAAAAAGTGCCTAATAACGGCCACTCTTGGTATTAACTTTAATTACAGCTAAATGTTGAATGGAGTTTGGAGGTTCTAATTTCACTTTATAGATAATATAAAATTTTGAGCATCGGAGATTCTGATAGATTGTTTGAATGAAGAAAATGTTTTTTTTTTGTGAAGTGGTGCCATTGTCGAGGCCGTTCAAGACTAAATTTTTTCTCAGGGTGGATCTCTTTGAGTTCGCGGCTCAATCAATTCTGGTTAGATGCTTCCTTATTGTTGTTCATTAACGACTTGTGTCGCTCGCGATTGTTTGATACGTTCATAAATACGTCGCAATCCATCGTACTTCGGAGTTTAAATGTTCTGAATTGATTGATAGTCTTTGGACCCTTTGTGAAACATATATTGCGGCGTTGAGTTGGTCGGTTATACTCGTATTTGGAAATGTCGTTACGATCGAGTCTAATATATTGCCGGCTATATAAAACGCTGATGCCGTAAAAGCCATGCAATTATAATATTGAACGTTAAAACGATTTAGAACTTACTCCAACCCTACAGAATCTGAAGACTTGCCTCGTGTTCTCCAGGATGCAATCATCAGATCCTGTTGACAATGAGACCATATTGGGAGTATACAGTTCCGAACCAAAAAAAAAAGATTTTCCAAATCGTTCCCGCCATCTTTCAGTAATAGGTTAACAAAATCCCCGACGAGTTGAAAACCTCTTCCGTCTTTTTAATCTTGCGAAAAACCGCCGGCGTCCTCTTGCTTCACTGGTGAAGTGGTGACACTGGTTTGACGCCTTTCCCTCGGCTAACTAATGTCCGATCGTAATAAACCATTAAACATTGCCATTAAACCTCTAATCGTTTGCCTGTTCTCATTAGAGTTTATAGAGCGGACTTAAAACATGCTCAGAACATGAACTGGACTTCAGAGCGCTATCAAAACAAAATGTACCGGGATGGTACCCGGAGCTTATTCCATTTATTTGAGGGTGGAATATTTCAAAGACAACAGACAGAGTCGGGGCAAATTCCAAGAAGATGATGAGTATTGGCCTTGAAGATAATGAGTTATTAGTCCTTTTCCAAAATAACCCTCTAATTTCAGAGTTTTCTAAAAAGCAGATTCGTGTGTTGTGTCCATTTGTCTGTGTATCCTGATAGTCTCCCAGTTGAATCGCTGTTGCATTGTCTCGGTACACAGTCGTTGGCTGTTCGATAGACCTGCGCTGTGTGTTTCGATGTTGCGCCGAACTGAAGCGAAACAGCTAATAAGATCTGTAAAGCGTTCAAGAATGGCAACAGCGGAAAACCAGCACAGGCGGCGGCGGGCAGGATATTCCGCGATGTCTGCAAGTTATTTGGGTTGTTTCTGTGAAGGTTTGAGAATCGCCAATAAAATTTATATACATCTTTGATTTGATTAGATGTTTCTTTTATATTTTGCCATTGATCTTGAAGAGAAGACGCTTAACTATTTTACAAACTCAGTACAAACTATTAGCGCTGTCAAGGTGAGGATCTGCAAATACTTCCTGATATTGCCTGGCCATGGTGAACGTCCATCAGCGATTGTGGAATAAGCCGGCTAGAGTGGGCGCTATCGTATCGATCGCTGCATGCACTCACAAAGGGCTCTCCCCCTCTCCCTCCCGCGGCCCTCCCCTCCCCGCCCCGCCGCCCTGGCGCGTGCCAGCCAGCAACAGGCTGCGTCCGGAACCACTGCAAGCCTGAAATTCGGCTCGCCGTTTAATAGCAGCCTATGTTTTTTTTTTGAAAACTTGCAAAATTTTCGAGTGCGGGCAGGATTTGAACCTGCGACTTTCGCATTACTAGAGGCGACGCCTCTTCCATCTGGGCTACCGCAGCTCATTTCTTGCCCGCCAATTTTGCAAGTGTATTTTAATGCCAGTAACGCTTGGCATGGCTCCATCTACCGGGTTAGTTTTGCAACTAATAACCGGCGACTAATTCTATCTTTACAGATTGAATGTAGTCTAAGCGAATGTTATTAGTTGCAAAACTAACCCGGTAGATGGAGCCATGCCAAGCGTTACTGGCATTAAAATACACTTGCAAAATTGGCGGGCAAGAAATGAGCTGCGGTAGCCCAGATGGAAGAGGCGTCGCCACTAGTAATGCGAAAGTCGCAGGTTCAAATCCTGCCCGCACTCGAAAATTTTGCAAGTTTTCAAAAATTGTATACCTAACACGGGAAGTGTTTTAAAATTTGGTACTCAAGCAGCCTATGTATTGAACGTTGGACAAAACCAATACCTGCATATTTCCAATCGAGCAAACGCTATTCCTTCCTATAGGAACATTGCAGATATAGTCAACTAAAGTTGGTTGTAGCTAGGTAGTTTATTAATACGTACGAGTACCTATATTCAGTTTAGTGGCTTTGTATCAGATCACATTAATGTATACCAAACATGTGCCTACCGGATGTTGTTATGGCACGCAAAATGCAATACTGTGCGTTGCTAGACAATAGTGTTTTGAAAAATAACGGTTTAAGGTCCATACATATTTTCTCTTGTAAATGAATCATACAATGTTATTTTATCAGTAGCCGCTTCTGCTACAAACAAAACAGTCCGCTTCGAGCTCGGAGGCTATTTCCGGCACGGGAAATGTAGTGGACGGACAGTTCTTTTTGTTCTTAAAAAATCTCACAGCTTCCTGTCTCACAATAACAGTTAAGATAACATCACTTATTTATTTACTTTATGTAGAGTAAAATTTTACTAGTGACTGATAGCAAAATCTCAAGACGGTACTTTCCCCAAGGAACATAGGTCGAGATATGACAAAAATATTTTGAGCTTCCATAGTACTAAACTCAGCTGATTAGAATGTTTGTATGGTAGGTCTTAATTCCTTCTTTGTAGTTCGACCTATGTTTTCCTTGGAGTAAGTTGTTCCTTATCACCAGGCCGTCCTGAGTTTTCGCTTTCGGTTACTAGTAAAATTTCACCCTATATATGATTTACTTACTCCTAATGCTTCTAAGATCATAATTTTATAACACGGGGCTCTTTGAAACATCAAAGAACCAATACAATTGAACAAAACAGACACTCACAGCATTAAATCTTTAATTATATCAAGTTGTCGGCAGTACTCTCAATCCAACGTAAAGACAAGTGGGTCAGGTGCTCTAGAGGAGGACCCTCGACCCTCAAACACTCAGCAGCCGGCCCTCCTGCAGGTGCGACTTTAAAAGTTCTCGGGATCACCTTACTGCCTCCCACTATGAGGAGTTGAGGACCCGTTAACCTTGCTGAAACAACCTGTGACATTCCTTTTTATCAAACTCGAAATTCTCTCTGCCATAAAATCCTCAACTTGAACTAAAAATACGCAACAAAGCAAATTTTAAAAGCCTACTGGAAGTACCTAAGTAATTAGAATCGAGTGAGATTAGAAATTATCCTACGAAGTTAAGTAATGAGGCCAGGCTAACATAATTAAGCGAAGGTTCGCTGAATATACCCAAAAACACTTGAACTTGCTGTATCCAACGACCCCAATGATTTATGCTGAATTTATTAAATTCTCACAAAACGATTCACGTAGCGTGCGTGATTCATGATATTCAAAGTGGCGCTGGAAATCTAGTATCGATTAGCTAAGTATAGCTCTAACAGGGCGTGAAGCCCTAAATACGAACATCGCATTACCGAATCCGGAGCGAGGTGAATCAAACAAGGAACTATCGTGATTGCCCGCAGCCCGCAGCCCGCAGCCCGCCTACGGCAGCGATTCGCAACGCAGTCTCTCTCGACATACATTGTAACGAGAACATGATTGTGCGAATAAACCACGAATCAGCAACTCCACCATTTCGAAATGCATATTACACCTCCAAGGACTTCATATCGGAGTTAGTCGTTTGGTGAGTGGCAGATGAAACTGCATCACCGAAAGAGTACCTAATGAGAAACATTGTGTGTGTGAGCTGCAAGTTGCTGTTGACTACGCAATTTTGTGAAGCTTACTGTATCGTTACAAAGCAATGGCGTGGATTAAATCATTTGTGAGAAGAACTCTAGATTGTTGAAAAGGCCCAGGCATTATCTTTTTCTTGTGCCTTTTATTTATCACTCCATTAATTAGACTCCGAAAGCTCAACTGTATTTTGTTTTGATTTGATATCCTAGCAGATAGACGCGAATGTTGTTTGACCTCAGACCTCCGTTAGGGTCACTAAAGTGAGGCAATGGTTATACTGGTTTACTATGATTCAGATGCTCTTGATCACTTTTTGTGTGTACTACTTATAGACGATGTGGAATAAATGCTTCAGATAGGAACAGGTAGCGAGGCGAGGGTGTATCAAAATCCGCGTAACAAACGTTATGTTTGCGGCAATGTTTAGTTAGTGCAGCAGCGTGTGTCGTGTGTCGGTGGCCGAAGCGGCGCGTGCGCACGGCCAAGGCTGCTGTATCCGCACATATAATCGCAAACGTAGCTACAAAGCTCATAGCGTTCAATATTACGCGTGTATTTTTTATCATAGGTAATAATTTCACGACAATTTTAGTTTTTTTTATTTATTTATTTTTATTGTTAATCATTGGAAAATATTTCCATTACTTAGGTTTAAAGATATTTATTTCTCATTAAAAACAAAACAATGTCACTTACATGAGAACAAAGAATGGTGGATAAAAGTATACAGAAATCGTTCAATATACACACTGGAGTTTTGCACAGTTCACATTCTCATGAAAAGTCAGAAGAAAGCTTTAATAAAAATAACATGCAAGTATACAAGTAGATACGAAACAAACAACTTCCGGATTATCAACTCTATTATCTCTTAGAAGTAGAAAATAATAAAAAAAAACAAAAAGTGTTTGGGCTCGTCCGGGATTTGAACCCGGGACCTCTCGCACCCTAAGCGAAAATCATACCCCTAGACCAACGAGCCGTTGAGAGATGTGACGAAATAGTGGCGTAGGTGCCGCGGTGAGTATGCCGCTCTCGATATGACGTCACCTCGATATATTACGTGGACGACATTTTTATAGCCAACAAAGAAGGCCATCGTGCTCGATGATTAACATTATAAATAAATGCTAACAAGTTGCCTTTTTTATGATGAGCTATAAATAATAATGAGGAATAAATGGAAAGTGCCGCTTTAGTATCTTAAAAGTATTTTTGTTGCCGAGCTAATAAAATTCCATATCACGTATCTAGACCCCTTGATATCAGTCCCTGCAAATGAGGCTCACTAAATTGGTTTTTTCTTTGGTGCCATTTCTCGATTTCTGGGCTCTACCACTGTACCATACATACATACATACGTATATCACGCCTATTTCTCTTACGGTGTAGGCAGAGCGTAAAAGGCCATAAAAAGCACATTTACGCCACATCTGACAAACATTTGTACGTCATTCAGAAAATTGTGTATCGCCATAGTGACGACAGGTTGTCAGCCCATCGCCTAAAATTGCAATACATATTTAACCCTCGAGTCCCTTAGTCACGTCTTACGGCACCCACGCGAAAGAAATGGGGTGATGCTATTCTAAGCCGACATCACACAACAAACCACCGTACCCTATACCCATTTTTGTATTAGCTATATCTATTACAAAAAAGTCGCTGATCCCAAGAAGAGTGGTGAGCATATAGTATAGTGGATGATGAAGTAAACTAAGTGGTATATCTGTTGTTGCAGGCATGATAGCTGTGGGTGACGGACACATCGAGGTGATGATGACGCTGCGCGAGGACTGGAAGCCGCTGCTGGGGCACTACGCGGGCCCGCTGAGCGTGCTGGTGTGCGCGGCGCTGCTCGTCTGCGCGCTGCCGCTGGCCGGGTAAGCTGCTCGTGGCCATCCATCCTCAGTCTGCCCTTCTCTCATCTAGCCATTGATCTACAACAACCCTAGATTTAGCGCCTCATACAAAATTACGCTAAAATTTTGTCACCTACTGAACTATACAGTCATACATAGCGATTTATATATTCATTGCGTCCGCCTGATTCAAAATATCACAACGAACCTCACCATAATCTATTGAATTCAGCCTTATTTGTTAGCCCGTACTTGGTCATGTTAACAGTTTCGCGGCCAGCCACGCACTGTGAAAAAAGGAGTGCTCGCTTGCAAATTGTGCACTACTTTACCGGCCCACCTTTTGAGCGTACGCGCGTAATCTAGGGTTGTTGTAGATCAATGCATCTAGCTCTGAAATTCCAGCGCAGCACAAGAAACACGCACTCATTTTTAATACCAAAATGGGGCGTGCGTGGAGTTTACAAATGACATAATTTTATAAATCTGCATGGATGTAATTTCAATTGTTTAAAGTAAATATTTTATAAGTTAAAACTGGTAGATTTATCTACTGCAATTTTTACAAAAAAAAATATGTAGGCATTTTTGGTCTATACATATTTTTTTTTACTTACAGTGAAGAATGTTACCTAATTTTGATTGTTAGCACTCCATATTCTCTGTCAAAAATAAAAAATACCAGTGAAAGAATTACTTCGATACGTCAATTAGTTTCCGATTTAGAAGTAAAACAAGGTGCGACCGCTGCTGCGGGCTGCCGGTGACGCTGTGACGTCATCGTACAACACGCTCAGTCTGGCTCACTCAGTCTGCTTGAGGTCGCGCACCCGTGCCGTCGAAAGTTTACTTAAATAATTTTGAAAATGTCCAATCCAAATACTAGGAAATCATGCGTTGTGCCTAAATGAAAAAATACAACTATCAATTCACCGAAAAAGTTGTTTTTTATAGTTCCAAAGGTCGTTAAAATGTGAAAAAAATCCTTTTCATTGCATTCTAAACTGCAATGATAAGGTGTGGTACGTACGCGGTGTTCTGGTGTGATTCAACATTTAACCGTTATCTTATCTCTCTCTCTTTTCGTGTGGGACACCGAGTCGTCCAACGACCCGATGAACCCTGGTGTCAGAGTTTTTCAACCGCCTATTTACCGTTTTGTATGTAACCTACTTACTCTCTTAACTTGAACATAACCAATAGCTTCATCGGCATAGCTGTATAAATGTGACTGTGAGAAAAAAAAATACAAATAAATTTAAAATGTTTGGTAAATCTGTTCAAACATATACAAACATACATACACATATCACGCCTATAATCCCTAGCGGGGTAGGCAGAGCGTAAACAGCCGCAAAAAAATGCCATTCTCACCACCTCTGACAAATGTTTGAGGGTTATTTGGGATATTGTGTATCGTTATAGTGACAGGTTGTCAGCCCATCGCCTAAAGCATATACATTTGAAATAAAAAGTAAATGAAATAAAACGGCCCTACGTATTTTGTTAGTAAAAGAAACAAACAAGTAGAAAAGGTTTAGTACATACATCTGTCACGTTCAACCCAGTACATCTACATCCTAGGTACTTATCCCACTTCCTACTATTCCATTCTAACATATAAAGTATTAAGAATAAGTAGTAGCAAGGAAAGTTTTCTTACCCTTGCATTTTTGCTCCTCGCATTTCGGCGGCAACATCATTATTTGTTGATATATAGGTAATGAGCATCCATTAATGCATCTGACAGACCAAAGCCTTTGACGACGACGAAAAGGCTGAATGCCTAGCTGACAGTCTCGCAGCCCAATGCATCCCCAGCACACTCCCTTACGACTTGACCTTCGCCTCAACGGTCGACTCCGAAGTCGAACGTCTCATCTCACTACCTCCATCGGGCCCTCCACTCAGAGTCATCACTGAGATGGAAGTGCGCAACGCCCTTAAGGCACTCAAGCCCAGAAAGGCTCCAGGACCGGACGGCATCACCAACCGTGTCCTGAAGATTCTCCCCGATCACCTGATCAATCGCCTCACCCTGATTTTGAATGCCGCCATGGCTAGTTGCACCTTCCCAGCTTGCTGGAAGGAAGCAATAGTCATAGGCATTCACAAACCGGGTAAACCGGCAAATGAGCCCACTTCCTACCGCCCGATCAGCCTACTGAACCCTCTCGCCAAACTTTACGAACGCATGATCTATGCCCGACTTCGTGACCACGCGGAACCAACAATCTCATACCTGACGAGCAATTTGGCTTTCGACAACAGCACTCTTGTACCCAACAAGTGCACCGCATTGTCGAACACATCGCTCTTAAGCTAAATGTCTCGTACAAACCGACCCCGACAGGAGCAGCATTTCTCGACGTGGCGAAAGTCTTCGACAAGGTCTGGCACAACGGGCTGGTATACAAGCTGCACCAAGGGCGCGATTGAGTAGGTTATGTATGTAACCTACTTACTCTCTTAACTTGAACATAACCAATAGCTTCATCGGCATAGCTGTATAAATGTGACTGTGAGAAAAAAAAATACAAATAAATTTAAAATGTTTGGTAAATCTGTTCAAACATATACAAACATACATACACATATCACGCCTATAATCCCTAGCGGGGTAGGCAGAGCGTAAACAGCCGCAAAAAAATGCCATTCTCACCACCTCTGACAAATGTTTGAGGGTTATTTGGGATATTGTGTATCGTTATAGTGACAGGTTGTCAGCCCATCGCCTAAAGCATATACATTTGAAATAAAAAGTAAATGAAATAAAACGGCCCTACGTATTTTGTTAGTAAAAGAAACAAACAAGTAGAAAAGGTTTAGTACATACATCTGTCACGTTCAACCCAGTACATCTACATCCTAGGTACTTATCCCACTTCCTACTATTCCATTCTAACATATAAAGTATTAAGAATAAGTAGTAGCAAGGAAAGTTTTCTTACCCTTGCATTTTTGCTCCTCGCATTTCGGCGGCAACATCATTATTTGTTGATATATAGGTAATGAGCATCCATTAATGCATCTGACAGACCAAAGCCTTTGACGACGACGAAAAGGCTGAATGCCTAGCTGACAGTCTCGCAGCCCAATGCATCCCCAGCACACTCCCTTACGACTTGACCTTCGCCTCAACGGTCGACTCCGAAGTCGAACGTCTCATCTCACTACCTCCATCGGGCCCTCCACTCAGAGTCATCACTGAGATGGAAGTGCGCAACGCCCTTAAGGCACTCAAGCCCAGAAAGGCTCCAGGACCGGACGGCATCACCAACCGTGTCCTGAAGATTCTCCCCGATCACCTGATCAATCGCCTCACCCTGATTTTGAATGCCGCCATGGCTAGTTGCACCTTCCCAGCTTGCTGGAAGGAAGCAATAGTCATAGGCATTCACAAACCGGGTAAACCGGCAAATGAGCCCACTTCCTACCGCCCGATCAGCCTACTGAACCCTCTCGCCAAACTTTACGAACGCATGATCTATGCCCGACTTCGTGACCACGCGGAACCAACAATCTCATACCTGACGAGCAATTTGGCTTTCGACAACAGCACTCTTGTACCCAACAAGTGCACCGCATTGTCGAACACATCGCTCTTAAGCTAAATGTCTCGTACAAACCGACCCCGACAGGAGCAGCATTTCTCGACGTGGCGAAAGTCTTCGACAAGGTCTGGCACAACGGGCTGGTATACAAGCTGCACCAAGGGCGCGATTGAGCTGGTTGTTTGAACAACCACTAACTTTTCCGGGCGAGCTCCTGCTCCGCACCATACAGTCAGGTGTAAATTAAAAGCCCCGGGGCTAAAATCATAGGGTCCACAACTAAAAAAAAAAACGCATCTATTTTAGGTAGATTATCCGATTGCCCTTTTTCGAATCCTTCATCCATTTTATGAATCGAATAATATTTACTTTACTATGCCGTGTGATGCCGGCTTAGAATAGCATCTCCCCATTTCATTCCCGTGGGAGTCGTAAGAGGCAACTGAGGGACTCGAGGGTGTGTATTGCAATTTTAGGCGATGGGCTGACAACCTGTCACTATGGCGATACACAATTTTCCGAATAACCCTCAATTATTTGTCGGACATGGCATAAATGTCTGTTTCTTGCGGCCGTTTACGCTCTGCCTACCCCGCAAGGGATTATAGGCGTAATATGTGTGTGTGTGTGTGTGTGTGTGTGTGTGTGTGTGTGTGTGTGTGTGTGTGTGTGTGTGTGTGTGTGTAATATTTACTATTAACGTAATACCTACACGGATGCAAACACAAACAAAATACTGTACAAGCTATTACTCCTACTATAACCGCTGCTGGTGACTTGAGACCTACTAAGCGGAGCGCGGCGCGCGTTGTAATATGACGTCACAAGCGGTCACGTGGCTGTTTGCGGGACTCGATATTTTTTGAAACTTTGAATGCCTATAAAATCAAAACTACTAGGTATTTTTGACTACAACAAAAACTAGTGTATTTGTATACATATAGGCTTTACCGATACAAAATTTCAAGCGATTTGGAATACCTAGTAACATTCTTCAGGGTAGCTTAGGGGCTAGTACAATTGTTAATTTAGAGTAGGAGCACTTCTGGGCAGGTTTTTTGGTGGGTTTTTCCTGTTCAGGAGGTCCGATTAAATTATACGCATGTAAACTACACGCTTTAAAAATCTTGACTTCAATTTGAAACAAATATCGTTTTCAGATGCTGGTGGCGTAAAGTTACATGCCGTGTGATTAACCTGGCCAGCCCCGTGGCAGTGCTTTGATTTTTATTTTTTTATCCCGCCCGAGCCGGTTTTCTATTAGGACATTACAAAATTGTTATAAAAAAAAGAAAATTGTGTGATACAAATTTCTTTTTTTTACAATGACGGTTCATGACGTCAATAAGTGATATGATAATACTATCCTGCATTGAATAAAGAATTTCAATTTCTATAAAGCATCAACTTTACTTTGTGCCGTTAAACCTTAGAAAAGTTTCGACTTGTAATTGAAACAACAGTATGTAAGTGTTGTTTGTTGCAGCGTGTTCTGGTGCTGCTGCTACTGGTGGCGCTCGAAGCGTCGCCGTCCCTTCGACCGCAAGTACGACGCCTGCGTTAAGGCGCTGCTCGCCATACTGCTCATCGGGCTGCTCACGCTCTTCTTGTAAGTCACGCGTCCAAACGTACCATACATAGCGAATTCAAATGGGGATAACGATTTTTCTGAAACGGCCCTCAATTATTTGTCAGGGCGTTGGCAACCGTATTTTTACGGCCGGTAATGCGAGGGATGAAGGCGTGATATGTGTATGTGCAATGTGTCTTAGAGTCTTGCCGGAAGAGGGTCGTTTTTGTAAAGGACTGACTCATAGAAAATAATTGGAAGAGTTGGATGTCTTCGCGGTCTTAAAAGAAATCTCATTCATCAAAAAGTCAGAGAGAAACGTTCATCTGCCTGACACCCTTAAGACTAATGTGTTGGTGCTTCAGGTTCGGCGTAGTGGTGGCGTTTGCGACAGACAGCCAAGTGGAGAGCGGCACGGCGGAAGCGCCCGGCGCAGTGAGAGCCGGCATCAAAGACGCGCGCGAGTTCCTGAACGCGACGCAGGCGCACGCGCGCTGGCTGCTCGTCAACAACTACCGCGAGCTCGACCGCCGGCTGGGCGCGCTGCTACACAGTCAGTTTGACACACTATTTACTCATAAATAAATAAAAATCTTTTTCAATAGCAATGGAAATGAAATAGACTTAAGCTACTACCTTGAGGAATACCACAAGTTATTCACAAATCGTCACTACATAAATAATATATTATGTTTAGAAACGAGTTTACTAATAATTTGAGTTTTGTTCCGTGCCACAAAAACATTGACGGAGGAGTTTTAAAGATGTAATATTATCGACATTTTATCAAACGCGTCGGTTCGGTCGACGAGTCACTATCGTAGACTTTGAACTATTGGCAGGATGTTAACCAAAGCTTGTACGTTGCAGGCAGCGGTTTGACGATCTCGCTGCAACTGGGCGAGTTCAGCCGCGCGGTGTCGGTGACCACACTGCATGCGATGGTGGGCGCATTGGACGGCGTGCAGGCTGACCTGCGCGGCGTGCGCGCCCACACCGCGCAGTTGCGCACCAACGCCGAGCGGCTCAACGAAGGTACGTCACTTTATTTCAGGTGACAGACGCGATTCACACCGACGATTTAAGTAAGGCGTTAGATAGTGTCGAACATTATTAAATGCTAGTAAATAATCTATCATTATTTTCTTTGACGAAATGTTCCTGAAATAGTTAGCATTCTAATTCAAATCGACATTGCAAGATCAAAAGTACCAAGCGATTAGTCAGATTACTGAGGTTACTTCGGGTCTTCCACAGGGGTTGCACCTGGGTCTTATACTTTTTAATAAAGTTTGACGTCTAACCATTAGGTATTCGAATACACCCAAACTCATACGTTATGAATAAAAATGTTTTTTTTTTGTCGCAGTGTTGCGCAGCGTGAAGGGTCAGCTGCTGCGCACGCTGGCGTCGTGCGACCGCCCCGCGTGCAAGCGGCTTCAGGAGAAACATAAGATCGGACAGCTCGACACCGAAATACACTACAGCCAGGTAACACACATATACACACCAGATTTTGCAGATCTGTGCAAACATTCGAGCCTATTATATCGACCTATACAATCATAACTCATCGTATTATATCAAGTCACTCGCTATCCATCGTGCAGGTCATCAACCTTCCTGGAATGTTCCTCTCTAAGTAACATTAAGCTCAAGTCGAAACTTCAAACTTGGCAACTTATGACCCCTTAGGGTTTGGATAAAACTAGTAAATTAACCGGTACTGCTTTACGGCATTGTGACGAAGGTTTTTCGATATAACATCTGTCATCAACACCGATCCCATTATTCTTAATTAATGCAATTCCTTCATTTTCCTTTTTAATTGTTTTCCTTACTCTATCTAGCTTATCACTAAAATGCTTTAAATGTTTCATGCTTTCCAAAGATGCTCGATCTTTACTTTCCGACGGTAAGTCTTTGTTAGTTATTTTATTCAATCTGTGTTAAGTCTTGGGTAACATTTGGGCTTTTTAAACTCATTTTTCATTCGTGTTTTTCATTAGGTTAATTAATCTCACGATAGTACTTCTAAAGTTCAGAGTAATAATATTATTTTTGGTAAAGTAAGTAAACTGGAAATGGCAAGACAATCATAATGAGCAAATACTTCACAAAACATAATACTACCTCTATAAAATAATAGTGTATGATATTGTTTGTATGTGTAGATGCCGGACGTGTCGGAGCTTCTGAACAACGTGACGTCATTGCTGGAGTCCAACATCAAGGCGGAGGTCGCTGAGGGGCAGGCAGTGTTCCGGAACATCCAACGAGAAATACAGCGCAGTGTGGACGAGCACATACCGAGCGTGCAAGAAGCTCTTACTGAAACAGGTAGGATAATGAACCAAGTTACAAGTACGATTTGGCTGTTCATTAGTGTATTCTTATAGGTTTAATTCTCCTTTGAAGGTCGATTTTTTCGATGTTGGACGGGATTTGTCTGTGAGAAAAATAAAATTTGGTCAAGGCTTTTGAGAAGGTCTCTATACCAGTACTACCAGTGCTTCTTAAAAATCTTGAAATTATTAGCATAACAAGGAGCGCAATGTTATGTATCTAAAAAAAAATTGTGAAACAGATCTCAATGTCAAAAAGTTTACACAATGATATCTTGCTTTTGCGTGGTGGCTCTCTCAAGGGAGCATTCTAGGACCTACCTTATTTGTATGACACACAAACTGAACGTGTGTATTGAGTGATCTCCAATAAGGACTTACATATAAAGCCCTCAAAGGCCGTCATGTGTGATATGCTAATGTAAGAAGACCTTAAGAATTCCCATGTGATAGCAAATAAATGAATTATATTCTTACATCAAGTCTCGTGGGTCAGGCAGAGCGTTACATTCAATATTTTTATGAAGTGAAGTAAATTTTGTTATGTGTAGGTGCGAAGCTGGAGCACGTGGCGGACGAGATCTCGTGGCTGGCGGGCAACGCGAGCGCGCGGCTGCAGGAGCAGGGCGCGCTCGCCGACACCATGCAGCGGCTGCACGCGCACTACGCGCCCTACCGCCGCGCGGCCGGGGGCGCCGCCGCCGCCGCGCTGCTCGCCGTCAGTATACCAACAAACACACACTACTTACTTTCGTATGAGACACCGAGCCGACCGACGACCCGATTAAGCTGGCGTCAGAGTTCTTCAACCGCCTAAGTAGGCTTCTGACATGGTTGACACTACCGTCTAAGTAATCATAGACAGCAACCGGGACCGACGGCTTAACGTGCCCTCCTAAGCATGGAAACTTCTTTCTTACAGATAATCAGGTTATTCAGCCTACAATAAAAACACACATTAAATCGTAGCTACAACATTAATTTGAACTCAAAATACCTGTTCACACATTGCGTTTTTAAACCCATGAAATTATCGATCGTATGCGCTAAGTAATTCTGACAAATATGATCAACCCATACATACATGAATACATAAATCACGCCTATATCCCTTACGGGGTAGGCAGAGCGTTAACGGCCGTAAAACAGATATTAACACCACATCTGAGTAAACGGATATTAACACACATGATCAACCCGTGTTGCCTAAAATTGCAATACACATGAAAATTTCTTACGACACCTGCGGAAAACAACAGAGTCACAGAATAATAACTAGTAACTAGCGTTACAGAAGCTTTACTTCGCAATGGTTTTCAAAGAAATATGTACTCAATTTGATAGACAATATGATTTAATTTAGCTCGCGTTCCAGTCAACCACGTCTTCATTTACATACCTGCCAAATATTTTTTTGAGGGAATATGAGCCGCGGTCTAGGGTTGCTTACTTCGAGAAACTACTTACGCCATCTAGCGCACAACACGAGCGTTTACTCCTACTTTTGGCGGGCACGCAGCAGGCAGCGACGAGTACGTTCATGTAGTCTAAGACCTAGCAGCATAATTGTATATGCTATACGATTATTGCCGAAGATTTAATTCAATGAAGTAACAAACCTGCAATAGTCCTTGCATCAGGCGGGTGCTGGCTCTGGGTGTACGAGTACTTCTATAGTGCAGACAGAGCAAGTATCCGCTTGATGTACACATCACAACACATTATTTGGTATAAAAAAGGCCTCTGTGCTGTTGGCTTTGGCCCCACACATGCCTCAAAGGACCGGGTCCCTGTGGGCCCGAGATCCGAAAAGAATACCAACATAATAATAATAAAATGTATACTAATAATAATAATATTATAATGTATACTAATTTTTTTCCCGTGGGTGTCGTAAAAGGCGACGACGAAAAATTTTAGGCGATGGGCTGACAACCTGTCACTATGGCGATTCACAATTTTCTGAATGACCCTAAAATGTTTGTCAGACGTGGCGTAAATGTCCGTTTTTAGCGGTCGTTTACGCTCTGCCTACCCCGCAAGGGATTATAGGTGTGATATATGTATGTATGTATGTTTTCGTCTGTCCATCTTGCAAAAAATTGACGAGAAAGTTAAACAAATAGCGCACGCGTGTGACTTCTTTCGCTTGCGGCAGCCCGCTAGATTAGCCCTTTCGCAGAGGCCGGCGCCTGGAGGTATGTTTTCAATACCTACACGCGGAGTGACACAGGCCTGACAGAGTCGATGTTACCCAAAGCCGGCATCCTGAGCAACATTTACATTAACATTTTGTGAAGTGTTTTTGTGTGTTCATTCATCTGTGAAATATTTTCAGCAAATTACATCTTGTCGTGTGATGCCGGCTTTGACTAACATCATCCCATATTTTTCCCGTGGAACTCGAGGGTGTGTATTGCAATTAAAAGCGATGCGCTGTAACTATGGCGACTAAATTTTCCGAATGACCCTTAAATATTTGTCAAACGTGGCGTGAATGTCCATTTTTGCAGCTTTTTACGCTCTGCCTACCCAGCAACGGATTGTAGGCGTGATGTGTGTGTGTATGTAGACTACAGGGTGTTGTGTGTCGCAGATGACGCTGGTGTTGTCGTGGGGGCTGCTGTGCGGCGTGTGCGGCAAGCGGCCCGACGTGTACGGCGCCTCCGACTGCTGCAACAAGGGCGCCGGCTCCAAGTGCCTGCTGTGGTCAGTCCGCACTACAACAATACTACCCTCAGAACCTGATCCACCGAATATTGCTTGGCCTGTTTTTGTCCAAACAACTGTTAAAAAATTGCCCTCGAAGTTCCCTACATACTAAATTACATGAAAATCGATTGAGTCACGATTCACGATTATAAAGAACATATAATGAGCTCAGGATACTAATTACAAATCTAGTATCCTGAGCTCAGTGAAGGAATCAAAAGCACGAGTTGTGAATAAACTTGCTCTCGTGTGGGACGCACCACTTTACACCTCACTCAGTGAGAAAATTCTGATAACGTTGTTGTCGGTTAGGGAAATTAGCTGTACAGCTCGAATGTTTCAGACAAAATAAATTTTTCCTCCAAATTAATTCTTTGACGGCGCGTTCAGAAAAACCGCATGTCTCAATAATATTCAGAAATGTCAAGTATTAAGGTAATAGAACAAAACGTTTACAAAAAAAAAATTACTGGCTGCAATAATGTTCAAAAAGCACCGCGGCTGTTGTTATGATAAAATGAGATGTTCGAAATTCAAATCACTTTTCCATCAGTAGATTAAAAAGACTTTAGCCCACTGAATTTACGCAGGAAAACTGTTCTTTTCAAGCTAGAGAGGTGAAAATAATAAATAAATAAATATCCTGGACATTTCATCTAGCCCCAAATTAAGCAAAGCTTGTCTATGGGAACTAGATAGCTAATATTAATACGTATATACCTTTATTTTGTAAATAAATACATATTATACATATAAACACCCAGACTAAACACAAATATCTGAAAATGACTTAACAAATATTAGTGTCTTGTGGGGATCGAACCCACGACCATTGGTGTAGCAGGCAGGGGTGCTATCGAACGTGGTATAATGTTTGTGTGTGTGTGTGTGTGTGTGTGTGTGTTGCAGCGGCATGGCGCTGATATTCGTGGTGGGCGGGGCGGTGGCGCTCGTCATGCTGGTGTACTTCGCGGTGGGCGTGGCCGCGCAGCGACTGCTCTGCGACCCACTCACGTACGTACACAACACTATTCATACTACTTATGTTATAAATGCGAAAGCTTGTATGTTTGTTTGTTACTTCTTCATGTTGTGAACGAATGCCCACTTCGCTGTTTTCCCGGTGTTATAGCTCATGTGCACAAGCACACTCCTGGCGCAGAGAGCTGGCTGAAAAACCTAGACATTGACGTATGATCCAAGCAGGGATTGCTATACGATATGATGATGACTTCTTCAAAACTAAGAATTCATCTACATCAGCCTATTGCAGTCCTCTGCTGGGCGTAGGCCTCCCCCAGGGTACGCCGTAGGGCACGATCTCTCGTGTACGCCATCCAGTCGCTACCAGCCGCCTTTTTAAAGTCATCGGTCCATCTGGCCGGAGGTCGTCCAACACATATAAAAGGTCCTATTAAATTCAGTGCAAATATTTTTTGGATAAAAAATGAATCTCCCATACAAAGTGACACATTTTTATATGGGAGGGCCAATTGATGACCGCTCATTTCGTAAACCTACCGATATTATTAGCTTAAATTAAACTTTAGTGAACAAGTGGAGCCCCCGAATAACATTTTAGAAAAAACAACACTTTTATCCCTTTTTATTTAAATAATTTAAAACTGCTCATTCTAAAAGGTCGTAAGTGCATGATGACGTCAGAATACGATTATTAAAATGGTATCACTACAATTCTTGAAAATAATAAAATATAATGGCAATACTGATGATTGAAAGATGATTGACAGCGACATTACCATACATTTCCAGGGTTGCCAACCGTACAATACAAGGTTCCTCGTACGAATACGAAACTATGGTCTCCCGTACGACACGCGAGGACAAGTATTCACTTCTGTACGAGGTTTTGGAATTTTTCATAAATTTGCTTGCAAATGCTGATTGCAAACGATTTTACGTATTGAAATGTTTTGATTAAATTGGATGTTAAAGAAGTCTAAAGGCGGAAACATACTATCTGACGCACCCATCAGCCGCGGCTTAAGACAGTGTGCACGGAGTGTCCGCGGACGAAATTCGTCTATGGTCGCGGTCGCGATGATGACATCGAGCAACGAGTAGGACGAAATTTTTTATTTAACTGTGGCCACATTGTATTGTCTACCAAGAAATTAGATAAAAAGAAGCGTTTACGTGTTTACGTCCACGAAATAAATTAAAAGCGACCCCAGAGTCTAAAGGCCAGTGCACATTGTCTATGGCATCCGACCGGCTAGATATCTCTCTCAGACTGTGCGCGACTTAGATAGTTTGCAGTTTCACATAAATTACTACACAGATTCAAATAAGTCGCGGCTGACGGACGCGGCTGATGGAGGCGTTAGATAGTATAGTTCCGCCTTAATTAGGAAGTAAAAAACGTTGCAGAATGGGAGGGTGGAAGGGAAAAGAGAAAGACGAAGACGCACAAACTTTACTCAAATTAAGAAACGGAGAGTCTACGAGTCGTGACTAACGTAACTTTAGTAGAGTCGTGTAGTACTAAGAGGTCAAAACCCCAGCAGGAAAGACACAAGTGTGGGAATACCACACTGCTGGACATAGGCCTCCCCCTATAAGGGGTTATTTGCCATACTCACCACGCTTAGCAGGTGGAATGGCGAGCGAAGTGTAAGGTGTTGTATTCACTGACAACGCTGCTGCCCATTTCCTGGAGTCATCCCTTAGTCGGCTTTAACGACACCGGGGTAGATATTGATAAGCATTTTGTTTTGCCTTTGGCATCTAATCTAGTAACTTAGTCAGTTGGTACTGTCCGGTAGTTACCTACTTGTTGGCGTGTGACATGTCAACACGGCCCGCATCTGGTGTGGCATGTTCATGGCATGTTTCTTAAGCTTCCAGTTCCATATTGGTTCCATATATTACAACCGGTGCGTCGACGCGCGTGCTTCATTTGCATAGACGTACAAGCCACAGTCTGCGCTAGCCTTAAGTGTTTCAGTACGAAAAAAAATCCCAGTTGGCAACCCAGCCAACTATGTACTTTGACGTTATTGACAGTTTTGGCGCTCATGATGCGCTTTTTTTTGTAAATTTACGTCTACAAACGGATGTGTTTTTTTTGCAGGATAATCATCGTATTGTGACGTCACAAGCACGATTTCAGAAAATTGATTATTTTTTCCTAGATTTTCAACAGAAAAATTTGATACTATTTCACTATGAATCTGCAATCAGAAATCTCCGAAATGGTCATAGAAAAAGTGGATATTATGAAATTTGAGCGCTTGTCAATTGCTTTCATCATTCGATTTATAAGCCGCGGAGAAAATTGTTCAGTTTCACAAGAAGAACTCACCCTAAAAATATTGGTACCGAAAATTCTTCTATATACCGGCAGCGGGGTAGGCAGAGCATAAACGGTCGAAAAACAAAAATTTACGCCACGTCTGACAAACATTTCAGGGTCAATCAGAAATTTTTGTATCGCTTTAGAGATAGGTCGCCTTAAATTGAATAAAAATTTGACTTCCACGGAAAAGAAACGGGGCGATGCTATTCTAAGTGGCTTTTGACGTCTGCTACTAGATTTCTCTAACTGTATTGCGTATTGCGTCTTGCCTTTGGTTTTGATCAGGTACAGAATGACAGCGTTTACATCAAGTTAAAATGGGTATATGGATGCGAGGCATAGTATTTATATTCATATAATTATTTGCATTCAAATGGTACAATTTGTTCTTAGGTTAGGTAGGTATATAGTTTCACATTTGATGCCTGCAAAAGGCATAGCAAATTTACCGGCTATTTCTAGGTCATTTAGCAAATTTATTTAAAAACAGAATTAAATGACTAATTAGTTCATCTTGAATGTATGTTTAAACTTCTTCTGGTTCGTCCGACGATCCGATTAACTTCGGTGTGACAGTTTTACGACCGCCTGTCTTGACCAATCTTATATGAGTATCTTTTCGTCTTCTACGATAAGCCACTTGTAGCAAAGCGGGTGAAGGAACATTTACTTACACTATGAACTCATTAAATTACCGTGTGATGCCGGCTTAGAATAGCCTCACGGCTCACCCCACTTCTTACCCATGGGTGTCGAAAGAGTTGTGCATTGCAATTTTAGGCGATGGGCTGACAACCTGTCACTATAGTGATACACAGTTATCTGATTGACCCTCAAACTTTTGTCAGACGTGAAATGTTGAAATTGAAATTGATATTCTTTATTCAATGTAGGATAGTATTATCATATCACTTATTGACGTCATGAACCGTCATTGTAAAAAAAAGAAATTTGTATCACACAATTTTCTTTTTTTTTTATTAATGATGGGTTTGCTCTTGACTCTAGTCTAGGTCATAGGACAGAGACATTTATAATAATTTTGTAATGTCCTAATAGAAAACCGGCTCGGGCCGGATAAAAAAAATACGTGGTGTTAATATCCGTTTTACGGCCGTTAACGCTCTGCCTACCTCTTACGAGATATAAGCGTGATTTATGTATGTATGAACTCATTACAAAATCATTTTTTATAACAACGGTTTGATATTGTAGCGAGCCCCGCGGGAACCGGCTGTTGAACGACGTGGAGCGGTTCGTGGAGCTGGAGAAGGCGCTGTTCAACGAGAGGCGCGACCCCGACTTCAACCTCACCGCCGTCATGCTGCGGTGCCACCGGAACCACACCGTCTACAAGGTACATACCACTAAAATATTCAATTGTTATTATATTGAAGCTAATAAACATAAACATAAATATACTTTATATACACTCGTCTCATAATGTTCGAATTATGAATTCGAAAACAGATGCATAATGACCTACTTTATGCATTCTGCCTATAAAAACTAGGGTTTACTATAAATTACAGAAGCGTAATGACTTAATGACAAAACTCTTAATACGATAAAGTTGAGAAATGAAACGAAGTTTTTTTTCCAATACTCAAATCGCTTTCTTCCGCCGCACCTGACAGTTGTTGTTGTACGGTAATTTTTCGGATGTTGTTCAGTTGTTTTAATAGGTTTTTGTATTGTTGTTGTTCAGATGTTGATTAGTCGTGGTTCAGATGTTATTCCGATGTTGTTCAGTTGTTGTACAGATGTTGTTCAGATGTTGTTCAGTTGTTGTACAGATGTTGTTCAGTTGTTGTTTCGATGTTGTTCAGTTGTTGTTCAGATGTTGTTCAGTTGTTGTTCAGATGTTGTTCAGTTGTTTAGTTAAGTTACTGTTAAGACTCCACATCTAAACAACTGCTAAAGTATAAATTTTTAAAAATTCATATCAAGCCATATTACGTTCTCGTATTGAATTTGTCCTTGTATCGGGCCTTGCAATGGCCGGTGCGTACGTTTAGAAAAGTGTTTCTGAGTTTATTTGGAGAGTGTAGATAAAATACTGTATGCAACTGCTATAATTAGGCATTAGAATGCTCGTGTCAAACTATTATCACACTCGGCTGCGCCTCGTGTGATAAACAGACACTCGCATTCTAATGACCCCCATTATACGACAGTTGCATAAACTACTATTATGGCACAAAAACAAGAAATGGACATACAGATAGAAAAGAACAATATAGGCGGCCTTATAGCTAGGTAGCTATTATAACTTTTTAAGCACTCGCGATCACTTTCACTCATTTTAAGTATTAGACCGGGTCTATCGCGATAGTATTTAGGTAAATATTAGTAATTTACCTGTGTCCCGACGTTTCAACACAGTTTCATGTATTGTGGTCGCGGGTTGACTGACGTCCCAGCGAGTTGTCATCTAGGCGGCGGGTGACGAAAGTAGGTAGCTATGTCTACCAGACAACCTTAGGGTTAAAGAGAGTAGATTTGCTAATCTTATTATTAAACGAACAAGTATTACTCGTCATGTGGGTTTACACGATTAACTTGTTTTTTAGTTTGTAGAGAGTTTATCCCTCTAGCTAGAAGAGCTAGTTATTATATTGAAGCTAATTATTTAATACACGGGAAAGTTTTATCTTTGTAAAGAAGTTTATATACACTCGTCTCATAATGTTCGAATTATGAATTCGAAAACAGATGCATAATGACCTACTTTATGCATTCTGCCTATAAAAACTAGGGTTTTCTATAAATTACAGAAGCGTAATGACTTAATGAGAAAACTCTTAATACGATAAAGTTGAGAAATGAAACGAAGTTTTTTTTCCAATACTCAAATCGCTATCTTCCACCGCACTTGACAGTTGTTGTTGTACGGTAATTTTTCGGATGTTGTTCAGTTGTTTTAATAGGTTTTTGTTCTGTTGTTGTTCAGATGTTGATTAGTTGTTGTTCAGATGTTATTCCGATGTTGTTCAGTTGTTGTTCAGTTGTTGTACAGATGTTGTTCAGTTGTTGTACAGATGTTGTTCAGTTGTTGTTTCGATGTTGTTCAGTTGTTGTTCAGATGTTGTTCAGTTGTTGTTCAGTTGTTTAGTTAAGATATTGTTAAGACTCCACATCTAAAAAACTACTAAAGTATAGATTTTTCAAAAATTCATATCAAGCCATATTACGTTCTCGTATTGAATTTATCCTTGTATCGGGCCTTGCAATGGCCGGTGCGTACGTTTAGAAAAGTGTTTCTGAGTTTTTTTGGAGAGTGTAGATAAAATAGTGTATGCAACTGCTATAATTAGGCATTAGAATGCTCGTGTCAAACTATTATCACACTCGGCTGCGCCTCGTGTGATAAACAGACACTCGCATTCTAATGACCCCCATTATACGACAGTTGCATAAACTACTATTATTTGTTATCTATCACTATTGCGGTCCATTAGGAGTCGCATCTTTTAAAACGTCTGATATAGATCAGCTAGCACAAATTTGACAACCAACGGTACATTCAAATAACTTTCATAATCTCTCTATTGCATCAGTATGCCCTGAATGGAACCATTGTGATTCATCTCTTGTTTCTCAATAAGTTCTGTGGAGAACTATTAATTGTGATAATATCATAGCCGCTATCCCACTTCTGATATCGACTCCTCGCAGACGTTCCAGCTGCACCGCTTGTACGACCTGGACGAGCTGCGGCTGCGCATGTCCGGCGAGCTGGAGCGCCGCGTGACGTCACTGCGAGCGCGGTACCGCCCCCCCGGGAGGCTCACCATCCTCAAGCCCTCGGCCAAGGCCAAGCTGAGGCAACTGGCCGAGACGGGGCTGTCCGACTTCGACTTCGACAAGATCTTGCATGCGGTAAGTAGTCAGTGAAATAACTAGTTTACCGTTCGGCAGGCTTACTTTACTGAAGCCTTCAGCTAAGGTTAAGCTGAGGCAATTAGCAGTGGTAGCACAACTGCCTACTACTAGGAGTAGGCCTTTGATATGGTTGTCAAACGACCGCCGTCTAAGTACCGCTGCCGAGCACTGCAAGCTTTGCAACCTGTTATACATATTGTGTAATAGTTGAGTAATATTATGCTTGCAGCTGGAAACGAACATCACATCGCTCGCGCTGGACGAGCTGGCGCAGCAACTGGAGCAGACGGCGAGCAGCCTGCAGGGCCGCGCGGGCTTCACTGACGTCGCCCACTCGCTACGCAACGCGTCGCAGCGACTCACATACGCACAGGTACATACTGGAGCAGCCTGCAGGGCCGCGCGGGCTTCACTGACGTCGCCCACTCGCTACGCAACGCGTCGCAGCGACTCACATACGCACAGGTACATACTGGAGCAGCCTGCAGGGCCGCGCGGGCTTCACTGACGTCGCCCACTCGCTACGCAACGCGTCGCAGCGACTCACATACGCACAGGTACATACTGGAGCAGCCTGCAGGGCCGCGCGGGCTTCACTGACGTCGCCCACTCGCTACGCAACGCGTCGCAGCGACTCACATACGCACAGGTACATACTGGAGCAGCCTGCAGGGCCGCGCGGGCTTCACTGACGTCGCCCACTCGCTACGCAACGCGTCGCAGCGACTCACATACGCACAGGTACATACTGGAGCAGCCTGCAGGGCCGCGCGGGCTTCACTGACGTCGCCCACTCGCTACGCAACGCGTCGCAGCGACTCACATACGCACAGGTACATACTGGAGCAGCCTGCAGGGCCGCGCGGGCTTCACTGACGTCGCCCACTCGCTACGCAACGCGTCGCAGCGACTCACATACGCACAGGTACATACTGGAGCAGCCTGCAGGGCCGCGCGGGCTTCACTGACGTCGCCCACTCGCTACGCAACGCGTCGCAGCGACTCACATACGCACAGGTACATACTGGAGCAGCCTGCAGGGCCGCGCGGGCTTCGCTGACGTCGCGCACTCGCTACGCAACGCGTCGCAGCGACTCACATACGCACAGGTACATACTGGAGCAGCCTGCAGGGCCGCGCGGGCTTCGCTGACGTCGCGCACTCGCTACGCAACGCGTCGCAGCGACTCACATACGCACAGGTACATACTGGAGCAGCCTGCAGGGCCGCGCGGGCTTCGCTGACGTCGCGCACTCGCTACGCAACGCGTCGCAGCGACTCACATACGCACAGGTACATACTGGAGCAGCCTGCAGGGCCGCGCGGGCTTCGCTGACGTCGCGCACTCGCTACGCAACGCGTCGCAGCGACTCACATACGCACAGGTACATACTGGAGCAGCCTGCAGGGCCGCGCGGGCTTCGCTGACGTCGCGCACTCGCTACGCAACGCGTCGCAGCGACTCACATACGCACAGGTACATACTGGAGCAGCCTGCAGGGCCGCGCGGGCTTCGCTGACGTCGCGCACTCGCTACGCGACGCGTCGCAGCGACTCACATACGCACAGGTACATACTGGAGCAGCCTGCAGGGCCGCGCGGGCTTCGCTGACGTCGCCCACTCGCTACGCAACGCGTCGCAGCGACTCACATACGCACAGGTACATACTGGAGCAGCCTGCAGGGCCGCGCGGGCTTCGCTGACGTCGCGCACTCGCTACGCAACGCGTCGCAGCGACTCACATACGCACAGGTACATACTGGAGCAGCCTGCAGGGCCGCGCGGGCTTCGCTGACGTCGCCCACTCGCTACGCAACGCGTCGCAGCGACTCACATACGCACAGGTACATACTGGAGCAGCCTGCAGGGCCGCGCGGGCTTCGCTGACGTCGCGCACTCGCTACGCAACGCGTCGCAGCGACTCACATACGCACAGGTACATACTGGAGCAGCCTGCAGGGCCGCGCGGGCTTCGCTGACGTCGCGCACTCGCTACGCAACGCGTCGCAGCGACTCACATACGCACAGGTACATACTGGAGCAGCCTGCAGGGCCGCGCGGGCTTCGCTGACGTCGCGCACTCGCTACGCAACGCGTCGCAGCGACTCACATACGCACAGGTACATACTGGAGCAGCCTGCAGGGCCGCGCGGGCTTCGCTGACGTCGCGCACTCGCTACGCAACGCGTCGCAGCGACTCACATACGCACAGGGACTTTATACACAGGGTGTAAGAGACAGCCCTCCGAATACTTACAGGATGCACTCAGACTACACACTGAATAACCTCCCGTAAAAAATATTTTAGGAAAGGCAAAAAATCGTGAATTTGTGTGAGAGGTCGATTTATTTGGTCGCTTCCTGACATATGTTCTTAGGGGAAAGTTGTTCAATTTCATGGTCTGCATGCACCCTACAAGTATTCGGAGGGCTGTCCCTTACACCCCGTATATATCAAATAACTTGATTGTTGTATTACTAGAAAAATATGCTCTGCAGTTAGGTTTGTTTATTGATTTTTCTCTGTATTAATGAGCGTTTCAAAAAAGGACACTTTCGATAAATGAGTTTATATTTCAATAGTCTCAATAGTATAATGAAATAACATGTTGTTCTATTTATGAAAACTTTAGAAAAAAAATTACTACTTTGATGAACCGATTTATCTATTAATAAACTCTACACTACGTAGTAGTATTATATTATCTGTGACACTACATACATACAACTCATATAAGAACATAGATACAAAACAAAACTATTAACCTGAACATTTTGTGTTGAGCAGACGGACATCGTGACCTCGCTACTGAGCAACGCGTCAGCTCTCAACGACACGGCGACGCGGCTGCGCGACGCGCTGCGGTTCAACCACTCCTCGCTGAAGGAGGCCATTTCCTACCTCATGCACGAGACCAGCCAGGCCGAGACCTTCCTCAACACGCAGGGAGCCGACATTATACAGAATGTGAGTATCTGCCCATTCTTCTTCTTAACATGCGGGACACCGAATCGACGAACAACCCGATGAACCCTGGTGTCAGAGTTTTTCAACCACCTACTACTACTAGTAGGCTTCTGGCATGGTCCGCCCGACCGTCTTCTAAGTAATCAAAGACAGCAAACGGAACCGACTGTTTAATGTGCGCTTCGAAGCACGGATAGCCTGACTCTTATCCAAGAACCTGAGTAATTTGTAGGAGATCCAATTTTATATTCCATAATACGTCTTATGTTTCTTAAACTCCTGGACTAAGTTTTGTTACGTTTGACTTTCGCGATCGTTTTGATATTATTTTTAAATGAAATAGGGTAATTGGATTGCCCGGGTGGCGCCTTTAGTCTCCCAGATTGCTACCGCATTAAGGTTTTATTAATTTCCTTCACAGATGACGCAAGAGTTCGCTTCGGTTATAGCTGGATTAGTGAACTCGTATCTCGACCACGTGGTGTTGTCAGCTCAGACTGAGGTGGGGCGCTGCGGGCCGCTGTCGCGCGCCTTCAACGCCACCAGGGACGCGCACTGCCACAAGATACTCATGCCTATTGTAAGGAATAATAATACTTTTCAAAATTTGTAACATAGCTCGAGGCCAATGGGGCTTGAATTATACTTACTTCGGTTCAGTTTCTATTATTCCATAAAATGTGATATATGAAAAATAACTGTTTTAAATGTATTCTTCAAAATAAAATTTCATTAGCAAATATGCTTTAATTGCTTGCGAAGCTGCGAAGCAATCACTTTGCTACATTCTGCAAACACAAAGTTGAATGTTGGACTTGCAAAAGAAATTGCCAGACGCTACTGCATATTCACATTCATGCTTACGTGTCGCCGGTGATGGATTTCATGGCCGCATGTGTAGTTTAAATCACATGTGCACATATTGAATTTCATCCATTTATTTTCCCAGAATGGTTACTGGATGGCTTTGTCGTGGTGCATCCTGCTGTTTGTACCACTCCTCGTGGTGTCCCAGCGCCTCGCCAAGCTCTACCTGCATCTCGACCCCTACCCCGGACCGCTCGTTGAGGCGTGAGTATCCATCCCATATACTGAAACATGGCTCAGCTTTAAATTTAATCGAGATCAGACGGTCATAGAAATGTTCATAACAAGTAATCACAAATGCCATCAGAAAATTTGTGTTGACAATAGAATTTATGGTCTCTCATAAAATAATAATATGATCCTCATAACTTTTATATTTCTTTATGTTAAAGTTAAGAGCGAAAGAAAAACTGATACATTCATGTTATTCGGATCACATTATACTAAGAAATGATTGATATTTATCAAATCAGCATAACATTTTAGTAACTTGACTTACTATGAAAATGGAAATCAATTGATAAAATCACTTTGGAAGCCATGTGATATTCACCAAATACGAATATCCTATAGAAATGATCATGGAAATCCTTGTAAGAAAATAAGACTATGTTTATCCTGCGAAGGTGTTACTCAAAATCAGAAATAGCTAAGATATCATACATCGCTCATCACCATTGTTCTATATTAGTTCGCAGGCGCACTACGGCTACCTCTAGAGTCTGATCTCCACTCTGACAAGTAAAATAGCTAGTAAACCGAATCTCTCTTTTGTTCATTTACGTTAGAAAAGCGATCCATTTAACTTGCTACTGAACTCGTTGAAGTGTAAATCAGTCTGACTGGAGAGTGCGTCCGCGAGCTGTGAGGGTGACCACACTTTACAACGGCGCTTTACTGTCTTTTTGCTCTGATGCCTCGGCTTTAGTCTCGGCCAGATAATTCTAAGATATAATCGGCGATGGAGCGAAATCCTGCAGAAAAGGGCACCGGCATTCTCATTCGAGTTTATATACAACTACAACTAATCGCATTTAACGCCGTTGAACACTGGCAATAAACGTCACGATATGATTGTTCGCTGTCGATTCGTAAAGTACTACCATCTACCGTCTAAGTGTGGACACCTTCATTCATTTATTTCTTATTATTTTCCTTTAGTTGTTCACCTAATTTCCTTTTAGTTGTTATGTTTTGTCGTCGCTGTGTTAACACGAGTTTGTTGTTGCGTGGTCTGCCCGGGTTTGTTGTGCACCTCATCCTATATCCAGTAGATTGCGATTTCCAAGATTCGATTCCCGGCTGGCATGTTCGCTGGGTGGTGGAAAAACTCAAGACAATATGATTAACGACAGAAAAGACCATATGGAGTCAAGGTCTACTTCTGATTTGGCAGATTTTATGTGAAATTCACCTTTGCCACAAGATTTACGCAGTTCTGTTATATATATTCTTATTTTAATTTTGTATTTCTGCATCCTAATTATCTTATTATACTTGTAGGCTGCTTATTTTCTTGAGTTACTTGCACTCTGCGAATATGTGTACGGCTGTTGAACCAAAGGTTGTGTTTTGAGTAACTAAAGTACACGATGAACAATTAACACATTCGTTCTTTAATTTACTCTCGCCAATGGAGATGTAATTCAAAAATATATTTCATCATCTTCATCTGAAAGAAATAAGAATGTTAAAGAATGACAGAAATCAATCAATAAGTAATTTATTCTATTTGGTATTTCTCCATTGGCACATTTTGTATGTTTCTCCAATGTATCCATGGTTGTATGTATTAAGAATATTTTGTTAGCGGATACAGCACGTCTCTGTTTGGTCGAAGAGCTTACGAAAATGCTTTATATTTGCGTAATATTTGAAACCTTAGGTGATAAAAATCTGATCAATATTTCGTTCTTATAAATAAGTAACATATTTCAATTTGGAGAAAACGTCCATAAGACCCCCAGAATAGTTTATTTTCTTACCGCTTGGAAAGTTTTTACTCTTCTAGATATGCAAAAACCCCAATTATTTTCTTATTAACATCATTCCTCCTCTTGTCAAAGAGCCTTCTATCAATAGAATTAATTTCTTCTTTTGACACCTCGTTTAGAAGACAGAGTTGTTAGATTTACTTTTCAGTTTGTTTATGTTACTTTGTGTTATTCACTCACCCACATCCGAGTAGTGTGTACGTGTGCGTGCGTGTGTACAACGGGTGTATAAACGTGCGCGTGTGTGGGTGTGTTCTAGCAGCGAATACGAGCCTGTGTGCGTGCGCCGCGGCTGGTGGCGGTGACCCTACGCCAACTCTGGTAATGAATTGTTGACCAGTCTACGAGACCTGCACGAAGCTGCCATACTCGTACATGAACAAACCAAACATCCTTAAATCCATCGGAGTGAAAAATAAAAACATCAAATCTCTGATCAAAATGATTATGCGTGGTGTGGCGGCTGTGTGTCGGCCTCTTTCGTTCGCTCTTCCACCTCATAGCGGCTTGCGTGCTGTCATGTCATTGTGCCTTGCTCATGGACTTTCTATTCCGTCACGACTAGTGTAGCTCCTCATGCCACGACCCGGCGAACGGAACCCGCAATGTAGCTCGTTGTATCGTCCTCCCCTTAGTCAGTCGTCATCGCTACTTTTAGCAAGTCGTCTATGTATCTTGTGTACGCAGAATATCGCATGAGAATGCGAGCGCGTACAATGCTTTCCATGTATGAGCAGTGCATCTCTGTCTGTATTTAGAGCCCGCAATGTAACGCGAATATAGTAGAATACGTTTTATTTGCAGAATCCGTACTGTATATAAGTATAGATTTAAAGCAGTTTTTGTTGGTAATATTTAAGTTATTTAGTTTTTATTTAGGTTTGTTTTTCCTTTCCTTTTGTCATCCCCATCACATGGTATAAGATTAATCATTTAGATGAAATTAAGTAACATAGCACTTATAACATATTACATTTATCGCTGAGGTAGATGTAATTTTAAAGTTTACACCATAGATATATGTAGTAAAATAATATAGTCCTCTTTCAAACATAATGATTTAACAATCCTTTGCAAATTTAATTCAATATTCCTTCAAATGTTTAGTTCCTATCGCCATGTTTAACTTTCGAGAAACGATATCGTTTGTAGAAGTCTTAGTAGCCTTGTATGTGTATTGGGATTCCTTTGCGATCCGCACCCTGAAAGAGTCTGTCTTATCAGCGTTACTTCAAGTCTGAATAGATGGCGCCACTTTTACTACTGACGTTTCTGTTCAGTTGTATCTTAGTCAATCAAGGTAAAAGCCGCTTCAATGGCTCTTTTGTTTCTGTGTTACATTGTGTGGGTGCGGATCGCGTGTTTCCTCTTACGAGTATATCGGTTCGCTTCCCGCCGTCTGACCGAGTGTTGTCTGTTGCAGCGAGTATTTGTATGACGCGTACGCGGACCGCGATAACGTACCCCTTGCCAAGTAAGTGCCACACACTAGCCTTCCCCCCCCCCCCCCCTCCAACTCGCTCTGCATGCGCTTCTTTTCTTCTTTCCTCCAAATGTGCACGCCGCTTTACGCCTTTGAAGTATTCCTTTTCCTATAAGGCTGAGAGCACACCTTGCATGTTAGTATTCGTTTAGATCTAATTTGTTTCAGTGACCGCCAATTAATGCTGTAAATATTATTGTAAGGTATATTTTATGTATAAATACAGTACAGATGTTATGTAAGTAATTTAATGTACTTATTATTTTATTTATGTACTTATTTATAAGCATGTATGGTACTAATTTGGATGAAATTTGAATTTAACCGATGCATGCGGCGTCTTCCGGCATGGGACTTCAATCTGACGACAAACTGTTCATTTCTCTTCAGTTCTGTTTATTATGTTCTTTTCTCTTCTGTTTCGTTACGAGTAGGGCGAACTTCAATAAAAAAGTGATGTGATGAAGTACCTAGGTATTAGGAACATAATTTGATTCTACTTCTATGTTTAGGAAAATAAATGTTTCGGTATGTCCATTTCAGGGCAGCTACAGGTTCGCTATACGGCTTCGTCCATCTTACAGACAAACCAATTTCAACCTTATGTCCGTATAGCGGGTAGTGGCATGTCCTTAGTGATTTGTATGTGTGTGTATATGTCGGCGGATAGTTGCGGCTCGAAGCGCAGCACGCTCGACATCGAGGGCAAGATCGCGGAGTGGCGCGAGCGCAGCCTGCCGTCCGCGCCGCCCGACCCTGCCGCCGACGCCTCGCACGCGGGGCGGGGGGAAGGGGAAGGCGCGCGCACCGCGCTAGTGCTCTCAGGGCAGGACGTCGTGTGTGCCCTGCTCCCCGCGCACCCCGCGCACCCCCCGCACCCCGCCGCGCTCATCGACGACCTCAAGACACGCCTCCCGCCCGCAAAGGATGAAGACAACGAGTCCGGCATTCACGAGTCTGAATAATTTATCACCGATTTGCACCATCCCAGCCCTTTACGAGAAAATTTCATTAAATGACGTTTGTGTTTGTTTATTTCATGTTTATGCCCCGAAAAGGCGTTAGTTTGTAAATATTTTTAGCTTAACGGTTTTTAACAAAATTTAGAGTTTTAATTGTTGATATTTTTGGCATGACCAATTTACTGTAGACGAATTATTTAGTTCGAATTTTTGTCTTCCAACTTAACACAGAAGGTTAGTTAGAAACCTTACCTCAGCTTTTCTGTCCAGCGGCAAATTGCATATCACTCATTTTGAGCAATTTCATCACAAACATAACAGAAGTCATATTATTCTGTGCATTATAGATGAAAATATAATATTCATATTTCATATACCATTAGCAGATTATTCTAGTCGTGTAATACATTATAGATATTGTCGCTTCGCTATATAAACCATAACACGTCCATTGCTATCGCCTCGCCGTACAGATACTCTCATATAGTTGTACCAGTACTGGAAATTTTGTGTTTTAAAATGTAGCAAAAAAAGAAAACGAAAATGAAACGATAAGTTATGGAGATTTTAATTATTTGCTACAGTTTAAATATAAATAACTAACATCATCATCCAACGATTAGTCTATAAAAAGTAACCTGGGTTTTCAATCATATTTTAAAATTTTCTAAATGTTTTTGGTGCTGGGACAACAAGAATTTTGTATACTAAACTGCAACGCTTGTACAATATATTGATCTCATTTTTCAAAGATATATCCATACTGTAGCGAATTACAAACAATACCATATCATGCTAGTTATTGATACATTATATACACGGTAGGATTTGGAGCGATTTACCATAATTTTGATACGCAGGTTTAACGTAGCATTTTGTATGCATTTACAATTGTTACGGTGGTGTTGGTAGGAACTTAATGTGAGAGTTACCATCCGACTTGCAGGTCAAGTTTGTGAAAGATAAATCGAAAGAAAAATTTAAATTTTCATATCAATGTTTTTCATTACAACTAATTATAAAATATTAGAATAATTTAAAAAAATAAGATGTTACAGATACTGTGTATTTATTGGACTTTTGATATCATATTATCTATCTTTTGGAAGTAGTTATGTAGGATAAGTTGACATGAAGCACTGCAGTGAATTGATCCTGGCTCTTTATATATAGAGCTCATGTAATCCGACTAGTCATTAAGTTGCATACATATTCAATTATCACATGACAAAATATTGTAAGTTGTATTCTTAATCTAGGTAATAATCTAATTAAAGCAATCTAAAAATTTTGTGAAACAAATTTTAAGTATCTTAATGTGTATCGACAAATAGAGATGATTAAAAATCTTTTTGAAATCTTTCGAATTAATTTAAAAGTGTGATTATAACATTTGGCAATTTGCGATCAGGTCAGCATTAAATATGTTATATGATATCTCTATTTGTCGCTTTACTTATTTCAGTAAGTATACATAGGTTAGTGGATAAGTTTTCTAGTATTGTAAGTGTGTACTGTGACTGGTACACTTGACCGACATTTCAGCGCAGCGCCATCTCTCGAGCGGTAACTCTTGTACTTTTCATTCATTTCTATATTTTCCGCTTGAGTGCATTTTTCAGCTGTTTCTTTTTTGTTTGGTTTTTGTTGAAGAAAATTGCGATATTTTATGTTAGAGTGGTTTGCTAATATTGTGTACTACTTGGGTAGATGCATGACTCAAAAAGTTACTGTTTACTGGGTACTAATCGTAGTCCTATTATATTTATATATTTTCTTTGCCAAACACTTTCTCTTGCTAGGTTCTGTGACTTTCTACTTTTTTCTCTACTTTTATAATCAACTATTTGACGCATTTGTAGATCGCTTGTATTTTATTTTTTGTATTGATCAGCCTGCCGTGTCAATCGGATACCTTAAACTCTTTAATGATTGTTTTTAGCCAGTAAAACAAGACGCACAGTTTATTTTTTCTCATTTTGGTCTAGGTACTAAGTTACTAAATACAGCAGTGGCATACCTACAAATTGCTCTTTTATGTAAATATGGGAAAAATTATACCAATGAAATTGTTTTAAATATATCAAAAAAAGAAAACATATGCGTTTACCCAGAAAACTCATGTTACTTACCCAGTTATTTCTAAACTACTGAATGCTACTTACTTATTTGACACGGCAGGTGAAATTTCCTTCTACCTCAGTAACCAAAAGTGACGAGCTAATATGAGACTCAGTTTCTACAAATCGCCTTGTCCTTTGTTCTGCAAATTGTCGAAGATATCAACCACGAGTGAGCTGAAAGACGGTAGAACCAGTCTCGTATTAGCTCGTTGTCAAGGTTCTACTGTTGACACTGTGTGTGAATGTTTCAGCGCCTACAAGGCAGAGAAGCGGTCGGGGCGCGACGTGCGCGGGGGCGGGGGCGGCGGGCGCGGGGGGGCGGGGCCCAGCGGGGGCGTCGCGGGGGGCGGGGCGGGGGCGGCGCGCGCAGCCGCGGCCCTCCCGCCCGTGCCAGAGCCACACGTCGCGCGCAGATATAATGATATGGCGCCAAAGTAAGTACACAACTCCTCCTAACACTCTTCTTTAAAGTATCCAGTTAAGATACGGCATAAATTATTCAACAAAGTGGTTAGAATCTTGGTTTTTGTTATGATGTACGAAAACTTGAATATTTTTGAAAATGGATTCATCGATTGATGCCATAGGAGTTTATCTACTGTTGTAGATGGTCTTAGTATCTTCTATACCACTCTTTGACAAATACGTAACTAACTAACTTTTATCCAATTCCTTCAGCAGTCCTTTATTTAGAAAGGAAAAGACTTTACTGGTCCGTTTCTATCAGTGGACTTCAAACAAAAGTATCTAACGTTTCTTGAAGCTATCCCTTTTGGCTTATACGTTCCAGCGTGCCTTACCTCCACCCCCTCGAGATGTATGACCCGGAGAACTTCTCCCCTCAAGCCCTCGCCAGGCTGTATCGAGACTGGTGGTAACTCACACTCCACTCTCGCACCAGGGTTCATCGGGTCGTTAAACTAGAATCACCCGCATCTCCTTGTCACTATGGGAAGGGATTTAGGATTGGCATGTTAAGATTTGCACCCTTTTAGGGATACAATGACCATAGACTAAATATCATTCAAGCTTTATATAAGTAAGATATAGGTTCGTCGCAAGATAGCGTTTATGTACTCATACTAAACTGGTAAAGATTACAGCCAATCACGCACGTATTTATCATAAAAAGCAACTAAGAGATCATCCAGGGAATTGGCAGCAGTTTTCCCTGTGAATACAACATCTTGCAATGCGCCAATCCGCCTGCCAAGCGTGGTATGTATGGCAATACCCATTGATAGACGGAGGCTCATGTCCAGCAGTTGACAGTTTTGGCTGTTTATGTATGTACTATGTACGTAACGATGTTATACCTGTATGGCCATCACCTGCTATGGTCAATGAATTTAAAGACGTTTTAAAAGTCTTCTTTGATTATAAAAACTGAAGTCGAATGGTATTCAGTGTATGTTGATATCAATGGTTGTATGTGTGTGTATGTGTGGTTGACGGGGCGGTTGTGGTCGGTTGCAGGCACTGGGAAGAAGGGCCCCCGCGCTACCACGGGCCCACTGAGTACGAGCGCCCCCCGCCATACTACTATCCCGGCCCAGCGTGAGTACCATCCCTACCCCACCCCCAACCCCACTCCCACCATTCACTCTATATCACTATGCCTACTTGTAATGTCAGGCCAACGAAACGATTTTCAGAGGTTTAAATATTACTTATTAAATCAGCTTTAATACTTAAAATGTGTGAAAGTAATTGCGATCGCTTTAAATTTGGATTCATGAAGGGCCTGACCACAAAAACCTTAAGCGCTTGTTTCAAATAAAAGTCATACAAAAAAAACCGACCGTCTTACTTTTTTGCGGCAAGGCCACTTTATTTTACTAGAGATATGGACAAATACACAGTTAAATGTATTCATCCAGTAATCTGTATTGTCTGTCTCTTGTATACCAAATTTTAAAGCACTTACCGTAAACTTGCAGAATTTCAAGGTTTCAGGTTCAAATCCTGCCTGCGGTAGAAAAGTTTTCTGTTTTTCTGTATCTGTTTACATTCTTGAAATCGTTTTTTTGGCCTTACTATGATACCTACTGCCAATCTGCATTGCATTTTGTTCACTGCTTTGATTGTCGGAAAATGGTGACTGTTGCATGCAGATGCAACGGTAAAATAAATATACGGTTGTAATGTCAATCAGACAAATGTGGAAATCATTTGATATTATAATTATTATTTTGTATCGTTTATCCTATTTAAAATTAAATTTCATTAATAATTTGCATTTTGTACGATGTGCATTAATATATATATATATAAAAAATACTAAAATAGTCTACGACATCTACTATCCTTTTCTTAACTTATTTAACGGATATTTTTAGTTAGTCGCTTTAGTCAGTAACGTGGAATCGAGACAATTTTAAGACAGCATATGTTAATTTAGTATATCTTAGTCATTAGCCTGCATCTTTTAAGGTGGTGGCCTTTTTTTTCTGAAGCGTATTAACAATACCTTTTAGACCCACCAATAGATTGATATTTTGTAAAATCATGATAATATTTTTTTACCAAATTCTAATTCAAGCGTATTTCCTTGCAGTGATAGACAGTAAAGTGGCGCTCACTGATCTCACGGAATTGGACGACGACGATCTGCTCAAATACTGAAACTCCCCCAAATAGGGGAACTCCCCTCGCCCCCTTCACACAGTATGTACAACACTACCGGCCACTATATACGACTAGAGTATTTATAGTTTATACAAACAGGCCTTTATTACAGCAGTGTCTATAGAAGTATTGTAAGATTCATTCGTTCCATTTCTTCTTGTGCTAAACGATAAATAGTAGTAGACGTAAACTGTTCGTAAACATATGTGCCCCCTCCCCCCACTCCGCCTAAGAATGAATGGATAAGTCTATAGAAGCAGGTCTTAAAGTCTTACCTACCGTAAGCCGGCAAACTTGTATTGTCAAAAAAGTTACCTGTTTATTCAAAGATAAAACGATTTATAAAGACGATTTACATGTCGACAAATGATATTGCCAGCTTACGGTTGGTCTATAAATAGCTTTAGGAAAAGTCTACATGGATAAGTAGAAGTCACAAAGAAAAACATGATTTTTGGTAGAAGTTGTGATTCAATACTCGCGAGCCTACTCGCTCTCTTCGAATGGAAACAAAAGGAACGGCTATACTCTATACAAGATAAAAACAGTTTATAAGAAAAATATTCTGACCGACTATGAGATTACTTGCACGTTTCAGCGAAAAACCGGGAAATGCTATTAGTTGAAATATGCTATTAGTTGAAATTCGGAAGTCAATTTTGTTTTACAATTGTTGTTTATCTTGGATAGGGTATAGCGATAAGTAAAGAAATGTAAATACTACTGCTCTTTAGTTATATCGGTATACACCCGGCCTCTTCATAGCCGTTATTATATTGTAAGAATTATAGCGTATACAATTTACTGTCGGCCGCCATCACAACGATTGGAGGCGTTTACTATATGTAGTTTTATTGAAACTTTACATAGCGTTTCGTTCGCTCTGTGCGGGTTGGGCGTCGCCGGGCCTTGCACAGTTGTGGACATGGTGGTAATTTGAGCATTCCCAGGAGTATGTTCTTTTATTCAAGGGATCTGTGATATAGTGGCGTGTGTGTAAGGCCCGGATCTATCCCGCACAGCGCGTGTATGAGTTGTTAAGTGCTAAAGTAACGAGTCCTCGGTCAGGGCTCGGTCACAGTACTGCCATATTTCGACTGTCCAATGTTTTACAATGTGTAGTGGTTCGCCGCTCGGGCACGCTAAACGTTGTTAGGGTGCGTGCACACGCGGCGGGGCCTCGCGCCCGAGCTCGTGTTGGCTTTAATCATTTTCAGAATTTAATACTTTATATCGTTTGTTAGGCGCGGAATAGGATTGCCGCACAAATGTATTTCGTTTCTAAATCTGAGAGATTCCTTCTTATGTTAGCGTATTTACATTATTTAGGCGTAAGGTAATTAGTCTCTGTCGGTTTTCTTTTTGTAGTAAGTTTAGGGAAGCGCCAGAGACGGCAGTATGTAGGTAATCCTGTCACTCGTTCACACGTACACATCACGTCGACGAGATTGTAATGCATTTATATTTAACTAGAGTAAGTGTAGGTAGCGAGCCGAGACGCGCGGCGCGACCAGTGTTGTGTGAAAGCCAACTTTACTGCATTGCGTTAAGTTGTATTATCGTAACGATCTGCCGTTTTATTGGCCGCGGCTGTCTCTCAGTCAATTTAACACTTTACTTATAAACTGCCAAATATAAGAGCATCCTGGTGAGTTTAGTACCGGAGCTCTGTGCTAACTTGTAGGGTAAGAAGAGTCGTGGCCACACTCTAAATAAAATAATTATTATTTCGGTTAGTGCTAGTCGGTGTAAACTAGCCTTTATATCATATCATATTTTAGTTAATTTTTGTGATTATCCAATTATTAATTTAGATATAATTTTTAATTGTTGACTGGCGTGCGAAGTGCAAATGTTTTTTTATAAGTTTAAGTGTCATACAATTATTTTAAGACAAGTTCGTCTTATTAAGAACATGTATCTCAAATATACTTCTAATACAATTTAAGTAAAGGCCAAATTTTGTTCAAATATCTTGGTGTCTTCCTTTGAAATTCTTATGCACTATGCTCACTTTTGTATAGATGAAATTGTTTTTAATTGCAATTGGTTTGAATGTGTAGCAATGCTCAATGCTGCCGTTTGGTGCTGGTGCGGTATACTGTCAGGTCTGGCCTGATTACTGTCTTTGTTTTGAGTGCAGAATGCTGTAAGGTGAATTTTCGTTTTCGAAGCATTCCAGAGTATTGAATACCACAGACTAGAGAATCTTTAGATGCCGCAGAACTATTTGTAGTTTGATTCATCTAAAGATTTCCTGATCTTCTTGTTTACTAAATTATTTTCTAGTAAACATGTAATTAGGGCACATTAGTACACGAAAACTAAGTTATGTAAATGTAAGTTTAGTGGTTTTGTGTTTAGTATATTATTTTAAAATTCTATTAGATAAATTTTGAAGTATTGTTTTTTTGAATTTTGCTGCAAAAAGGCAGCATACAATACTTTTTTCGTGTGTATGGTGTGTCCTTATGGTCGCTCATGGCTTGGTGGTTTTGTGTCGCCGCGAGACGCCGCGAGACGCGTCGAGAGCGCCGCGCGCCGCGGCCTAGTGTCTATGATATTGTAATTCACTCTCTACTGTACGTGTAGTGTAACCAAACGTTTGTAAGATGCGCGCGGAAGGCTGTGTCACGCAGATCAGGTGTGTTTTGAGGATTGTAATAAATACAACATTTAATTATCTCACATGTGTCCATTTATTTACACTCTTATCCTTTCAATAAAATTCAAAAAACAAAAAAAACACTATACAAAGATCTATTTTATAAAAGGTAGATCAAAATACTTGTTTTCATTGTTTGCTTCAGTACGAAAATACTGTTTTATGCTAAACACGACCGTTGGGTTTGACCTATGTTCCTTTTAACCGTTTCACCTGTCTTTTATTTTGATTTCTACCTTGCTAATAGCTATTTTCTTCTGTAACAAATTGTAACTTGCAAAGCCAAGTCATCTAACTGTTTAGTCTGTGGATTCAGAGGATGTTAAGCCGCCTGTCCCGGTTGTCTGAAATACTCTGACTCTAGGGTTTGTCGCGTCGTTCGTCGACTCGTGTCCCACACGAAAAGCAGAAACAGTCTATGATTTTACTAAATAAATAAACAGAACTAAAAATAATATTTCTTAAATTTTAATATCCATCACATGTATTTTGTCAGATAGTGAGTTGTGAACACACAACCACCTCCTAGTCTAGCTCATAGCTATTCTATAATTTACATTAAAGTATCTGCTGCTCGCTCGGTGACGCAGTTTATCTATTTGTGTATGAATAGAGATTCATCTGCATGTTTGTATTGAATACTGGAGATTATGGCGCGGAGGGACGCCGGAGATCGGGCTCTGCAACACAATTAGAAGTTATGTCAGTAAAATGAAGGATATAGTGGGTTTAAACCATAAGAAATTTCATAAGAAAGGATTCTTACTCTAACTGTCCATGACACACATTCAATTAATGTACGAAGTAGTTGCACATTTCATACACACGTATATCAGCGACTGTCATACTCGCACAATACACAAATAGCACCCACTTTTCAAATACATACAGTGATACCTGGTACCACAAATACATATTACCTATTGAAGAACGTGGTATTCGCACATTTAGCACACTCTTGGACCTATTCTTACACGCTTTGTATCAGTGTCCATGGTTCTCGCATCCGTAGAACGTTTTATACACACAAAGGTATTTATCAATGTCTATTTGCCGTGTGATCTCGGGCAGGCCTGTGTCACTCCGCGTGTAGGTATTGAAAACATACCTCCAGGCGCCGGCCACTGCGAAAGGGCTAATCTAGCGGGCTGCCGCAAGCGAAAGAAGTCACACGCGTGCGCTATTTGTTCAACTTTCTCGACAATTTTTTGCAAGATGGACAGACGAAAACATACATACATACATATATCACGCCTATAATCCCTTGCGGGGTAGGCAGAGCGTAAACGACCGCTAAAAACGGGCATTTACGCCACGTCTGACAAACATTTTAGGGTCATTCAGAAAATTGTGAATCGCCATAGTGACAGGTTGTCAGCCCATCGCCTAAAATTGTTCGTCGTTGCCTTTTACGACACCCACGGGAAAAAAATTAGTATACATTATAATATTATTATTATTAGTATACATTTTATTATTATTATGTTGGTATTCTTTTCGGATCTCGGGCCCACAGGGACCCGGTCCTTTGAGGCATGTGTGGGGCCAAAGCCAACAGCACAGAGGCCTTTTTTATACCAAATAATGTGTTGTGATGTGTATATCAAGCGGATACTTGCTCTGTCTGCACTATAGAAGTACTCGTACACCCAGAGCCAGCACCCGCCTGATGCAAGGACTATTGCAGGTTTATTTCTTCATTGAATTAAATCTTCGGCAATAATCGTATAGCATATACAATTATGCTGCTAGGTCTTAGACTACATGAACGTACTCGTCGCTGCCTGCTGCGTGCCCGCCAAAAGTAGGAGTAAACGCTCGTGTTGTGCGCTAGATGGCGTAAGTAGTTTCTCGAAGTAAGCAACCCTAGACCGCGGCTCATATTCCCTCAAAAAAATATTTGGCAGGTATGCAAATGAACACGTGGTTGACTGGAACGCGAGCTAAATTAAATCATATTGTCTATCAGATTGAGTACATATTTTTTTGAAAACCATTGCGAAGTAAAGCTTCTGTAACGCTAGTTACTAGTTATTATTCTGTGTCTCGGGTCAGAATAGAATCACCCCATTTCTTTCCCGGAGCGTGTCTTAAGAGGCGGGGAAGGTACTCAGGGGTTACATGTGTACCTATTGTCAATTTAAGCGATGGGCGGAAAAAGTTTCCTTTTAATATTTTTTTTACGTACAATAGGCGGCCCGCATTTGTCTGTTATCTCACCTGATGGTAAGTGACGATGCAGACGATGATGGTACATGCTTGCCTAGGTAATGACTATTCACTCTTGCCTTGAAAAAGCCCAAGTTATAGGGTTCCGGAAATATAACAAGAAAGAATGTTTCTCAGACGTGGCGCTACGTTCGTCTTAACGGCCGATGATTACGCTCTGCCTGCCTGGGCTTATAGGCTTGATATATGTATGTATGTGTATGGTACTCACACGCAGGGTGCTGGGTGTTGGTGTGGTTCCTGGCGCGCAGCAGCAGCTGGTCCAGCCTCGCTCTGCAGGCTGTATGCAGGAACTCCCGCGGCTTCACCCCGCGGAACACCTCCGCGATGCTCGGCTTCACGTTGTAGAAGATGATGGGCTGACCGCGCGCGTGGAAGTCCTCTATTAGGGACTTTATACCCTGGAAATAAACATAAACATTTGGTCTTTAATCCTGCTCAATATTGATGGCCCGCCCTTTGTACTTTCTGTGCAATAAAGTTTAATAAATAAATGGAAATAAGTAGCCGACAAAAATATTGAGATTAAAGAAGAAAACAGGTGTATATGGTGAGTGTGAATGAGAACGTTGGAAGACGAAGACTAAGACGCACGAACTTGAATCAGATCGGGGACGTTCTAAGGAAAGGTCAGGTCAAGAGTACCCTAAACCGACGAGCATGTATGAAAAGGTTGATGCATGTTGAAGAAGCGAAAGAAGTGTGTCAGGATCGTAGCAAGTGGAAAGATGTAGTCTCTGCCTACCCCTATCGGAAAAAGGCGTGATTATATGTATGTACAAAAATATTGGTCAAGATCATATTTTGATGATCAAGATCCTATTGTATAGGTCTAACATTTTATTCTTTATGGCTAAGAGCCTTTTCTTTATTTCTTGTTGTTATACATAGTAAAAGACGAGAAGTGCAGCGTCGCTTCAAATTACTCAACAAATCCGGAACGACGGGCTCATAGCTAAATGGAAACCTGGGAAAAGAATAGATACCTTAGCTGCGGTGAAGTCAGCGGCCTGCACGTGCGTGGCGTCAATGACGAGCGGCATGTGGTCGGTGCGTGCCGCCGCCTTGCGCAGCGCGCGGCGCACGTACTCCGCCGACGGGAACGCCAGGGAACGGTCCACTACAGCCACCAGGTGCTCCACGCCGTCGCCCGACTGAAATCAGATTAGGGTTTTATTTTAGTACCAGTTACTAGAAAACTGTTATAACACTCTGATATCAAACAAAATTAGACATGGACCGATAAAAAAAGAATGGACTATTACCGTGTGTTGCCGGCTGAGAATAGCATCACCCCATTTCTTACCCATGGGTGTCGTAAAAGGCGACTAAGGGACTCGAGGGTGTGTATTGCAATTTTAGGCGACGGGCTGACAACCTGTCACTATAGCGATACACAATTTTCCAATTAACCCTCAAATATTTGTCAGACGTGGCGTAAATGGCCGTTTTATGCGGCTGTTTACGCTCTGCCTACCCCGCAAGGGATTATAGGCGTGATATATGTATGTATGTATGTATGTATGGACTATACTGATCTCCTTGAGATACGTCATTCTTCTCAATTGCCTCTTTTTTACACGACTGCTCAACCAAAAAAAGAGTTAAAGGAGTGTAATGTTTTATGTCTGTATGTATTTAAGTAGGTATATATGTGCGATTCTTCAAAGGACTGAAACTCGTTAATTACCGAACATATTCGAATGGGGATTGTATCTGACAAGAATCCTTATATTATCCCGATTAGGCTTATTAGGCTTCTCAGAAAGCAATCGTGTTTTTAAATTTATAATGCTTGTTGTCTCCTTTTGTTGTGCTTGTCTATCCCTCATATTAGAAAAATGCGTTGGGCTAGTGGTCTTGCAAGATTTAGAATCCATTAGAATGGTTTAGATATTTGTTTCTGCATGGTTTTTGCCAAAAAGTATACTCACTATGGCATGTGTGACGCGCACGGTAGGCCTGGCGGAGGCGTACAGCAGGAACATGAGGTTGACGGCGATGCCGGTGACGATGCCGAGCTCGAGTCGCGTCAGCAGGCACGCCGCGAACGTCACCACCGCCGGGATTATGTCCAACTCTGACAAACAAACGATGCTAAAGAGTGCCTGAAGGAAATAGCATAGACAAGCGTACGTATGCTTTTGCCTCTATCTTAGTATCAGGCGCTTGATAAACAAGATTCTAAAAGCAAAATGGTACAGTTATTTCAGTCGCTCCAACCATCTAAGGATAATTCAGGCAGCAACTTTACAAACTTCCTATTTCAATATACCACAACTTACTCTTGGTCCTCCAGATGGGTTTGAAGACGTGCAGTTCCATCATAAAAACCACAGCTGCAATGATGACAGCCGCCAGGGACGCTTTCGGGATGAAGAAGAAGTATGGCGTGAAGTACTGCAAAACAAAGAAAAGGATATGTAACGCCTGACTCTGGCTTAATAGAAAAGAAGATCAGATCGATCAAAAGGGCTTTTTGTCTGTAGATGTTTCAGAATTTTCTTTTGTAAATTCAATTTTGCCTACCTGTAGCGACAGCAGCACAAGAGCTCCTGTGTACAATCCCCCAGCAGTAGTGGCAACTCCTGAAGCATGGTTCACAGCTCCTCGAGACAGCGCACCGGAGACAGGCATGGATTCCACCAGTGATGACGCGATGTTGCAGATCCCAAGCGCCACCATTTCCTGAGTCGCGTCCACGTATTTCCCCTCAGCTGGAAGTGAATACAGAATGTCAGTTTACTTGCTGATGCACTTGGCATACAGGAAACGTAGGTTAATAGCAGAAGATCCGGGAGATAACTTTCAGGATAAATTAAAATATCTAAAATTTTATTTGGTATGAAGCCGCGACCATTTGACAAAAACTTGTGCGAATTGGAACCTGTTCTGCGCGATTACACTCATCTCTCCTCAGTCCATCCACAAACAAAGAGTGTTACCTACAGAAGACCTTGGCGAGCGCGATGTTCTCGAGGATGGAGAGCAGCGGCACGACAAAGATGGCAGACCCCAGCGTGGACGCCATCTCCATGAAGGTGTACGTGTGGTTGCCAACCGTCGCAGAGAATGGAGGCGCTGAGAACGCTGGTAGACCCGGCTTCACTTCGCCTGTAAGAAAACAAGCAGGTAATGTATTCGTTAACATGTATGTTCTGGCTAAGTTTCGAAGCCTCATCATCACATAGCGTCTCAAACAATAAACTCTAAAGATCTGTCGCCTACTATATCACATCATCAGCCTTAGCCAATCTTCTTAATGCCACTTGTCTGGAGACTTTACTTATTAACTAGCCACAGAAGCATGCACTATTATGACAATGTGTCTTGGCATCGAATAAAGAAGCAGCCTATCATGTAAATAAAAACATTGTCATGGAAGGAATTGTTTGCTTTTCCAAATTAACAAAAAAAAGGAGGCATTTCACGACAGCAGGTATCTTATCCTGATTCTTTGAAGAAGGATTACTTACCGGTAAGTACGAACGGTGTCTTCTTCTGCGTGTCGAAGTAGTATGCGAGCGCGGCACACACCAGCACCACGAGGATGTTCCTGGTGGTGGAGAGGAACCAGAGTGCCTGCGCCACCGCCCCGCGCACACGCTGCCCCTGGGCGGAGGCTGTTGAACTCTCCTCCTTCACCACCTTTATGTCTTTCACTTTCTGTAACAGCCAACACAAAGGTTTAGTTGTCTTCCGTGCTAGAGTGGGCATTCGAGCCTTGAGAGAACTTCAAGTTTAAGTTTAAAATCGTTACGCAACTATGCTATAGGGCAAAGAGAACTAAATCGAATTGTTTATTAACTTCGTGCCCTAAATGACAAGGGGCAGAAAAAAGTTAGTCTTCTGTAATGAAGACACGTTTTTGACTCCAGAATACGCCAGATGTGGCTAAATGTGGCAGAATCTATGATCGATTGCATGAGACGAAGTAAACTTCGGAACACACAACATGGCCTCATGATTTTTTTGAATTCGTTGAGAAAGAATGCCTCATGAATCTCTCAAAGTAGCTTATCTATACTCAAAGTCAAGTCTAGCACAAATTAGCGGAAGTCTAAGGCCATGATGGCGGTGTTTACCCGATAACGATCAGTTGTCGCTTCAGGGTCCGCCTGGTCTGCTACAGCTCGCGTTACCCGACCCGCTCCGGTGCCTCGATTAATCAGCCCTCTTCGGAACAATGGCATCGTGATGCCAGTAATTGCAGCCTGACAGTTGATACCAGGCGTTTAAGATCGCATTAACATATCGGATGCTAGGAATTACTCGGTCAATAGTTGATTTGTATTTGACACCCACTATCAGATGGGAATAATAATATCCAAGGAAAAATCCTCAGCAACTCAATTAGAAACTGGAGCTCAATCTACGATGCGCTACCGTGATCCTGATCATGTTTCAAGAATACACGTGTTGTTGTTGATTTCAATTATCTACTTTTTACTACGTGTGTGTTTGGTTGGAGGCATGCAGTAATACAGTGTGTGGGTGAAATGTCTGGACAAACTTTCAAGGCATGTTCTAAACGTGAAACTGAACTATATTTCTGAGTAGCATTTTTCGAAATATGAAATAAATATTTAGTCCTCTCATACAAATCTTGTTGCTTTCTAGTGATTTTGTATGGAAATATCAATTTCTTTTTCGTATGTCTGTTTTATGGTACTAAGAAAAGTTGTGCAGTTTCACGTCTAAAACAGCCCTGAAAGTTTGTCCAATCATTTCACTTACACACTGTATACATCCAACTATATACCATATTGAGGTAACCTTACCCTTAGAAGCAGAAGCACAACGATGCATGAGACGCCCAGCACGGTGTCCCACAGCCGCGTCTCACCGATGTGCTCGTACAGACCCGTCCACACCTGAAATTATCACGCACACGTTACATTACCAGGGATACGAGCCATATGCTATCATCATAAATCAGAAACATCAGTGAGATGTCCACTAGCAAACTACCCTTCCCGCAGAGAACACTACCATAGATCGAGGTTTAAAATCCCGAAAATCTTCTCCTGGTAGGAAGCCGCATCACAGTTTCATCTTGGATTCCAAGAGAATATAATACACTTAGTAAAAGGTGACATAAGTTGCTACAATTTAGACACTTGTTGATTTTTGTTGTTAGTTCAAGTCGGCGCGTAGCCGCCAATACTTACTTTGTGGTCCAAGAATGTATCTTCCTTCGTCAAGCTAATTCAGTCACGTAAAGTTTTTACTTTGAAAAGTCCTCTCAACGAAATCGATTATAAATCTGGCAACGTTTTTTAGATTACGTAATGTGATGGAAAAAGTCGGCCGTGGGTAACTGTGACCGGGTGCAATTACACGGTGAATGTTAAGTAGCAAGGCCGAGGAAAAGCAGCCGATCACTGCTCTTAAACGAGATAATTTAAACGATAGATTTAGATTCGACTCAACCTAATTATTTTATCGTTACAATTTGGTAAGACATGTAGCTTTTTCCACACTTAATTTAACCGCGAGTAAAATTATTGGTCGCAGCAAAGGAATCGTGCCAGGAATTTGATAATGCTGGCCATCGATAGTACGGTAAGGGTGGTGTCTCAATACTGGGGTCATGCCGGGCATGCTATGGAATCTTCTTCAACAGTCATAACAGCTGCTGGAAATAAGCCTCTCTCTATTGAGGGAGTGCAAGGTGTTGTATTGCAAAGGAAACACCGTCTGGATTCATCCCTTAGTCAACTTTTACGACATCCATAAGTAGGAAGGGAATGATGCTGTTCTATGCCGGCATCACACGGCAACAATAGACTCAATAGAAGGGAATAAAACTCATGGGTTGCGTACCTGGAGAAATTTCCCTCCCGGGAAGCTGAGCCCCAGAATGTCCTTGATCTGCGTGGTGGCGATGATAATGGCAGCTGCCGACGTGAACCCCACGGACACCGGCCCGCTGATGAAGTCGATCAGGAACCCTGCAGCAACAGACAACATAGCATTAGTGTTGAAGAAGTCTCTAAACTCCATAGTTGGCCGGAGTAAAGAAACTTTTTGTAAATGGGGGTACAGTTCAGAAAGTGCTTGTCAGTGTCACCCCAATCTACGTATCCATCAGTACCTGCACATGCGAGGATCATTTGCAAAGCCATGGATAATGCTGTGCGCATGGTAGAGTTTTAGTCCAAACAAGAAGTAAGAAGTAATAAGCGACCAGACTTTAGAAACCTTATTGAAATTCAGCTATCAGCAAATCAGCAAGTGGATCTATTGACGCTGTTGAAGTTTCTTTAAATGGATGATCTCAGAGCGACACGAGTACCAGGCTGTCACCAGGCACGGATGTCCGTGTTGCTCTACGTGGATGACTTTTGTAGATTAGAGCAAGAATGAAAGAAAATTTGTTTATTTGTTACCAAATTAGACAGAACATAAATTTACAACTCGTTAAAACTAAAACACGGTATCAAAAGCAAAATGCTTTAAAAATCTACTTGAGCATCTTTTCCAAACTGCTGGTCTTCCGCGGAACCAGATATTAGGTACCTATGGCAACATATAGAACAACCTTCTTATTAATTAAATTTGGTTATCGATATTTAGGAGAACTTTTATATATATATATATATATATATATATATGTATATTTTACTTTGCGCTGATGTAATCTCAGATTCTGGTGTTGTCGATTCTGAATCTAAGTAACTACTTTTGATCTAGGCAGATATTTCAGTTCGTTTTTTTATTTGAAAACAAAGTTAACAAACTATGGTAATACCCTTATCTGTTCTGCTAATCAAGGAAGAACCACAGTATAATTAATAGTACTAGCGTACAGTATGGTCACTCCCTGCCTCCCCCTACAAGCGCCGCCCACCCGCGCTCGGAGGACGCTCAGACACCGGCTAGCAAAGACGCGACGACGAAGGTCATTTCATACTGCCGCACATTGCATTCCCGATTCGCGAACGCAAAATGGCGGCAACCCTGACATGTTGTCTCACACACACAAGCATGGTCCGCGTTCACCTACGCGAGCTTAGACTGTGTGCGTAGCAACGCGTTTGATTCATACATTTGAGCGCCAGTGTCCGAGGTGTGGAAGAACTGACTGATACGATTATTCAACCTTCAGTTTCCCAAGAATCGTGGAAAATACCGAGTAATCAGGTGGCATCGCGATACAAGACCGTAATTGCCATCTGATACAGTCTCCATTATAGTTTTTGCATACTGTAAGTAAGAGATATACTTATTACAGGCAGGAAACGTGATGCTAGAAGCCTGATATTTCATGTTTACTGTAGTATATCTGTGTTTTATACTATAGTCATTATTGACGGCCGATGTGGCGCAGTGGTAGTGCGAATGCCTGCGACGCAATGTTCCAGGCAGGTTTCCTGGACGGGTCGCTCACAAAGTTGGTATTATCATATTGTAAAATTGTTTGTAAACATTACAGGCTGAATTAACTGAATGTCCGTAAGAAAGATGGCCCGTGCTTCGGAGGGCGCGTAAGCCGTCGGTTCTGGTTGCTGTCTACGATTACATTAACGGCGGTCGTTATACAACCATGTCAGAGGCCTACTTAGTAGTAGAAATTAGAAATTAGAAATTATTTATTTGCAAGAATACATGGTATTTCATCATAAATAATGAGATCTTATTTTACATTCCAGTGCAGTATTCTGCTTGCTTCAAGCGTGCAAATTAAAATATATTGATATATACAATTTTCAATGTCAAGTTTTTAGGGTACATAAAAATTAATTGATTATAAAATGTCAAAAGTCTAATAATAATATAAAAATGAAAAGTAAATTAAATACACGAAAAATTACAATGTCGAGTTATTCAGTTACATAAAAATTAAAATTAATCGATTATAAAATGTCAAATGTCTAAAATAAATCGTCGTATTAAAGGCAAAACCAACTAACTAGGCCAAAAATCACAAAGTAAAATCATGAGTAAATTTGATCCGAATGTTTATTTACTAAGTTGTGTCATTAATGATTGGTTTACTTTTTCCATATTTAGTCAAGTTGTTCTATGATTCAATGTTAAAGACTTCGTGACATACTTATTAAAATAATATTCTTAATTTATCCGCAATAACTTTCGTATTAAAAATTAACCCCTTAATAGTTTGTTTTGCCTCTAGATCATAAAATCTGGTTTTACTTCGTAAATAACCAGCATAGACGTACCGTATGAAGTCTTCTTATCATTATACAGGTATGCATCATATTTCTGTTATAACACTCAAAATAAAGTAAAAAACTAAGGTGTTATTTAAAAAATAAATAAAAGTAAGTTGGTTTTGCTTCTAGATTTGCTGTGTAAAGCACATTGACACTTAAGAAGCAAAGTGGACTATTGTATATTTTAGGCATTTTAAGGTTGTTCTAGTTTAAAAACAAACAAACAAACCGACATATCCTAGAAGACTTATTATTCATGTACTACGGTATTCTTGAAACAGTCATTTTAAACAACGGTCCCCAAATGACAAGCTTAGAACTAACAGACATGTTTCACTCATACAAAATACCACACATACATTTCATACCCCTTCACTGTCCTCAAGTAAATACTGTTGAAAGATACAATAGAACCATAATCACGGCAGTTGTATCATTTGTCGATGATGACCACAGAACCTGGGACAAACACCTCCATAAAATATAATTTGCTATCAACTCATATGTAACGAATCCACCAAATTTACCCCAGCCTTTCTAGTGTTCGGTCGCGAACTAGTACCGTGTGGTTCTACTTACACCCAAAGGACACCACGGACGACGTCATCTTCGCCCCTAGAGATGTTTATGCGGAAAATCTAGGCCAACTTATTCCTATTTTCGACAAAGTACAATCACGACTACGACCTGGCGATTTATTTGGAAACGTAATTATCCCATAAGCTCTACTTGTGTATGCCACGCACTGCTGGGGCGAAGCCATCGAGAAATACGGCGAAACACTTGCCGTTTCACTCGATATCTCGAAGGCCTTTGACAGGGTCTGGCATGCAAGTCTGCTCACCAAGCTTCCTGCTTATGGCATCCCAGCTGATTTTTGTACTTGTATTTCAGACTTCCTGAACTGTCCATCAGAGTAGTCGTTGACGGCTGCTCCTCTGACCTTATGGCCATTGATGCCGGAGTTCCTCAGGGATCTGTTCTCTCTGCAACTCTTTTCCTGCTGCACATCAATGACCTCATTCAGCATGGCATTGCTGGGTACGCAGATGATAGTACCGTTTTAGAGAGATACTTGACAGGTGCAGAACCAGTGAGGATGAAATACGTTCGTTAAGAAAGGCCATGGTAGAGCGAACAGATCTGACCTTAAGCCTTATCTTCCAAAGGGGCGACGACAATCTGGTCTCATTCAACGCCACCAAAACACAAGCGCGTCTTTTCACTGCAAAAAGGAGTACTTTTGACTGGACACCTACTTTTCTGGGTACATCTGTTCCTGTCACTGACAGGCACTTCTAGGCATGGAGTTGACATCAAAGCTAAACATCGGCGCGACCATCGAGTACAAGGCTCAAACGGCGGCTAAGAAGCTGGGCATCCTGAATAGAGTCAAGCGATACTTTACGCCTGGACAGCTTTTAACTCTTTACAAAGCACAAGTCCGATCCTACATGGGGTATTGCAGTCACCTTTGGGATGGCTCAGTCAAAAACCAACTTGCCGCTCTTGACTCGGTGGAACGCAGGGCCAAGAGGCTCATATGCGACACAAACTGGTGGACACCAAGCTACATAGCCTGGCACATCGCCGCAAGGTTGCCTGCTTGTCGGTTTTTTACAGATTGTACTTCGGAGAGTGTGCTCAAGAGCTTCACAACCTTGTTCCACCAGCTCCCTTCTACCATCGGACATCCAGACGCTTAGCCGGATACCATCCATATCTGGTTGCCATTCCACCTATTGGGACTAAGCGCTTTCAGTCATCATTTATAATGCGCACTGCTAAAGAGTGGAACTCACTACCTGCGTCTGTGTTTCCAAACGCATACAACCCTAATCTCTTCAAAGTAAGAGTGAACAGGCTTTTTCTGGGTGAGCTCGCTCCATCTTAGACTCTGTCTCTGTCCTATGACCTAGACTAGAGTTAAGAGCAAACCCATACTTAATAAAAAAAAAAACATAATTGAAAACTGCTCTCCATTCTGATAGGGTCTGATTTCATATAATTGTAATCCAGATTTTTTTTGTGACCAATCCTTGATATGACGTTCGATTGACTTAAAATTTTCCACTCTGTACTACCTACATCCATTTACCTGCATCTACTTACCTACATCTAGCTCATCTACTTTCACCCACCATCGCCACACTTATTTAATCTTGTTATTTTAGAGTTTGTCCTTTACGCTCATCCTTGTATATGTATAAATAAATAAAGAAGGTTCTACAACAAGTTCTCTCCAGCTTTTATTTACCTGTGGCCTACGGGATACACACTGGTGACCAAATCTACGGTAAATAGCAGTAGTTGGTTTTCCTCCCAAATTGCCTGAATGGTGCACACAAGTCTAGAGTCAAAAGCGATTATATCCCGATAGTATTTATAACCACTCGAGATTAAGATATAATTGATAGCCAAAATCAACTATCACCAGTTTGTTGATTTTGCCTGGTATGTTTGAGGAATGTTTATGATTATCTCTGGTAATTTGGTTTTTATCTTCTCGAATCAAATCAAATCAACCAAATAGCTGGTTTTACAACTCGATAACTTCGTACATAATGGTCACAGACAGTAATCGGTTTTACTACTAGATAGAGAATTCCAAACTAAGCAGCATGGTGCAAAAAAGTAAAAACATCAAAAATTTCGAGATAGTCGGTTTTGCCTTTAATACGATGAAATTAAATACATGAAAAAATAATTACAAAAGGATTAAAGTGTCAAACATTATTCAAATATTCCCCTACGCTATAGAAACAATTCGTCAGTAACCAGTCAAATAATTTTGTTTTAAATACATTTATACAATTAGTTAATTTAATGTCAATTGGAAGTTTGTTATAAATTGAAATGCTCATATTGTATACATTTTTCTTATAAATATTTGTGTGACTTTGTGGTTGATGCAACAAAAGTATATACATAGACCGTAGCTGCCTTTTTTGTACATCTTTACGTTGTTCATAAAAACGTGGATACATTTTAACAAAAATACAAATTTCATAGATGTAAATGCACGGAAATGGAAGAATCTTTAATTTTTTGAACAAAGGCTTGCACGAATCTCTGAACCACGCGTTACAGATTGCACGAATACACTTCTTCTGCACAACGAATGCTCGATCACCATCGACAGAATTTCCCCACAGTATGATGCCATAACGGAGTACAGATGAGACGTAACCATGATAAGCCGATAACGATGCTTCCTCTGATACAATATTTCTCAAATTTTTCAATGCGAACACAAATCGAGTTAACCTGCTGTACACATCATTGACGTGGGTTTTCCAGTTCAGATGTTCATCGATAGTGAATCCTAAAAACTTAAACTTGTTTACTTGATCCAAACAAGTGCCGTCAAAAGAAATGTTTAAAGGTATTTGGCTAGCGTTGTAAGAGCGGAATTGCATTATTTTAGTTTTATCTATATTGACTTTAAGATTATTGTCATTCATCCAATCTACTATATTTACCAATGTTTTATTAACTGTTGATTCCCACTTCGCTTTTTCATCACATTTTATTAGTACCGTTGTGTCATCAGCAAAAAGTAAGCTTTTATGTGGTGTTATGGCTGGAAGATCATTGATATAAATCAAAAACAATAAAGGGCCAAGCACACTTCCTTGAGGCACACCGGTAGCATTAACTTTAAACTGTGATTTATAATTTTGTTTAACAAAAACATTTCCATTCCTCACAACTCTGGACACCTCCGTACATTGTCGTCTATTAGTGAGAAATGATTTGATCCAGTCTAGAGCCCTTCCTCTAATGCCATACAGTTCAAGCTTACGTGACAGCTGAAAATGGTTGACGAAATCAAAAGCCTTACTAAGGTCCAGGAATATAGATATAATAGGTTTCTTTTTGTTAATCGATTCACTTACAATTTTTATTAAATTGAAACACGCAAGGGTAGTTGAAAGGCCCTTTCTGAAACCAAATTGTTGCTCGGTCAAAATATCGTGCTTCGTCATAAAATCGTCTAACCTGGTGAACATGAGTTTTTCTATGATTTTGGAGAGAATGGGTACCAGAGTAATCGGTCTATAATTGTTGGGATTTGTTCTATCGCCTTTTTTAAATAAAGGTTTTATTATAGATATTTTTAAATTTTCTGGGAAAACCCCTGTATCAAGAGATAAATTTATGATGTGTGTCAAAGGATCACATAAAAACGGGGCACATAGTTTTATTATTTTAGTGCTGAGTTCATCATACCCTGTAGAGTTACTATTTTTCAAGGCTAAAATGACCTTGAAAACTTCACTTCTACAGACTGGCTTAAGAAATATGGTATTATTGACACTTCTAATATTACTAAGATATTTATTTTTTAATACGGTCTGGTCCTTAGTAAGGTCGACAAAAAAGGCATTGAGAAAATCACAAATAATTTGGGGATCAGAGTACGAAATGTTTTCATGTTGTAACATTTTTATTCCTATGTGATCAATGTTTTTTGGCATAGCTGAATTTATAGTCTCCCAGGTTGCTTTACATTTATTTGGATGAGCTTGAATATACTTAGAATTACAAATTTTCTGAGACAGTAATATGCATTTTTTATACAAAGAATTATAATTTTTGTAAGTTCTTTTATTCCTATCTTTATTTTTGCCTTCCATCCGGTACTTTAAGTAGAGGTGACGTTTCGATTTGCTGGCCTTCTTTAGGCCTTTCGTAAGCCATTTCACGGTTTTTAATCTATTGGTACGCTTCACTTTTATAATCGGGAAGCATAAATACTAGAATAGTCGAATTATTTCATGGAATTTGTCAAAAGCCAAATTTACGTCTGTTGCATCATAGATCTCAGAGAATGACAATGCTGACACACACTCGTAAAATTTTCGTGTGTTATCAGTACTAAAATCACGTATAAATTCAAACCAGCTAGTAAGTAGCGGCTTAATATTTACTCTTAATGCAATGGATTGTGCCGTATCATGATCTGAAAGCGCTAGACTGTGAATTTCCGCATCTAATTTATTTATATTACTCGCAATTTGATCAATGCATTTCTTCCCTCTGGTCGGTAACTTGATATGTGGCATAAGGTTGTAGCTTTTTAGAACATCCACAAGATCTCTAGAAAATAAAGACTCTACAAGTAAATCTATGTTCCAATCTCCGCAAACTACAATCTTTTTACGCTTATATTTATGAGTTAGAGAAAAAAACAATGTTTCTAATTTAAATAAAAATGTTTTTACATGGGGTATAGTTTGCGTTGGTATCCTATAAATACTGACAACAATTAAGCTAAGTTCTACGATTTGAACCCCACAACATTCAAAATAAAAATCAAGTGCCAAATCTGAGCATAATTGTAAAGGTTTAGTCTCCCAAGCTTTGTTAACCAGTATACACGAACCGCCTCTAGATTTATTATTTTTGCGGCAGTATGAGCATGCCATTTTAAAATTAGTTAAATTAATATTAGACTCACAACCTCTTTTAACAAAAGTTTCGGTGAAGCACAAAATGTCTAGCTTCTTTCCTTTCTTTGTAAAACTATCTACAACAATTTCAATTTGGGGGAGTTTACCTATCAGGCCTTGTATGTTTTGGTGGAATATTCTGATATTATTTGAGGAGTCGGAGTTATCTGCGTTAGCTATGGGATAAGGGTTTCCCTTATTCGGGGTCCTAAAAAAGTGCTTTGGTGCATTGATTGTTCTTTTTGAGTTTCTTCAAAGTTTATTTGAAATTCGTAGAGCCCTTGTTCCATTTTTTCGTACCTTAAATAATCCATTTCAATATTTATTTTAGCTGCTAATAAGCTCAAAGAATGTCTACGTGTTGTATATTTTAAATTAATATTAAGTAATGTACAATTCTCCCATTTTTTTGCAAGTAAGTGTAATTTTGAGTTGATATCATTTACATTGAAGCATTGATTTGATGTCAAGTTTAGTAAAAATATTTTAATGTCTTTAAATTTACTTAATATGTCAGATAAATTAGAAAACAATTCAAATGGATTTTCATCATTGCAACCTACTGAAATTATTAGTATGTCCTCCTTAGTTATATTTTGACGTAAGTTGTCTAGGTAGCGTAGTATCTCAACACTTGGGGCGAATGATTTGACCATGCTGGAAATGCTAAAGTTATCCTTGCATTTCCCGGTTGTTCTCTCAGCTAGTTTAAATGCCAAACCTCGCACTTGTTGGTCTCCTACGATGTAAATGTGATTTTTCTTCTGGAATATGGGTTTTTCTGTCTCCTGAGTAGTGTTTTGTTGATTATTTAGTTTTTCCGTGTTTATGCTTGTTCGAAATATTGTGTCATTATTAGAGTTTAAACTGCTATGAAAAGAATTAATAATGTGTCTCTTTTTTGATTTTTTGTTAGGACCGGAAGAGGGAGAGCTGCACACTCGCTTCAAGTTGTTTATTTTACGGTCTCTATCTGACAATGATTTTTTTAGGGCGCTGTTTTCCAAAAGCAGGTCTTCTATTGCTTTGTCGGCTGTGTCCAATTTTTCTTGTAAACTTGTAATAATTACACATTGATCTACAACAACCCTAGATTACGCGCGTACGCTCAAAAGGTGGGCCGGTAAAGTAGTGCACAATTTGCAAGCGAGCACTTCTTTCCCACAGTGCGTGGCTGGCCGCTAAACTGTTAACATGACCAAGTACGGGCTAACAAATAAGGCTGAATTCAATAGATTATGGTGAGGTTCGTTGTGATATTTTGAATCAGGCGGACGCAATGAATCTATAAATCGCTATGTATGACTGTATAGGTCAGTAGGTGACAAAATCTTAGCGTAATTTTGTATGAGGCGCTAAATCTAGGGTTGTTGTAGATCAATGTAATTACATTACAATCTAGGCGGTTAAAAAGCTCTGACACCAGCGTTAATCGGGTCGTTTGTCATATCGTTGTCTTACACGAAATAGAAGACTACAGTCATATCAATGGCTATATGAATGAATTTATTTATTTATTAATCAATCAATAAAGTATTCTTAAAACTAAAACGTAGCCCCACACAACCACTATTCGAGGTTTGTCTGTGGGATCGTCGAGTCTCTATAAACTCTCTATAGTACTTTGATGTTAGTTTAAGAGACTACTTTTTGTGGAAGTTTGTCATCGCATCGCAAAGGCAACCGAAGCCGACGCGACCTACTGAAGCGAAACGCTATTTGGCCTTCACCGTGACCGGCAAAAGAGTAAGCACCCATTAGGTACCTGGCGATTACGAATATTTCTCTATTGTGGATTGAATAGAGACATATCTAAGAATGTACATTTGCTAATTTCTCTATTGTGGATTAAATAGAGACATACCTAAGAATGTACACTCGCTTTGTCATTTGTTACTGTGGGCATTGGACAGTTTTAAGGCGCTGGACATTTTGGGAATTGGACATTATGGACCACAATGATCTGGCGGCCGTTTTCCCGTGGGAATAAGAGCTTTTCCAGGAATGTGTTATACACATAAATCTTTATCTATGTAGAATCGCTATCTATAAAAAATCTATTATTGGAAATCCGTTACGTAGTTTGAAAGATCTAAGCATACATAAGAACAGACAGACGTACAGACGGGATACCGTCGTTCTGCATATTGTTGAAGTTCCTAATATACTTTGGTATATCTCGGTTTGCATATTATTTTTTTTGTTATACTATTTGTTTGGCATAATGTTTATGTGTCATACTGCATTGAATTGAAAGTCATACTAATATTTTGATCTATTTTATTTTGGACTAGTTTTGAGTCGCATATTCGTTATTTTTCATAATGTTTTTCAATCTGTAAAATAATAGAAAATGAAATTTAACATGAATCGGAAACACTTTTAATGTAATAGGTTATGGTGCGGCGGGGGTACAGACACGGGTGGGTAGCTTTGTTTTGTACTTATTTAAAGTGTTCGTTGTGTATAGTGAAACATCAAAAAATACGTAACACGAGAATTAACAAAACAAAGCAAATATGTATCAGATTCCAATCTCATACAAAATATCTTCTTGAGTTTGCACAACTGTTACTTACTCATCACAATAAAACAATTTTAAACGCATTTAAGTTGTGTGTGTTCACGGATGACTAAGGTGTTAGACGTCATTATTTAGATTTTAAATTATTATTGTTCTACCGCCACCTATTTCTCAATTGTCTAACGTTACGTCTCGGTTCTACACAGAATGCTGACACCGTATATTGAATCTGGCTGTTCCGCGCCGTGTTATCAGTGGACTTCAAAATAATGGAAACCACACTTGAGTGAGTAACTGTTATGATCTGTAGAATTCTGCAGCTTCGATCAAGACGCCGAGGAAGATCTGATCACAATAAAAAAACATGTTTTATTGTGATACATACACTAATATTATAAAGAGGAAAGATTTGATTGTTTGTTTGAATTGAATTGGCTCCGAAACTACTGGATCGATTAACCAAAATCTTATATTATTGGAATCCTACATTATCCCTGATGAACAAAGGCTAAATCAAAATGTCTTATTCCCGCTGGAAAACGTATAGCAGCGGATGAAACTGCTGAGCAGGCCGCTAGATAACTAGCCTGAGTCAACTCCAAAGAAAACATTCACTTATGTGTGAATATACGGGAAAGTGAAAACATTTTGCAATGGCCACGCTACTGGACACCACGAAACATAAACAATCCCAGTGGAGACAAACTGCAAGTATTGACTCCGCAAACAAGTATTGTGCGCTTGACAAACTTTGCTTTCCGTAAGTGTTCCGTTTGTGAACCGGTGCGATCCGGTTAGACCCTCTTGGAAATCGGAACGTGGCGCTAGAACCTAGAGCTTAGACAACGTTTTTATGAGCGATTAAAAACGTGCCACCGCAGTCAGACTTGTCGCCGCTTAACTAAAGACAACTAAACAACTACAACTACAAGACACAAATACATATAGTGCTTAAATATTTCGTATAGATTTTTTTGTAAAACACATTATGATCATTTAACCTGGTCTTTCGCGTTAGTTATTAGGTAAATACAACAGCACAGCTCTGCTCCAACGTCGGGATCCAAGTAATACCATCGAGACCGTGTCCCTAGTGACCGTGTGTCATGGGTAGTTGAGGGATTAGCAAGTTGTGGCCTGGTAAGGTACTGTCCCACCCTCTGCCACGACTTGCCCCACCTTGCCTCATCATGTCCCACCCTGTCCCACCTTGCCCAACCCTCAACGGGGACACGGGCACCGGGGACAACGGTTAAATGATACACAGAATCATGACGAGTTTTTCATGGCTTCTCTCTGGTTACTTGAAGTTCCCTCTAATCCGTTCCCTAGGCTCTAAGAGCTGTAGACGCTGCGCAAGCGCATTCCTCGTGTGTTTACTTGGGCGACATGTGAAAGTAATTTCACTGACGCATCTTTTAGTCATTGGCTAAACTATTCCATCATTTATATAAGCATGAGAACATGGTTTGGATAATTGGCGTATGAATCACTTATATATATGCGTGTGGAAGTACCTTTTCATAGGTACTTTTTTAGACTTAAACTGTCATACGTGTAGTGTAACTGTAGGAATACCAAGAAAACTATTTAAAGGCGGCCACAAACGGTAATCTTCTAGTATTATAGTTCTTTTACTTCTATAGTAGAAAAACTACAAATTTCAACTATCGAACGGCAACAACACTACCACATTTGTAGCTACGTCTGAGGCCACCTTTAAGCAAAAAATTACATACACACATCACGCCTTTATCCCTTGCAGGGCGGGCAGGACGTAACTGTTGTAAAAACGGCTGTTATCGTCACGTCCGACAAATAATGTGAGACCCTCCACTTTCAGAAAATTGTGTATAAACTATCAATTTGCGATCAATGTTTTATTAATAGGTTGTTATTGATAGTCCATTATCACCTTAAATTGTATTACACATGAAACCATTAGTCAAAAAGAAATGGTGTGATGCTATTTTAGCTAGCATCATACGGATATCATCAACGACAGGATCTAGTTCCTATTTGTATTGTACCATACGCTTCTTCCATTGAGTGCACAATGTAACAATCGCTATTCTCGTGCTAACAGGAAGCGGCTCTTCGAAAACCGATGACTATTCGATATAGATACACCGACAATGGTTTTGGCCGACTAGCCGACTACCGACTAATCGGTTAGACGCTGATTACAGAAATGGAAGACGTTCGGAAAAAGAAATCGCGTTTGTGCACGTTTTAAGAGCCTTTCTGCCAATTCAAATAGTTGTGTTGTCATTTCGAACATGGTAGGGAATAACTGGTTGAAATAAATAATTATTTTCAAACTTTATGTCGTTACTAGATTTTCGCCCTGCGCTTTCCACTCATTTTTCCATAGTGATAGTTGTTTTTCCGCGGAAAAAAGTGGCCTATGTGTTATTCCGGGTTATACTCTGTGATCCAAATTTCATCCAAATCGGTCAAGCTGTTTGAGCGTGAAGAGGTAACAAACATACATACACACTCACAAACTCCCAGATTTATACAATTAAGTACGGATAATGCTATTCAGCGGACTATTTGCCGACTGTAAAAATGACTTACTAATCAGCTTTCCCGACTCGTCAGTGCATCTCTACTACTCATTTAAATAAGCATACGTTTGACAATCACTCAATGACACGCGGACAGTGTGACCACCAACAAGTATACAGGAATGTGGATAAGTCACGCGCGTCTCGTGAACACACATCGTGTGTTTATAGAAAACAATCCGATTTCACACGTTACACACTCGTAGCTTAGTTTATTGTATGTTATTGTATTTTAACGTAACGGAAAAGCACTGAAACGCCTTTTGTACTTATCTCATTTTATTATTGCTCGTAGAAAATCTACACTACTGTGTTAAATTTACCTTACCAGAGTAATGTGTAATTACTTGACTTGATAAGGCTTAGTTAGGTAGAGTAGAGTGACTTATTACATACATACATATAACTTGCCTATATCACTTGAGTGAATTACCTGGCCAGCCCCGAAGCAGTGCCTTTATTTTTATTTTTGTCCCGCTAGGGCCGGTTTTCTATCAGCACAATACAAAATTATTATTAAAAGAAGAAAATTGTGTTATACAATGTTTTTTTGACCTCAATAAGTGGTAAGTAAGTTATCATACAAGTAGTAAGTAAGTTATTTTAATTTAATTTAATTTCAATAAAGCGATCCTACATTATCAAATTAACATCAACAGCTTCTGTTCTCATGAGATATCTATGCTTAGATCATTAAAACTACGCAACGTATTATGATACTGTTTTTAAAATAAGTAGATGGAGTAGGTAATACTAGAAAAGGGTATATATATGTATAAGTATAACACATGCCGAGTTTTATTATAATTTTTTAATAAGGATGGGTTTGCTCTTGAAGTCTTGACTCTAGTCTAGGTCATAGGACAGAGACAGAGTCTAAGATGGAGCGAGCTCACCCAGAAGAAGCCTGTTCACTCTTACTTTGAAGAGATTAGGGTTGACTTATTCCCGCGGTAAAACGGCATGCCGCTAGTTTATATCTCAAGACTTACCCAGCTGCAGTATCCCCATGAGCAGTTCGACGCAGCCCGACAGGAAGGCTAGCAGCACCGCGAACTCAGGCCCCAGCCCGTGCAGGTTCTCCCGCGTCAAGATGGCGGCTATGGCCGTCGGGCCGATGGCGGAGTCCTTCACGGAGCCGAACACCGTGTACACGAAGCACGCCATGAACGACGAGTAGAGCCCGTACTGCGGAGGAAGACCAGCCACGCCGGCGTACGCTATCGCCTGCGGGATCACCGTCAGACCCACTGTCACTCCTGTCAACAAATTGAAATTGAAATTCTTCATTCAATGTAGGATAGTATTATCATATCACTTATTGATGTCATGAACCGTCATTGTAAAAAAAAAGAAATTTGTATCATAGATAGATGAACACTTTATTGCTTACAACATACACAACAGAAACAAAACAATACAGAAAACTTAAGACTAAAAGTAAGCAAAGGCGGCCTTATCGCTTGCAGCGATCTCTTCCAGGCAACCTTTACATAGAAAAAGAGACAAACAAAAAACGATTTGCAAGTAGTTGCATAAGCAAATTAAAAACATCATCATATATCATATTTTATAACAATTTTGTAATGTCCTAATAGAAAACCGGCTCGCGCCTACAAGTAACATACATACATCTTAGTTTTGATTGGTGCATTGTTTTGTCCCCACAAAAATATGAATTCTCGCACTAACGACGGGTTGGCTGGAAGAGATCTCTTCTTAGAGATAAGCTCGCCTTTGCTCACACTGTTTGAATTTTTTTTTAATGCAATACAGGATATATATATATATATATATATATATATATATATATATATATATATATATATATATATATATAAATGTATATACATTAACAGCCACAACAGCCCACTGCTGGACGTAGGGTATTGCCATACTCTCCACGCTTGGCAATCGCAGTCAAGATATTGCTTCACAGGGAACGCTGCTGCCGATTCCTTGGATGAATTTATGCCTTAGTCGCTTTTTACGACACCCACGGGTTGTATTACTACTCTAAGCCGGCATCACACGGCAAGTATTATATATTACGTAAGTATAAAGGTAATTCGAGATTGCCAAAGAGACTTAATTGTTCAAGGCTAAACTTTACATTCTACAAAAATATTGCATCGTTTTTTTGGCAGTACACAATTATACTAATTGGTTTACTTTTTTGTTACTCTTGTTTCTCATTTAAAATTACTACTTTAGATCTGGAAGGTGATTGTGTAATCGCAAGGATCGAAGTTTGGTTTCGAAATGGAGATGTTTAGAATCATGTTAATGGGTATTCGTTCCTACCGTTACCCCTTTTACATGTCAAGAGCAACCGATACGCCAACAGCCACGAAATTTGTTTAGTTTAAGCATAGAGGCTAGTAGAGTAGAGGAATCGACACAGAATAAATCAGCGGCCGATGTGGTGCAGTGGTAGTGCGGCTGCCTGCGACACAAAGGTTCCCGGTTCGATTCTCGGTGGGACACTCACAAAGTTGATATTATCACTTTGTAAATTGGTTCCCGGTCTGGTTAGGACATTGCAGGGTGAACCACCTGATTGTCCGTAAATAGAAATGGTTCCGTGCTTGGGCATGTTAAGCCGTCGGTCCCGGTTGCTGTCTATTATTACTTAGACGGCGGTCGTTACACAACATGTCAGAGGCCTACTACTGGTAGTAGGCGGTTGAAAAACGGTGACACCAGGGTTCATCGGGTCGTTGGACGACTCGGTGTCCCACACGAAAAGAGAGAGAGAGACAATAAACAACAGTATGTACTAGCATCGGCTTCGCCCGCGTACTATAGGCACACAATTATAGTAGTAAGTACTACTATACAACAAATAATGGTGCAAGTGCCACGCGTTATTGGCATCAAAATACACTTGCCAAATTCGCGGGCTATGGATGCTCGAAAGCTCGGTATTCTATCAAAGGTCAGGCGATACTTCACACCGGGACAGCTTTTGCAATTATATCAAGCTTAAGTCCGGTCGTGTATGGAGTATTGTAGCCACCTTTGGGATGGATCTGCCAAATACCAGCTGGCGGCCTTAAACTCTGTCGAAATACACGCCAAAATCCTCGTCGCTGACACAGTGCTGGTTAAGACTAGACTCCAAAGCATGGAACACCGACGCAAAGTTGCATGCCTGTCGGTATTCTATAGGATACATTCAGGTGCCTATTTTATATATTAAAAAATGAGCTGCAGTAGCCCAGATGGAAGAGGCGTCGCCATCAGTGATGGTTCAAATCCTGCCCGCGGTAGAAAATGTTGTAAGTTTTCTAAAAAGTAGAACTATAGGTAAGCACCGTACAGCACATGCGTCATATCGACCGTTGCATCATACACTCTCCGTCCGATCTATTGCACATTATTGATGAGGACTGGTGTTGGTTATCCATTGTTCTCGATTTAATGTCGAAGGACACAAAGTAACAAATCAGAAAAAAATAGGCTGTCTGTGAAGTAGGTAGTCAATTGGAGAAGACGAAATGCAAATTGAGAGAGTTCACTGAATAGGCATTCATTCATTTATTTATTTATTGCAAAGTCACAAGTTTAACAATAAGTTACCTAGGACTTTAAGAGATGTTAATAATATTACCCAATTTAAGAATAAATTATATAATTTGCTTGTAGCTAAAACATATTATAATGTAAATGAATTTATGAATGACCGTAAACTTAGTTAATATAGACATGAATATAATTAATTAATAGTGACATGTATAAAATTAGTTGTAATTGAATTTATTTGACATTTCATTAATGAACATAATATGCTTTGAACTCTATTTAATTTATAATTTACTTTTGCATGTATAAATGTTTTGCATGCCTGTTGGCGGACCTCAGTGTACTGAACCTACCTTTGTTAACAACTTTTATAACCTGTGTGTCACAATAAATAAATTTGATTTGATTTGATTTGATTTAAAAAAATATTGCATATTATGAAATTACAAGTGACGCCCTGTAAGGGCACAGCAAAAAAAGGCTGCCCAGCCAGTTGCCATAACCTTAAATAATCTATTAATATAATTTATGATGGATAATCTAATATCAGAAAAAGTAGTAACGAATATCTATTCTTCTTTGCTATTTGTAGGCTTTTGGGAGATGTAGACAAAATGCGAAATAGGCCTTTTGAGACGTAGACCTCTGGCGCATAAACCGGCTACCGCTACGGCCGCGCGGCGTCCTCGTAGCACCGTAGCACTGTCTACGGCGAAATGTTAAGGAATTTAGGAAATCTTGAATGGCTCCTGGTTTGTAAAGTCGTACGAGAAAGTAGCTAGATATTCCTAATTATATAATATGTATTTTTAGAAAACTTGCAAAATTTTATACCACCTATTTGAACCTGCGACTTTCGTCATCACTAGTGGTATTCCATTGCGAAATAATTGATGTAATCACAACCATGAGCCGTCGGAAGAAAACAGTCGGCAAAAACTGAATCTGTCTCATCCAAGAAAGGTATGAAGTTATACCATTGTAATCAAAACATAATTACTTTGTTTTATAACATCAGCCGTCGATTACATGGTAAGAAAAACTAACACCTTGCTAAGTGGCTCAGCGGCCGAGACAAAGACACTGACATAGTTCCGTCGCACGCGCCGCGCCGCCATCGCAAAATAAAGAGGTTTGCAGAAGGCGCACTCTCACTTTTTTTGTAACTGACAACCTACACTTAAAGGTGCTATCTGTACTTGTATCGATTTTTTAAATGTGGTAGTTACGTATGTATGTGGTTATAATAGGTACACAGGACACATATACTACACTGGATCATTTATTGTCTTCCAAAAAAGATACAAATCTTTTCACTCTAATTTGATCTGTTTAAAATAGATTTTGTGTTGTATTCTAAGAATAAACAAAAACCGAACCTGTTGGTAGGTAGACTCTTAAAAACCGCCGTAGATGTATTGAGCATCAGTTGGTGCATACAACACGAATTCCATCGGCTTCCCTTTTAAAATTGATTATTTAATTTTATTCAACCTATCATCTCAATTTGATAGGTGAATGCCGACGAATCACGAGTTTTTATGCTTGTGTCCATGAAAATAAGCGAAAAATAGGCGGCTATAACTAAACCTAGAAATCAGAGTTTTGATGTCTGTGTCCGCGAAGTAAATGTCCTAAAATGTTTGGAAGATAACGTTTTTAAACCTTTTAGGTATTTTGATAAATGCTATTGTACTACTAGGGCTTACATTTTGCTATAAACAACCCTTCGTCACTGTTGTGCATGAGTTGGTTTTCCATTTTGCCGGTATGCGGTATTTTAACGGTCCAGCGTTATTGACAAAAGTAATCGTATGAAACCGCACACACAGCGCTGTGGGGCTGTTACTGGCTGTCAAATTACATTATATTATGCGGCACGTGTGCAAATTCCTAAGTGCGTGGGAAAATGGCCGCCATGTACTAAGTGTGCCATCTGTACCCACAGGCGCCGCGTGCAGCAACGCGGCAATGGCAAGGAAAGCGTGCAAAAACGCACCTCACTGAGATCACTCTCATTAGCGGATAATAATTTCCGTAAATCGCGAGTTAACTACCCTTTCATTGTTCTCATTCTAAGAACAATCAATTAATTTAATTTTGTTTGAAGGATAAATTAGCACTATTTCCAGTTTACTTACCATCGCAAAAGATAGACGTTTTTCTCGCGGGATTAAGACATTTTAATATAGCGTATGTTCATCAGGAATATAATATAATAATATAGAATTTGAAGTCTATTTAATTCAAACAAACAATCAAATTTTTCCTCTTTATAACATTAGTGTAGTGTAGATAAAGATAAAAAGTAGGTACATGATCATGGCATTGCAGTTAAAAATTAGGAAAGTTTTCAAAGCTGTTTCAGACTACATAAATCGGGTCCATGCCTCGCCCAAACATAGAAAAGTTTATTCTCCTAATAGTAAGTTAAATAACCTATAACATAAGTCGTAAGGCGTGTTGGCAATAGCGCCAGAAATTCAATTTCACGGACGAGCGAACAAGATTTCTGCATAAATGAACTAAATACTGAATTTACGTGCATTGCCGTTGCAAAATGTAGGCAATCAATCACTTATACAAAGTTCTTGAAAGTGGTAAATATGGCTGAAAAAGCTAATGAGTTTTTGTGTTTTTCCATAATAACTACTCAGGCAATAAAAAAAAACGATTTTTTCATTCGCGCCGATTGATTCGATCGTTCACATAAGGTTGGTTCCTAACAGCACAAGTACAACACAAATTTTCATGTGATGTCTTGCCGTGTGATGCCGGCTTAGAATAGCATCACCCCATTTCTTGTTTTTGGTGTTACCTATCTAAAAGCAAAATTAGATCCTACAAACTCGGTAAAATATTAGCGGTACTTTGAGTTACAACAATTAGTACCAAGTGGCCGTTTTTGGCACTTTCATCCATAACTTTAAGAACAGCAAATATTTTATAGCGTTTGCTGGGGTTAATTGTGCTTTAAGATAACAGCAAAAACTTGGGCAAAGGACATTCTGGCGCGCAGCCGCCAATACTTACTTTGTGACATTCTGGTGTATTGTTTGCATTAAGAGATATGATTTTTCTCGTCAAGTGTCAAGGACCTTCCATATAAATTGCTAAAAAAATATATCACTCTTACTCCACTGTATGGGAAGTCCAATAATTTTTTCTTATTACTTATTTCGACCTATGTTTCTTGGGGAAGGATGTTTAGTTTCACGAGTAGAACTAGTACTAAAACTATTTGCACTGAATTTAATAGCACCTTATAGAGGACCCTAGAATGGGACCTACCTGCGTTAAACACCGTCCGAGACACATCCTTACGGAAGAAGATGATGAAATCACAGTAGCCGCTGCTGCAGCCATTGCGAGTAGATCGCACTCCACAAGCTCCTCAAGCAACCGACGCCCCCGGGCGCGGAGGTCCCTCATTTGTTCCCCATTTCGGGAAATACCGGCACGTGCCGGGTAGATTCATTCCAATACGTTCTTCCCAGAACAACTCGTAAGCCCAATCGCGCGCGATTGAGCTGGTTGTTTGAACAACCACAAACTTTTCCGGGTGAGCTCCTGCTCCCCACCATACAGTCAGGTGTAGATTAAAAGACCTACCTGCGATGATGTCGGACACGCCCTTCCGCCACGAGTAGAGCGGCGCCCACGTGGCGATGGGCACTCGCCGCAGCAGCGCCTTGGGCGAGCAGCAGCCCCGCGCTCGCCTCGCTAACCCTCGCCGCCAACTCGCGCCACTGCTGCTCGCCTCCGACGCCGGCCCGCTCGCGTCCTCCTTCGCCGGCAGCCCCCCTCCGGGGAACACGCCATTTGTGTCTGAAGAAGAGGAAACATAATTATATGAACATTTATTATGGTGGTGAAAACTTGTCAATGGCCCAGTTCTGTTTATCTGTTGTACTATTGTTATAAATTATTTTAAAAATTATTATTATTGTTATAAAGGGCGATAAAGCAGACGTAGAGAACTACAGGCCTATCTCGAAACTTTGCTTATTTGCGAAAGTCTTTGAAAAAATAGTACTAGTCAATTGTATGCTGCACTTAAACCCTTCTTTACCGATGACCAGCATGGCTTCCTCAGAAATCGCTCCACAGTGTCGAATCTTATCCTTGCAAATGAATTCATAACATCAGGTATGACGGATGTAGGTCAAGTGGACGTGGTTTATACGGATTATAGTAAATGTTTTGACAGAATAAATCACAGTATACTCTTAAAGAAACTTAATCAGGCTGGCATTCACGGTAATCTGTATAGATGGTTTTGCTCCTATGTCGACAACCGTACCCAGGCTGTGGTGCTTTGTGGGTATACGTCTGCTTGGATGCAAATTCCCTCCGGGGTACCACAAGGCTCCTTGCTTGGTCCATTGCTGTTTACGATTTTTATCAACGATATTAATTATTGCTTTCGTAAATCTAAAATTTTATTATTCGCAGATGATATGAAGATACTAAAGGCTATTCGTAATACTACCGACATTGAAGATCTGCAGTCGGATCTGTCGAGGTTCGAATCATACTGCAATGCAAACAATCTAGATCTTAATGTATCTAAGTGCTACTTTGTCTCATTTTCCCGTAAATCGTCTACAATTGGAGTAGGATATACATTAAAAGATTTAAGCATTGCAAAAGTTAGCGAAATTAAAGACTTAGGAGTTTTACATGACGATAAATTGCTCTACGACAAACATATAGATTATATTGTAAAAAGAGCAAACAAATCTTTAGGCTTCGTAATGAGAACGTCAGCAGTCTTTAATCATATTAAATCAATTAAGATATTGTATTGTGCATTTGTCCGCAGTCATTTAGAATATGCATCACAAATATGGAATCCGCAATATGCCATCTACAAAAACCGTATAGAAGGTATACAAAAAAGGTTTTTGCGATACTTAGAATTCAAAGTTCGTAAACGATCCACAGGATACAGTCATAGATGCAAAAGGTACCATTTTCTACCTTTAGAACTACGACGTCGGGTTAGCGATCTGAGCTATTTGATGAAAATAGCAAATGGGACTATCGATAGTCCTGAGCTGCTCTCAAAAGTTTCACTTAGGTTTAGCCGTCGTCGACTTAGACGGATGGTTAAGCTAAATGTGCCAAACGTCCAAACAAACTATCGAGCTAATTCATTTTTGCTTCGTGCTCCAGCAGCTTTTAATGAACTACCTCCAGAAATCGACCTGTTCTGTACCAGCACCACTTCTCTTAAGCGTAAAATAGCAACCGAATTTTTTGGTGGATAATCTTTAAATGTTAAATTTAACACTTGTTTTAGTTGCTTTTATTTTTGCTCGTTTAAGTCTATGTTTCTTTGTTTTTCTTTATTCGGATAATTTTTCCTTACCAGTCTTGTAATATTTATAGGTGGAAACTTGTTATTAGCTATAGTCTTACTTTTTAATTGCCTAGCTATAAGATAATTTATGCTGTTAGTTTCCCAAATAGCCAATAAATAAATAAATAAATAAATAAATAATATTGGCTGTAAGTTTTCCTGTTAAAATAAAATAAAATAAAAATAAAAATAAAAATAAAAATAAAAATAAAAATAAAATTAAATTATTATGTCATTGTTTGTGGCGCAGTAGTAGTGCGACTGTTCTGTTCGATTCTCGGTGGGACACTCACAAAGTTGATATTTATCACTTTGTGAATTTGCTCCCGGTCTGGTTAGGACATTGCAGGGTGAAACACCTGATTGTCCGAAAAGAAATGGTTCCGTGCTTCGGAGGGCACGTTAAGTCGACGGTCCCGGTTACTTAGACGGCGGTCGTAACACAACCATGTCAGAGGCCTACTAGTGGTATTAGGCGGTTGAAAAACTCTGACACCATTGTCCATTAGGTCGTTGGACGACTGTCCATTATGTCATTTACAGAGTCGCTAATCACTGCAAACATAATTCTGAATTGTTCACCTTGGGAAGATTAAGGGTATTTTTTCTTTGGGCAGTTCATTGAAGATTACTTTACAGAATTGGACTGATTCCGAGAAATCCCGGATGGTCACTGGTTAGATAAGAATATCGAGAAGAAACATTAGACAAAACATAATTTAAAAAAAAACCGGCCAAGTGCGATACGCGTTCATCAAGGGTTCCGCAACATGCACATTAAACCATTTCATGTGAAACCCCACTTGAACAACTTGTCTCAACTTTAAAATGTTGTGTTTTTTCGGCCCCATCATAAACAGAGGCTTTTCCAAAACTTGTACTTTAAAACGAACCTACTTGCCAAATTTCATAGTTCTAGGGCAATGAGAAGTATCTTGAGAATTTTGATAACCTTCAAAGGGCCAAAAACAAGCGTTTATTACAGCAGAAACAGTCGTATCTTACCTATTGTAACGTTATGTTCGAAGCCTGAATTTTTTACATTTACATGCCGCTGTAGACTTGAGTATATGGTTTTAATTTCAACTCGATATCTCCACGCGTTTCCGGAGAGCTTAAGGGTCCTGACAGACGGAGAAACAGACGGACGGACAACAAAGTGATCGTATAACGGTTCCGTTTTTCCGTGCTTCGGAGGACACGCTAAGCCGTCGGTCCCGGCGACGGCGGTCGTAACACAACCATGTCAGAGGCCTACTAGTGCTAGTAGGCGGTTGAAAAACTCTGACACCAGGGTTCATCGGGTCCTTGGGTGACTCGGTGTCCCACACGAAAAGAGAGAAGAGAGATTCCGTTTTTTCCTTTTGAGATACGGAACCCCAATAAAATAATCAATGGTACGAGGAATTGCTCTCTGCTGACCCGTCAAAAGATAATAATGTAGTAGCACGAAACTGCTGAAACTATCAAAACTGCTTTTTTTCCACAACAAACAACATACAATAGTAGGTATTTTCTGTTTCCTGACAAGGTCGTCAAAATAGTGCTACAAAATTGCTGAGGCTAAATAATAATATCAAGAGCGGATATTGACATTACCTTATATACCTCTACCTACGCCTATGTACTTAGGTGCACATATTTTCTGTTGAGGTAGCTGAAGCAGCCGTTCAAATGTATGTTTATGTATTTGATTATGTCGACAGTTTTAAATTCATTACAGAAATAAAATATTGTAATTTAGATACATACCTACTTTTTAAGTAACTATGGCTAAATAAGTCATTGGTTATGGTATTTCTCTAGTTTCTATGTCAAAAAACTGTAAGTTAGTTTAGTAAAAATCTCGCAAAATTTTTAGCACAAAATGATCTGTTTCTCTCTGGCTCAAATCGAAGTTGAAGCACGTTGAAGTAAGTTTTAAAGTGTTTATAATAAAATCAACATTATAAAATGTACCAGTATTATGTGACATTTAATGCAGTGTACAAACCCAGTTTGAGTCTTTTTTATCCACTGCCAACGAAAGTAGGTAAGCATATACCTAAAATGGTACAAAATAATAAATTGGGTTTGGCAAATATTCCAGAAACTATAAGGCAACAAGCATAATAAAAAATAAAAATAAAAACACGACTGCGTTGTGAGGCAAAGCTTAGCCTATGATACTCGGGATAATGTCAGGATTCCCATTCGAATACGTTCAGTGGTTAACGAGTTGCAGCACTTTAAAGAATCGCACATACATACATACATGAACTAAATGAACGTCTTTGATATTTCTGCAAGATGAAAAGCTAGCCATACTGGGCTATATTGGAACGTTTCTGTAATTCATCGAAAGGTCTACGAAAATGTGTTAGCATTACTTATAAATTACGATACGGGCAAAATATTTGTCACAGTAAAATAAGTCAAGAGAAGGCAATAATAGAATAATTTGAACCTACACGCTATAATTTAATTTGGATATGATTGTTATAACCGGTAGCATCTGGTATGGGAAGGAATTTTACATACGTACTCTAATTGTTTTCAACAGAAATCAATTCAATCGTTTAGCGATGCATACTTTATTAGGATTTTTTGTAAGAAATACCTTGTACCTAGGTACCAAAATATTATTCAGTTGAAACATTTATAATTGTAAACATTATGACGTGCGTTTTACCACGTTTTTAATTCTATTTCATCCAGTGGGTGTCGCAAATGGCAATTCCGTTCCTCAAACTTAGGGGTGGTATGGGATCTACCTCCTAGCGGTCCACCCCGGGCAACGGCAACACAGGCTTGCCTGTGGATAAATCCGGCTGAACGATCCCACCAAGCGGTGGAAGGCTCCGTAAGGGGACGCCTGGCTCGCGACCACCATCCCACCGAAGTCTGGCGCCTAGTAGCTTGCTGCGTTCCGTCAGTGTGTGGGAGTGGCAGTGCCTTAACAAGCTTCTTCTGGGTGAGCTCGCTCTATCTTAGACTCTGTCTCTGTCCTATGACCTAGACTAGAGTCAAGAGCAAACCCATCATAAAAAATAAAAAACTGAGCTCGGCAAATCACTTGTAAAGGGGACTACCACAAATTACTTACCGCAAAGTAGGAAGAAGGGGTTATGACCAAACGTTACGATCTCGTTACGTGGGGAGAGAGGGGACAAAAATATGTAAATTTTGCGTTCCGTCATTTGTACACGATCCCTAAGTATTCTAACCGGGCCTTAATATGAGAAAACCGATGTGCAGCAGTGGAATGTTGAAGCAATTGATGATGACGATTAAGCCAGTGTGCTCTTTCATTCATCTGATCATAGTATAAATTAAGTACCTTTATCATTAAAATCATTGTTAGGTAATAGGTCATCAAACTAATTGCATCCTAATGTTTGGATGATGAACGACTGATGATTGATCAATAAACATATTAGTCACGTGTGGATGGCAGTTATAGTATTAATAATTATCACGATTGAAAATGAAAAATGAAAATGAATAACAATTAACGTCAAAATAGCATCGACGTATGTGTATTTCTATGGAAATTTACATACATACACAAATTACGCCCTTATCCCTTGCGGGTTAGGCAGAGCATTTTCGGCCGCAAAATACAGACGCTATCGCCACGTCTGACGAATATTTGAGGGTCGTTACAGAAAAGTCGAGAATCAGTATAGCGAGCCTTTCGCCTAAAATTGTAATACACATGAAACCTTTGAGCCCTTTAGTCGCCTCTTACGACGTCCGCGAGAAATAAATTGGATGATGCTATTCTAAGCCAGCGTTACAAAGCATCAATTTTTATGACTGTTTAATACTACTAATTATTTGATCGTTTCGTGTCACAAATTACCTACTAGTTATACTAGTAAAGCTTAAAAAATTCGTGGCATGCCACTGACTCCTTAAAAAATCACCATCACACAATAGTAACTATGTTAAACGTTGGCTGATAATAGGATCTGAACATCCTATGAATATGGAACGATCTAGAATCGCCTGGGAACGCTACTGGCACTGGGTGTCGGCGGCTGCGCAGGCGCACGCAACACCAGTGTTGAAAATCCCTCAGTTGTTACATCATACTCCTAGGCGGTTCACTCACTTGTCGTTCCTTTTTTTTAACGCACCGTAAAATCCACCGTAGCCGTATTTGTATAGAAACAAGATCGGAATTCGCAATTTCTTTTCGTGTGACAGCCGCATGCGTTAAAAAAGCGACATAACGACATGTGAGCAAACCGACTTACATTAGACTGCTGAACGACATTAGAGGAAATTGAAATTATGCTTATTGGAAAAAGAATTGTATAATATTAATGACATGTGATTAATATTTTATAATAAGACATCCTATTTAATTTAAATTGTAACTTTATAATTCCTAGTTCTAAGTCTTTTCTTATTTTGTAAATTCGCACACAGTTTATGTACTGTTTTTGAATAAATAAACTTGAAACTTGACTCTGGGACACACTCGAAAAGAAGAAGATTAGACTGCTTATCTTCAAAATCCTACGACTGAACTACAGTCAGGTATAGTCCGGTACGTACGGCTGGCTGTATTTGGGGGCATTCTAAAGTCGCAAATTTTTTGTACGATTGCGTTGTGTGTCTGTAATACACATATTCAATTTTGTATAATTGTTGACGCTTGCATACATATTTGATTCAATAAATGATACTTATTTATGAAATAAAATGTTGTGTCTAATTTGAGTAATATTATTAAAATCAGTATTGTCTATGTGACAGTTTACACACTGTAAACACCCAATTTGTGACGTTTTTATCCACTGCAAAGTAAAATATGATAGCATACTATTAAAATTACACAAAATAATGTTTTGGGTTCAACCAATAATGGTCCAGGAACCACAAGCCAAAAATATATACTTATTTGAAACATGAAAATCTTATGCGGTATGTTTCGACAATGCAATATTCATGATTGAAAGTCCGTCAACATAATTTATTCAATAAATGTCGTCTGTCACAAACAGATAGGCATGGAAGTTTGGAAGTGCATGGAAGTGATAGTTTCAAAAAATTTAAAGCAGTAGTTTATTTGTTTATCTATCCTTATTAACCGACATGCGTTGTGAGGCATCTTCGTACCTACTAACCTAACCACTTTCCCCGTTGTTGGAAAAACCCCATTCTATACAAAACGGCAAAGTGGACTACTGGAATATTTTTAAGATTAAGTCGGATATTAGCATAAAGAAAGCTGCGCGTTGTCATGTGGCCGTCTGCTGATTACTATGCCGTGTGATGCTGGCTTAGAATAGCATCACCCCATTTCTTTCCCGTGGGTGTCGTAAGAGGCGACGAAGGGACTCGAGGGTTACATGTGTATTGCAATTTTAGAGCGATAGGCTGACAACTATGGTGATATATTATCTTCTGAATAATTTGTCAGACGTAGCGTGAATGTCCTTTTTTCGTCCTTAGTGCGGGCGCGGCAAACCACGCAAGTGTCGAGGACAACATTCGGAATTCTGAATAACGGATCCAATTATTAATAAACAAATACTCCTAGCACTTCACAGGCTGGGAGGCTTAAGGCGAGAGTACCCGTGAACGACCTCGACAGTAGTGGTGCCACTCCATTAAAAAAAATAAGGACTATACTAAACCATAAGGACCATACTTAAGGATCATACTAAACCTTGAGCGGACATTCTGATAGATTGTTTGTATAAAGATATTTTTTTTGTGAAGAGGCGCCACTGCCCAGGTCGTTCACGAGTACTCTCGCCTTAACTTATTTTCTGGTGAAAGAAGTGCCAGGTCTTGAATCACCCATTACATCGACGTAGCGCTGGAGGAGCACCGACACGTCATGAGCTGTCACCCCTGAGTTCTTTGGTCTGTGAGACTGTTGTGTTCAAATCACAGACCAAAGAACTTACTGCTCATGACGTTTTTGTGATCTGTGGATCAAGGTTCGACGGGAAATGTTGCAAAGAAAAGTTAAATCGATCAAGCATTTACACTCGTGCCTCGTGACACCAAAAGCACAGTATAATTAATAGTACTAGCGTACAGTATGGTCACTCCCTGCCTCCCCCTACAAGCGCCGCCCACCCGCGCTCGGAGGACGCTCAGACACCGGCTAAGCAAGGACGCGACGACGAAGGTCATTTCATACTGCCGCACATTGCATTCCCGATTCGCGAACGCAAAATGGCGGCAACCCTGACATGTTGTCTCACACACACAAGCATGGTCCGCGTTCACCTACGCGAACTTAGACTGTGTGCGTAGCAACGCATTTGATTCATACATTTGAGCGCCAGTGTCCGAGGTGTGCCAAAAGGTAGGATTTTCCGATAGCTAAGATTTATTATTTACCTACGTACGACAGTTAAAGTTGGCATGCACGATACATGCATATTTGACGAATTATTCACGCTACCTACAGCTGAATCAGTAACACGTCATTTCTACTCCAGATAGTTTATTTATCTTGTTTTTGCGTCCAATTACAACGACAACAGCCACAACAGTCCACTGCTGGACATGTGCCTCCTCTAATTGGGGGATATTTACCATAAAAACAACGAATAAAAAATTGTGAGCCCAGATAGAGGATATGTTTGATAGAATACCAGTATAGAGTAGATAAATCTACATCACGCCTTTATCCCTTGCGGGATATGCAGAGCGTAAACAGCCGTAAAAAATTTACATAACCCTTGAGTCCCTTAGTCGCCTCTTACGACACCCACGGGAAGGAAATGGGGTATATTGCTATTCTAAGCCGAAATCTAACACGGCGTCAATAGATTAATATATGTAAGAATATGTTATTGAATTAATTTATAAATATGTTATGCCATAAAATGTCTTTATGTTTATAACAGCTACAGACTCGTGATTATGAATGGGCGCACGATGATGGAAAAAAATTATGAGATAGTAAATTAACATAACTGGTAGATGAGTCAGCTGTGTTGTGTTGCATACTATATAGTTAGTAGTTATAGTTGCATAAGAGCCAAATCTTGAATAAATCTAGTTCAAGCGAACATGGCGATTTCAAAACTAATTAGTATGTAGGTCGCCGTCTACCTAGATGTAATAAAAAAGTTTCATGTTTACATTCTTATAATATTTGCGCATTTTGCGGGATGTGTGGGAGACTCATGACAAAATAAAATTTAAAAATGCTTTTTTTTGCAATCGTTAGCTATAGTTAAATTGCAATTGAGCAAATATTGTGTAAGGAAATATAAATATTGTTGTATCTTTACTTTCAGTGCTATTAAACTACAAGCTAAAATTTACAGGTGAAAATCAATATTAATTGAAGTCGTATATTCATTGGTTAGCCATAATGATACCAGGACTATTAACCGGCTACGCAATGTACAAAAAAATCACATGTGGATTTGCCCGTAGTTTCATAACACAGGGCAAAGATAATAAACGCATCTATAATATGTAAATGATCTCCTTGACACCTGTGGCCTATGTTATGAAACTACAGGCTACAAGTCTACAGGTGAAATTCGTTGTATATTGCGTAGCCGGTTGTTATTCCCGGTATCTTAATGGGCAGCCGACTATGCAATGAACATCCAATTTCACCTGTAAAATTGTAGCCTGTAGTTTGTTAATATTGGGCACAGGTAGCTAGATAGGAAACAAAGTGAGAGTGAAAAGGACAAAAAAAGATATGAATTTGACATCTATTACAGAGCTCAAGCTATATTTTATGGAAATGACACAGTCAGTCTGCCAATGAGGTCACAGCGCTGAAAGCGTAGTTTCCGCGGCCGGCATTTCGCTTGACCGGCGTCATTTGTCCAACAGTGGACAGTGGACACATTGTTCCTCTGTGCAATGCCCATTATTAGGCATGCAATAGTGCATGCGATCGGCCGACACAATGCCGCAATAGCCTTGTGGGACAACTACGACAAATTGCCACATCCATCATCGGGGATCGCTGGCCGCATCGTCACGTCATAAAAACCGCCTGTCACTGCAGGGTGATACTCATATATTTCAGGAAATACTGGACAGGGTCCTTCCAAATTTGTGATATTCATAATTCGAGCAACGCAGTGCACTGGTTCTTTTATCATGGTCAGTGTAGGGCATTACTCATACATTGCAGGAAGTACTGGACACGGTCTTCACAAATTTGTGACACAGTTTAATTTCTTTCGACGATAGTCTTGATAGCGTCACACAAGGCAAGGTACCTTACAACTAAGTATAACTTATTATGCACTCGCGATTAGTTTAAGTTGATTGTCCGGGTTTATGCGTAAATCGTATCCGTAAATCAGTAATTGAAAATATGTTAACGCCTGACGGGGCTTGAACCCGGGACCGTGAGATACCATCCCACTGCTCTATCTCCTGAGCTACCGGCGCCTCGATCGACACTTTCAAATTTCAATCTCTTGGTACTCATCACGAAGAGACATGCAAGCGACATCTAATATAAGTTATTGTAACGAGTACTATAATTAGTCCACACACAAATTAGAGTAGGAATTTAAATCATACGATGTACCTTCAATTTCTTGTTTTCATTATGAAAGATGATATAATTAAACAAGCTTATGCAAAATTTGTGCACTCGCAGTGGTGTTGCAAATTCCACTGCTGCAGTTTGTGCATGCAGTGTCACGTTGATGTGAGACAATGAGTGGCGTGTGCAGTGTGTGGGAGACTGTCTGGTGGCTGTGTTTGTAAACATGCAGCCAAGTAGGAACCTTCCTCACAGCATCGACAAATTGTGCTAACTTCAGATTCACTTATTCAAAACACTTGGGTAGTCTTTTTTTTTTGTGTGGGACAACGAGTCGTCCGGCGACCCGATGAACCTACTGCTAGTAGTAGGTCGCTGACATGGTTGTGTAACGACCGCCGTCTCAGTAATCATAGACAGCAACCGGGACCGACAGCTTACCCAGCCCTTCGAAGCACGGAACCATCTTAATGTTATTAAGATTGCTATACACTATGTAAAAATGTGTAAAAATAGATCAAACTTTGGAAAAACTTTCTTACGAAGTGGCCTTAAGTAACTATCCCTAAAGATGCATATTTTTCAAAAATATTGAATGTACAGACTTTTAACCCTCTTTAGCTTCATTATTATGTATAGAAAGATATACTATATTAATAGATAAAGAAGAAAGTAAGAAAAAAATTAAAGAAATTATTTTCAGTCATTATAATATAATTTCTCCAGCAAGTTGTCATTCCTATACAATATAAAATTCCGCAACTGAATTATCTTAACATCTCATTTCCCGGATATCGAAGAACAATAAGAGATTATAAATTTTCCAGTAGGTATTTATATTTCCTGATAAAGAAAATTCCGGAAAGGTCTTCACTTCTTTCTTTGTCTTTTGTTGCCAATAACAATAACCTACCGTGTTACAATTTGTATCAGTTTATTATTATTATGAATAAATTAAATTAGTTATAGTATAGATTGTAGGTAACATGTCACATGGAAAGGTCTATCCTTAGTATCTCTATAATGGATAAAATCCGGAATGAGACTATCCGCAAAAGACCAAAGTAACGGACATAGTCTGTAAGTGTAGCAACCTGAAATGGCAGTGTGCTGGGCACATTTGTCGTAGAACCGATGGACGGTGGAGTAAACGGGTTCTCGAGTGGAGGCCACGCCTCGGCAAGCGTAGCGTTGGACGACCTCCGGCCAGATGGACCGATGATTTAAAAAAGGCGGCTGTTAGCGACTGGATGGTGAAAACGAGAAATCGTGTCCTATGGCGTACCCTGGGGGAGGCCTACGTCCAGCAGTGGAATACAACAGACTGATGTATGTGGTATAGTCAGACGTTATGTTTCTAGGCGATAAATATAAGTTGAATATATAGATGACCCTCAAATATTTGTCAGACGTGGCGTAAATTACCGTTTTGCGGCCGTTTACGCTCTGCCTACCCCGTAAGGGATTATAGGCGTGATATATGTATGTATGTATGTATGAATATATAGTTTAAGCAAGTATAAACTTTCTTGGTCATCTTATCTTGTCATCGTCGTATCGTATGGGGTGAATCTACAAACACTGATCCCTGGTTTCAGAAGAATGAATGATATTACACCACCGTTTAGTCTTTCTTTGGCATGGTTGTGTAATGACTAACCATCATCTAAGTAAACCACAGACAAATCAAACATACTTACATACACATATCAAGCCTGTATCCTTTGCGGGGTAGGCAGAGCGTAAATGGCAGGGCTGCAAAAATACGGACATTTACGCCACGTCTGACATATATTTGAGGGTCATTAGGGAAATTGTGTATCGCCATAGTGACAGATTGTCAGGTCAGCCCATCTCCTAAAATTGCAATACACACCCTCAAGTAGGGAATGCAATCTCGATCTCGCGAGATCTCGAAATCCCCAAGATCTCGAGCAATTTTTCGAGATCAAGATCTCGAAAAAGGCGATCTCGTCTCAGAAAAATTATTCGAGATCTCGTAAAAATCCATCGAGATTTTCGAGATTTCGAGAATGAGCTTGCGTAAGGCATTGACGTGTTCATTGATGTGCGTCCGAGCAGTGTCTGGCGTTTGCCGGCGGCGGCAGGAGCTAGCAGTCGATACCTATTGAGCGGGTGTGTTGCGGGGGGTACGGGACGGGGGATTGACGCGACGCGACCGACCAATCCCAAAAGCTTGTTTATTGTTTACTTACTCGCATTTTCGTCACTGTGCATTTCGTGTTTTCAAGTGAAAGTTATTGTTTATCTATACAATAACTAATTACATTCAGTATTATTCTATATTAGATAGTTTTCAATGTGAAATATAAATATGTCAAAGAACAATTCAAACGAAGTGTTTGTGGACGTTACTACAAGTTATTTGCCTGTTTGGAAATATTCCAAAAAGTCTGTGGATGGTTTGACTGCAAAATGCAAGTTGTGCGACGCTGTTCGTAAAAAGTACAATGTTTACCAAAATTATATGAAACAAACAAAATCTCGATCTCGATCTCGAAATCTCGACCAATAATCCAACGAGATCTCGAGTTGGTCAATCTCGAACCCTGAGATCTCGAACGAGATCTCGAGTTGCCAATCTCGGCTCGAGATTGCATTCCCTACCCTCAAGTCCCTTAGTTGCCTCTTACGACTCCCACGGGAAAGACATGGGGTGGTTGCGATAACCGCCTTTAGATCAAAAACCTATCTAATGATCATGATCAGAAATTGCACAGAAATGTAACCGTCAATCAGGTGAATCAGGCACAGCGCTCGTCATGGGAATGGTTTACTTTGACAACTGAAGCGTGGAGGTGATCAACTGTTATGAAATTCGTAGTACATTGCGTAGCCGGTTAATATTCCTCGTATAATAATGCTGGATGAACTTTGGGCAAAACTATGTACTATTTGGGTCTCTCCTAATGCGAAACGGGCGCGCGGTAGACCTCGAAAAAGATGGAAGGATGAACAACGTGCGCACGCGCATTTGTAGATGAAGGAGGCCCAAAACAGGGAAGAAAGGGAGGGAGGCATTTGCCCTGCAGTAGGACGTTACAGGCTAGAAATAATAAAAAATAAATAATAACTGTCTGATTGCGCAACGAACAACGATTTTCACCTGTAAAATTGTAATCTGTAGTTTGATAATATCGAGCACAGGTCACATCACAGGTGGGGCGCGTTCAATCGACCAGCTTTCGTAGGTCATTTATACTATAAAAGTCTTTCGTCGTCGCTGATCGGTATGTTTATGGACGACAAAAGAACTTTTTGGTATAAAAGAGCTACGAAAGATATATTATCCGATGGTCGATTGAATGTACCTTTGGGCTACTGTAAAGTGACGTAGAATTGCGTGAATTGATACGATCCATCACATGTATTGTATTAGCTCCTTGTGCGTCACATCACACTTACCTTTGTTAGTAACACGATATCGGCTTTTTGTACTTTTATTTCCGTATTTTCATGAGAGGTACCTTTTCTTGTTTTAAAATTATAAGCTTAGATAATGATTCAAAAGGTAGAGGTAGGCATGTACATTTCTTTTCTTTGTTTTATAATTATAAGGCAAGATCCATAAGTTGTTTCTTGACAATCCTTACGCAAGGCTTTAAGAAAAAGTAGTACGTAATAAAAAAAACACTCTAGTTGGATTTCAAACTACGCAAAACGTTATAGTCATTATTATTTTGAACCAGACATGTCCCTCTGTAGGGCAAAGGGCTCCGTTTCCTTCCTCCACTTCTCCTTATCCTCTGCCACCTCAAAATTTTACCACGGTATAAAATTAAAAAATCCCGGCCATTTGCGAGTCGGACTCGCCCACCGATGGTTCCATGACATTTACATCAAGTCAAGCCCTTTCATATGATACCCCACTTGAACTACTAGACTCAATTTATTACTTTTGTTCCTTTTCGGCCCACGGATAAAAAATTAAATTTTTGGAGAGTTTCCTAAATTGTGCTTCAAAACGAACTTCACTTGAGAGGGTTAAAAACACACCTTTTTTTACAGCATGAACGTTATGTCGTTTTATGTGAACTCGATATTTCTACGTGTTCCAGAGATAAAAGGTATTACTCTTGCTTGACAAACGGAAAAATTGATCCTATGAGGATTACATTTATTCCATTTAAGGTACGGAATCCTAAAAATAATGATAGTACCTAATTAGGTGGTTGGTAAATATAACTCTTTAATTTTGGGTCTATATGATAGACATGCTCCTATTAAAAAAGTATTAGTGCGAAGTAATTCCTCCTTACCCTGGATCACCGATAACATCAAATTTATGATTGATCTACGTAATGAAGCTCATCTGAGATATAAAACATCTAATTTAGATACTCATAAGGAATACTATAAGGAATTTAAGAGATTGGTTTCAACAAGTTTATTCCATGAAAAATCTGCGTACTTCAATCATACGGTTAACTCTAATATTAAAGATCCCAAAAAGTTTTGGAGTAATATGAAGGAGAAAATTTTAGTTGATCCGGGTAAGGCTGATTGCTTACCAGTCTGTTTTAATGATCCCGATGCAATTAACGACCATTTCCTGAATGTCCCTGGTGGTAACACCGCAATAACATCACAGTTTGACACGTCAGCCAAGTTTGGGACGTCGTCTTTTAAATTGCACCCAGTTGACGAAACTTCTGTCTCAAAGTTTATCATGTCGATAAAAACTAATGCCACAGGAATTGACAATATTAGCAAGGATATGATAATTCTTTCATTACCGCGTACTCTATCGGTCATCACGGGTATCATAAATGCGTCAATAGTTACAGGAGTTGTCCCTAGCCAGTGGAAAAAAGCAATGGTTAACCCGCTTCCAAAAGTGAACCAACCTTGTGAGCTTAAAGACCTTAGACCAGTCAGTATTTTGCCTTTTTTGTCGAAGGTTCTGGAAAAGGCGGTATATTGTCAGTTGCAAAGTTATGTTGACAGGAATAACATCCTGCCCTCTTATCAGTCAGGTTTTCGTAAGGGACGTAGTACCACTACTGCGTTACTTGATGTAACTGACAATATACTCGCTGACCAGGATGTTGGACGTGGTACTATTCTGGCTCTGTTGGATTTCACACGGGCTTTTGATTGCATAAACATTCAATTGATGATATCCAAATTGTCTTATTACGGACTTGACCAACACTCACAAGCATGGTTTAGAAGTTACTTGGAAGATCGATACCAGTCTGTAAAAATCCAGAGACCTGATGGTGCTATCCTGATTTCCGATGAAAAACCGGTAAATCGCGGAGTACCGCAGGGTTCAATATTGGGCCCTTTACTTTTTATAATCTACTGCGCTGATCTTACAAAAGTGATAAAACATTGTAAGTATCATATGTATGCGGATGATGTGCAGTTGTACATATCTGAGGTACCTGATAAAATTTCCCAAGCACTGCAGCAATTGAATGAGGACTTAGATAGAATATCGGAGTGGTCAGATGGAAACGCATTGGTACTTAATCCAAATAAATCAAAATGCATGGTCCTTGGATCTAAGTCACAAATAAAGAAAATTTGGTCGAAAAAGCCCGTCGTTAGTGTACTTGGTCAAGATGTTGAATGTGTATTAAAAGCAAAAAACTTAGGTGTTATGCTCGATAGTGAATTACGCTTTGAAAGTCACGTTGAGAGTATTGTTAGTAATTGTTTTTATAGACTTAAAATTCTTTATAAAATTCGTAATTTACTCAGTACAGAGGCTAGAATGTTGGTTTGTGAGTCGCTAGTTTTGTCCAGATTAAATTATTCAGACCTTGTATATGGCCCACGTTTATTATACAAAACACAGCGTTTAATACAACGCGTGCAAAACGCGTGCTGTCGTTTCTGTTTCAACGTTCCTCCCCGTAGCCACATTACACCATTTCTTAATAATGCGTCTATTTTGAATATGGAATCACGGCGACAATTGCACCTTGCGTCCTTAATGTTTGATGTTTTTAATTTTAATAACCCTGACTATCTCTTTTCAAAATTGAAGTTACCCACATCCTCGCATAATAAGTACAACCATGATCGTAGGTTCTGTCGTGCTCCACTTCAGATTCACAGACATAAAACAGTGGCATTTACAGGCAGTTTCCGCTACCACGCAACTAAGTGCTGGAATAACATTCCACCCCCTATAAGAACTCTAAAATCAAAGGTAACATTTAAATTAAAAATGAAGAAATATCTCTTGGAAAAACAAATTATTGGAATCCCTAAGTGCTTTGCGTAGGTGGCGGCAACAGTCACGCATGACCTCAAATTAAGTGTCGACTGTGGGTACTTTCTTATTATTATTTATTCGTATTACATCGTATTTATTAATAACTTCTTTTACTATAATGAAAACAACTAAACAATTTATTTTATTTCACATGGTTATAATGTATTATGTAAGTATTTCATCTATTTGTTCTTATACCACTATACTCAACTCTAAATACACGTCAATTGTTTTAGTCGGTTACCGATACCGTGTTTATCTCTAGGTGATAGCTGAAAATCAGCGATTTGCCGTCAAAGCAAATATTGGCGCTGAGCTATGGCCTTTTGCATTGCTACGGCACACATACAGGTTTTGAGCAGGGCCCTAATTGTCACAAATTTAATATAATTATTGTATATGGAAAGATGTGTGTGTGTTATGTAAAGATTCTTTGTTGTTATTTTTCAAATTGTAAATTTTGTCTATGTATGTATGTGTGACTGTAGCAAAAATAAACTTTTTATCTATCTATCTATCTATCTAGGTGGTTTACGTATCTCGACTGCCATACTCGTGAAACTGATCAACTTCAATAAAAAAAAACGTACTAAGTATAAAAACAAAAAGGTCCAAAATGTTTGAACTTTGTATATAAGGCGAATTTTACCTTTCGAATAAATGTTTCTAATAATAGCTGTTCAGTTTCATGGGTAGAACTCCAGCTCCAAATTTTTTACTTACTCTGCAGCCTATGTTTTCGTGGATTTAAAAATGTATATTTTAAATTAGGTCATAAAAAACCTGTGTGACCGAAGTGGGAGAAGGAAGTGTTAGTCGGCTGCCTGCCTTGAGCGGCGAGAGAGCTGGTCGTATCGTGATCAGCTGCAAAAAACCAATTAGTCTCCAAATCGACAGGAAATTAACTGATAGAAAAAGGTGCTGAGCTAACACTTTACAGACCAAAACATTTTGAGACTATAACCGCAGTTTTGAACTTGTTCCTTGCTATTCCGTAATTGTGGATGTGAATTGGTTATACCTAATTATCTTTTTCTTGTTTATTTATACATACATATAATCACGCCTCTTTCCCATAGGGGTAGGCAGAGACTACATCTTTCCACTTGCTACGATCCTGACACATCTCTTTCGCTTCTTCAACATGCATCAATCTTTTCATACATACTCGTCGGTTTAGGGTACTCTTAAACCGACGTTAATTTATATATATTCTTGTTTGTTTATTATTATTTCACATTTCGATCTTGTTCAGATCTAACCTACTTTGAAAAGTGGTTCCTTTCTTTTTCACTCTACGTAAGCATGTAAGTAATAAGCCAAAAACAAATTTCTAATAAAATGTACAGCTATGCCAATAGGAACCAAACATATAAAAATTCATGTAATGACCTACCTATTCTACCTAAAGTGTAAAATGTGAAAGTATAAGAGTTTCTGTCTGTCTATTAGAATATACCTATCTTTTCATAGACAAGTAGACACGTCATCAAATTATTCTGTTTGTTTTTACTTTATGGTTGATAATAATGGTAAAATGGCCGAAGTGTTGACAGCTGGTGATGGAGACGAGTAAACAGGAAATGTTGAAGAGGTAATGACAGTGTACATGGACATTATGTATAATATCGCACCAGGTTGCGTGACGAATGACAGGTGATTTGCAAATAATATATTTGCACCATTACGAGTATTCAGTCGAAAAAAGTTTGGTCAAAAAATATTAAAAGTTGACACGGAAGCATTTACAAATATCTAGATAACGATAAGTGTGCTATATAAATGGACACTTCCCAAATTGCAGGTCTTTAAAATAACATTTGCACGTAAAATTTGTAGAGGATCGAAATTATATGAAAATGCTAGTATGAAAATTATATGATTAAAATAGAGTCAATACACCCGGCGTAATTGGCCGTAAATAATACCGTCCGACAAACATTTGAGAGTCATTCAGAAAATAGTGTATCTCCATATTGATAGCTTATCATATTGATAGCTTTATTGATGACAGTCCCTCTCCTAAAACTCCAGTACATATAACCTTCGAGAGCTTTAATCGCCTCTCACGATACCCGTGGGAAAGAAATGGGACGATGCTATTCTGAGCCGGTATCTAACGGATCTACGCATATATACGTACTTATAAGCACTGAATTTCTTGCTTGCCGTGTGATGCCGGATTGGAATGGCATCGCCCCATTTCTTCCCCGTGGGAGTCGTAAGAGGCGACTAAGGGACTCGAGGGTGTGTTTTGCTATTCTAGGCGATGGGCTGACAACCTGTCACTATGGCGATACACAATTTTCCGAATGACCCTCAAATATTTGTCAGACGTGGCGTAAATGTCCGTTTTTTTGCGGCCTTTTACGCTCTGCCTACCCCGCAAGGGACTATAGGCGTGATGTGTGTGTGTGTGTGTGAGTGTGAATTTCTTGCTATAGTTGTGGATATTCAAATTTGATATTTTTTAGGGACCTAGACTTAATTAAATTAATGCAGGATACTTAAATTGTTTGTGAGTTTATCTTAACCTTGTTTGTTTATTAAGTTCTGACCCAAAGCAAGTATCCGGTTCGTCAAGTAGGTTGTTCTTATCTCAGCTTTAATTACCAAAATATGGCCAAAATTATAAAAAGTCATTGAATAAAAGGTGACTGACCATTACACGGTCGAGTTATTACATCTATACAGAGTTCGTTACACCAAGTGGATTACCTATAATTGCAGAATTTTCAATTATTGAGCGAAATTCAGACTTCAACTCACCGAATCTATCCATAGATAGTTCAGGTGCAGACGAAAACGAAGATGAGTCCACGGAAATGGATCCTGCTACAAGGTCAAGTCCATCGGAACATCACACACACTACACAGTACACAGCCACAATAACAAACAATTTCGTACCTCAAAAAGGTTTCAGAATATCAAAGCAAAACAAGAAAAGAACACTTTGTCAAAAGTAATGGTATATAACTTTATAAGCACTCGCGATCACTTTCACTCATTTTAAGTATTAGACCGGGTCTATCGCGATAGTATTTAGGTAGGTAAATATTAGTAACAGACCCGGTCTAATACTTAAAATGAGTGAAAGTAATGATATGTTTTCAAAAAGCCATTTTATTTCCAGCCAGTTTGAACCGTACTGATCTGGCTTAAACCGTCCGCTTGGCGGTGAACACTGGGCACTGGAGACTGGGCTCTGGACAGCAGTGGGACCCGGGAAGTGGGAATTAGCCTGAGGAATTAGCGCGGACCGGCGCGCGCGCATCCACACTATCTACACGTGAACACCACGGTTGCTCCCACGGGAAACGTGAAACGGAAACCTGACATAAGTTTGTCATACACTCATACACAAATTACGGTTTAATCCTTTGCGGCAGATAATTAATGGCCGTGAAATACTGTGGCTATCTCCACCCTGACAAATATTTGAGGGCCGTTCCAGAAAATATTTTCATAACAACATGATATATGTTATATCACGCTTATATCCATTGCGGGGTAGGCAGGGCATAAACGGCTGTGAACAATGGACATTTACGCCACGTCTGACAAGCGTTTGAGGGTCATTGAGAAAATTGTGTATCACCAAAGAGACTGTCAGCCTATCGCCTAAAACTGCTCTACACATATTACCCTCGAGTCCCTTAGTTCCTACGAGACCCACAGAAGAGAAATGGGGTGATGCTAGTCTAAGCCGGCATCTCACGGTATTTTGAGTAAGTTTGTCATAAATGTCACCATACAAAAGTTCCACAAATTATACCTTTTTTCTCATCTTTGCCTCTATTTTGTGAGTTGGCATTTTGAACCGACACACATACACCCATATCACGCTTTTATCCGTTGTAATGTAGGCAGTGACTGACCGTGAACAACGGATGTGATTGCCACGCCTGTCAATCATTTGAGGGTTCATTCATAACAGTATATTGTGCATCACCGAAGTGACAGGTATTCAGGTTATCACCTGACATTGTAATAAGCATGAAACCCTTAAATCGTCAGAAATAAAATTACAAAAGATGCAATTTGAACAAAAATTCATACGCTTTTCATGCATTGCGAATCTAAGTAATACAATTTTTAAATCGATTAAACAGAAGCATGGAATATAAGATTCTTGGAAATATGCAAAGACAAACATTAATATAAGGTCCTATTAAAGTTACTGCAGTTATTTTTAGAGTGATTTCTACTCGTGTAATTAAATATCTTTCCCCAAGGAACACAGGCCAAAATATGAATAAAAAAGATTTGACCTCCCATATAAAGTGATATATATATTTTAAAAATTTTTGTATGGGAAGTTAATTTTTTTTCATATTTTTAACAACATTATATGTTTGTTGGGGAAAGTTGTTCAGTTTTACGAGTAGAACTCACCCTAGAAATATTTGCAGTGACTTTAATAGGACCAATAACTTACATTTGCCAAATGCAATCGTGCCTGCTGTCACAGTTTTTGAACCTCTGACTAGGTACTCCTCTGACATGGTTTTTAAATCGCAGTATTGTAATCATAGTACTTACCAATTAGCTTGAGCATCTGTTTTGGGTTTGGCAAAACCTAATATATTACATTAACAGCTACACTACAACAGTCCACTGCTGGACATGGGCCCTCCCTTGTCTCTTTTGGTGTATATTGCCATACTCGCCGCGCTTGGCAGGCTTTGTTGCATTCACAGGGAACGCTGCTGCCCATTCCCTGGATGATTGCCGCATAGCCGCTTTTTACGATACCCACGCGTAGAATTGGGGTGATGCTATCCTAAGCCATCACCACACGGCAATATATCTTTGCCCGTGTCTAACGAGACATCTTATCAGGGGGTATTGACTCGTGTAAACCGGATTGCAAATTTGTTTACAAAACAAACTAGTTCTGAGATAAAGCATCCGCAAAAACCAACCTATTCAGTTGACCCTGTCTTTAGATAAGACCTTACTATGTTGCCAAGTTCAGCTTCTTATCCACGTATGATAAATAAATAAATTCCTGGACAATTCACATAGCGCCATCTAGCCCCAAACTAAATCAAGCTATGAGACCTATACTATGGGAACTAGTTACTCGTAGCTGTTAATAATACTTACATACATACTCATTTTTAGTAAATAAACATATATTTACATATAAACACCCAGACTAAACACAACTATGAAAATGACTTAACAAATATTTGGGTTTTGGGGGGATAAAATGAAATAATTAAGAACGCCCACAGGTCGTATATTTTTTGCCGTTTCCTGACATACGTTCCAAGGGGAGAGTTGTTCAGTTTCATGATCTGCATGCACCCTATAAGTATTCGGAGGGCTATCCCTTACACCCCGTATACTTTTTTTTGTAAATAAACACATATTATACATACACAAACACTCAGACTAAACACAAATATCTGTAAATGCCTTAACAAATATTTGCGTTTTGGGGGGATGAAATGAACATCCATTTTTGACTAGGGGTAAGCTTAAAACAAGCAGTGTGCTGTGCCTATACCCATTTCGGCTCAAGTTGTATATTCGCACAGTATTTTATTGATTGTGTACCTAATAATATGTGATGCGAAATAAATATAATGGTACTATCTGCTACGCCATCGTGCCAGTCAAAATATATAAATACATTTTATGATTATGAATAGCTTACAACATAGACCTTCACTTATATTATTAATGCGTCAAATAGTAAGTTACAAAAACCCTGATGAAACCTTTTATCGGTAGTTGCCAAACGCCGTCGTTTATGCTGTGACAAGACAGATAGCGTCGGCAAACCGCGCTTATGCCGCCGAGGACTTGACACACGACTTCGCAACATGTTGACAGGCTGCGCGGGCGCAACACACTTGCTGCATTTGGTCAGCTTGGTGACCGCGGACGTGCGAAGCATTTACTGTTATGTCTACCTAACACTTCCCATGCCTAACTGTTAAGGTGCTAAGTAGGGTGAAGCGACTGTCCCTTTCGTTGCAGGTGATAGAAAAACACCATATCAGATTTCGTGCAAATTTTACCGCGTTTTTGGGGGTTTTTAATAATTTTACGTGTAATTTGCGATATAAAAATTAAATTCTCAACATAAAATATTAATATTGTTAACCATCATCACTACATAGTATAAAATAAAGTCGCTTCCCGTTTGGTGTCTCCTTATATCTTTAGAAGTACCCAACGGATTTTGATGCGGTTTTTTTTATTAGATAGAGTAACTTGAGAGGAAGGTTTATAAGTATAATTTATTCCGGGAAATTGTCACATTCCCATGGGAAAACGGGTGGCCCAACTGGTAGTAAACTTTTGACCCCCTTTTGACACCTTTATGGATTAAAATTTCAAAAATGCTGAAACACGTATTTAATTATTTTAAGTTATGAGTATAATAAGAAATTTTGAAACAGATCACATTTAAGATAGAAAACTTTCATACAAACTTTTAACTCCCTTTTCACCCATTTAAAGGTTAAAATTTCAAAAATGCTGAAACACGTGTTTAATTATTTTTAGTTATTAGTCTAATCACAAATTTTGAAACAGATCACATTCATTTAAAAAAACGAACTTTCATACAAACTTTTAACCCCCGTTTGACCCTATTAAGGGTGAAAATTTCAAATATGCTGAAACACGTGTTTAATTATTTTAAGTCATAAGTTAAATTACTAATTTTGAAACGGATCACACTTAAGACAACGAACTTTCATACAAACTTTTAACCCCCTTTTCATCTCTTGGGGGATAAAAAAAAAACGAAATGTAAAGTAAAGTCGCTTCCCACGTCTGTCCCTGTCTGTTTGTTTGTTTGTATGTATCCTCAAAACCACTTAACGGATCTGGATGAAGTTTTCTTTAAAGATAGAGTGACTCAAGAGGAAGGTTTTTATGTATGATTCCCGTGGAAAATCAGTTAGCAGCGGGTGAAACCGCTGGGCGGGCCGCTAGTATTTTATTATATGTAAAACGAAGTAAATTAATTAAAACAGTTTTTGACACCATTTGCAGTTGATGACCGAAACAGGTATTTTTTTAGATGAACACAACACAAAGTTGTAATTTTATGCAATTAAAAATAAAACTTGAAAATTAATCTATAACACCATTATTTTTATTTTTACTGATTAAAATTACTAGTTTTTCAAACATTTGACCAATAAGAAGAAGAGATTTTAAGCATTTGACGATATTTGTCATTCAATGGCATTACATTGATGGATAGATTTGTACAAACAATTTTAAACGTATTTAAGTTGTGTTGATTTTGAATTTAACAATTCCTACGTAAGCCCGTTCAAATTGTTTTGTTGTGATGAGTAATAGTTGTTTAGAAAATATTATCCTCCTAACGCCCAGAGTTTTAAACGATCGTCACGGCTAACCGCCCAAGGTCCTACATAAAGTACCTAATGGTTCCGGCCCAGGAATTCAATCATTGAAAACTAAGCCTTATGGTCTTTGCATTGCCGTCAGATTTTTTTGGTGTAACAAGGGATGTATTTAGAAGATGGTAGGATAGAAAAAGGCGCCAATATTTACTACCTTTTTTTAGGACTCCGGGTTGTAGTATGTTAAAAAAGTTATGTTATTAAAAATGATATTCTATGATAAAATCTTCTCAAAAATGAAATATTAACCTAATTAATTTATAATGAAGTCTGAGTAATTAAAATTAAGTGTTATTGTTTTATTTTTAAAATGTTGAAGTACATTTCTGTATTTAAACTTTGTTTCAGAAGAAAAAAAATGCCACTTATGTCAATATTTTTTTTATTATTCTCCCATATTGCAATAGAAACATTTGAAAAATGCAAGAAAATAATTAAAGTCAAATAATTAAAGTCTCAAATGTTTTAAAATAAGTATTACTACAAAAAAAAAACATAGTTCTAAGTTTTAGATACCTATTTGATAGGTTGAAATTAAAACTGAACCACGGAACTTAACTGAGTTTTAAACAATTAGATCCTTCAAGTACTAAAATAATCAAAATAAGAAACAAAAACAAAACAAAACTCTAAAACCCTGCTTGGATTTAAACTAAGAATTATTTAGAAACTCTTTGTAATATTCTTATGAAATATAATCAACAATTAACATAAACTGATGAACACTATCAAAATATAGGTAAAAAAAGTTAACAAAAGCTCAAAGTCTGATATGAAGTCTTAAAAACTTAATTAACAATTATCAGTGCCTTACTCTTATTTATACTAGACTCTTCCAACTTTTTATAACAAGCCTCAATATATTATTAATAAGTAGTAAAAAAATGTGTTAAAAAATCGCAGTATGATATAAAATACACATAAAAACTCAGCTTAAATATCAAAAATCCTAGGTAAATGGTAACAAGAACCTTAGAACATCTAAATGTAATTAAAATTAAGTTAAGTGTTCAATATGAGATCAAGTATTTTTTCGATTACAGAACTGGTCTTCACTGAGATCAAAAAATTTGGTTGACAAACCTTATAGATGTGGAGAATGAAATTCTCTGAAACAATTTCTCGCTTTTGTCAAGCACAAATAAATGTTGCATTTGGTGCAAAACATTTTGGTTTTTTTTCTGCATCCAATTTGGCGGCATTTGTTCTGAGTGTCACTGACATCAGGCAAATGATTTGCACCACGGGTTCGGTATGTTTCAGAGGGAATAGGATTGGGTACTTTCTTGATTCTGAAAGTGGGAAAATGCTCTTCTTTGTCGGAGCTTTCATGACCGGATGAATATTCGGATTGAGTATCTGCATTTGCTTCAAGAAGAGCTTCACCAATTTCTAGTTTAAAAGACCGGAGTTGCTGAATTTTTTTCAGCCTAATACCTGCACTCAATTCATCTTCTCTGTACAAAAGCCATGCATTGCTGACAGCCAAATCCATCATGTGGAAAATAAATCTCTGCGTCCATTTCAGCGTCCTGTATCTAAATGGACACACCGCCAGCATGCGGTCAGCCAAGTCCACTCCTCCCATATTCGCATTATACAGTTTAACAATTTGTGGTCTTGAAACAGAAACATACTTCTTCTCTCTTTTAGACCATCGCTCGCAGCTGTCAATTGTTTGATCTGCATGTAAGTTAGACATAAAACTTATAGGTTTACTATCAAGCCATTTGGTAATCACAATCTTCTTAGCTTTGTTAACTACAACTTGCCAACTACCCCGGGGTTTCTTCTTCATAATTTTATCGTCAGTGAGCACATGCCGGGCAGTTCGAGGTACTCGATTTTTCATGAGCGTGCCTGCTGTGTGCAATCCCCTTTCTTGTAGTGCAGTAACCAGCTTTTCACTCGTAAAATATCTGTCACAGTATATGACGTGGCCAGGAACCAAATCCTCCGTCAGTTGCAACACTGCTTTTTCGCCTAAGCCAAAATTTGTGTTATTATAGCCGGGGTAAGTGGTATCGCCTTCATAAATGTGAAAATTGCATACCAATCCATTCGGAGTTGCGAGTACAAATGCCTTTAAACCCACGGGATTGGGTTTCCCGGGGCAATACTGTTTTAGACCACAAGTCCCTTGAAATGGGATTATCATTTCGTCAATAGATAGATCTTTAGTTTTCTGTTGCAAACGACAACCTTTTAAAATGGCATCGATCAAAGGACGCACCTTCCACAATTTGTCTTTCTTCTTCATCTCACTATTCACATCTTCGTCTAAAACTAGCTTCAATGAATTTTTAATTAACATGAAACGGTTTCTCGGCATGCTATCGGCAATAACTGGCACTCTGAACTTCTTTGACCAATACATTCGAATGGTAGGATAATTGATAACGCCCATAATCAATGACATAGCTATAAATGTATTACACTCGGTCAACTCCAAATTCAGACATTTTCCAGTTCGACTCAGATAGCTGCGGTTTGATTTATTAACTATATTTTCTATTAAATCATCATCTATATATTGTCTAAAGTAATCTATTTTTCCGAACGAACTTCTTTCTACAGGTAAGTATGCTGGTTCTGTAAAAGGTACAACTTCTGGTTCAAAGCTACATTCAACCCAATCATTGTCATCGGAAGGCGTTGGATCACCATCATTTCCTGAAATGTCTTCAAAAGAACTTCGGCTTGGTAGAGCCACAGCATTTCTACCCCGACTGCGAGATCCGCGTCGTCCACGCAATCCTCTACGACTCCTAGATCTACCTCGTGATCTACCGCGTCCACGACTCTCTTGAACGTGATGATCTGATGAAATCTGCCTCTCGTCCTCCTCGTCTGAACTTGAACTCGATGATTGTTCATTATTTACTTCTGGTACCTGATAGTCTTCGTCTAATTCGTCATCCTCTCCTACGGCAAAGGGATTTTCTACCTCTACATCGGAATCATTAAGGACATTCTCTAAAACATGTTCTAAATCTTGGTCTCTAATCTCTGAAATCAAAAAGAAAGAAAATATTTGAGATAAAATCACGAAAACGTATGGAAAAACTGGTAGGCACCATTAAATACGATACTAAGTAACAATTTTAACACTTAATTAGAAACAGTTCTTGCATCCAAATTAAGATCATTTATAAGTAACCTTACATCTACCCCGAGTCCTTTTAAAATATACATACTACATATCTACCACAAGGCCTATATAAAGGACTTCGAACATACCGTCGATTTATTTTACACAATATCACACCCCTGCCTTAAATTATTGTGTACTTAATGAGAGAAATAATTGAACTATTGTTTTTGATAAAAACAACATGTGTAAATGAGAAAATTACACAGAAAAACTTGAATTTACTTACCTTTTCTACGGCGAGATGCCATCTTTTTCAACGTTACGTCAAAAGTGACAGATATTTTATTGTTGTGTTGGCACCATTGCTTGTCCACAGAATATTTAAAGATCCTAAGTATTCGTTCAGAAATTTATTTTCTTTCGGAGCGGGAAATTTAAACTACCAGATGACGTTTAATTTGAGGTCCTTTTATTAGGACCGTGGGTCACTATTTGATGAAATTGAATATAATTCTGGGCCGGAATCACTACTCACTAGGAGTCCTTTATAGAGGACCGTGGGCGTTACGAGGTTATGGATAGATAATTATTTTTACACATAATTTTTACAATTTTACTTATATGCCGGTCTTTAGACTGTTCTTAATTGCTTACGATGTTTTATCGAGCGCCATCGTGATCAGGTATTTTTATTAAGTTCTATAAAATATGATTATGCTGTCACCATGTAATGACGTGTGAAGTTGACATTATCTGAGCCAATTAATTGTCTGAAAGAAAGATGGTTATAAGCTTCGGAGGGCAAGTTAAGCCGTCGGCCTCGGTTGCTGTCAATGATTGCTTAGACGGATATAAGTATACGCAGCGAGATCCTATCCCGGAATGGATTGATACTTATGTCGACTTATGGCGGTCGTTAAGGTCCTCCCGGACCTAAGTCGGCGACTGTATCCGACATTTAGATACATCCGAACTTGTCGTCGGTTGTCGTCGGATGTCGTCGGTTGTATACGGTTGTCGTCGGATGTCGTCGGTTGTTGTCGGTTGTCGTCGGTTCTTGAAAAACACGTGTTGCCAGCACAGAAACAAGAAAGGGAAAAAATAATTTTGACTATTCGACACTAAATACCATTAAAATAACTTCTAAACACATACTCTACAATCTTCACTATCGACTCACAAATACAAAAAAATATTCTTTAAAGGTATCAACTTTTTCAGTAAAGATTATATTTTTTTGCTTTCTTTGACAATAATACACAATGAGCATTTACTCATTTATGATTTTAATGTTGACTTTATTAATAAATCATTTAAATCGTGTTTAAAACCAATTCTTTGTGCTGCTATCTTTGATAAAATTTGTAAACAATCCTTTATAAAAATATATAGTATCAGACAGATTAAATTGTGCTGATAACACTACGTTTGACGGTACGTTGATGACGTGTACATAGTGATGTGTATTATAAGAAAAGATAAAATAAAACAGATACTAAAACACTGGCCACCAAGATAAATGTATCAATTTGAAATCTTAAATTTAAAGACCGACTCACACTGGATGCGTGTGCAACAGTGTACATTACAGTAGAGGAAGTATCTACAATGTTGTACTGAAAGTGTGATAAATGTATTTGCACATGTGTTTATATATATTTATCTCTTTATCAATGTGAAGTCCTTCCGTAACCAAACATTTAGCCCCTATGACGTCCCGCACAATTTTGTGGTTATATTTCTGGTCCAAAATTACTGATGACAATAGTTAAATGCAACCGCACTACACACCGCATCGCTGTGCCGTAACCATATGCCATATATGACACATCACGTATCACATCAGCTTAATAGCAGTCCACTGCTGAACGTAAGTGCCAAACGGATATGCCATAAGGCACGATATCCCGTTTCCGCCATCAAGTCGGAAGTCTTTAAGTCTTCGGTATATTTGCTTGGAGAACGTCCCGCCGCTACGCTTGCTGAGGCACGGGATCCATCCAAAAACCGGCTTACTCTACCATACATCGGCATCGACAGATGTGACCAGACCACTGCCGCAATACCAGATCAAACATGTTTGCCATATTAACTGTCCAATACCGCAACATCGTGTGGTACGCGTGAAGCCAATCGTTTCATCTTCCCATGCCCTTTAAACCACTGTTTACATACTTAACATATTTTTTTGCAACATTTCATTCAATCGAAGATTTTATTTCGCGAAATGTTAAAGTCTGCAAGTTTGCATTGTTGCAAATTATATTCTCTATCATTTACATATCAAATGTTTAACTTAAACTTAATAAAGAGTATAGGTCAGGGAAAAGTAATTTATTTCTATCGACTAATAACGCCTCGGCGTATATTGTGTGAGGGCGAGTGTGTGACTGATAATTGTTAACATAAATGTCATTGCGCAATCCTGATGCTGTGCTGTATGTTATTTTTTTGCTGCAACGTATAATCGCACGCACGCGTTTTACTCGTACAATTGGTCTGCTTCAGTCTTTAAACAAACTAACTGACTGATGGATACAAAAACTTCATAGAAATCTTCATGGAAATAGTTCCATCATGGATCATTGTCTAGTTCTCTATGGGATTATAGTTGTACTTTTTAACAAAAAACTAAACCACCTTCAAGAATAAAATCACCAATAAACGAAAATCATAAAATACTGAAAATGATTTTTCATGGGATATCTATCCCAATTTTTTTCTAGTTACCTAATAACTTTCTTATTTCTTTATTCATTATATTAACTATTTAACTACATTATATTATCCACACTTCCACACTAATATTATAAATGCGAAATTAACTCTGTCTGTCTGTCTGTCTGTCTGCTACGCTTTCACGGCCAAATCTTTTAATTGGCTATAAGTTTATTAGTGTCATGGAATCTTTTAATTGGCTATAAGTTTATTAGTGTTGTATTTAACTACTGTTATTATTTAAGCTGTAAGTTTCCCAAAGAAACCAAAAATAAATAAAAATAAATAAATAAACTGCTGAACTGATCTTCATGAAACTTGGCACAGAGATTGCTAGCATACCGAGAACGGACATGGGCTACTTTTTATTACCATTTGAGGGTCTGGAGTATAGATGTAGATCACCAGGTGTACCACCAGGAGCCCAGCTAAACTATTAGAGATACAGGCATGGTTCCAAAACAAAAGTTGTTCAGTATGATGGGCCGCTTCTTTTCACAAGGACATTGGGGCTCATAAGTACCTTAAGTAGTCCACCAGGTGTACCATCAGGAGCCCAGCTAAACTATTGGAGATACAGAAATGGTTCTAAAACAAAAGTTGTTTAGTATGATGGGCCGCTTCTTTTCACAAGGACATTGAGGAGCTGGCGTTCCTTATGTAGACCACCAGGTGTACCATCAGGAGCCCACGTAAACTACTAGAGATACAGAAATGGTTCCAAAACAAAAGTTGTTCATTATGATGGGCCGCTTTATTTACACAAGAACATTGGGGATCTGGAGTATCTTATGTAGACCACCAGGTCTATCAGCAGGAGCCCACCTAAACTATTGGAGATACAGAAATGGTTCCAGAACAAAAGATGTTCAGTTTGATGGGAATAAGTTGAGAAAGGACATTGCCTTCTTTACCGAGGACAGAAAAACAAAAAATGTGGTATAGAGGTATAAAAATGTATTACAGTAACTTAAGTTACCTTCTTATCTGTTTTATCTACTTATGCTGACCATTTTACTGTGCTCAAATCGGCACCTATTGGAGTAAGTACTCTGTTATCTACTGACTTTTGTATTTAACGGTTATAAATATTGATCTCTCAGTCCGGATAGCAATTTTTGAAGTATCCCTTTAACAACAGAAGCAAGCAAGTCATCTTTAAACAGTAGAGATAAGAACTGTTCTAATATCACTGTCACACTTACTATGAATACACATACCTACTTTAGAACTTCTGCCTAAAAAAACTATCTAACGCGGACGAAGTCGCGGGTAAAAGCTAGTTATAAATAAAATTGGCCTAGAATGATGCACCTCTGAGGAGGGTTCAGGAGGGCAAGCGAAGACTTCATATTAACTTATTTAAATATAAACAAGCCTAATTTTTAAAACTTGATTCATTGAAATGGATTCAGTAGCCAAGCTGAACGTTATGGCCTTTATTCGGGATAACAATTTTCTTTACTTGCCTTATATTAGCGCTGTCACTTTTCGTCAAATACTTAGGTTTAGGAACGGATTGGAAATATGTAAGTCTTGTCATGAAATGCGCGTAATCTGTCAAAATGAGGCGACGATAAAACAATGGTGGCTAAATTTACTAGAAATGGCGTGGAAGCCATTGAAGATTTTAAACATGATAGGACTTGGATATCTCATATCCTTCTCCATACCTATTTGACAGAAAGAGGCAGCGCTAATATAAGGTAAGTAAGGAGGATACCTACACTCAGCATTAGGTGGCAACGGGTTAAAAGAGAAGAAGAAGATGAATAGAATTGTTATTCTGATTTTAGACTTACCCACATTACAACAAAATATATAATCTACATCTATAATTGATTAGATTGATAGAACATTGGATCACGAACGTTACCTCCCCTTTTTAACGCATTTGACAAAAAATTACGTCTTTTCTCGTAGAAGGAAGAAAACCAAAGAAAAACGTATTTATGTACTCCTACTTCTTTCGCAGTACATTCTCTGTGGTATTTCAGGGCAAGAGAAGATTTCAGAGAGAACCCTAGAAGCAAGTAAAATGAAGCCATGAAATACTCATTGCAATCAAAGGCATGCGTTAAAATAAAACAAAAACAAATGTTTAAAGACACAAAATACTACTTATTTAATCAAGCTTATGAGAGCATGTTTAATCTTTACACAGAATATACGCACCATATTTTTAATAGGTATAGGTATTTTTGGTAGTTAACACGTTATGACACTATGAATTTCGTCTGACTGGATTTTTTTTTCTAGCCAAAACAGCAAATCATAGTGTGATAAACCCCGCTTCTGTCACTCCACACATGACATGTAACATAATGTTGCTTATTTACATGTTTAATGTAACTGGTGGTTTTGATAATTATTACATTCATGATTAAATACAACTATTACTCAGGCACGAATAATGTTGCGTAGTTTGTACCGGCGCGACGTTGCTATTGCACATTTTAAGATGAAAAAGTAGTTATTGTGGCATAACTGTAATAGATAGACACATAGTATTGCAACTTTTTTTTAGATATTGATGTCTTTTATAAAACTGTAGTACATCATTTTTCTCTATTGTCAATAATTTCCACAGCGTACGCGATATAAGATTTTTTTTGTACTTTTTTCACGCGTTGGGTTACAATATCGAAATTTTCACGCGGATCCCTATTTTTTCTCGTACCAAATAATAAAGAATTCTAATGGTATTTTTTATTGGTAGTTTCGAAGCCTATTCAATTCATACAAACAAACAACCAAATCTTTCCTCTTTATAATATTAGTGTAGACAAGCCAAGTCTAATTGCGGTGAGATGAGTTTTTCATAGCTTCAAGTATAATATTGGTAGGTTTCACTTTTACTTGCTCTGAGTCTGACATGATATTGACCTGTAAGTTGACATAACTCTCTGGATCACTGATATTGACTTATAGGCTGTCAAAGTAGGCTGACTGCGTGCTGACTTTTGGAACCATAAATGCACGACATTGATTATGCACAATACGATTACGCCCGACAATGTTTTGTACAAAATGACTATGTACGACTAACAATGTGCCGTTCCCGGTAACAATGGGAATATTCCCCGGAAACCCGGGTACCCCTGCCTGCTACGCCAAGGGTTCGATCTCCACAAGACACAAATATTTCAAGTTTTTGTGTTTGGTCTGGGTGTTTTCTATGTATAGTACGTATTTATTTACAAAAAAGTACTGATATCAGCTATCTAGTTCTCATAGTACAAGCTATGCTTAGTTTGGGGCCAGATGGCGCTGTGTGAATTGTTCTGGATATTAAAAAAAAATACGAATGTTACCTTTTTTTATTTATCAACAATATTTAATAAATAATAAATAAATATCCTGGACAATTTATTTTAAGTGTTTTTTGAAGTACCATAAGTATAAATAATAAGTAAGTAAACATTACATAATCGTATATAAGACAGAATGTGACAAAATACATATATTTTAGGAATTTTAAAGTCAAATATTGTAGTGAGAGATTAGGAATTACCAATGCGAAGAATATTATGCCGTAGGCATTTATTTCTGTAGGGTGCATTTTAAAAAGTGAATACTTAAAGGTTTGCTTTAGTTCGTAAACATTCCCTTGGGAATAATCCCAGTAAATTACTAAAGTAATAACGGCACATATTGCTTTGTACGAATGATACAGTCATTGGATCGTGTTCAGTAACTGGCCCGGACAATTAATGAAGCGGGGTATAATTCGAATTTAAATAAAATTACGTCGACGAGTAAATGAACTCATATACTATAGTGTTGGCTATAATCGACTTCTTTGTTAATTATTGGAATATGACATATAAGGCCGTGGAGCCTTATATGTCATATTAGCCCCCCGCACTAAAATTTTCTGACACAAATCCGACCCAGTAGGTTAGGTCTGGTACGAGTTGTGACCCACTGGAGCGAACAAAATGAGCGAGTCGTAAAAAATATATAAGAAAAAAACAATATCGATTAAGTTATACGAGAATGTAAAACTATCGATTAGGTTACATCACTACTAGCAGATTTTCAAAATGGTCACGTGATGTCTTTGATGATCGTGTCGTGCATGCGCGGGGTGTAAATTGTTACTACAAGGGTGTTTTGGGCGAAACTGTTTTGATTTCATTGCCATTGTCGTGCATGCTTGGGTTGTGCATAGCTCTGACGTTCATGATTATGCTGTTCAAAACACTGTCATACATTGTTTGGACTCTGACTGGTTATATTTACAATTTTACAATTTATTTTATTTACATTAATTTCAATCCTATATTTGATTTATTTTTGGAATAATTTGTGTCATCACGACAAATATTATGCAGGTGTTTTATGTAGCCGTGTTTGTGTATATTTAACCTATCTGTAATAACAAAACTATACTGTGACAATGAGTTACCTACCTACTTGTTTTATTTATTTTATAGAATAAATTATTCTATCTATCAGTAACGGCTATGTAACTCAACCGTAATACAAGTAAAATACATATTTGTTATAAGTACTTTATTTAGAAAAAGATACATGCATAATAATCAGATATTCATCGGGTATTTCGTTGACTTAGTACATTTTGTACCTATTACGTAGACAGGAAGAATTTAGACGACAAAACGGGTATAAGGTGTTAATTTCATGTCGTCAAATTGTCGTCAGCTGCTGGTTTTAGATTAGGTTTTACTGTTATATTGGTCCACCGACATAAGCATCGCTCTAATTGAAGAACAAGATCGACATTAATTTGGAAAGATGGTCGCAGTTCTCCCTGCAGGACCGTCCACAAGTTCCAAAACCAGATAGAAGCTTGATAAGCTGTCCGTTGTTTATTATCCTCCGAACTTCAAAATCTTGCTGAGATTCTGCTACGCAAAAGATCCAATATCATCCAGTTCTGAAGATACCGAGTATTCAAGTAAACCGAGATGATCAGAAATTGAAAAACTAACCTCTATATTTATTTATAGCACCTTAACACCGTATTTAAGTATTACTATCAGAATAATGAATGATATCCATAAAAATACACAAGTTATTATGAATTCATAAACAAATTTGACACAATAGGTAACTATGCGGTGTAAATCGAAATTATGAGAGTTTTAGAGTTCCGTAGTCAACTTCTTGCAGGCTGCAAAAAACGCTCATAATTTACCTAATCGCTATGCTGGTCTAGTCCAGTGGCGCATACAGCTTCTGATCATGGGGAGTCACAACACATACCATAGCAAGACTACCGTCGGGTGAAAGAAAATATTCATCACAAGAAAAGCTACTAGACACATCACATTAAAAAAAGACAAGGGATGCACACTGCACCACATTACCACTACACGTATTGCGAGCGAATCTTGCTCTACATTTACGTTTAAAAAGTTGTTTGCGAAGCAAGCTTGAAAATTTAAAAGCCAAGAGAGTTCCGCCGTACAGCAACAATAAACATATTGCGAGCAAAGCGAGCTCGACATTTGACGTTAAAAAAGCAAAACGAGGACCTACACCACGCTCCACGAATATAACTTATAATATAGAGCGAAGCAAGCTCTAAATTTCATATTAGAATAGAAAGGCAACAGAGGAGCCTGTTGTCTTTTTACTTTGCGCCACAGCAACACTAAACTTAACATCTATGAAAAAATATCCTCCAAATTTTTGGAAGGACAAATATTTTCGTTCTTAGAAAAGTAAAAAAAGACATGGGTTGGCTGGAAGAGATCTCTTCTTTAGAGATAAGCTCGCCTTTGCGACAAAAATTGTATATTTTTTTTCTGTGTATTTTTTTTTGTGCAATAAAGAATATTATATAAAAAAGTTTTTCAGTTTCACGTCCAGAAAACGCTCTGAAAGTTTGCATTCATTTCTAAGACACACTGTATACAGGGTGGCCTGTTAAGTGACGTCCAAAGACGAAATTCAAATGTCTTATACTAATGGGTAACCAAATCACTAACATGTATGTCCCGCAATTTATTGTAGTTTCCGAGTTATTCAACATTTCTGGCAGGCTTCCTTCCTTCTGTTCTTTAGTTCCATAAAGGGGCTATTTGAGTTGTTGTTTTTGTAGCATTTTTATTTATCGCAAACAAAAAAAAATGGCCTGCTAGTCATGTTTTTCTCATACAACTTCAAAAGTTGAATAACTTGGAAATTACCAAAAGTCGCAGAACATACATGGGGGTGATATAAATAGCCCTCAGTATAACGCATATAAATGTTGTCTTTGGTTTTACTCTACCTACTTAAGTTTTACGCATGCGACACAGGCCAGCAAAGCCAAAAATTTGTAATATAAAGGATATCCTAAAATATGGTTACAGTAGCTGCAAATGTAGAATCATCTCGAGGCTTTCACGGTTTTTCATCACTTTTTTATATTTTTTATAATAAGATTCGACGTATTTGATTACAAAAACCCTAGATTTAGGTGTGACCGACACGCTCTTAGCAGGTTTTTATGCCACGTAAGAACAAGTATTGAAGTTTAACAGGTATCCCATCCCTTTTTAATCAAATAAAATTAATCGAATAGCTGTGACGTCATATGTATAGAAATGTAGAGAAAAGTCGGAGAATGTAGAAAAATGTCGGCGGGCGACATGCCGGCATCGCTCCCACACTGGATGTATGGAACAGTCGCCGACTGTAGGGAACAGTCGCCGACTTAGGTTCGGGAGCACCTTTACACAACCACGGCAGAGGCCTACCAATAGAAGATGGCAGTTGAAAATCTCTGACACCAGGGTTCATCAGGTCGTCCGTCGACTCGGAGTCCCGCACGGTAAAATAAGAAGGCGGATTACAGCAGGGTATTGCATTTCACAGAGTTCGCTGATATCTTGTACCTGGTATTACTCCTTAGTCAGCTCGTGCGAAAATGAAGAAATGTGGTGATGTATATTGTAAGTGTGATGCCGGCTTAGAATAGCATCACCCCATTTCTTACCCATGGGTATCGTAAGAGGCGACTAAGGGACCTGAGGGTTAGATGTGTATTTCAATTTTAGGCGATGGGCTGACAACCTGTCGCTATAGTTACCTATCTGATTGACCCTTAAACTTTTCAGACGTGGTGTTAATATCCGTTTTACGGCTGTTAACGCTCTGCCTACCCCGTAAGGGATAAAGGCGTGATTTATGTATGTATGTATATTCTAAGCTAGCATCACAAGGTGTAGTTAACTAAGTAGGCTGTAACTATTTAAAAGGTAATTTATCACAATTAAAATCACGAAATAATCATAATTAAATGACTGTCATGATTGGCCTAATAATTAATGATAATTTAATGATTAATGTAAAACATAGACCTCTTGTCATTTAGCTAATTGCCCAAGCGTTGTACATCTGCAAATAGTTTTAAGTAAAGAGAAAGCTGTTTAAAACTTAAAGAATGAAGAAAAATAAGAAATTGAAAAAATGACCTATTTTCATTTATGAAAGTAATATAGCACTGTGAGTGCAAAATAAAACCATAGTACATTTAAACTTAAAGGATGTCTTAAAGTACAACTATCTCTTTTGTTTTGAATGAATTGATGCGTAATTCGGTGCCAAGACATTTTATACAATAACAAATGAAGAAAGATATACCAACATGAAATGGAACAACGGAAATCCAAAAATGTTAACAAAGCCCCGGTTATCTTATTATTTAGCCATTGTAATGCCATCGACACCCAATTGTCAATCTATAGCCACTGTGATTTTGTACACTTCCGACTGTTAGCGGAATCCGACACATAACCGTCCAACTCACACACACACACATATTACGCCTATAATACTTGCGAGGGAGGCAGAGCGTAAACGGCCGCAAAAAATGGACATTTACGCCACGTCTTACAAATATTTGAGGGTCATTCGGAAAATTGTGTATCATCATAATGACAGGTTGTTAACCCATCGTCTAAAATTGCAATACACACCCTCGAGTCCCTTAGTCGCCTCTTACGACTGCCACGGGAAATGGGCCGATGCTATTCTAAGCCGGCATCAAACGGCAACTGGGACGCTTTTCAAGTAGCGAAATACGGCCCCTGCCTACCTGCTAGGAATAGTAAACACAGCTTTTCTTGAAAACCTGTCAGTCAGAAAATTTACATCTCATCAGTTCGACCCTTATGAATGTTGGTACTTAATATTAGAATTAGCACAATATTAAGAACGTTAGTGTTCATCGGGTCGGGGCGACGCGGTTTCTCAATGATACGCAAACAATTCTGAATTATTTAATTACTAGCGGCCCGCACAGCAGTTTCACCCGTTGCTAACCGTTTTCCCGAGGAAAAAAGACCTTTTACCGACATAAATTATACATGAAAACCTTCCTCTTGAAACACTCTATCTATTAAAGAAAACCGCATCAAAATCCGTCTCGTATTTTTTAGTTTTAGATCTAAGCATACATATAGGGACACGGGAAGCGTTCATTTTATACTATTTATTTAGTGATTCGGTAAGGCGCGTGGTAAAAAGGATTTTGTGAGTGCCTGTGTATCATTACATTATTGACTAAAATACGTGTTTATACTTAGGTAGGTATTACGTCCTTTCATGGTTATTTAGGACCTACTACTTTGTTATCTGAAATACCGAATGACTTATATTTACAGCTGTAGCAAAGTGAGGTAAAACATTTATGTACTTAACTTTTATTGTTCTGCGTAAATGCATATGTTTTTGTACCAATACCAACCATATTTTTACAACTTTTTCGATTTGAACTGTTGCGTGATACTTTAATGTTGATTTTTAAACTAGTGTCCAAAAGGCGACCTTGTGGATCGGCAATCGGCAAGGCCGAACCACTTTTAGGTGAAAGCCTAGGTCTCAATTCTTGTTTAAGTATTTAAAAACATTTAAAAATAAGTACCTACTATGTAATTTGACCTACACACAAGCATGAGAACTTTTCAGAAAGCTAAGTCCCGAAAAATTTAAAAGGTTACATATTCAATTGAATATTCTATAAGTAGTTGATACCGCGGACTACAAAATTGATACGATATCAAATAGCCTAAACAATGAATTACACGCGTAATCGGCATGTCTGGCGTTTGTTTATTTTATAGCAGAATTATTTATTAAAAACATATTTAAAACTATGATTTACAATTATCTGAAACGAAGAAGACGAAAATGACTAGTAAAAGAAATGTGTTTTGACTTACAAGTGTAATGTTGCGCACAACTGATCCTGTGGCAAGAGCAGTTGTTCCCGAGATTGCCGAGCGGCGTGGCGAGTGGCGTGGCGAGCTGCGCGGCTCGCGGGCACAGCTTGCAGCCGCCGCCGTACCGCTCGCAGAGGCAGTCCGCAGGACTCGGCAGCTCGTTGATCCCGTGGCCGCCCTTGGCGAGCGCCGTGGCGAGCTCGCTGTTGGGCACGAAGCCGCACTCACGCGGACACACGTGGCAAGCCAAGCTGGGCTTGTTCTGCGACTGCACGTTGCCGTTCTGGTTGGAGTCCAGCTCCGGGATCTGATACGTGGAGTCCTTCTTCATGGCCGCGTCCGTCACATACGCGGTGAGAGTCACTTCGGAAGCAGCCAGAGCCGCGTTATTCAACTTATACTTCGTCATTTTCAGTCGTTTAAAATACCGTCTTATAACAAGAACCTCTGGTCATTATCACTCATAATCTATCACTAACACTAGTCTAAGAAAGTATCACAGTCGATTAGGAATGTTGGTTCAGATTGAGAGTTTAGACTATCGATGTCGAACACGTATTAATCAGCCAGTATTCGCGGCACGGGCGTCCGTCGCGATTGCCGCGCGCCGCTAGAATGCTGTCGACTGCTGGTGTGGTGATCTACAGTAGCGGGTGCTGCTGTGACGTCACGGCGGCTGAAAGGAGCCTGCTGGCAATGACAGTGACTCTACCGCTACCCTTCGCCGTGGACCTAGAGGGCAGGGTTGGTTGAGGGGTTTCCTGGTCTGATATAAGATTATTTCGCGATATTGGCATGCTTTTTGAAAGTTCTACCTGTTATATATTCTACCTTGTTCTCTGTTAGTGGATACTTGTGGGGTGTGCGTCACTGTCACTGATAATAATATTTCAATATCAATTTATTCACAGCAAAATATCTTTACATTGAATATTTAACACATCATTATAATTTTTAAAGTAAATACAGTAATTAACTTAACAAATTCTAACAATTAGCAAATAATATATTAATTAATTAACAGTCACATTCACATCACAACTTATAAAAATACAAAATATAATTTAATTTAACAATAGTACATAGTCATTAATTAATAATATCATGTCAAAATTTAAAACAAATAAAATTCATAAATAAAAATAAAAATTAAAATAATCAGCTAAATAAAAAATATATACTTAGTACTTAATAATAATGTATGTATGTAAGTGTAAGTAATTTCATTTGTTACGGTCATTAATAAATTCATTGACAGAATAATAACATTTTTAATAAGCCAATTCTTTAGTTTGTTTTTTAAAGATGTCAACTTTGTAATTGATTTAAACTCTACTGGCAATTTGTTAAATAACCGCGGAATCTGGTATCGTGGACTGTGTTTGAAAACGTTCAGCCTGGGCATATAGGCATATGGGCAATATAATACCATACCTTACATCTAACTGAAAATAATAGCGAAATCACTTAGATAGTTAGATCATAGTTCAGTTTTATAGGCATAAATTAGATTATACAATTAGTGCCGTGTGATGCCGGCTTAGAAAAACATCACCCCATTTCTTGCCCGTGGGAGTCGTAAGAAGCGTCTAAGGGACTCGGAGGTGTATTGCAATTTTAGGCGATGGGCTGACAACCTGTCACTATGGCGATACACAAATTTCCGGATGACCCTCAAATGTTTGTCAGACGTGGCGTAAATGTCCGTTCTATGCGGCCGTTTACGCTCTGCCTACCCACCTCGCAAGGGATTATAGGCGTGATATGTGTGTGTGTATGTGTGTGTGTGTATAATTAATTATTTACTTAGTACTTTGATTGAGGTAAGTAATTAGATCAACCGCCTACCTATTAGAAAAAACAGTAAATAAACTATTTCTTCAAGAAACTATTCGACAAGTAGGACTTCTATTCTGGCGATTATGGAAGTAAATGAACAAAACTTATAAACACTTGCAAAATCCTGAAAAAAAGATGTAAAAACCGTCTCTACAAAAAAATTATGCTTTCGAACAAAAAACCTTTTAAATTAAAAAGTAAACTGTAAAAAAAACTAGAAACAAAATATAAAAATGCAAAAAGAACCGCCCGAACAGGGACTTGAACCCTGGACCCTTGGATTAAAAGTCCAATGCTCTACCGACTGAGCTATCCGGGCTGTGTTGGAACATGCGAAATTATCAACCGCTTTACGCGAGACTGGCTGCTCTGCGTTACAGTTATTTCCTAGAGTATTTTTGGTGTTGATTACGAACTTGTGGGTAGTTCTCAATCATTGTATCACTTTATAAAGAAGAAAAATAAATAATTTGCCAACTAACATTCGTTCGATTCATTTTTAAAACGAGCCCTGCATGACACCACAGAGTAGGCAGGTATTAGGTAAGTATAATATGGAGGCGTTTACAAATTATGTTACACAAAATACACATTTTTGACCCAGTCCCCCACCTTTGCATGAGATAATTATTGCTTTCTTCTTCTTCGTCGAGTCGAAATGGTAAAAAGTATCTACATACTAGGTACATATACACTTATCACGCCTTTATCCCTTGCGGGGTAGGCAGAGCGTTAACGGCCGTAAAAATTGGGGTGATGCTATTCTAAGCCAGCATCACACGGCAATACATCTATGTATGTATTATACCTAGGTAGATGCGGTACCCAGCTAATTAACAGCTTCCCGTTTCATTGAGGTAGATGACGTCATATTCAGAGAGCCACGACAATTTGCTCCATTGATCGCTTACCTATAGCACCAGGGGTAGGTACGTTTAGCGTGCTCTGGATAAGATAACTTTAGCCTGTACCGAGCGTAATCAGACCGTCCAGATATCAAAAATCTAATACGGACAAATTCTTGTCCCATACGATAAGTGATCACAACAATGATCTTTTTCTTGTGTTTTAAATTCTTAATCAACTTAACGGTATGTGGTGGCCACCATTTTCCGTTTAAGTGATTTTAAAGACGCACAACAATATAAACTTATCGTATAGGACAACAATTTGTCCGTCTTTAATTTTTGATATTTGTTTCAGATTAAAAGGAATAAATTTAAAACATGTGGGTGCGCCACAAGACAGTCGGCGCCGCCTTAAAATTTAAATGAACACACCTCTGAACGGGGGTTGGGCGAAGTGACAGTTCGATGTCATCACATTAGCGATTTGTAAAGATTTGCCGCTGTGTCTGTTCTTATTTTCGTAAATATAAACTTATCAAAGTATTATTTATAGTGCAACAACACAACCCCGTGTGATGCCGGCTTAGAATAGCATCAGCCCCTTTCTTGCCCGTGGGTGTCGTAAGAAGCGACTAAGGGACTCGAGGGTGTGTATTGCAATTTTAGGCGATGGGCTGACAACCTGTCACTATAGTGATACACAGTTATCTGATTGACCCTCGAACTTTTGTCAGACGTGGCGTAAATTACCGTTTTTCACGGCCATTTATGCTCTGCCTACCCCGAAAGGGACTATAGGCGTGATATATGTTTGTATGTATGCAACAACACAAACTACAGAAATACATGACCAAAACACTAGATAACAGTGCTAGATAGATATGCACTTGTCAAACTGAAGTGTGGCGAAATATTATCTCAGTCGAGAGGTCGAGAAATTTCGCAGATATATTCTCGAATGCGACGGCGATGAACGGCTTCCAGATAGAATTCGTACTTTCTAGAATATTCAAAAAAACATTTGTTCATACTGAATGGCTATAAATGAATGACCTATATTGACATTTTTGAAAACTTCTTGATAACTTGTTAATTAGGTTAATGCCCAAGAACTTACCTATAAGGCCTAACAACCAAAAAGTTAGACGCGGCTCAATTTTTTTTTATAGTAAGGTCACAAAACTTTTATAAAAGGGTTTCCTTATTATGTGAATATGACATTGTTTAGGTCGTTACTATAGTATCTACTTACATTCTTATTTTCCTGTTTTTATAAGACCGATATGAGGTAAAAAAATCTTATGTTATGATTTTTGTAAACTTCCGTGTTTTCTAAACATATAATTTCGTGAAACTATTATAATGGTTAAATAATTTGAAGAATTCTAAACCCTTGATAATGATTAAATAATTTTGTGTTATATTTTAGCAGTTTTACACACTTTACAATGCCGAGATCGAAATTTCCAAAACAGCTGTAACTACTTGTAGCTAAATACACTAATTTGCAATACCTACTACATAAGTTAAAAATTTATAAATCATTTATCTATTTACCTGTCAATCAAACTAAACGACATAAAAATTCCTTTAGGTAGAGTCAATGGCTACCTACATAAATACCAAATTTTTCAAAGACTTCCCGTGTTAAGTATGCAATTTTAAAAACATTGCAAAATTTTCTACCGCGGGCAGAATTTGAACCAGCGACTTTCCCCATCCATCTGGGCTACCGCGGTTCGTCCCTTGCCCCCGAATATCTCCTTTACTAGCACACTAGAAGAGGAATTTTATGGCTATATCGATAAAACATACGAGAGTAAAAAACTTTATTCAATAAACCTAAAATTAATACCACGAAATATCGTATGATGCCGGCTTAGAATAACATCACCCCATTTCTTTCCCATGGGAGTCGTAAAAGGCGACTAAGGGACCCGAGGGTCTGTATTGCAATTTTAGTCCATGGGCTGACAACCTGTCGCTATGACGATACTCAATTTTCTGATTGACTCTCAAATATTTGTTAGACGTAAATTCTGTTATTGCGGCAGTTTACGCTCTGCCTACCCCGCAAGGGATTAAATGCGTGATATGTATGTGTAAACATCCACCGCATCCAAGCTGACATCACAAGGCGAATAGAGCTTACAGAAACAATATTTGCAAGTAGGAGTTCCCGTTTTTTATTTAATTAAATAAGCGTCTCGGAAGCAAAAATTATAAAAGGTTACTAGACGACTTTTAACAAAAAAAAGCAATCAGTATATGTTATGCGCAGATTTTTTTACCACATTATAATTAACAATAATGGTTCATGTTAGAAACCTAATCATAGCCCAATTTGAGTGTCCGTGGTCCTTGAAAGTAATCAGAATCAAATCGCAATCAAATCTGGTGATTGTCGCTAAAATGTCCACTCACTCAGTTTTTACCAGAGACAAAAAAAAGCCTGTAGGTGAAGTTGAACAACCTAGAGCTGGAATACGCCTTTTTGTCAAGGTTATGTCTTTTTTATTTACATTATGATGGAAAGAACAGAGGAAGGCCTTTGCCCAGCAGTGGGACGATGTAGGCAAAATAAGAAGAAGAAGAATATTTACATTAGGGGATTCGTTCTTACTCCCAATCAAATACGGCTACGGTTTGTTTACGGTGCGTTACGGTGTGCAACGGATGCGTCTGTTAAGTCGTAGACGCATCCGTAAACGCACCGTAGCGTCCGTAGCCGTATTTGGATAACAAGATCGGAATTCGCAATTTTCTTTTGTCTGACAGACGGTGCGTTGATACCACCTGATACGCAGCGACGGACGACAAGTGGGAGAATAGCCAACCAAAAAAAATATATTTGAATGTCCGTATGTTTTGAGCCACACGTCGTTGGTACATGCGTATGTGTTTTTTAAACAGATATCACTCACACACATAAGCACTCTGGCTTAAGCATGTGAAAGATTTTCAAAGTAGTCTAAATGCAGAATTCAGCATACTATTTAGTATCGGCATATGGTTCACTAGCCTCAATTTGGGACATCATTTCTCTTAACTTACCATAAAGTAGCGCTGCCGCTTTCCGTCAAATAGGTTAAGAATAGGATAGGAGATATCTAAGTTCCGTTATGTTTAAAAATGTCAATGCGTTGTTCGCAACTTCCAATCAATTCCGTCACCATTGTTTTCTTTCATCGTCGTCGCCTTATTTTAACAGTTAGCGCATATTTTATGTGAAAAGACATGCCATGACAAGACTCTTACCCATATCTACACTAATATTATAAAGAGGAAAGATTTGATTGTTTGTTTGTTTGTTTGTTTGCATCGAATAGGCTCCGAAACTACTCGCCCGATTTTAAAAATTCTTTCACTATTAGAATCCTACATTATTCCTGATGAACATAGGCTATATTTTATACGAGAAAAAAATAGGGATCCGCGTGAAAATTTCGATAATGTAACCCAAGGTGTGAAAAATGTACCAAAAAAATATCTTATATCGCGTACGTTGTGGAAATTATTGACAATAGAGCAAAGTGATGTACTACAGTTTAATAAAGGACATCAATATCTATAATAATGTCCGCGATACCATATGTCTAACTATTACAGTTATGCCACAATAACTACTTTTTCATTTAAAAATGTACCATTTACGCCACATTATTCGTACCAGTGTAATGATTACATTTAATCATTACTGTATTAAAGGATGTCAGGGATAGCCCTTAGAATACTGATAGGGTACATGCAGACCATGAAACTGAACAACTTTCCCCTAGGAACATATTTCAGGAAACGTAAAAAAACTGACTACCCATAGTGAATGCAGTCAGCTGATTGTGATTTTGTATGGAAGGTAATTTTTTGTCTTTTCCTGACATATGTTTCTAGGGGAAAGTTGTCCAGTTTTATGTTTCATGCACCCTATCAGTATTCGAAGGGCTGTCCCTTACTCGGTATAAAAAGACGACAAAAAACATTAAATAATGCATTAAAAATATCTACACCAAAATAATACATATACATACACATATCACGCCTATTATCCCTTGCGGGGTAGGCAGAGCGTAAACGTCCCCAAAAACAGACATTTACGCCACGTCTGCCATATGTTTGAGGGTCATTCGGAAAAGTGTGTATCGCCATAGAGACAGGTTGTCAGCCCATCGCCTAAAATTGCAATACACACCCTCAAGTCCCTTAGTCGCCTCCTACGACTCCCACGGGAAAGAAATTGGGTGATGCTATTCTAAGCCGGCGTCACACTAAAATAATAATTAAATACATACATACACATACACATATTTCGCCTATAATCCCTTGCGGGGTAGGCAGAGCGTAAACGGCCGCATAGAACGGACATTTACGCCACGTCTGACAAACATTTGAGGGTCATCCGGAAAATTGTGTATTGCCATAGTGACAGGTTGTTAGCCCATCGCCTTAAATTGCAATACACACCCTCGAGTCCCTTAGACGCTTCTTACGACTCCCACGGGCAAGAAATGGGGTGATGCTATTCAAGCCGGCATCACACCGCACATAATTATATAATCTACACTAATATCAGAAACAGGATTTTATTTATTGTTTGTTTTAATTGAATAGGCTCCGAAACTACTGGACTGATTTAAAAAATTCTTTTACCGTTAATTGAAATTTAAATTCTTTATTCAATGTAGGATAGTATTATCACTTATTGACATCATGAACCGTCATTCTAAAAAAAGAAATTTGTATCACACAATTTTTTTTAACGATGGTGGAGGACCATCTGAAAACGATATTTTTTTCAAATTGAAGTCAAGATTTTTAGAATCCTACATTATCCCTGATGAACATAGGCTATATTAAACTGTCTTATTCCCAGGGGGAAATTGTTAGCGGCGGGTGAAACCGCTGGGCGGGCTGCTAGTAATTTAATAAAGCTTCTTGCTCCTATTCTTTTCTAAACCTTTTTGACTGTAAGTGACAGCAATAATTAGAGGGCGCGCCGCGCCGTGAGAAAAATGGGTATTTTTGGGTGCACGCAATTTCGTTGGTGAATGCGATAAACACCTTATTTTTATGTACAATAATTTTTCATTCTATTACTCGTATCTTCATTCTGGTTCTGGTGAAAAACACGATTAAAGAAAGTTTGCTCGATAGATTTGTTTTCAAATATTGGTCTATTTTAACTCTTTTTTGCGTAGTGTATAGCAATCACATAGCAATCTTATGAACAGAACACAATATTTTTTGCGAATACGATACGTCTTGTAAATTACTAGATAATTGTCGTACAGTTTTTTTGATTACTTGTTTACATGGCGAGAAATTTCCAAAATAGCGATTACGCTCTGTTCTCACACACAAGCTTTGCCATTAGAAAGAAAGAAGAAAGAAAGGGATGGTTAAAAGTACGAGGCTGGCCCTTAAGGAAAGTTAAGAGATTTTATATCCCGAATTGAGGTGACTGTATATCGATCCTACCTTTAAGTCAAACAAGCCGTGGCAAATCCACAGAGTATTGTGAATTATGTGTAGATACTGTGACCGCTCATCGCGACAGTAAGTGCCGTGTTTCCTGCGCCGGCGCCGTTTTTGTGGCGGATCGCGGAAGCGGCGAGCGCAGTGGCGAGGCCGAGCAAGCGCAAGCCTTTCCGCCGTCGCACAGACTGGCGAAAGTTTAAAAAACTGTAAAACAAGGAGTAATAGAAAACATGCAAAATTTTCTACCGCGGAAACAAAGCTAGCTGGTTAGTTTTGGGAGCCGTGGCACGCGTAATTGACATCAAAATACATCATCATCATTATATCACGCCTATAATACCGTGCGGTAGAGCGCAAATTGCGTTAAAAATGGACATTTACGCTACGTCTGACAAATATTTGAGGGTCATTCGGAAAATTGTGTATCACCATGGTGACAGGTTGTCAGCCCATCGCCTAAAATTGCAATACACATGTAACCATCGAGTCCCTTAGTCGCCTCTTACGACAACCACGGGAAGGAAATGGGGTGATGCTAGCTATTCTTAGGCGAAATCACACGGCAACAAAATACACTTGCAAAATTCGCGGGCAAGGGACGAGCCGCAGTAGCCCAGTAAAGAGGCGTCGCCACTAATGATGACGAAAGTCGCAGGTGCAAATCCTGCCCGCGGTAGAAAACTTTGCTAGTTTTCTAAAATGTTATAGGTACCCTAGCACGGGAAGTGTTTTAAGGCATTGAACATGCTTGCTTAGTTAGAGATACATTTCTTTAACATTTACCTATCCAATGTTATGAATATGATCTAATATCCGTAAAAGGCTTGTACATCCGTACTAATATTATAAATCTGAGAGTTTGTCGGTGTGTAGGTATGTTTCTTACCTCCTCACGCTCAAACCTGGCTTGACCGATTTGGATGAAATATGGAACACAGGTAGAGTATAACCTGGAATACCATATAGGCCACTTTTTACCGCAAGAAAATAACTATTACCACGGGAAAATGTGTGGCAGCGGGTGAAACCGCTGGGCGGAAATCTAGTATGCAATATAAGTAGGAGTGACGCACGGAGCCACGGGGAGTCGACATAATACCCTGTGTCGTAAAGAACGCACCTCGTATATAACCCCTTGCGAATTGCTAATAGACACACACAGTCATGTCCTATTAGGTAAGGAAATGGTAAATCATAAAAATATTGTTTGCATCTAAGTACAATGAAATGAAATTAACAATACATACATACACATATCACGCCTATAATCCCTCGCGGGGGAGGCAGAGCGTAAACGGCCGCAAAAAACGGATATTTACGTCAGGTGTGACAAATATTTGAGGGTCATTTGGAAAATTGTGTATCGCCAAAGTGACAGGTTGCAAAATTTCAATACACACCCTCGAGTCCCTTAGTCGCCTCCTACGACTCGCACGGGAAAGAAATGGGGTGATGCTATTCGAAGCCTGCATTTTTTTCAATGTTGGATAAGACTTTTACTTATTGACTTCATGATCCGTCATTGTAAAAAAAAAAGAATTTGTTTAGCTTTTTATTACAACTTTGTATTGTCCTAATAGAAAACGGGCTTGGGCGGGATAAAAAAATTAAAATAAAGGCATTGCCTCGGGGCTGGCCAGGTTAATCATACGGCATGTAACTTTACGTCATATCATTAACACCACCACAAGAAAACGTACTTATGATACAACGAAACGAATGGCTCCCAATTTTTCAGTTATCGGACTCTACATTGGCTATAAAAAAAACCTCTACGATCTTTTAATTCAATGTTTTTCATTACTTATCTTAGTATTACTTATTTTTTGTACAAAGGGAAGTAAGGGCGTGAGTAAATAAATTAAAATATTGAAGAGCAAGAACAAGGCGACACGAACACGACAAATAATTTGAGTAAACGTAACGTTTCTTTCCCTAAATAGGTAACAGGTAGGTTATTATTTTATCTTCTTTATGAAATGGACGGTAAATAATTAAAATTAATTTGGTTTTATAATTAAAATATCTAATCAGCTCTACTAGCACAACCACGTATTGAAACCATCCGAAATTTTTAAAATGTTTATTTTTCCACTTGACTTGGCGCTCTAATAGATATATATCTATTAGAGCGCCATCTATGAAGATTATTACGCAGCACTAGCTGCCCTCTACAGACCGCAGTCTCATAGTACGGTTTTTGTGAGCGAACTCAACATACAGATGCTTCCAATCGTCAACGCTAGATGACGCTACGTGAATTTTGTAGGTCGTAGCACAGTATGGTACCATGACCGTGTTGGTAGAATCATAGAATTCGGTTGTCCATACAAACTAGATCTTCGGGCATTCCCAGAGCCGAGAAGTCCAATTTGCATTCAAAGCGACGACCGAGCACAAGCCCATAAATCTTATCGTTATTTACTAGTCTTACGGCTAATGACGACACAAAGTGCAAGGTCCTATGTGAATCCCCTGTTCCAGTGGTTCATGCTTGTCAGGTTGTAAAGTAACTTATAAACTTGGTGTGTAGGCGGGACCTTGAAGACAAGTGGTTGTCTCGGCTAAAAGCTTGTATTTTTGCAGTTTGGAGTGTTTACGCTGATCAAATCAAAATAATGCAAACACACGGTTGTAGCGTAAGTGTACTCGTGTACCTAAATGAGCAATTATAGGTACGATTAAATACCCACGGTCTAATTACAAAAAAATAAGACATGGTTTAAACTTTTTGACTGCGTCAAATAGTATAGAAAAATATTATAAACACTGCCTTAAAGCGCGTCCAACTTTTTTGTAATTACACGGATAAAGTTCTTTTTTTAGATTCGTGATGGATTTGGATTTCTTGATTATCCTACGACATTCATTATCATATTATGTATAGAAAGTAGGTAGGGTAAAGTTAATGTATTGACACTATTTAATAATGATAGGTCAGAAATTCCAGCGCTATAAACTAAAAATCAAGAAAACAATAGATTCCATCAAGATATTTATTTAATCGGAATTGGTAGGTACTGTATGGGTTTTTTAAAATCAGTAGTAGACACCAGGGATACCACATCCATTAGCGGGAGCAACGAAGCCGTTCAACTGGTTGAGGCCAGCGGCTTGCGCGAGACCAGCCCCGTACAGCGTCGGCTGCGGGTAGGCTGACAGACCGGCGTTGATGACAGCGAGCTCAGCAATCTCAGCGCCTGCAGCAGCGTAGCTCTGTGGGCACGTGCAGCCCCCGGAGATGGTCACCAGGCCGCTAGCGGGCACCGGGCCGCAGAAAGTGAGCCCGCCGGTCACAGGGACTGAGCCAGCAATACTGGTAGAGCCGGACACGCCCAGCTCCCCGGATACTGCCACGTCGCCGCTGCCGTACGCGCTGTAGCCTGCGCCTATCCCGTAACCTAAAACGGAGTTCTCGTAGGCAGCAGCGTTGATGAGAGCGGCATTGTTGGCAGCGGCAAAGTTAGAGGCGGCAATGTTAGAAGCGGCAATGTTGGCAGCAGCGTTGTATGCAGCAGCGTTGTTGACAGCAGAGATCTGGCCAGCAACCGGGTTGGGTCTCAGGCAACTGCAGCTGAATGCAGACTACAGAAAAAATATATAATTAGAATGGCAAACGATTATAAAATAGAAGAATACAAAAACATTCATTCAGAAAACTGCGACACTTTACACAGCAAAGCACTTACTAAAGTAAACAAAAACGAAAAAACAATTTAACAATTTAAAACATAGTTAGGCACTCTCAAAAGGTCAGCGACTTAGCAATAAGAATAATCCCATAAGATATAGACGGCTGTTTTTCAGTCGAAACTTATTTGATTATCTCGTCGACAATTCAAAACGGGGTTTATGTGTTGGTTGGCTTAGAGTGGATTCAAATTAGTCTTTAAAGAAATAAGCTGGTAAGTAAGTACTTATTTATTTTTAGTATTAAGTATAGAAATAAGTAAAAAAATATAAAATTACCTGAATCAAGCAAGCCTGGAAGCAGAGCAACAAGATTGCGAAAGAAGACATTTTGTTTCTTGTTTGTCGTTACAACTCAACTGAAAGCGAATGATGTACAGTTCTCCAACACATTCTAATTTATATACTTTTCAGTTTCAACAACAATAGTCTACTGATATCAACAAATAAAGCTATTAATTTAGGAAATAAATACAATGAAAGTGTGTTATTAATAATTTTGAAATCAGGCTGATGATGCATAATTTCGATTCAGCAAAATGTCACGTATTCTAGTTCAAACTATCATTTAAAACATTATTAAGACACAGGTGCGTAACAAACTATTGCGAGAGATAATAATATATTTTTAGTATATAAACACATTCGTGGTTCTTGGAAATCATTACCAAACGTACATCCACGTTAGTTACAATGGCAGCTAAATTGTTCCTAGTATTCTGCGCTTCAGCGCTATTCATACAGGTATGTTCCAAATCATAAAAATTGTAGTAAATTCTACTTTAAAAGTCTACTTTACTAGTCTAATACATCATTTAAAAGTACTTCTTAGTACATGTTATGTATAAGGGGTGTAAGGGACAGCCCTCCGAATACTGATAGGGTGCATGCAGACATTGCAGACCATGGAACTGAACAATTTTCTCATAGAAACATATGTCAGGAAACTACAATAAAAATTTACCCTTATCAGCTGACTGCAATTACTATGGGAAGTAATTTTTTTTATAAAATAGTTTTTTATGGGAAGTTGTTCAGTTTCATGGTCTGAATACACTCTATCAGTATTCGGAGGGCTGTCCCTTACACCCTTTATACAAACTTTTAACAAGCAAGATTTTCAAAGTACCTATCATCTTGGTCCTCGAACACCTAATCAAATTTATTCATTTGATTGTAGAGCATCACCGCATGCCCCACCTGCAGCTACGGTCTGCCCGGCACCGGGTCGTATGTGAACGCTGGAGGTCTAGTTAATGCTGGAGCTGCAGCCAGTGCTGCTGCCCTGTCGAATGCTGCAGCCTACTCCAATGCTGCTGCTTACTCCAATGCTCAAGCTGTTGCCAATGCCGGTGCCCTAGCCCAGGCTGAAATTGCTGCCGCCAACAGTATCGCCCTCGGTGGTTACTCAACGCTCCCCTACTACCCCGGCTCCACCTACATCAACCTCCCCGTCGCTTCATCCAGCGGTGGACAGTTCGGCGTCACCCTCAACTCCGCCTACGCGCCTACTGGATTATCTGTCGTCTCCGAGAACACCATTGACGGTCTCCTCGAAGTGTTCGGTTCCCTGCCCGTGTTCGCCGCTGTGGCTCTTGACGGCAATGTGCTGTCGACCGGTGCTGCCGGTACCTCCTACAGCTGCGGCAATGGCAACGTCGGCATCTCGAGCGAGAGCCTCGCCGCCGCTGGTTTGGGATACGGGAGCGCTATTGCCAACAACGCCGCCCGCTCTGAGATCGCCGGCGCTCAACTGACCAACGCTGTAGGTTACAACGCCGCCCTCGCCGGTGAGCTTGCTGCCGTCTCTGGGCTATCTGCGTACCCACAGCCGGCACTTTACGGTTCTGCCGGTCTCAACGCCGCTGCTCTTGCTCAAGCTGAGCTCGCCAGCATCAACGCTGGCCTCGGCGTCAACGCTGGTTTCGGCTACCTGCCTCGCCCATGCAACTGCAAATACTAACACATTCAGCTTAGACTCCTTAAGACTGATTGATAATAAATGCAATTTCACATCATAATTTCCTTTCAACTTATTTTATAAAACCTTTGTAGGAGAATTTAATCACCGCAACAACTGCAGCAACATGAGGTTCAGTTATGTTGCTCAAAAATAATTGACAAACACTGACAAAGTAAGGACTTATCGCAGGCCGAACTCTGTCTGCAACCCTCACTCGGCGCCAGCGCAGCCTCAAGTAATAAATGTGGCTTTGGTATGCGTGTGAGATCGAGATGAGAGGCCGCGGCCCTGCTGCGGTACTGTGTGTCATTGTCGCCTTTTATGGATTCCAAACTGCGTGTTGGAAACTGATGCCAACAGTCAGAATCCAGTGTAGGATTAGTGTAGGAAAGTATAACAATCTAATTTGATTCAAGACAAAATGCTCTGCAAGTAGGGGGATGAAACAATTTAAAAATGAAGCCTGGATAAGGATGGCTCATCAGTTTTTAAGATGACGGTGGTGGTAGGAGTGGTTTACGTGGGGTGACACCGAGGTCATGAGCACATTGACCCAGTTCAATTCAATGTGACGTGTGGTGGTGAGACAGTGACGCGTCATTCTCATTATTCCCCCAGTCATTGCAGAGTAGATCGTTGACATATGACGAAAGGAAGATTTTGTAGCGTTCACAGTCTCAAAAGATTATGACAACCTACACATACAGAGAGTAAGGGACAGCCCTCCGAAAACTGATAGGGAACATTCTGACCATGATACTGTACAACTTTCTCTTAGTAATATATGTCAGGAATCGTTTATATGAAATCACCTCCTCTACAAAATTGTGCTGAGCTGGCTGAATTCACGGAGTCAAAAAATATTGTGTTTTCTGAAATATATTCTTAGGGAAAACTTGTTCAGTTTCATGGTTTGAATACACCCTATCAGTGTTGGGAAGGCTGTCCCTTGTCTGTATATAGCATCTGACAAAGTACCTTTCGCGCAACGTCCTTTTTAAGCAGTCCGAATTTCTGCAACTAGACTGAACTAGACTTTAACATAGAAATTTTCCGATCAGGTGATTTGAGTTACTATGGAAGCACAAAGTATTTTTGTTATAATCCAGCCGATGCTCCTTGGGTAAAGTTGTTCCTTATTACCAGCTCGTTTTGAGATTTCGTTATCAGTCACTAGTAAAATTTCACCCTATATACAAACCTATGTTTTAACACAAACGGAAGCAATCTTTCAGCCGCAACACATTAAGAACGTTCTTTCAATCCTAAATCTTAGATTAAAAATGCATCACGCATGTGAGGCCGTGGCCCTGTGTAGCGAGGTGACACGAGACATTGTTTTGATTTCGCTCCTATGTATACTGATTCTTCTCCAAATGATTTGAAATATTCCAAAGCCTCCATCGCAGATACTCCATCACAATTTAAAGTAAACATCTAGAAATCACGCCATGCCACGCGAGACGCGACTGATGTCAGTACATCTGCCCGCATAGCGGTAGTGAAATACGAATAGGTTACCTAAATGCTAATAACGGACAAGCTCAGACATTAAACTTGGTAAATACATTCATATATCACGCCTAGATCCCTTGCGGGGTAGGCAGAGCGTAAACGGCCGTTTAACAAACGTTTACATTGATCTACAATAACCCGTTTACGCTAAGTCTGGCAAACATCTGTGGTTGGACAGATAATTGTTTATCACCCTAGTTAAAAGTTGTTGTTGGTTAATCAGCCCATCGCCTAAAACTTGGCAAACACAATATTTATATTATCTTCCATTGACGACAAAAGTATGAATGAAAGGCAAAGCACACTTTTCCCTAAGATTTTCCTGTATCTAACACAAAACGCGGAAAACCTCTCAATCTTAACCTACCTTACTGTAATTCGTAATTTTCTCGTAAAGTTTCCTATGCACGTGGTAGTTGTTGTTCAAAAAACCCCTTCGTCTCGTGAGATGACGAGGCTTTTGGAAATGCCGCATTGGTGCTGTTGAGTCAGGTGTTTTGTTGGTGAATGCAGCACGTATGCCGTGTGATGCCAGCTTAGAATAACAGCACCCCATTCCTTACCCGTGGGAGTCGAAAGAGGCGACTAAGGGACTCGAGGGTGTGTATTGCAATTTTAGGCGATGGGCTGACAACCTGTCACTATAGCGATACACAATTTTCCTTGTCAGACGTGGTATAAATGGCCGTTTTTTGCGTGTCCCTCAAGCTGTAATCCTCACCTATGAAAACTTACCGAAAAGCAATTTTGGTTTTGTCAAAAAATAGTACTGAAATAGTGACAAATAGTGACATATGCAAGAAAATTAGTGACTTCATATTTCCCAAGATATGGCTATCGTTTGGTGAGGATTACAGATCGAGGCTCACGCTGTAATCCCAACTCTCGTGTGAGCAAACGGTGGGGTATTTTCACTTGGTCTACATTCCAAAAAATAGTGCCTAATTAGTGACTAATAGTGACAAAAGATGAGAAATTGTCGCTTTATAATTCCGAAGTTATAAAGGCATCTTGGTGAGGATTATACCTATAGCAATTTTTGCTGTAATCCTCACCTCATTTCTGCTAAACGCTTAGGTCTTTTGACTCAAATTTAGTATCAAAAAATAGTGCTGAAATAGTGTTCTTAAACAGCATTGATATTTATTTAGTTTATGTAGTAGAAGCAATTGAAAAACCGTAAGAACTTCTCCATACAAAATGGTACAGGTACAGTCGCGAACAATACTTCGTAGAATACAGACTTGATTTTTGCTTTAATTTAGGTAATGTCATTTCTGCCAATATATGTAGGTGTTAACTATAACATAAGTTGAGCCACTGACATTATTTTGGTATATTTTATGAGTAGGTATTTTGGTTGAATATTTTTCAACGCCTTGAACTTTTTAACGGTTTTATAACAATAAAGTATTTATATGTACTTATGCTAATATCTTTCAGATCAACACATCGCATTAATTTATCACATCGTATTCTCTTAACTCTGAAAGCCCTGTTTGGTCGCGCCACCGCTCTAGCCACCGCTAAACAAAACCGGTTTGGCCGAGCCTCGAAAACTGACCGCCGCGCGTGTGAGCGAGAGGGTAGACAATAGTGAAATTATTGCATGCACTTCGCCTGCGTGGTATTTTTTGGTTTCATCACGTTACGCGTTATTGAGTATTATGACAACTCAAATATAAAATTTCTTAAATAACAAATACGCCACTTACGATTATTATGAAAAATTAAAATTAAAACGCACGTTTTGAAAATAACAAAAATTATTATTTAGGTATAATTAGGTACTTATAGTATTAGTCCTCGCCTCGAACGTCGTTAACTATATAGGGTTAAATCTATTTAGTGACCGATAGCAAAAACCCAGGACGGGCTGGTGATAAGGAACAACTTTTAATATGAATAACCCAAATCAGCTGATCGGCAATTTGTACGGGAGGTCTAATTTTTTTTCATGTTTCGACTTATGTTCCTTGGGGAAAGTTGTTCCTTATCACCAGCCCGTCTTGGGTTTTCGCTATCGGTCACTGATTAGATTTCACCTACCTACTTTCATTTATTTATGAGTTAAATGAATTTTACCACATTAATTTGTTCCATTTTTGCCAAACAAGTTAGGTACCTGTATTTATTTATGTACTACATAGATACAAACATATATCACACTTTTATCCCTTACGGGTTAGGCAGAGCGTTAACAGCCGCAAAAAATACGGTCGTTATCATCGCCACGTCTGACTGATTGAGAAATATTGTGTACTGTCAGATATAAACAAAATACTTGAAGGAAATAAATTTGTTTGATTACGTTCCTACCAATATAACAAACCAGTATTGAGCTTCAAGTACGACAATACGAAGTATTGTTCGCGACTGTACCTGACCATTTTGTATGAAGAAGTTCTTACGGTTTTTTTAATTGCTTCTACTACATAAACTAAATAAATATCAATGCAGTTTAAGAACACTATTTCAGCACTATTTTTTGATACTAAATTTGAGTCAAAAGACCTAAGCGTTTAGCAGAAATGAGGTGAGGATTACAGCAAAAATTGCTATAGGTATAATCCTCACCAAGATGCCTTTATAACTTCGGAATTATAAAGCGACAATTTCTCATCTTTTGTCACTATTAGTCACTAATTAGGCACTATTTTTTGGAATGTAGACCAAGTGAAAATACCCCACCGTTTGCTCACACGAGAGTTGGGATTACAGCGTGAGCCTCGATCTGTAATCCTCACCAAACGATAGCCATATCTTGGGAAATATGAAGTCACTAATTTTCTTGCTTATGTCACTATTTGTCACTATTTCAGCACTATTTTTTGACAAAACCAAAATTGCTTTTCGTTTAGTTTTCAGAGGTGAGGATTACAGCTTGAGGGACACTTTTTTGCGGCTGTTTACGCTCTGCCTACCCCGCAAGGGATTATGGGCGTGATAAAAAAATAAATAAATAAATAAATGAACTTTTATTTCAAAATCAGCACAAGTTTTTACACTGAAATCCGCAAAACTATACAATAGTTTGTAGGCAGAAATATAACTCCCCATTTTAGGTAGGTACTGTTGTTAATTACGTACAAATAGGTTATCCAATTATCTATTATAGATTAACAGGGTAATTACTATAAACTACCTATGTATATATGACAAGGATTACAAGATTTTTAAAGTTTTTGGTTACAATTCCATTAAACTGTTATTAACTTTATTTAGAAGATAACATTTGACTTTTCTTTTGAACGTTTGTTTGGTATTACATTGTTTGATTTCCAGCGGTAAGTCATTATAAATTTTTGATATGTGTGTATGTGTATGTAGCACGTGTGTGAACCTATCTACTTCCTTCACTATGATAGTTTTCAATTGGTGTGTATGTGCCTAAATTTGATTTAAGATAAACCGTAGGTTTCCGACAAAAAACGCGGTTTTACAGTCGATAAAATCGGCCTTTCAATCTTACGAAAAGAAATTATCCTAAAAGCTGATTAAGGCGAGTGTAGTCGTGAACGGCCTCGACAGTGGCGCTACTTCACAATAAAAATAAATTCCACTAGATTTTCACCCAGCAGTTCAGCCGCTGCCACTCATTTTCCCGAGGACTAGTTGTTTTACCGCGGTAAAAAGTAGCCTATGTGTTATTCCGGGTTATACTCTACCTGTGTTCCAAATTTAATCCAAATCGGTCGTTTGAGCGTGAAGAGGTTACATACACACACACACACACAAACACTCAGATTTATAATATTGGTACGGATGACGGCTATTTGAAAGTGATTAGGTACTTGCCTAAAATTAGTAGTTACTTTTTTAGTTATCATAAACTTACATTGCAAACCATATGGTAAAACAAAATCTTACAATACAAAGTAGAAAATATTTTTACTATTATAAATATTTGTGTAAATATGGAATTACTATCGTAACTGACGTGGCCTTAGCGACCATTTATTATAGCCGTTGACTTTCTGCTTACCCTTCAAAGGATAACTTATCTTAGTGTGCAGATTAAATGCATTGCTATAGCAACAGATAAAACATGCGATAAAACGTTCGATGTTACTGATACATAAGCCCTCAAGGGTGACCTGTTGCACAATTGTAATGCACGGCATATCTTCGGCATTAGGCGACACTGGTAAGCTGGTGCTCATGATCACGTACAGCCAGGGTCGAGGGGCGCTAAGGTCGGGCCGTGATGCCTGCATTACACTTATGGCGGGTGACAGGAGAGATGCCAATAGGCAGAATGGAGGGTTCCAGGTGGTGTCGGGAAAAGGGTAGCTACCCGCCTGGCCGGGTGTTGTGGCCAGGGGACCGACTGGTCCACCTGGATAGAATTGGAAGTTGTATATATGCGTTGCGCGGTGAAACACTTCGATACCGCGTTTCAGGCTCTTTGTTCTGTCACGTGGCGCCATCTTGCAGCTATGTTGGAACTTCTGTTGCGACTTGCTTGCTCGTGAACCACTTTGAGTGAGCTTCTTGTCGTAGCTCCCAGAGGTCGCTACACACTGAACGGGAAGAGTGGCGAGACAGTGCACTCGGCCAAGTACTTGCATTAACACTTTTGGAGAGTGCAAGCAAAGAGAGTCAAAAATTTAGAATACTTTATGTATAGGGCATACAAGACAGAGGATTATCTTAAAGACAAAGACGTCTGGTGAGTAGCAACAGGTATTCCAACACAATCTTCACATAGAGTCATCCAACGACCCGATGCATGAGATAGATAGAAAGATCATATTTAAACATGAATTTGACATAGGTTCAAACTTTGGAATGTATTTTTTACATTAATGTAAGTTTATAGAATATTTTCATGTAGGTATTGTGTTATATAGACTGTCACTTTCTAAAAGAGAATCTATTAAATTCATATTTTCGAAATGGGGATTAATATAAATGCTTTGAATTCTGAATTTAGTGCATGGACTCGCTACTGTCTTGCCAGTCTACTTGCAGCGTGTAATCAGAGCATAATTGTGAATCAGTAACCCAATGAACTAGAGGTCACACCACCGCAAACTTCTATGAAAACCTAGTGTATGGACGTTACACCAACGTAATACCCATTGCTATTGTCTTTTTACTATGATTCCTTTGGCAGTCGAATGTACTTTATAAAATACTTGTTCTCCTATTTCATTTGAGTGGCCCGATGGCGTAGCAGACAGTACTCCTGTCTGCTTTGCCGAAGGTCATGTGTTCGATCCCCACAAGAGACAAATATTCGTTAGGTAAATTTTTAGATATTTGTGTGCACTCTGAAAAAAAAAGTATGTAAGTAAAAATATCAGCTATTTAGATCCCATAGCACAAGCTATGCTTAGTTTTGGACTAGATGCCGCTGTGTGAATTGGCCACGATATTTATTTATTTCTATTTATTTGATAACTTTCATGAGTACGTATATCAGCTACGTATGTGAATTACGTTTTCTGTCTTAATGTACCTACCTTACCGACCATCTTTCAAAATGTTAGTTAGGTAGGGACTATATTTCATTCATAGGCATATCATTCTTCATATTAATATTATCGCGAAGAATGAGGGTAGACAGAGATGTTTGTACGAAGCACCGACCTGCAGTTCTATCAGTTTATCCATGATCTGATCATGCAACAGCGTCTAAATATCGGGAGCTCAAAGTGATAAAAAATCATCGGTATGAAGACTAAGAAGAGTGAGAACCTCCGTGGTGAGAACCCGTTAAAATTATATCTAAACGCGAAATATGTAATATGAATATGTAAACGCGAAAGGTATTTAGAGATACACACACATACACATACACATATCACGCCTATAATCCCATGCGGGGTAGGCAGAGCGTAAACAGCCGCAAAAAACGGTCACCTATGCCACGTCTGACAAATATTTGAGGGTCATGCGGAAAATTGTGCATCATAGAGACAGGTAAAATTGCAATACACACCCTCGAGTCCCTTAATCGCCTCTAACGATTCCCAAGGGAAAGAAATGGGGTGATGCTATTCTAAGCCGGCATCACATGGCATTTAGAGGTACTATGTATATTTTCCAAACAACTGTGTTTTGTTAGGCATGTAATTTAAGAGGAAAACCGTTTTAATGTTAAGGTGCTCCCAAACCTAAGTCGGCGACTGTTCCCTACAGTCGGCGACTGTTCCATACATCCAGTGTGGGAGCGATGCCGGCATGTCGGCCGCCGACATTTTCCTACATTCTCCGACTTTTCTCTACATTTCTATACATATGACGTCACAGCTATTCGATTAATTTTATTTGATTAAAAAGGGATGTGATACCTGTTAAACTTCAATACTTGTTCTTACGTGGCATAAAAACCTGCTAAGAGCGTGTCGGTCACACCTAAATCTAGGGTTTTTGTAATCAAATACGTCGAATCTTATTATAAAAAATATAAAAAAGTGATGAAAAACCGTGAAAGCCTCGAGATGATTCTACATTTGCAGCTACTGTACCATATTTTAGGATATCCTTTATATTACAATTTTTTGGCTTTGCTAGCCTGTGTCGCATGCGTAAAACTTAAGTAGGTAGAGTAAAACCAAAGACAACATTTATATGCGTTATACTGAGGGCTATTTATATCACCCCCATGTATGTTCTGCGACTTTTGGTAATTGCCAAGTTATTCAACTTTTGAAGTTGTATGAGAAAACATGACTGGCAGGCCTTTATTTCTTTTTTTGTACGCGATAAATAAAAATGCTACAAAAACAACAACTCAAAAAGCCCTTTTATGGAACTAAAGAACAGAAGAAAGGAAGCCTGCCAGAAATGTTGAAAAACTCGGAAACTACAATAAATTGCGGAACATACATGTTAGTGATTTGGTTACCCATCAGTATAAGGCATTTAAATTTCGTCTTTGGACGTCACTTAACAGGCCACCCTATATTCAATGTGTCTTAGAAATGAATGCAAACTTTCAGAGCGTTCCTTGGACGTAAATTTGTCCTCCCAAAAATTTGGAGGATATTTTTTGATAGAGGGGGGGACATGTTAAGTTTAGTGTTGCTGTGGCGCAAAGTAAAAAGACAACAGGCTCCTCTGTTGCCTTTCTAATATGAAATTTAGAGTTTGCTTCGCTCTATATTATAAGTTATAATCGTGGAGCGTGGTGTAGGTCCTCGCTTTGCTTTTTTAAAGTCAAATGTCAAGCTCGCTTTGCTCGCAATATGCTTATTCTTGCTGTAAGGCGGAACTCTCTTGGCTTTTAAATTTTCAAGCTTGCTTCGCAAGCAACTTTTAGAACGTAAATGTAGAGCTAGATTCGCTCGCAATACGTGTAGTGGTAATGTGGTGCAGTGTGCATACCTTGTCTTTTTTAATGTGATGTGTCTAGTCGCTTTTCTTGTGATGAATATTTTCTTTCACCCGACGGTAGTCTTGCTATGGTATGTGTTGTGACCCCCCATGATCAGAAGCTGTATGCGCCACTGGACTAGACCAGCATAGCGATTAGGTAAATTATGAGCGTTTTTTGCAGCCTGCAAGAAGTTGACTACGGAACTCTAAAACTCTCATAATTTCGATTTACACCGCATAGTTACCTATTGTGTCAAATTTGTTTATGAATTCATAATAATTTGCGTATTTTTATGGATATCATTCATCATTCTGATAGTAATACTTAAATACGGTGTTTCGGTGCTATAAATAAATATAGAGGTTAGTTTTTCAATTTCTGATCATCTCGGTTTACTTGAATACTCGGTATCTTCAGAACTGGATGATATTGGATCTTTTGCGTAGCAGAATCTCAGCAAGATTTCGAAGTTCGGAGGATAATAAACAACGGATAGCTTATATTCTATCGGGTTTTGGAACTTGTCGACGGTTCTGCAGGGAGAACTGCGACCATCTTTCCAAATTAATGTCGATCTTGTTCTTTAATAAGAGCTATGCTTATGTCGGTGGACCAATATAACAGTAAAACCCAATCTAAAACCAGCAGCTGACGACAATTTAACGACATGAAATTAACACCTTATACCCGTTTTGTCGTCTAAATTCTTCCTGTCTACGTAATAGGTACAAAATGTACTAAGTCAACGAAATACCCGATGAATATCTGATTATTATGCATGTATCTCTTTCTAAATAAAGTACTTATATTAAATATGTATTTTACTTGTATTACGGTTGAGTAACATAGCCGTTACTGATAGATAGAATAATTTATTCTATAAAATAAATAAAACAAGTAGGTAGGTAAGTCATTGTCACAGTATAGTTTTGTTATTACAGATAGGTTAAATATAACACAAACACGGCTACATAAAACACCTGCATAATATTTGTCGTGATGACACAAATTATACCAAAAATAAATAAAATATAGGATTGAAATTAATGTAAATAAAAACAATAAATTGTAAAATTGTAAACATAAACAGTCGGAGTCCAAACAATGTATGCCAGTGTTTTGCACAGCATAATCATGAACGTCAGAGCTATGCACAACCCAAGCATGCACGACAATGGCAATGAAATCAAAACAGTTTCGCCAAAAACACCCTTGTAGTAACAATTTACACCCCGCGCATGCACGACACGATCATCAAAGACATCACGTGACCATTTTGAAAATCTGCTAGTAGTGATGTAACCAGGGATAGTTTTGAGTTAAGGTAAAGGGTTAAGCTACCGGTATAATAACGGTACCGGTATACTTTTTAAAGGTAGACGGATAAAGGTTATGATAAAGGTTATGGTACCGGTAAAAAATTACGGTACCTTTATTTTATACCTGTAGCGTTATAAATTTATTTAACCTTTATTAACCAGTATTAATTTTGATATCGAAAAATGAAGTGCGCGTGATGTATTAAGCGACGTTGTCAGACCTAAGTTCCATGCGGTTTTAACGTTTCCTTTGTTGAATTAGATAGAAAGGTATTTAGCTTCTTCCGCACTTATGATGGCTAGTAATGCAGCTAGTTGAATGCACCACGCGTACGACGCAAGTTAATGCAAATGCACAAGCGTGGTGCATTCAACTAGCTGCATTACTAGCCATCATAAGTGCGGAAGAAGCTAAATACCTTTCTATCTAATTCAATCAAGATGGACTTCCGCAAAGTAACGCCTGATACAATTACTTACTTAGAATCGGCATGCGTAGCTGAACAGGCACGTTTGTACATCAAATTAACCAAATTATATCGAGTGGCAGCCCAAAATATTTGGTTTAACCAAGAATGTAGGCGGCTACAGGTAGTTCCAGACTATATTAATATCCGTTCCAACACGACCAGTCATTCGGCTGTTTTGGCCATTCGTAAAGCTCAGAAGGCCTGGTTGGATGCGGAATCTCGCCACTGGTTTACGGTTAGAGATAATCTTAAATTGCATATAAAAGTTTTACATACAGAACTTTTGCATCATTTACATAATGTTGAGTTCGATTTGTTAGACCAAAAGGCAAGGGATTACGCATCACAGGCTGTGCATGTTAGACTCAGTCAGTGCTCGGAACTCGACTGTCGAAGATCTCCTGATGATGCTCCGTGGAGGGGCGAAACACGTGTAGAGTGTAAAACGGTAGAGGTAGTGCGAGTAAAGTGCATCGCTTGTGCATTTGCATTAACTTGCGTCGTACGCGTGGTGCATTCAACTAGCTGCATTACTAGCCATCATAAGTGCGGAAGAAGCTAAATACCTTTCTATCTAATTCAATCAAGATGGACTTCCGCAAAGTAACGCCTGATACAATTACTTAGTTTCCTTTGTTTCTATGTTGTCGCGTTCGCTTTCACCTTTGGCGTTGGCCCCACGTGCTTCGCTTGTCAAAGTGAACTGATGTTTCATGTGCTGTTTGGCAGGTGTCACTGATACCTGTCAATTGTGTCGTGGGCCTCCCCTGACATATCTCACCTCCCTGCACCCCCTTCCAGTTCAAAATTTCACCCCCCCTTAAACATCCCAAACTATTTTTTTGGCAGGGCAAGTTGCGTCTCCCCTCTACCAACATTTTTGATCGGCCATAACTTTTGAACCGCTTGTTACATTTTGATCGGGTTTTCACTGAAACTCTTTAAAAAAAGGGTGTGCGTCGAACCTCTCCCCCTTGCCCCCCCGTTCCCCCTGCCGAATTTTTGACCACTTAGTTCTTGGGAACGGCTGGTCCGATTCACACCGCGTTTTCTTCAACGGCTGCGCCAAAACAAGAAGAACTCATTTCATGCATCACAAACCACCCTGCCCCCCCCTTCTTGTTGCCGCGTCCCAAAAACCCCCTTTTTGGGGTCAAACTTTAGAAGCGTATTTCTCGGGATCGTAGAGGCATACAGACCAACGGTTTACATCCCAGTTTTGAACAGGATACCCAGTAATATGTATATTGACGCCTCAAATCGCCCTCCTCCCCCATCAAGTTTTAAATTTTCAACTTTTCCGGATTTTATGAGCACGACAAGCGTGCAGGGTTGATAATCAGCACCTATTACGACTAAGCTATCTGTCTAGCGCCTCGGCACGGACCGCTTAGTCATGTCAGATGACGAGAATGCTGAAAGAAGGGCCATAACAGAGGTTTTGGCCCAGAAAGAGGCTGAGCTGCAGGAGATGGCTGCCCGTCTTCTTACAAATGTCTCGGTATCGAGAAAACGACGGTGCTAACGGCTATGAGTGATGGAACCCTGCGCTAGACCGCGTGCGTAGGGGATTCGCGGCAGCGCGCCATAACTGGCAGAGTGCAAAAAAGCGACGCAGCCCTAATCCTGGAGCAATTACTCACCATTCTTCGGGCTAAAAGAGGTCAGTACAAAAATGCAATGAGGCTCGCTGAATTCAATCATTTTCGCTCTGTGGCAGATTCTGGGAATGAAGACACATGGGGGCTAGCGTATTGGGCGGACTCCTGAAGGTCGCGTCCACCCATGAATGTGCTCCATTGTGTAGACCTGCTGAAGCCTACACCACTACTGCGGACGGAACAATGTCTGGATTGTTGACGGCACGCTGCCCGGATGCCGACCCCTCTAGGGATACGGCCTACCATCGCGCGATCCGCGTCACTGCCGCGTGTGCATCATATCATATGACGACTCCAGAACGTCAAATCGTAAGACGCTCGAGAACATCATCAAGGAACTCCCGAAAACTGCACCTGGTACGGACGTCCGACAGCCCATACAGCCCGAATCATCAAGCACGCCTGAAAGGTTAGTAGCAGTGAGATGCTGCTCATGTACACGCGTTGCTTGCAGGTTGGTTCTTCCCAGACGCATGGAAGGTCAGCCAACTTGATGTTCTTCCCAAAGGAAACGGCAAGCCCCCATCTGATCCGAAAGCCTACAGACCCAATAAAGTTTAAAATCGTTTGTAATAGTTAGTTGCGAAAGGTCAAATCTGTTAAGTATTATGTTGTCATTATTTGATGAGGTTGAGGTAAGCCAGGGTCTTTTGAAATTGAAATTGAAATTCTTTATTCAATGTAGGATAGTATTATCATATCACTTATTGACGTCATGAACCGTCATTGTAAAAATCAAATGGTCAAATGGTAATTCCGAAATATTGCATGTGTTGTATAGAGCAATGAATTTCCCTTCTAAAGATCCCTATTCGAAGACCAAAAATTACAAGATTTTACAGATGGAAATGGATTTAAAAAGCTTAATCGAAGAAGCAAGCCTTAAATAGTGCTCTTGATTTTTATATTCTCTCAGTCAAGTAAAAAGGTGTCACCGAAATATACCATATTAGTTTGATAATGCAGTTATTTACCTGATGCAAGTGATTTTAAACTTTGTGGGAGGGGGAGAGGTAGAGAAAGGGTATGGCAAGGCGGAGCGGTTTATTTGGGGAATATGGGGAATGAGCGAAGCAGGGAGAACGGTGAGCAACGTGGGAGCAATGAAAGTAAAAATTATGTATGAAATTTTCGATCATTTTAAGGTCAAGGTCAACCTAAGGTCAAAAAAATTACGGAGTTAGTAATTTAGGAAGTTTGAAAGGGGTTTTGAAAATCTTCTTATTTTTTCGCTGCGACGTACCGTTTTCGAGATAATTGCACTTACTTTTATTTTGTTGTTTATTTCTACCACCTAGTATTGAAAATCGGCTGTATGATGCAGGTTTAGAATAGAATTACCTCATTCCTTTTTCACGGGTGTCATAAGAGATGACTAATGGACTGTATTATAATTTAAGGCGACAGGCTGACAACCTGTCACTATACACGTGTCTAAAAAACGTGTATCACACTATTGTAATACACGTTTTTTTCTGAAACGGCACACAAATATTTGTCAGACGTGGCGATAGCGACCGTATTTTACAGCCGCTAACACTCTACCTATCCCCCAAAAGATAAAGGCGTGATATGTGTATGAATGTAATGTAGTATTGAAAATACCAATTTTTCTATGACATTATTAATATCCTCAGTCCAGTCCATTCATTATAATTATACCCTACGCTCTATACCATATCAAACATACTGAAAGATTTGTCACCATACACTACACCGCAGAACCACTGGAGTTCGACCCAACCGCTCTAAATAATTCGTTGCATACATTTTCTTGTAAGTAAAGTCGCATAGTGCCGGCACGCGCTGCGCGGTCGCGACTGCCGCCGCCTCAGCCGCTTGGAAATTTCGACCGCGCCGCGCGCAACACTATTCGTTGCATACATTTCCTTGTAAACTCGCGACCCTTAGGAGTGGCACCGATTATCGGTGAGACAGTAAGAAAGGACAAAGACATTTTTTTACGCAGGAATATTAACAAAACACACATTTCATTTAAAGTATGTCATTTTCGGTGATACCTAAATGAGAAAATTTCAAAATCAAGAGGACTTCAAAGGCTTGCCTGTACGATTATGGTTTTAAATCCATTTCCATCTGCAAAATCTTGGAATTTTTGGTTCTCAAATAGGGATCCTTAGAAGGGAAATTCATTGCTCTATACAACGCATGCTATATTTCGAAGTCACCATTTGACCCTCACTTACCTTAACCTCATCAAATTGTGGCGACATAATATTAAACAGATTCAACCTTTCCCAATTAACTATTACAAATGATTTTTAACTTTATTGACATTCATTTGGTGGCACTTCATTCAAAATAGAACCTTCCAATTTACAGCCAATCTAAATCTTCCAACCTAGTGCCACTTTAGAACCTTAGGAACCTGAGCCTCAAATGATCCCACTTATTTATTTACTATTTGAGCTGACCGAAAATCATGTACGTTGATCGATGACAAGTTTTGATGCACACGACCGTACGCACGCTTAATTAAAGTAGTACTACCCGTACGAAACGAACACGACGACTTCTTGCCCTACCAAGCTACCGAGGCACGACGCGCCTTTTTAATTCAAAAGGGTTAGAAGAATGGCGGCTCTGTCAATTCAACACGCGCGGGCAAGCGATCTGCTTGATGCGGCATTCACCCTTCCACCACATGCACGGAACGGCAACGCAGCGTAGGCTACGGTGGCCGAATTGTCGGAGATGACCTTGCAAAACCCTTTTGATAGCGGTTTTGGTACCATAAAAATACCGGTACCGGTAAATTTGCGGTAGCAACAAATTTCCGGTTCCGACACTTTATGGTATCGTAATATTTCGGTATGACGTCATACCGTTTACCGTTTCAACCGAAAAAAAATCGGTTATACAATCCCTGGATGTAACCTAATCGATAGTTTTACATTCTCGTATAACTTAATCGATATTGTTTTTTTCTTATATATTTTTTATTATATTTTTTACGACTCGCTCACTTCGTTCGCTCCAGTGGGTCACAACTCGTACCAGACCTAACCTACTGGGTCGGATTTGTGTCAGAAAATTTTAATGCGGGGGACTTCGTTTCACCCCCCCTCCACGGCCTTATATGTCATATTCCAATAATTAATCAAGAAGTTGTTTATAGCCAACACTATAGTATATGAGTTCATTTACTCGTCGACGTAATTTTATTTAAATTCGAATTATACCCCGGTACATTAATTATCCGGGCCAGTTACTGAACACGATCCAATGACTGTATCGTACATAGCAATATGTGCCGTTCCTACTTTAGTTATTTACTGGGAATATTCCCAAGGGAATGTTTACGAACTAAAGCAAACCTTTAAGTATTCACTTTTTAAATTACACCCTACAGAAATACATGCCTACAGCATATAATATTCTTCGCATTGGTAATTTCTAATCTCTCACTACAATATTTAACTTTAAAATTCCTAAATTAATCGTATTTTATCTCATTCTGTCTAATATACGATTATGTTATGTTTACTTACTTATTATATAAACTTATTTTTCTTCAAAAAACACTTAAAATGAATTGTCCAGGATATTTATTTATTATTTATTAAATATTTTTGAATAATAAAAAAAAGGTAACATTCGTAAATTTTTTTTAATATCCAGAACAATTCACATAGCGCCATCTGGCCCCAAACTAAGCAAAGCTTTTACTATGAGAACTAGATAGCTGATATCAGTACTTTTTTGCAAATAAATACGTATTATACATAGAAAACACCCAGACTAAACACAAATACTTGAAAATCGACTTAATATTTGTGTCTTGTGGAGATCGAACCCACGACAGTCAGGGGTACCCGGGTTTCCGGGGAATATTCCCATTGTTACCGGGAACGGCACATTGCTAGTCGTACATAGTCATTTTGTACAAAACATTGTCGGGCGTAATCGTATTGTGCATAATCAATGTCGTGCATTTATGGTTCCAAAAGTCAGCACGCAGTCAGCCTACTTTGACAGCCTATAAGTCAATATCAGTGATCCAGAGAGTTATGTCAACATACAGGTCAATATCATGTCAGACTCAGAGCAAGTAAAAGTGAAACCTACCAATATTATACTTGAAGCTATGAAAAACTCATCTCACCGCAATTAGACTTGGCTTGTCTACACTAATATTATAAAGAAGAAAGATTTGGTTGTTTGTTTGTATGAATTGAATAGGCTTCGAAACTACTAAACCAATAAAAAAATACCATTAGAATTCTATATTATTTGGTACGAGAAAAAATAGGGATTCGCGTGAAAATTTCGATATTGTAACCCAACGCGTGAAAAAAGTACAAAAAAAATCTTATATCGCGTACGCTGTGGAAATTATTGACAATAGAGCAAAATGATGTACTCCAGTTTTATAAAAGACATCAATATCTTAAAAAAAAGCCGCACTACTATGTGTCTATCTATTACAGTTATGCCACAATAACTACTTTTTCATCTTAAAATGTGCAATAGCAACGTCGCGCCGGTACAAACTACGCAACATTATTCGTGCCTGAGTAATAGTTGTATTTAATCATGAGTGTAACAATTATCAAAGCCACCAGTTAACATGTAAATAAGCAACATTATGTTACATGTCATGCGTGGAGTCGCAGAAGCGGGGTTTATCACACTATCATTTGCTGTTTGGCTGGAAAAAAAAATCCAGTCAGATGAAATTCATAGTGTCATAACGTGTTAACTACCAAAAATACCTATACCTATTAAAAATATGGTGCGTATATTTTGTGTAAAGATTAAACATGCTCTCATAAGCTTGATTAAATAAGTAGTATTTTGTGTCTTTGAGCATTTGTTTTTGTTTTATTTTAACGCATGCCTTTGATTGCAATGAGTATTTCATGGCTTCATTTTATTTGCTTCTAGGGTTCTCTCTGAAATCTTCTCTTGCCCGGAAATACCATAGAGAATGTACTGCGAAAGAAGTAGGAGTACATAAATAAGATTTTCTTTGGTTTTCTTCCTTCTACGAGAAAAGACGTAATTTTTTGTCAAAAGCGTTAAAAAGGGGAGGTAACGTTCGTGATCCAATGTTCTCTCAATCTAATCAATTATAGAGGTAGATTATATTTTTTGTTGTAATGTGGGTAAGTCTAAAATCAGAATAACAATTCTATTCATCTTCTTCTTCTCTTTTAACCCGTTGCCACCTAATGCTGAGTGTAGGTATCCTCCTTACTTACCTTATATTAGCGCTGCCTCTTTCTGTCAAATAGGTATGGAGAAGGATATGAGATATCTAAGTCCTATCATGTTTAAAAACTTCAATGGCTTCTACGCCATTTCTAGTAAATTTAGCCACCATTGTTTTATCGTCGCCTCATTTTGACAGATTACGCGCATTTCATGACAAGACTTACATATCTCCAATCCGTTCCTAAACCTAAGTATTTGACGAAAAGTGACAGCGCTAATATAAGGCAAGTAAAGAAAATTGTTATCCCGAATAAAGGCCATAACGTTCAGCTTGGCTACTGAGTCTATTTCAATGAATCAAGTTTTAAAAATTAGGCTTGTTTGTATTTATTTATAAATAAGTTAATATGAAGTCTTCACTTGCCCTCCTGAACCCTCCTCAGAGGTGCATCATTCTAGGCCAATTTTATTTAAAACTAGCTTTTACCCGCGACTTCGTCCGCGTTACATAGTTTTTTTAGGCAGAAGTTCTAAAGTAGGTATGTGTATTCATAGTAAGTGTGACAGTGATATAAGAACAGTTCTTATCTCTACTGTTTAAAGATGACTTGCTTGCTTCTATTGTTAAAGGGATTATTCAAAATTTGCTATCCGGACTGAGAGATCAATATTTATAACCATTGAATACAAAAGTCAGTAGATAACAGAGTACTTACTCCAAAAGGTGCCATTTGAGCACATTACAATGGTCAGCATAAGTAGATAAAACAGATAAGAAGGTAATTTAAGTTACTGTAATACATTTTTATACTTCTATACCACATTTTTTGTTTTTCTGTCCTCGGTAAAGATGGCAAGGTCCTTTCTCAACTTATTCCCATCAAACTGAACATCTTTTGTTCTGGAACCATTTCTGTATCTCCAATAGTTTAGGTGGGCTCCTGCTTATAGACCTGGTGGTCTACATAAGATACTCCAGATCCCCAATGTCCTTGTGTAAATAAAGCGGCCCATCATACTGAACAACTTTTGTTTTGGAACCATTTCTGTATCTCTAATAGTTTACGTGGGCTCCTGATGGTACACCTGGTGGTCTACATAAGGAACTCCAGCTCCTCAATGTCCTTGTGAAAAGAAGCGGCCCATCATACTAAACAACTTTTGTTTTAGACCATTTCTGTATCTCCAATAGTTTAGCTGGGCTCCTGATGGTACACCTGGTGGTCTACATAAGATACTTATGAGCCCCAATGTCCTTGTGAAAAGAAGCGGCCCATCATACTGAACAACTTTTGTTGTGGAACCATGCCTGTATCTCTAATAGTTTAGCTGGGCTCCTGGTGGTACACCTGGTGGTCTACATCTATTCTCCAGACCCTCAAATGGTAATAAAAAGTAGCCCGTGTCCTTTCTCGGTATGCTAGCAATCTCTGTGCTAAGTTTCATGAAGATCGGTTCAGCGGTTTGGCCGTGAAAGCGTAGCAGACAGACAGACAGACAGACAGACAGACTAAGTTACTTTCGCATTTGTAATATTAGTGTGGAAGTGTGGATAATATAATGTAGTTAAATAGTTAATATAATGAATAAATAAATAATAAAGTAATTAGGTAACTAGAAAAAAAATTGGGATAGATATCCCATGAAAATTCATTTTCAGTATTTTATGATTTTCGTTTATTGGTGATTTTATTTTTGAAGGTGGTTTAGTTTTTTGTTAAAAAGTACAACTATTATCCCATAGAGAACAAGACAATGATCCATGATGGAACTATTTCCATGAAGATTTCTATGAAGTTTTTGTATCCATCAGTCAATTAGTTTGTTTAAAGACTGAAGCAGACTAATTGTACGAGCAAAACGCGTGCGTGCGATTATACGTTGCAGCAAAAAATAACATACAGCACAGCATCAGGATTGCGCAATAACATTTATGTTAACAATTATCAGTCACACACTCGCCCTCACACAATATACGCCGAGGCGTTATCAGTCGATAGAAATAAATTACTTTTCCCTGACCTATACTCTTTATCAAGTTTAAGTTAAACATTTGATATGTTAATGATAGAGAATATAATTTGCAACAATGCAAACTTGCAGACTTTAACATTTCGCGAAATAAAATCTTCGATTGAATGAAATGTTGCAAAAAAATATGTTAAGTATGTAAACAGTGGTTTTAAGGGCATGGGAAAGATGACACGATTGACTTCACGCGTACCACACGATGTTGCGGTATTGGACAGTTAATATGGCAAACATATTTGATCTGGTAGTGCGGCAGTGGGGTGTCGATGCCGATGTATGATAGAGTAAGCCGGTTTTTGGGTGGATCTCATGCCTCAGCAAGCGTAGCGGCGGGACGTTCTCCAAGCAAATATACCGAAGACTTAAAAACTTCCGACTTGATGGCGGAAACGAGATATCGTGCCTTATGGCATATCCGTATGGCACTTACGATCAGCAGTGGACTGCTACTAAGCTGATGTGATGCGTGATGTGTCATATATGACATATGATTACGGCACAGCGATGCGGTGTGTAGTGCGGTTGCATTTAACTATTGTCATCAGTAATTTTGGACCAGAAATATAACCACAAAATTGTGTGGGACGTCAGAGGGGCTAAATGTTTGGTTACGGAAGGACTTCACATTAATAAAGAGATAAATATACATAAATACATGTGCAAATACATTAATCACACTTTCAGTACAACATAGTAGATACTTCCTCTACTGCAACGTACACTGTTGCACATGCATCCAGTGTGAGTCGGTCTTTAAATTTAAGATTTCAAATTGATACATTTATCTTGGTGGCCAGTGTTATAGTATCTGTTATATTTTATCTTTTCTTATAATACACATCACTATGTACACGTCATCAACGTACCGTCAAATGTAGTGTTATCAGCACAATTTAATCTGTCTGATACTAGATATTTATAATGGATTGTTTACAAATTTTATCAAAGATAGCAGCACAAAGAATTGGTTTTAAAACACGATTGAAATGATTTATTTATAAAGTCAACATTAAAATCATAAATGAGTAAATGCTCATTGTGTATTATTGTCAAAGAAAGCAAAAAATATAAGCTTTACTGAAAAAGTTGATACGTTTAAAGAATATTTTTTTGTATTTGTGAGTCGATAGTGAAGATTGTAGAGTATGTGTTTAGAAGTTATTTTAATGGTATTTAGTGTCGAATAGTCAAAATGATTTTTTCCCTTTCTTGTTTCTGTGCTGGCAACACGTGTTTTTCAAGAACCGACGACAACCGACAACAACCGACGACATCCGACGACAACCGTATACAACCGACGACATCCGACGACAACCGACGACAAGTTCGGATGTATCTAAATGTCGGATACAGTCGCCGACTTAGGTCCGGGAGGACCTTTATAATATTACATGGTGATTGCCACACAACAGTTGACCACGGAGTATCGCCATGGGATTTCCTTGTTTTATATGGTTTTTGTATTTAGGCATTTAATATTTATTATCAAAACTCACTACTAGTTAGCCCCCAAGTTTTGCTTGCGTTTGCAATGTTCTAAATGTGATTTGATCTTATCTTAGTTTAAAAAAGTTATGCATACATAATTATAATTCACGACTTTTTTTATAAGTACCTATTTGAAATTTGAATTTCATCCGTGGTTGAGGTTTCTCATATCATGTGGTGGAAGATAGGTTTTCTACACTAATATTATAAAAAGGGAAGATTTGATTGTTTGTTTGAATTTAATAGACTCCGAAAATACTGAACCTATTTACAAAAATCTTTGACCATTAGAATCCTACATTATCCCTTACGAACATAGGCTATATTAAAATGTCTAGTTCCCGTAAGAAAACGGTTAGCAGCGAGTAAAACCGCTGGGCGGCTGCTAGTCTTTTATAAGTAGGAAGTTGTTACTTTTTTTTCTTGAGTTTGCACAACTATTACTCATCACAATAAAACAATTTTAAACGGGTTTAAGTTGTGTTTATTTTGGATTTTACAATTCCTCCATAAAGATCCCCCTTGATGGCTGAATTCAATTCATCCCAATATTAAATTTAAAATGGAATCAGAGCAAAATAATCAATTAGCACCCATTATGTCAGATTTGATAAGGCAGCAATCCTAGCGAGAGAGAAGAGATTCATTCCTAGGAAAGTACGGGAAGCCATGGAAATTTAAAAACATCCGAATTTCAACAGAGATACTGGATGGGGAATCTCATCAACTTGGATCATCCGTGACCACGGCCTCTGTAAAGAGCTCGAAACGTAGGAATTGTAAAGTCCAAAATAAACACAACTTAAATCCGTTTAAAATTGTTTTATTGTGAGTTGTTACTTTGATTTGGCTGGCAATGTAATTTACATAGGTACATAATAGGAGTAACAAACATGGAGTGAGAAGCCGAAAGGAAGTCAAGATACTCATGAAACTAAGTTGAATTTTAAAATGAAAACAAGTTTCTCCATGGAACATGGATTAATATTTATATACCGTTTGTAAGGGACGGTGTACCAAAAACTTTGCAGGCATGATCAGACCATGAAACTGAACAACTTTTTCTATGGAAGCTATGTTGGTAAACGAGATTTTTTTTTCGACCTCCCATACAAAATTCCCGATCAGCTGACTGACTTTCTATGGAAACTCGAAAAAATAATTTTGTTTCCCAACATAGACTCCATAGTAAAAGTTGTTCAGTTTCATGGTCTGATCATGCCTGCAAAGTTTTCGGTACACTGTCCCTTACACCCTGTATACCTATATAAACAAATTGGACCTCCCATACGAAATAGCTGATCACCCGGGGGGGTTAATTTATAACGACACTAGCGACCCGCCCAGCGGTTTCACCCGCTGTTAACTGATTTCCCACGGGAAAGAGACCTTCTCTCGACATAAATCAAACATAAAAACCTTCCTCTTGAATCACTCTATCTTTTAAAAAAACTTCATTAAGATCCGTTTAGTAGTTTTGAAGATTTAAGCATACAAACAAACAGACAGGGACAGACTTGGGAAGCGACTATACTATGTAGTGATAATCCGTCTCGCTTAAATGTAGATAATTTTTTGTATGAAGCCCAGATAAGAGGTAATTTAAAGACTTTATATTGGCAAGGTGCATTGACGGAGGTGGACGCTAAAATTGTATCCCTACATCAAACTACATAGTATAAAATAAAGTCGCTTCCCGTTTGGTGTCTCCTTTTAACTTTAGAATTACCCAACGGATTTTGATGCGTTTTTTTATTAGATAGAGTAAAATAATTTAAGTCATAAGTCTAATCACTAATTTTGAAACGGATCACCTAGAGAGATAAAACTTGGACATGAAGTTTTTTAATGTAATAAAGCAACTATTATAGATAAAATTCCGTTTTTTTAATCCCCCCAGGGATGAAAAGGGGGTTAAAACTTTGTATGAAAGTTCGTTGTCTTAAGTGTGATCCGTTTCAAAATTAGTGATTAGACTTATGACTTAAAGTAATTAAACACGTGTTTCAGCACTTTCAGCATATTTGAAATTATAGCAATTAATAGGGTCAAAAGGGGTTAAAAGTTTGTATGAAAGTTAGTTTTTTTAAATTAATGTGATCTGTTTCAAAATTTGTGATTAGACTAATTACTTAAAATAATTAAACACGTGTTTCAGCATTTTTGAAATTTTAACCCTTAAATGGGTGAAAAGGGGGTTAAAAGTTTGTATGAAAGTTTTTTATCTTAAATGTGATCTGTTTCAAAATTGCTGATTAGACTCATAACTTAAAATAATTAAATACGTGTTTCAGCATTTTTGAAATTTTAATCCTTAAAGGTGTCAAAAGGGGGTCAAAAGTTTACTATCAGTTGGGCTACCCGGTTTCCCATGGGAATGTGACAATTTTCCGGAATAAATTATACCTATAAACCTTCCTCTCAAGTTACTCTATCTAATAAAAAAAACCGCATCAAAATCCGTTGGGTAATTCTGAAGATATAAGGAGACACCAAACGGGAAGCGACTTGATTTTATACTATGTAGTGATGTCCAATTTTTTTTTCATATTTCGAACTATTAGCAATATTATTACTAATAGTTCGTATTAGGTATTAGTTGCAAAACTAACCCGGTAGATGGAGCCGTGCCACGCGTTACTGGCATAAAAATACACTAGCAAAATTGGCGGGCAAGGAATGAGCTGCGGTAGCCCAGATGGAAGAGGCGTCGCCACTAGTAATGCGAAAGTCGCAGGTTCAAATCCTGCCCGCGCTTTAAAATTTTGCAAGTTTTCAAATAATTTTTACCTAACACGGGAAGTGTTTAAAAATTTGGTATTCAATTCTATTTCGAACTAGTTGTTCGGTTTCATAATAATCTTGACCTCCTTTTGGATTACTATATACCTTTTTTGTTACTTCTTGTATAATTACAAAATATTTCGTTGTATTTAGCTAATGTTCTTGTTAACATTTATAACGTTATTATTACCATACGTTATGGGGAATTAACTACGTGACTGATAAGGTGGCACAATAAGTTCAATACAAACGATGTAAAAAAAATGTGGATTTCGATACATTTGACCACATTTTCAGCCAATTAGTGTGTTATCGCCGACCACAGCGCTTGTTCTGACGCACATAAACATTAAGTAGGTATATTATATAGGTATGGTCTGTAAATAAGTACAGATATTTATTACATGTATATGTACTATTATTAGGTATGTTTAAAGGCGGGTACTTGAGTGTCGGCAAGTGAAGCGTTGGACGCCCTCCGGCCAGATGGACCGATGACTTAGAAAGGCGACTGGTAGCGACTGGATGGCAAAAACGAGAGATCGCGGCCTATGGCGTACCCTTGGGAAGGCCTATGTCCAGCAGTGGACTGCAATAAGCTGATGTATGTATGTAGGTATGTTTATATTTTGAACGACCACGGACGGAGCAATCCGCCTGAAATGTAGAAGTAGGCTACCTAAATATCGTAATTACCTGCTAAAATAATTACTAACACAATTTTTTATTCACACAAACAGGATTTAGGTATAATAAAAGTAAACTTAAACTTCTATAAACAAAAAACTCTCGCCGCATCTCCGCCAGGCAAAGCGCCCATCTACATAGGTACTTTCCCCATCCAAACTCGCGTTTTGAACGCCGTCCCAGACACGTCCTTTCGGAAGACGATGATGATGATATCACAGTCACAGTCACAGTCTGATGCAGCCATTGAAAGAAGGTCACGCTCCGGCGGCGGGGCGCGGAGGTCCCTCATTTGAGTCCGGTCCGTTCTTTTCAAAACAAGGGTGCAATTGGGCTTAGGACAACAACAACTGTTTGTGTGGTTGTTGATTGAACAACCACATAAACTTCTCCGGGTGAACTCCTGCTCCCCACCAATCAGTTAAGTGTAGGTTCCAAAGCCCGGGGGCTAAAATCGAAGTATAGTCTTAAAAAATGCAAAGTGCCCAAAAGGCTTCCAGCATTCTCTCTTTGGATTGCTATTCTCAATCTTTGAGCGAGGAAGCTGCCAGACCTTGGATCACCTGACGCCTCATTAAGACACGCTGTTACCTAAAACACCTCGGCTTCTGAGCCCCACGGACCCAGTCTCCCTTACTTAAATCCGGTACTTATTACTTTGCAAAACTTGAAAGACATTTACAAATGTTATTAATTTGTTAAAACCTTAAGGTATAAATATGCTCTAATAATTCGATAAAATAAAATAAATCAATGATTTTCTATCTAAGTTGTCGTCGTTTTTACACACATTGGAAATTTCACACCACACACCGCTTTTCCCACCAAAATAAAAGCATAGGTTTGTCATACATAAGTTTTAAAAATATTAGCTGCAAATATTTAAAGGGGTGAACCAGGCCATGAAATTGAACAACATTCCATAACGAACAGGTCGAGATTTGAATAAAAAATTGAACCTCCTATACAAACTCTAACACCAGGAATGGTTTACCCCTTAATATATTTGCTACTAATATTTTAGATCCTACATTCTAAGTCTTTATTTACACCTGAAACTAAGCCTCGAAGTGTTCAGTTAGTTTACACTATTGTAGGAAAAGCAACAGGAAACAAACTAAGAGGTTGTTATTTAACATGTTTATCCTGAAGGAAACAGGCTATGTTCCTTGAGTGACGTCATCATCATCGCAACACCGTCGGAAAGAGGCAAAATCACAGGGCAAAATCTAGTTTCCCCAAAAAAAAACGTCAGAGGAAGGAACAAAGTCATGTAATCAAAAGAGGAAGTAGTTGAAAGGAAATCATCAGGAATATACAAAGTCAGGGTGGGAACCTACAAACAGAACAATAACAAATAATCAAAAATGGTAGCCTTACGTGCAGCCCTTTTTTAGTATAAAATAGGCTTGCATTTGTCTGCTATCTCACCTGATGGTAAGTGACGATGCAGACGATGATGGTACATGCATGCCTAGATAATACCTATGCCATGCCTGGCAGGTAGTTTGTGCCCTCTATAATAATTTGATATTTTACGTTTAATTTGGTTGGGTACTTACTAAAATACGCATTCACCTTGACGAAGCGGTCCAATTTAGTAAACAGTAGCTCAATCTTTAAGGTCTTCTCCATCATTTCATTTACTAGTAAAGTATAATGTGTAGCACATACATTTAGATTAGTGGCGATAAGTTACGTAAAGCTGTGTTTTGGTGACCGAAACTCCGAAACTCTGGTCGGCCGTGACCTTCGCCCTAAGGCCTTGGCGGTATCTTGCATCGTAATGTGCTGTACGTGTTGGCGTCCATGCCACGAAATGATTCCTGCAGAAGTGACGGTGACATCGTAAGGATATCTGTCATCGCGTGGTATTACGCTACTCAAAACTACCTCTCTATATCAGTTGAAATTATATAGGATGAAATTTTACTAGTCAAAAACTTAAGAAAGGCTGGGAATAAGGAACAACTTTCCACAGGGAAAATAAGTCATAAAAAATAAAAATAAAACTGACTGCTGACTTGAAAAACTATAAAAACTCAAAACAAAAGAACGCATCGGACTGAATCTACCCAATACATGCCGGTAGTTCCCAAATTGGGGAACAAATAAGGGACTTCCGTCGGTTGCTTGAAGCGCTTGGGGAGTGTGATCTACTTGCAATGGCTTCAGCAGCAGTTACTGTGATGTCGTCATCATTATATGAAAGGACGCTAAGTAAAGAGTCTTACAGCATGGGCAATTTCAAAACTTGTGATATTTGTTTTTTGTATTTTTGTTTATCACGGCAAATACAACTAACCATCCCACGAACGATGACTAAAATTTCAAATGCTACGTTTTGATGAACACAATTTTTTTCAATTTATTATTGTACGTACGTGCCGTAACTGTCACTGGTACACTTAGTCGCAATAAAGGATTTTTTGACTTTGACTTTGACTTTGACTACTTACTTGTTTTTGACCTTGTATGTTCTTCCCCTGATTTTTGGCAAACAAGCTTGCCTACGAGGAGAGACTACTTAGTTTCAACTTAGTGCGTCACTATGACTATGATATTTGCATATTTCTGTTAAAAAAACGGGTACTTACCTAGTTTTATACACACTTTCTGAAATTGTTTTGACCGTCTTTCTGTATACTTGCCTTGCATTAGTTGACACTTTTGGGTAAAAATTTACTAGTAACCGATTGTTCAAGTCGGGCTTGTGATAAGGGATAATTTTTCCTGGGTATTTCTTAGGTCGAAATACGAAGAAAAAATTGGACCTCCTATACAAATTGCCGATCAGCTGACTTGAGTTAGTATGGAAAATCAAAATACTTGTGTCATATTTCAACCTTGGGGAAAGTAGTTCCTTAGCCCGTCTTGAGTTTTCACTTGTAAAATTTCACCTTATTGAATCGTATATTTGTGTCTTTCGACCTGTAACTGCCTGTTGAAGTGTGATTGGACCTCTTTTTGGCCTAGACTACACCTGACTATTTGGTGGGGAGCTGGAGCTCACCCAGATAACTATGTGAGGTTGTTCAAACTCCTTGGGTCACGACTGGGCTTAGAAGTCGTTCTGGGAGGAACGGACTGGACTGAATCTACCCGGCACGTGCCGGTAGTTCCCAAAATGGGGAACAAATGAGGGACCTCCGCGCCCCCGCCGGCGCGCAGGGGGGGCGTCGGTTGCTTGAGGAGCTTGTGGAGTGTGATCTACTCGCAATGGCTGCAGCCGTGGCTACTGTGATGTCGTCATCATCATCCGAAAGGACGTGTCTCGGAGGGCGTTTGCGACGGGAGGTTAGATAGAGGAAGTAAAGGGTGTGATTGGGCCTACAGTTGCATTTGCTCCCTAGTCACCTAACCTTACGTGAAATCTTCGTATTACTCACATAGTTACATGAGAAAAACAATTGAAACACATATCTATACAACAAAGTTAAAGTTAGGTAGCATTTTTTATATGTTGACTGTTTACCTACTTTGTAAACAAATAAACGTAAATATGACCGTAGTTAGGTAAAATTACCTAATTTAAATAGATGTACAAGATTGCCGTGAATCGTGGCTTATGTTGTGCATTTTCCTTTATATGTCCAACTACTTGCTAACTTAATAACATCGTTAAATGATATTATGATGCCGGCTTAGAATAGCATCAGCCCGTATCTACCCGAGGTCGTCGTAAAAACTGATTGAGGGATTTATCCAGGGAATGGGCAGCAGCGTTCTCTGTGAAATTAACAACACTTCGCTCGCCAATCCGTCTGCCAAGCGTGGTGAGTATGGCCAATATCCTCCTAAAGGGGGAGGCCCATGTCCAGTAGTGGACTGTTGTGGCTGTTATATTATTTACTATTACAAAATTTTGTGATATAACATTTGCCGTGTGACATCGGCTTAAAACAGCATAACCCCATTTATTTAATGTGTGAGTCGTAAGAGCGACTAAAGGAGTCGAGGGTTACATGTGTATTGCAATTTAAGGCGATAGGCTGACAACTTTTCACTATGACGATACACGATTTTGATAATGACCCCTATATGTAAGTATGTCTTATAGGCGTGATGTATAAAATTATTTTTACTGGAAATAAAATATAATTTACGTTCAAATAGTCAACCATACATACATACAACATGAACAGTCCACTGCTGGACATGGGCCTCCCCCTATTGTAGGAGGGGGATTGGTGTTGCAATACTCACCAGTACCCGATATTATCAAACTACAGGCTACAGTGTAACAGGTGAAATTCGATGTTCATTGCGTAGTCGGTTAGCCATTATGATACCAGGAACATGAACCGGCTACGCAATTTACTAAGTATTTCACCTGTAGACTTGTAGCCTGTAGTTTCATAACATAGGTACCTGGAAGGAGGACATTGCGCCTCATCCGACAATTTTGTTGCCATACTCATCATACTTGGCAGGTGGATTGGCGCATAGTTTAAAAAATATTTGAGATTCATTCATATTTTTTTGTCAAACAATGTGACAAACATCTTGTATAATATCTTAAAAGTATTTTATAGTCATGCTCATAATATATATGTCGGAGCGTGAGGTATTAAACCTGAGGAATGAAGTAAAGTGCACTTTTTGATGTATTTTATGGAAAGAGCATTAATTGAGTACCTATGCGTTGGCGTCGGTCGAAGCATGTAGTAGACATATTGTGTCAAGTGGTTTGGCTAAAGGCATTTTTGGGAACAGAGAGATTCCGAGTGAGTGTTGTTTGAGCGATCGGGCGCAGTGCAAGGCTCAAATGACCTTTCATCGTTCCTTGGTTTTGGTACTTCGCGTCCTGATCTTGATGTTAAAATTAATTATAGCTGCTAGCCTACTATCTGATTTTCGGCCGTTACGACATCAGAAGTGGGATTGAGACCTACAAACTGTAATGTAGTGCCATAGTGATAGACTTGTAGACCCAGTGATCGTGACTAAAATGACTTTCGTGGAGAACCAGTTGTAAGCGGGAATGCAGATTGCAGAGAATGTTCTTGGACCACAAATAATTCAGGCCAGTTCTTTCCATACTATTATTTTCTAGCGATTTGATATTATTGGTTGTTGATGATTTTTATTTGCCGCGTATTTTGAGGCTGATATCAATTCTGAGTTTGTGTTAGAATTCTTTTTTGTTACGGTGCCGATTGCCACACGTTGCTCGCCCTCAGTTAGATTTGTTTATAAATGACATTTTATTCGAATTTTAATTGACATCATTGTTTGATGAAAAGTCGCTCGATTAAATTATTATTTTGGATAATGAATTACATTTACAAAAACATAAAGATTAATTCATTTTCTGTCAATGGGTGACGTTGTTATGATTGGTAGATGTCTTTGGAATCGGAAATAATCAAATAAAAAGAAACATGTTTTAGTTTTGTTGTGCACAGTTAGTTGCACACGTATTTCGTTTTCGTTGGCACAGTTGGTAGACCGTTGCAAGGAACATGAAGGTTCAGGTTCAATTCCTGGCCTAGTCTAGATGTTTTGATTTCTTTTTTTTTGTGCAAAGAAGGATTTCTGATCTTTTGCAATTATTGCATTGCATTATTGCTTACTTACTACTTGTTAATAAAGTGACGCATGTATCGTTACAGTAAAATATTATTTAGCGTGTTTTCAAACTTTTGGAAATTGATAAATCAGTCTATTTTTAGAACAAAGTACAAACCTAAAGTCAAACTATGAGACGGCTATTTGATATCGGCGGAAACAAAAAAAAAGGGGTCTTTTCAAGTACCTGTGAGAACCAAGGCGTTGTTGTGATTGGGTTTGGGAATAGCGACTGGTTCTCAATCTTTACTGGAATTGATATAGAGTTAGAATATTACCTGGTACAGATGAGCATTTATGCGAAAGTATTGAAATAAAAGCTTTTGCAGAGTTGGTACCTATATAGATAGAGCAATTGTCGGAAATATAAAAGATTTTGTGATGGTAGTTTGCAACAAACGTGATTTGAATTTTAACATAGATGAAATTGTTACACGAAAAGGGTGTACTTACTTATTTGATTTTCATGAGATATGTTTTTAAAACTGAACAATTTGTTGCTGGTTCAGAGCCCCGGAAATGCTACCGTATGTGTACCTATTGCCAGAAGACATTGTTCTCTACAACTTTCAGTTTGAGAATCACTCTTGCGTTGCATTTTTATTTCGTTTGTGAGAAACACACTTGAGTTTTAAAACTAATGAATGGCTAATAAATAATCATAATGGTTATGGTATTTCCTTATAGTGCAGAAAACATTTTAAAGCATTGCTGTAGCTCTATTATGTTATCTTAGAGGTATAAAAAAAAGCATTGTTCTAAAAGGGACATTGATGTCCAAAATGACTGAGGGTTGTAGCCACGCGTATTACCTATTGCTAGTTACCATGTGGTTCGTGGTTCAACACATGTTACCATATTATTCGGAGAAATGAACGAGATCTTTGTATTGTTTTCATAATGCAAGCTTAGCAAAAACTCTTTTGTTAATAAACTTATATCGGAATTTAGAAACAAACATGGCAATGATATGGTTAAGCATGACTATGTAAGATTTATTTAAATGCGTATAGCGTTATTCAATTTCGAAGTAATATTTTTTTTAAATCAGGTAACGTAGTGCTCTGCAGTGGTGGTGATAAATAGAGCATCTGGATATGGACGCTGTGTATATTTCTGTGTGAACCGCATTCATATTGTGTTTCGTTAAAAAAAGGCATTCTGAGTTTGTTGAATCAATGTGTTGATGTGGTTAAAGCATTGATTAAGTGGCTATGTTGTGTAAGTAATTAAGAATGTTATAGCACTGACTTCGACGAAGGATGTAAATAGTGAATTTCATATTGAGTGCAATTGATATTTGAGTATTGGTACGTGATATGAATTAGGTTCCTATCATTTCAACAAAATAGATTTCATTAAGTTATTCTGTCAACTTGGAAGATTAATTGAGAGATATTAAATCACCTACTCGATGAAGCAATTAATGAAAATTAAGCTCTCAAAGCAGTGCTTAGTTCAAATCAAAACATGCTTTTTAAAGGTGGAATCAAATAAGAATTACCTATTTTTAACCTGATAAGCATTGAATGGATCTAATGTGATAATAGAAACGATTGTTAAAAGTTGCATTTTGAAATGGACTTATGTTTTCATTTTAGAAGTACTGAATTGTATTATTATAGCTTTAGTAATATTGGTTTGCTTCCTTGAGCAGGAAAACGTAATCTGGCTATCTTCATATAGCTGTTATGTGCCTTGCTGGGATAGAAAGCTAAAATGTCTGAAAGTAAAGTACCCATAAAATTGCATAAATAATCAGATGATAGTAGCAGTTAAAGTTTTTGTTGCTGGCAATGATGGACGTGTTTGTCCTCCCGACCCCTCACGACTATATACTATGACTGTGATCACCGTACCTACATATTGACTCTGACTTAAGACCTCTGCGGGAGGAGCGCGTGCCATGGTGGAGACAGTGTGGTCTCAATTGTGGAGACAGTGTGGTCTCATGTTGTGTTGGGTCAGATATAGCCCGGGGAACTATGATCTGATCGGGTGAGTGGCCAGCTGCAGTGGCTCATTCACCATCCGCTTTGCTGATCTGTGTGATCAGATGGTGTCTTTGATGGACGCATGGTTTCGTTGAGGGCATCATACTTGACCAAGTAGGTGATTACTGTGGTCATTACTGTTATGTATGATGTCGCTCCAGGTAACCGGTGTTACCAATAGGCGTGCCACAAGGTGGTGGTGTCGGCCTGAGATCCGTGGCGGGGATCTGTGACTGTGATTGACAGTGTTGAGTGACCCATGGTGGGGAAGCTCTGTGACCGTTGCGACGGTGGCCGGATGCAACAAAAGACTTTATTGCGGTACTCGTATCAATTATTGTATTGTATTCAAGTTAGAATATTGTTTTATGGGCACTTGTCTTTCAATAAGTAGTAAAGTGATTTAAGTTATCAGAAAGCGACGAAAACGGCTGGTTCAAGTGGGTTGAAAATGTATGGTTCACACTCAACTTGTAGTCTGTCACTTAATAAACCCGTAATGTCAAATTTGAAATAATAACGAGTTTCTGATAAATGTTATTTCTTTAGCTGTTAAGTTCGACAGCACAGAAAAAGAGTGCATAGTTACTAATCATGTAAAGGTAAAAACGTATTGGATTGTTTATGAGAAGTTTTTGAAGTGCAAACGAATATGGGCCTGTTTATTTATTTAGCAAATAATAACACAAACGTGAAAAATACTTGAACGATTTGGAGATAATAGATTTGTTGTTATGAATACCAAGTCAAATTTAACAAACAAGTATTAGGAAGTAAGTAAGTAAGTACCAAACAGGATAGCTAACTGAGCAAGTACTTTGGATCAAAGATACTTAAAACCGCAATGAATGCTGAGCTGCTTTCGGTTCTTGCAGTTCAGCGATATAGACCTGTTCACATGTTCAAAGGAACGAAGCGAACTATTGTGAACAACTAGATCTTTGATCAGTTCAGGAGTCTAGCCAGATTATTAATATGGTTTTATGGGCTATAATAAGCTAAAGTATGTCTGTCAGGATAACCGAACGATACTGTGAAATGGCTAGTTGTGACTACACGAGGACGTGTGTAAGTCAGGAAGGCCGTGTCGGAGCGTGAGGTATTAAACCTGAGGAATGAAGTAAAGTGCACTTTTTGATGTATTTTCCATAGGACAGAGACAGAGTCTAAGATAGAGCGAGCTCACCCAGAAGAAGGCTGTTAAGGCACTGGCACTCCCACACACTGACGGAACGCAACAAGCTTCTTGGCGCCAGACTTCGGTGGGATGGTGGTCGCGAGCCAGGCGGCTCCTTACGGAGCTACTAATAGTAGGCCTCTGACATGGTTGTGTAACGACCGCCGTCTAAGTAAACATAGACAGCAACCGCAACCGACGGCTTAACGTGCCCTCCGAAGCACGGAACCATTTCTTTTTGAACAATCAGGTGGTTCACCCTGCAATGTCATAACCAGACCGGGAACAAAGTCACAAAGTAATAAATATCTACTTTTGTGAGTGTCCTACCGAGAATCGAACCTGGAACCTTTGCGTCGCGGGCAGTCACACTACCACTGCGCCACATCGGCCGTCCTGTTTACCTAGGTCACAGGAATAACTATTCTTAGTTTAGGAAATATTTAAGCCTCATAATTGTTTTTGTATAGTTTTACCTATTTTTGAGAGATACAGAATTTGTATTGTATTGTATTGTAGGTACCTACTTATATCATGAAGAACAGAATATCAACGAAGGTTTAGCATTCATGACCACCAACATATACTGGTATCTACTTGACCATAAAAGGATAATTTTAGTTTAGTCCGTATTTATTATAATATTTAGAAATTTAATATATTAATATGATGATTGGGCAATATAGTACGTAGTCGTTTTAAGGAAAATGTAAAGTGGAACTCGTTTCAGTTCTAGGATCATTCGAAATTCAAAATTTTATATGATATCTTTAGCCGGGTGGTGCTGGTTTAGAACAGCATCACCCCGACTCACCCGTGCGTGTTGTAAAATGGGACTAAGGGTTAATTGTTCAGGGAATGGCAGCAGCATTCCCTGTGAATGCAACATCCTACACTGCACTCGCTAAGTCGTCTGCCAAGGGAGATCCCGCGTCCAGCAGTGGACTTGTGACAGATGTGCAATATCTGTAACACGCATTTGTAAAAAAAAAACTAAATAATACGCCATGTTAAATTGAAAAACAGCCAAAATGAACTCGAAAAAGAAACTAGTATTCAAAAATATTAGCAATCATCAATAATTTGAAAAATAATAATAAATATTACAATACGCACAATAAACGAGTTATGGTTTTGGGTCCACTCGCTAAGGTCAAGGATTTGAGTCTCTACCTGCGATACTTGTCCACCTGCCTGTATGTACGGTCGGATTCATAAGTGGAGTCATAGTTAGACCACTTGACAGATTGCAATACGGGTTATTATCCTCTGTACTTACTTTACTAACTTACGCACACACGTAAGATTATCGACTGTAAGTAGAAAAGTCCACCTTAAGGCGTAGCATTAAAACTTAAACAGATTGCCACCTATAAGCGACATCTATGTAATCTTTGAAATTATTACTCGGTGATAGCCTATTCGCCACCACATCACCACAAAGTATACATCACACTGGTTTGTCTAAAACCGTATTATAGTTATCCTTATTCGTTCACTTGTAGTAAAGCAATAGATTACATATCTTTATTTCGTCGTATTGATCACAAGCTACCGTAGCTTAGCGGTAATAGTTCTTACCTTCTAATCAGAACGGAACCGGGTTCCCATCCGATCTCTGTATGTTGAATAATGTTTTTTTAAATGTTTTTACCATATTTTCTCCAGTAATAATTATTTTATATAATATTGTTCTATATATTCATCTATGTATTATATCTATAAATGTTTATTGTAAATTATGTATCAAAATATTATATCTAAAAACATAAACCTATAATATTGTAATAAAACAAAAAGTAAGGTAAGAAATTATTTTATTGGTAGGTATGGTATCACTTTATGTAAATAACATAATGACATGAATGAGAACTTTTGGTAACCATAAGATACGAGTATGTAAAACTACATAAAATACTTGCTGTCGTAATACATAGTTAATAGTTTTGTTTGAATGATAAAACACAATATTATGTAAAATGATATTAAGTGTTCATTAGCTGAAACATCGATAGGTAATTATTTATAAGATCATAGGAATGATCCAAATCTTGGATTGAATCTTTCAATAAAGTTATTTAAGTAATAATTTCGTTAGTAATTATTTTATTGTTCTATGTTTAACGATGATGCACTTTCCTCGGAAGTAAAAGTAATTGTAATAATAATAAATCAGTTATTTGCCTACATCTCAAGGTTTTAGCTTAAGTACTCGTTTTCGTAATGAAAAGATATTGAAGCAAGGCCTTAAGATAACTGACTAATAATTATCAATCTTATATAAATATAAATCGATGTTTTAGCATAATTTAATTGCTAATGTAATGCTCCACAAATACCTACTGCAATAGTAGGCGGGTAAGCAGGTAAACAGAGGTTGAGTGAGCAACGATTTATCAGGCCCGCTTCGGCATACATTGCTGATTATTTTGTGTATATTCATATATTATAATGAAATACACAAGATAATCAGCAATGTATGCTAGATCGGGTCTGATTGGAATCTTAAGTAAAAATCGCCGCTTACATAATTAGTATTTGGTGTTACCTCCGCTGTTTTCAACAACACTTAATAAACACTTAATAGACTCGATCAAATAAGTGCATATATCTGTTCCTCTGGTACTCTCCCACACTCCCAGGCAGTGAGCCTCTAAAGCTTCTGTAGTTCTTTCATTGCGCATGTCCCACCTTTGCACCATTAAACCCCATAAATTCTCTATGGGATTTAAGTCCGGAGATTTTGCTGGACAACGAATAACTTGGATATCTGGGTGCTGGCTAAACCAATTATTCACCACGGCAGCTCGATGCACTGGACAATGTATCCTGGACAAATGCAGAACGAGGAACTTCACTAGCAGGATAAACAGTTAAACATTTCGAACCGTCGTCGGTAGCATGCTTTCCTGTAGCATATCAACATAATTAGCGGCAGTTGCACGCCCTGTTTCTTGTGCTACTAATTCGCCTGGACCAGCGGCAGAACCATTTTCTTCATATTGTTACACCATCATCCTCCGCTGTGAATCATTAATAAGACGAGTCGAGTTTTTACGCTACCTTCCTCTTCAAAACGTGTAACCCAACGTTTAACAGTCTTCCACTAAAACAAAGTAGCATTATTAATAAAAAAGTTTATACTAATCGGTTCACAGCTACCAACATACTATGAGTCAAAGTTTTTAATATTTAAAATACAATTGTAATGAAATAAAACTATACTTACGGCCAGACCAGTCTGATTAGCAATTTGAGTTAAATTAAATCCAATATCATGCAGCGCCACAGATAATTGCAGCGCAACAATACGCTGCCTATCCTGCAAACTGATATTAGTATGCATTTCGAAAAAATAAACACTGAAGTTTAATAAATAAACTTAGGTTAAAAAAATAACTTAGCACACGCACTATCTCGCAAACGATCTAGCAACAACTAAAATGTAATTCAAAATTTACTAAATTTTGCTTCATTTGATAAAATAAAAACTACAACGAAGATGTCGGGATTCGAACCATTGTCTCCACAATAACGGTCAAGAATTAGCTTGACCGCGCTACTGACCAAGCTATCAAAGCTAATGACTCATGTAGTGAAATAGTCAATACTACTCAGCCTATTATACAATGGTAGTTCGTCAAATTATAGTATGTTATACGTCATTTGTGTCATTGTGTGAGTGTCGCCGCGGGTGCGAGCGACTTGTTTTCTGAGGTTTGTGTTAACTATGACTCCACTTTAGAACGCGACCGTACCTAGGTACATAATATTGACTGGCGCGATAGCGTAGCGGATAGTACCCCTGCCTGCTACGCCAAAGGTTGTGTGGGTTCTATCCCCACAAGACACAAATATTTCTTAAAGTCAGCTTTTAAACAATTTAGTTTAGTCTGGGTTCTATTTTTGTACAAAAAAAGAATATAAGTATAATATCGGTTATCTAGTTCCCATAGTACAAGCTTAGTTTCGGGTTAGATGGCGCTGTGTGATTTGCTGGATATTTATTTAATGTGTTTACATGCTGGTCAATCTTTACGTCATAATTAGACAAATTTTAAAAATTACGAAAGTCGACCAAGCAGTTTTATAGAGGGATGTGTTGCGTCACCATGGCTGTTCAACCTATTCATGGATAGTTGTTTGACAGATTTAAAAGAGTGTGAAAATGGACTGAGAATGAATGGGTTACTCGTCAAATGTCTTCTCTATGCTGATGACCAAGTTATCCTTGCGTCGTCGGCTGAAGAGTTGCAGAAGATAGTAAACATTATGAAGGAGGCTTTGAAAAAGAAAGGAATGAAAGTGAATGTAAGTAAGACGAAATCAATGGTTTTTGAAAAAGAAGAAGGTATGACGGAGTGTAATATTATGATAGAAGAAGAGAGGGTGGAGCAAGTGAAAGAGTTTGTATATTTGGGATCGAAGTTTACATCAGATGGAAAGTGTGAAAGTGACATTGAAAGGAGGGTAAATGCCGGAAACATGGTGAATGGAGCGTTGCATACCTTTATGAACAGCCAGACAGTGTCTAATAAGGCACGTCTGGCTGTGCATAGAGGAGTGTTAGTTCCAACACTTATGTATGGGAGTGAAAGTTGGGTATGGCAGAAAAAGCATGAAAGTAGAATAAATGCGGTAGAAATGAGAGCGCTAAGAAGTATGATAGGAGTGAAATTGAGTGACAGGATAAGGAATAGCGTGATTAGAGAACGTTGCGGTATAAAAGATGACATAGTGACTGGTATAGATAAAAACCAGTTCAAAAACTAACACCCGACTACTGAGATAACGCGCTCTAAAAAGTAAGAAACAAGAAATCTGGAATATTAGCTAAAAACAATTTAATATCTATAGTCCACGAAACTTATACGAAGATATTACATATAATTATATATTTAAATGTATATTTCATAAAAATTTATTGTAGTTTATATGTGATAGCCGTGGACGTATGCCAGTTTGCCTTACCTAATTATGTTGTGCAAGTTTATGATATCACCTACTAAGCACTAGAGTAGGTGGCATACGACCACGGCTATCACCTATAAACCACAATAATTTTTTATTAAAATATACATTTAAATATATAATTATATGTAATATCTTCGTATAAGTTTCGTGGACTATAGATATTAAATTGTTTTTAGCTAATATTCCAGATTTCTTGTTTCTTACTTTTTAGAGCGCGTTATCTCAGTAGTCGGGTGTTAGTTTTTGAACTGGTTTTTATTTTAATTATTTTGGGGTTGAAGGTAAGTTTAACACTTTGGTATGTATTTTTTTTCTGGATAGAAATGCAGCTCAATTCACAATTAAAACATCACTCGTTAATTAAACAAAATGCACTCATCATAATCTTATCTTTGTATGTATTTATGTTTGACCATGCATAACAGGGTAGGAGCCAACACGCAGCCTTGGCGAACACCTCGTTGAAAGGCTCGGATGTATTGCCGTTAAAAACAACAGATCCTTTCATTCATCCTTTCATTCAAAATTTTGCAAGTTTTCTAAAATTGTATACCTAACACGGGAAGTGTTTTAAAATTTGGTACTCAGATCCTTTCATGTCCATATGGAAGGATTTAACGAGCCTCAGAAGTTTTGGTGGGCACCCGATGTTTACAAGTGCACTGTAAAGGCCCTCTCTGCTAACGGTGTCGAAGGTTTTGTTAAGGTCTTCGAACGCCACAAATAGAGGTGTTCTCTGCTCTCTACACTTTTTCTGAAGTTGGCGAAGTGTAAAGATCATATCTGTTGTGGAACGCTGGGCGCGGAATCCACATTGCGATTCGGGATATACACGATCAGCTAGTTTCTGAAGTCTTAATAAGACTAACCGAGCATATAATTTACCTACTATACTTAAAAGGGATATACCACGATAACAGTTACAGTCACCGCGGTTACCTTTGCATTTATATAGGGTAACGATGTTAGCATCGCGCATATCTTGTGGTATATATCCCGCTTCCCAACATTTACACAACAGATTGTGCAGGATGGGTAATATGCACTTGAGCCTGATGATTTCGGCATGGGTACATATTCCAGGACACTTTCCGGTCTTAAGCTGCTTAACAGCCTTGTGGTATTCCCTTATGGTAGGAAGGTCATCTAACTCGGCCCAGGTAGCTTGTTTTGGCTTGCAGTCTGCAGCTTCCGGCATTATATTAACTGGTTCCGAATAGAGACCGATATAATGTTCTATCCATCGTTCGAGTTGGCGTTAGGCATCTGTAGTAATAGTGCCATCCACTTCTTTAAGGGGGGCTGTTTTTTTAGGCAAAGGACCAAGGGCCTTTTTAATGCCAGCATACACACCACTAAATCGATACGCAACTTTTCGGAAGGGTTAAGGCGATGTGTAAGCGCAGCTTGCCGTTTGGACTCGAGCAGGGGTGTTATGTGTTCGAGATTTTCAGCGAACCAGTACTGGTTTTTGACTTTCTGGTGGCCGAAAGCCGTACCAGCCACATCTGTTAGTAACTTTTTTACTTTGCCCCAGTCTTCCTCCATAGGAGCGTCTACGTCCCAGGTGGCAGTTTCGTCGCGTACCAACTCCTCGAACTTTCGGACAAACTCATCATCCCTGGTTTTGGGAAGATCGATCTTCTTCCTACCGGGCAGTTTGGACGAGTGGATCTTTATGTGAGTTATAACAACGTGCGAAGCCACCAAGGAGTGATCTGTGTCACAATCAGCGCTATAAAATGTACGCGTGTGTAGGGTCTCGCGGAGATTTTTATTTTTGGTTAGGATAAGGTCTAGTTGATGCCAGTGACCAGAACGAGAGTGTTTCCAGGATACTTTGCGAGATGATTTGCCTTTCAAGTAGCTCTAATAAACGTTGGCCGTTTTCGTTTAACTTCCCTATACCGTGGTTACCTAAACAATCAGGCCAAGCTACGTTGTCCTGTCCAACCCTTGCGTTAAAATCGCCCAGAATGTATAAGCGGTCAGATGGTCTTAACCCGCGAAGAGATTTTGGCTTCATCCGTTGAGGATAATGTTGGTGCGTAAGCAGAAATAAGTGTTACGTATCCATGATCCGTATTTAACCGCACCAACATAATGCAAGGAGCCTCTATAGATGTTAAGAGGTCGTTGAAGATAGCCAAGCCTACACCATGCTCACGCACAGCGCTGCTGTCCTTTCCTTTCCAATAGAATGTGTAATGTGTCTCACGCAAGGAATCCTCGTCAGGGAGTCTGGTCTCTTGTAAGGCACAAACAGCAATATTAAGTCTGTTGAGTTCGGCGTCGATAATGGCAGTTTTACGCAGATCTTGTGCGTCAGTAGAAGAGCCTCCACAGGTGTCAGGGAGGCCTGCCCTCATAGTACGGACATTCCATGTTACAAATTGCATGGATAAGCGGTGTTGGGAATTGTTTCTATTATGCCTTTTAGTCGCAGGTGTAAAAAGTAACGGCGCCGATTGTCCAGTTGAGGCTGGTGCTCTCTACACCCTAAAAGAGCAAACCAGCACCGGGGCGGAACAGTACCTTATTGGTCGGGGGCTGCCCAATTTAGAGCGGGCGGTAACTGATCAGTGGGCCTACGATGGACCCTCCCACTGTCGGAAGCGACCCCTGGCGCCCGCACCTACGCCCATATGTGCGGACTTATAACCGATCACTGCCACTTCCCGCGTTGGTATCCGCGTGACGCGGGTGAAGTGTCCTCTCCACAGATACTGCGTTGCCTGGGACGCAATTATGGAAAACGCAGGGCTGCCCAGGACCTGCGCCACCCTCTCGGCCTTCCTGGCTGGAACCGCAGGAACGACTAGTCGATACGTGCGGAGCCAGGTCGGCTGCATCTCTATCACACGCGCCTGACGGAGACCCCGTTCCGGGTTTAATTGTGGAGTTGGCCTCTGCAGGACCGTTGTGCTTGGGTCGGATTTATCCCTCGGTCACTTTTTACGACCCCCACGGGAATAGATGGGGTGGTGCTATTCTACTCTGCCGGCGCCTTATGGCTGACCGACCGATTTGAATAGTTTTTATAATACCGCCTGTTCTATTTGGATCGTTTGGTATGTGCTTTTGCTTAGGTATTTGTCCATATGATTAAGACTCTGTTGAAGTGTCTATTGCATTAATCGTATAGATTTTTGTTCGTAATGCCAAGCGCTCTGACATTTTTTGTTAATTTAGTCTACGACACCCACGGAAAAGAAATGGTACTATTCTTAGCTGGCATAACACGGCAACTATTTTTTTTGAACTGTGCTTATTAAGCCCTTTCATTTGATACCCAACACGATATTACTAGTAGTATAAACTTTTTCAATTCTTAGCTCTAGAGGGCGCCCTATGTAATGTATAGTGACATGACGTAGCCTATAACCAGCGGACTGTTTAGACGCTTCAAATGATACCTCATTCATCAAATTCTGATAAGTTGTTTAGAAGTTAGGACGGAACAAACGTTTTCGTTTCCACATACATACATACATATATACATACATACATACATACATACATACCGGTCAAAATCATAACCCTCCTTTTTGCTTTGCCGTAGTCGGGTAAAAAAGGAATGCTGAGATGGTTTGGTCACATTGAGAGAATGAATGAAAGAAGATTAAAGAAACAGGTGTATATGGCGAGTGTGGATGGGAACGTTGGAAGGGGAAGACCAAGACGCACGTACTTGGATCAGATCGGGGACGTTCTAGAGAAAGGTCAGGTCAAGAGTACCCTAAACCGACGACCATGTATGAAAAGATTGATGCATGTTGAAGAAGCGAAAGAGGTTTGTCAGGATCGTAGCAAGTGGAAAGATGTAGTCTCTGCCTACCCCTACGGGAAAGAGGCGTGATTATATGTATGTATGTATGTAAATAATATACAGGGTAAAGAATTATAAAATATACCAGCCGAAAAAAAGTTTTAAAGTCTTTAAATTTCGATCTATGTTTCATGAGCGGTTCACTCTTTGAGAATATAGGCTAATTCTTTTACATTTAGTGACATTTCCTACTGCTTATAATAAAGTACAAACCAAATACCGTGAGGTAATTTTTGTCTCGATTCTACGTTCCGGACTAAATAGAACAGCATTGTCATTTTCCGTTGAATATGTTTAGAAGAGGATAGAAGATGTCATAGATAGAATATTTTACCCGTGTCATGTCTTAAGAAGACTATGATTTCCACGCCGCGCCGTTTTGCAAATTTCTTTGTATGTTTCACCGCCATAATTTTAATCGCTGTTTTCACAGATACAGTATAAAATGATAAACAATTTAGGAAGCGATCATCTTCTATCCTTGTCTAAGTCTATTTACCTGAAAGTGACAGCGCTTTTTCTTACTCAACTGCCCAACCAATAAAGGAATGTAACGTTTTTAGAGTTCATGTATATAATGTGCGATTCTTTAAAGGACTGAAAAACTCGTCAACCACTGAATCGATTCGAACGGGAATTGTATCGGAAGAATCCTTACTTTATCATAAGTATCATAGGCTCATAACTTTATCTCAGGAGCAGTCGTGTTTTTAATTTATAGTGCTTTTTAGTTAGAGATATCAGTCGGTAACATAGAATTGAGCTGTTGATTGCATCCGACCAAAACCAGTTTCAAGTTACCGTTCGATACAGACTATGAATTATACCTACTTAACCTCAGTAAACTATATAAGTTTACTCATCTACGGGAAACCCTTCGTCTTTGAGCACCAAGGCTGCGCAGACGCAGCTATTGCTTAAGTTACTATTTATCCTTGTGAGTCGAAGGCCTTCTGACCTGTTTTGCAACGGGGCTCGACCCAACTCTAAGTGGGTTTTTATGATAATTTTCAAAGACAGAACTATGTATTTCCTTAGTTTTTATGGTTTATATATTATTACGTATAAGATGGAGGTATCTTGAGGAAATGATAGAGGATAAAGTTCCGACTGATTGATTTAAGTGTGAATAGTTATATTGAGTTGTTATAGTACTCAATAAGTCAAGCTTTTGTAAGAAAATAAAACATAATCACACACATACCTCTACACATAGCATACCGTTATTCCTTGTGGGGTAACGTCAATGGCCGTAAAATACGGTATCGCCACGCCTGACAGATATTTGAGCGCCGGTTGTCAAAAGTCGTGCATGACTATAGTGACAGGTTGTCAGTCTGTCGCCTAAAGTAGTTCAATCAAAGAGGGTCAATCAGATAACTGTGTATCTCTATAGTGAAAGGTTGTCAGCCCATCGCCTAAAATTGCAATATACATCTAACCCTCGAGTCCCTTAGTCGCCTCTAACGATACCCATGGGTGAGAAATGGGGTGATGCTATTCTAAACCGACATCACACATCAAATTAGGAAAAGGCACAAAATGATGCATCTTGGAATATTTCCAAAGGCCCTGCAGTTTTGGGCTGAGGATGTGAAGGCTACTGTATAGCACTGAGCCAAAACAGGTTTCGAGCCCAATCCATGACCATTGGCAGAATTTTGAGTGTCATTATTTACTTCCTTTAGGGTTCCCTAAGTAACTTTTAAACTTACTGTCGAAAGGTACACAGTTACCGAATATCTTATTCTTCTTCTTTGCGTGTTGAAAGCAAGCGCTTTTGAATGAATTTTGACCAATTTGCAGCCACACGTACAGCTTCATCGATGGCTATCCTGAAGTATTTCAACGAGCAGGTGTCGAGGCACGCTGGACATATTATTCAGTCGGCCATGTTTTATGTAGTAGCACCAAATGTACAGGCTGCGGAGGGCACATTAAGCCGTCGGCCCCGGTTGCTATCCATGATAATTTAGACGGCAGTCGTTTCACAACCATGTCAGAGGCCTACTACTTGTAGTCGGTGGTTAAAAAACTCTGACACCAGGGTTCATCGGGTCGTTGGACGATTCGGTGTCCCACATGTATGAAAAGAGAGAGAGAGAGATTGTACAAGCGGAACTGTTGCAGTAGCCCCATCGCAGTAGATTTACTTTGAAGCGGCCCATTGAGACCGCAGTCGATTTAGGGATCTCCATTTTCAGAGAATCAGAGTTTTGCTCATCTTGTGGGCTAAGGACTTTACAGATTAAAATAAACCGACTATACATAAAAATTCGGACTAAGCGCTTCCAGTCATCATTTATAATGCGCACTGCTAAAGAGTGGAACTCACTACCCGCGTCTGTGTTTCCAAACGCATACAACCCTAATCTCTTCAAAGTAAGAGTGAACAGGCTTCTTCTGGGTGAGCTCGCTCCATCTGAGACTCTGTCTCTGACCTAGACTAGAGTCAAGAGCAAACCCATACTTAAAAAAAAGAAATTTCTTCGACTAATAAAATTTGTACTTACAAATAAAATATGTGTGTCTAAACAAAACAATGATCCATGTTATTTGACGTCAATGTATGATTTATTATTTAATATGACGTGTGAATGCCATCTGGTTGTTTTTGCATTTTGCATAGTCAGCGGGAATGCCTGCCTGAAGAATTTATTGTTTTCCTCGAAGACGTCTCGATCAAGAATTAGCCCTTGCTAGACGTGTGGGATAGGAAAAATACTACAGAAATGGTCAAAACGCATCTACGTGTAGGTACTTCTAGTCAAACAATCCGAAATCTGTAACTTTCGAGTTCCTTAGTTGCATCTTACGTCACCTACGGGAAAGAAATGGTGTAATGCTATTTCAAGCAGGCATCACACGGCATATCAAACAGCATAAAACGGCATTAACACATCAACACGACAAATAAAAATCATAGGTTAATTTATTATATTTTTTAGAATAAGATTAAGAATAATTTATTTAGATCAAAGTTTAACAAGTGTACATGATAAATGACATTAAGTTCATCGAAAATAAAAATTATGCTGTAATCAGCATAATTTTTATTTTGAAAAGTTCGCGAAATATATGAAAATGTGATCTCTAATAACGAAATGTTTCGAATAGTAATTCCAATGTGGCTAACCATACTCCTCAGCTTTTGTCAAGCTCAGTGATATGATGATACATACATACATACATACATTAGCCTATTGCAGTCCACTGCTGGACGTAGGCCTCCCCCAGGGTACGCCATAGGGCACGTTTCCTCGTTTTCGCCATCCAGTCGCTACCAGCCGCCTTTTTTAAGTCGCCGGTCCTTCTGGTCGGAGGTCGTTCAACGCTACGCCTGCCGAGGCGTGGCCTCCACTTGAGAACCCGCTTTGATGATGAATGATGATATTATGTCGGTGTGATGATCTTCAATCGTCTCTTCTGTGGACAACATCCTTTAGGTCTCAGTAGGTTGTCACTTCGCCTTCTCTTTTAGTTGGTCATAATAATTTTTCGCTGGTCTTCCTTTTCCTCGTTTTCCTTTAATTTTCTCTTACCTAATAATAATAACATAATGAAATTGTCGTGGCGTATGAGGTGTCCGATTATTTTGCCTCTTCTCTTTTCCATTGTTGACAATTGCCTCAATTCGGGGTATAAATTCTCTTATCTTATTTGAAATTAGTGCTGTAACTTTCCTTCAAATAGGTTGCCGTGTGATGCCGGCTTAGATTGCCGTGTGATGCCGGCTTAGAATAGCATCACCCCATTTCTTACCCATGGGTGTCGTAAGACCCGACTAAGGGACTCGAGGGATGTGTATTGCAATTTTAGGCGACGGGCTGACAACCTATCACTATAGTGATACACAGTTATCTGATTGACCCTCAAGCTTTTGTCAGACGTGGTGTTAATATCCGTTTTACGGCCGTTAACGCTCTGCTCTGCGTGATTTATGTATGTATGTATGTATTTTAAGGAAAGTGATCATGATCACACTAATTTAAGGTAAGATAAGAGAATTTTTATCTTTCTTTTCCCTTACTTGTTTTAGTAGAACTTTGTTTGATAAACGAGATAAAAATCACAGTTTCTTACATAACCTTTCATCTTGACTGTACCCACGCTTAACCATTGGTCCCTTCAGTCCTTAGGTCATACAATCACAGAAATTTAGGAGGTGCTGGCGACCAGTCTAACCGGTTATAATAATAAAAAAAAACTTGGAAGGCAAAAAGCTATGTGCATAACAATCTCTTTGTGTGCGTTTGATTTTGTTTATATCGTTTTTCAAACGGAGGGTCTGCTTAGGTTTTGAAACTACAATGACTGTAGGTACCAAAGTTAGCTGCGTAGTAGTAATGTTCATTTATGGTACACCTACATAGAAAGTGCCTTATAGCTTTTTCAAACATAAAGAGGAACTTTTCAAATTAGCGGAATGATCCATACAAAACATTATCCGCCAAACCGCCTTATTCGACAAAAACTGTCCACGAATGGTAATAAGAATTTATATTTTATAGTACTTTACCGAAGATTTAAAAACATTACCTTTACCAATATTTAAAAGAAAGTTATTCAACTGGCTGTGTGATAGTTCACTCATTTTTAGTATTAGACCGGGTCTATCGCAATAGTATTTAATACTAAAAATGAGTGAAAGTGATCGCGAGTGCTTAAAAAGTTATGTGTGATAGTTGTTTTTATTCCCTTAAGGAGTTTTATGACTATAAATAATATGTACTCTTTCAAATGTTCTCTATATTCACATAAACTTTATTTTGTTTCTTATCCCTTGATGAAATTACGACCTTATTTTATTAAATACGATTTCATAAATATGGACTTAATTTTACTATTTATTTAATGATGTTTTTTTTATTGTGACCTTGAATTTTATTTTTATTTTGACTTTCTTAAATTATGTGACATTTATGTATTGACTTCGTTCTCTTAATAATAATGTAATTAATATTTGCATGCCATTTTTATGTGGCTAAATATGTGATTCATTTATGTTACCTACAAGATCTATTGCACCATATTTGTTGGCAAATAAATTTTTCATTTTCTTTTTCATTTCTCATTTCTCCCTACTGGAGTAAAAGATGCAACTATCAAATCTTCCGAAAAACTGAACTTGTTTGTAAGTATTTTAGAAGACAGATTGCAAGACTTGACTGAATGGACTTATTGCGTTTGCTTTTGAAGACGCGCAAATTGTCAGTGGCATTAATTTGAGGTACTTAATTAAGTTGTTGATGTGTGTTATTTTTATTTCTAGGTATAGTATAAAGCACTACCTATGACTTTGAAGAAAGAAAATCACTAACTCGTGTGTAAGTGTGTGTAAGGCCCTCAGCTGGGTTTCATTTTAGGCCTTAAACTACAACTCGTTAGCAATCGTTCTTTTTTTGTAATGTATTATAGTGCCTTTCATTTCACCTATTAAATTCGACTACTGAGTTCAGCGCTTATACCTCTAAGACAAAACATCCCGCTCGTTTCTCGCACATAATATGCTTCATGAAAACCCGTCATCCGCCGGAAAAAAAAAAGAAAGCATCGTCTGTAGACTTTTCCCCTTCCCACACAAGCTTTGCACAACTCTATCATTTCTTCCATCTTTAAAAACAACCCTCGGAAAAGTTTCTAGATGAAAACGAGACCAACTCATGTTTTTTCAGTATTCCAGTGTCCACGTGTACTAGTCACGTGTTCCATTACCGCTGGGGTAAGGTCAGATGAAACACGAACCAGATTAGTACCCAAGGTTTTGATTAGGTGTTAAAAATTAAATATAATCAACTTTTTTATTGGAAAATTATAGTACAGTACGGCTAGCGTCATTTAGGGGCATAACTAATAAAAAATCTAAAGTCGCTTATTTTTTGTACGATTGCGTAATGTGTGTTAGTAAAGCGCATATTACATTTTGTGTAATTTTTGACACTTGCCTTGCTTAATAAGTAATTTAATTGAAACCCATGATGTAGGACGGCGACTTATTTGCTAATGAGAGTTTTTCTGTTGACAGTGCTGCTGATAGTACTGAATTTTAAACCAGAGGGCGCTGTTTAAACTGAAAATTTGAAGTCTCAATATGGATGGCGGCAGCCATAGTTTTGTCACAGGTTCCGTTTCACGTTGAGTTCGTTACTAATTCAGTTAGTTTGATTTGCTCTAACATAAACTTGTCGTCTTGCTATTATATTGCGTGTCATTCTGTAAATAAACAAAAAATCAATAAGGAATTTATTTATTTTATTTATTTATTTTTATTTTAATTAATCTTAGCGCCCTCTTCATGACACTCGAGAATCCCTAGAAAATTTTCCATGATTTGGAAGAGATTAGCCCGCTACGTTTCGGCCTTCTTCACGGAAGTCGACAGATCACATACGCCTGCACGTCAGCTGAGATTGCCGAGCACTCGGTGTTCATTAGTGATACTTGTCCGTTTAATAATAATATTTATTGAAAACCAACCATCGAAATGTCTATCGGAGCAATACATTTGCTATCGCGCTAAATTGATATATGCTGCATTAGTGGGGTAAACATTTGGTCTGCTCGCGTTAGTATAACATAGCATTTTTAGGGTTCCGTTCCCAAAGGTTCAAAACGGGACCCTATTACACAGACTCCGCTGTCTATCACCAGAATGTATTTCATTAACCGTGAAAGATGGAGAGTTGAAATTTTCACAGATGTGCTGTTGCCTCTATAACAACAGATGATAATCAGTGCGAGTCGGACTTGCGCACGAAGGCATAATGGCATAAAAAATACGTTTGTTGTATTGGCGCTTCCTTAAACATTATTTTTATTCTGTTTTTGTATTAGCAAGTTAGGGGTTCAACTGTCTTACTATTACTGTTCATGAGATACATACATTACTACATTCAGAACGGTCGATCATCCCTCCGCACCCCTGCCCCCGACCCGCCGCGCCCCCTCCTACGAAATGTCAAAAACTTAGCGAGGCGTTGAGCGTGACCTAGCGCCAGGGTTGTATCCTGCGGGGATCACACGTAACTAATCACGTGACCATTTTATAATTTTTATTGTTAATTTTTATTTAGTAGGACGTGCGTAAGCACTTGTTCTTCACTTGTTGTTCAGGTTTTGTTTAGTTGTTGATCAGATGGTGATCAGATGGTGATCAGTGGTAGTTCAGCTGTTGTTTTGTTGTTGTTTAGATCGAGTTTAATTGTAGATTAGCTGATGTTCAGTTGTTGTTGTTCAGCTATTGCTTAACTGTTCAGTTGATTTCATTGAGTCGACGAAAGGCACAACAATCAAGTACAGGTTTTCAAGGTTTCTCATACTGAGGCACAGAGGCGCCTCAAGTTCCACGCCTATTCTCTTTCCGCTCAGACTCTAACCCTAGCTCACCTACACACACACGCACAAATTATTGCAAGTAAATATAGTTGTTTAAAATGAGCTTGATGTATGGAGAGTCCGAGTTGTGACATAAGATCAATTTATCTAAACAGCATGTTACTCGCCACGCCGCCTACAACGTGGAAACGTGCCTACAGACCTATGTTTTGTATAATATTAGTTATATATTACATATCGTTATGCAGTTCGTTCTTGATGGACATATAATGGAAATACGGGCGCATGCCGAGTAATCTTCGACTGCACTTATTGAACAGGAAAATAATTTATATGCATATAATAAAACAGTAAAACCCGTCTGTCTATACAATAAACAAATTTACGAAAAACTAATCGGAACACATTTATTTTTGTCAGTCTGTTTGTCTGGGCTAATCTCCGAAACTACTGGACGGATTCGAATGAAACTTTTTTTGTGTATAGCTATTAAGCCTGGGCAACACCTAGAATACTTTTTACCACGGGAAATACGATAAAACATCTGCAGTACCAAATATGGTACACGAGCCCGGCTAAACTATGAGAGGTACGAAAAATGGTCCATTACAATTTTCCCAAAGAAACCAAATAGAAATAGATATAAGGTATATTGACATTGAGGGTCTAGAGTACCTAATGAGGGACACCAGGAGTTCAGCTTAACTATAAGAGATACGGAAGTAGCCCGAAAGAAAAATTTGCTTCGCATGATGTGTCGCTTCTGCTGACACACAGATATTGAGGGTCCGAAGTTCCTTTTGTGGAACACCAGGAGCCCAACTACACTATAAGAGATAAGAAAATGGCTCTATAGCTAAAGTTTTCAGTGTAATAGACCGCTTCTACTGGCACATATATTTTGAGGTTCTGGAGTAACATGAGGATCCTGGCTATACCGCACGAGAGACAAAAATGGGTCCATAGCAACATAAGTTGCTACAATTGGTACATTTGAATAGAAGATCTTGATAAGGTACTCATAAATCCTAGCTAAACTTTCTACGTCAACAGCCAAAAACTTCTGGTGCACCTATTACTCTTGGCTGTCGGCTTGGCGAGAGCAGTGCAAAGTATTATATTAACAGGAAACGCTGTTGACCATTTCTTGGATTCATTCATTAGTCGCCTTTTACAACACCCACGGGTAGAATTCGGGTAATGTTATTCCAGCCAGCATCACACAGCACACGGTTCATATATGAACTTGACATTCATACATACATAAATCACACCTCTTTCCCTGAGGGGTAGAAAGAGACTACTTCCTTCCACTTACTTCGCATACTTCTAGTAAGCACTAAATATTAATTATTATAAAGATAAACCATACGTATAGATAAAGAAATGCTTTCTTTCTGTGCATTAGGTTGATGATTTTACAACTTCGATGAATTCGTTCGAGCCCCTATAATTTTAAAAATATAATATATTAGTTCGCTAATAAAAAAAAAAAAAAAAAAAATAATATTTGTTTATATACCCAAATAACAGTTACATAAGAACATAATTACTTATAGACTCTGCACAAGGACGAACCTGTGTCGCGGTAGTCTACACGACCTTTACAAAAAAAAATACAAACTAAACATTACATTAAACGCATAATAAAGAATATAATGTATTCTACTAATCAAATGACCTGTAATGCTACTATTATCAATAACGTTATTGTATTGTATTATTGTATTGATCTACCCAATGTAGAATGTAGGTAGGTACTGTGGTTTAAACACTGATGTTTCAGCAAAAGCTTATTAGCGTGATGGACATTATCTTCCTCTCAGGGCAAGTAAATTGAAAGACGATGGCGCGGAAAGACACATAATTACATGTTAAGTAAGGGCCCTGGTTAAAGTCAAAGTCAAGAAACATTTGTACTGGTTGTGGCATGCTACCCAAAACATTCAGTTAGCGAACGAAGTTCGCGGGCACCAGCTAGTCAATAATTAAATATAGTTAATTTCTGGCTCAATGGATTTCCATGTTCTGGTCTCGTGTCATTTTTAATAAGTACCTACCTATATATTATTTTATTTAGTTATTTATTTTTACTTACGTATATATATTATATTTTATTACACATTCAGAGATTTACAACCAATGTATAAGGGAATTACTATTGTATTTTATGAATTGGATCTTTTATCCAAAATGTATGAAAATTCACAAAAACTTATACAAAAACATAGTTCCATCGATTCGGCTGAAATCAACATCGATTAAGTATCATTTGATCTAGATATAAAAATCATCTAAACTACACTTTCCGTTAAATATGATAAGAAAGGGATAAAGTAGATGTCATAGACTATTTTAGTCAGACAGTACAGATTTTCCTGTATGCTCGCCATATTTTTAAATCGTCGCTTAATTTTGACAGACACCGCGTGAAGGCGTAAAATCATAGACAATTTTAGAGGCGATGATCTTCTATCCTTGTTTAAGCTTATTTGACAGAAGGTGACAGTGCTATACTTAGGTAAAATTTCTTGTCGGTAATGTTTGTGTATCATATTGTACACTTCACAAAAAAATAAATTTATTTTATTAACAATTAATTTTCATCTAGTTTAATAACAATAAATCACGTTGTATGTACTTAGATCTCCTTCTTACACGATAATTAATATCAATAGAGATTATGCAACTCATGTCCTGTGTGAACACAAGTAATGTAGAATAATTTACTTCATCAACTTGTGCACTAATAATAGCAGTTATATGCACTGCCTAGATACATGCACGTGTGGGAGATCTCATTAAACTGAGTGTGAAAATTCGCGTTTTTTTGTTACTACCCATACAAAAATGCGTCACTTTGAATGGAACCTTTTTTCACATTTCGACCTATGTTCCTTGGGAAAACTTGTTTATTTTCAAAAGTAGAAATTGCCTAAAAATATTTACACTGAATTTAATAGTACCTTATATTTAGTAACGAAAAAGTTCAAGAGATTTGAATAAAATAGCAATACAGATTTCTATTGTTCAAGAATGGAAAAAAACTTGAGTAAGCGAATTGGATTTTGTGAGAGACTGAATTGCGATTGTAAATGTTGGTCAAGTTTCTACTAGCAAGAAAAACGAGCTTAAGTAGGTATCAGAAAAATGAACAGAAAATCAGATACATGCTCGGTTACTTAAGAACACTTTGCTTACGAATCAATTTGATCATGTTTTAATGCTAACAACACAGTCTAAAGATTAATTACTTTGCAACCATTAGCATACCTTTATGAATGTATATACGTTGGTAACAATTACAGAATCCCACTTTGGAGTCAATTATCGTAACGATGAAGTGATCGGTGATATTCCCCGCGTGCTGTCCTGCGCGTGCGACGGTATTATCGATTCTTGACTTTATATCACTATTCAGACACATCCAGACGCACCGCCGGATACCATTCCACCAATTCGGACTAAGCGCTTCCAGTCATCATTTATAATGCGCATTGCTAATGAGTGGAACTCACTACCTGCGTCTGTGTTTCCAAACGATCTCTTCAAAGTAAGAGTGAACAGGCTTCTTCTGGGTGAGCTCGCTCCATCTTAGACTATGTCTCTGTCCTATGACCTAGACTAGAGTCAAGAGCAAACCCATCATTAATAAAAAAAAAAGACAGCCACATTCATACAATGATGGGCTGACAACCTGTCACTATTGTAATACAAAATTATCTGAATAACCTTAAATGTTTGTCAGACGTGGCGTAAATTTAAGTTTTTTAGGCTCGTATACGCTCTACCTATCACGCAGCCATTGCGTTTAGGCAGGGAAATAGGATAGTGGACAGCAGCGCGAGCATGTAAACAGGATACTCGCGCTGCTACTCGTCATGCCGCTCTGCCACTTCCCGAGCTCCCACTTGTCGGCTTTTCGTGCCCAAGTCAGCTATTCGGCAAGATACCATACCTAAATACAAAAAAGCTAGTTTGATCTGCTTTAGAATATTGAACGCCTAGAATGGTCTACAGACTGCAGTATAGTTTACCTACATAGGCCTTAACTTATACTGGTTTGCCTTGTCAACTGTAAAGAATACCAGTATACGCTGATCCTTGACATGAGTAACTCGAGCTGCCGTGCTGAGATTACAGTAAGCTTCAAGCAGACGTGTGACTTTTTTATGTACTGGACTCTTAATTTTTTGCCCTGGAGCTATAAAATCTACACCTGACTGTAAGGTGGGGAGCAGAAGCTCACCCGGAGAAGTTTTGTGGTTGTTTAAACAATCAATCGGTCTTTGGGTCGCGACTGGGCTTACGAGTTGTTCTGGGAAGATCGGATTGGACTGAATCTACCCGGCACGTGCCGGTAGTTCCCAAAATGCGGAACAAATGAGGGACCTCCGCGTCGGTTGCTTGAAGAGCTTGTGAAGTGTGATCTACTCACAATGGCTGCAGCAGCGGCTACTGTGATGTCGTCATCATCATCCGGAAGGAGCAGACACGTGACTCTTAGCTATAGGATTCGTTGGTATAAGTTTTTATGCGTTTGACCGCCATGCAACACCGGGTGGATACCTAGTTTAGTTAGCTAGTTACATCACCATAATGCGATAAGATTGCACATAATTGCCCCACTTTTTAAACTGGTGGTTTTTAATATGTGTTCGAAATAATCACTTCTGTTTATTTTACAGGCACCTATATTTAAAATATCAACTTATGCTAGTTATATTTAGTAGCTGTATGGAGTACCAGAATATGCTGATCTTATGAATGCTAACTGTTTGTACTGCTGATACTACTTCGAAATTCATGAACATAGTATAGTTCTGTTATGATAAACTGTAATCAACTGTAATGATTGTTCAGTACTGATTTGATGGAGTTTTAAGGGTCTTCCGTGAACTTTTAAACGACCCTTTCCTACTAATGGTAAATCCTTTGTCAACAGAGCGAAATCGCCATATTTAAGCGATTTGCACTCTTTTGAAAATTTCTCGCCAAAGAGACATAAAATCAAAAACCTGCACGACAAGAATCTAGTAATGTACAAGACGTATCGTATTCGCAAGTATTATGTGTTATGTTCATAAGATAGCTATACTCCACGCAAGGAGTGTAAAAATAAACCAAACTTTTAAAAGTTAATCTATCGAGCAAACTTTCTATAATCGTGATTTCCTTCGACCAGAATCTAGATGATATAAAGAAAAATCATTATTCATTAAAATAAAGTGTTTATCGTAGTCACCAACGAAATTACGTGCATATAAAAACACCAATTATTCTCACGGCGCGCCCTTAAGCAGCCGAAACGTAGAGGACTAAACTCTCTACCAAATAAATAACAAGTAAGTCGCGTAAACCTACATCATTAGTGATACTTGTTCGTTTACGAATACTGTACAGATTTAGGTTTTTACTTAGTTAACTATCAGTCTAATTAGATAAATAGTTTAGTAATTAATTACTTTATATTAGCACGTGTTATTATAAAAAAAATAGACAGTGTTTAAGCCGTTTGGCAACGTCAAATCGTGTGGTAAAATAACCATAATTTCATCATTAGACTAGCGGATAGTACGTCTGCCTGCTACGCCAAGGGTCGTGGGTTCGATCCCCACAAGACACAAATATTTGTTAAGTCAATTTTCAGATTTTTTTGTTTGGTATGCGTGTTTTCTATGTATAATATGTATTTAATTACAAAAAAAGGATGATAAATATCAATATCAGCTATATTGTTCCCAGAGTACCAGCTTTGCTTAGTTTGGGGCTAGATGGCGCTGTGTGAATTGTCCAGAATATTTATTTATTTTATTACTAACTTTATTGTACAGTTTTTGATCCTATCAATATAAAATAAATAGATATCCGATCATGCTGACCTTGACAGCACGTGTCAATTTAATAGCCCTTCAGTCATTTTCTAATAGTCCAGTATGGCTGGCATTATTTGAGGACATAACCTACAAAAATTCTTATTTCGCTTATTTTTTGTTTGATTGCGTTGTTTGTCTGTAAACCACATATTACATTAAGTGTATTTTTTGCGTTTGCGTAAATTTTCGATTCAATGAATGGCTGCTTGATTATTTAATTAATTTCTTAAGTGTTTATAATGAAAATCATATAATAAAATATACCCAGTATTGTAGATGTAACAGTTTACAAAATTTGGCCGTATTTATTCACTGCAAACAAAAGTATGTTATTATATGCCTAAAATGACATAAAATTATAAATTTGGTTTTGCCAATAGTCCGGAAACTATAAGCCAAAAATATTTTTCTATTAATTTGTTCCTCTTTTGATGTAAAGGTTGCCTGGAAGAGGTCGCTGCAAGCGATAAGGCCGCCTTTGCTTACTTTTACTTTTAAGTGTTCTTAAGCAATAAAGTGTTCATTTCATCTATTTTTGAGACATGAAAAACTAGCCATACTGGGCTATAATTTATTATTGGTTGTTTACATTGTTGTTACAGTATCGTATTACATACAGAGTTGCGTAATTTTGAATATCATGTGATGTTGGCTTAGAATAGCATCACTCCATTTCTTTACCGTGGGTGTCGTAAGATGCTTCGTTGCCTCGAGGATTACATGTGTATTACAATTTTAGGCGATGGGCTGACAACCTGTCACTATGTTGATACATAATATTCTGAATGACCCTCAAATGTTTGTCAGACGTAGCGTCATGACCGTTTTAGTTTACGCTCTGCCTACATTGCAAGGGATATAGGCGTGATATAATGTATGTATATGTGTTGAATTTTCATCAAATGGCCAAGAAGACACACCTGCATAAAGTTTAGTCACGGAATATCAATATCATAGAGACTTTTCTATGTAACAGTTCTAGACTTTTTTATAATGTCAGATGGTGTTGCGTAAAGTTGAAATTTTGACATGCGTAAACTAAATTGAATGTAACTAATTTGTAAGATATCCATATTAAAATAATAATCGAAACCTAAGAAATTGTATATTCAAAAACCCGCGTATAAAAATGCTAAGTAACCGGTTGGTGGCGCGGGCGCTATAATGACGGCGCGTGCGCATTCAGCTGTAAAATGCTGCTCTCTACACATACATACATTATATATATTTATTTTAATTGTTTAGTCGTATTTTATTTTTATATTTTATTATTTAGAACAGTTATGTTGGTATACTGTTTACCTAAGACACAGGAATAGTAATTCTTAGTTTAGGAAATAGTTAAGCCTCATAATTGTTTTTGTATTGTTTTACCTATAAGTAATTATGTTTATTAAATAATGAATTATTATTATTAAATACTTGTAACTTGGCTAATATTTGTGTGCTTTATGGTTTTATATGCACTCACAGTGCTATATTATTTTCATTTATAATATTTCTGTGTAGACAATGATGATGAATATAAACAAAAAAGTAATATTCATTCATGATTAGATTATGTTGCATTATTGCATAGGACGTGATCAGCCATAGAACGTGCATAGAAGCGAATGAAATAACATTTAATAGGTAAGGTAAGGAGTATGGTATTATATATTAGCACTGTCATAAAATGCTTATTATGTGTGTTTACGCGACTTATTTGTTTTTATTTTGTAGAGACTTTATCCCTCGGCAATTACAGCTGACTGGGGGGCGCATGAGATCTATCGACCTCCGTGAAGAAGGCTGCCGTAAGCAGCCGAAACGTAGAGGGATAAACTCTCTACAAAATATAAAAACAAGTAAACCCACATCATGAGTGATATTTGTTCGTTTCATAATAAAATGCTTATTAATTATCAACCTTTAAAATTCAAACTGGGTTTTTAGACTGTGTAAAATACTATTGACGCGGTGTTGTTTCAAAAAGATAGACGAGAATTTAGACAGTGTGTAAATTATTTTGTTACAAAAAAGCTTAAACCATGCCTTACTTTATTATTACTACACGTTTAAAAATTTAGATTATCAAATTAGCTACTATATATTAAAAGGAAAATTCCGCAAGTGTAAAAATTTACTTAAAATGCGAATGTGCCTAACAGACACACATAACACAATTGTACAAAAATAAGCTATTTAGAACGTTTGTAAGTTATGCCCCCAAATAAATCCAGGCATACCGGACTTACTTACTTGTGAAAGCGAAATCATTCAAGGCTTTGCATTTTGCAAAGCAACATATAAGCTGTCTAGAAAACTTGTGAGCAGCATTTTAACCCCGCGCCTCGCTCTCGATCACAGCTGGTAATCCCCACAAGTGGGTTTCCCACCACGAAGGTGTTTCCCGCGACCACCGAGCCCCCACTTCTGTACCACCAGCGCCGCGCCCCCACCACACCACTTGCAGCCAACTGCACCAATAGTTCATTGATCTTTAGTTTTATGGTGATATGGTTTTTTTTTTTATGATGGGTTTGCTCTTGACTCTAGTCAAGGTCATATTTATTTAACAGGCGATGTGGCGCAGTGGTAGTGCGACTGCCTGCGGCGCAAAATTTCCGGGTTCGATGCCAGGTGGTGCACTCACAAAGTTGATAATATTTTGTTGATGGAATTCGTTACCAGTCTGATTAGGATATTGCAGATTGAACCACCTGTATGTCCGTAAGAAGGAAGAAAGATGGTACCGTGCTATGGAGGGCACGTTAAGCCGTCGGTCTTGGTTGCTATCTATTACTCAGAGGCGGTTGAAAACCCCCCCCCCACACCAGCATGCAGCCAACTACAGCTTTGCAATAAGTCATTCAACTAGTATTATTACTTATTCGTTGAACTTTGTTTCTACGGGGAAATAATATAATGTACCTACATGGCTTTCAGATGGAGGCTTGTATCTATTCACTGTACATAATACATACATAGATCATGCCTACATCCCTTGCGAGGTAGGTAGAGCCTACACCGCCGTGAAAACGGTAATTTACGCCACATCTGAAATGATATTGGCGTGATATATGTATGTGTGTAAAACAAAAACCCGTGGTAGTCTTGTCATATTATACAAATTCGAAGTAGTATAAACAGCTATTCTTATTATTTAATACAATTTTGCTTTGGAGTCAAATAGTCTCAATAAACAATATCGTATATTGTCACAAAGTTGTTGTGCTATGTTCTAAGCGGGAAGGAAAATAGAAAGTGGTTGCGATATTTTATAAATAGCATTATTATATGCTGAGATACTTGTATTAGGAAAATATGTTATAGTTATAAATAAATACGTTAAATATTTTGTTTAAGTTTAAGTGTTTTCATAAGTTACTACGGGATACACGGATTTTTAAACAAATATAAACAGAGGCTGTTGTCTTTAACAATCCACTATTTTATGAAACATTTTCATCAAAAATCAATATATTGATCAACCATAAAATATTAAAGGTCCTCCCGGACCTAAGTCGGCGACTGTATCCGACATTTAGATACATCCGAACTTGTCGTCGGTTGTCGTCGGATGTCGTCGGTTGTTGTCGGTTGTCGTCGGTTCTTGAAAAACACGTGTTGCCAGCACAGAAACAAGAAAGGGAAAAAATAATTTTGATTATTCGACACTAAATACCATTAAAGTAACTTCTAAACACATACTCTACAATCTTCACTATCGACTCACAAATACAAAAAAATATTCTTTAAAGGTATCAACTTTTTCAGTAAAGATTATATTTTTTGCTTTCTTTGACAATAATACACAATGAGCATTTACTCATTTATGATTTTAATGTTGACTTTATAAATAAATCATTTAAATCGTGTTTAAAACCAATTCTTTCTGCTGCTATCTTTGATAAAATTTGTAAACAATCCTTTATAAATATATCTAGTATCAGACAGATTAAATTGTGCTGATAACACTACGTTTGACGGTAGGTACGTTGATGACGTGTACATAGTGATGTGTATTATAAGAAAAGATAAAATATAACAGATACTATAACACTGGCCACCAAGATAAATGTATCAATTTGAAATCTTAAATTTAAAGACCGACTCACACTGGATGCGTGTGCAACAGTGTACGTTACAGTAGAGGAAGTATCTACAATGTTGTACTGAAAGTGTGATAAATGTATTTGCACATATGTTTATATATATTTATCTCTTTATCAATGTTTATTTCTTCCGTAACCAAACATTTAGCCCTTTGACGTCCCGCACAATTTTGTGGTTATATTTCTGGTCCCACATTACAGACGAACATAGATAAATGCAACCGCACTACACACCGCGTCGCTGTGTGGTAATCATATGTCATATATGACACATCACGCATCACATCAGCCTAATAGCAGTCAACTGCTAAACATAAGCGCCATACGCATATGCCATAAGGCTACGCCATAAGGCACGATCTCCCGTTTCCGCCATCAAGTCGGAAGTCTTTAAGTCTTCGGTCTATTTGGCTGGAGGGCATCCTGCCACTACGCTTGCTGAGGCATGGGCTCCACCACCACCAAAACCGGCTTACTCTACCATCCATCGGCATCGACAGATGTGACCAGACCACTGCCACACTACCAGATCAAACATGTTTGCCATATTAACTGTCCAATACCGCAACATCGTCTTTCCCACGCCTTAAAAACCACTGTTTACATACTTAACATAATTTTTTGTAATATTTCAATCAACCAAAGATCTTTTATCGTGGAATGTTAAAATCTGCAAGTTTGCATTGTTGCAATTTAATATTTTCTATCATTTTACAACTTTTAATTTTTTACTTTATCAATTATCTATTTCGGTGGCGTGAACAAAATCACATGTGATAACTCATAACTCATTTATTAAAAATAATAATATTACATATCAAATGTTTAACTATATATAGGTCAAGGAAAAGTAATTTATTTCTATCGACTAATAACGCCTCATATGTGTGATGGCGAGTGTGTGACTGATAATGGGAAATTTTCTAGGGATTCTCGAGTGTCATGTAGAGGGCGCTGAGCTTCATTGAAATAACGTTTCTTTACACAAAACCTGTACCACTTTATAAATTATTCTTTATTTTGTGTTTATTGAATCGTTCTAAATGTATTATTGGTTATTTGTTTACTTACACGAATGACACTCAATATAATAAGCAAGGCAATAAGATCATTTTGTATTAAATCAAACAAACATAATTAATTAACGAACACAACGTGAAACGGAACCTGTGACAAAACTATGGCTGCCACCAGCCATATTGAAACATCAAAATTTCAGTTCAGCACAACGCCCTCCGGTTTGACATTCAGAACTATGAACAGAACTGTCAACAGAAAAACTCGTTTAGGAGGAGTGATGATGAGGCCAGTAGGCCGAGTGACGACAGTGAGGAAAAGGGTAGCTACCCCGCCTGGTCGGGAGTTGTGACCAGGGGAACGACTGTTCCAACCGGACATGTTTGGAAGTTGTATATATAGCGATCGGCGAAATAACTTCAATACCGCGTTTCAGGACTTGTATGTGGAGCGCATGCGCGCCGCCACATCGGTGACACCGACGTGATCAACAGCCCAGTTTAGGAGGAGTGATGATGAAGAGGTGAGGCCAGTAGGCCGAGTGATGACAGTGAGGAAAAGGGTAGCTACCCGCCTGGTCGGGAGTTGTGACCAGGGGAACGACTGTTCCAACCGGACATGTTTGGAAGTTGTATATATAGCGATCGGCGAAATAACTTCAATACCGCGTTTCAGGACTTGTATGTGGAGCGCATGCGCGCCGCCACACTCCCATTGTTAATTTAAAATGTTACTGTGCAATGCTGATGCTGTTCTGTATGTTTTTATTTTTTTTGCTGCAACTTATAATCTTACGCACGCGTGATGCGTACGTGATGCACGTGCAATTGGTCTGCCTCAGTCTTTAAAAAAACTTACTGACTGATGGGTACAAAAACTTGCAAAAAAAAAACTTCATAGAAATCTTAATGGAAAAAGTTCCATCATGGATCATTGTCTAGTTATCTATGGGATTATGATTATACTTTTTAACAAAAAACTAAACCACCTTCAAGAATAAAATCACCAATAAACGATAATTATAAAATACTCAAAGTGAATTCTAATGGGATATCTATCCCAAACTTTTTTTCTAGTTACCTATTAACTTTACTATTTTACTACATAATATTATTATAAATAAAATTGGCCTAGAATGATGCACCTCTGAGCAGGGTTCAGGAGGGCAAGCGAAGAATTTCATATCAACTAGTTTAAAATATGAAAACGCCTTATTTTTAAAACTTGATTCATTGAAATGGACTCAGTAGCCAAGCTGAACGTTATGGCCTTTATTCGGGATAGCAATTTTCTTTACTTACCTTATATTAGCGCTGTCACTTTCCGTCAAATACTTAGGTTTAGGAATGGATAGGAGATATGTAAGTCTTGTCATGAAATGCGCGTAATCTGTCAAATTGAGGCGACGATAAAACAATGGTGACTAAATTGAATAGAAATAGTGAAAAAGCCATTGACGTTTTTAAACATGATAGGACTTAGATATCTCCTATCCTTCTCCATACCTATTGGACGGAAAGTGGCAGCGCTAATATAAGGTAAGTAAGGAGGAGACCTACACCACCCTACACTCAGCATTAGGTGGCAACGGGTTGAAGAAGAATAAGAAGATGAAGATGATTGTTAAACTGATTTTAGGCCAATACTTACTCTCAATACAAAAACAGATATATACAATAATTGATTAGATTAGAATATTGGATCACGTACGCTACATGCCCTTTTTTAACGTTTTTGACAAACAAGAACGTCTCTTCTCTTAGAAGGAAGAAAACCAAAGAAAATCTTATTGATGCACTCCTACTTCTTTCTGTGGTAAATTCTCTATGGTATTTCAGGGCAAGGGAAGAATTCAGAGAGAACCCTAGAAGCAAGTAAAATGAATCCATGAAATACCTATGCAATCAAAGGCATGCGATAAAATAAAACAAAAACAAATGCTTAAAGACACGAAATACTATTTATTTAATCAAGCATAAGAGAGCATGTTTAGTCTTTACACTAGTTATTATTCTGTGTCTTTACACAGAATATACGCACCATATTTTTAATAGGTATAGGTATTTTTGGTAGTTCACACTATCACGTTATGACACTATCAATTTCGTCCGGTTGGATTTTTCATTTCTAGCCAAAACAGCAAATGATAGTGTGGTTAACCCCGCTTCTGCCACTCCACACTTGACATGTAACATAATGTTGCTTTATTTACATGGTTAATGTAACTGGTGGTTTTGATAATGATTAAATATGATAATTACTCATGTACGAATAATGTGGCGTAGTTTGTACCGGCGCGACGTTACTATTGCACTTTCTAAGATGAAAAAGTAGTTAATGTGGCAAAACTGTAATAGTAAGACACATCCTATTGCGAATATTTTTTAGATATTGATGTCTTCTATAAAATTGTTGCACATCACTTTGCTCTATTGTCAATAATTTCCACAACGTACGCGATATAAGACATTTATTGGTACTTTTTCCACGCGTTGGGTTACATTATCGAAATTTTCACGCGGATCCCTATTTTTTCTCATACAAAATATAGCCTATGCTCATCAGGGATAATGTAGGATTCCAAAGATATTTTTTTTATCGGTCCAGTAGTTTCGGAGCGTATTTAATTCAAACAAACAAACAACCAAATCTTTACTCTTTATTATATTAGTGTAGACAAGCCAAGTCTACTTATTGCGGTGAGATGAGTTTTTCATAGCTTCGAGTATAATATTGGTAGGTTTCACATTTACTTGCTCTGAGACAAATGATATTGACCTGCAAGTTGACATAACTCTCTGGATTACTGATATTGACTTATAGGCTGTCAAAGTATATAGACTTATAGGCTGTGTGCTGGCTTTGGGAACCATAAATGCACGACATTGATTATGCACAACACGATTATGCCCGACAATGTTTTGTACAACATGACTTTGTGTATGTACGACTAGCAATGTGCTGTTCCCGTTAACATTGAGAATATTCCCAGTGACGTTCCAGGGCACGATGAATATTCCCCGGAAACATAGAAACATTGACTGGCCAGATGTCGTAGCGGATAGTAAGGCTCTTTTTCCACTGCTCCGGTAACCGGCTTTTATCGAAACAGTAATTTCCAATCCGATTTAGAAATCTATTAAACTTCTATACTCGCTTTTCCACTGCACCGGTACCCGATTTTTATCGAAACGGTAATTTGCCAAACCGGAATCGTATTTTATCGGTCCGAAGTGGCAGACGTACAAAATCTATGCATGCTTTTGCACTACCTGTTTCCGGTCCGGCATTTACCAGTTAGATACAAACGAGTGCCGGTATATGCTTTTGAGGTTAGGCTGTTTGAACCCATACAAAAATGTTCAAAAAATTGTCTTTTTGTATGGGAAGTCAAATCATTTTTAGTTTTTCGGAAATATGGTACTTAGAAAAGTTGTTCAGTTTTACGATTAGAACACACCCTGAAAGTTTGTCCAGTCGATTCACAAACACACTGTATACTTATCTAGTTATAAGAGATGCTATCTTTGTTCCAATAATTATTAAAATAAATGTTGTTGATTTTGTACCATTTTGTGTCATTTACTTACCTTAAAGTCACTGAGAGCATTTCTTCAGGAGTAATGCAATACCTAAAGTTAGTGTCATGTCGAGCAATTGATGGTTTTATGTGATGTAAAACAAAATTGAATGTAGCAGGCGTCATTCTATAAAAAAGGTAAAATTTTCTTTCGTCTTCCAACAATTGTTCATGAGAAGTATAAAATGCTCCTACTAGGCATCTGTTCCTAAACAGAGGATGTATCCAATACCGCTTCCATCTTCTTAGTCTCCTAGCATATAACAAAATCGCTAGAAGTTGTTCACGATTGAAGGCAGGACACATTTCGGATGGCACGAATGAAGAATAATTCCGGCTGAATGGATAAGTCCGGCTGAACGATCCCACCAAGCGGTGGAAGGCTCCGTAAGGGGCCGCCTGGCTCGCGACCACCATCCCACCGAAGTCTGGCGCCAAGTACTTGCTGCGTTCCGTCAGTGTGTGGGAGTGCCAGTGCCTTAACAGGCTTCTTCTGGGTGAGCTCGCTCCATCTTAGACTCTGTCTCTGTCCTATGACCTAGACTAGAGTCAAGAGCAAACCCATCATTAATAAAAAAAAAAAATAATAATTAAAAAAGATACTGAATATCAATAATCGGTACCTACTGAATTCTACCACGTCCGTCGAGATAATGAAACTTTAACGTCCGTTTTTTACCGGATAGGTGGAAAAGCGTTGACCGGTCTTTCGATATTTTACTGAAGGCTACTTCCGTCATCCGGTGACGGATCGGAGCAGTGGAAAAAGAGCCTGACCCTGCCTGCTACGCCGAGCCGATCGAGTCGATCCCCACAAGACACAAATATTTGTTAAGTCCACGATTATTTTAGGAATTTTATAGTAAACTAGCGGCCCGCCCAGCGGTTTCACCCGCTGCTAACTGATTTCCCACGGGAAACAGACCTTCTCCCGACATAAATCATCATAAAAACCTTCCTCTTCGATCACTCTATCTTTTAAAAAAACTTCATCCAGATCCTTTAGGTGGTTTTGAAGATTTAAGCATACAAACAAACAAACAAACAGGGACAGACGTGGGAAGCGACTTTACGTTCCGTTTATTTTAAATCTCCCAAGGGATGAAAAGGAAGTTAAAAGTTTGTATGAAAGTTCGTTGTCTTAAGTGTGATCCGTTTTAAAATTAGTGATAAGACTTATGACTTAAAATAATTAAACACGTGTTTCAGCATATTTGAAATTTTAACCCTTAATAGGGTCAAACGGAGGTTTAAAGTTTGTATGAAAGTTAGTTTTTTTAAATGAATGCGATCTGTTTCAAAATTTGTGATTAGACTAATAACTTAAAATAATTAAACACGTGTTTCAGCATTTTTGAAATTTTAACCTGTAAATGGGTGAAAAGAGGGTTAAAAGTTTGTATGAAAGTTTTCTATCTTAAATTTGATCTGTTTCAAAATTTCTGATTAGACTCATAACTTAAAATAATTAAAAACGTGTTTCAGCATTTCTGAAATTTTAATCCTTAAAGGTGTCAAAAGGGGGTCAAAAGTTTACTACCAGTTGGGCTACCCGTTTTCCCATGGGAACGTGACAATTTCCCGGAATAAATTATACCTATAAACCTTCCTCTTAAGTTACTCTATCTAATAAAAAAAAACCGCATCAAAATCCGTTGGGTAATTCTAAAGATATAAGGAGACACCAAACGGGAAGCAACTTTATTTTATACTATGTAGTGATAATGTAGTGTATAGTAAAATAATGTATTGAGGGATGAGGGATTACCAATACAAAGAATGGATAAGATAAGATAAGATAAGATAACTGTTTATTTGCCAGAATACAGTACATAAGGTCTTAAAAATAACACATTCGTTCAGTGCATTCAGCCTGCTCGCAGGCATGCAAATATGGCATTATAATATACTAATATTAAGCTGTAGAATATTATGCTGTAGGCATGTATTTCTGTAGGGTGTATTTTAAAAAGTGAATACTTAAAGGTTTGCTTTAGTTCTTACCATAATTATATAGTTACCACTTTTCCCAAGTAAATAAGGTAAAAAAAAACTTGGGAGATAGTCCCGGAAACTAAGAAATTTACTGGGAACATTCCCTTGGAAATATTCCCAGTAAATTACTAAAGTAGGAACGGCACATTGCTATGTACGACACAGTCATTGGATCGTCTTCAGTAACTGGCCCGGACAAATAATGTACAGGGATGTTATTCGAATTAAAATAACCTGACGTCGACGAGTGAATGAACTCATGTACTAGTGTTGGCTATAATGGACTTCTCGATCATTATTCTAATATGACATATTAAATAATTGTATTAAATAATTGAATAATAAAAACTCTGACACCAGGTTTCATCGGGTCGTAAGACGACTTGGTGTCCCACACGAAAAGTGAGAGATATGACATATAAGGCCGCGGATGGGGGGACGGTGGAACGAAGCCCCCCGCTTTATTTATTTTTGACACAAATCCGACACAGTAGGTTAGAGTTGTGACCCCTTGGAGCGAACAAAGTGAGCGAGTCGTAAAAAAATATCAACAATATATAAGAAAAAAACAATATTAATTAAGTTATACGAGTGTGTAAAACAATCGATTAAGTTTCATCACTACTACAGATTTTCAATATGGTCACGTAATGTCTTCGGTGATCGTGTCTTGCATGCGCGGGGTGTACATTATTGGTACAGGGGTGTTTTTGGCGACATTGTTTTGATTCCATTGCCATTGTCGTGCAGGCTTGGGTTGTACATAGCTCTGACCACTGACGTTCACGATTATGCTGTGCAAAACACTGTCGTACGTTATAGGGACTCTTGACTGTTTACTGTTTATGTTTACAATTCATTGTTTAATTTTACATTCATTTAAATCCTACGTTATATTTATTTTTAGAATAATTTGTGTTATCACGGCAAATATTAAGCAGGTGTTTTATGTAGCCGGTGTTTGTGTTATATTTAACCTATCTGTATAACAAAATTATACCGTGACAATAATTTACCTACTTGTTTTATTTATTTCAAAGAATAAATTATTCTATCTATTTGTAACGGCTATGTAACTTGACCGTAATACAAGTAAAATACATACTTGGTATAATTTATTTAAAAGAGATACATGCATAATAATCAGATATTCATCGGGTATTTCGTTGACTAAGTGTACCAAAATTTAAGCACATTTCGTACCTATTACATAGACAGTGAGAATTTAGACGACAAAACGAGTAAAAGGTGTTAATTTCATGTCGTCAAATTGTCGTCAGCTGCTCGTTTTAGTGTTTCATTGGTCCACCGACAAAAGCATCGCTCTTTTTAAAGAAGAAGATCGACCTCAATATGGAAAGATGGTCGCAGTCTTCCCTGCAGGACCATCCACAAGTTCCACAACCAGATATGAGCTTGATAAGCTGTCCGTTGTTTATTATCCTCTGAACTTCGAATAAGATTCTTGCTGAGATTCTGCTTGGCAAAAGATCCAATAACATCCAGATCTGAAGATACCGAGTATACAAGTATACAGAGATGATCAGAAATTGAAAAACCAACCTCTATATTTATTTACAGCACCGAAACACCGTATTTAAGTATCACTTTCAGAATTATATCAATAAAAATGCATAATTATTATGAATTCATAAACAAATTTGACACAATAGGTAACTATGCAGTGTAAATAGAAATCATGAGAGTTTTAGAGTTCCGCAGTCAACTCCTTGCAGGGCGACAAAAAACGCTCACAATTTACTTACTCGCTATGCTGGTCTAGTCCAGTGGCGTATACAGCTTCTGATCATTGGGGGTCACAACACATATCATAGCAAGATTAGCGTCGGGCGAAAGAAGATATACATCACAAGAAAAGCGACTAGACACATCACATAAAAAAAAACAAGGGATGCGCCACACTGCGTTACATTAACACTACACGTATTGCGAACGAAGTTAGCTCTACATTTACGTTTGAAAAGTTGCTTGCGAAGCGAGCTTGAAAATTCAAAAGGCTAAAGAGTTCCACCCTACAGCAACAATAAACATATTGCGAGCAAAGCAAACTCGACATTTTACGTAAAAAAGCAAAGCGAGGACCTGCACCACACTCCACGAATATAACTTATAATATAGAGCGAAGCAAGCTCAAAATTTCATATTAAAAAGGCAACAGAGGAGCCTGTCGTCTTTGCGCCACAGCAACACTACACGTATTGCGAGTGAAGCAAGATCGGAATTTCACGTAAAGAAGCAAGAGAGGCGACATATTGCGTTACGCTACCACTGAACGTATTGCGAAGGAAGCGATTTCACGTAAAAAAAGCAAGAGTATAAAACTCCGCTCTTTTAGCACTGCATGTATTGCGAGCAAAGTGAGCTTGAAATTTCACGTAAAAAAGGCAAGAGAGGCTACACACTGCGTGCGTTATGCCTTCACTCCACGTTGAAAAATTGGTGGTAAAACTCATCTGATGGAAGACGTAATGATGTGGAGGAAATTAGCTGTAGTAGTAGTATAATTCTTACTTTGTGGGGGTCCTGCCGAAAAATATCCTCTTCATCCTAATTTTTGGGAGGACAAAATTTTTTTGTACTTTGAAAAAATTTTATTACAAAAATTTGTTCAGTTTTACGTCTAGGAAACGCTTTGAAAGTTTGCATTAATTTCTCTGACACACTGTTCACAGGGCGACCTGTAAAGTGACGTCCAAAGACGAAATTCAAATGCCTTATACTGATGGGTATCCGAATCACTAGCATGTATGTTCCGCAAATAATTTTAGTTTCCGAGTTATTCAACATTTCTGGTAGGTTTCTTTCCTTCTGTTCTTTAATTCCGTAAAAGGGCTTTTTGAGAAGTTGTTTTTTTAGCATTTTTATTTCTCGCGCACAAAAAATGGGCTGCCAGTCATGTTTTTCTCATATAACTCGAAAAAAGTTGAATAACTCAAAAATTACCAAAAGTCGCACAACATACATGGGGGTGATTCAGATAGCCCTCAGTATAACGAATACAAATTTTGTCTTTGGTCTTCACTATTCGGACCACCCTGTTTAGACAATAAATACTCTACTTACCTAAGCAAGCGACACAGGCCAGCAAAGCATAAAAAGAAAATATATAAAGGTTACAATAAAATATGGTTATATTAGCTACAAATGTAGAATTATCTCATGTGCACCATTTGGGAGGCTTTCACGGACCTACGGTTTTTCATCACTTTTTTATAGTTATAAGATTCGACATATTTGATTAAAAAAACCCTAGATTTAGGTGTGACCGACCCGCTCTTAGCATGTTTTAATGCCATGTAACAACGAGTATTGAAGTTTATCAGGTATCCCATCCCTTTTTAATCAAATAAAATTAATCAAATAGCTGTGACGTCATATGTATAGAAATGTAGAGAAAAGTCGGAGAATGTAGGAAAATGTCGGCGGCCGACTTGCCAGCATCGCTCCCACACTGGATGTATGGAACAGTCGCCGACTGTAGGGAACAGTCCCCGACTTAGGTTCGGGAGCACCTTAACAAGTCATGAAATTTGTTCATTAGAGTGTTAAATTAGTTTATTTAGTATTTTTCCTGTAAAACGAGGAAAAATAAAAAAGTAATTTTTAAATGATATGCCATATAATACTTACCAATCGATTATTATTTTCGTTTGTGTAACTGACGTACCCGAATTTATTCCATGGATGACAGACAAGACGTATTATGCATGTAAGTATAAAACTATCAGTTTTTTTTAAACGTTTACTAGTCTATCATTGTTTTGTATAAAAACTTCTAAAGTCAAAAGTAGTCTATGGCTTAATTTCAGTTGCATTTAACGTGTTAAGATTCTTGTAGCTACGGCGTAGCAAATCTAGCTGTTGATCGTAGCATAGTAGTCTACATTTCGTAGCCAGTTAAGGTACTTTTTCTTGATATTTATGTAGAGCCTAGTCAATAGTTGGTTCGTATTTTGAAACGACTGCACTTTATATTAATATTCGGGCTTCTTATGCCAAGCTAGTTGTTTTTAGAAATTCCATCCGTAGTATAAAGAAATCGGTTCAAATTGTAAATTGTCTACAAATCAGTAAAACATTTGGAAGGGATTTAAGTTGTGTTTATTTAGAATTTTACAACTCCTAAGTTTCGTTTCGTTTTTTTACAGAGCTCGTCGACTCTGTAAAGAGCTCGAAACGTAGGAATTGTAAAATCCAAAATAAACACAACTTAAATCCGTTTAAAATTGTTTTATTGTGATGAGAAAATACTATAAAACATTTGTTGAACACGTCTGCTAAGCTGCAAAAAGAAGCGTGTTGGTGGTGGTACTATCCCAGACAGGCTTTGAACAATACCACCTTCAAAATTCGTGATGAACCTATGCGATTTGGTGCCGATTTTTCTGCGAGTGTGATGGATGAAGATGATGAATCATGAGAAAATTACCACTAGTGTACTTTACGTACTGAACTATCATGGCAAGTCATTTTATAGGTACAAATCAGCTGGAAACCCGACCTCGCTTATTATTTGTTTTTTTTTTATGCTCTTAATATACAGGGTGTAAGGGACAGCCCTTCGAATACTAATAGGGTGCATACAGACCGTGAAACTGAACAACTTTTCTCTAGGAACATATGCTAGGAAACGACAAAAAAATTCCCATACAAAATTACGATGAGCTGACTGCAATTACTATACAAAATATTTTTTAAGTTTTCTGAAACATTTTCTCATGGAAAGTTGTTCAGTTTCGTGCTCTAAATGTACCCTATAAGTATTCGGAGGACTGTCCCTTACACCCTGTATATTTGTTCCTAAAAACGCCAAAAACGTAATCTACTTATAGTAGATCGTATTATCGCCTCCGAAACTTCCTACATACGAAATGCGTTTCCGATATCCCAATTATATTTTAATAAATAAATAATAATAAAACAATTGTTCGTTTAAAAGTATAAGGTATACAGGGTGTAAGGGAAATTTCTCCGAATACGTACAGGATGCATTCAGATTCAGACCATCAAACTGAACAACTTCCCATGAAAAAATATTTCAGGAAACGCAAAAAAAATTGACTTGTAACTGCAGTCAGCTGAACTTGATTTTGTATAGGAGGTATTATTTTTCGTCGTTTCCTGACATATTTTCCTAGAGCAAAGTTTTTTAGTTTCATGGTCTGCCTGCATGCAACCTATCAGTATTCGGAGGGCTGTCCCTTACACCCCGTGTAGTATATATACCTAGGTAACTTTTTATACACTCAAAGTTAATTCTTCACATCTCTTTGAAAATTTTTTTTTTGTTATTAAGATTGAATAGCATCACCTCATTACTTTCCTGTGGGTATCGTAAGAGGCCGCTAAGGATCTCAAATTGTAAGTGTATTGTTATTTGAGGGGATAGGCTGAAAACCTGTCACTATGGCGATACCACAGAATAATAACTAGTAACTAGCGTTACAGAAGCTTTACTTCGCAATGGTTTTCAAAGAAATATGTACTCAATCTGATAGACAATATGATTTAATTTAGCTCGCGTTCCAGTCAACCACTTGTTCATTTGCATACCTGTCAAATATTTTTTTGAAGGAATATGAGCCGCGGTCTAGGGTTGCTTACTTCGAGAAACTACTTACGCCATCTAGCGCACAACACGAGCGTTTACTCCTACTTTTGGCGGGCACGCAGCAGGCAGCGACGAGTACGTTCATGTAGTCTAAGGACCGGGTCCCTGTGGGCCCGAGTTCCGAAAATAATACCAACATAATAATAATAAAATGTATACTAATAATAATAATATTATAATGTATACTAATTTTTTTCCCGTGGGTGTCGTAAAAGGCCACGACGAACAATTTTAGGCGATGGGCTGACAACCTGTCACTATGGCGATTCACAATTTTCTGAATGACCCTAAAATGTTTGTCAGACGTGGCGTAAATGTCCGTTTTTAGCGGTCGTTTACGCTCTGCCTACCCCGCAAGGGATTATAGGCGTGATATATGTATGTATGTTTTTGTCTGTCCATCTTGCAAAAAATTGTCGAGAAAGTTGAACAAATAGCGCACGCGTGTGACTTCTTTCGCTTGCGGCAGCCCGCTAGATTAGCCCTTTCGCAGTGGCCGGCGCCTGGAGGTATGTTTTCAATACCTACACGCGGAGTGACACAGGCCTGGCGATACACAATTTTCTGACTTATACGCCTGTTTAAACTTAGCCTACCCCGCAAGGAATATAGGTATGATTAATGTAAAGATGTATGTATGTAGCTGAATAAGTTAAATTTTATATGTGTGAATAAATATGCGCGTTAAGTTTGAGTGACTTGCTCTATTATGTAGTAGGGTACTATACTAACCCTAACCTTCCTTTTGTGAGTTACGCACATGTGGTTGGGGACTTAACTCATAGTCGCACTTGTTCCAAATAATTTCCTTTTTCCTGTGACTGGGCTTAGAAAATGATAATTGCACGAAGAAACTTAAACTAGCAAGTCACATAACAGACAAAATTATATAGAGACTTGAGTTTGGAGACTGTTAACTGAAACCCGCACTTTAATTTGCTATCGTATTCTGTCAGATAAGATACATCTTTATCAAGAAATATTTGGCATCCCCGAGCGGTCTGATCCACGCCTCGCTACGCAGTTCCCGACATATCTGAGCGCATCTCTTGTAAACAAACAACGCGACGCGTGAATGATATTAAGCTCCGCGCTCGTCAGGCCGCCTCATTCCGCGCCGACTCGCCGCCCGCGACGCACGTACCCACCGCGCCGCCATGATCGACTACGCGCGCCCGTACGACCCGAACATGTGTGACATATACCCCCCCGCGCCCACCCCCGCTCGCCTCGACGACTTCCAGGTCTTCAAGAAAAATACCTCCTACGTCTACGGAAACTACTACACCAACCTCACCTACGACCCCTACACCGAACCGGAGATCGACGCCAGTGTCAATGTTTACCACAACCTGGTCACCTCCAGAGAGTGCCACCGCGACGACTGGAAATACAAGATTGTGGTCGACTGGAACGAGGACGATACTGCCTCCTGGATCATTGAAGTGACGCAGGCCATGGGCTTCACGGAGTACGACGTCCCTTACTACAACTTCAGGATCCCCGGCAGTGAACTGAGAGTCATGAAAAGGGATGAAGTTATTCAGAGACTGTCACACCCCAGCGTCGACCCGGCCTTGACCAGGAGGATAGGAGACAGTGTGTACGAAAAGTTGCAAAACAGACTCACAGAAGAAATGTACAGGTCGAACACGGTTCTCAGATACGCAGAGAGTGATTCGTATTCCCAGGAAGCTCAGACGATGTTAGATTTAGACTCGTTGGATCACAGAAACAAGTTGTATTCAATGGATTACAAACCCCCGCAGATCGGCGACAGTAGTATGTTGGTGGGAGCGTGTGACTCGAGTGATGATGCAGAGGATGTGTTCAGATCGTCAGCGACCGCCTCCCCGGAGTACTCGTGTGGGAGCGACGCCAGCAAGTCTGGTGACGAGGACGACAAGAGAAAAATGTTTAAAAGACCCCCAGGACGACCGAAAGGCAGTGGCAAGAAGATTTGCAAACGGCCCAGAAGTGTATCAGTACCGGAGTTCCTGAGGAATCTTTTGCTGGACCCGAAGTACTGCCCGAATATAATCAAATGGGAGGACCACACGTTGGGAAAGTTCAGGTGAGTTTTCGTTGCATGGATTTGTAGTAATTAAGTTTGCCCTTCGGCTGGTTTTAATGGTTGTGCTGCAAAAAGTGCAGTGTCGTGACGCGGTCGTTTCTCGCCGGCCAGCGGTTGCATCTCTACACTGTTTATACATTATTTATCACGTCCGAGGCACGTGTCAGGGCACTTGTAGTAATAAACTGCTTTACGGCTCACCTATTGAGAACTATGGGCAACAGGTTTTTGCCGGTGCATAGGTAATGAATTGAGCTAACGAGAACCGGTGCATCGTAATGGCGCTTGCATTGAAGGATCTCCTTATTTTGCATACCGCATCGGTGTCAAGTTTATCGGCAGTAAACACGCCCGAGTTTACAGTTTGATAGATTTGTGTGTTGTGTGATAAACATAGATAAAGGCGACGCGCGAGTATCGGAGTGGTCAATTAAACAAACATTAAGTTAATGAGATTTTCTGCGTCTGTGTGCGCCTGCGCAGCCTGCAATTAGCCGTCCGCAGGGTCATTGAGAACCACTTCAACTTCTGCTTTATATGCAGATTCCCTCAATTGACTACCTGTTATTTTAATCACCTTTAATGGTTCAATAAAATCAACTTTAGGTATCAAAATGACTGATCATATTATATTATAAAGTTTTAAATGCAAAATCCTTTTAAATCAAAACAAAAGCCATGTGTATAATTAATTGAAGAACTTAAAAAATACTAATTAAATTTAATAAAAGTAATCCAATTTTGGGATCAGCAAAATTAAAATGAAAATATTTCCGTAAGGGTGTTGTATTTTCATTTCGTTATTAATAATCTGTCTTATTAACATTCCGTATATTCTTATTTAAACCATTGTTTACAAATTACTTTTTGGTTTTCTTGAAAAGAACTCTCACGCGTTGAAATTCACCTACCTTCAAAATATCACCTTCAGGATTAGGCAAAGATGTTCATAATCCGATGAAACCATAACTTGTCACAGTCCTCATGTTTTTATCACCTTAACCTTGTGTCTTGACTAGTTTGGCCTTGCTTAATCGTTCACACGTCTTCACACATTATAGCTGCAGTAAAATTAGCTTCTATTGTTAAGAACGAAGGTTTAAAATGGAATAACTGAAGTAATGGTTAACTTTGCACTTGCAACCGTAACTTTACAACTTCTGTTTCTATACGCTTCAAAAAGATGTTAAGTCTGAACATTCGTTTGACAATCTTAGTACAAATAGGGTAAAGATTTTTGTAGGTTGCACCATTCACTATAATTATTGATTTAAATAAATATGCTCTATAGGGTAGGTTGTGAAATTTTAATAGTGACCAATAGCAAAATCTCAGTACGGGCTTGTGATAAGGAATAACTTTCCCTAAGAAACAAAGGTGTAGATATAACAATAATATTTCGAGTTTGTATAGTGTCGTCATTAGCTGATCGTCAATTTTGGTATGGGAGGTCAAAATTTATTAAACGTATTTCGACCTTCGTTAGGGAAAATTATTCCTTATCTCCACCCTTTTTTAAAATTTCGCTTTCGGTCACTAGTAAAATGTGACTATGTGTATAATTGTAGAATATGTACGGATAATATACCTCTATGTCCGCTGCTGTGTGCATAGTTTTTATCACATGGCGTTGAAACCAACAATAACCGGTTTCTTATAGAGGTTTCTGCGTTCCAAGAAATATGATTTTGTATATGAACTTATTGCGATTCGTATGGCGAGATACATAAGGTTTATTTAGTAAGATCGATGGGCACTTTATTACACGACTGACCAACCAAACAAGGAGTGTAATGTTTTTAGAGTTCATGTATTTATACAAAGTGTAAGGGACAGCCCTTCGAATACTGATAGATTGCATGTAGACCATGAAAGTGAACAACTTTTCCCCAGGAAATCACAATCAGCTGACTGCGTTTACTATGGGAAGTCCAAAAATTTTTGACCTGAAATATTTTCTTATGTGGAGTTGTTCAGTTTCATGGTCTGAATGCACGCTATCAGTATTCAGAGGGCTGTCTCTTACATCATATTATATGTGCGATTCTTAAAATTACTGAATCTCGTTAACCGCTGAACAGATTCGAATGGAAATTGTATCGGAAGAATCCTTACAATCCCGAGTGTCATAGGCTAGGCTCTATCTCAGAAAGCAGTAGTGTTTTTATTTTATTTATTATGCTTGTGTTTACTTTTTGTTTTATAAGATGTACCTTTATAGAAGTTTAGATTCGGTATGAGATAAGATCGTAGTTTTTTGTGCAGTTTTGTGGCTCGTCTCGTGACCTCTACAAGTAACTTTTTGTGTATCGGAACAGTTCAGTCGAACGGCTGAATTGTCTAGACTTTGTTACAAACGAGTTGTTCAATGTATCAAATTCTCAAACATTTATTTGCTTTCATGTTGTACAAAGATTGTAGGTTACATTATTTTGGTCACAAACATGGACCCTGCAAGGGTATTGCAACTAGTAGGTATTAAACACTTGCGTTGTTATAAAAAACGATACATAGTTAAAAACTACTAACGTCAAATCCTAATGACAAAAAATAATTTAAGCAGCGACTGAATGCTTGTCTAACTTTTTTGTAATGATAAGGTTAAATTAACAAAAAAAAACAATTATAAACTAAAAATAATATAATATTTATATTTAAACTTATACTTAACACTTTTTTGTATTATTTATTTATCAATATGGTAGTCTACTTATCTGCCGCCTTTCTTAAAAACCTGTGTCATTTTTGTGTAGACAAACTTTTAAAACCTTACAAAAACTAGGAATCTCAATATCGACATTCGGTGTATCATTCTCAGAATTTTGAATAAATAAATAAATAAAATATATGTTCATTAAAGTGTTTTAATATGTTTGGCTCTGACTTACGGAACACGACGGAAGACCTAACGTAAGTGTGCTAAATTAAAAAATACTGATTGAAAATCTAAAAGACATAATGTCTTTTTTTGAAATTTTGAAACTAAATATTCGCTACAAATCATCATTAAAATTTATCAAAATTAGTTCAGTATTTTTCAATATATAAGCTGTTTAATGTTTGTCCCTTATTATTGTATCAACTATTGTCGTTTGTACACACACATACATACAAATATCACGCCTATAATCCCTTGCGGAGTAAACGGCCGCAAAAAACGGAAATTTACGCCACGTCTGATAAATATTTGAGTGTCATTCAGAAAATTGTGTATCGCCATAGTGACAGGTTGTTAGCCTATCGCCTAAATTGCAATACACATCTTCAAGTCCCTTAGTCGCCTCTAACGTCTCCCACGGGAATGAAATGGGGTGATGCTATTCTAAGCCGGCATTACACGGTAGGTATTGTCGTTGAACAAATAACCTTGACTTGCTTCAAGTGATATTTAAAACGCAGTTTCCTTCACACGTTATTTTAAAGCCCTTTAATTAGCATTATAATACTTAATAATTATTATTTATATTTTATTATTAAATTGCTTTGTACTGCGGATATGAGCTTGTAATGTCTTTGTGATTGCTTTTATAGTGTCTTCATTATAAATAATAAGACACACTCTGGGCCGCGACGGTGTAGTGTCTGCCATCGACACGCTAAGAAGAAGATTATAAATAATTTTAATAATTAATTTCGTTTATAAAGTATGAGAGCTTTAAACTCTGATCCATTAAGTTATATAGAAGTAGTACCTATTAATTGTTTGATGCATTTTATGAGTATAGTTTTTAAGTTTATCTTGATGACGTATTCAATTCGCGAACCTACCTATAACCGACGAGTAGGTCGTAAAACTTTACTTTTAAGGCCATCAACCGTAACAAAAAGTTGCTAATTGTATCGAACTTATTTTGTAAAATCTGGTTCATAGGCGTATTGAACATCAAATTTTGTCTATACTGTTTTTTTTGTATCATGGCGATAGCGTGCATTGACCTTAACTACCACTGTACTCTCATTTGCAATAGCGATACATCGTATTTCCTTGAAAAAGTTAGCGACATGAATATCGCTAGAGTACATGAGCTTAGGGCAAGGTCGCTGCAGGGATCAGAAACATTTTTATTTGTGACCATATTTTAGATCATTATTGTAAGTAATTCTACTAGTTTTCGTCTGCTTTAAATTGCCATGAAAATTAATTATTTTCTCGTGGTTAAAAGTAGCCAATGATGTGTGTGTTATTCTGATGTATGAACTGTATTTTCATACAAAACGCGAATTTTCATACAAACTTCAAGTCCCTGTTTACCCCTTGTGGGTTGAAATTAGAAAACGCTGAAACACGTCTGTAGTAATTATTTTATTTGTTTAGTCTTTTATTATTTATTATTTGATTCTAAGTGACCAAAATGTAAAAAATTTAAAAATGTGAAACAAATAAAAAAGGAAAAAACCAAAAAATCTAATTTAATTTGAGAAAATTATTTTTTCCAAGCCTAAAGGTTTATTCACACACATCTGGGTAGTACGCAAATGCATGGGTATAATTTGAGCCGCGCTACAATAACAAAACGTGACTGGCTAACAAGTAATGTAACAAAAATAAACTTAACAAACAAACAATAACCAAAACACCGAGAAACAGCAAGAAAGACTTCCAAACACGAACGAACGCAAGCGCACTTCACGACGATCGATCAAAATGAAAACAAAATTGAGCCTGCGGGACCGCACCTCTGGCCAGCTAGGGGCTCATTACAAAACAACGTAACTCAAAAATTTTAGTTTTAGTGTCAACAATTTTGTTTTATAACTTTTTAAGCACTCGCGATTTTTTTCACTCATTTTGAGTATTAGACCGGGTCTATCGCGATAGTATTTAGGTAAATATTAGTAATTAAATATCAGTCAACCCGCGACCACAATACACGAAACTGTGTTGAAACGTCGGGACACAGGTAAATTACTAATATTTACCTAAATACTATCGCGATAGACCCGGTCTAATACTTAATTTTGTTTTATATTTATTTATGGTAAAAATGTATTTTGTAAAGCTTTTTGGTTTCTTATTTGCTCAAATTATAATTGCAACCCAGAATCATTTTTATTTTACGGTATTATACCTATAATAGAGAATACATTTTGGGCAATATTTTAAAACGTATGTTATAGAATTGAACTCATTTCAAAAGTTAGCGAAAATTATCGACATATAAAAGTAATAAGTAGTTAAAAAAACAACTTTTCGAATTGGCTACAAGTACACTCATTTTTGAAAATTTTGGATATACATGGTTGTGGAATGACGCCGGGTTGTGCCGGGGGAATACCCGAAATTATGATACTTTAGCGATGTGAATTCTAGCGATAGTTTGTATGGAGAGCGATAATTATCGCCTAAAAATGTTGTTTTTGGGACCGGTCGTGTCAATGTACGCTATTGCCATGATAACGCGTAAATGGTATAGTAAAAGAAATTGAAATTGAAATTCTTCATTCAATGTAGGATAGTATTATCACTTATTGACGTCTTGATCCGTCATTGTAAAAAAAAGAAATTTGTATCACACAATTTTCTTTTCTTTATAACAATTTTGTAATGTCCTAATAGAAAACCGGCTCAAAAGTTAGCGCAATCATTAATTTACGATCAATCATATGTTAACAAATTATAAGTTTTGTTTAGGAATCACAGCACATTAAATTACCACTTTAATAGACCTATATATCATATTCAAACAACTTCAAACTGATTTAAGTTGTTTTGTTTTGACGAGTAGTAGTTGTGCAAACTAGAAAATATCATGTTGGCCAATATATGCTGGTGTTTCTTTATAACTGTTGGTAGGACTGAAATAACTTAATTTTTTAAATGCTGGTACCCCGGAAAGCTGAGGTTGGTGAGTCTCGCAGCCCGCACAACTAGGGCGGCCCACGCCCTTGCACTATAGATTTTTCTTTTTTCTTTTTTCTTCCGAGGCACGTTGCCACGCAGTACGCAGCCAAGGCCGGCGCAAGCCTCCAACCAGCCAGGATCACTTACACGTGGAAACTTTCGCTAGATATATTTTAAATTAAGATCAGTTTTTAGTCTCTCAGAAAAGAATTTAATGTTGTTTTGTAGTCGTTCTGAGAAACATGTATTTCTAATAATTTAAGATTGAAACGGTTATCAGCTGTGAAAAGTTCAGTTGATATTTGAACGTTCGAACTGATTCTTACGAATCCGAAACGGTAACCGTCTTATTTGAATACCGTGCCTATTCACGTGACAAACTTGAGGAAAAAGCGCCACCTCAAAAGTTGCTCGCAGAAAAGCGTGTTAAAAACGTGTTATGATAAACATGTGAACGGTTTGCGAAGTTAGTTTCGTAAACAATAAATAAGCGAGGTCTACTCGAATAATATCTAACACAGGCAGTGACTTGCGGCAGCCCTGCGCGTCGCCATGGCAACGTCCCGGGAAGCCTCCAGTCACGTGTCGCGGGAACTTGTTTCCGCTTCCCGCGTTTTTCTTTTTCTCTCGTTCCACGCGCATTTTTTCTCCCCCAAGAGGGGGGCGACTCGTGCAGGCCTCCCTCCGCCGCCCGCGCGCCCCCTGCCGCCCCTAACAGCTCGTGTACGCGACTTAATTGCGTCTGTGAGTGTGGTCCAGAGAAATTAGAACGCGAGTAGTTTGTCAAACAGAGACCGCCATTTTCGTTCCTTTGTTATTTTTTCATTTGGTCGCTTTAGGTTCTAATTTACTCTAATTAAGTTCGTAGATTTTTTTCGGACCGGAAGTTGTTTTTAGGCGATATCGTAGTCGTAACTTACTAATAATTTTAATGAACCTTATCGTAATAAAAATATTGATAACCCTCCATATTGTAGTTAAGAAAAAGTTATTTTTTTGTTTGAATAATGGTGTAAATAACATGTAGAATTATTAATGCGCCAATTTCAAACGATATGCTTATCACCTGACCTTGCTGCAGCCCAACTTAATTGTTTAAAAGATTAAAATTATTAAAGGTATTAATTTATATATAAAACAATATTAGTATTATTCTATACTGACCACACATTGTAAGGACAAACTATGTACCATGCTGATGATAAAGTCTATAATTACGGCATGGGTTAACCCGTTTTACAAAACTATGGATTCTATAATTAATTTTCCGCATATTTTACAAGACTTGGTGTCACCAATAAAAATAAAATCAATTTATGTTGAAGCTTTTAATAAAATAGCATGAGGCTGCCAATCATAAGCAAGTACCTACCAAGTACCTTCGTAAGTGGAGAAGTACCTTTAATCATGTTTCACACATTTTTATCCGTTGCGGGGTAGGTAATGCGTAAACAATCCGTATCGCCACATCTTGCAGAGTCATTTTATTAAAATAATATTATCGCATTAGTAAACAATTAACAATATCATCGCATTAGATTAGAAAAAAGTCTTCGCTGTCTCTGTAGCGTACACTGCCCTGTGCGAGGGCTTGCACCAAAGTCCCTGTAACATTTCTTTTTCGTGAAAATCTATTTATAACTAGGGCAGCCTCGTGCTACCGTTTACGCGTGCCGTTATGTACCTTATATACTTGTACATAAGCCTGAGAGTCGGGCGTGCGGAGGCTGGCGTATATAGGTATACTTTTTTTTCATAGTGGCTCTATTATATTGATTAGTAAGTCCCCTCCTTCCGGGTTTCGTTGCTCAAGTGTCTTGCTTGCGAGCGTTTTTCTCGGTTCGCCTTTGTTTTGCGAAGTATTTAGTTTAGGGAATTTATGTAGACGATGAATTAGGAACTATGTATATAATACAAACTATTTCAACAAATATTTATGCCGTGTGATGCCGGCTTAGAATAGCGTCACCTCATTTCTTACCCATGGGTGTCGTAAGAGGCGACTAAGGGACTCGAGGGTGTGTATTGCAATTTTATATATGATAAAGGCGTGATTTATGTATGTATGTATGTATTTCAACAAAACTTTAAAACTGTGCACTTTCTATTCAACCTCCCAAACTTATGAGAAGAAAATGAATCCTGATATTTTCTTGAGTTTGCACAACTATGACTCATCGCAGTAAAACTATTTTAAACGGATTTAGGTTTTGTTTATTTTGGATTTTACAATTCAATTTACGTAGGAATTGTAAATCCAAAATAAACGCAACTTAAATCCGTTTAAAATAGTTTTATTGTGAAAAGTTTCAGTAGTGACCGATAGCAAAATCTCAAGATGGTCTGGTGATAAGGAACAGTTTTCCCCAAGGGACATAGGTCGACATATAGAAAACAAATTGGACCTCCCATCCGAAATTGCTGATCAGCTGATTTGAGTTACTATGTCATATTTCAACCTATGTCCCTTCGTTGCGTCCGCTATCGGTCACTTGCAAAATTTCCCTCTACATAAGTTAAATCGTTTAAACAAGTATTAACGGAATAATTCGTATTTAGTACAAAAAATATAAACACTTCAATGTGTTGGGTATAAAATATTGGAGAACTTTCAAAATTGCTGCGCAGGCAGAGCTCGAACCTGCGACTTTCGGTATCAGTAGCCCAGTCGGTAGTACTGATACCTAAAGACGCAGTTTCGAACCCTGCCTGCGTTGCAATTTAGCAAACTTCTCTAGAATCCGTATTATTTTCAACATTGATATTATTTTATTTTGCATGCCATGACTTGTAGTAACTTAAGTTATAGGCCCGTATAAGTAATCAAACCAATAATGGCGGTTCTCTCACTTGTCGTCGTGTCGTTCCGTTTTTTTAATGCTACGGTGGGTTTTACGGTGGCGTCTGTCAAGTCGTTTGACACAAAAACGGAATCATACGACGACAAGTGAGTCAATCGCCAATCTAAGAAATGCAATTTCAGTCTAAGATATCTATAACATATACTACCTATCTGAGACAGTTCTCAGACTGAAGAAATACTAGAGGTATTTGTAAATAACTTTACTAATTTAAATATGCAATATCATATCAATTAAATGTGTAATAGATACGTTCAGTTTTATCCATTCTCAGAAAACATTTGCATTCATTCTCACGATTATTATCATTTATCATACATAGTAATATAAGATAAGGATTTTGATCGTAAAGAAAATTTTAGACTTTTAATCTACAATATAGTCATCATAAGACACATCGACTTCTTTTGTGGTAACTGTAAGACTTTTTTTATTAGTTCATGAAAATTCAAACATAATTTGACTTTGGTTGAAAGAAATATAGTTCTTCCAGCAAAACCGCAGACGTTGCCGTGGGGTGCCGGATTATAATAGCATCACCCCCATTCCACTCATGGGTGTCGTTAAAAGCGACTAAGAGATTATTATCCAGGGAATGGGAAGCAGCGTTCCCTGAAATGTAACTTATTGCACTGCGCTCGCCATTCCGGCTACCAAGCGTGGTGAGACAAAAAAGAAGCCCAGAAGGGGGCGGCCCATGTCCAGCAGTGGACTGTTAATGTATGCGTAGAGCTTAAATTCGTGTCACAATAAATCGTCTCTACATTTGCTCATATTTTCCATATTCATATGAAAATACTGGGCCTAACTACAAAAAAATGTTAAACGCGGGTACAATACAACTCGTGTCTAGCTTTTTTTGTATGAAGAATATTTTTTAAACACGCGTTCAACATGCGTCTTACTTGAAAGTCCACTATCCTTTTAATATACAGGTATTCCCTTTAAACCGGCTCAACAACGTTTCATAATAAACTGCACTTTCTATAAAACAAGCAATTTGTAGTACTAAATGTCTCACAGTTGCAAAGTTGCCAAGCCCATACAAGATTTGCGAGAAGGGATTCCCCCACGAATATACGTAACACACACACATACACACACATACACAACACATACACATAAACACACGTCACAGTCGGGTGTTGTAGTCAGGCATTGCGCGAAATGACTAACTGGTTACCATTGGTGGTGGTTTACAAATGGTGGTGGCGTAAAGTTACGTGCTTCGTAATTAACCTGGCCAGCCCTGAGGCAGTGCCTTTATTTTTATTTTTATTTTTTTTTATCCCGCTCGAGCAGGTTTTCTTTTAGGACAATACAAAATTGTTGTAAAAAAATGAAAATTGTGTTATACAAAATTTCTTTTTTTTACAATGAAAATGAAATAACTTTATTCAATTTAGGATAGTAATATCACTTATTGACGTCATGATCCGTCATTGTAAAAAAAGGAAATTTGCATAACGCAATTTTCTTTTTGATTCAATGACGGCTCATGACGTCAATAAGTGATAGATAATACTATCCTACATTGAATAAAGTTATTTCATTTTCATTTTCATTGGTGCTCTACAAATGACTAAACTCAGGCTACGAGTTCGTGGTAAACTACGTCAGTGCATTGTGGTGAACATTTGGAATATCGCGTAAACGATAGTACAATAGGTTTTTGTTATACACGTCAACTAATTTTACATGTAAAACTGAAAGTAATGATGACTGTATTTGATATAATGGATAGTTTAGAGTGTCCATTTAAGGAGTCCAAGGAAAAGGCGGTGATTCGAGTAGAATACAATGACTAGCCCGATGGCGTAGCGAATAGAACCCCTGCCAGCTACGCCGAGGGTCGTGGGTTCGATCCCCACAAGACCCAAATATCTGTTAAGTCATTTCAGATATTTGTGTTTAGTCTGGATGTTTCAATGTATAATAATTATGTATTTATTTACAAAAAAAGTGTTTCAATATTTACGAAAAAATCAGTATCAGTTATCTAGTTCCCATAGTACAAGCTTTGCTTAGTTTGGGGCTAGATGGCGCGGTGTGAATTGTCCAGGATATATATTTATTTAAAATAAATGTAGAGATTACACGATGATGCTACCAAACAAAAACTACCTTTAATACTCAAATTAGTATAGTTAATTTGATTAAAGTTAGGTGGCTGATCAGTTCATGCGGAGAGCCGTTTGTTCAAGCTGGCCTATATTAACTTTTTTCTGTTTAGATTTGTTTTAATTAAAATTGTATTTAAAACGGCTCGCGCCAAATGGCGGTAGGTATACACAGGTCAGCTGGGCTTTATTGTATCATATCAACCACTCGCTTTTCTATAGCGTAAATAAACCCTATATTCACTAGCCTTTATATACCTTAGTAGTTTTCAGATTATTTTGTAATATGGATCTTGCAGCGCCTGCAATAAAACTTTATTGTTTTTTTTGTCTCTCAAAAAGGTTGTTGTAAGAATTTCCTTTTTTCTTATTTATCTGCGACATTCCGGCAACAGCTCGCCGCGCGCGCAGCTCTTAATGAGACTAAAGTTGTGTACACACTGATAACAATACTGATATACATTTTAATCTATAGTCGCAACCATTGAGATAACCTATAAAACTATTTGTTTCTTTTTCTTGGAATCTGATATCAGTTTGATTCATTAACATGTATATTCTATTACTAATTAACTTAATTAGCAATTAAAGTACTGTTTAAAGGCATAAAAAAGTTATGTTTCAAGGCGATAAGCATCTGCTATCAACAGAACATAAATTTTTCTACTTAAGGGATCAACATATTTTGGTGATTCATATAAACTGGATGGATGGTCAGTTTTATAAAGTTACTAGCTGTTACCCGCGGCGTTGCCCGCATAATAGGTGATAAAACAATCCTATGTTTTAATCCATGTTATCTTCTATACTATAAGTGCGTTAAGAAGTAACAAACAAACATACCTACAAATTTTGCATTATATTAGTAGGATTTAAAATGCGTTACTAAAAGTGCTTTATAGTATTAACATTCATTTTCAATTTACAAAAGATCACCTTATTATCATTATTATTTTGAAGAAATATGTAATATAAATTTTAATGCCGATATGAATCAACCCATTCGCAAAAATACAACAGTTTGCAAAAAAGTGTAAACACATCTTTATTTTACTACGAAATACAGGTCACGGTATAAATACCGTTCGCAGCGATCAAACTATACTCATCTCTTTTTATCTAGATAGAAAAGAAAGAGACAGACTGAGGAAAACGTACGGAAAAATCGTAAACAGAGTTATCAGAACTAATCACTATATCTATATTCGAATTGATATGAACGACTAGGAAAGTTGTTGACAATTGACGCAACTTTTTAAAATTGATGAAAATGATATTTTTATTGATATTTAGTATGTACGTTTTTTCCTTTCTCGAGAGAAAAACGTGAAAACAACTAAAATTGACACAAGGACTACCAGGGTAACATAAAAATTGGGTCAAGGCGAGACATGGAAGGATCCTTTGAAGGAAAAAAGTGATAAACGACGTTAGAGAAAACTGTCTCTCGAATACGTCCAAAAAGGAAAATTTCACTAAAGAAAATTCGTTCCTGCAAATAAACAAAGATCTATTTAACCAAGATTACAATGGATTGCACTCACTAATCACAAATAGTATAAAATGGAGTCGCTTCCCGTGTCCATATGTCCTTATATAAGATTTGATCTTTAAAAGTTAGCAAAGCATTCTGATGCAGTTATCTTTAATAGATAGATTGATTCAAAAGAAAGGATTATGTATAAAAAAACCTTTTTCCTCGAGAAAGGTTAGCAGTGAGTGAAACCACTGGGCGGGCCGCTAGTATTAAGTATAAACATCATCAATAAAAGTTCCGAATTAAACTGAATTTTCAGCATTTGTAAGTAAATTTTAAGCTGCATATTTTCTATCAGCTGTTAAGTAAGGTTATGTTTCTGCCAAGAATGTACGCTTACTCATTCACACGCACACATAGATGAAGCTTGTTGAAACAATTTGTTTCGGCCGGAATCAACAAATTCACAGCTCATTCATTTAATAGTAGCAAAATGCAAATGGTGTGTGTTTGTAATAGACTTTGTTCTTCCTAATGCAGTACATCTAGATTTTCTTTGAATTTAATTCATAACTAAATATTGGCTCTCCAACAATCTCTATATGAATTACATAGCATACTCACAGTAAACGGGGTGTAAGGGACAACCCTCTGAATACTGATAGGGTGCATGCAGACCATGAAACTGAACAACTTTCCGTTACAAACATAAGACAGAAAACGACAAAAAACGACCTCCCATTCAAAATCACATACAACTGCCTGCATTTACTATAAGACTTTTTTTTTACGTTGCCTTTTTTTTTTATGAAAGTTGTTCAGTTTCATCGTCCGAATGCACTCTATCAGTATTCGGAGGGCGGTCACTTACACTCTGTATAATAATTGCAGGCAGCATAGTAACGAAAACAGAAACCAAACTTACTTTCGCATTCAATATGGATAAGATAAGAGGTTTTGCAAATGGTGTTACCTACATTTGTATGGGCATGTATGGGTACCTACAGGCGATAATTAATGCAAATGTATGGTGAATTATACTAAACACTGGGCGTTAGGGTTTGCGAAAACATTTGCACCGAGTTCAACAACTTCTTGTTGATTTGTGGTGTCAAACTTGTCAGAATTACTAAATACTAACAAACTGTGGCGGTACAAGTGGGAACTTGTCGTGCGCATGCGTCTGTCAGACGAAAGGAAATTCCGAAATCTGATCTTATTCCTATACAAATACAGCTACGGTCTGCAACGGATGCGTCTGTCAACTTGACAAGTGGGTGAACCGCTTTAATCACAATCTTTTAAAATGTTCTCACACAACACACACACAGATTCATGTAACTTGACATTAAAAAATAATTAGGATATCTATGAATTTTAGAACTGCGATAATTTCATCGTACTAATGTGTAACTCAGTTTAACACGATAGAGCTTCAAATAAGAAGGTACCTTAAAAAATCCATTATTTTCGTAATTTAACTTATTTTTTTTCAAGGATCACGTATGGAAAAAATGCATAATAATGTTAATGACGCATGAACTACTTATCATCACATACATAGCCTACCTATAGATCACATAATAATGAAAAACAAAATTCACTTGATATTGATTGTAATTTAGATTCTTGTATATCTGAAAGGTCATTGCCGATTTAAAATTCCCTCCGTGTCTGTGTTTAATAGGTTCCAGGTATCATGGGGAATAAACAAATACATAAAACTTTACATCTTATTTTATAGACAAAAAGAAGCTATTATTTATAGTTAGGTATAGTTAGTTTTTAGTTTTAAGTTGACATTTTGATTTTGTATAAAAAAAAAAGAAGCTATGAACAAGAGGTAGAGTCTGTGCGGAAAGAGAATAGGCCGGGAAATTGAGTATGAAAAATGTCATAGCAATCTATGAAAAAAATATTAGTTTGCTTTTTGCCCACGCCTATTCTCTTCTCTTCTATTCTTTTCTTCTTCCGTACATCTCTACACAGAAACGGAGAGAATTTTAAATCCACAATGACCTTTCAGATAAACTAGAATCTAAATAACAAACAATATGAAGTCGAATTTTGTGTGATATTGTTATGTGATCTATACGTAGGCTAGGTATGTGATGACACAAAGTAAGTATTGGCGGCTGCGCGCCGAATACAGAGAGCTTACTTCAAGCAAACGTCACGAAACGCTGTACAATTTGACACTCCGCCGTTTACAAGGAAAACCAAACCAATCCAAACACACTTGTAGTCGAGTGTCAACCGCGTTTGGTGCGGACGTGCAAAATGGCTTCACGCAAATATAAATAGGTTTATTCGTATACGATGTGATTTGTACAATGTTCTTATAATATTTTGTACCAAGTTAAATAATAACTTGCTTTCATAAAAGACCAAACAAGATTAATAACTCTAATCAGTATATTTTTTTATAATGTGATTTGAGTTTCTACTTAAATAAAGGCTAAAAACAACTTTTCATTTTTGATGTACATACATACACATGTCACGTCTATTATCCCTTGCGGGTAGGCAGAGCGTAAACGGCTGCAAAAACGGATATTTACGCCACGTCTGACAAAAATTTGAGGGTCATTGGGAAAATTGTGTATCGTCATAGCGACAGGTTGCTAGCCCAAAGCCTTAAATTGCAATACATACTTTTAAGTCCCTTAGATGCCTTTTACGACTCCCACGGAAAAGAAATGGGGTGATGCTCAGTCACAATAGCCCCAGTGCAGATGTCTACCTACTCGTCATTCCCCATTTCATAATACCATTCATGACGGCCGTTGTAGTGCAGTGGTAGTGCGACTGCCTGCGACGCAAAGGTTCCTGGTTCGATTCTCGGTGGGATACACTCACAAAATTTATATTTATCACTCTGTGAATTTGTTCCAAGTCTGGTTAGGACATTGCAGGGTGAACCAACTGATTGTCTGAAAATAAATGGTTCCGTGCTTCGGAGGGCACGTTAAACCAGCGGTCCCGGTTGCTGTCTATGATTACTTAGACGGTGGTTGTAACAGAACCATGTCAGAGGCCTACTAGTGGTAGTGAAAAACTCTGACACCAGGGTTCATCGGGTCGTTGGACGACTCGGTGTCCCATACAAAAAGAGATTTCATAATAATTGTGATATGTAGGTAGTATACTTAATGTAAATACAGGGAGTAACAGAAAGGGTATATCAATCCGAAAGAAGGTCAAATTGGGGATATGGGGAAAGTTGATCAGTTTCATGAGCACCTTTAGGCATGATATACCCTTACTGTAACTATCTGTATATTTGGGTACCTACTCCATTTAATAAAATCGGTAAGAAAACTGTGGCAGCCCTTGCCAAAAGCGGAAGTAATCGAAAAAAGGCCCGAGTGATCCTTCTGTACATTCTCTATTTTGTGGTGATGATAAGTAGTCCATGCGTCATTAACCTTATTATGCATTTTTATCATACGTGACTGTTGAAAAAAAAAGTAAAATGACGTAAGTGTGTCAAAGTGATAGCGCGAAAAATAGTTCTCGTAGAGAGTTTTATTATCAGACCAAAATGGAAAACATTGAAATTTGAAGAAATCTTGTTTTTGTATTTGTTGGATATTGAGATAAAATAGTAGTCAAACTGAAATATCAGTATCTCAATCAAAAATCCACTAAAAATGCAAATTCAAAAGCCAAAACCCAAATATCAAGTTTGGCCAAAACAAAACGCATTCGCGAACCGGTCGCGATGACGCACGGCAGCCATCTGATACATAAAACACACAAACATATAAATATGTATGTAACACACATAACATAAACATGTGATGCCAAAAACCTGTTGCAATCACAACACCCCCCTCCTTCCAAACGACGCTAACTTTCGTAAACAAGTTTTTTTTATAGGCCTTGTTTTTTTACGGTTTTTTTTGCATTAGCATGCACGGTTTTTGGCAAAACGACGACGATGATGAGCATTACTTACAGATTTTTTCGGAACCCGTTTGCTCACCCGTTTTCAAATTTAATGTCTTTTGGATTTTGAGCAGTAAAATATGAAATCTACAATATGAAACTCTACGTTTTTTGCGATAAAACTACGTTTCTAAACTGTTTGTGGAATACGTAACGGCCAAAACCATCCAACTGACACTCTACATTACTGAGACGATTTCATGTAGAGAAAAATTTGATTTAAATCCCGTGTGATGCCGGCTTAGAATAGCATCACCCCATTTCTTGCCCGTGGGTGTCGTAAGAAGCGACCAAGGGACTCGAAGGTGTGTATTGTAATTTTAGGCAATGAGCTGGCAACCTGTCACTATAGTGATACACAAGTATCTGATCAACCCTCAAACTTGTCAGACGTGGCGTAAATGACTGATTTTTACGGCCGTTTATGCCTGTGGATAAGTCCGGCTGAACGATCCCACTAAGCGGTGGAAGGCTCCGTAAGGGGCCGCCTGGCTCGCGACCACCATCCCACCGAAGTCTGGCGCCAAGTAGCTTGCTGCGTTCCGTCAGTGTGTGGAAGTGCCAGTGCCTTAACAGGCTTCTTCTGGGTGAGCTCGCTCCATCTTAGACTCTGTCTCTGTCCTATGACCTAGACTAGAGTCAAGAGCAAACCCATCATTAATAATATATATATATATGCATGCATGCAATGATTTAAAGCGAATGCTGAACTTTTCACAAGTGAGTTCTGACTACAAATGACTTTAATATCAGTATCTTAAACATTGTTCTGCATGTATGGCCACAAGGCGATCCTCATGACAACCGCTGGTTATGTCATCCGCCGGTTTGCCTACAAATTGACCGTCAAATACGACGTTTATGTCAAGAACACAATGTTCACAGAGCTATGAGAATTCCAGTCGACAAATGGTTCAAATTAAGCCATTACGGATCGTTAGTAAGACAGTATTAAGTTTAGGATAAAAAAATATAATTGTTAAACTGTTTACTTTGTGTAAACAAAGGTATGGGATAAAAATAATTATATAGAGTTTTCATGTGTGTTACAAATATAGGCGACAGATTGACAATTTGACACTTCATTGATACACGGTTTTTCTAGTACGGCCCTCAAATATTTGTCAGACGTGGCGATAGCGACCGCATTTTAAAGCCGTTAATGCTCTGCCTACCCCGCGAGGGATCAAGGCGTAATGCTTGTGAGTTTTGTGTATATTAAAACAGGCTGGATCGCGAAAATTCAAAAATAATCATTACCAACATAACAATAATTTTAAGTAGCTGTTTAGTCTAGCCTAGATAATGTTTTGTTTTGCAAAGTTATTGATTTTTGTGGATATGCCGGTAAATGTTATAAGACCGATATAGTCTTATGTAGATTTCTTTATTGGACACTAGATAACCGCCCAGCGGTTTCAACCACTGCCACTCATTTTCCTGTGGTAATAGTTGTTTTCCTGTGGTAAAGAGTAGCCTATGTGTTATTCCAGGTTATACTCTACCTGTGTTCCAAATTTCATCCATATTGGTCTAGCCGTTTGAGCATGAAGAGGTAACAAACATACATACCTACGCACATAAACTCTCAGATTTAAAATATTAGTACGGATTCTGAAAGTATTCATTGTGAATTCACATAGAAATAAAAATAATTCAAGTTTTGAATTTTGAATAAAATGACTTCTAGAAAATCTGAACTACACATGGTGCTATACGTATACGTGCCTACCCACTGCCTAGCCCTTGTGGCGTGATTTGTACCTATTGTTATTGATTGGGCATGACAGAGTTCTTTTTAAAGTACCTGATTGTTTTTATAAGGCCATGTTATTAATGATTGTGAACGTTTTATTGCATTTAAATGCATTAAGACTGACTCATTGATATGTCATGCTTTTAGTCCTGCTTTGTAATTTTTTTAGTAGATTCAAATCAAAACAATGATTCTCGATTAGAATTTGAAATATAATTTTTGCATTCAGTTTTCAATAAGGGTATTTTCTGCGATAATAAGGGGTTTGGGCTCATTTTCAGAAGCTGTGCCATAATGCCACCCAAAATCCAGTATAAAGATAAAGCAGTTTCCTCACTTGTTGGCCGTCGCGGCGTATTTTTCACGAGTCATTTTGATGCGTTTATCAAACGACTTGACAGATACAACCGTTACGCACCGTAGCCGTATTTGTGAATAAAAAATGAATTCGCAATTTCCTTTAGTCGGACAGACGCATGCGTTACGTTGCGTTAAAAATACGTAGCGACGGACGATAAGTGGGAGAACCGCATATGCGCACCTTTGAAACCGTTAATCAACTCCCCAGAAATAACGCAAATTTTACACGGCGTCAGTTAGAAATATAAGGAACCGTAGATGAAAAATACTTCCACTGAAAATATGACCGATCATTTTTTCTGATTGAGTCATCTGGTATGATGTCTGCAGTGGAGTGGTCTGCACTCGATATTCATGACACGGACAGAGGTGTCACAGTGTCGTGGTCATCGCAATTACATGCAGCCCTGAGTCCTGCAGAGGTCGCGAATCGACCTAGCCGCAGCTCTTATACAGCTGAACAGAAATATTGCTGCTTTAATACTACAGGCTGTTTCCAATGAAGTATGTTACTTTACAATGCAAAATTTTCGCTATGCGGCGAAATTTTTATTTTTATTTTTAATTTGAAGAAAAATACCTTAATAAAGGTTAAAATTAATTCAAATATAATGGATACCTACATTCAATTTAAAATTAATCTTATGCGAGTAGCAAGCGGAATTCCTGATCAATTAACCGTCAATACTTTTGATTTTGAGAGGCAATCTATAAATGTAGATAGTAAAAATGTTATTCAATATTTTATATATATATATATATTCCAGCTCTTATACAGCTTAACAGAATTATTGCTGCTTTAATACTACAGGCTGTTTCCAATGTAGTGATTATTATGTTACTTTACAATGCAAAAGTTTCGCTACATTGCGAAATTTTTGTTTTGAAGAATAAATACCTGAATAACAAGGTCAAGTTTAAAAGTAATTGATATAAACAATATAAAATTTATCATATACGGGTAGCAAGCGGAGTTCCCGATTAATTTACTGTCAATACTTTTGATTTTGCGCGACAATCTATAAATGAAGATAGTAGTAAGAATGTTATTAATTTTTTATTTATTATTTATTTGAACCAGATGTCAAAACTTTCGTAATTTTTATTATCTATGGCTATATTCGTGTTTAGCTGTAGATAATGCTACTATAATATATCATAATCAAGTTCTAGACATTATGTCTTTACATTACGATAGGATACAATTCTATAGGTTAAAATATTAATCAACAAAAAAAGCAGTAGACATGTATCGTTCAGATTTGTGAAGAATACGAGTAAATAAATAATATTAATGCCATGTTACTTAAATGTCCAAATTAACAGTTGAAGTTACGTAGCGACAATGCTAATTATTTAGAACTTCCTGATAATTTTCGATGTCATTTACTTCTACAACTAGTTTTGTTTACTTTCTTACTAATGAATCAGCATCTTGGATATAACTTAAATTAATAAGAAAATATCCAGGATAAATCACACAGCGCCATCTAGCCCCAAACTTAACAAACCTTGTACTATGGGAAATAGATAACTGATATTACTTATATTTTTTTTTGGTAAATAAATACATATTATACATAGAAAACACCCAGAATTATCACAAATATCTGAAAAATGAATTTACAAATATTTGTGTTGTGTGAGGAACAAACCCACGACCCTCGGCGTAACAGGCAGGGGTTATAATCCGCTACGCCATCGGGACAGTTAGACAGAAATTGATAGGTATTGATATACGGGGTGTAAACATGTAGACCATGAAAATGAACAACTTTTCCCTAGAAACATATGTAATATAAAAAATATTCGATCTTTCATACAAAATCACGATCAGCTGACTGAATTAACTATGGAAAGTCCTAAAAAAATAATATACTGTTTAATGGAGAATTGTTCGGTTACATGGTTTAAATGCACCATATCAGTATTTTTTTTTATTAATGATGGGTTTGCTCTTGACTCTAGTCTAGGTCATAGGACAGAGACAGAGTCTAAGATGTAGCGAGCTCACCCAGAAGAAGCCTGTTCTGTTCGGAGGACTGTTCCTTACACCCTGTATATCTGCTGAAGTTTTCACCGCTACGTGCCCTGCCAGTCCAGCGATAGCATCCTGTTGATAAGTTACCAGAGAGTCATTTGTCTTCCCGTGATGCTCGTCACGTTCGGCGCGATCCTTGGCCTACCTGACGCAGTCGGTGCGCCGATACCGCGCAAGGCCGCACCACCGACCAGCCTCGCCAGCGCGTACGCACACCGCATCCAAACTCGCGTGAATCACGACAATAAAGTTCATACGACAACAGAAGGTTAATGATTCAGCAGGACGAAAAGTAATAATACTCGTTTTTTGGACGTTGAAGGTTGAACTAAAGATTACGTGAACGATAGTAACATAACAGAGTGGTTTGCAGAACTGGTTTGTGGTATTTTGAAGTAAACATCGTTATTGCTCTGACAACTAGACGAGCTAGTTAGAGCAAATATCGATAAAACCAACGACGGAGATGACTCGGAAACAGGCCGCCATTGATCAATGCGCATTGTCACAGATCACAGTGAGGCAATCGATCAGGATGCGGCCGCGCGAACAATCGCACAGAAACATCCAATTACCGCAACTGGGCGCAAAAAACGCGGTCGTGCACGCCACCGCCTCCAATGCCATGGCGCAGATTACGATGAACGATCAACTTGGCTTAGGAAGGCATTTGATGACAAAATTTAAATCAACATTTAAAATATATCAATCGAGATATAAAACATTGTAATTTAAAGCTCTCTTGAGATATGTGATAAGTTAATACATTTTCGGATATAAAGTTTAGAATATAATAGCTTTAAAAGTTTTTGGGTAGCTGGACACTATATCTCGTCAAACCAAGTCAATATAATTATATAATCATCCTCTGGCAGAGGACCCTCTGCATACATTGTCTTTAAGTCCATATTTTAATATACATAAATTCCATAACATACACATTATTGAGTGAGTATGTGTCAGGTTCAACTATAATCGTTGCAACAAGTAATCCTTGACTCAGAGTACTATTATCTGGACACTTTGCTTAAGAACTTGACATCATTGACAGTATATATTTAAGTTGTTATGTCTTTTTGTTGTTGTTGCACTTGACTGAGTAAAAAAATGTCAAAAGCTCGAACACATAAACAAAACTTGCAGCACTAAGTGGGCAAATATTCCAAAACCATAGAACCTTCAGACAGAGACTAAAAAGTATAAGCTTGGATGAAAAACAACAACGATAAAAAAATATGTATGGCTAATCTTAAGTACTGTGTACTTATATTATGTCTAAGTAGACGCACAGGCTGAGAATCTATTTAATGAGGCTTTAATAACACGATACTCCATGTTATTAGTCTAGTTGAACTTGACTTGAAATTTTATGTCGATACAACGTGCACATGGAAACCAATGACTGCTTTAAATAGTTATTATGAACAACTTATTCCAAGAACATCTACAAGGCATCGTAAAAAATTACAATTCAATGCAACGATCACTTGGATGGAGCAACTTGAGCATTAAAATGTTTCCCACCATCTTAAATACTATTCCAAAAGTGTAATCAATAGTTTCTTGTTAAACATCTTTCAGACAATGATTCCCATGATACGAAATTCCTCGATCAAAGTTCGCAAAATGCACGTCTATATTTTTATATATCTACTACAAACTCAGATAATGGTTTATCAATGCGTCGACATAAACATAGTGTAGTAAACAAAAACAAGTGTCAAAGTCGGAGATAGGCGATACTCCCTGACCCACAAGGCCGTGTCGATCGTCTACTCGACACACTCCACCGCCCTGCAGTGTGAGAACAAAGCCATCATTAGCTCGTCAATCCAACTATAATGGTCTATTTACAGACACCTCTGTACTTGCTCACATTCCAAGGTTACTTGTAATCCTATTGATTCAGATAAATGACCGAGGTTAACTGTTGCACTATTTGACTGAGATCTCCCAATAATTCTTCTACATCTCAAGACCCTGTCGATTCTCACCACTCACTGCTGGGTCTATCCTTGTGTGATTTGTCAGTGGGGATCCAAGATGTAACTAGTTTGTTTCTAGTCTAGATCAAGCCTACTTCAATTTTAATGTAATCTGTCTTTGCACCATGATTTTAACCATCAAATTATCCTCTATTCCAGATTCGTGAAACCTGATGCAGTCGCGAAGCTGTGGGGAGAGCTGAAGCAGAATGAGAACATGACGTTTGAGAAATTCAGCCGCGCGATGCGCTACCACTACCGGCAGAATGTCCTCGTGTCCGTGCCCACGGCGCGCCTCGTCTACCAGTTCGGCAGCAAGGGCCCCGACTTCCGCACCGACAACCCCAACTTTGCCAAAGTCAAAACAGAACTAGAAAGCTACGATATTTACTCCTAGTTTTAATCTTGTAGGTTAATCTGTTGAAATCTCGCTCACGATGGTTGATGAATGTATGGAGGCGTAGCACGTGCTATGAGGATAGGGTAAAGATTAATAGATAGTTAATGTTTGAATCTGACTTGTTTCGACTTTTAGAACTTGAAGGGTGGTTCTGATTATGATTAGGATTATGATTGCAGTGTTCGTGCTATCGCTGGTTCCGGACCTAGAGTGGACGCTCATGACAAAGTGCCAAAAGACTAAATTCATTTGTTTAGAGAATATAGCATGAATTCATTAGTGTCAAATATTTTAGCTGCGTTTTGCTCATGTAAATGCTAACGAAAGTAACAGGGTCAAATTACGAATGTCAATGTTTTTGATTTGTGATACGGTAGAGAATGGAGCGATTGGAATAGGCGATAGTGTGAGCAGTAAAGGCTCAGGAGCACCGCTAGGTGTCGCTAGTGTAGTTCGTCGGCGTCGGCTGTAGTACGATGGTTGTCCGCATGTTCCGTGGCATGATCCGTCAATTAAAGGTTGTAAACCCCTGTTGAAGTGACCATATTATTTCTTAAGTATTTTTTTATTAATCGATATTACCCGCAACGAGATTCTCGTGGTATTACTACGAAGTTTTGATAAGATATTTTAAATGTTTTGATTGTTGTTACCAATTTGACGAGAGTGACCATTTGAAGAATAGTTGAAGATTTGAATACATTCCAATTTTATTTATGTTGATATCAGTAAGTTATTTTATAAGTTTTAAACTTAACTTAGGTAAGTTGAAGATGCCATACTGTCACAAGTATAAATTATGTACTTAATTACTGTTGTTCTAATTATTTCATGATCATTTTCATTTACTAGTTGTAGAATTTGTATTGTCTCGTCTTGAACAAAAGTTAAATTGTTATTTAAAAGTCTCATCTCAGTGTTAGTTAAATAATTATTGTTAAGGGAAATTGGCGCAAATTTAAATGTGCAATAAAAATGACAAGACGATGATCTGTAGGCCAAAGATTAGTTTCGAACAAAGTTGTATGATTACAATAAAATATAATTTTTTGACAAGTTTATTATAATGTAGGTTTAAGTTGGACTCTCAGGCAATTGCTGTGATGTAAGATAAATTTATGAATCATTGTTTTTCTCAATGCTTTATTTTAGTTTCTCTCTTATTATTTTTATTAAAAACAGATTTGAATAAGATTTCTTCTTTAGTTATTTAGTGTCATTTCATCACAAATTATTTTATTTAATCTACGTCGTTACCATTTATGTGCTTTTTTCTGAATAATATTTAGTACAAAGACTGTGTCTTACAATGCAACGATATTAATGAACAAAATAATATAAAAAAGTATATTTTGACCTACTTAGGTGGTGACTAGATTTTTTGATTCTTTGTTACCTAGGAATATTTATAATAATTCTAATATCCAAAGTGACCCTCAGTTTAACACCAACATAGATAATATTTTCTGCTCTTTTTTTCATTATTAACAAATCAACTTCATTTTGATTATAAAGTGTCAAATAAGCTAGTCACTACCTCTTTTAATGCCAAGAAAACCACTTAATACAACGTTTACATAAATATTAATCTTTAATATACGCACTTACACAAATTTTATTTTGGTACTTTTAGCACTTACAATTACTCATTTAAGGGACAAACATACACTGGTTGTTTATGCATATGTTAAGAATAACCAGTGAAGATGAATTTCTTAAATGGGTAGATTGATATGCCATTGAAATTTGAGTCGTCAATTTGATAATGAGAAAATTTTGAAAGATGTATGAAGTTATCCTTTAAGTCAATTTTATATTTCTACCATATTTATTTTGAAATATATACTTACATGGTGCATAATTTTCCAGTACAGTAATAGTTGGTAAGTGTTGAAATTGTTCTCTTCCTAAGATACTTTACTCGCAACTCTACAGATTGTCGTACAATGCCGGCTTCCTTACATGTTTCAGTAGACGGAAGTTCTTATTAGCACCAATGTATAGCGATGTTTTGTAGAGCTGCGACTGGAGTTACTTCGTAAAGTTACTTTCTAGATGTAAGGTTTTGTTGTAACGTGCAATTTGTGACGTCAACATGACGTCACAGGAACTATGTGAAATAACAAGAGAATTATACGATTTATGAATGTGAATCAAATGTTTGTTTTATTACTTTTAAACATAATACAGAAACTGCATTACGCAAGTGACGAACAATATCTAAAAATTTAAAAGGCGCCCTTAGTTCCCAAAACTAAGAAATTATTCTATATGCATCGTACTCATGGATTAAATTGATCAGTGAAATGAAATCTAGTGAAAAAAACAAATAAAATAGCATAATAATATATACCTGCAGTAACATGTTAATCCCGCACTACTGGTCCCAAAAAGTAAGTCCTTCTCTCATTCGCTGCGTTAGAAAGAAACAGACGATGACGACTCAGAACTGGTATCCCTAACATTTGTTTGATTATTTAAAATATATACAAATATTTAAAAAAGTAAGTCCAAACATTTATTATTCATTTAATTCAATTCAATTTAATGAGAAAGAAGAGTACACAGAATAAAATATGAAATTATTGATAAATTTGATAATAATCAAACCGTTCGGGGCCCGAAGTCTGCTAAATATAAATCGTTTCAGTCGTGTGTCAATTCTGCTTACAGTTTGAAGGATAGAAAATCACAGTGTCGTTGTAATGACAGTGGAGTGTCGCTGGCATTGCAAGGGTATAAATGAGAGAATCCGGCCCCAGTTTTGAAGTCTACAAAACGGACCAAAAACACGAATTTTGTAGTAATGTAGCATATAATTATCAAGAATAATTTACTAAGACGATATAAATTGGGACTAAGGGACTCGAGGGTGTGCATTGCAATTTTAGGCGATGGGCTGACAACCTGTCACTATAGCGATACACAATATTCCGAATAACCCTCAAACATTTGTCAGACGTGGTGTAAATGGCCGTTTTTGCGGCTGTTTATGCTCTGCCTACCCCGCAAGTGATTAAAGGCGTGATATGTGTATGTATGTATGTAATCATTACTAAGACGATATAAATTCGAGATAGATTAAGAAATGGGATTCAAACAAACTCCTTAACTCCAACTCTCCAATCCAACCTTGCGTTGTCAAAATATTATGACTATCTGTAACAAAATCTGTAACATAACATTATTTTCAAGTCTTCTGGCAACAAACATGCCATCTGTAGCGTGAAAATAGAACTCAACCTAATGTCATGCTACCGCCATCTTCTGGCACATAAAGTTACTGTTAAGGCACATCTGCATGGGTGCTTATACGAGGACGACAAATTGCGTAGAGTTTCAGTAATATCTCGACAGACCGCGCTATGCAATTAGGACTTTATAAAATAATTATGTTTTTACTCCCCAAACATAGTATTTTGTTTAACATTATAATTATAACAGATTATCACACGCTTTTATTTTTGGTTATCTTTGAATTTATACAGGTTGTAACGAAAACTACTCCGTTCCTTACAAGGTATGGCCAAGCAACTGAAAAACTTTCCGCAAGAAACATAGGTCGAAACACGAAAAAAAATTTAGACCTCCCATACAAAATGTAGCAGCCGACCAAGTGAGGTAAATTTTATTTTACATATTTCAGCCTATGTCTCCTGGGGAAAGATTTTCAGTTTCATGAGTTGGTTCATGCCTTAAAAGGAACGCAGTTCTTTGCCTTACACCCTGTATAAGAGCTATATAATTAATTCTTAGAAGCTTCATCTAAACCACTAGCCATACTCATAGAATCACAAAACTTGGTACTTGTCAGCAATACAATAATATCATAGTACAATTATGCTGGGCTGACGATGAAGATCAAAGGTGGGTGTTAGAACCCTTATATACCAACTGGTTAACAGTTTAGTTTGGGCTCTTTTATTCGTCGAAACAAATACTGTTTATTTCTCCCGATGATGAGGACCTGAAAGTTGAACCCGATAGCTGATGGAATCCTGGAAAACCAACTAATAAAGTCGTTGAATTGGGCTCATTAGGCACGTCTAAACAAATGCGGCTGGTAGCGACTAGATAGCGAAAACGAGAGATCGTGCCCTGTGGCGTACCCTGGGGGAGGCCTATGTCCAGCAGTGGACTGCAATAGTCTGTGCATTTGTCCACATTTTAAATTAAGTAGTGAATAAAACAAAAATATGCGTATTATATACAATTTTATTTTAAAAGTTTAACAATATGACTTACGAATAATAACTAGTATTATTACCATACACGGTACTTGCTATACAAGCATGTAATATAGTAGGACATAATAATATCACAAAACGTATCCACAAATCCCTGCGACTCATACATCAGCAACACATCGAATGATGATGGATAGATAGTTAGATTAAACGTTTATTGCTTATTTAACAACACACACATACATTCAACCGTAAAAAAAGAGTAAATACATTTCAAGAAAAAAATAAGGTAAATACTTACACACACAGATAAACGTTTCAGTGCAAGGAATGCCCAAAAGAGGGCAGCACTGGTTTTCAGCCATTGAACGTTGCGAGGTGTCTCTTTATATCGCGTTAGAATTAAATAGTTTAATGTGAAATAAAAAAGTGTGCGCGTGTGAATGACTTAAGGGATCTACCATACCAATACTCGAATTAATTCATTCATCTTTTCGTGTGGGACACTGATCTGACGAACGACCCAATGAACCCTGGTGACAGTTTTTTAACCGCCTACTACTAGGTACTAGTAGGCCTCTGGCATGGTTGTGTAACGACCGTGGTCTATGTGATCAAGATCATAGATATCAACCGGGATCAGAAATATAATAGCTAATATTTGTATGGTCTCTATAATGGATAAAATACGGAATGAGACTATCCACAAAAAATCCAAAGTAACGGTGTTTAATTTAGCGTTGCTATGCTGGGGTAGGTTAGGTATTGGTGACGGTCTGTGAATACGCCGCGATGCTCGCCCGCACGCATCGCTCTGGGCATATGTTGTCCCTTTCTCGCTCGCGGGTGGCGGCGTGCGCGCGGGCCGCCTGTAGGCGCCAGGCGGTGATTTCTGCACCGCAGTCAGTCACTCGAAAACCGTTCGGTTCGGACGTCGAGTATCGTGTTTGTGCGGATTTCCCGCCACGAGTTTTGTGATGCCGCGTGTAATGGACGATTCAATTTGAGATCGCGCGTGTTGATGCATCGTATTATTGCGTTTCTCCTGGGTTGTACTGGAATGCCAGGCTTAGTGATTGTTGGATGTCTCGACGTCTTCCACGTGAGCGTCGCGTTGAATAGGCATCAGGTGGCCATTTTGGCCCGCGTTTGTACGGCCCAAATTCGGGTTGGGTCACGCGTAATGACTAATATCAAAGTGAAATACGAACAGAAGCTGTGAGTGGTTTGCAGTGAATAACGCGCCAAGGCTGTAGTGGAATGCTGGGTGTCGATATCTTTTCCACCCAGCCCTGTAAGTACCCACGGAATTCCCCATTTGATCCATTCCCTGAACTTCCTTTCTCCGTTGGGTATTTTATGCATTTGGACCGGCACGTTGACTGTAAGTGGTAAACCTAGTTGTCTTAGTATGTCTTAGTGTGTTCCCTTTAGGCATATTTGTTGTACCATATCATTGTGACTCCTTAGTACGAATTGCGGATTTCGTGGGGTGATATAATTTGGAGGTACTTACTTAGAATCTAGTGCTAATACGTGTGACGTAACGCCAGATCGGCAGACGGTATTTACTACCGACTCGAGTTATGTAAAGGTTGGAACACATCATTTGCCAATTTCATTCAACTTAGTTAATTAGGTTAAATAGATTTAGGTTCACGTGTGATTCATAGTATGCGCTGATATATTGTGCAGCGTATGTTATTTAGCGCTGCGTAACGCAGCCATTGTCTGCCTCCAGTTGAACTCCTGGTATTTTGCTCGAAATTTACCTGTGTAAATCGCTTCCACTGCGCGAGTTTAGCTTGGAATTAGACAATTTTCGGTAGCAGAGCGTGGTTCAGAAAACCACTAGATTTAAGATTATTTTAGTATAAGATTTTTAATCTACCTACATAAAAAAAATATATTTATTGTGATTGTAGTGTGTGCCCTGTGTAGAATATCCTATCGGTAGGATCAGGGCCAATCAATTAGTGAATTGCTTGTTATTATCGTTGTGTTTACCCTGTGCGGATATCCTAACGGTAGGATCAGGGCCGATTGTTTATTATTGTTTTTTATTGTAAGGTTCGGTGTTACTTTGAGTTGGTACCATGGCTCCCACAATTAGACAGCTTCAGGCGAAAATTAGAGCGCACCTAATGTGGTTCGCGACTAAGCAGGCGATGGTCGGTCGCGGGGACCGAGAGGACGCACTCATCGCTTGTGCGCAACGGATTGACGAACGGGTCGCGGAGGTGTTGGATTGCCTCACTGGATGCGAGGAGTTATTTGATGGGACGCCTGATGAGGAGGCCAAACTTATGGTCCGGGCGAATGTGACCCAGTGCCTGGAGATGGGGCAGGAGATCCAGCAGGCGGCTGCTGTGATCACCAGGCGTAGGGCTGGGGAGCCGGACCCATCCCATGGTCCGCGGGGACCGGGGGTGCAAGTGCCCCTGCCGGCTGTGGCTATTCCGGTCTTCCACGGGGACTACACGGATTGGACCCGATTCCAGGATCTGTTTGACAGTGTGATTCATAACCGCACTGACTTGCAGCCGGCATATAAAATGGCACAATTGATGGCCAAGCTGCAAGGTGAGCCCCATGAGCTGGTAAAGCATCTACCAGTCGATGATGCAAGTTACGAGACGGCTCGCGGTTTGCTGATCGAGAGATACAGCAACAAACGTCTCATGATTGACCAACTCCTGGAACAGTGGCTCACCGTGCCGACCATCACACGAGGGACGGACCTCAGGGCCAAGGTCCTCAACCCTGTCTGCGTTGCAGTGAACGCTCTTGAGAGACAGGGGATGCCGGTGTCAGGCTATGATTATATCCTGGTCCACACGTTGTTGCGCCGCCTGCCGAGCGACATGGCCGCTCGTTTTGAACAGTCACACGGAGGTAAGACATCTGATTACCTCCCGACCTTCGAGGAGCTCAAGTCCTTCCTCGAGGCCGAGTGCAGGCGGGTAGATGCCCAATTTGGAGAGTCGCCTCACGCGGAGTCTGCGGCCGCTCGCCGCCCGGAACGGCCGGGTGCACAGGCGCGAGACGGTAAGAGTAGGCCACCCAGGCGATACAATGTCGCTAATTTGGAAACGAGGTGTGCCTACTGCAGAGAGGCGGGGCATCAGGTGACTGCGTGTGAGGAGTTCGCTGCACAGCGGGTGCAGAAACGTCGTGGTGTGGTGCAGCAACGGCGTTGGTGCTTTAGGTGTATGGGGCCGCATCAGGTGCGAGAGTGCCCATCAAGCACCAACTGCAGGTACTGCCAGGGTGCCCACCATAAGCTCCTATGCATGAACCGCAGCGGAGATTACGGAGGCAGAGCTGACGCGGGTCAGCGGACGGAGTCTGCCCTACCTAGACGGGAGCAACGCTCCCCACCCCCTCCAAGGAGGAGTCCTCTTCCACCAGGGTTTCAGGGACGAGGCCAGGGACATCAGCAGGTGATGCCCCCTTCACCACGCGCGAGACAGTCACCACCTCGGCAGCAGGTGCCGGGACAGGGTAGGTGGTCACAGGTCCAAGGTCAGGGGCACCCATTACAAGTACGTGATGCTACGGGCGGGTGCCAATACCAGGGCCAGTACATGCAGTACTCGGCGGGACTGAACAACATGGTGAGGTCTCATGACCCACGCATGCCTCTCCCCTTGGCTGAGCACCCGCGGCTACAGGCGCATCCACGGTACGCGCGCCTGCCGCAGGGTTACTATAGGCTGCCAGCCATGGCGTACAGGACCAGAGGTCCCTATCAGCAGGAGTGGGACCCACTCGAAGGTGTACGGAGAGAGGGGACCCCCCCGCAGGACGCGGACACTCCGCGCTTAGATTCCTGCTAGGTAATCGCCGCCTACACGCCAGCTTCGGCCCCCCGGCCAATTACGGTATTGTTGCCTACGGCAATGATTTGGGTATGGGGATACGGTGGCCGCAGCATACAGGTAAGAGCCTTGTTAGATACAGGGGCTCAGGGTTGTATTGTGTCTAGTAAGCTGGTGAGTAGGCTACGCTTAAATATAAGGCCCACAACGGATGGGGCTGTAGGTATTGGAGGTGTAGATGTGCCTGACGTTCGGGGTCAGGTGAACTTCGAGTTCACATTAGGTAATACAGGTACAGGGGTCAGCTATCATGCCTCAGCAGTGGTGCTGGATGAAGTGGTAGGGAAACTTCCTCAGGTTCGGTTACCGTCAACGGTACGAGGGTTAACCACAGACTTAGAGCTAGCTGATCCTGAATTTGATACTCCTGGTACGGTGGACGTTCTCCTCGGGTCAGACGTCCTCGGGAGATTCTGGTGTGGCAGAAAACGGGTACTTCAGCAAACTGGTTTAGTGGCCGTTGATACCACAGGGGGGTATGTTATTTTTGGCCCAGTTTGGAGACCTCAGGACCTACCAGAGGGCGATACGGTTCTCTATGGTAGTGTGTTGTCGGAGGTGCTGCAGAGGTTTTGGGAGTCTGAGGAGCCACCCACAGCGGATAGACGGAAGCCAGAGGATGACGAGTGCGAGCTGTTCTATCAGTACAACACTGCACGAAGTTCGTCAGGTAGGTTTGTTACCAGGCTGCCATTTCTCCCAAACCGCCCCTCCTTAGGTAGTTCGCGACAGATCGCGGAACGGAGACTACTGGCTATGGAGAGAAAGATGAAGCGAGATGCAGCACTTCGGCAGAAGTATATCGAATTCATGAGGGAGTACCTAGAGTTAGGCCACATGTCGGTGTCCAGCATAGATTGGAGGTGTGTCGAGCATTACTACATACCACACCTGGCTGTTTTGAAGTCACCGGAGGCGAAAATACGGGTAGTGTTTGACGGTTCTGCTCCTACATCGAATGGTGTGTCTGTGAACCAGTGCCTGCATGCGGGTCCCAAGTTGAACCGGGACATTGTGGACATCCTCACAGATTTTCGGTTGCACCAAGTAGCGTTCGTCGCAGACGTCAAAATGATGTTTCGCCAAACAATTATACACCCGGATGACCGTCGGTACCAGCTGATTTTGTGGCGTGAGAGCCCTGACGAGCCGATGGTCACTTATGAGCTCAACACGGTAACGTATGGTCTGAAGCCAAGTCCGTTTTTGGCAGTACGCACGCTGCGAGAGTTGGCCGCACAGGAAAGGGTAAGATTCCCTCGAGCCGCAGCAGTACTGGATCGCGACGTCTACGTGGATGACATCTGCACGGGTGCAGATAGCGTGCAACAAGCACTGCTACTACGAGACGAGCTGATCGCGATCATGGAATCAGGAGGTTATGAGTTGCGGAAATGGCTGTCCAGCTGTCCAGAGCTCCTGGCCGGGTTGCCAGGTGAGTTCCAGCAGGACCCGCACCTTTTCGAGAACCCGGACAATCCAAATACGTTGAGCATCCTAGGGGTGCAATATAGGCCAACGCATGATGTCTTTACGTATCAGATCGAGCCAGACCTTTTGCAGAAGACTTGGACGAAGCGTTCGGTATTATCGACGATCGCCAGAACTTTCGATCCTAACGGGTGGATCGCACCGGTGACGTTCATGGCGAAGTGCTTCTTGCAAAGGTTGTGGATAGCAAACTTGGGTTGGGACGACCAGCTCTCCGGAGAGCTGTTGAATGATTGGACCAAGTTTGTGACCACCTTACCAGGGATCGTACGCATCGCCATACCTCGCAAGTTGCTCCCATCGGTGGGATGTAAGGCTACCCTACATGGGTTTTGTGATGCCTCGGAGCGAGGGTACGCGGCAGCTGTCTATTTGCGGACAGTCAGTTCAACGGGAACTGTAGACGTGCGTCTAGTTATGGCCAAGAGTAAGGTGGCTCCGGTTAGGACAAGATGGACCATTCCAAAGTTGGAATTGGCGGGAGCAGCGCTTCTCACGCGCTTGCTACATTATGTCGCTAGTAATCTACGCGGTACCATCAATTTGGATGAAACGGTGTACGCATGGACCGACAGTAGGATAGTTCTGTGCTGGTTACAGACGTCGGTACATACTCTTGAGGTTTTCGTGGCAAATCGGGTGTCACAGATTAAAGGATCGGAAACTCCGTTGGTATGGAGACACGTACCGGGAGAACAGAACCCAGCGGACTGCGCCTCACGGGGATGTAGGGCCCCTGATTTGGTAGGTCACTCACTGTGGTGGGGACCTCAGTGGCTGACTGAGTCACCTGAGAGATGGCCATACAATGAGTGCGGGTCGCCGCTTGGGCCACCTGATCGAGGTTTGCGAGTGAACGTAGGGCAGATCGTACCTAAGCCTAGTGCGGCTTTCTTGCTGGAACGATACAGCTCCCTCGACAAACTTCTAGGGGTGACAGGTTGGATCAAACGGTTCGTGAACAACTGTAGAAAACCTCAAGCAGAACGGAACTTGGCACCTGTCCTCTCGCCTGCGGAGCGGAATGCGGCTCTAAGTATATTGGTTAGGGTCGTCCAGGCGGAACATTTTGAGGAAGAGGCCAGGCTGCTCAGGGATGGCCGTGGAAAGCTGAAGGGAGGTCTTGTGCGCCTCAACCCGTTCGTGGACGAGCATGGAATGCTCCGGGTTGGAGGTAGACTTCGGAACGCTAACCTGCCCTTTTCAGCACGGCATCCGCTGTTACTCCCAAAGAAGGGACCTTTGGTAGAACTTATAGTTAGGGATCGTCACCAGAAAAACTCGCATGCGGGCTGCAATGCACTTTTGGCTATTCTGCAGCGCGAGTTTTGGATCTTGTCTGGACGACGTACGGTACGGAGCATTGTGTTTCGGTGCTTGCCTTGCTATCGGTTGAAGGCAGCCACAATGCAACCTCAGATGGGAGACCTCCCACCGGACCGGGTGACGGAAGCCTGGACGTTTGCGGGTGTGGGAACGGACTTTGCGGGGCCTTTTATGGTAAAGGCATCACGCCTTCGCAACGCGAAGTCAATCAAGGCGTATTTGTGCGTGTTTGTGTGCCTAGCAACCAAGGCCGTCCACTTGGAACTCGTGGCCGACCTCACTACGGAGGCTTTCTTAGCAGCTTTAGATAGATTTGTGTCGCAAAGAGGGCGACCAGCGCTGATCAGGTCGGACTGTGGTACCAACTTTAAGGGCGCTGATCGATGTATGAAAGAAATTATAACGTTTTTATCGGAAAACGAGGAAGCTATCGGCACGAGCCTCTCCCGTCAGGGCATTAACTGGGTGTTCAATCCACCAGGATGCCCCCACTGGGGTGGTATATTTGAAGCGGTTGTAAAGTCCGCTAAGACGCATTTGATGCGCGTTATAGGTTTAACGATATTAACCTTTGAGGAGCTAGCGACCGTGTTTTGTAAAATTGAGGCCGTTCTCAATTCACGTCCTTTGTGTCCGCTTAGCTCAGATCCGAATGATCTGGAGGCCCTGACACCAGGGCATTTCTTAATTGGCCGACCACTTAACGCCTTGCCAGAGTACCCCTACACAGAGGTCAGTAGCAATCGTTTGACGCGTTATGAGTTGCTGCAGCAAATGTCTCAGAATTTTTGGAAGCGATGGTCGCTTGAGTATTTGCACATTCTGCAGCAACGCCTTAAGTGGACGGACAGAACTGAACCCCCTCGCATCGGAGATCTCGTTCTGGTTAAGGATGCCAACCTGCCGCCACTGCGATGGCGCAGAGGGCGCATTCTCAACTTGTTCCCAGGTAGTGATGGCACTCCTCGAGTCGCGACAGTTCAGGTAGGGGATTCAGTTCTTAAGCGAGCAATAGCAACGCTATCTCGTCTCCCCAGTAGTGAATAGGCCTAAGGGATTCGGCCTAGGGTGGGTGAATGTTTAATTTAGCGTTGCTATGCTGGGGTAGGTTAGGTATTGGTGACGGTCTGTGAATACGCCGCGATGCTCGCCCGCACGCATCGCTCTGGGCATATGTTGTCCCTTTCTCGCTCGCGGGTGGCGGCGTGCGCGCGGGCCGCCTGTAGGCGCCAGGCGGTGATTTCTGCACCGCAGTCAGTCACTCGAAAACCGTTCGGTTCGGACGTCGAGTATCGTGTTTGTGCGGATTTCCCGCCACGAGTTTTGTGATGCCGCGTGTAATGGACGATTCAATTTGAGATCGCGCGTGTTGATGCATCGTATTATTGCGTTTCTCCTGGGTTGTACTGGAATGCCAGGCTTAGTGATTGTTGGATGTCTCGACGTCTTCCACGTGAGCGTCGCGTTGAATAGGCATCAGGTGGCCATTTTGGCCCGCGTTTGTACGGCCCAAATTCGGGTTGGGTCACGCGTAATGACTAATATCAAAGTGAAATACGAACAGAAGCTGTGAGTGGTTTGCAGTGAATAACGCGCCAAGGCTGTAGTGGAATGCTGGGTGTCGATATCTTTTCCACCCAGCCCTGTAAGTACCCACGGAATTCCCCATTTGATCCATTCCCTGAACTTCCTTTCTCCGTTGGGTATTTTATGCATTTGGACCGGCACGTTGACTGTAAGTGGTAAACCTAGTTGTCTTAGTATGTCTTAGTGTGTTCCCTTTAGGCATATTTGTTGTACCATATCATTGTGACTCCTTAGTACGAATTGCGGATTTCGTGGGGTGATATAATTTGGAGGTACTTACTTAGAATCTAGTGCTAATACGTGTGACGTAACGCCAGATCGGCAGACGGTATTTACTACCGACTCGAGTTATGTAAAGGTTGGAACACATCATTTGCCAATTTCATTCAACTTAGTTAATTAGGTTAAATAGATTTAGGTTCACGTGTGATTCATAGTATGCGCTGATATATTGTGCAGCGTATGTTATTTAGCGCTGCGTAACGCAGCCATTGTCTGCCTCCAGTTGAACTCCTGGTATTTTGCTCGAAATTTACCTGTGTAAATCGCTTCCACTGCGCGAGTTTAGCTTGGAATTAGACAAACGGACAAAGTCTGGAAGTGTAGTAAACTGAAGTGGCAGTGGGCTGGGCACATCTCTCGTAGAACCGACGGACGGTGGAGTAAGCGGGTTCTTGAGAGGGGGCCACGCCTCACGCCTCCGGCCAGATGGACCGATGACTTAAAAAAGGCGGCTGGTAGCGACTGGATGCGAAAATGAAAGATCGTGCCCTATGGCGTACCCTGGGGGAGGCCTACGTTCAGCAGTGGACAGTGGACTGCAATGGGCTGATGTATGTATGTAACTGTATGGAAAACCAGTACATCTTCTGTCCTTTCAATGGTAGATTGGGTCGTTAGACGACTCGGTGTTCCACACGAAAATAATAATAAGAATGGTAGATTACTACAAACAAGATGTATGCAAAGGCAGCTTTCAGTGGTATTATCTAAAACATGTATTAAATCTACAATAATGTTACCTGTATTCTATACCCCATTTCATTATAATTATCAATTTCTTTAATTTCTGAAGTTTTTTCAGATTTAAATTTTCATTTTGGATCATACATAATAATCCCTTAAATGCAGTGATGTGCCGTTGATTACGTTTATGCTAAGATTATAATTAAATTATCAATCCCTTCGAAATACGAAAATGACGCGATTATAGTTTTTTTAATTCCTACGTTTTCTCAAAGAAGATTTTATATCGAATTTATGACATGTATATTATTATTATTATTAGAAAATGGCGAATACCATTATTACTTATTACAAATATAAATATTACATTACATATCGAAATTTTAGTCAGAAAATACAAATACAAACCAACCATAAAATAATATGATATTCTTTAAACAAGAATTAAATGCGACTCGAGCGGAATTCATAATTTACGTCGTTTAGTACTATGTGTATCTTGATTTGATTGATGAAATTGTTCGTTTCTTTATTTCCTGATATAGCACTTATACTGTCAATATTCACTAAGTGTCTCATCCTTACACAGTATTGAGATCATTCAACGCCTTCTAAGCTCTAGGTTTCATATTAAGCCAGTGGCCGCCCTGTATCTTGATGTTGAAGGTTTCTCTGTCCAGCTGTATCGGGAGGGCAGTGCGAGGACCTGGAGACACCTCCATGTGACGGAGTAGCTGGTACGCCATGATCTTCACCTCGCTCAGGGCGAAACGGGAGCCTGGAAGAAAGTTAGTTAGTAATCAAGAGGTGAAAGGTTTTGTAATCCGCCTGGCTGATGACTATATTCCTATCGGAGCTTTTTTATTAAGGATGGGTTTGCTCTTGACTCTAGTCTAGGTCATAGGACAGAGACAGAGTCTAAGATGGAGCGAGCTCACCCAGAAGAAGCCTGTTCACTCTTACTTTGAAGAGATTAGGGTTGTATGCGTTAGGAAACACAGACGCAGGTAGTGAGTTCCACTATTTAGCAGTGCGCATTATAAAATGATGACTGGAAGCGCTTAGACCGAATTGGTGGAATGGCAACCAGATATGTCTGGCGCCAAACAACGTGCTGTGTTTGTTGTTGTGTTGTCTAGGGACGCTTATTCCATTGTCTGCTTCAAGGTGAGCTCGCTTGATCTTTAACCAGTATGCTCCACCATCATCGTGCTGCACTTATCTCAATTCTTTTGATATTGACGGAAAAAGCCAGTACTAAAAAGCATGCTTGACGACAACCTTTTAAAGGAATGCGCCGGCAGTGCAGACGCATGCAGTTTTCTATGGTCTGACACTCTAAGTCGACATTTACGAATAGCCCTGAGTTGACAGGCAAGGAGTGGCAGTATTCTTAACAGCTAGTACACGGCCATTACCAGTACCTATGCTCGTTCATCTAATAAAATAGAACTAAATTAATACCTATGCAGTTCCTGGGTCCCAAGCCGAAAGGTGAGTAGGAAAAGGGCTTGATATTGTGCTTGTTCTCCTCGGAAAACCGCTCAGGGTCGAACTTTTCGGGGTCAGGGAAGTACTGAGGGTCGCGGTGGAGGGACCACGTCGGGATCTGCACACCCTCGCCTTTTTGGATCTGGAGATAAAAAATGTACGGGGTATAGAGAGATTTAATAAAACTATTGTATTGTATATAGATATATATGTATCTAGATGACATGCTATACATGGTGTAAAAAAATTTGCTGAGAATATTTTAAGGGGTGAACCAGTACGTGAAACTGATCAACTTTCCCCAGGGGACATAAGTCGAAATATGAAAAAAAATATTGGCCCTCCCATACAAATTATCCCGGCCGGGTAACACACTAAGTATGGGAGGGTCAATTAATTTTTTCATATTTCGACCTATGTTCCTTGGGGAAAGTTGTTCAGTTTCACGTACTGGTTCACCCCTCAAAATATTCTTAGCTAATTTTTTTACACCTTATATTATTGTTAGACTTAGCCTGATTAGGTTGAAAGAGTTTCTTGCGGATGAATGAAAATATTTTTCGTGTGTGTGCTCATAAAATACGCTTAGAACCCTATACGTCGTAGAAACTTATACGTCTTAGTTGACATCAAGAAACATAAAAGAGGACAATCCAATACTCATGAATGCTATTCTTTCAACAAATAGTGATTGCGATAAGATTTTGATAAGGCGTTTAAAATCTAAAACTTACAATATAATCTTTCGTCGCCATGTCATTCGGTTTGCCCAGGTTGTAGTCCTTGACACACACTCGGTCCAGGACAACGGCTGGGGGCCATTTACGCAGCACCTCTGCAAATAAGATAATTATATTATAATATTGAAATTATTTACCCACTTCGAAAGGAACTACGCAACGTTTACGTGATGTAGGTATAAAACTTTATACTGTAAAATCCGCGTCACAGAATAGATTCTGCAGACGCAGCACTGTCATCAAAATATGTATAGTCCAACAATCTTTTGCAATTGGGGTTGACTAGATTCATTTATATTTTGATAGCCTCCAACGGTAGCGCGAATGACTCTATAAACAATGCATACCTGATACAACCATATCCAAGTACGTCATCTGCTGAATACCGTTGTAGTCCAACTTCCCCTTAGTTTTGGCTTCCATTTCTCTGATCTCCGCAGCCAGTTTCTCCTGCACCTCAGGGTTGAGAGCCAGCTCAAACAGCAATAAAGTCATAGTTGATGATACTGTCTCAAAGCCAGCGATGAAGAATAGGACGGCTTGGGCGATCAGGTCGTCATCAGACCACGCTGGAAGTTCATTCATAGATTTAATAAGGTAAGTAGGAAGAACACACCGTGAAGCTTTTGTAGGATGATAAATCTGCTTTTTTAAGCTATTTTTATTCTGATTCTCCAGAGATAAGTGCTGAGAAGCCATTTATAATCATCACGTTGTTGGTTTAACGATTGAGCTGATAATATATCTGAGTCATTTTCAACAACTGCATATTTTTGTCAATTTCGGTGGATTTTTTAATTTTCTGCTTTTTTGATGTTTTTTGTAGCTGTATAGCAAACAATACTCATTTTGAATATAATATATTAACAGGGAAATATGTAACAATAGTATTTAGTGAGTTATTTGGGTCACCGAAATTGCCTTGTCACCGAAATTGAATTCATGCCACCGAAATTGGATTTGTGCCACCGAAGTTGCAATTGTGCCTCAGATCCTCCAATGCTGAAACCTGAAGGATCGCTGGCTTACTCTGCAAGTGAGAAAGCAAATTTGTTTGCGTCCCTGTTTACAAGCAACTCACGTCTAGACGCTGGCTCCAAGCAACCACCTACTGTACCTCGTTGCGATTCTTCGATGTCGGAGATCGCAGTACACACTAAAGAGGTTCGAGAGTATTGTGCAGTCTAGAAGTGAACAAAGCCAGCGGACCTGATGGCATACCAGCGAGAGTGTTAAGACTATGTGCGCCTAAACTGTCTCCTGTGCTGACACGCTTGTTCCGCCTCTCTCTAAAAGAAAAAACGGTGCCGGGGGCCTGGAAGCTTGCTAATGTGCAACCAGTTCCCAAAAAGGGCGACCGTGCTGACCCTGCCCATTACCGTCCAATTGCTGTTACCTCCACCCTATACAAAGTCATGGGGGTACTTAACAGGCAGTCTACTGGTGATCTTCTTGTGTATGTCACGCACTGCTGGGGCGAAACCATCGAGAAAAACGACGAAGCACTTGCCGTTTCACTCGATATCTCGAAGGCCTTTGACAGGGTCTGGCATGCAAGTTTGCTCAGTAAGCTTCCTGCTTATGGCATCCCAGCTGATTTTTGTACTTGGATTTCAGACTTCCTTAGTGAACGGTCCATCAGAGTAGTCGTTGATGGCTGCGCTCTGACCTTATGGCCATTGTTGCCGGAGTTCCTCAGGGGTCTGTTGACTTTGCAACTTTTTTCCTGCTGCACATCAATGACCTCCTTCAGCTTGGTATTGTTGGATACGCAGATGATAGTACCGTTTCAGAGAGATACTTGACAGGTGCAAGAATCTGTGGGGATGAACTACGTTTGTTAAGAAAGGTCATGGTAGAGCGAACAGATCTGACCTTAAGTCTTGTCTCCCAATGGAGCGACGACAATCTGGTCTCATTCAACGCCACCAAAAAACCAAAAAAGACAGGCGTGTCTTTTCACTGCAAAAAGGAGTCCTTTCGACTGGACACCTACTTTTCGGGGTACATCTGTCCCTGTCACTAACAGGCTTGAGCTTCTAGGCATGGAGTTGACATCAAATCTAAACTTCGCAAGACCATTGAGTACAAGGCTCAAACGGCGGCTAAGAAGCTGGGCATCCTGAATAGAGTGAAACGATACTTTACGCCTGGACAGCTTTTAACTCTTTAAAAAGCACAAGTCCGATCCTGCATGGAGTATTGCAATCAATTTTGGGATGGCTCAGCCAAATACCAACTTGCCACTCTTGACTCGGTGGAAAGCAGGGCCAAGAGGCTCATAGGCGGCAAAAAACTGGTGGACACCATGCTACATAGCCTGGCACATCGCCGCAAGGTTGCCTGCTTGTCGGTTTTTTACAGATTGTACTTCGGAGAGTGTGCTCAAGAGCTTCACAACCTTGTTCCACCAGGCTTTTGAACAGGCTTTTTCTGTGAGCTCGCTCCATCTTAGACTCTGACTCTGTCCTATGACCTAGACTAGAGTCAAGAGCAAACCCATCCTTAATAAAAAAAATACCTTGTTTGGCTGCTTACAAATGGAGGGCATTGTGTTGAAGATAGCCATAGACCCCGCTGTTATCGGCATCCGTCCACAACTGTTAGCACCTGCCGGTCGACAAATCAACAGATACCTGCGACTACAAATAGAAGCCACGTCTTCGGCTATCGCTGACGGGTGTCAATGACTGAGCAGGAGGACTTTGCGGGTGCGCCGGGCTAGAGCCACGACAGATCGCCGGGCTGGAAGGCCACGAGGGATCGCCGAGCTGGAGGACCTCGCGAGAGCGCCGGGCTAGAGGGCCACGAGGGATGGCCGGGCAGGAGGTCCTCGCGGGATCGCCGTGCAGGAAAGCCACGCGGGATCGCCGGGCTGGCTCAAAAATTCACTGCTGGACATGGGCCTCCCCCTATCAGGAGTATTGAGGATTATAGAGGATGGCTCTACACGCTCGGCTGGCGGATAGGCGAGCGCAGTACAAAATTTTGCATTCAGATGGAACGCTGTTGTCCATTCCCCTAAAAAAATTTACCCCTTAGTCTTCTTTTACGACGCAGATTTAAGTTTTTCTGAAATAACCGCATTTTTTTGTCAAACAAACGATCTAAAGCGACCGCATTTTACAGGCTTTTTCGATCTGTATACCCCGCAAGGAGTGAAAGCGTGATATTTCTAAATATCTTTGTAATTTGTATCAATTGAGCAAATTCGGTGGAGTTTTGCAATTTCGGTGGGCTTCTAGAAGCCATAAAAGCCACCGAAATGTGCCCACCGAAATTGCAAATAAGTTATTTATTTAAAAAATATACAAAAGTATCAAGGTTATTCCAGTTTGCAACTTATATCTCAAAAGTATACCTAAAGGCTATTTTAAGTGCATTACTGTAATATTTTTAAACCTTGAGGAAACATTTTAATCCCGAGCACCGGAATTGCAAAATTTTGTTCCGAGTAAACGGAAATAGTTTACTAACATTTTTGGCGGGAAGACGCAAGGAGGTAGTGCACAACAGTTCACACTGCGCGTGAGTGCTCGGCTGATCCTAGTGGGGAAGGGGTTTTAGGTCTGGATATACTCAACAGTGTGAGCAGGCAGCGTCGAAACAAAATTGCCACCGATATTGCTATTTTTGCTGGGACAAATCTATTTTTGACATAGTTCATAAACTTTTCGTCTAAAAATTCAATTTTTAATAATTTCTCGTAGGGTCACTAATCCTTAACATAATCAATATTAATTTTCCTTAATATGTTGGACATAATTTTCCTGAGAGATGAATATGTTGTGAAAAACGGATTGGGGACAAGCCACCGAACATTGAAATTCGACTTTTACTATTTTTTTCTAAAAACATAATAACTTTCTAAACATTATTTATATGGCTTCATATCAGAACAAGTGTCTTCTATTTTGGAAAAAAATATCATAGTCATATCTGCAAAGCGTCACCTCGTTTTCAGCGAGGACATGAAATATTTCCGCTTGAGAAATCCACTCATCTGATATTATCAGCACCATCCCTAATGAGCATATTTATGGATTTAATAGGTATAACCAAGTTAGGTATTTTTATTTAATAGTAGTTCCCCATTCTTTGCGGTCTAGTGCCACCGTCATCCACTCCTGTAAATGGGCGTCAAGATCGTCACGCCAACGTTTTCGGGGTCTACCTCTACGTCGGGACCCGTTTTGAGGAACCCATTGTTCGGTGACGATCTTTGCCCAACGATCCGGGTGCGTCTGACAAAGCTCAGTGGGATCAAGCAGGCTAATTATAAATAAATAAATAAAACTTGTTTCCCTTACTTCTATCCGACACATCTTTTTTCCCAAAGGTAGATTCCTCGACAGTTGCGAAACCAACATCAGTGTCTTGCACTTTTTCATCATGCGTTAGTTTTCCTGTAATCATAAGTACAAAATGATAAATTTCTCTTATTCTAATAAATTATACAGTCATGAAAATATGAAAATGTTTACTAATATTTTGCCTAGTTTTACTGATGGTGAATGATATTCTGAAACACATTTCCAAATACAATATTTTTATTTTTAAATAATAAATAAATACATCAGAAGTATACAAGAATCACTTTCAAAAGGCACGTTATTATTTAGAAAATATTAAACCAACTTGAAAAAGATGTAGAAAACCTTCGTTTTCATCATTGCACAATGTTTTGAATGTATTTACCTGAACTTTGCTTATGAGGGACACATACCTATATAATTATATCGGGTGAAATTTTACTAGTGACCGATAATGAAAACAGAGCACGGGCTGGTGATAAGAAACAACTTTCCCCAAGGAACATAGCTCGAAGTAAAACAAAAATATTTTGATAGCATAGTAAACCAAAAAGCTTGTCGGCTCTCTCTCTCTTTTCGTGTGGGACACCGAGTCGTCCAACAACCCGATGAACCCTGGTGTCAGAGTTTTTTCAACCGCCTACTACCACTAGTAGGCCTCTGACATGGTTGTGTTACGACCGCCGTCTAAGTAATCATCATAGACAGCAACCGGGACCGACGGCTTAACGTGCCCTCCGAATCACGGAACCATTTCTTTTCGGACAATCAGTTGGTTCAATCAGTAGCTTGTCGGCAATTTGGCATGGTAGGTTATTTTTTTTTTCATATTGCTTATGGACAGTTGTTTCTTGAGATTTTGCTGTCGGTCACTAGTAAAATTTTAACGTAAATAATATGAAAAGACTAGGGTCATGTTAAAGTAGCAGTTAAACTAGATCTCCAAACATCTAATCAATCAAAACAAAGTTGTAGTAATTTAAAACTGTTTGAATCTCTCGTGATGTTTGTGATTTAGCCGTCCATCATTTGGCCATGACGTGGTCATGACCTCACCAAATTGTAAGGTCATTCTAAAGACATCGTGTCAGTCACCCTTACCACTGTTTTTAGGGTTCCGTACCCAAAGGGTAATAACGGAAACCCTATTACTGAGGCTCGGCTGTCCGTCTGTCTGTCCGTCCATCCGTCCTACAGTTACGAGGCTGTATCTCCTGAACCGTTATACCTAGACAGTTGAAATTTTCACAGATTTTTCGAGAGAGAAATTTTTCTGTTGCCGCTATAACAACAAATACTAGAAATTAGAATAAAGTAACTATTTAAGGGGGCTCCCATACAAAAACTTGTTTTTTTGTTATAGATAATGGTACGGAACCCTTCGTGCGCGAGTCCGACTCGCACGTGGTCGGTTTTTTTCCCGACTACGGCGAGGGTTATGATTTTGACCTGTATGTATGCATGTAAAAACTAAAACCTTTGTTCCATCCTAACTTCTAAACTACTTTACAAAATTTTTGATGATTATTATTATAACCAGAGGCCCTAAGGCGCTTATAGAAATTGTAAGGGACAGCACTCCGAATACTTATAAAGTGCATTCAAACCATGAAACTGAACAAGTTCCCATTAGAAAATATTTTAGGAAACCTCAATTTTTCTTTGACTTTCCATAGTAATTGCAGTCAGCTGATCGTGATATTGTATGGGAGGTCAAATTCTGTTTGCAATTTCCTGACATATGTTTTTTGGGGAAAGTTGCTCAGTTTCATGGCCCGCATGCACCTATCAGTATTCGGAGTGCTGTTCCTTACACCCCGTGTAAGGTTCTAATTAATTCAGTGCAAATATTTTCAGGGTGAGCTGTACTTGTGAAATTGAACAACTTTTCTTAGTTATTATTTTTTCGAAATATGCAAATAAAAATTGGACTTCCAATACAAAGTGTCACATCGTTTAAACATCTTGGTATAGGAGGTCCAATATTTTTATTTCATACTTCGACCTATATTTTTTGGAAAAAAAAGTTTTTCGATTTAACGGGAAGAACTCGCCCTTAAAATATTTGCACTGAATTTAATAATACCTTAGGTAGGTATGTAATGGTATGATTAGATTAATATCAATTGCATTGCACAAAAGATCTTTTAGTTGATTTTGAAATTCTGATATGGGCTATTTGTTTGCCGTGTGATGTCGGCTTAGAATGGCATCACCCCATTTCTGTTCCGTGGGTATTGTAAGAGGCGACTAATGGGTCTCTCGCAATTTTAAGCGATGCGCTGACAACTTGTCTCTATGGCGATACACAATTTACTGAATGACCGTAAAATTTTTGGCAGACGTGGCGTAAGTGATCGCTTTTTACGGCTTTTAACGCTCTGCCAATCCCGCCAGGGACATAGGCGTGATGTTTGTATGTATGTATGTACAAAATACAATACTTACTTACTTACTTACCATACAAAGCATTTTAACGCATGTTTGCTCTGGTACATGTATATTCGCGCTTGTAAGGAAAATTATGTGTTATTTACTCAAAGCAATAGGTGAGTAAACAGGAAATGATTATAAAAAAATAATAAACCTGTTTTTAGCTATGCCAGCACAAGTTTTTTAAACGTATTTTGACTTGATTTATTTTACACTGTAATCAAAGTTGTAGTTTAAATAATTTTGATTCTATGTCCTTTATAATAAATCCTGAATTGCACTCAAATAATTAATTAGTTAGACCCGATTAAAAGAAGAAGAATCACAATAAAACAACTTTAACCCTTTCGCTCGTAAAAGGTCACATGTGATACAGATTTAAGTTGTGTTTATTTGGATTTTACAATTCTTAAATTCTAAATAATGACGTGTAGCACCTTATTTATCCGTGACTATGAGCTCTGTAAAAAGCTCGAAACGTAGGAATTGTAAAATCCAAAATAAACACAACTTAAATCCGTTTAAAATTGTTTTATTGTGATGACTACTAGTTGTGCAAACTCAAGAAAATATTAAGAAGAAGAATATTATCGTTAGATCGATGTTTGCCATCGAAACAGCCGTATTTTTGACGCATCCGTTTGTCAGAAGAAAGAGAATTTCGAATTTCCCATACATAAAACGGACAATGATAATTATTTCCCATACATACAATGGCACGCTGTAACGCTGCGATTTGACCAAGATGTTTGACAGATGCATCGGTCAGTCCGTTAAAATAGGTTAAAATGTGGGATTCGCCGACAGTTTTATGATCTTTGACACTTTTATCATTATCACACAAGGACAAAAAAATTGGTTGTTTTTCTTTACGTGTAATGTAATGATCTTATTCTTTTGATTGATTCTAAGAAATGCATAATTATAATTGCTTATTACACGACCGCCAAACCAATAAAAGGAGTGCAATGTTTTTGGAGTTCATGTATGTATGTATACAGGGTGTAAGGGACAGCCTTCCGAATAAAGATAGGGGAGTTACATGGTCTACATGCACCCTATCAGTATTCAGAGGGCGGTCCCTTACACCCCGTATAATATGCGCCCGTATGTGCAATTCTTTAAAGTGCTGCAACTCGTTAACCACTGAACAGATTCGAATGGGAATCGTATCGGATGAATCGCAGAAAGCAGTCGTGTTTTTAGTTTATTTATTTATTACATCCTCTTTGATGCATAACGCTGATGTCACATTGCCAACAAAAAAATATTGCCAACACAGAGATCATAACTTACTAATGACCTTGCTCTTGATTTTAAATATACATACATAATATTACGCTTTGTAAGCAGAGTGTAAACGGCCGAACGAACATTGACGCCACGTCTGACAAACATTTGAAGGTCACTTAGAAAATCGTGTATCACTAGATACAGGTTGTTAGCCAATGACCAAAAATTGCAATACGCATGTCACCTTAGAGTCTCTTTAGTTGTCTTATAAAATGGGGTGATGCAATTCTAAGTCACACGGCAGAAAATTGTATTTCGCAAGTACATATTCTTCAGAATTAACTCAAAGATAACAATTTTGTGCAAAGAAATTGATATTAAATATACCTCTATAAAGGATACTTTTAAGGCGAGTGTACTCGTGAACGACCTCGACAGTGGCGCCACTTCACAAAAAAAAGTTTTCTCTTGATACAAACAATCTATCAAAATATCCGTTGTCCAAGTTTTTAGTATTATCCTTAAGAAAAATTTGAACCTGCAAACTCAATGAAATATTCGCTGAAATTAAAGTTATGGCAATTATATAATATATTTATAATTATATAATACCAAAAGTATCCGTTTTTAGGCTTTTTTCCCATAACTTTAATTGCAACGAATTGAGTTTGCTGGTTCTAATACAAACAATTTGGGCAACGGATGTTCTGATAGATTGTTTGTACAAAGAAAAAACTTTTTTTGTGAAGTGGCGCCACTGTCTAGGTCGTTGACGGCTACACTCGCCTTAAATTCAATGCAAACGTTTTTAGGGTGAATTCTACTCTTAAAACTGAACAACTTTTCCACACGGCAAAATATGCTTACCTTTTTTGGCCTCCATCAGTAGATGTATCATGTCAGGCCGATGAATGTTATGTTTCTCTCTCTCACTCATCGTAGAGATCACTATGTCCCTGAAGAAGTTCTGCGACTCTTCAGCAAACAGTTTGAAATTCAGCCTCTGGAATTAAAATGTTTGCGAGTGAAAGAAATGGAAGACGAAACAGGCAGATTTGTGTAATGCAATTTTTACACGACTGCCCGACCAAAAAGGAGTATTATAGTTTTAGAGTTCATTTATGTGTGTATGTATGTAAACTTGTATGTATGTGTATATGTGCGATTCTTTAAAGGACTGAAACTCGTTAATCAATGAACATATTTTGATGGAAATCTTATCGGAAGAATCCTTATATAAGGTGTAAAAAAATTAGCTGAGAATATTTTAAGGGGTGAACCAGTACGTGAAACTGAATAACTTTCCCCAAGGAACATAGGTCGAAATATGAAAAAATTATTTGGCCCTCCCATACTTAGTGTGTTACCCGGGCGGGATAATTTGTAGAAATGGGGTGATGCTATTCTAAGCTGAGAGATGATGCATTGAAATTTCACAAATATCGGGTACACTTACAGCAACCAGCCAAGGGAAGGCAGAAGCCACGAAGAAGAGAAGAAGCTGCTTAAACTTGAAGGTAGACGCGATGAGGCCCTGCGTGTAGAACTGGTTGTTCCTTTCACTATGGGAGTCCACCTTCAGACCGAAGGCGCAGGTAGCGATGACGTCACAGGCGAAACGGGTCGTCAAGTCCTTTACGTCCACTTCTAGGTATTCAGCTGGAAAAAAAACTACAGTTTATTTTTCTGGAAATAATACCGTTTTGTAGATAGCTTTCTAATAACACCTTCCTATACACACACATACACATATCACGCCCATAATCTTTTTAAGTTTTTTATTGCACTTGCTTTCTTTTCTATTCTATTCTATTCTATCCCTTGCTGGGTACATGATGCTCAAATACTAACTCAATTTAATTATTTACAGAAATAATTGTGATTGAAATGGACGTTTATGTGAAGAATTTAAATAATCATTCGTAAAATATGATTTGCGTACTGCTTGTCATTCTATGTCTTAAAAAGATACTTACAGCCACTTTCCTTTATGGTATTTTTAAGGTTCAGCATCATCTGATCTCCTACGTCCATCATGAAGGGGACCATCAGTTTCATCTTGGAGCTGGTGAATGCAGGGCTCAAGGTGGACCGCATGTCCTTCCATTCTTGACCTGTAAGACGCCATTTTGAAATTAATACGGAAAAGAATGACTCCAGAATTGTCTGTCAAACGTGGCGTAAGTGTTCGTTTCTTGTGCCAGTTTACGCTCTGCCTAACCCACAAGGGATATCATCGTGATATACTTATGTATAAATGTAGAATGAATTAAACGATACATACAATAGGTATATTAGTTTTCTTAAAACAGGACTTATGTCCTCCATAAAAGCAGATTAACATTTCAGAGGTACTTGCTCATTTCTTATCAAAACAAATCCTGGACATTTCACACAGCCATTCTTTTCATCATCTAGCCCTAAATTAAGCACAGCTTGTAAATAGCTGATATTATTGCTTGTATACTTTTCTTTGCAAGTTAATACATACTGTATATTAGAAATCGCCCGGACCATACACAAATATCACAAATATTTGTGTCTTGTGGGGATCGAACTAACGAGCCTCGTCGTAGTAAGCGGGGGGTACTATCCGCTATATGCCATCGGGCCAGAATTTTTTATAATTTTAGCAACTAACACTAACACTGTTATGCCAAAATATTTTTTAGAATAACATACAATCAATGTGGTTTACACGTGCCATGTATAACAACACAAAATAATTATGCTAGATGGGCACTAGATAGCGGCGAATTACGTTGCACTCTTGTTGTTGTTTGATTTGAACCGGTTTTTCTGGTTTAACTGGTCCCTGAACAGGTCGTGAGTATCAAGGTAAGGCTATCCAATATCTACTAAAAGCCATGATAATGTCCACAGCGGGATGGCAGCATGATTTTGGTACGACTGCTTCCAAAACGGCTGGTCACATCACAAATCCTAACAAGGTCGTTGGACCACCTACGACGTGCTTACCGTTACATAAGGGGTGTAAGGGACAGCCCTCCGTATACTGATAGGGTGCATTCAGACCATGAAACTGAAAATTTTTCCCCTAGAAACATTTAGCGCTGTATATTATGTATCACCAATCACAACTACTGCATGCTAGTCTGCATGTTAATATCAATACCGTGCAAAAAGAAGAGATTTCTCGCGAACAAGGGATTGGTTTCCTCGTTCAGGAAGTCTCGGTGATCCTCAAAGTGCTCGAAGTCCTTGATGGTGATCTTCTTGACGAGCTCCAGGTCTCTCACCATCAGCACGGGCTTGACGAACTCGAATCTGCCCACGAACCTAGAGAAAACCAGGCAACATATAGGATATATAGGAAAAGTTTTAGTCCTCGTGTGTTTAAGATTTAGTTTATTATATATGGGCTTTTTTGCCTGAAATAGGGTTTATTGTATAGTTTATTTAAGTTTATTTGTTTTGTATAGTATAGTAGATTTCATTATAAAATTATAGTAATGTCGGCTATACATTTACCTGAGATACAGGAATTATCATTCTTAGTTCAGGAAATGGACAAGCCACATTACTATTTTGTATAAGTGTACCTATTTCTAATTAAGTTTATTAATAAAGAATTATCTTATCTTATCTTAAGAATTACTCGGTTACTCCACCGACAAGAGCAGAGAGCTTTTAAATATAAGAAGAGAGAGAGAGAGAAAGAGAGTTTTAAAATAGCCTGACTCTATTTCTACCAGTTATTGGTAGAAATAGTTTCTACCATTTTCTTTCTTTCTTTCTTTCTTTCTATTGTCGTAAAAAGCGAGTAAATATGAACGCAGCAGGGAACACTTTCATTCAAATTTGCTCAACAGTAGACTGTTCTGAGCTAAATTCAGAACTGAAAACTCAAACTAAAACTGAGTTTGCAAAGTAATTTTGTGACATCTACACTCAGCACATACGTCCCTTAGTCATGAGGCTACGACGCAATAGAACACTATATTATGAAGAGGAAAGATTTGATTGTTTGTTAGAATTCAATAGGCTCCGAAACTACTCGACGGATAAAAAAAACATCTTAGGTACCCTTTTTATAGCGTAACATTCAGTAACTACTAAAAATAGTAACTACTTCACAAAAAAAAGTTTTCTCTTTATACAAACAATATATTAGAATATCCGTTGCCCATGTTTTTAGTATTATCCTTAAGTAAAATAAGAACCTGCTAACTCAACGAAATATTCGCTGCAATTAAAGTTATGGAAAAAAGTACCTAAAAACGGCCACTTTAACTTTAATTACAGCGAATATTTCATTGAGTTTGCGGGTTTTAATGTTACTAAAAACTTGGGCAACGGATATTCTGATAGATTGTTTGTAAAAACAGAAAATATTTTTGTTGTGAAGTGGCGCCACTGTCAAGGTCGTTCACGGGTACACTCGCCTTAAATTACTGCGGAAAATTTTTGATGCAAAATTTCAAATTTCTGCGGTCAGCAAATATCGACGTAGTTAACTACTGTCAATCATAGGTGGAGTCAGACCTTGAATATTGTTTCTTTTGAAGTTTTATATACTTTAAAAAATATATACATTTTGTTTTTACTTGTCGAATACCTACAGAACAAAACAAGTTTTCGTTCATTAGTTCACATAAAGCGGATTTCTCACTTATCGTCCGTCGCACCGTAACGCATACGTCTGTCTGACGAAAGAAAATTGCGAATTCCGATCTTATTTTCATACAAATACGGCTACGCTATCAAACGAATTGACAGACGAATGTGTTACGATGATTCATAAATAAATAAAAGCTTTTAAAAAGCAGCGACGGACTACAGTGTGAGATCCGGCTAACCAGGCTGTCTAAAAACTCTGACACCGGTTCATCAGACTTAGTTCCCGCTCTATATCAGAATAAAAATGTGAGACATAACTTTGAGAAAAAGCGGATTGAACTCATCGGCAGACAAGACGTGCAAGCATGTAGCGGCACTCAATCGGAGGAAGGCTGCTCCGAATACGTATAATGATATCGATCAGATTTTTTTCATAATTTATCCGTACCATTATAATAAATCTGAGAGTTTGTGTGTGTGTGTATTTGTTACCTCTTCACGCTCAAACGGCATGACCGATTTGGATGAAATTTGGAACACAGGTAGAGTATAACCCGGAATAACACACAGGCCACTTTTTACCGCGGGAAAACAACTATTAGCACGGGAAAATGAGTGGCAGTGGGTGAAACCACTGGGCGGAAATCCAGTTGTAAATATTTCACAATTGGGTTTACCTTTCTTCAGGATATTTGAAGTAAGAACGATTGATGGCGTCAACGAAGTGCTCTCTACGCAGAATGATGCGCAACATGGAGCCGAACGGAGGGATCAGCTTGTCATTCTTCACTCCATTCTTCGAGAACTTGGAGTAAACGTGCCTCAGATGCAGCACCAGCGCCGCCAGGGCAGCGACACCCCATATCACCCACAGCCACATTATCTAGAAGACAAAATTTGATTACCCATACGTACACGCTCATATCCCTTGCAGCGTAGACAGAGCGTAAACGGCCGTAAAAATGGTTATTTACGTCACGTCTGATAAAAATTTGGGGGTCATTAAAATAATTGTGACAGGTTTTAAGCCCATTGCCTTAACTTGCAATACACAAGTAACCCTCAATTCCCGTAGTCACCTATTACGACACCATCGGGAAAGAAATGGAAAAAGTCAATAGTAAAATTTCACATTTTAAGTAACTCATTCTAAAATTTTAATTAATTGTACCTACGCTGAGATAATAATAAAACTGAAAGATCTAATTAATTGTAATACTTTTTGTTACTTTAACTATCGGTAGAAAAATAAAAAGTAAATATTAATTTAAACTGATGATGACAATGATATCATAATTGTTTACGTGTCTACGTTCAAGTTCATTTGAATCAAAACATTAATAAAAAGTTACTTACCTACTTTTTGTAGTAGGATTCGGCGCCAAAACAAACTTATGTTAATGATGTAACGTGTGTAAAAAACTGGTCACAACACAGCGCACTGTTGCGTATAAAACTGGATATCAGATTCCGGACGACCGTCCTGTGGCAACACGCGTATACAACTGAATTAGTCAGACCAATCGTCGAACATAATACATACTAAGGTGTAAAAGGATATAATGGGTGTTTTGCGTATGATGACTGACTGCAGACTCAACTTGCATCACATTAAAATCAGCGGATGCAAGATTTTTACGCAACTTGAAAAAATCTGTGAATTTGTAATTATCTTATTATATGTTTCCTGTGTCCAGAGGTTTTATGTTTGGTAGCAATTCAGGCATATTTTTTGTGTGATAGAGTATGTTGGTTTTGTCGTTCTTTCCAATCACCCTCATGCTATCATTACTACATTAGAATAACGCCGCCTTTTTGTACTATAACGCTAAATGATTTTTCACCATTTTAACATGTGTGTTTTGAGTCATAAAAATAATAACTTAATTTAAAATAAAAACTTAATTCAAAATAAATTATTGAGCTAATGTACAACCTACCCCAGATACCTAGTTTCCAGAAGTAGGTACTTAACTGTCACATATACACTGTGTATTTCATAAGCGGGCACAACACGGCATTGATTGACCTTGATTTATCTAATTATTTTTATAAACGATTATTACCTACCAACGAATTTCTTAATTATAAAAAAACAATATATGAATATTTAACGCAAAGCCTTTATCGTACATTGGCTACGTTTTTGTTTTGTAGAGATTTCCTTTAGGGGAACTCCGGCCAAGAAGAACAATAAAGATTGATCTACAATCTCATAATTTCGATTAATATGATAGATAATGTGCAAAATATTAGTAATCATTATATCTTATGTTTTGGTATTAAACTTCATGTAAGATATAAGTAATATAATTTCATAATAATTGGTAAACTAAAAGGAGAGGAAAACATGCAAAATTTAAAAAAATACAATTATCTACCTGTCGAAATCGTTGCAAAACTTTGAGAAATGTAAAGTTTTTATTTTTAGGTTTCATTTCATTTGTCCTTTTTTTCTGAAGATGAGAGAATTGACATAAGGTGCAGAACCGGTTCAGGTATTATTTTTTATACGGCAATTTTACAAGTTGTAAAAACAAATTACCCGTAAGTGTTTTAAAATTTAGTATACATTATACGGATTTTTATTATTATTCGGACTAATTCAATCGCCGAATTGAAGATAGTATGAGACTTGTCAATTTGCGAGGTAAATTTTTAATTCAATTATTAACTTAATCTAAAATATCGCGTCTTTCCAAAAAATACAAGTGTGTTTCGACACGATAGTCGCTGATGTATGATGGTTTAAAAACGATTTTAAAGACTACGAAGAGATGTTTGTGATAACAATTTTGTCTTTTATAGTACATTTTTATAATTAAAATATCCTCTATCACCACGTTTCTTCTTATTTACATGTCCAATATCTGTCACAGGAAACACAGGAAGTTCTTTGATAAGATTTATTTATATTTATTCACAAATTCAATATTTGATGATGGACACAATTTCTTTGATTGTGATAAAATCTTGCGCATAGTAACAATGAAAGGCTGAAAAGTAATTAATTTGATGAATTTATGAATTAAATGAATTACTTACAAATTATTTAGAAACTATGACATTAATAAAAACATTCAAGTAATTTTCCATTATCAATAAAAATAAAGACAGAAATTTAACTAGTGATAAGAAACAAATTTCCCCAAAGAACAGGTCAAAGTAAGACAAACATATTTTGAGCTTCCATAGTAAATAGTGACTTGCATTTGTATGGGAGGCTTTTTTAAAAATATATATTTTGTCCTATTTTACTAGCGGAAAGTTGTTCCTTATCTTATCACCAGCCTGATCTGACTTTTCGTTATCAGTTACTAGAGAATTTCACCATTTATAATATCTAACATGCATTAAAGAAACATGATACATTATTCATGTGTAAGTATTTATTTTGTGTAATGTTTAATTTGTATAAATAATAATTCTGATAACATTTTATTGTATCAGTTTTCAGAGTTTGTTTTCTTTTAGTTATATTTTTTATTTTATTCGTTATTTGCCTATTTGCCTCAAAATGTTAAATCTCTCTCACAACATATGGGTTGGCCGTTGGCTGGGAGAGGTCTCTTGTTAAAAGGTAAGCTCGCCTTTGCGACAAACTTTTTTCTTATGTACTTTATCCAATAAAGAATATAATACTATTAAAGATTACATTATTTACAACTAATTAAAAGAAGCGACGTGAAGTTCAGATGATGATTTATTCTCTGACCCTCAGTCTGAGCCAGTGTCCACCCTTTATCCTCACGTTGAAGGTGGAGGTGTCCAGCTTTGCCGGAATGGTGGTGCGAGGACCTGGAGTCACCTCCATGTGGCGCAGCAGCTGGAACGCCATGATTTTCACCTCGCAAAGGGCAAATCGCGAACCTGAACAAAGGCAAAATAAGAAAAGCTAATAAAAGATAAATTAATCTAAGAAATAAGTAGCAGCATGACCTGTTTATGCAAAATAATGTGCACTGCGCTCTTTAACCCGCCTTCCAACCATTGTAAGTATAGCAAATACCCTCAATGGGAAATGGCGAGCAGTAAAATGTAGTGGTTGTTGGTGAATATAATTGTGATAAAGAAATTATAATTATATTTTTTCTTACTATTAATGAACATCATTATCCTCATTATAATAACAATAGTTTTACCAATGCAGTTTCTGGGCCCGAGTCCAAAAGGGTTGTATGTGAAGGGCTTGATGTTACGCTTATTCTCATCTGAAAACCGCTCGGGGTCAAACTTCTCGGGGTCAGGGAAGTACTGAGGATCGTGGTGGATTGACCAAACTGGGACTTGTATGCCCTCGCCTTCCCGCATCTATAAATGTAAGAAATTCTGTTGTTTTTTTTTTTATTAATGATGGGTTTGCTCTTGACTCTAGTCTAGGTCATAGGACAGAGACAGAGTCTAAGATGGAGCGAGCTCACCCAGAAGAAGCCTGTTCACTCTTACTTTGAAGAGATTAGGGTTGTATGTGTTCATCAAGGTTCATCACAGAAAACTATATCAAGACGAACAAACGAAAAACGATAAACCAGAAAGAAGAAAATTTTGACAAATGCTTAAAAAAAACTAGGTCACGAAATAGGCTATAACTGTATTATAAAAATTACATACGATATAATCTTCAGTCGCAGTATCATTTGGTTTCCCTAAGTTGTAGTCCTTGATGCATAGACGATCTATTGCACTTGCAGGTGGCCACATCCTTAACAGTTCTGAAAAGATGAAACTAACCATGATTAACTAGTATATTCAACTGATTTCTGCTCACAATAGCAAATTTCTAAAGATACTTAAATTTTAAGTCTTTACCGTACACATGTTAAGAAGGATAAACTATGGCACATCTTAACCTTTGCCTGTTTGACCGAAAACTGTTTCCAAATTTCTCTAAATTACAGCTACTTTTATTTTTACCGTACCTGAGACTACCATGTCCATGTAAGTCATCTGTTGAATGGTAGTAAAGTCAAATTGCCCCTGATTCTTTGCATCAGTTTGTCTGATTTCTTCCACCAGCCTCTCCTGCACGTGAGGGTTGACAGCCAGCTCGTGAAGAAGAAACGACATCGCTGTTGAAACAGTCTCGAAACCAGCAATGAAGAAGATAACGGCCTGGGCTATTAAATCGTCGTCTGTCCATTCTGAAAATATTCTTTGGTCCATTGGGCATTTCTTTAATTCAAACAAGATAAGAAGACATACATGTTTGTAAGGACTCGAACAACTTATTGACAACTACCTAAAGGGTTTGTCAAGATTGTAGAAATCACGAATTATAACAACCTCTAGTAGTTTGTTTTCTTCCGATCTCAGATTCTTGAACAGTAGCAAATCCAGCATCATCAGCGTCTTGTATTTTCTCTTCACGGGATAGTTTTCCTGTAAAATCATAGCATTTTTTGAATAGCTAAGTACAATGAATATATATTCGGTAATTTATTTTAGCGTGTTGGCTGTGACCAATACTCGCTGCTTCTATCATTTGGTTTCCGTGCATTGACGTCTACTGCCAACTGGAAGCACCTTAAGGAATTCTCCTTCCTATGCAAGCATTTACCTTTTTTAGCCTCCATAAGAAGGTGGATCATATCAGGACGGAAGATATTCTGCTTCTCTCGTTCCTGCATATTTGAGAGAACTAGATTTCTGAAGAAGTTTTGAGAGTCCTCTTCAAGCATACTTAACTTCATACGCTAGAAAAAGTAAAGTACTATTAAAATAATTTCATCCTTTAGACGTATAAATTATTTGTTTATAAAATTTTTTGAGTTTGCACAACTATTACTCATCACAATAAAAAAAAATTAAACGGATTTAATTTAAGTTGTATAGGAATCCAAAATAAACACAAATTAAATCCGTGTTTTATTGTGATGATTATTTGTTTATGTTAGAGGTACAGAAACTTTTGAACCAGGATAAAAACTTACTTTCGCCAACCACGGGACCATTAAGCTGACGAAAAACAGCATGATTTGCTTGAACTTGACCGTAGAAGCTTTGAGGCCTTGGGTGTAGAATTCGTTATTCTTATCACTGTGCGAGTCCACTTTCAGGCCAAAGGCGCAGGAAGCGATGACGTCATTGGCGTAGCGGGTCGTAAGGTCTTTTATGTCCACGTCCAGGTACTCTGCTATATGAGAATTGGGAAAATCAGGTACCTATGTTTTGTTATGACCATCCTTGAGGATGATATATTATTATGAAAAAATACTTAGTAGATTATGTTTTTACTAACAAGATCGTCCATTGTCACCACACTGTATAAAATGATCAAGGAAAATCTTAATCAAGAACCGAATGGCTAAGACGACTTGCGCAAAAGATCGTTAATTTCATATTCAAAAAATAAATAAATTTCGTGATTCAACAATTTGCAAGTGTGTTAAGACAAGTTTTTTCTATAAACAAGTATAAATAAAGAGCAACTACTCACAACCGCTCTCTTTGATAGACTTCTTTAGGTTCAGCACCATCTGATTTCCGACATCGACCATGAACGGCACCATCAGCCGGATCTTGGAGCTGGTGAACGCAGGGCTCAAGGTCGAACGCATGTCCTTCCATTCCTGACCTGATAGAACCCTTATTTAACATTTTATGTATTATTTAAATTTTTGGAACAGATCAATAGCATATATTTTTTGAAAAAAGATAAACACCCTTTTTTGAGGTTGAGGAAGTAAGTCTTAATATTAAGGTCAAATCTTTAAGCATTTGTTTTTGTTTTATTTTAATGATTGCAATTATATGAAATCACATGTCAAATTAAAACTAGAAACTAACTAAAACTAAATTTACATGTCAATTGTCAAAACAACCCTCTCTCAGTCAAACATACCTCCCTGCAACGCGTCCCTTTCGAAAGTGCCCAAAATACTTGTGGCATTTCCGCGCTGGATGGCGATTGGCGAGAGCTATATGTCAAATTATCTTTAAAAACATATGAAAATTATCCTTGCTATTACAAAAAAATTAGAGATGGTTTCAGCGTATGAAATGGTCGTATGGAAAATAATTTAAGCACTGTCACTAAGTGCGTCAAACTTTTTGGAATAACACCGTTTATGATGAAGTTTATGAAAAAATAAATAAATGATGAAGTTAATAAAAATAGTTCTTTCGATACTGATCTCTTTCTTTGAAACGTAATAAAAACTGCCTGGTTATTCCAAATTCTAAAATCTGATGCCAATTATTACTTTCAAATGTTTAGGGGGTTAAGTGGAGTCTTCGAGCAAACGAGACGGAAGACCGTGTTGCTCGAAGAGTGGAGTAAAATAAGGAACACCAGTGAAGTAGGTACCTTTTAAAAATATGAGGTTTCTGAAGAAGAGAGGGTCAGCAGTGCTGCTGTTCCCGAGGTCTCGATGATCCAGAAAATGCTCGAAATCCTTCACAGTGACCTTCCTGATCAGCTCCAGATCTCGTATCAGCACTAATGGTTTCATGAACTCGAATCGTCCTACAAATCTTTAAAATAAATTCAGTTTATTTACAATATTAGACATAAACGGGGCCAACTTGTTACAGAGTGAAAAATCCTATGAAACTAAAATCCTTCCCCATGGATCATAAGCCGAAATAAAAAAATATGTAAGACCTCCCATACGAACTGACTTGGTTGGCTGGTACACTTTGTATGGGAAGTCCATTTTTTCAAATTAATTTCGTTCCATGTTCATTTGGTAAAGCTGTTCAGTCTCATGAGTACTTTGATCTCCTTTCAGCTTGTTATACCCTTTTAATTACTACATACATATATCACGACTATAATCCCTTACGTGGTAGGCAGAGCGTAATCGGCTGTAAACCACGGACATTTACGCCACGTCTGACAATCATTTGAGGGCTGTTTAATTTAGCGTTGCTATGCTGGGGTAAGTTAGGTATTAATGACGGTCTATGAATGCGCCGCGATTTCGCACGCATCGCTCTGGGCATATGTTGTCCCTTTCTCGCTCGCGGGGCGAGGGGGCGGCGTGCGCGCGGGCCGCCTGGTAGACGCCAAGCGGTGATTTCTGCACCGCATTCAGTCACTCAAAACCGTTCGGACGAGAACGTATTGTGTTTTGTACGGATTTCCCGCCACGCGTTTTGTGATGCCGCGTGTAATGGACGATTCAATTTGAGATCGCGCGTGTTGATGCATCGTATTATTGCGGTTCTCCTGGGTTATACTAGAATACCAGGCTTAGTGATTGTTGGATGTCTCGACGTCTTCCACGTGAGCGTCGCGTTGAACAGGCATCAAGTGGCCATATCGGCTCGCGTTTGTACGACCCAAATTCGGGTTGGGTCACGCGTAATGACTGATATCAAAGTGGAATACGAACAGAAGCTGTGAGTGGTTTGAAGTGAATAACGCGCCAAGGCTGTAGTGGAATGCTGGGTGTCGATATCTTTTCCACCCAGCCCTGTAAGTACCAACGGAATCCCTATCTGATCCATTCCCTGAACTTCCTTTCTCCGTTGGGTATTTATGCATTTGGACCGGCGTTAACTGTAAGTGATAAATCTAGTTGTTTTAGTATAAAACTGTTTATGGTGTGTTCCCTTTAGTCATATTTGTTGTACCATATCATTGTGACTCCTTAGTACGAATTGCGGAATTCGTGGGGTGATATAATTTGGAGGTACTTACTTATAATCTAGTGCTAATACGTGTGACGTAACGCCAGATCGGCAGACGGTATTTACTACCGACTTGAGTTATGTAAAGGTTGGAACACATCATTTGCCAATTTCACTCAACTTAGTTAATTAGGTTAAATAGATTTAGGTTCACGTTTAATTCATAGTATGCGCTGCTATATTGTGCAGCGTATGTTATTTAGCGCTGCGTAACGCAGCCATTGTCTGCCTCCAGTTGAACTCCTGGTATTTTGCTCGAAATTTATCTGTGTAAATCGCTTCCACTGCGGGAGTTTGGCTTGGAATTAGACAATTTTTGGTAGCAGAGCGTGGTTCAGAAAACCACTAGATTTAAGATTATTTTAGTATAAGATTTTTAATCTACCTACATAAAAAAAATATTTATTGTGATTGTAGTGTGTGCCCTGTGTAGAATATCCTATCGGTAGGATCAGGGCCAATCAATTAGTGAATTGCTTGTTATTATCGTTGTGTTTACCCTGTGCGGATATCCTAACGGTAGGATCAGGGCCGATTGTTTATTATTGTTTTTTATTGTAAGGTTCGGTGTTACTTTGAGTTGGTACCATGGCTCCCACAATTGCACAGCTTCAGGCAAAAATTAGAACGCACCTAATTTGGTTCGCGACTAAGCAGGCGATGGTCGGTCGCGGGGACCGAGAGGACGCACTCATCGCTTGTGCACAACGGATTGACGAACGGGTCGCGGATGTGTTGGATTGCCTCACTGGATGCGAGGAGTTATTTGATGGGACGCCTGATGAGGAGGCCAAACTTACGGTCCGGACGAATGTGACCCAGTGCATGGAGATGGGGCAGGAGATCCAGCAGGCGGCTGCTGTGATCACCAGGCGTAGAGCTGGGGAGCCGGACCCACCCCATGGTCCGCGGGGACCGGGGGTGCAAGTGCCCCTGCCGGCTGTGGCGATTCCGGTCTTCCACGGGGACTACACGGATTGGACCCGATTCCAGGATCTGTTTGACAGTGTGATTCATAACCGCACTGACTTGCAGCCGGCATATAAAATGGCACAATTGATGGCCAAGCTGCAAGGTGAGCCCCATGAGCTGGTAAAGCATCTACCAGTCGATGATGCAAGTTACGAGACGGCTCGCGGTTTGCTGATCGAGAGATACAGCAACAAACGTCTCATGATTGACCAACTCCTGGAACAGTGGCTCACCGTGCTGACCATCACACGAGGGACGGACCTCAGGGCCAAGGTCCTCAACCCTGTCTGCGTTGCAGTGAACGCTCTTGAGAGACAGGGGATGCCGGTGTCAGGCTATGATTATATCCTGGTCCACACGTTGTTGCGCCGCCTGCCGAGCGACATGGCCGCTCGTTTTGAACAGTCACACGGAGGTAAGACATCTGATTACCTCCCGACCTTCGAGGAGCTCAAGTCCTTCCTCGAGGCCGAGTGCAGGCGGGTAGATGCCCAATTTGGAGAGTCGCCTCACGCGGAGTCTGCGGCCGCTCGCCGCCCGGAACGGCCGGGTGCACAGGCGCGAGACGGTAAGAGTAGGCCACCCAGGCGATACAACGTCGCTAATTTAGAAACGAGGTGTGCCTACTGCAGAGAGGCGGGGCATCAGGTGACTGCGTGTGAGGAGTTCGCTGCACAGCGGGTGCAGAAACGTCGTGGTGTGGTGCAGCAACGGCGTTGGTGCTTTAGGTGTATGGGGCCGCATCAGGTGCGAGAGTGCCCATCAAGCACCAACTGCAGGTACTGCCAGGGTGCCCACCATCAGCTCCTATGCATGAACCGCAGCGGAGATTACGGAGGCAGAGCTGACGCGGGTCAGCGGACGGAGTCTGCCCTACCTAGACGGGAGCAACGCTCCCCACCCCCTCCAAGGAGGAGTCCTCTTCCACCAGGGTTTCAGGGACGAGGCCAGGGACATCAGCAGGTGATGCCCCCTTCACCACGCGCGAGACAGTCACCACCTCGGCAGCAGGTGCCGGGACAGGGTAGGTGGTCACAGGTCCAAGGTCAGGGGCACCCATCACAAGTACGTGATGCTACGGGCGGGTGCCAACACCAGGATCAGTACATGCAGTACTCGGCGGGTCTGAACAACATGGTGAGTTCCCATGACCCACGCATGCTACAGGCGCATCCACGGTACGCGCGCCTGCCGCAGGGTTACTATAGGCTGCCAGCCATGGCGTACAGGACCAGAGGTCCCTATCAGCAGGAGTGGGACCCACTCGAAGGTGTACGGAGAGAGGGGACCCCCCCGCAGGACGCGGACACTCCGCGCTTAGGTTCCTGCTAGGTAATCGCCGCCTACACGCCAGCTTCGGCCCCCCGGCCAATTACGGTATTGTTGCCTACGGCAATGATTTGGGTATGGGGATACGGTGGCCGCAGCATACAGGTAAGAGCCTTGTTAGATACAGGGGCTCAGGGTTGTATTGTGTCTAGTAAGCTGGTGAGTAGGCTACGCTTAAATATAAGGCCCACAACGGATGGGGCTGTAGGTATTGGAGGTGTAGATGTGCCTGACGTTCGGGGTCAGGTGAACTTCGAGTTCACATTAGGTAATACAGGTACAGGGGTCAGCTATCATGCCTCAGCAGTGGTGCTGGATGATGTGGTAGGGAAACTTCCTCAGGTTCGGTTACCGTCAACGGTACGAGGGTTAACCACAGGCTTAGAGTTAGCTGATCCTGAATTTGATACTCCTGGTACGGTGGACGTTCTCCTCGGGTCAGACGTCCTCGGGAGATTCTGGTGTGGCAGAAAACGAGTACTTCAGCAAACTGGTTTAGTGGCCGTTGATACCACAGGGGGGTATGTTATTTTTGGCCCAGTTTGGAGACCTCAGGACCTACCAGAGGGCGATACGGTTCTCTATGGTAGTGTGTTGTCGGAGGTGCTGCAGAGGTTTTGGGAGTCTGAGGAGCCACCCACAGCGGATAGACGGAAGCCAGAGGATGACGAGTGCGAGCTGTTCTATCAGTACAACACTGCACGAAGTTCGTCAGGTAGGTTTGTTACCAGGCTGCCATTTCTCCCAAACCGCCCCTCCTTAGGTAGTTCGCGACAGATCGCGGAACGGAGACTACTGGCTATGGAGAGAAAGATGAAGCGAGATGCAGCACTTCGGCAGAAGTATATCGAATTCATGAGGGAGTACCTAGAGTTAGGCCACATGTCGGTGTCCAGCATAGATTGGAGGTGTGTCGAGCATTACTACATACCACACCTGGCTGTTTTGAAGTCACCGGAGGCGAAGATACGGGTAGTGTTTGACGGTTCTGCTCCTACATCGAATGGTGTGTCTGTGAACCAGTGTCTGCACGCGGGTCCCAAGTTGAACCGGGACATTGTGGACATCCTCACAGATTTTCGGTTGCACCAAGTAGCGTTCGTCGCAGACGTCAAAATGATGTTTCGCCAAACAATTATACACCCAGATGACCGTCGGTACCAGCTGATTTTGTGGCGTGAGAGCCCTGACGAGCCGATGGTCACTTATGAGCTTAACACGGTAACGTATGGTCTGAAGCCAAGTCCATTTTTGGCAGTACGCACGCTGCGAGAGTTGGCCGCACAGGAAAGGGTAAGATTCCCTCGGGCCGCAGCAGTACTGGATCGCGACGTCTACGTGGATGACATCTGCACGGGTGCAGATAGCGTGCAACAAGCACTGCTACTACGAGACGAGCTGATCGCGATCATGGAATCAGGAGGTTATGAGTTGCGGAAATGGCTGTCCAGCTGTCCAGAGCTCCTGGCCGGGTTGCCAGGTGAGTTCCAGCAGGACCCGCACCTTTTCGAGAACCCGGACAATCCAAATACGTTGAGCATCCTAGGGGTGCAATATAGGCCAACGTATGATGTCTTTACGTATCAGATCGAGCCAGACCTTTTGCAGAAGACTTGGACGAAGCGTTCGGTATTATCGACGATCGCCAGAACTTTCGATCCTAACGGGTGGATCGCACCGGTGACGTTCATGGCGAAGTGCTTCTTGCAAAGGTTGTGGCTAGCAAACTTGGGTTGGGACGACCAGCTCTCCGGAGAGCTGTTGAATGATTGGACCAAGTTTGTGACCACCTTACCAGGGATCGTACGCATCGCAATACCTCGCAAGTTGCTCCCATCGGCGGGATGTAAGGCTACCCTACATGGGTTTTGTGATGCCTCGGAGCGAGGGTACGCGGCAGCTGTCTATTTGCGGACAGTCAGTTCAACGGGAACTGTAGACGTGCGTCTAGTTATGGCCAAGAGTAAGGTGGCTCCGGTTAGGACAAGATGGACCATTCCAAAGTTGGAATTGGCGGGAGCAGCGCTTCTCACGCGCTTGCTACATCATGTCGCTAGTAATCTACGCGGTACCATCAATTTGGATGAAACGGTGTACGCATGGACCGACAGTAGGATAGTTCTGTGCTGGTTACAGACGTCGGTACATACTCTTGAGGTTTTCGTGGCAAATCGGGTGTCACAGATTAAAGGATCGGAAACTCCGTTGGTATGGAGACACGTACCGGGAGAACAGAACCCAGCGGACTGCGCCTCACGGGGATGTAGGGCCCCTGATTTGGTAGGTCACTCACTGTGGTGGGGACCTCAGTGGCTGACTGAGTCACCTGAGAGATGGCCATACAATGAGTGCGGGTCGCCGCTTGGGCCACCTGATCGAGGTTTGCGAGTGAACGTAGGGCAGATCGTACCTAAGCCTAGTGCGGCTTTCTTGCTGGAACGATACAGCTCCCTCGACAAACTTCTAGGGGTGACAGGTTGGATCAAACGGTTCGTGAACAACTGTAGAAAACCTCAAGCAGAACGGAACTTGGCACCTGTCCTCTCGCCTGCGGAGCGGAATGCGGCTCTAAGTTTATTGGTTAGGGTCGTCCAGGCGGAACATTTTGAGGAAGAGGCCAGGCTGCTCAGGGATGGCCGTGGAAAGCTGAAGGGAGGTCTTGTGCGCCTCAACCCGTTCGTGGACGAGCATGGAATGCTCCGGGTTGGAGGTAGACTTCGGAACGCTAACCTGCCCTTTTCAGCACGGCATCCGCTGTTACTCCCAAAGAAGGGACCTTTGGTAGAACTTATAGTTAGGGATCGTCACCAGAAAAACTCGCATGCGGGCTGCAATGCACTTTTGGCTATTCTGCAGCGCGAGTTTTGGATCTTGTCTGGACGACGTACGGTACGGAGCATTGTGTTTCGGTGCTTGCCTTGCTATCGGTTGAAGGCAGCCACAATGCAACCTCAGATGGGAGACCTCCCACCGGACCGGGTGACGGAAGCCTGGACGTTTGCGGGTGTGGGAACGGACTTTGCGGGGCCTTTTATGGTAAAGGCATCACGCCTTCGCAACGCGAAGTCAATCAAGGCGTATTTGTACGTGTTTGTGTGCCTAGCAACCAAGGCCGTCCACTTGGAACTCGTGGCCGACCTCACTGCGGAGGCTTTCTTAGCAGCTTTAGATAGATTTGTGTCGCGAAGAGGGCGACCAGCGCTGATCAGGTCGGACTGTGGTACCAACTTTAAGGGCGCTGATCGATGTATGAAAGAAATTATAACGTTTTTATCGGAAAACGAGGAAGCTATCGGCACGAGCCTCTCCCGTCAGGGCATTAACTGGGTGTTCGATCCACCAGGATGCCCCCACTGGGGTGGTATATTTGAAGCGGTTGTAAAGTCCGCTAAGACGCATTTGATGCGCGTTATAGGTTTAACGATATTAACCTTTGAGGAGCTAGCGACCGTGTTTTGTAAAATTGAGGCCGTTCTCAATTCACGTCCTTTGTGTCCGCTTAGCTCAGATCCGAATGATCTGGAGGCCCTGACACCAGGGCATTTCTTAATTGGCCGACCACTTAACGCCTTGCCAGAATACCCCTACACAGAGGTCAGTAGCAATCGTTTGACGCGTTATGAGTTGCTGCAGCAAATGTCTCAGAATTTTTGGAAGCGATGGTCGCTTGAGTATTTGCACATTCTGCAGCAACGCCTTAAGTGGACGGACAGAACGGAACCCCCTCGCATCGGAGATCTCGTTCTGGTTAAGGATGCCAACCTGCCGCCACTGCGATGGCGCAGAGGGCGCATTCTCAACTTGTTCCCAGGTAGTGATGGCACTCCTCGAGTCGCGACAGTCCAGGTAGGGGATTCAGTTCTTAAGCGAGCAATAGCAACGCTATCTCGTCTCCCCAGTAGTGAATAGGCCTAAGGGATTCGGCCTAGGGCGGGTGAATGTTTAATTTAGCGTTGCTATGCTGGGGTAAGTTAGGTATTAATGACGGTCTATGAATGCGCCGCGATTTCGCACGCATCGCTCTGGGCATATGTTGTCCCTTTCTCGCTCGCGGGGCGAGGGGGCGGCGTGCGCGCGGGCCGCCTGGTAGACGCCAAGCGGTGATTTCTGCACCGCATTCAGTCACTCAAAACCGTTCGGACGAGAACGTATTGTGTTTTGTACGGATTTCCCGCCACGCGTTTTGTGATGCCGCGTGTAATGGACGATTCAATTTGAGATCGCGCGTGTTGATGCATCGTATTATTGCGGTTCTCCTGGGTTTTACTAGAATACCAGGCTTAGTGATTGTTGGATGTCTCGACGTCTTCCACGTGAGCGTCGCGTTGAACAAGCATCAAGTGGCCATATCGGCTCGCGTTTGTACGACCCAAATTTGGGTTGGGTCACGCGTAATGACTGATATCAAAGTGGAATACGAACAGAAGCTGTGAGTGGTTTGAAGTGAATAACGCGCCAAGGCTGTAGTGGAATGCTGGGTGTCGATATCTTTTCCACCCAGCCCTGTAAGTACCAACGGAATCCCTATCTGATCCATTCCCTGAACTTCCTTTCTCCGTTGGGTATTTATGCATTTGGACCGGCGTTAACTGTAAGTGATAAATCTAGTTGTTTTAGTATAAAACTGTTTATGGTGTGTTCCCTTTAGTCATATTTGTTGTACCATATCATTGTGACTCCTTAGTACGAATTGCGGAATTCGTGGGGTGATATAATTTGGAGGTACTTACTTATAATCTAGTGCTAATACGTGTGACGTAACGCCAGATCGGCAGACGGTATTTACTACCGACTTGAGTTATGTAAAGGTTGGAACACATCATTTGCCAATTTCACTCAACTTAGTTAATTAGGTTAAATAGATTTAGGTTCACGTTTAATTCATAGTATGCGCTGCTATATTGTGCAGCGTATGTTATTTAGCGCTGCGTAACGCAGCCATTGTCTGCCTCCAGTTGAACTCCTGGTATTTTGCTCGAAATTTATCTGTGTAAATCGCTTCCACTGCGGGAGTTTGGCTTGGAATTAGACAAGGGCCATTTGGAATATTGTGTATCATCATAGTGACAGGTTGTAAGCCCATCGCCTTAAATTGCAATACACACCCTTGAGTCCCTTAGTCGCTTCTTACGACACCCATGGGAATGAAATGGGATGATCCTATTTTAAGCCGGCATCACACGGTGATTTTTGTTACTACCTGTATACATAGTTTTTTTTTTACACATGCAAATTTTTCAAGTGCGGGCAGGAGTTGAACCTGCGACTTTCGTCATTACTAGCGACGACGCCTCTTCCATCCGGGCTATTGCAAAATTGGCGGGCAAGGAACGAGCTGCGGTAGCCCAGATGGAAGAGGCGTCGTCACTAGTAATAACGAAAGTCACAGGTGCAAATCTTGCCCGCGCTTGAAATTTTGTAGGTAAACGTAACACGGGAAGTGTTTTAAAATTTGGTACTCAGTTTTTTTTTGTACATTTGAAACTATCATGAGCTGCGCACCTCTGATCAGGGAAGTTCCTGTAAGTCCTGTTGAAGTTATCGACGAGATGCTCCATCCGCAGCGTAGCCTTCGTCATGGAGCCGAAGAGTGGGACCGCCTTCTCAGAAAGGACTCCTCGCTTCTTAAAGTGGGAGAATGCTGCGCGGTAGTACAGGACCAGAGCCCATAGAAATGCTACCACCCATATTAGTACCAGCATCATCTGCGGAGTGGAGAAACCGACACATATCACGCTTTTTTCCCTTGCGGGTTAGGCAGAGCCGGCCGTAAAATACGGTCGCTATTGCCACGTCTGACAAATGTTTGAGGACCGTTTCAGAAAAATCATGTATCACCAGAGTCAGCCTGTCACCTTAAATTATAATACTCACTAAACCCTCGCTCGAGTCCTTTAGTCGCTTCTAATTATAAGCCGACATCACACAGCGGGAGTGTTGATGGTACATGAATATATCGTATATTTATTATTTAGACTATTCTGAAATTCTGCAACTGAACTTGTATCTATTTTACTCGATTATTTTGAGCAATGAAAAACGTATACCTACTATTATTTTATAGTACACCACGAGTCGGAACAGTATTGGGGGTATTGCCAAACTTGCAACTTTGCAAGCATATTGGCGAGGGCAGTGCAAGATATTACTATCACAGGGAACAATGCTGCCCGTTCCCTGGATGAATTTATCCCTCAGACACTTTTTACGACACCAACTTCTTCTTCGTTTCGTGTGGGACACCGAGTCGACGAACGGCCACCAACGGTTGTATGATATTTTTAGTCGGCATCACATAGTATTTTATATTATAAAAGTTCATAATTTACTTACAATAATCAATTAAATAGTAGTTCAGTCCAAACGAAGCAAGAATAATAAAAAAAGGGATACAGCGTTTTTTATTATATTTTATTTTTGATTATAAACAATAGTCGATTGATCGTCAATAAAGTAAGTCAATAACTAATGTATAAACTACGATAATCTGATAAGTATAGGTGCTTCCTAACATAACAAGCAGTGAGTAAATATTAGTTTTAATAGTGGGTGTATTACTTACTGTATTGGCTGGTTCCCGAGTTTATTGTTTACGAAGCGTCGCAGAATAAACAAAATGATTTTCTCAGTGATGATAAGTACTAGTAGGTGCGCAGGCGTCGGCGATACCTAAACAGATAAGACCTTGACTCAGGCAGTCAGTGTTGCCATGGTGTCTCCGCGATACAAAACGCGTTCCGAGCTATTTTACGTTCATGGTTGGCATTGCTCTACATATATTATCATTATTCTGTCAATATGAAACATTTGGTATTATAAATATAACTTTTATAAATTCCGTTTTGATTAAATTTAGTGTTGCTTTATTTTCTACTGACGGATCATGTAGAAGTAACGACATGTCTCTGGCTTATTAAGTGATCCAAGTTTTTGAAAGAAGTAGTAAATTGAGTTACAGAATTATTTGACAACACTGGAGCGCCTGCGCATGATACGAAGCAATATACAATAATTTATTCATTGGTTAATTTTTTTATTTATTGAGTGGATACTTGGACGCTACGTCTACATACATACATACATACATATATCACGCCCATAATCCCTACATGATCGACGCATAATTGATGCACTGGAAATGTGGTGTTGGAGGCGAATGCTGCGAATTCCGTGGACTGCTTATCACACCGGAGTATCTATTTTGACAGAATCAAACGAAAAGCTATTTTATACCGTTCAGAGATGATTCTTCGGTCACATAAAGTGCAACGAAAATTTAATGGAACGGCTTGTTGTACACGCCAAAACAGATGGAAAAATAGAGCTCGCGGCCGCTTACCAAGAAGTTGGTCAGATCTGATTAAGTCTGTTACTGAGCACACCATCAACGAACGTTCGCACAAGTAGAGCAAGATAAAGACGCATCGTAATGAAATCTACGCAAGATTTGACCAATTCCTCGACCTCTTTGCTGAGTATATACGACGGAGAAGAAGAAGATTATTTGCTATCATCATATTATAAACCTCATTTTGTTTGTGCTTGTTCAAATGCCTGAACTAAATTTTATAGCAAATATTGAGGTCAATTCGGGATTTGAATTTTCCTTACTTGCCTTAAATTAGTGCTGTCACTTTCCGTCAAATAGGTTTAGAAAAGGATAGAGATATCTAAGTCCTGTCATTTTTAAAAACGTCAAGGGTTTTTTCGCTTTTCCTAGTCAATTTAGTCGCCATTGTTTTGATTGTCGCCTTATTTTGACAGATAACACGTATTTTGCATGAAATTATAAGACATGACACGACTAAAATATCTCCTATCCTTTTCTAAACCTATTTAACGGAAAGTGACAGCACTAATTTAAGGCAAGTAAGGAGAATGTACAGTCGGTTGTAGCACATAAGGTACCAGGGGGACTCCAAAACAATTCAATTATTCTTATCCCCAGTTAATACATAATTAAAATTAAAATTAATTCTCATAAAAGAAGTCATTTTCTACTAATACATATTTACGTCAAGAAAAAAATATTGCTGGGGACAAAAATAATTCAGTTCTTTTGGAGTACCCCTGGTACCTTATGTGCTACAACCGACTGTACATCCCGAATTGTGGCCAAGTGCCTTTGCAATCAGCTCAAAGTCCTATTTTTTATTTTTAAATATTGCCTTTGATTCTTTAGAAGATGTTCATATCTGGAAAACACTAAACACGCAAGGTGTCAAAGAAAAATACATATGTGTCTCTTAATAAATACAACAATAATAAATACAAAAGTTATTGGTCCCATAGAACAAATATATGCCCATAGCATGTAAACGGGAAGTGAATGATATCTACATTCTATCATGCTTGACTTATGGATGCCAGACGAGGGCTTTAAACAGAAGTACAGATCAAAAAAATAAGAGTAGGTATGTCAGTACAGCATTAACAGCAAAGTTAAGCATAAAGAGAATAGACAGAGTAAGTAGATTTAAAAAAGACCTTAAAATGAAAAAAAGGGGACTACAAAGAAGAGGAAGCCATCTTGCAGTTCTTGAAAGAAGTAGCTGGACCAGTTTGGATCCGTACAGCTAAAGATATGTCAAAATAGAAATCTATAGACGAGGCCTACGTCGAAAGACAAGCTATAAACTTAAATTAACAAGACATTAACACACACACACTTTTGTCAGTGATGCTCACGGCTCTCGAACATGGCTAGATCACTGTCTGACCACCGTCGCGGGACGTGATACACTCGTGTCAGCAAAGGTCATGTATGGTGTGTACTCTTCCGACCACTTGCCACTGCGCGTGGAATGTAACATCGATCACTGTACGTGGTTAGCCGATGGCGAGAGCCGCGAACAACAATCGGAGCTTGCGAAGATCCGCTGGGGTAACAGAGACGCTAGTCAGATAGAAAGTTATTTTAATTATTGTAATAAGGATCTCATAGATATAAATAGTAATACGTGTAGTTTAAGTTGTTACGGCATATTAGATTGTAATTGTAATTGTTTGAATTGCACAGCTGAAAGTGGTGACTACCATATTGTTATTGACACACTATATCATAGCATAGTTAAGACGTTACAATCTTGTGCCTCGAAAAGTTCTTGTTTGCGTCCCCCAAAACGTAAGAAGCGAAAACCGGTGACTGGGTGGAATTTCCACGTTGCGCAAACACACAGTGTAGCACGACTTCACTATGAATGTTGGCTCGTAGCTGGCAAGCCGTCTACAGGCGACATTCATTACCAAATGATACTGGCCAAAAAGGTATTTAAAAATAAACTTAAATGGTGTATTCGGAACGAAGAAACTATTAAAATGGATATCCTAGCTATACATAGAAAAGAAAAGAATTTTCCTAAGTTTTGGAACGCTACAAAAAAGTTACAAAACAAACAAAGTTTACCTGTCTCTGTAGACGGCTTGCAGAAACCCAGGGAGATAGCTGATATTTTTAGGTCCAAATTTCAGATAAGTCCCATGCCAGTTGAGAAACAGCATAGGAGAGAGGAAATCCACTCTGGTTTTGAACAACCAGTAGTGCGATTTACTGAGAATGACGTAGCTAAGGCTGTCCGCGGAATGAAACGGGGTAAGTCTCCTGGACACGACGGCTTAAGTATAGAGCACGTGCTATATGCTGGAGAAATGTTGTGGACTAAATTATGTGTGCTTTATACCGGACTCTTTAATGAAGACAATCGTTGTGCCGATCGTTAAGAGTAAAACAGGAGACTTAGGCTCATCAAGCAACTACAGACCTATCTCCCTGGGTACAGTTATTGGTAAGATTTTAGAACGGCTGTTGCAGCCCGAACTGCTGAAAAATGTAGAGATTGACGAGGCTCAGTTCGGCTTCCGGTCTGGTGTCTCAACAGATTCAGCAATCGCTAGCCTCAAACACACCGTCGACTACTATGTCGAACGTGAGACATCTGTGTACGCTTGTTTCTTAGACCTGAGTCGTGCATTCGATTTAGTGAACTACGACATTCTTTGGAACAAGCTGCACGACTCTGGTGTTCCAGAACACATTGTTGGGATCTTGAGGCACTGGTACGGCGGCCAAACAAACTACGTTAGATGGAGCGACACGACATCTAATGCCTATAAATTAGAATGCGGGGTTCGTCAGGGTGGGTTAACCTCTCCGGACCTCTTCAACATTTACGTCAACGGCCTGATTGGTGAACTGAGAAGCACTGGCACAGGGTGCCATATCGATGGAGTATGCGTGAATAACATCAGTTACGCGGATGATATGGTGCTTCTCAGTCCATCAATCAGTGGGTTAAAAAAGCTCCTTTTGGTTTGTGAGAATTATGCAAATTCTCATGGACTAAAATACAATGTAGCAAAAACCGAAATGCTCGTGTTCAGGGCGGGGAAGGGTCCGCAGAGGGTGCCTGAGGTGTTTTTGAATGGTTCAGCTGTTCGGACTGTAAAGCAGTTCAAGTATCTTGGCCATATAGTCACAGAAGATCGTAAGGACGATCTAGATATGGAGAGAGAGAGGAGGGCATTATCGGTTCGGTGCAACATGCTCGCTCGCCGTTTTGCAAAGTGCAGTAAACAAGTGAAGGGCACTCTTTTTCGCGCTTACTGCCAGTGTTTTTACACGTGCCAGTTGTGGTATAGGTACAGAAGAGTGTCATTCAGCACCATAAGGGTGCAGTATAATGATGCATACCGCATCCTTATGAAGTTACCGCGATACTGCAGCGCGTCGGGCATGTTCGCCGAGGCGGGAGTGCCTGACTTTTTTGCTGTTATGAGAGCACGTACAGCTTCCTTCTGGGAGCGGCTGCGTAGCTCTGGTAACAGCATTCTACAGCTCCTGACTAGAGACCTGACAAGTCCCATGATAAGGCATTGGATAGCAATGCACAGGGACGCTAACAAGAAATGAGCCCCCATATTGTAATTTTATAATTCATCTTATAATCTTATGTTATGATTGTTTTATTTTCTTTACATGTTTATTTTATTTATTTAGTTTTTTAAGTACTTTTGTACAATGGGTGTTTTTGCCTGAATAAAGAACTTTATTATTATTATTATATTATTAAAGCAAAAAGTAAAAAAGTTTAAAATTATGTATTTTAAAAATTTGTAACTATGTTTATGTTAAAAATATGTTAAATAGCAATAAAGGCTTATTTTATTTTATAGCACTATCGAGCATGTCACTCGAGCAATTCCGAGGGTTGTAGATGTGACCAGACATGACCAGTGAAAGATGGTGGTACAAACAATATAAAAATATTTACTTGTGAGTTTACTATTTATTATTATTATTTATGTATCTCTCGGTTTGGATTCACAGGAATATGCTTAGGCCTTAAAGGCTTGCGTGGGAGTAAAGGAGCAACACGTAAGTAGATGCCGTTTAAAAGAAGTTAGTGTCAAATGTGAGATGGGATACAAAAAACGGACACATTACATTATTATTCTTTTATTATGTTAAATTATTTCCTAGAAGTAACCTACATCATAATTGTTGGGCACTAAGCATCGATTAGGGCTTTATATAGTTTTTACAGAATGGCCATTTCATGCATTGTCATAGATTGTATTAAACACTACATAGCATAGCACAGGCTAGGCTTCAAGCTCTGACTTTGAACCGGAGCCAGTGTCCCCCCTTCATGACGATATTGAAGGTGCCGGTGGCGAGCTGGATGGGGATAGTGGTGCGAGGACACGGAGACACCTCCATGTGACGCAGGAGTTGGTAAGCCAATACTTTCACTTCGCATAGAGCAAATCGAGAACCTGTAAACGTTGAAGATTTAGAAGTAACTCAATAAGTCAATTTAAATATATACTCTCTCTACTTGAAAGTTTCCATATTTGGCAAGCGCTACATCAATTATCCTTCCTACGTGAAACATTTTGAAGAATCGTTTAGATATGCCCAACAGTAGGTAGCTTTTAAAGATTCCCGTTATAATCGGTTCAGCAAGATACACATCTGGAAGTTTCTCACAATCGTCACTATATTTGAGGAATTTAAAAATCTCATGCAGTTTCAGTAAATCTAATTTATTGGATATTTAAGTAAGCAAAACAGGAAAGGACTTTAACATACATTACACATATCACGCTTTAGTCCCTTGCGGGGAAAGCAAAGGGTTAACAGCCGTAAAATACTATCTTTTGTCTGTCTCTTAGAAATGCGGTGATGCTATTCTAAGCCGACATCACACGGCCAAGGACTTTAAACAAAACCAAAATACGTACCAATACAATTTCTAGGCCCTAATCCAAAAGGCGCGTAGGTGAAGGGCTTGATTTTGTGTTTATTCTCTTCTGAAAACCGCTCAGGGTCGAACTTGTCAGGATCGGGGAAGTACTGAGGATCCCAATGGATGGACCAATAGGGGATTTGAATACCATCGCCTTTCCGGAGCTGAAAATAAGTAGATAATACACAAAGATTTAATTTTAGTCTCTATTTTGTATTTAATCACTTTTGCAAAGGTTTTTGAATAAATTAAACGTTCTATTTACTCACAATGTAGTCTGATGTAGCTTTATCATTAGGTTTGCCTAAGTTATATTCCTTGGTGCACATTCGGTCAAGTACAACTGCCGGGGGGTATTTTCTTAGAAGTTCTAAAACAAATAAAAATTATTATAATCTTTGAAAATCAAATTATTCTGAGTAATGATATCTTCGTTAAATACTTGCCAGAAATAACCATATCCATATATTTCATCTCTTGAATAACATTAAAGTCAAATTTCCCTCCATTTTGGGCATCTGTCTCTTTAATTTCTTGTGCTAATTTGTCCTGTACTTGAGGATTCAATGCCAGTTCAAAAAGAAGAAAAGCCATTGCGCCAGCCACAGATTCAAAACCAGCGACGAAGAAAATAACAGCTTGAGCTACTAAATCGTCCTCGCTCCAAGCTAAAACAAAGAATTTAAGAATATCAAGGCATAGCTTAGTAGAGATTTAGGTACAAGAGATACCGATACCCCTTTAATCTTCTTTTCTTACCTTTGATTACTTTTTTCTTTCCAAAATCAGATTCCTCTACTGTTGCAAAACCTGCATCACCCTCTTGTATAGTTTCTTCATATGACAGTTTTCCTGAAAAATTAAAAGGCTTCTGATTTATTTTCTATGTACGATGTGGTATATTTGTGTAAAAAGCCAAATGGCTAGCAAAATCGTCAGATGCTCATTTTGACTTTGTGGTTACCTTTCTTAGCTTCCATCAATAAATGGATCATATCGGGACGCACAATGCTGTGCTTCTGTCTCTCCTGCATTGTCGATATCACTAATTTTCTAAAGAAATTTTCGGTTTTGGCTTCAAAGAACTTCAACTTTAATGACTGAAAATATGTAAGATTTTGTTTAAAATAGGAAATAAAATAATAAAAACTTATATTAACAAACATACAGTGTTGATTGCTAGTTCTTACATTCATCAATTTAGGCATCGTAGCTGAGACGAAAAACATGATCAGCTGTTTAAAGTTAAAAGAAGAAGAATTCCGGCCTTGGATGTAGAATTCGTTATTCCTGTCGGTGTGCGAATCCACTTTTAGACCAAAAATGCAAGAAGCTATTACATCACAAGTGTATCGAGTCAACAGGTCTTTTACTTCAAGATCCAGATGAGAGGCTGAAAAATAAAACAATGTAGCTTTGTAGTAAAGAGTAGTTGAACGGGCTTAAGCTTTTGTGAATGGTTAACTCACTTCCACTCTTGTCTATTGTTTGCTTAATATTGAAAATCATTTTATCTCCGACGTCAACCATGAAGGGAACCATTAATCGTATCTTCGAGCTGGTGAACGCAGGGCTCAAAGTTGATCGCATGTCTTTCCATTCTTGCCCTGAAAAAATAAATGCAGTATTTTTACAGATGTTTTATCTCACGAGCACCCCCTTGCCATACCCATGCGTTTTTAATGTAGATGTCTTTTTTTAATCAAAAATAACTGCGTCTGAGCTTAGGACGAACATAATGACAAAGAAAAATAATAAGCAGAAAAGGAATAAATGTGTATGAGAACAAATAGTATTTGCCTCATTTGCTGCAAAGAGGTGAAAACCATTTGAAATGTTTTTGTTAAGTACAAACCTTTCAAAGAGAATAGGTTTCTGGCAAAAAGATGATCTGCATCCTCATTGGCTTGAACTCGATGATCCAAGAAGTGCTCAAAGTCCTTGATTGTGATCCTCTTGATTAGCTCCAAATCTTTCACAAGGAGCACTGGCTTTGTGAACTCAAATCTTCCCACAAACCTAAATATTTCTGCATGATTTAATGTAACGTAATTTAACTTGATATTGAAGATTGGAAACTGCCGCACAAAATGAGCAAAAACATATTTTATTAGTATGTAGAAAGTCCAATTGTGTTATGCCGAAGCATTCGCTATTATTGCGTCTGAGCAAAACTTGCCAACATAATCACAACACCTATATATCTACATAAAAAAGTAATTCTTATATATATCCTTTATTGCACAAAATTAACAAAAAGTTTTAAAATAAAAATAATAGCAAAAGCGAGTTTTAAGTAGAGATCTTTTCCAGCCAGCCTATTTGATGTCAGAAAATTCATATCTTATTGGGTAAGTAGGCAATAAATAACAAAGGCAAATAGAATAACAATTACCTCTCATTAGGGAATTTGAAGTAAGTTCTGTTAACGCTGTCAACAAGATGGTCCAAGCCCAGAATGATTCTTCCCATGGCACCGAGCAAAGGCACTCCTGAGTCAGTCTTCACGCCTTTCCTGTCAAACTTGGACTTGACATTGCGGAGATACAGAATCAAAGCTGCTACCAGCCCAATGATCCAGATGAGCCACAACATTTTCTAAAAAAATCAACTGTGTTATCATAAAAAAAAATTACGCGCTTTTATTTATCGATTTCACATACATACACATATCACGCCTATAATCCCTTGCGGGGTAGGCAGAGCGTATACTGCCGCATAAAACGGACATTTACGCCACGCCTGACAAATATTTGAGGGTCATTCGGAAAATTGTGTATCGCTTTTTAGGAATTTTTTTCGATTTCACGATGTTAAAAATCTTTGATTAACGTCTATATTTTTTAAATGCCTTTCTAACAATGCTTACCTGGGGCACCAGGTGTAGTATAGTCAAGATCAGGCTGGGTTAGACAGTTTTGGAACGTGCTTATGCCTCGCACATATTACTCACATTGGCAGTTCGAGTATCTAACCGGCTGTGTGCTTGACTGTACAAACCTCTCAGTTTTTTCACCCAAAATTAAATTATTATATTTTTTTTCAATTTGCTTATATGCTATAGGCTATAGCACAAAGATGGCTATATTAACCAGAATTTGTCTCAAATAAGCAATCAATATTCAAAAACTCTTACACTTACCTGTTATACAATTATGTGTTTACAATTCAGCAAAAATTATAATTAAATATTTTAATCACAAAATGATCGACTTGTCAACAGTGCTATTCTAAAACAACTAGATAACTTTGACCTCGTATCAGATAGGTTACTCGTCAAATAATTAAAACGTAACATATATCTGCCTGTGTTATTGATTATGTCATTCTTGCTGTTGACGTTATTTGTTTAGTTTTATACTTTTAGACGACGCTGTGGTCTGTACCTATACAAACTAATATTGGCCTTAATTTTACAAACCAATACTTAAGGACTTGTCATTTACATCTTTTAAAAGGCTTTCAGTTTTAGAGTGATACAGACAGACCCAAACTTATAGCTGTATAAAAGGAAATAGGTTTATCCCTTATTTGTGTAGGTATAATTTTAAAGAAAAATCTGAGTCTATTAATATTTGTAGTTCAAACTATTAACCTAGAAGTTCCCTGAGGCAATATGACATGGTTTATGTCAATACACCCAGGATATATTGAAACTGAAAGTTTCCAGGACAAAAAAGTGTAAATAAGGTTTTTTATTTTTTTATTTCATATAAAAAGATTAGGCTTTTGAAAGGCCTATGGAGCTCTATCATTAAAAAGCTCACATGTGTCTAGGTTACGATTAAATAGATAGATAGTTTAATGTTTAGTGCATAATTTACAACACACGCATACGCTAAAAAATTGAATTAAATAGAAAAGGTACTTTGCTCAGTACAATTTTTACCATTTACTTTTACCAAACTGGGTCTTATTTTTTTAGTCAGAAAGACTGAATATACCTGAACTAGGTAATAATTTATTACCATCAACAGGCATAATGACGATGATGAAGAATAAATAAACAATATTTACTGATAAAACAAGAACTTAGTTTGAATACCTTATTATTACTTCGTCTACTTAAGAATATATCTACATAATTATACGCGAATATCAAAAAATTCAAATGATTAGCGTCACATGTTTTTATTTTGTTTATTATACTAAAATATATTCATTGATTATTCACAGAAAACTACGGAATGGAACTATGAATTTGAACTTCCGTTTTTAGTTAATAAATCAACATAGTTATTTATTTAGCTGTCTCATTATTTTAAGTACTAAGAAATACCCGTTTGAGTAAGAAAGGAGGTATATTTTTGAATAAATATTGCCCTCAATTCAAGATATAAATTCTCCTTACTTGCCTTAAATTAGTGCTGTCACTTTCGTTCAAGTAGGTTTAAAAAAGGATAGGAGATATTTTTGTCCTGTCATTATTAAAAACGTCAATGGATTTTTCGCCTTTCCTGGTCAATTTAGTCGCCATTGTTTTGATCGTCGGCTTATTTTGACAGATAACACATATTTTGCATGAAATAATAAGACATGACACGACTAAAATATCTCCTATCTTTTTTAAAACCTATTTGACAGAAAGTGACAGCACTAATTTAAGGCAAGTAAGGAGAATTGATATCCCGAATTGAGGGCAATGCCCAATGCAAAACATAACATACATTAAACACCACAAAAGCTGATGGAAATGGGATATTTGAGGGTGTTCCCATACACACAACGCTTGGCAAGCAGATTGGCAAGCGCAGTGCAAGATATATCTTTCGCAGAGAATGCTACTGCCTAATTGCTGGTTGTATTTACCCCGCAGTCACTTTTTACGACACCCACGCGTAGTATTGGGATGATTCTATCCTAAAACAGCATCTCGCAGCAAATTATAAGCCAGCATCATACGGCTAGTAAATGAATCACGAAACCTTATTATATACTTAACGTAATTTATTTTCAAATAAAATAATAATAATTTAAACTTTTAGCATACAAATATTTGCTGAAGCAAAAGTAAGAATATGAAGCATTCGTAAAAGCTGGATATAAAAAATACTTTACATTGTGGGCTATTCGGACCAAACTTGTCATCTAAACTTTTTCTTCGTCATTTCAATGAATCATTCGTTCATATTTTTGTTCTTATTTTAGATTTAACGATAAGCAGCATTTGACTGTACTGTTTTAGCTCATTTTCTTCAAGTCCTAACTTTAAACCGAAGCCAGTGTCCTCCTTTCATTAAGATATTGAAGGTTCCTGTGGCGAGCTGAGCGGGAATGGTGGTGCGAGGACATGGAGACACTTCCATGTGGCGCAGCAGCATGTATGCCATCACTTTAATCTCACAGAGAGCAAATCTTGACCCTGGAAATCAATTTAAAATAATAGACTCAACAGGCTTCGTTTTTAAGATTAACACTTCTACACTTGAACATCAGTAAAAGCAACCAAGGATAAATTTTTGACACAGGCAACATCTTGCTCTGCCTTTGCCAGCGCAGATGCATTAGCAGATATTTATTGCGGTGAAGAAAGGGGCCCATGTCCAGTAGTAAAATCGACACGAAAGAAGAAATGGGTTTAAATACACGAACACTAACCAAAGGAAAAAAAAAACATAAAATTACATCTTTTTGTCCATATAGATTTTATTTAAATATAATACTTACCAATGCAGTTCCTGGGCCCTAAACCAAACGGTGAATATGTGAACGGCTTGATGTTGTGCTTATTTTCCTCGGAGAACCTTTCAGGGTCGAATTTGTCAGGGTTGGGGAAGAACTCAGGGTCTCGGTGCATCGCCCACACAGGAATCTGGAGACCGTCCCCTTTGCGAATCTAAAGACAAAAAAAGATACTCAGGTTCTGAAAGTAATATATAAGGTGTACCAAAATACTGCAAATATTTCAAAGGTTAAACCAGTGCATTAAAACTGAACAACTTTCCCCAAGAAACAGGTCAAAATTAGACAAAAGTATTTTGGACCTCCCATAAAAAATGTTTTAGCCAACCGGTTTAATTTGTATGGGAGTTCTTTTCTTGGTCAGTTTCAATTTTTGAAAATATTTGCAGCAACTTTTTTACACCTGTTTAATATACATTAAAATTATTTAATTAAGACGAGCTATTTTGTTCGAGCCGCGAGATGGTTGATACAGTAATTATTTAAAACTTACTATGTAATCTTTGGCTGCGTAATCGTTTGGTTTCCCCAAATTGTAATCCTTGGTGCACATACGGTCTAGTCCGACTGCCGGAGGATACTTCCTCAAAAGTTCTGAAAACAAGAAATCACTCATCTTGCATGTTATCAAACAATTGACCCCGTTGGTTCGTTAGTAGCAGCGACATCGACTTCTTCTAACAATAAGTTCAGTCATTTGTCAGAATATGAGATTTCATCTTTTGTGAACAACTTACAAGAAGATCACGGATGAGGCATAATGAAAATTACTAGTTTTCACAGAAGAAAAATTACAGAAGTCATCATTTTACACATACCAGAAACAGCCATATCCATATAGGCCATCTTCTGCACAGCATTGAAGTCAAACTTCTCTCCATACTTTTCTTCAGTCTCCCTTATCTCTTGAACCAGCTTTTCTTGGACATCGGGATTAACCGCAAGCTCGTAAAGAAGAAACGTCATTGAAGAAGCAACGGTCTCGAAGCCAGCGATAAAGAAAAGGACAGCTTGAGCGATTAAGTCATCTTCAGTCCAAGCTAAAAGAATCATAGAAATGTGACGATCACTTAACTGAAAAATGGAAAGTAATCCAGGTAGAAATGCAACAAAAATAAATCATTTGTCAATATCAAATGTAAGAAATTAAAAAAGAAGATAAGATGGAAATAAAAAAGATGCGTATGAAAAAATTACCTCTCGTTACTGTCTTCTTGCCGACGGCAGATTCTTCAACTGTTGCAAAGCCTGCATTGTCGTCTTCAGTTTTCTCGTCATGCAAAAGTTTTCCTGTAACCATATTAAACTCTTTATAAAAAAATATGTACTGATCCACATATATACATACATTCTCTCAAAAAACTTTACCGTCCTTCTGAGGCGGGTTGGTTAAAACATACTCGTTACCATGATAAGGTGGTTGGGGTTTGTAGGGTTTTTTGCTTACTAACCTTTCTTAGCCTCCATCAAGATGTGGATCATATCCGGGCGAGTAATGTTGTATTTGTCTCTCTCTTGCATTGTGGACATGACTAGGTTTCTGAAGAAGTGTTGAGCTTCAACGCCAAATAATTTAAGTTTGAGCAACTTGAAAGGAGATATGTTATTAGATTTTGTACATTGTACCACTAACTATTTAATGAGCAGAGCGCATAAATAGATATACTCTTTTCTGAAATAAGTTTGCCTAGGCCAAAAAAGGGGCAAGTTATTTTCAGGTTCTAGTTATTGTAGATTTATAATTTATTGAAGTTGCAATTTCTGGAGTTACGATTCTTGAACTCTTAATCGTGTTACATACAAAGTTTGGTACTGAGGTTTGCAAATCTATAAACTGCCGCCGTTGCTAAAACGTATTTAAATAAAAAATTATCCTATAACAAAGGAAATCTTAACAAGATAAAAATACTAGTACCTTTACTATACCTTTTAATGACGCAGTGCTATTAACGAAACATGTGATTGTTGACTTTGATAAAGTTCCACTTATTATTATCGATTGCGTACTTATAACAATAGGATAGGTACCTCATAGAACAACATTATTATTATTTTTCAAATTTTAGGTTTTACTCGAAATACATTTCAATAAAAATACCTAAAACTTATGGTTTAGTGTTTACGGTTGGTTTTGAGTAATGGCGAGAATGTTGGTAGTTCACTTACGTTCATCAACCAAGGGAAAGATGTAGAGATGAAGAACAACATTAGTTGTTTAAACTTGAATGTAGAAGCATTAAGACCCTGGGTGTAGAAGTCGTTTTTCCTGTTACTGTGAGAGTCTACCTTTAAACCAAAGGCGCAAGAAGCGATTACGTCACATGCGTAACGAGTCATCAAGTCTTTTGTTTCGAGATCCAGGTGTGAGGCTGAAAAGAATGAAAGTTATTTTATAAACATTTTCAACTGACGAACTTCGATTATTTTTGTTCATCTTATACTCATACGTACTACCGCTCTCTTTCATTTCTTTTTTAAGGTTAAGTATCATCTGGTCTCCAACATTTACCATGAAGGGGACCATCAACCTTATCTTTGAACTAGTAAACGCGGGGCTCAGTGTCGATCGCATGTCCTTCCATTCTTGTCCTGGAAATAAATGAATTGTAGTTGAATAAGTTTTGTCCAGAATTTTTCATAATTATAAACATTTATATACCTTTCATAGAGAAGAGGTTTCTGCCAAACAGAGGATCAGCATCCGTATTGACAAAGACTCGATGATCCAAGAAATGCTCGAAATCTTTAATGGTGATCCTCTTAATCAGCTCCAAGTCTTTCACTATCAGCAGTGGCTTTGTGAACTCAAATCTTCCAACAAACCTTAAGGATTTTTTTGGTTACAAAACAGCATGAAGAAGACACAAGACTTTAAAGAGAAATTATAATTTATCTATTATCTATTAATTTATTTATTAAAGGTAATTTGTTGCTATCATAAAAAATAAACAATAAACACAAATCTAATCGACGCTAGAAAATGGAAAAATGATCAGCACGTCTTTAAAATTGCAAAGGGAACTTAGCTCCGTGTTTGAAACGAAAAAACAAAATCGATTTCCTACCTTTCTTCAGGAAACTTGAAATAAATTCTATTCAAGCTGTCAACTAGATGGTCCAACCGTAGAACGATCCTCATCATGGAGCCGAAGAAAGGGACCACGGATTCAGTCTTCACCCCTTGTCTGTCGAACTTGGAATATACGTTGTGGAAGTACATCACAAGAGCTGCTAGCAGCCCTACAGTCCATATCAGCCATAGCATCGTCTAAAAACAAACGTTGATGTTTTTCCCAAGAAACCTTGGTCAAAATAAGAAAAAATTACCATCTTTACAAGATGTGTGAACACATTTCATATTTCAACCTCAGGTCAGTTTATTTAACTAGTTTACCCTTTAAAATATTTGCAGTTACATTTACTACTCCCTGTCAAGTGAACTAAATAAATGTAAATCATGGCCCGGTTACCTATTATAGAAGACAACATCGCTCTTTCATAAATTAAATGCTTTTACATCCTTCAACCAAAATTGAAGTTCGAAAGCTTCAGTTCAAACCTTAACTAAGGGTAACCTAAAGGCGAATCCCACTCTATAACGAATTGACGGATGCGTCTGTCAAACACCTTGGTCAAATCGCAGCGTTACAGGGTGTCATGCTATTCGTTTTTTTAATAGAAATCAGAAATTTATTTTCGTCTGACAGACGGTTTGGTCAACAATACATCCGTTAATCTGTCATTGTTGGAGAACCACCTTAATATGTTTTCCACTGACACAATTAACTGTTCTATATATTTAGTAAAAAGTTAGGTAAATACAACAAGCAGTATTGATTGCAACGAGATTTTCAGATCATTTAAGAATTTTTTTTAAAATAATAATTGAAGAGTTTATGCATTTAATATTTTGTAAACCTAACAGAAAAAGGCGCCAGTTCCGAAAAACACATCGAACTATACCAAAAAATCCAAACAAGTTCTAAGACTGAAATAAATTAGTTACATGTAACTTTAATGGTAGCAATAATTTATTTTTTTATTTTAAATGAAGAACTTACGTTGTTGATCAGTTTTATTGTGTTACTTAAAATCTTTTATTTAAACTTTACGACAGTCAACTGTTTAGTTCTAGGCGTCAGTCACAACTAGTTTAGTGATCATTTTATTCACCTACCTTGTATGAATATTTACTTTCAATATACGTAGCATATTAACTGACTTACCTATGACTTTGCTTGCGATATCACTTTAAAGGGTATGATTTTTTGAATATGACTACGTGTTATTGGTTTTAAATGTGGAGCTGTAATGTGTTGAGATTATTCATAAATCAATCTCGAAATTATTACAAAAAATATATATCACAATAAAATAATTTTAAACGGATTTAAGTTGCGTTTATTTTGGATTTACAATTCCTACGTTTCCGTTTATATATGTTTTATTGTGATAAGCAATAACTATTGTATACTCGACAAAAAAATATATGATTTTAGTTTATATCTAAATGTTATTAATACAGCAGACAAATTTGCAACTGAATAATTTATATTGTCATTATGTTTTCCGCATTAATACAATAAGTGTATAGATACTTATAAAATTGATAATTATCATTAAATGGCTACTATGATACTATATAGTACTGGAAAAAAAACTTTTTTGTCAAATTCACCGGAGTGTTGTGTATGTATGATAATTGTGTTTCAACACTTAGCCCTTTGATTCTACTGCATTGCATGCAAATTTGTAAGACAGGATGTAAGGGACAAATCACCGTTAGCTGAACGAAATGCCTTCACAATAAAGAGTTATTTTTGACGTTCTTAAATATATTTCAAGGAGAGAGTAGTTCAGTTTAATGTTTTCAATGCATCTTATAAGCTTTCTGAGGGCTGTCCCTTACACCCCATATATTTAGAATACATTAACAAGCTGTCGTAGCCACTGGAAGTTTCAACCAAGCTGCCGAATTTCAAGTAAACAGCCAGCAAAGTGCGTGTGAACATCTTATCAGTGTTTTGATTACTGATTAACAATGAGAGTTTTGTTAAGGATCTTCGAAACAGTTTTCATTTACTGAATTTTCATATAAGCATTTGTTCCAATCAATTTTCTGTAACTCAGATCTAAAGTATTCTAGGTTTTTGGGGTTGAAAATCCTTTTATATGTATATATAGAATTATGCTTTTTTTTATTATCGTTACTGTTATGATTTAGTGTGTAAGTGAGAGCACAGTGATCTGATATACCATGTTCCTCAACGTTTACGTTATATGATTCTGGTTTTTGATTGGTGAAAAATAAGTCAATACAGTTAGAAGTTGATTTCGTTATTCGCGTCGGCTTATGGATAGTTTGGTGGACATTGAATTCCAACAGTGCATTGCAAAGTTTATTATAGTTGGGCGATCGTTTTGAATTTTTTATATTAAAATCGCCTCCTATCAAAACATGTTTGTTTAGACAAAACGACTTAATTTTTACTATTAGCTTTTCCAAAAACTCAAAAAATATATCCATGTTACGATCCGATCTATAGATGTTAATTAGTAATATATCATATTTAGGGATTTCGATTGCACAACATTCAACAGAAAATTCTACACTTAATTCGCAAATGTCAGTTCTTTCGACATAATCCAGTTCATCATCGTCGCGGAGCAGGATTGCCACTCCGCCGCGTTCGTGTACTTTCCGGTGGTAGGCAGCAGCAAAGTTGTAGCCCTTTAAACTGACGTAGTCTTTTTGATGTTCCCTAATAAAAGTTTCTGAGAGACATACAACACTATATTTCTTTTCATCTAAAAGAGTTTCCATTTCTTCTATTTTGTTTTTGATGCTTTGTACGTTTTGGAATATAATGCTAAACCTTGTTTCGAAAGGAATCGTTGTTTTGAGTTGTTGCTGATGAATTTTGGATATGGGGTGAGCTTTTTTGTATCTCGTTATCATCGGTTTTAGGTAAGTATTCTTGCCCGTTTACATAAAGTTTGTTGTTCCTTATCACCGCATATTTTCCAATTCTTCTTTCTTCTCGCATTATTTCTTGTAGTTTTCTTCGTTTCTTTGTGGCTTCTTCGTCTAAAAACTCTGAAATGTTGTAACCGGTATTTCTAAAATGGTGTTGATTGTCAAGGAGGTATTTTGTCATTTTTTTACTAAGTAATTCGATAACTAGCGGGCGCCTGTGCCCTCTCTTCCCTAGTCTCTTCATATCCTCTATATATCCTGTCAGATTTACTGGTAGAATGCTGCTGAAAGTCCCCACTACACGGTCGTGGAGCTCGTGTTCTGATTCCCAGTCGTACTCATCCATTCCGTACAATACAATTTTTTTCATTTCGTGGCTAACGACGGGTGCAGTTTGATGTTGCGTGCAGGTCTTGGTTGCTAGGCTTTTTTGTATTTCGGTTATTTCAGTTTTTATACGGATGTTTTCTGCTTCTAATGATTTAATTTTTAGGTCCATTAGGTCAATTTCAGATTTAAAAATATTTTGTTGCTCAGAAAGTTTTTTCTTAAAATCGGCAAAATCAAGTTCCAATTTATCTATTGACTTACAGAGTTTGTGTTTGATTGTATAATTGATATTCTGTAGCTTCTCGTCCAGCAAGGCACTTATCTGTTCTAGAGTGATATTTACCGTGGCTGGTCTTGCAGGATGAGACTGAATGGTTTGGTTAATGGTGTCTCCTGGTAGATCTTGGTCGTTATTTTCGTAGTCATCTACGGACATTGATGACATGAAGGAATCGTTCATATCGGTGCTTGCTGGACTAGCAGGGGTCAAGCCACCTCTTGGTAAACGTTTAGTTATTCCGATACATCCCCGACAAATCCAGTTAAGGTCCAGTTCTTCCTTTTGACCTTTGTAGTCATTTTCTTTGATACCTACACATTGATAATGAGAATTGCCTTTGCATTTTATGCAGACCAGCAGTTCCATAACATTAATGTGCGATTTGCATTCTACGCAAGTTCTCATGTTTATATATTTTATTTTATTGTAAAACAATTAGGTACAATAAGTCGTTCGTTCTCGAACGTTTCACTCAGCGCGCTGTGAATGACGCGCACGATCAGCTGATGTTTAGTTGAATTAGTAGGGTAGTCACTGGGTCGGTCACTTATTTGCACTGTTTTAGCCTTTAATTCACAGTTATTTCTGTAGATTCAGTTTTTTTATGTTAGATTCTCTTGTTAACTAAGTATTTTACACCACTTCCTGGCTATCAAATCACAATTTTACACCGAAAATGATTATTTACTGTCGATAATGAAACGGCCTAGTACTGTCAGTCTCGCGGTTACCCCCGCACTTGTCGATAATGAAACGGCCTGTCGATAATGAAACGGCCAACGCCCCTGAATACACTTCCATGTGGCGCAACAGCATGTATGCCATCACTTTAATCTCACATAGCGCAAATCTGGACCCTGGAAATGAATTTAAATTAATACAGATTCAACAGTCTTACTTCTTAAAAACAGAATGCAAAATACTTCTACACTTGAACGTCAGAAATGGCAATTAAGGGATGCATTCTTGACACGGGCTGTAACTTAAAGGCAAAATCTTGCACTGCACTTCTCAACGCGGATGCATTTGGTGCTAATTGAGATGATAGAGTACAATACAATTCTCCCAAGTGGGAGGCCCATGTCCGTCCAGCATTGAGCTTTTGTGGACGTACAGTCGGTTATAGCACATAAGGTACCAAGGCTACTCCAAAATAGCTGAGTTATTTTTATCCCCAGTTGATACAAAACTATCTTATGACCTTATTCTCATAAAAGAAGTCATTTTCTACTAATACATATTCATGTCAAGAAAAAGAAATTACTAGGGACAAAAATAATTCAGTTATTTTCTTATACCTGGTACCTTATGTGCTACAACTGACTGTACCGTTAGACATCACCTTAATAAAAATAAGTAGATTTCGATGATGATACGCAGAACTGAGGAACTTTAGAAAATGGAGAGCTATAGAATATTTTTTGGAACAAAATAAATAAAAAAACTTGCTAGTTTTCTTTTCACAAAAAAATTACCTATACAGTTCCTGGGACCTAAACCAAACGGTTTATACGTAAACGGCTTGATGTTGTGCTTGTTCTCCTCAGAAAACCTTTCAGGGTCGAATTTGTCTGGGTTAGGGAAGAACTCAGGGTCTCGGTGCATCGCCCACACTGGAATCTGGAGAGCTTCTCCTTTGCGAATCTAAAGACAAAAAAATAAGATACTCAGTTTCTCTAATAATATATAATTTCAATTTTGATTGGCTGCGATAGTGGTCCTGAAATATACTAAATGGGCTATTTTGTTCTAGCCGATAGATGGATGATATAATAATGATTTAAAACTCACTATGTAATCGTTGGCAGCGTAGTCGTTTGGTTTTCCCAAATTGTAATCTTTGGTGCAAATACGGTCTAGTCCAACTACTGCAGGGTACTTTCTTAAAAGTTCTGGAAACAAGGATTTATTTCGTATTGTGTGGTATCACACATTAGCCGTGTGGTGCCGGCAGAGTAGAATAGCACCACCCCATCTCTTCCCGTGGGGGTCGTAAGAAGCGACCGAGGGCATAAGAATAGATAATAATACTGGCGTATAGAAGCGAAACTCCTTTGTCTGGGCCCCAAAAGCCGCGCTTTAAATACCTACTTCCCCCCGCAGCCCGTAACGCCCCGCACTCTCCCGCGCTTTAAGTCGGGGCTGTCACGTGCCAATAATTTTATTCCAGAGATTCCTAGCGGCCAGTCAAGCGGTTGCGACCGCTGCTAACAGTTTTCCCGTGGGAACAAAATATTTATACGTTTTAAAGTCTTACCTTACCATTTTATTGTTAATAGGTTGGTAATATATTACAGCCTACTCTTGTACTGGCTTATAGTATGTATTTAAATACCTTACCTAACCAAACTATCTACCTACTGCGTGGTATTGACAGACGATCTAGGTTATTCTCGCTCGGCACACGGCACAAAGCACACCGCCACCACGCCGCCGCCGCCTCCGTTTGATACCTACCTATTCGCCGCCTCGCCGATTGACCAAAATGCAATAATTTTAAAAGATTTGCGATGAATATTAATTGTTTGTTATACCTATTCAAGGATTTCTTATCAAATGAACTTTTTGTTGCAGTCGAGCGGTGATAAGTAGGTACCTACTTACCTACGTTAAAAAACATACCTACGATACGAATGCGCTTATTTATCATTATCAGCTAACAATGACTTAGGCACCTAGGTAGTTTAAATTAGAAAATAGAAACTAGGTACCTACGTAAGTAAAAATAGGAGTACACACAACAATTACGTATAATAATCAATGGTAGGTACCTATGTATTTACTGTAAAATCATCACTTACCTTGGCTCATCTTTAGGCAAATTAAAAAAACTTAGATGCGGAGTCTTCCTCGCATCACTTTTGCAGCCATACACACCATAATAATTCGGAATTGCTATATTTTTCACAAAAAATGAAAATTCGACCCGCACGACGAACGTTTCCGCGGCGAAGCGCACTCCCGACTGAATTGTTCGCTAAGAGACAGCCAGACGGATTGACCTTGAGCGCGTCTGGAGCGGAAGTGTCATCTCTATGTGATTTCTACTCTATGCCGAGGGATAAATCCGACCCAAGCACAACGGTCCTAGAGACGCCAACTCCACAATTAAAATGGACCGGATTCTCCTTCAGGCGCGTGTGTCAGAGATCTACCGCGCGGCAGATTTCTGCAGCCGATCTGGCTCCGCACGTATTGACTAGTCGTTCCTGCGGATCCAGCCAGGAAGGCCGAGAGGGTGGCGTAGGTCCTGGGCAGCCCTGCGTTTTCCATAATTGCGTCCCAGGCAACGCACTGTCTGCCTCAGACACTGTTTAAATCGTCTATCACAGACGTGTGAGGCCAATGATGATGGTATCACACGACTGGTCTAGCTGTAAGGTAGCAGATGCTTATCGACAGCGACTTTTTTGAACAATGAGTTCAGTCCTTTGATAATTTTATTTTGGCACAAACTTGCAAGAAGATCATGCAACGGGACTTGATGAAAATTACAAGTATCCACAGATGACATAATACTCAACTTACTTGGAAATTTTCATTAAAAAATCAAGTAGTCTATCATTTTACACATACCAGAAACAGCCATATCCATATAGACCATTTCCTGCACAGCGTTGAAGTCAAAATTATCTCCATGCTTTTCTTCTGTCTTTTTTATCTCTTGAACCAGATTTTCTTGGACATCGGGATTAACCGCAAGCTCGTAAAGAAGAAATGTCATTGAAGAAGCAACGGTCTCGAAGCCAGCGATAAAGAAGAGGACGGCTTGAGCGATTAAGTCATCTTCAGTCCAAGCTAAAAGAATTTTATCAATGTGACTATCACTGAACTGAAAAAGGAAATGTCATCCAGGTAGAGTTGCGAAAAAAATGGAGCGAGTGTAAACAGGAAATTGAAAAAGAAGATGGAGTGGAAACAAATAATTTGAGTATAAAAAATACCTCTTGTCACTGTCTTCTTTCCAACGGCAGATTCTTTAACTGTAGCAAAGCCTACATCGTCGTCTTCACTCTTCTCTTCATGCGCAATTTTTCCTGTTAAACACATGAATTATTTATATGTGTATATATGTATGTATGTATATATATTTATTAATTACATATATTAGTGTTCGTCATACTAGTTTATTATTGCATTTATTTTGCACCTGCCTCGCCCATTTCCCATGCCCTAAGGTAGACTGGTAGATAATGCCCTCGGCATTAAGTCCGCCCATGTAAATTAATTGCATAAAGTTAAATAAATAAATAAATAAAAATAAATAAAATAAATGAAAAACAAATTGCATATCCATACATTATCAGCTTGAAAAAATTACCCTCCTCTAAGGCAGTCAGGTAACAACATATTCATATACGTGAATCACCATGAAAAGATGGTTGATGCTTGTGGAGATTTTCGCTTACGCACCTTTCTTAGCCTCCATTAAGATGTGGATCATATCCGGGCGAATAATGTTGTGTTTTTCTCTCTCTTGCATCGTAGACACGACTATGTTTCTGAAGAAGTGTTGAGCTTCAACGCCAAATAACTTAAGTTTGAGCATCTGCAAAGAAGATAAGTTATGAGATTAAGTACATTTCACCAACCATTCAATAAGCAGAGATCAAGCCGATGGTCGTTTTTTTGAAACAAGGTTTCTTAAGCCAAAAAGGAGGCAAGTTGTACGAAAATGAAATAAATTTTCAGCCTAGTAATTAGTGTAGACTTAAAATTTATTTACAATTTGCAATATCTGGAGGTACCGTTACAATGACAACCTATTTTTAAATTTATAATCATGTAACATACAGACATTTTGTCTTATACTGTGTTTAAAACTTAGGTATGCATAAGGTACTATGAACTATCGTCTTTTTTAGGACGTATTTAAATAAAAACAAAGGATGATTAAACAAGATACTTATACTAGTAAGTAGTTACCTTCTGACGAGGGAGAGTAATTAGTATAATGTCATTCATTGCGTTTCTATATTTGTTTTTTTTTAGCTTTATAGAAATTAATAATAATAACAGAATTATAATTATTATTTTATCTCGAAGTTAAGATACTCTTTTGACCAAATTTAAATAAAATTACCACATAAATGATGGTAGAACTGCAAGGATCGAGAGTTTACTGTTGGTTTTGAGTATTAGCGAGACTGCATGTAGGTCACTTACGTTCATCAACCAAGGGAAAGATGTAGAGATGAAGATCAACATTAGTTGTTTAAACTTGAATGTAGAAGCATTAAGCCCCTGGGTGTAGAAGTCGTTGTTCTTATCACTGTGGGAATCCACCTTTAAACCAAAGGCGCAGGAAGCGATAACGTCACAGGCGTAACGAGTCATCAAGTCTTTCGTTTCGAGATCCAAGTGTGAGGCTGAAGAGAACGACAGTATTTTTTTAAAACATTCAACAGATGAGCTCTGCATCTCTCGTTGCAAAAACCTTGAGTTAAAGGTTTCTTTGTCTTCGTGTAATTTTAGCAGTGTGTGTTTTATGCTTTAAAAACTTGAATGTTGACTGTTTTTGGTCGTCTTCTACACTCATACGTACCGCCGCTTTCTTTCATTTCTTTTTTAAGGTTAAGTATCATCTGGTCTCCAACATTTACCATGAAGGGGACCATCAACCTTATCTTCGAACTAGTAAATGCGGGGCTCAGTGTCGATCGCATGTCCTTCCATTCTTGTCCTGGAAATAAATGAAATGTATTTGAATTATTTTTGTCCAGAATTTTTCCATGTTTATAAACACTTATATACCTTTCATAGAGAAGAGGTTTCTGCCAAAAAGAGGATTGGCATCAGAATTGACAAAGACTCGATGATCCAAGAAATGCTCGAAATCTTTAATGGTGATCCTCTTAATCAGCTCCAAGTCTTTCACTATCAGCAGTGGCTTTGTGAACTCAAATCTTCCAACAAACCTTAAGGATTTTTTTGGTTACAAAACAGCATGAAGAAGACACAAGACTTTAAAGAGAAATTATAATTTATCTATTATCTATTAATTTATTTATTAAAGGTAATTTGTTGCTATCATAAAAAATAAACAATAAACACAAATCGGATCGACGCTAGAAAATGGAAAAATTATCAGCACGTCTTTAAAATTGCAAAGGGAACTTAGCTCCGTGTTTGAAACGAAAAAACAAAAACGATTTCCTACCTTTCTTCAGGAAACTTGAAATAAGTTCTATTCAAGCTGTCAACTAGATGGTCCAACCGTAGAACGATCCTCATCATGGAGCCGAAGAAAGGGACCACGGATTCAGTCTTCACCCCTTGTCTGTCGAACTTGGAATATACGTTGTGGAAGTACATCACAAGAGCTGCTAGCAGCCCTACAGTCCAAATCAGCCATAGCATTGTCTAAAAAAAGCGTCAATATCTTTCTCTTAGAAACCTCGGTTAACATATGAAAAAATGATTGCCTTCCATGCAAGATGTGTACAGCTGCGCTTGGGTCAATTTATATGGGAGGGGTACAATATATCTCATATTTCAACTTTTGTTCTTTGGGGAAAGGCGGTAGGTTTATTGAACTAGTTCCTTTTTATTTTATTTTTACTTTGATTGATGAGTTTATGATTTTCATATTCTGCAAACCTAACAAACAAAGTCATCAGTGCCAAAAAACCCATCGAACTATAACAAAAATTCCAAACAAGTTCTAAGACTGAAATAAAATTGTTGCATGTAACTTAATGGTAGCAATTTTTTTTATATTATTCGAAGAACTTATAGTAAATTTAATACCGCCAATGCCGCAAATCAACACAAAAAAAAACTTACGTTGTTGATCAGTTTTGTTGTGTCAATTAAAAATCTGTTATTTAAACCTTACGACAGTCAACTGTTTAGTTCTGGGCGTCAGTCACAACTAGTTTAGTGATCATTTTATTCACCTACCTTGTATGAATATTTATTCAATATACGTAGCATATTAACTGCCTTACCTATGACTTTGCTTGCGATATCACTTTAAAGGGTATGATTTTTTGAATATGACTACGTGTTATTGGTTTTAAATGTGGAGCTGTAATGTGTTGAGATTTTTCATAAATCAATCTCGAAATTATTACAAAAAATATATATCACAATAAAATAATTTTAAACGGATTTAAGTTGCGTTTATTTTGGATTTACAATTCCTACGTTTCCGTTTATATATGTTTTATTGTGATAAGCAATAACTATTGTATACTCGACAAAAAAATATATGATTTTAGTTTATATTTAAATGTTATTAATACAGCAGACAAATTTGCAACTGAATAATTTATATTGTCATTATGTTTTCCGCATTAATACAATAAGTGTATAGATACTTATAAAATTGATAAGAAATGAGTTGTCTTGTTTGCTCTTACGTTGATAATTATCATTAAATGGCTACTATGATACTATATAGTACTGGAAAAAAAACTTTTTTGTCAAATTCACCGGAGTGTTGTGTATGTATGATAGTTGTGTTTCAACACTTAGCCCTTTGATTCTACTGCATTGCATGCAAATTTGTAAGACAGGATGTAAGGGACAAATCACCGTTAGCTGAACGAAATGCCTTCACAATAAAGAGTTATTTTTGACGTTCTTAAATATATTTCAAGGAGAGTAGTTCAGTTTAATGTTTTCAATGCATCTTATAAGCTTTCTGAGGGCTGTCCCTTACACCCCATATATTTAGAATACATTAACAAGCTGTCGTAGTCACTGGAAGTTTCAACCAATTGTTTTGATTACTGATTAACAATGAGAATAAATTTGTTAAAGATCAGGGTCGGGAGGTGACATGAAGATTAGATCTACAATGATGAGGCCACCATCGCGTCTTGCAAGGCAAATTTAATTTTGTATTCTTATTTCGGGTCATTAAACGGATCTAAAGGTTTCCATTGAGGTAGAGCTGCACGGAGTGGAGCCTTGTGGTGCATGAATTGATCAATGACTGACGTGAAGTGGAGATTTCAAGGTTTATGAGTGGTCAATTCATGCTACGCTGAATTTCCCTCCGTACAGTTCCACTGCATAATAAAGACGCACCCCGAAGGATAGTCAAACAAAGGTTTAGACAATAAAAAACAGCACCTTTTTCTTTAATAGGGAGTTTTCTTTTTCTTTTAAACTGGTTCCTAGTTGCTGTCTATTATGCATCTATCTATCTATTGCATCTATCATGACACTATACTTGGTACGTTTACGTAAGGAACGGAACGTCACATTTATTTTACGTTTTTTTACATAGATGAATGAGATCGTAAAACGTAACTAATTATTGTTACATCACTTGCATCGTAAAAAATGTACTTTCATGGGTTTCCTTGCATATTAACAAAATTCACAACGAAAACAACATACAAACAAAACAGAGTAACAAAGCCCTAAATCGAGAATACATCAGGAAAGAGCAATTATTTTTTCATGTATTTTGGCTTCGGCATCTAGTCACGTAGTCAGCTCAACGCCATCTACACAATGCTTGAAAACTAAACTTTTTTTCAATTCTCAAAAAGGAAACTCCTTCTTCTTAATAAATGAGATAAAAAAAAAATTAAACGCTACGAAACGATAATGTCTTTCAAGATAAACTTTCGATGCTACTAATAAGAAAACAAGATGTTTGATTTCTTTGAAAAATTATATGCTAAGCATATTTCAAGTCATAATATTGATAATTTGGCCATCATATTATAAAAAAAGTATTCCAGTATTTCGCTATTTTTGTCATTCTAATGTTAGCTGGTAAGTTAATGATACACGAATACTTTACTTGACTTTACAATATTTGCCGAAACAAAAGAAGAATATAAAACATTTGTTAAAGCTGAATAAAAAATCTTTACATTTTCGGCTAGTCAGAGAGCTATTAGATTGCTATTTAGTTTAAGGTTTGACTATCAATGATTGGAATATTTATTTTATTAATTTAACGGTTATTGTACAAAATATAACAAACATAACAGGTCAGCTTATTTCTAAAAAGAAATCTCCAACAGCAGACCTTGGGTAGTGAGAAGGCATAAAGTGAGGCAGTTGACGTGTACAACTTACTTGGAACAATAAAAATGAATTTGGTATATTGATATAAATAAAAATGCTAAATGTCGAAGCACTACTTTTATTGCTTCAAGCCCTAACTTTAAATCGAAGCCAGTGTCCTCCTTTCATTATGATATTGAAGGTTCCTGTGGCGAGCTGAGCGGGAATGGTGGTGCGAGGACATGGAGACACTTCCATGTGGCGCAACAGCATGTATGCCATCACTTTAATCTCACATAGCGCAAATCTGGACCCTGGAAATGAATTTAAATTAATACAGATTCAACAGTCTTACTTCTTAAAAACAGAATGCAAAATACTTCTACACTTGAACGTCAGAAATGGCAATTAAGGGATGCATTCTTGACATGGGCTGTAACTTAAAGGCAAAATATTGCACTGCACTTCTCAACGCGGATGCATTGGGTGCTAATTGAGATGATAGAGTACAATACAACTCTCCCAAGAGGGAGGCCCATGTCCGTCCAGCAGTGAGCTTTTGTGGACGTACCTCTAGACATCACGGGAATAAAAATAAGTAGATGTCGATGATGATACGCAGAACTGAGGAACTTTATAAAATGGAGAGCTGAAGAATATTTTTAAGAACAAAATAGACAAGAACCAAAAAAAAGAACGTGCTTTTTTCACAAAAGAATTACCTATACAGTTCCTGGGACCTAAACCAAACGGTTTATACGTAAACGGTTTGATGTTGTGCTTGTTCTCCTCAGAAAACCTTTCAGGGTCGAATTTGTCTGGGTTAGGGAAGAACTCAGGGTCTCGGTGCATCGCCCACACTGGAATCTGGAGAGCTTCTCCTTTGCGAATCTAAAGACAAAGAAAACTTAAGATACTCAGTTTCAGGAAAAATATATAATTTTAATTTTGATTGGCTGCGATAGTGGTCCTGAAAATATACTCAATGGACTTTTTTGTTCTTGCCGATAGATGGATGATATAATAATGATTTAAAACTTACTATGTAATCATTGGCAGCGTAGTCGTTTGGTTTTCCCAAATTGTAATCTTTGGTGCACATACGGTCTAGTCCAACTACTGCAGGATACTTCCTCAAAAGTTCTGGAAAAATAATTAATATTATATTGTATGCTATCAAACGACTGGTCTTGCTGTTAAATAGCAAATGCTTATCGAGGACGACTTCTTTTGAACAAAAAGTTCAGTCTTTTGATTACTTTAAAAATAAGTTATACTTTGTCGTTTCATAAATAATTTTTGTTTTTTGTGCACAAACTTGCAGGAAGATCATGCAATAGGACTTTTTAAAAAGGACAAGTTTCCACAGCTGACACAAAACTCAACTTACTTGGAAACTCTCATTTTAAAAAATAACAAGAAATCTATCATTTTACACATACCAGAAACAGCCATATCCATATAGGCCATCTCCTGCACAGAATTAAAGTCAAACTTCTCTCCATACTTTTTTTCCGTCTCCCTTATCTCTTGAACCAGCTTTTCTTGGACATCGGGATTAACCGCAAGCTCGTAAAGAAGAAACGTCATTGAAGAAGCAACGGTCTCAAAGCCAGCGATAAAGAAGAGGACGGCTTGAGCGATTAAGTCATCTTCAGTCCAAGCTAAAAGAATTATATAAATATGACTATCACTGTACTGAAAAAGGAAATGTCATCCAGGTAGAGTTGCGACAAAAATGGAGCGAGTGTAAACAGAAAATTGAAAAAAAAATATGGAGTGGAAACAAATAATTTGTGTATAAAAAATACCTCTAGTCACTTTTTTCTTTCCAACGGCCGATTCTTTAACTGTAGCAAAGCCTGCATCGTCGTCTTCAGTTTTCTCTTCATGCGAAACTTTTCCTGTTAAACACATGAAAAACAATTTGCATATCCATACATTATTTTGAAAAACATTACTCTCCTCTGGGGCAGTCAGATAACAAAATATTCATAAACGTGAATGACCATGAAAAGATGGTTGATGCTTGTGGAGATTTTCGCTTACGCACCTTTTTTAGCCTCCATTAAGATGTGGATCATATCCGGGCGAATAATGTTGTGTTTTTCTCTCTCTTGCATCGTAGACACGACTATGTTTCTGAAGAAGTGTTGAGCTTCAACGTCAAATAACTTAAGTTTGAGCATCTGCAAAGAAGATAAGTTATGAAATTAAGTACATTTCACCAACCATTCAATAAGCAGAGATCAAGCCGATGGTCGTTTTTTTGAAACAAGGTTTCTTAAGCCAAAAAGGAGGCAAGTTGTACGAAAATGAAATAAATTTTCAGCCTAGTAATTAGTGTAGACTTAAAATTTATTTACAATTTGCAATATCTGGAGGTACCGTTACAATGACAACCTATTTTTAAATTTATAATCATGTAACATACAGACATTTTGTCTTATACTGTGTTTAAAACTTAGGTATGCATAAGGTACCCTAAGCAAATCTATGAACTATCGTCTTTTTTAGGACGTATTTAAATAAAAACAAAGGATGATTAAACAAGATACTTATACTAGTAAGTAGTTACCTTCTGACGAGGGAGAGTAATTAGTATAATGTCATTCATTGCGTTTCTATATTTGTTTTTTTTTAGCTTTATAGAAATTAATAATAATAACAGAATTATAATTATTATTTTATCTCGAAGTTAAGATACTCTTTTGACCAAATTTAAATAAAATTACCACATAAATGATGGTAGAACTGCAAGGATCGAGAGTTTACTGTTGGTTTTGAGTAATAGCGAGACTGCATGTAGGTCACTTACGTTCATCAACCAAGGGAAAGATGTAGAGATGAAGATCAACATTAGTTGTTTAAACTTGAATTTAGAAGCATTAAGCCCCTGGGTGTAGAAGTCGTTGTTCTTATCACTGTAGGAATCCACCTTTAAACCAAAGGCGCAGGAAGCGATAACGTCACAGGCGTAACGAGTCATCAAGTCTTTCGTTTCGAGATCCAAGTGTGAGGCTGAAGAGAACGACAGTATTTTTTTAAAACATTCAACAGATGAGCTCTGCATCTCTCGTTGCAAAAACCTTGAGTTAAAGGTTTCTTTGTCTTCGTGTAATTTTAGCAGTGTGTGTTTTATGCTTTAAAAACTTGAATGTTGACTGTTTTTGGTCGTCTTCTACACTCATACGTACCGCCGCTTTCTTTCATTTCTTTTTTAAGGTTAAGTATCATCTGGTCTCCAACATTTACCATGAAGGGGACCATCAACCTTATCTTCGAACTAGTAAACGCGGGGCTCAGTGTCGATCGCATGTCCTTCCATTCTTGTCCTGGAAATAAATGAAATGTATTTGAATTATTTTTGTCCAGAATTTTTCGATGTTTATAAACACTTATATACCTTTCATAGAGAAGAGGTTTCTGCCAAAAAGAGGATTGGCATCAGAATTGACAAAGACTCGATGATCCAAGAAATGCTCGAAATCTTTAATGGTGATCCTCTTAATCAGCTCCAAGTCTTTCACTATCAGCAATGGCTTTGTAAACACAAATCTTCCCACAAACCTTAAAGAATTTAGTTACAAAATACCATGATGACGACACAAAACATTTAGAAGAAATTAAAACTCAACTTTGAATAAGTTAATAAACATGTATCGGACCGTCACTTGAAAATGGCAAAAAATCAGCAGGCCTTTAAAGTTGCAAAATAAACTTAGAGGTCACGTCCTTCGAACATGAGTTTTAAATAAAACAATTCGGGGCCTATTTTATGTAAAAAGAAAAAACAATGGATTACGTACCTTTCTTCAGGAAACTTTAAATAAGTTCTATTAAAGCTGTCAACAAGATGTTCCATCCGCAGTACGATCCGCATCATGGAGCCGAAGAAGGGGACCACTGAGTCAGTCTTCACCCCTTGTCTGTCGAACTTGGAATATACGTTGTGGAAGTACATCACAAGAGCTGCTAGCAGCCCTGCAGTCCAGACCAGCCATAGCATCATCTAGAAAAAAAGCGCAAAAAAGATGTAGTAAGTGTGTGTGTTGTCGGGACGACTTTCAAGTGAGTTCCGGTAGTGACGATTGCGTTCCACAAAAACGAAGAAGAATGAGCACTATCTCAGCTGCGCAAAAGCAGCTCTTGCCTAATTTATACGCGATTCAACGTCGGCTTCTGCACCTCCTTGAGGGTCAATCACGCTTTCAATATTATTGCTCTTTTACCCTCCATTTACTCTGACTAGTGCTGCATCGTTGGTGTTAAGGTGCATGTCTTTCATCTTGGAACTATTTATGCGCAAGCCTTCTTCAACAATGGCAGCCGTGGCAAGATCATTTACCTTGGGCTGTAGATGTCCACGTGGTGTAGCCAACAAGCATAGATCGTCAGAAAATCAATGTCTTCGAGACATTTTCCATTTTCCCACGGTATCCTTCAGCTTTCAGAACAACTTGTTAATCGAGTCATCACATCGTCCAAGATAAGAGAATAAGAAAGAGCAGCGGGTACAGCAAGCAGCCCTTTTTAACTCCGGCCGCAACTGGTATAAGTTTGGACAGTAAGCTCATGGGCATTACTTTACAGGAAGATCCCACATAAATATGCTTATGAACTTACTTGGTACACCATTTTTGGTGAAACTAACAGACAAAGGCACTAGTTCCGAATGACCTATCGATCCATACCAAGATATGAAAACTTTTAAAAGTTGTAAGAGTGAATATAGGATGGTTGCATGTAACTTTGCGTAAACGTGAAGAACTTACGTTTTTAGCAGTTTTGTTGTTTAACTGAAAAAATGTTATTGAAACTTTACGACAGTCAACTGTTTGGTCCTGTGCGTCAGTCACAACTATTATTTTGTTTACATACCTTGTTTCAATATCTTCTTTATATATTAATAGCACATTGACTGGCTGACCTATGACTTTTCTTGCGATATCGCTTTAAAAAATATTATATTTTGAATAAGACTCTCCTATTTGTTAAATTGTGGAGCTTTGATGTGTTAAAATTGTACAAAATTACAAAAAATAAATGCAGTGTATGTTTAAGTGTTAATCATTCGCATTCAGCAGACAAATCAGCTACATAATTAATAATATTGTTATATATAATGTTTTCCATATTAGGTGTACGCCTATGAAATAGATAAGAACTGTATTGTAAAGTTTGCTCTAACGTTCATCATGGTTATAAAATGGCTACCTTGGAAGGGCGTTTTCACACCTATGAGGTTCATCATCATCATCATCATATCAGCCCACATCTACCCACTGCTGAGTATAGGCCTCTTCTTTTTCTCGCCATCTGCGCCGGTCTTGTGCCTCCCGCATCCACTGTTTGCCAGCAATGGTCGCTAGGTCGTCCGTCCATCTAGCGGGTGGTCTGCCTACTGGACGTTTAGTTGTTCTTGGCCGCCACTCCATTACCGCCTTCGTCCACCGTCCGTCATCTCGTCTAGCCAAATGTCCTGCCCACCCCCACTTCAGTTTTGTGATTCGTTTTCCGACATCGACGACTCTTGTTCGGCGTCTTATTTCCTCGTTGCGAACCCGATCCTGAAGTTTAATACCTAGCATGGAACGCTCCATGGCTCTTTGTGCAACCTTAATTTTGTGCAAGCTCTCCCTTGTGAGCGTCCATGTTTCGGCACCATAAGTAAGCGTGGGCAAGACACATTGGTTGAAAACTCTGGTCTTCAAGTTTTGTGGGATCTGAGATTTGAAGACGTCTTTCAGTTTACCGAAAGCGGCCCAACCCAGCTGAATGCGCCTCTCGACCTCTTTTACTTGTGATTGAGGACCAAAGGATAAACAGTGTCCAAGGTAAATATAGTCATTAACTGCCTCGATTGGGCTATTACCAACAATTATGTTTGGTATAGTTAAATGGCTCAACATAATTTTTGTCTTGGACAAGTTCATCCTGAGGCCGACTTTTATTGATGCATCGTGCAAATCTTCTAGCATAGTTTTTAGGTCTTTTACTTTTTCTGCTATGAGTACCAGGTCATCGGCAAACCGTAGGTGCGTTAGCTTGGTGCCATTAATGTTGACCCCCTTATCCGCCCATAGCATATCCGCTGAGCTATACAATTCTTGGAGGACACTCACATACCTGCTGTCGACCCCGCAACGATGAAGAGAATGGAACACGGCCCAATGTTCGACACTGTCGAAAGCCTTTTCGTAGTCGACAAAGGCAAAACAAAGGGGCCGGTTATACTCCCTGCATCTCTCCATCAATTGCCTGATCGAGTGTATGTGGTCGACAGTAGAGTATCCTCTCCTGAAGCCAGCTTGCTCAATTGGCTGGTACTCATCAAGTGTACGGGTCAATCGATTGCACAGGACCTTCGCAAATAGTTTGTACACCTGAGAAAGTAGGCTGATAGGTCGGTAGTTCTTAATTAAACTCTTATCTCCTTTTTTAGGTAAGATTTTAACTACCGCACTTCTCCAGGCGTTTAGTGTACAAATGTTTTCTATAACTTTTTTGAAGAGTTCTCCCAGGACTTTTAGCACGGGTTTTTGATGAGGTTATGTTTCGTTAATTTGACATTGCTTATGCAAGCTTTTGGTACCAAAAAATTAAAAAATAATCCTTTCTTAACGTATACACGTGTAAGATGCATGTTGCACAATCTTTGGAGGCAGAATCTGTGACGTCATGAAAGTATTCATGAAAAAATCTTCTATAAAAGGACCATGTTGGGTATCAAATGAAAAGGTTTTTTGATCATGTTCTAAATATATTACATAATATTATACACATATATATTTACTACTTGCTCAAGCAAAGTGCTAAAATATATCTGCAATTTTAAAAATCCAAATGTTTTCAAATGCTCATTGATAACAAACGAACAGATTGTTATAAATAAAAAAATAATATAGCACTGCCACTGCAAATAAACCATAGTAAATTTCGTGTTGTTTCTTTCGAAACTATCATGTTTGAATATAGTTATATCTGCAGTTTACTAAATATAGTACTCATATGAGATTCAGATATTGTTAGTAATTTGCCAACTACTATTAAGGGCGCCTTTTCCATGTAATGACTTTTTCAAATCAATATAAATCAGTAGAAAATTGTTATAATTTTGAAAAAAATATATGTTGCAGTTAAGGAGCTAACAGAGTAAAATCTCACAATCAGATCAATCAAACAAACAGAAAAAAAAACGCACAATATATAATAATGGCAATGTTGCCTTTATTTAAATTTCCATTACAATATTATGCTTCAGATATTAAACTTATTGACGTTATTTTTAAAGTGTCCTTTAGATAAATCAATTATCTATTTAAAATCGCTGAGTTGAATATTGTAGTGTTATTTTCTGAATTATGATGCCTAATACCTACTTTGCCGTGTGATGCCGGCTTAGAATAGCATCACCCCATATCTTTCCCGTGGGAGTCGTAAGAGGCGACTAAGGGACTCGAGGGTGTGTATTTGCAATTTTGGGCGATGGGCTGACAACCTGTCACTATGGCGATACACAATATTCCGAATAACCCTCAAACATTTGTCGGACGTGGTGTAAATGGCCGTTTTTTGCGGCTGTTTGTTCTCTGCCTACCCCGCAAGGGATTATAGGCGTGATATGTGTATGTATGTATGTATACCTACAAGAAGGCGAGGGGCGCGGCTCCGCTCCGCGGGCTTCGTCAGTCGCGCGGTGGCGCTTACGGACGCTGGACCTGTGCTCGTGCTCTTCTCGACGGTCTCGACGTGCGACGCGTTTTTATTTTTATTTTTTATGTATTTGTTACTCTGGTAGTGCCACAGTAAAATAAATGCAATATAACAACGGAAAGGAAAACTTAATTTGTATCGCACAATTTTCTTTATTTTATAACAATTTTGTTAGGTCCAAATGGAAAACTGGCCCGGGGCTGGCCAGGTTAATCACACGAAATGTAATTTTACGCCACCACCATCTGAAAACGATATTTGTTGACGTATCTTGAAATATATTCCTAAGTAGTTCAGTTTCTCTTCCTCTTTTTGTTCCTTACACTCCGTATACTTACTATACAAGATCCGTTACACATTTACAAGCTATTGTAGACAAGAAGTTTCAACGCAACCTGCCAAGTTCTAAGTGAACAGCCAGCCAAGTTAATGTGAACATCTTGTCAGTGATATGGTTACCGATTACCTATTATAGTCAATTTGTTAAAGATCGGGTTTAGGAGACTTGAAGATTAGACTTCCTATGATAAGGCTCCCGACCCACCTTGCAAGGAACACCTAATTTCTAGTCAATAAACAAACTTAAAGGATGACGAAGTAAATATTTTTTTCACCCATGTAATAAGAGTATTTATGAATACTTACCTACTTTAATTTTTTCTTTTGTAAGTAAAAAATTGTTGCAATGGAATCTTCTCAAGATTATAAATTTATCTATTATGTAATTTAAAACACCAGTAATCAGATATTTATCGATAAACTTTCTAAGGTTCAGTAATCAGGATGGTTAGTAACCAACATACATACATCAGCCTATTGCAGTCTATGGCTGGACGCAAGCTTCCCATAGGGCACGATCTATTCACTATCAAGTTGCTACCAGCCGCTTTTTAAAGTCATTGGTCTATCTAGCCGAAGGGCATCTAACGCTATGGTTGCCGAAATGTGGCTTCCACTCGAGAACCCGCTTTCTCCTCCACGACAGTTTCTACGACAGATTTACTAAGCCCACTGCTACTTCAGTTTGCTACACGTTCAGGGAATACTTCGAGGGCTAAACCTTCGACGGAGACTGGATTGGGAATGATGTGTTGTTTGAACCAGACTTTTGTCGTTCAACAACGTTGAGATGGGACAATATTTTGTTCAGATCCTGCAGCGATTCAGCTATTGTGACTATATCGTCAGGATATGTGAAATATTTGCCAATGATGTTGTTAGTCTATCCTACTGCAGAGTATTGAAGACATCCTTCAGCGCGTTGTTGTAATGTTTCGGGGACATAACGTTACCCTGTCTTTCACCTTGGAATAGTTAAATGGGTCCTGTTTTGTGAATTTGTACTTGAAGAATATCGTTGTCTTTTGATACATGCTTATTTTTGTTTCTTTGACAAATTACACGTATTTTCAAAGACTACACAAACACACACACACACACACACATATACATATATCACTCATTTAATCCCTTGCGGATACCCACGTTTGACAAATATTTAAGGGACATTCGGAAAAATTGTGTATCGCCATAGTGACAGGTTGTCAGCCCAGCGCCTAAAATTGCAATATACACACTCGAGTCCCTTAGTCGTCTTTTACGACTCCCACGGGAAAGAAATGGGGTGATGCTATTCTAAGCCGACATCACACGGCACTTCAAGGACTAACCTGGTTTTTAAGGGATTTTGTCAAGTAAGTTATTTTTAAATCTTGTCCAGCAGGAGTAATATTCAACTTGTATGCATTCATTATTGTTATCAAATTTAAATTAAATTTTGATTTTTTCTTTGCTAACAAATTGAATATTACTAATCAACTGTTTATGTTACAACATAGGTATATAAAGTCAAAAACTAAAATAATCATGTTCCATCGAGCCGATATCTATACATTCTTTAGAGATGGAGATAGAGATAATTTTTTCATAATAAATATTACATGTCAAACGTATACTTAACTTATTACATGAGATACAATACACGTATGTATTATATCTCATTTAATAAGTTAAGTTTACGTTTATGAAGTAGAGGTACTTAAATTCCAGTAGGTTTATTGTTTATTGCTCTTATATCAGATATGCAAGATGTTTGAGTAGTCACGGTGACTTGCCTTTATTATCTAGCTCGTCTATTTATAAGCATTTTACTCGCAATAATATGAAACGCAGTCATTGCATGTCGTACAATAATAGTTTTATCGAAATGCCTTTGACTTTAGATAACATGAAATAAATATTAGGAGAACATAGTCCTTACTACACAATATTTAAGTTGTTTTCCTGTAACGGGTGTAAAGGACGGTGTTTGTACCTTCACGTAAAACTTAGTACATGTAATCATACAATTAAACTGAACCACTTTCCCTAAGGAGCCAATGGTGGGAAACAAGATATTTTTTCTACCTCGCATACTAAATCCACTTTCAGCTGACTGAATTTTTATGAGTCAAAATTGTTGTGTCGTTGACCAATATGTGTTCATTGTGTAAAATTGATAAGTTTTCAGTACACATACACATACATACATACACATATCACGCCTATAATCCCTTGCGAGGTAGGCAGAGCGTAAACAGCCACAAAAAACGGCCATTTACACCACGCCTGACAAATGTTTGAAGGTCATTCGGAAAATTGTGTAATGTACACACATCAGTACACCATCCTCGTATATAGAGTGAAAAGCAATTCGATACATTCCCTGGAACAGAAGGGAAGGAAATTTCCAACATATTATTCCATAGAACTAGACCAATAATTTTTGTACGATTTCTGACTTAAAGCTCTATCGAAGAATTTGTTGGAGATGGCCTTCCCTCTAACTCCCTTCCCTGAAAGGGGTTATATGATATATCAAATTTCCTTTCATCCCTGTGTGTAGGTAAGTACTAGTATTTTTCTTCACATTAAAAGTAAGTTCAAATATAGATTTTGTAAAAATATCTCGGTACCTTAGAATCAATTTTATTCTGATCAACCAGCTGATTTGAATATTGTCAGCATAAAGTAACGTAGTTATGTGACGCGGTCTCGCCCGAACGCCTGCAAGTTTGGCACAAGCAACCCAGTTACGAGTTTCTTCACTAGTTAAAGTTGACCGCGTTCGAGACTCGGCAGGACTTGGCAAATTAGATTGATAGCTGTCTGCTCATTAGCAAGTGTTTGGACAGCCGACAACGCAAAGACGCCACAGCTGGCCTGATTGAAACGCTAGCGCCTGATGCTTTGATGATAGCAATGGTATGGTTGTGAGTTTGCTCTAAGATTTCTGGCAGGCGGTTTTATAACATTTTCGTTCACATTTTTTTTGTGTTAAGTACTACTTGTACTTTGATTAAATTAGTTCTTGTATGTTTATTAAAGCAACTAATTAAACTTTCCTAACTTATTATTGCTCTACCATGCTTTTTAATTTAAAAAATACATAGTAATCACCTTGTTCATGAGTTTTAAAAATTCAAGAAAGCCCGGTGTTGCACTGGAAGAAGCAAGCTAAAAAGAGCTTAAAAGATAAATCTTTAAATCTTGGGAAACCTAATAATATAATATTGCGCAGCCCCCAGAGCTTCATTAGCAAGTAAAATTTCGTTCATTATAGGGTTGTAATTTAATGTAACTTAGGGAAATAAGGATCAAGTCTTCAAATCTTTTTGTTCTGTTGTGATTAATTGACCCCTTTTATTAATTTACTAAACATAATCTAGTCATTTTTCTTAAGGTAGCAAGTCTGTCAACGGACCGCATAATTTTGACCAATTTCTCCATAATCAGTTGGTCATTTTATCACTGTTATTGTAATAACAAAACGAAGAGAATTGTTTATTTGTAATTGACTCACAAATAAGGTTATCTATTTGATCCGTATTTACGTAACATTATCAAATAACTTGATATGTTGGTGCCTAAAAACTTCTGTGCAAAAAATGCATTTAAGCGTACCGTGTATGTGTATTTCTCGTTGCCTGATTTTGAAAATCAAGCTAGTAAGTTTGAAAATTGCTTTTAATAAAATTTACTCTCGAGAAATCTTCACGCGTGAGTAACACTTTTGCATAAATGGGTATTTAGATATTTATCGATGTGGTATTCTCAGCCCTAGTTCATTACGCGTGACGTTGGATTAAAAGCTAGAAAAAGGTGAAAAACTGCGCGACGCATCGGCGGAGATTACGCGCCGGGATTACGCCGAGTCATTTATCAACTTCAGCGGGAGGTGCTCCTTGGCGGGAGGGACAAAGGGAAGAGGGAAGCGACAATTTGTACCACTGGCATATTAGTCTCCGTCGTATTTTCGTCAATCTGTGTGATGCCGGCTTAGAATAACATCATCCCATTTCTTTCCCGTGGGAGTCGTAACAGGCGACTAAGAGACTCGAGGGTGTGTATTGCAATATTAGGCGATGGGCTAACAACCTGTCACTATGGTGATACACAATTTTCCGAGTGACCCTCAAGTGTACGTAAGACGTGGCGTAATTGTCCGTTTTTTCGGCCGTTAGCGCTCTGCCTACCCCGCAAGGGATTTGGGCGTGATATGAGTGTGCATATTAGTCTCAAATTCTATGCTACCAACTAAAATATCTTGTACTATTATCACTGGCATATTAGTCTTAAATTCTATGTTACCAACTAAAATATCTATCTAAAAATTGCTCTTTCACTTTCTGTTTAATAAGCTTAGACCTTTTAAATTGTCTATGATAATTATTATGCGGTATCTGTCAAAAGTAAGTGGCTACTTAAAATATCGGAGCTAAAAATGGCGCAGAAATCATTGACTATTTAGGACATGACATGACTAAAATAGTGTATGACATATACAATACTATTCTAAACTTATTTAACGGAATGTGACCGTTTTATTTGCTTTTATTTAACTTGCAGTGTATGTAAGTATGGAAGTAAGTAAGTAACAATGTTTGTTCGGTGCAAATCTTGCAAGTTTAATTTGAACCACTTCTCGGTATCCGATTGAGTTGAAATTTTGCATGTTGGTCCAGAACCGATGACAATGCATGTTAATCATAAATTTGACCTGATGCTGCTGCCAGGATCGGCTCCGTACGAGAGATCTCCTCAGCGGTTTATAGCTGGGACACAAAATTTTGTATACGAATTCGTTTATTATAGGCAGTTGGTAGGCCCACCATGAATTAGACGCTACATCCAGGGTTGTCTTCGAACTATGGAACTCCTCAATATTCAACTGCTGGGACTTGCAATTCTGTATACGAATTCGTTTATTATAGGCAGTTGGTAGGCCTACCATGAATTAGACGCTACATCCAGGGTTGTCTTCGAACTATGGAACTCCTCAATATTCAACTGCTGGGACTTGCAATTTTGTATACGAATTCGTTTATTATAGGCAGTTGGTAGGCCCACCATGAATTAGACGCTACATCCAGGGTTGTCTTCGAACTATGGAACTCCTCAATATTCAACTGCTGGGACTTGCAATTTTGTATACGAATTCGTTTATTATAGGCAGTTGGTAGGCCTACCATGAATTAGACGCTACATTCAGGGTTGTATTCGAACTATGGAACTCCTCAATTTTCAACTGCTGGGACTTGCAATTTTGTATACGAATTCGTTTATTATAGGCAGTTGGTAGGCCCACCATGAATTAGACGCTACATCCAGAGTTGTCTTCGAACTATGGAACTCTTCAATATTCAACTGCTGGGACTTGCAATTTTGTATACGAATTTGTTCATGATAGGCAGTTGGTAGGCCCACCATGAATTAGAGTCACGTCAATAGAAGGCCTCCTGATAGAAGAATTAGACTGTTCGAAATTAACTGGGACTCGGCCATGTAATAATGACGCCATCAATGAAATGAAAAGACTAAGACATATTACAAGCTAATTCTTCTATAAGGGATGCCGGAGGAGTAGGTACCAACCTACTTCTATAGAATATAAAAGAGATAATTATACTTTATCCTAATGTTAGTTTTCCCCGTGCCTTAAGTTTTTCTATTGAAGGTCTCTCCGTTTTATAGAAAGACTTTCGTATTGATCAATAACTATCGTAACATAAACTAAAAAATATAAAATAAAATTATGTAAAAAAAACTTTTAAAACAAGCTTTTATTTAAGTGCTCTGAAAAGATGAAAATAAAATTTTGAATGACATTAACCACATTCATTTATGACTTTACAGAAATGAAAATATAATAAAAGCTTGTCGCGAAACTTTCAATTTGTGATTGAAATTTTGTAATAAGGTACGCACCTAACTGTAATTAGGTAGTCTCTTCTAGGCATCGCGACAAGCTTTTATTATATTTTCATTTCTGTAAAGTCATAAATGAATGTGGTTAATGTCATTCAAAATTTCATTTTCATCTTTTCAGAGCACTTAAATAAAAGCTTGTTTTAAAAGTTTTTTTTACATAATTTTATTAACAAGGCGTTTTAGTCAGTCACGTGGAATTGAGACAACTACCTGTCTATAATACTTATTGAAATGTAAATATTTCTAAACTTATTTATCGGAATGTGACCGTTTTATTTTTAACAAGCCGTTTTAGTCAGTCACGTGGAATCGAGACAAATATCTGTCTATATACTTATTGAAATGTAAATATTTTAATCGGAAAGCGCAATGTGAGACGAACTTGGGCTTACGGTACTTACTTCAAGCAATTGGCCTTAAATCTCAGTGTAGTTCTTGTTGATGATGATAATAATGATTCTAATGACGCAAAAATATATGCATCATGAAGAAAAAGGTGAAAAATTTCGCGAGGTATCGGCGGAGATTACGCAGAGTCATTTATCAACTTCAACGGGAATTGGAGGACAGGGAAGGGCAAGGCGATTTTTGTACAGGAATATGTTTTGTACATCATTTTATCTATCGTGTGGGACATCGAGCCTACATAGTTAATTAAACGCAACAAGAGTTTGATTTTTTTTGTTCACTTAATTGTGATTAGATAATGCAAATACAATAGTATGACTGCTGAACGAATGTACAAGCTTTTTTTATTACTTATTAAAAACAGTGCTCGATATTATCAAAATACAGGCTACAATTTTACAGGTGAATTTCGAAGTCGGTTAGCCATTATGATACCATAAACCGGCTTTGCAATTAACTAAAAATTTCACCCGTAGACTTGTAGCCTGTAGTAAAAAAAAACATAGGCATAGACATAAGTGTAATTTTACCTCAAAAATTAGCTGTTACGTCAAAGATGTTGGATGTTAGTTTAGTTTGTCACAAGTTGTTTCTGGCAGGTCCTTCTACGAAGACCGTAAGGTTTTTTTACAGATTATCAAAAATTCCATCTGTAGCTTACACCAAACACAAAGTATTCTGTGACGAAAACGGGCACGTTTTACTGAAGAGAGGCACCGATAAATAAAATACCGTTTTTAATTCGTCGCCTTTATTTGTTTGCGAAATAAAAAGAGGAAGTACTTTGTTTGGAACGTCTTCAATCTGAGGAAGAGTGATTGTTCCAATGAAAGGGCGCGAAGGGATATAAACGATTTGTTTCGCAGCCTAATAAACGTCAGATTATGTTCGATATAAACAAACTTTGTAGCTGATAAAACTTGAGCAGCGTTTTAAAAGTTGGAAGAAAATGACTGAGCTTACGATGTCATCTTACATGGCGTAAGTAATGAAATGAAACAAAAAATACTAAAATTAATAATAATTACTAATATACTTTGTTGTTGTAAATAAATACATATTATACATAGAACACCCAGACTAAACACAAATTTCTGAAAATGACTTAACAAATACCGTGTGATGCCGGCTTAGATACCGTGTGATGCCGGCTTAGAATAGCATCACCCCCTTTCTTGCCCGTGGGAGTCGTAAGAGGCGACTAAGGGACTCGAGGGTGTGTATTGTAATTTTAGGCGATGGGCTGACAACCTGTCACTATGGCTTTACACAATTTTCCGGATGACCCTCAAATGTTTGTCAGACGTAGCGTAAATGTCCGTTTTATGCGGCCGTTTTTGCTCTGCCTACCCCGCAAGGGATTATAGGCGTGATATGATATGTGTACTTAACAAATATTTGTGTCTTGTGGGGATCGAACCCACGACCCTCGGCGTAGCAGGCAGGAGTACTATCCACTACGCCATCGGCCCAGTCCAATTTAAGAATTAGATCACATCTTTACGCATATCACGCCTTTATCCGCTTTATAATGTACCGCGAAGTAGGCAGGTGTAAACAGCTGAAAAAAAACGGACATTTACGCAACGTCTTACAAACATTTGAGGATCACTTAGAAAAAGCGTGCATCAGGTTGTCAGCTTGTCGCCTTAAATTGTAAAACACATGAATCCCTCTATTCCCTTTGCTTCTCTTACGACATCCGCGAGATAGAAAGAAAAGAAACGTTTCTTATTAAATAAATAGGGTGATGCTATTCTAATCCGGCATCACACGGCAAGCTAAATACACTGTCATCGTGTCCCTTAATACACTGCCAGCTTTTACAGCTGACAAGTAGGTCCTAATTTGTTTGTCCTTACGACCTGGCATAGAATGGATGTAAGATGCTATTTTAATGCCTGATTGGTATATCGAGTCGTCCGTCGACTCGAAGTGCCACTCAAAATAAATACATACCATATTAACATGATACTAAAAATAAAATGCGATCTTATTTCATTTTCAAAAGAACCTTAGTTAACCTAACCTTAATCCGTTTAAAATTGTCTTATTGTGACGAGTAGGTAATAGCTGTGCAAACTTGAGAAAATATAAGTACCTAAATATTAGAAAATCATCGTAAAACCGTAGATAAAATATTCGGTGCTAAAACTAAACCACATTGCCTCTTTTTAGGTCTAAATTTGGAGACAAAGGGTTGAATAAGTACAAAATTATTCTGTTAATCTATTAACCAAACGTTATAATAACTGACTGTTCACGAAGCAATTAGAGATATAGTTATCACACGAGAGTTGAACGGCCTCGACAGTGGCGCCACTTTACAAACAAAATACTCTTCATGCAAACAATCTATCAGAATGTCCGTTGCTCAAGTTTTAAGTATTATCCTTATGAGAAATTAGAACCTACAAACTCAATGATATATTCGCTATCTTTAAAGCAAGAAATGGGCATAGTCATGGCAATTAATACCAAAAGTTGTCGTTTTAGGCACTTTTTGCCATAACTTTAATTACAGCGAATATTTCATAGAGTTTGCAGGTTCTAATTTTACTTAAGGATAAAATAATAACTTGAGCAACGGTAATTCTGATAAATTGTATGTATGAAGAGATTTTTTTATTTATGAAATGGCGCCACTATCGAGGCCGTTCACGACTAATACTCGCCGTTAACGAAGCTTTGGCGAAGCGAAGGGCCTCGTTAGACTGATTCGGAACCTCAAGAGCGTGGAGTGTAATTAAAATACACACCAATACGATATATTAATTAGACTTTGAAAACCGCTGCAGTGTGCTTGGTAATCTTTCGAAGCAAAACCTGGTGGGCTGGGGATTATATTTTTGTCGATCGTGTTGATATAATTAAACATGAAGCTCTTGGTTAGGTACAAAAGTCTAACATCAGTTTATTTTACTATCCTGACTTATACAAAAGAACTGACGTGGACAGCTGTCAGCCGACGTAAACAAATATTTTTCCAAATTTTTAATATTTTTGTTTTGTACTAAAATAAATATAAATTACATGCCGAAAACTGAGTTCTGTTGCTGCAAAAGTGACCCACGAATTGTGTAAAACTATGCGGTCGGCGCCCTCGGGCAGTGTAACCTAACTTTCAGTGCGGTGGCACAGAAGCTGCTACCGCGGTCCCAAGCACCATGGATGGAACCGCAAACACGAAAACACCATGCCCGCATTGCCCCGGCCCCGCAGACCCCAATAAAGACAAGCTTTTCACGGCAAGGGGTCTCAAGCTACACATACGAAGTAAACATAAAGATGTCCAAGCCACCGCAAACAGTAGTACCCAACAGTCTACCTTCCTACCGTCCCCAGCAGCCGGAACAAGCATGGGCCTCGACAGCATCTCCAGCCTAAAGACAAACGTGCGTGTACTCAAACACATTCCGAAAGGAGCTCGTTACGCGGCCGCGGGAAAACTTTGTGCTGTTATCGATAACTGCATCCTATTAAACAGTGAAGATGCCTGGTTTTCCCTGCTGTCCTTTCCATTCTTTGGCTTAAAAATACCGGAAAGAAATGATACACGAACCCTAACATCTAAAGTTAAAGACAACGTGGACCGCCTATGCCCGTTCTTACCCCCACCGGAAAACACGCAACCCCTCTCCTTTTTCAAGCGCATCGAGGGAAAGGTACATGAGGGAGACCTCAGAGGTGCAGTGCGCTTGCTAGTGTCCGACGACAGCATCGCGCCCACAGACGACAGCACTTTGTCAACGCTCAAGGATAAGCACCCATGCCCCTCCCGTCAACTCCTACTCCCAACTGAGCCTGATGGTACCTCGCCCTTCCTGACCGTGAAAAGCGATGACGTGGCTTCAGCAATCGCCTCGTTTTACAACAGCTCCGCTTCGGGCCTCGACGGGCTGCGACCTCAACACCTGAAGGAACTCACCTCCTCTGCTGCCGGTGATAACGGTGTACGCCTCCTGGAGAGCCTGACACGCCTGTGCAACTTTCTGCTCAAGGGCATGGTTAACCCACGAGTCTGCCCCTACGTCTATGGAGCGTCACTTATCGCACTGAAAAAAAAAGATGGCGGACTACGGCCCATAGCCATCGGGAATACGATCCGCCGACTTACAGCCAAACTGTGCTGCCGCGCAGTGAAAGACCAGATGGCTTCTTTTCTCCAGCCCCACCAGCTAGGGTTTGGGACAGCCTTGGGGTGCGAAGGAGCCATACATGCCACCAGAACCTTCGCGTTGGACACCTCTAATTCCGACAAGATCGTCGTAAAACTAGACATCAAAAACGCATTCAACAGCGTCGAAAGAGACGTCATACTCACAGAGGTCAAGAACAAAATCCCCATTCTGTTTCCCTTCATGTTCCAATGCTACGCATCACCTTCCAACCTCTTCCATTCAAACTCTCTGATCCCCTCACAAGTCGGAGCCCAACAGGGTGACCCCTTAGGTCCCCTTATTTTCAGCCTTGCCATCCATAGTGCTATTGTCTCACTAAAGTCACCCCTGAACATTTGGTATTTAGACGATGGAACAATAGGAGGAACCGCCGATGAAGTAGAGGACGACATTCAGAACCTTTTCCCTAAACTCAAAGATATGGGCCTCACAGTAAATTTTGAAAAGTGCGAGGTCTTCCCTTGTAGTGCAGCTGCCCCTGCAAAATGCAGGAGGTTCGAAACTCTTATCCCGGGGATAAAGATTCTGAATAGAGACACCTTCTCCCTGCTGGGCTCCCCTATCCACCCGGATGGAATCCCCATGTTCCTCCAATCAAAGAAAACCACCCTCTGCAAAGCCCACGATCGCCTAAAGGGCCTCTCAAGCCACGTAGCCCTCACCCTACTCAGGAACTGCCTGTCTTTACCAAAACTAACCTATGCAATCAGAACATGCCCCACATGGTTGTTTCCTCAACAGGTGACAGAGCTTGACGATGTCCTAAAGAACACCCTCGAGGACATCCTAAACATCAACCTTGGCGAGCGGGAATGGCAGCAGGCCAGCCTACCCATCCGCCACGGTGGCCTTGGGGTGCGACGCGTACAGGACACGGGCCCGTCAGCGTTCCTAGCTTCCGCAAACGGAGTCTTGAAATTAGCCGCTCTTATCCTGTCTTCACAAGGCGGCTGTCTCGAGATTCCTTTCGCGAAGGAGGCGCTGGCGGCGTGGACTGCAGCCTGCCCTAATTTGTTCCCCCCAGCCAAACCACATATCCAACGAGCATGGGATGACCTTTGGGCAAAGTCGGTGATCAACGCCCTCACGGAGACTGCCACCGGAGCAGACTTGGCCCGGCTCAAAGCCGTCTCCTGCCGCGAAACTGGGGCATGGCTCCATGCACTGCCATCACCACATATCGGGACGCTACTAGATAATAATTCTGTGAGGACCGCCGTGGCCCTGCGCCTGGGCTGCAAAATCTGCGAACCACACATTTGCCGCTGCGGCGTGCAAGTGGACGCGACTGGCCGGCATGGTCTCAGCTGCAGGCTCAGCGCTGGCAGACACTCGAGGCACCACGCCATCAACGACTTGATCCGCCGCGCCTTATCTACGGCAAACGTCCCATGCGTCCTCGAGCCTCCAGGCCTGTCACGCGCCGACGGTAAGAGACCAGATGGCCTCACTTTAATCCCATGGGCGAGAGGCCGCTGCCTCCTATGGGACGCCACTTGCGCTTGCACGTTCGCTGCCTCCCACCTGCCCAAAACCACACGCACGGTCGGCTCGGCAGCTGAGCACCTTGCCACTCTTAAGCTGGAGAAGTACTCTGATCTCCAGCTGAACTACGAGTTCGTCCCTTTCGCTGTCGAGACCACGGGCGTGTGGTGCACTGCAGCCAAGGCGTTCATACGCGACATACAAAAACGCCTAAGGGCCCGCGGCGGCTGTGACCCCCGTTCTGGATCGTACCTGGTCCAACAAATATCCCTCGCAATACAGCGGGGCAATGCAGTGAGCGCCATGGGCACCTTCGGACCAGGCACGGTACAGACAGGGCTCCACCTCTAGTTTATATTATCTGCTTTTATTGATAGTTTATTTTATTTAAGTTATCTATAATTTATTTCTATTTTATATTATGCCTATGTAATTATGCTATCCAAATAAATTTAATCTCCTGTTTCTATCTACTTCCTATTTATATTTTATTCCACAGTTAACAGTGAACACGCGAAACTTGATATGACATCTGAGATTGATTATATCTTCTCTTCTTCTTTTTGTGTAACCCTGGTGTCAGACATAATCTTAATCTTAAGAAAAAGAAAATTGCTATATAAAATATATATTTAAAATTAGATAATAATTAATGATCTTGGTAAATGCGTAAGAAATCAGGTAGATACTTTCTAAAGCTGGAATATGGTATATGACTATCAATATTTATTTTGCTTAGTGTATTTTTAAGGAACTGGAACGATGGGTTTTCCTCCTTCAATAAGCCAAGCTGTACCGCTTTCAGCACTCTCAAACACATCCACAGCAGCCTTTCCAACAGCATCCACCTTCTGCCATGGCAACCCCTTCAGGAACACGAAGAAGTCCAGCTGCAGCTGCTGATCCTTCCAGGTCTTCGGATTGGAGGTCAACTTGGTCTCGGTGAATCCTGGGCAGATTGCTACAACCCTCACTCCGGTTCTGTCGGCGTTATACTTGTGGCCAAGAGACTTGGTGAAACCCATCACTGCAAACTTCGAAGCCTGGTATATCGGTAAGAATTGGTCGATCCTGAATCCATAGATTGAAGCCAGGTTTATGATCGTCCCCCCTTTTCCCCCCTTCTCCTTCCTCATGTGCTCCCAAAACTTCATCGACCATTCTATCAAAGCTGTCACGTTGATATCAATTGTCTTCTTTGTTGCTGTATCGTCTAGAATGCCCGCGTTGTTCACTAGTACGTCTACATTCTTGTAAGTATCTATGATTTTATGAAAAATCTCGTCGAGATCCTTTATAACGTCACATTTGTAGAATGCTGCTTTGTTTTTACCATGTTTAGCAGTAAGGGCTTTGACTGCTTCTGCGCCCTGGTGTTCGTTGATATCCAAAAGCACGGCAACTTTAGCTTCCTTGTCAAGATATTTGTCAGCTATTTCGTAGCCGATGCCGACTGCTCCACCAGTGATCACAACCACTTTGTCTTTCAGATCTTTTTCCATGATGTATGTTCGAGACCAGGAAGTAAGAAAATGGCTCAATTTTGCGGAGAAAATTGTATTTAAATAGAGGAAAGGTCGTGCCCTAGACCGATCTAGTTACGCATGGGTGGTCTATTATCGTTAATGACTTGTTAGTTTAGTCCATTTATTACACAGACAAAGTTGATTGTTAGCTCATTATTTTGGAAAATATATATTAATTTGACATGAATATTTCTTCACTTACGGTTTCACTATTTATAAAAGTGACTTAATGAAGATATAAAATAATTAGACATAAAAAAATTACAAATAATCCTGATACTAACGCCATACACGATTTCATAAATAAGATATGCTGATAGATTTAGGATAAAAAATCCTTATCATCGTTTTTATTAAATTAATTATTGACGGCCGATGTGGCGCAGTGGTAGTGCGACTGCCTGCGACGCAAAGGTTCCGAGTTAGATTCTCGGTGGGACACTCTAAAAGTTAATATTTATCACTTTGTGAATTTGTTCCCGGTCTGGTTAGGACATTGCGAGGTGAACCACTTGATTGTGCGAAAAGAAATGGTTCCGTGCTTGGGAGGGCACGTTAAGCCGTCGGTCCCGGTTGCTGTTTATGATTACTTATATGTTGGTCGTTACACAACCATGTCAGAGGCCTACTACTGGTAGTAGGCGGTTGAAAAACTCTGACACCAGGGTTCATCGTGTCGTTAGACGACTCGGTGTCCCACACGAAAAGAGAAGAGAGATTAAAAATTTAAACTCAAAGTTAATACTTATAAAATCACAATATAATTCCTTGGAATTGTAAAAAATTTTTGCTATTAGGGTAGCTGGTGTCAAGTAAAGAGCTACCGAATGAAATTCAAAATGACTGTCTACTTGATAATAGCTATTATCGCTATCGCCTTGGTATTGTGAATTCATTGAGTAGATAAGACTTTGAATTTGTTTTTAGTAGGTGTTATCAAGTCAGTCCCGCCACCCCCCCATACGACGCGAAAAACTTGCTAAATCTGCGGCAAGTCCGCGTGTGTCTGAACGCACTTAAAGTCTGGTTTTGTTCATTGGCGCAAGATTACCCTAGTCATATTATATATTCTGTGACAAAGTTAAAAAATAATCACTTGTAAAGTGAGTATCCAGTATCATGTCGAGAACTATTAAAAATAAAGTGGTGGTTGTGACTGGTGGTGCTCGTAGCATTGGTTACGAAATTGCTGCTTACTTCTTGAATAATGGCGCTAGTCGAGTCATTATACTCGATATTATTGAAGACGTTGGCCAAAAAGCGGTTGCGGATTTGGCTAAAGAATATGGTGATAAAGTAGACTTCATTAAATGTGATGTAACTCAAGATTTGGAAAAAGTTTCAAAATTCATCTTTGACAAGTACAAAACAGTAGATGTGTTGGTTAATAATGCTGGCATCTGTGATGAATTTGACGTTAAAAAAACGATCGCTATTAATACAACTGCTTTGATCGAATGGAGTTTCAAATTCTGTGAACATATGAGGATTGACAAAGGCGGTAAAGGTGGCACTATTCTAAACGTAGCATCCATCTATGGTTTTCGATCTGACCCTTATCTGCCAATATACAAAGCATCGAAACATGCAGTGATGGGTTTCACGAAGACCTTAGGACATGCAGACAACTTCAAAAGATATGGTGTCAGAGTTGTAGCAATATGTCCAGGGTATACTAAGACCAGTCTTCCTATACTAGAGAAACCATCGTTACCAGATGAGAAGACGGCCGAGGAATACGTGAGGTTCTTGAGCAGTCCAGGTACCTTGTGGCAGACGGCGGAAGATGTAGGGAAGGCTGCAGTTGAAGTTTTCGAGATCGCTGACAGTGGAACCGCTTGGCTTATTGAAGGTGGAAAACTCGTAGACCGTGTACATTAAATATCTTTTCTGTCATCATCTCATCTTATTTGCTTGCAAACATATTCTTTCTTCTTCTTTCTTTTCGTGTGGGACACCGAATCGTCAATGACCCGTGCAAATATATTGCTACTGTTGCAATAATACAAGTACTAGCCAATTGTGCCAATAGTGCCAATTGTACTAGTTTGTTTTTTTTTTTGTGTTGTGCAATATTTTTTGATTAATGAATAATAAGTATAAAACAAACTGTTGTAACTGTCCTTATTAAAGAGGTACTATTATGATTTTTGTCCATTGTCCATCTTGTTTTCATAGCATGAACATAAAGGTTGGGTAAGGTAAGTACATACTATACCAAAATTCCATCGACCTTCGGTTTCAATAATCTAAAAGCCATCAAATTATATCTAGTTTTGATAACAGGATTTAGGACTTGATTTGTTAATCAAGGTAAGATGAAGTAAGGTTAGGTTCATATAGCATAGTCTTCAAATCAAACTAATTAATCTTAAAATCATCAATAGCTGTAGTGCTCGGTGGGTTTTACAAAAATATTTGTATATGAGTTTATTGAAACAGATTTGGTGAAAGAGTCTACGAGTCTGTCTAAGATATAACTACATTCAAAAGACACTTTGATTTACTAGGAGATGGAGACTGTAACTTATGTTACCAGATGAGAAAACAAATAATAGTTAGTTATAAAATAATAGTAATAGTTTGATATGAGAAACAGCAGATGCAGTGTATCAGTGTACAAAATATAAACATTTTGCATTTAGTGATACGATACGATTAAACTGTGTTATTTTATTATCATGTTACGCAATCATTAATGCTATTATTCATAACAATGTGCAAATAAGATAAAACGTTAAAACCTACTTATCTTTGTACATGTATCAAAGTCGTGCTGTAAAAATCATATTAATTCAATATTGTGTTCCTAATCGGTATATTCGTATAAAAAACTAGCTACATAAAATAAAAATAACAACCATTCGATGAAAAAAAATTACGCACATATAAGATGCTCTGTGTATGTTGTGGAAACCTGGAGGCGTACGATACAAAGGGAGTTGAGCGCAGTTGGAACCTACTGGGACCAAGCGCAGCACAGCGCAAAACAGGGTGGAATGGAAGAAGCTCTTCAGGGCCCTCTGCACCAGCGGGGTGCCATAGGACTTCAACAACAATATGCTCTGTTTAAAGTATTTTTTCATATCCTTTGACGTTGGCAAACGAGTTAGACACTGTTCAACTTTTTTGTAGTAACGCCGTTTACCCTTTAATGCTGTACAGAGTTGTATTGATAGGTCTTCGCAGAAGACGAAATCACCTTCTGCGGGTACCATCAGTATAGTTTATTTCTTTATTCTTTTTTGTTTTGTGATTTATACTATGTGTTGCACAATGGAGTGGCATTGTCATATTTTGACAAAACTCCTTAAATAAAGATTAAATAATAATAAAAAAAGGGTTGTGCTATATTATACCCTCCTATTACTTTAATTTACATAAGCGAATTGCTCGTAAACATATTGCATGCAAGCCCTAAAAATGACATGAAATATTGAATAGCAATCATATCGTTCAGCTTCAAAGTCAAAACGTGCACAATGTTAGAGCTACGAGTACCTACTTTTGCGATTTTTTTCTATTCGATTCAAATGAAATGTGTTTTTTTGGCCCTGTTTTGTAGCTTCTTGAAGTATTACTGAAAGTCTGGTATTTTGAGCGTAAATATAAAACGAAAACCCCAAAATTTGTTTTTCTGCATGAACCGTTGTTTACGGTTTGACATAAAACTGTCGTTGTGCTTACCAAGATGGTGTAAGGCAAGTAATGGGACGGCCAATGTGGCGCAGTGGTAGTGGTGGTAGTGCAACTACCTGCATTGCAAAGGTTTTGGGTTCGATTCCCGTTGGGGCACTCACAAAGTTGATATTATCAATTTGTGAATTTGTTTCCAGTCTAGTTAGGAGACTGCAGGCTGAACCGCCTGATTGTCCGTAAGAAAGATGGTTCCGGTTGCTGTCTATGATAACTTACGACGGCTGTCGTTACACAACAATATCAGAAGCCTACTGGTAGCCGGTTGAAAAACTCTGACACCAGGAATCATGGGGTCGTGCGTCTTCTCGTTTACCCACTCGACAAAGAAATAAGACAAGTAAGAGTTTACCTAGTACAGCGGCTTATTCCGCTAAGAACATTAAAAACTCCCGTCGAGAAGTAATAAAACAATCAAGTCTTGTTGGATATGGTGTGGGTGTAACATACAATGAGCTGTGTAGAGACGACAGGTGGTAGGAGGAGATGCCGTGGTAAAAGCTTTGCAACATTAGTTCCCATCAACCGCCTTGGAGACTTATATGGAGACACACTGGGAATAAGAATCATACCTCAAGGAATATTAGCAGTCATTATTACAGGCTGTGTTCTAGTTCGGGAACCTCTGGTTATATGTATTTTGAAATCTTTATAGAAATAAAAAAAAAACATTTGTCATTTCATTATCCGCGCCCGCAAAACCTTTATTTGTAGCTCTTGATATCCTCACAATACCCTTACCTATAGTGTATTAACTATTGTGTTATTTGACTAGAATAATACCTACATAAGGTAGGTTTATTTTTCCAATTTTCCATTTGACACGTAATAATTTATTATTAGCACATATATGAATATGAATATCATCAGTCCACATCGACCAACTGCAAGGCAAAGGCCTCTTTTCTATTGCGCCAATCTTCACGGTCCTGTTCTAGACTCATCCATCAATATAATAGTTGGGAAATTTTATAAGAAAGTTTATGGATATAAACTTTGTTAGACAAAGGAATAAGCCTTTTTTGGTAATGAAACAGGATTTTTTTTGTTTTGAAATACCCAGTTACCCAGTTGTAAAATTGTGTCTCAATTTATCGTAGACAGTTTAGATTGCTAGTGGTGGTAGACGTCGACAAATTTTTTCAGACCTTATGAGAACTAAAAGTTAAAAGTTTTTTGTTTGTTTCGAGTCTTGTAAAAAAAAAACCATTACTTACATACTAACGAAAACTAGCACGTCTGTGGTGGCGTGAAGATTCTTATGAAACTAAACTACTTTCACATTTAAACACAGTCCAAGATATGAAAACAATATTGGACCTCGCATATATGGTAGATTTAGCAGCTGATCAGAAATTTTTACGGGAGGTAATTTTTTTTATATATTTCATACCAAGTTTCATGAGGAAAGCTGTTCAGTTTTATGAAAACAACAACCTCCATACGGCTTAATTTATCCCTTTTTGTTACTCCCTGAAGATAAAAAAAGTTTTTTTTTATTAGCTGGCGATTTTTTCCGTCTGTATGTCCACAACTTTCCCCGTAAACCGGCTGCTCCCGCAAAGTTGTTCTCAAGTTTTATAATGCCGTGTTTTGTATTGCCTTCGGGATTTTTGCCCCAACTTTAAACTAAAACAACTCCACGCATTAGTCCAGTATGACGGTAAGTGCGACTCCGCCTTAACCGGAGTGGAACTTCGCCTTAACGGTTTCCTGTCCTCTCTTGCCTGCTTTATTTCAAAGAAATTGAGATAAGTTTGTTTGTTATGTTGCTAGTATCACGAAAAAAGAAGAACAGAGTTATTACAAAAAAGTAAGACATGGTTTAAGCCGTTTGACAATGTCAAATCGTAAGAAAAAATATTAATAATACTTACTTACTGTTTTAACAAACGATCTTTTTTAAATTAGCTTGACATAATTAATGTAGCTTAAAAAGAAAGTCCAAAATGTTTAAAAAGTTAAGTATAAGTATTGGCGAAAACGAATATCGAATGTAAAATAACTATATGTATAAAGTAGCAAGGTGCCTGACTCAAAACGAATAGCAAATCTTTAAACCGCGTTACAATTTGTTTGGTGATCCTCTAAGGCGGTATGCGCCTGAATGAAAAGTATGTCATCAATTATTCTGTTTCGAAGTTCGATAATAATATTGATTTAGATAAATTGTCTTTATAGTTACTTAATTTAAAAAATAAATATATGCATATTTTTTTAATTGTTCAAGTAACTTAAAAAATAATAATGATTGTAAAAGTACCAACAAAAAGTAAAATGTAAGAACGCAATTGTTTTTATGAGAATAAACGATTTATTTATTTGAAAGTGAGTTCGATCCGCTATTGATTTAGTGTTAGTATGTTCTCGAGAAATATGTGGTTTTTATACTGTTACTATAAAAATATATAAAAAGACATACCAGAGTTCATGACGTGGTTCTTCGACTCAGGTTCCTAGAAGAAGATTCATAACCATCTGAAGGTTTCCATATGGTAGTCCTCCCACTTGTAGCCCATCGCAGCATATTTTTAACCGACTTCAAGAAAAGGATTAGGTTCTCAATTCGTCGTGAAATATCGCACCGTAACGCATGCGTCTGTCAGATGAAAGGAGATTTTGAATTACAATCGTCGTATTCTAAACTAATATTATAAAGAGAAGAGAGAATATTAAAGAAAGATTTGATTGTTTGTTTGAACTGTATAGGCTGAGAAACTACAAATCCGAATTAAAAAAATAAATTACCAATAGAATCCTAAATTATTCTTGATGAATATAGGCTATATTAAAATTTCTCATTCCAGCGGGATGACGGGTGACACCGCTAGGCAGGCCGCTAGTCCCATATAAATACGGCTACGGTGCGTTACAGATGTGTCTGTCATGTCGATTGGCAGACGCATCCGCAAACGCACCGTAACCGTATTTATATAGGATAAGATCGGAATTTGAAATGTCATTTCGTCTGACAGGCGCATGCGTTACGGTGCACTAAAAAAACGTATCGACGGAAGGCAAGTGGGAGAACCGCCTTGCCCTCAGAGACTGATACCTTGTCAATTAAAATGATGGATTGAAGACCCTATTACTGATTTATGTGACTCTCATTGCACGTTATTTTTACCATAGAACCACGGGCTCCGTTTTCCATGGCACGTGTGTGGTTTCATGAACTCTACAAAAAGTCAACAAGCTATTCGTCTGACAAGGTTTTGATTTTGTAAGCGTAAGAAAACTCTTAACCAAATGTTACAGAATGATTTAACTCTGACACCAGGGTCTAGCGGGCCCTTGAGCGACTCGGTGTCCAACGTGAATAGAAAAAAAAACAGGAAACATGATCAGCTCTGCGAGAAATTGCGGAAAATCTTTGATGTCTTAATCAAACAATCCAAAATTTCACTACAGAATTATAAATACATTATACACATACATTAACAGCCACAACAGTATACTGCTGGACATGGGCCTCCCTCTTCTTGGGTTAAGTGCCATTCTTACCACGCTTGGCAGGCGGATTGGCGAGTGCAGTGCTACATGTTGCATTCACAGGAAACGCTGCTGCCCATTCCCTGGGTGAACCTTCCTGTATTTATCCGATACGCGCTTTTTACGACACCCACGGGTAGAATGGCGGTGATGTTATTCTAAGCCAGCATCACACTTAAACAGACTATTTGTTTTCTATTTAAAATATTTTTGAAATCTGTCTGTTTTATATTTCCAAGAACCATCGATCAAGTACAAAGGAATTTGTTGGACAGTTCGACAACTGTAGCAGATGTTGGGTTCAAGTTTAAACTTAAACTTAACAAAGCTTTTGGTATTTGATCTAACTTTCTGGAGCTTTGTGGAACTGACGCTTCGGAAAATATTTTGTAAGTAACTTTGTAAATCTTCTGTACCAAATATAACTTGGCTAACTTACATTTCGTTTGCTAGAATGTTTGAAGATATCTGTCAACTGCAATATAATACAGGGTAGTGCAAAAGTTGTGACGTGTGATGCCGGCTTAGAATAGCATCACTTTCCATATCTTTCCCGTGGGAGTCGTAAGAGGCGACTAAGGGAATCGAGGGTGTGTATTGCAAGTTTAGGCGATGCGCTGACAACCTGTCACTATGGTGATACACAGTTATCTGATTGACCCTCAAAGTTTGTGTTGACGTGGTGTTGATGTCCGTTTTGCGGTCGTTGACGCTCTGCCTACCCCGTAAGGGATAAAGGCGTGATATATGTATGTATGTAGTGCAAAAATTTGTTTGCTTTATTTTAAATAATTATTTATATTCAATTCTGTTTCTTTATTAGTGAGTAAAAATACAATAAATTTATATGAACGCAGTATCATCCCAACTGTAGTTAGGATTACTTTAGCCTTAAATCTGAATAGAAAGCGAAACTCTTTTACCAATTCAGCGTTAAAACTGAACTGAACTACATTAACAAAGAATTTACTTCATTTATAGCTAATACAGCAAAGAAACTACGATGTAGGTTTTTGTGATTTAGAAATTCTAATCATATTAAAAATATTTTTTGTTGTTTTATGTTTATTTGAAGATGTATGTTTGATGATTTTATATTTAGTTACTAGGTACTGATTTGTAGTATTGATACACATGCCCATTCAAATTGTCATACACACACACACACACACACACACACACACACATATCCCGCCTATAATCCCTTGCGGGGTAGGCAGAGCGTAAACGGCCACAAAAACGGACATTTACGCCACGTCAGACAAATATTTGAGGATCATTCAGAAAATTGTGTATCGCCATAGTGACAGGCAGTCAGCCCATCGCCTAAAATTGCAATACATACCCTCGAGTTCCTTAGTCGCCTTTTACGACTCCCACGGGAAAGAAATGGGGTGATGCTATTCTAAGCCGGCATAACACGGCATTCAAATTGTCATACAATGAAAAATCAAACTCGCGACTGAACGACACAGACACTTATTTGGGAGTATCGTTACTAATTTAGTTCCACATCAGCACTCCGAATTAGTTTTCTAGGAAAGGTAGAGGGCAGACGAAGCCCTCAACAGGCTCACCTCTTCGACTCAACTCAAATATAATTAGCAACAACTAGGGCTCACGTTCCACTCTTTGATTTACTTGAGCCGCTGAGCCACACCCGACAACTTTCGCTAAGATATGCCGAGAGAGGGCGCACTTGAGCAATTGAGCTGGATTTCTTCGTTGTTTACTTCTAAGGCGTAGAGATATATCGAGACCGAGCGTCAGCCGAAATGAAAAACTGAAATTGTACATTTTGGAGGACGTGTGCGTTTTATTTAAGACACTTTTTTTCTATACCCTATGATTTTAGCCCTGGGGCTATTAAAATCTACACCTGACTGTATGGACGGCCGATGTGGCGCAGTGGTAGTGCGACTGCCTGCTACGCAAAGGTTCCGGGTTAGATTCTCGGTGGGACACTCACAAAGTTAATATTTATCACTTTGTGAATTTGTTCCCAGTCTGGTTAGGACATTGCAGGGTGAACCAACTGATTGTCCGAAAAGAAATGGTTTCGTGCTTCGGAGGGCACGTTAAGCCGTCGGTCCCGGTTGCTGTCTATGATTTCTTAGACGGCGGTCGTAACACAACCATGTCAGAGGCCTACTAGTGGTAGTAGGCGGTTGAAAAACTCTGACATCAGGGTTCATCGGGTCGTTGGACGACTCGGTGTCCCACACGAAAAGAGAGAGAAGAGACTGTATGGTGGGGAGCAGGAGCTCACACGGAGAAGTTTTTTGGTTGTACAAACGGGGCGCGATTGGGCTTACGAGTTGTTCTGGGAAGAACATATTGGACTGAATCTACCCGGCACGTGCCGGTAGTTCCCAAAATGGGGAACAAATAAGGGAGTCCAGCGCCCCCGCCGGCGGGGGCGTCGGTTGCTTGAGGAGCTTGTGGAGTGTGATCTACTCGCAATGGCTGCAGCAGTGGCTACTGTGATTTCGTCATCTTCTTCCGAAAGGACATGTAGAATTGACAAATTTCTATAGATGAAAATACATGTTGACGCTCTACAACCAAATTGCCGGAAAAACTGTTTTAATGGATGGGCTAAGGGCCGCTGCAGAGCAAGATCGGTTTTGCGAGCGACTGTTTGAGCACTTTTGACTAGAAATTCGAAAAGGAATTCTATCGTTATTAAAATAAAGGTGACATTACCTAGAATAATAAACGGCTCGTACAGTCGCCCGGCGGCAACCGACGGCATTTGACATTCTAGGCAATTTCACCATTATTTCAATTACGTACGGTTCTTTTTAAAATGTATATAAAAGTGTTCTAGCTGTCGCTTTGTCTTTGTCTTCGGCAGCCCTAACACACGAAAACGCAAATAGGAGTCGCTAATTTCATCGATTGGATTACAAAGCACAAGGTAGCACAATTGTTTTTTCTACATTATACATGAAGTTCACGGGTTTGAAAGAACTTGCGTAATAACTCTGAAACATATTATATCACGCCTATAATCCCTTACGTAAACGGCTGTAAAAACATCTAAAACATCACACTCCCTCATTATCACATTTTTAGGCAGTTGTTTAACAAAAATATTGTGTTTACTATTTTGTAGGTCTATAAATATTTTTCATCAGACTGCCTTTTATTACAAACTCAATAACGTTTTCACATACGGTCATTATTTTGACGAGGAATGCGTGAATAGCCTAATGAGAGCGGCTGAAAAGCATCGAAACGTTATGTCCTGACGGCGGTAATGGCTGTTGCAGGGCTAGATAGATAGATAAACCGTTTATTTCAAAAATACACATCTAGTTTACATGCAGAAAAAACAATTTTCAAAACAACAAAAACTGACTACAATTTATAAACTTCAGCTAGATGTGTACCGAGCCGGTTTTCTATTAGGACAATACGACATTGTTATAAAAAAAGAAAATTTCGTTATGCAAATTTCTTTTTTTTACAAGGACCGATCATGACGTCAATAAGTGATAATACTATCCTACATTGAATAAAGTTATTTCATTTTCATTTTACTGCAGAAAAAACAGGCCATAGCTCAGTGGGATGTTTGCCTGCAGGAAGCAAACACTGATTTTAAGCTATCTGGTGATGGGTGATCCGAGTACAGATACAACTATAATCAATAAAACTGTGAGCTGCGTAGAATATATTACGATAAAGTAAATTTTTGTGTAGTGTAATTACATAAAAGTAATCTGAGAGGTGTCTATAAAACATCTATAGCTGGAATCAGCTCTTTGTAGCGACGTGTGCAATAGGCTGGGCAGTTAGCGGTTTGTTTATTTAACCTGCTTTGTGGCTATTTAACGTCAGGTTAATTAGTGTTGAGAGTGGGCACTTACTGGAACAATCTTTTTACAGCTTAGGGAGAGGTACATGTTGGACTATGGTTTAACACGTGTTTAAAAATCTTTATACAAAAAACTCTAATCACACGTTCAACGCGCGTCTACTTTGTGGTAAGGCTCTACACACGCAGGGTAGGTAGAGATATTTTCGCTTCGACTGAGAAATAATGTTGAGGGTAATAGCCTGGAAGTGTAGTAAGCTGACGTGGCAGTGTGTTGGTCATATATGCTGACGTAGAACTGATGTACGGTAGAATAAGCGGGTTCTCGAGTGGAGGTGCAACCGTGGCAAGCGTAGCGTTGATGCCCTTCGGCCAGATGGACCGATGGCTTAAAGAGGGCGGCTGGTAGCGACTGGTTGACGAAAACGGGAAATGAGCATAATGGTGTGCCCTGGGGGAGGCCCACGTCCAGTAGTGAACTTCTATAGGCTGAATATGAATTAGTGAAAAAGTGGGATAACACTGAAAAACAGCAGAAATGCTGAGTTGTTCTCCCTTTTACCTACTTTTATTTTTTTAAACTTTTGTTTGTACAATTTGTGTTTTGTTGATAAATAAAGATCTTTTTATTTTATTTATTTTTTTAGTAATATAATAAGTAATTTGGTACCAATCACTATAAATGGCGCCTTTCATTTGAATTTCCCATACAACATTACCGATCAGCTAATTTGAGTTACCATGGAAGCTCAAAATATTTTTGTCATATTTCGCCCTATATTCTTCGGTGAAAGTTGCTCCTTATCATCAGCCCGTTCTCTGTTTTCAGTATCAGTCACTAGTAAAATTATGAGGCGATGCTAATTAAACAGCAAGTCCACAAATTACATAAACAAGCAGCAAAATAATGTTTTCAGAAAAACCAACTGATTTATTTCCGTCGCTATATTTGAACGATACAGTTTTCCCTATCAATTTGTCATGGGCCAGTCTCTCTATTACGCTAAGGATTGGCCATTATTGAAACTCTTTCATGGAAACAAGCAAAGCTGGCAGCGAGCGGCGGTTTCATTAGGCTTTCTATTAGAGATACACCGACTATAGTTTTGTCCGACTAGCCAACTAATGACTAATCAGCTTTAAATCAGCCGACTAGTCATCTATTAGTCGCCGAGAGGCTAAGCTGATTATTACTTCGGTAATGTTTGTGTACTCGTTTTGTAAACCTTTTCTATCAATTTACAGTTGTGGTTCAGATTGGAACATTTTACTAAGCTACTTTTTCCAATTATTATATTAAAAAACTTACTACTTACTTAAAATTCAACGTCGTTAATACAATCGACTAATCGGCTATATAGGGTGAAATTTTTCTAGTGACCGATAGTGAATTCTTAACACGGGCTGGTGATAAGAAACAACTTTCACCATAGGTAAAAAAAAACGAAAAACGGTATTGGATCTTCCATACAAATTGGCCAATCAGCTGATTTGATTTACTTTGGAAGCACATCATATTTTTGCCATTTTTCAACCTATTGTTCCTTCGGGAAAGTGGTTCCTTATCACCAGCCCATCTTGAGATTTCGCTATCGGTCACTAGTAAAATTTCACGCTATATATCACAGAATACGTGCCGACTATAATAACTTTCTCGACTAATTGGTGCATCTCTACTTTCTATACATTAATCACAATCAGATGATTCGATTTCAATGCTCGAATGCTCCTTTTTTTCAATACGTATTTTCCTAAGCAGCATGTCACATCTATTGATAATATGATTTATAACATGCTTTTCAGGGTTCCATACCCAAAGGGTCATCGCGGGACTCTATTACTGAGACTTCGCTGTTAGTACGTCTGTCACCAGACAGTATCTCATAAACAATCATAGTAAATTTTTGCAGATGCCATATTTTTGTTGCCGCCATAACACACACACATATCATGCCTTGATCCCTTGCGGGGTAGGCAGAGCGTTAACAGCCGTAAAATACGATCTGTATTGCGTCTTACGAATATAAGAAAATGGGGCGATGCTACTCTAAGCTGGTATCACACGGCTATAATAAAAATACAAATAATTACCCATACAAAAAACTTATTTATTTGTTTTTTTTTTACATTGAATAAATTTAATTTAATTTCCTTTCACATTTTTTTTTTTTTTAGATTTATTTGTTAGATTTTATCTATAATGGTTCGGAGGTTGTATCTCAAGAACGGTATTAGTTACATTGCTTAAATTGAACATGTATAACTGTCGTCGCTATCGCAAAAAATACTAAAACCAGAACTAAATTAACATTTTCAAAGGTATACAATAAACGTGGTTTTTATGTAATTTTTATACACAATGATATGGAACCCGTCATGCGAGAGACTGACTCATATTTAGTCGATTTTGTATCATCACTACATAGTATAAAATCAAGTCACTTCCCGTTTGGTGTCTCCTTATGTCTTTAGAATTACCCAACGGATTTTAATGCGTTTTTTACTAGTAACTTGAGAGGAAGGTTTATAAGTATAATCTATTCCGGAAAATTGTCACATTCCCATGGGAAACCGGGTAGCCCAACTGGTAGTAAACTTTTGACCCCCTTTTGACACCTTTAAGGGTTAAAATTTCAAAAATTCTGAAACACGTATTTAATTATTTTAAGTTATGAGTCTAATCAGAAATTTTGAAACAGATCACATTTAAGATAAAAAACTTTCATATAAACTTTTAACCCCCTTTTCACCCATTTAAGGGTTAAAATTTTAAAAATGCTGGAACACGTGTTTAATTATTTTAAGTTATTAGTCTAATCACAAATTTTGAAACAGATCACTTTCATTTAAAAAAAACGAACTTTCATACAAACTTTTAACCCCCTTTTGACCCTGTTGTATTGTAATGTGTGTGTGTGTTTGTTTATGACATTGTAATTGATAATTATTTTGATATTGTATGACATATAGTATTATTTAATATTTGCATGTTACGATTTACGTGACTGAAAATGTAGAACTCTAATTTTAAGCCTGTCATCTGCAGTACTGTACCATTTTCTTGGCAAATAAACGTCTGAATTTGAATCTATTAATTGCTATAATTTCAAATATGCTGAAAGTGCTGAAACACGTATTTATATATTTTAAGTCATAAGTCTAATCACTAATTTTGAAACGGATCACACTTAAGACAACGAACTTTCATACAAAGTTTTAACCCCCTTTTCATCCCTTGGGGGATTAAAAAATCGGAATTTATAATAGTTGCTTTATTACATAAAAAAAACTTCATGTCCAAGTTTTATGTCTCTAGGTGATCCGTTTCAAAATTAGTGATTAGACTTATGACTTAAAATAATAAAACACGTGTTTCAGCATTTTTGAAATTTTAATCCTTAAAGGTGTCAAAAGTTTTTATGTTTGATTTATGTCGGGAGAAGGTCTGTTTCCCGTGGGAAATCAGTTAACAGCGGGTAAAACCGCTGGGCGGGTCGCTAGTATATTATAAATTATAACATGTTTATATACACTTACGAAATTTTATATTTATGACCGACAATAAACAACAAAACTGCCAATTCTCTTAATAGTGATTTTATGCATACTTTTTTTATTTTTGTGTAGGACACCAAATCGTCCAACGACCCGATGATCCCTGGTAACAGAGTTTTTCATCCGCCTTCTACTAGTTGTAGGCCTCTGACATGGTTGAGTAACGACCGCCGTCTGAGTAATCATACACAATCTTTTGTTTTAGCCTGCAATGAACTGACCAGACTAGGACGAAATTCACAAAGTGATAAACATTTGTGAGTGCCCCACCGACAAGCGAACCCGGTACCTTTGGGTCGCAGGCAGTTGCACTACCACTGAAGACGGTTAATCGGCCATAAATGAAGACGATTAATCTCCATCAGTCGACTAGGTTTCTCCGCTCCACTGCTTAAGCGGTCGCGGCAGGAGACGGTTGTCGTATTTTAAAAGCTGGATTTCCCAAAGCGACTGTAAAATGTGAGGTGCCAGTGTGAGCGTGCAAACTTATTGACTTTGACTGGCCCGATGGCGTAACGGATAGTACCTCTGTCTGCTACGCCGGGGGTCGTGGGTTTGATCCCCACAACACACATTTATGTTAAGTAAATTTTTCAGATATTTGACTAAAAGGAGCATACCTCTATAGGTATTTAGTTATCATAGTACAAGCTATGCTTAATTTGGTTCCAGATGGCGCTGTATGAAATTCCTGGATTTATTTATTTATTTATAATATAGCACAGGACCGGCGTAGATGGCGAGAAAAAGAAGAGGCCTATACTCAGTAGTGGGTAGATGTGGGCAGATATGATGATGATGATGATAAGTATAGCTTATGAAGCAGGTAGCGCAAGAAAGTGCTGTGGTGGATCTCGGAGTCAACGTTTTCTTTTTATTAATCTTACTAAATCTTATTTGCCGTGCTAAGCCGGCTTCGAATAGCAAACGTAAACGTATATTTTGAAAAACTATGAATGAGAACTATTATGCCTTTTACGGTGCGTAACGGATGCGTCAGACTATGTTTTATCCGTAAAAGCACCGTAGCCGTAATTATATGGAAAAAAGAAAAGAACTCGTTACGGTGCGTTGAAAATACGCAGCTACGGACGACAAGTCGGAGAACCACGTTACTTATTTGAAACGAATTTGATAAATCTTACCTACGCTAAAAGTAGGACCCCACCAAGTTATAACACACGTAATAACGTGCCTTCGAGTAAATGCGTCGATATTCTGATGTGTTTGCTGCTCCACAGGGAATTGTGAGTGGCGTTTCATTAGTATTGCCATTTGAACGTTGCTGTAATAGCAGAACATCGAGTTGCACATTAAAAGGATGTACTGGTTCGCAGATATGATGGAAAGGTTTTCAGGGGGTCCGTTTAATGACAAGCATGCACATGCATTTTGTACATAATACGCTTTGTAAATCTTGTTTTCAGATAGTGGTGGCGTAACGTTACGACCTCCCATTCATTTGTTTTATACTTTTTTGGCATTCGGACCTACAACTAGCCAGTGTCAATAAACTATATATTTATAGGTACAAACCTACTTTACTACAGTAATCGGAATCTCAGAAATGGTTCCAACGATTTTGATGAAATTTTATGTGTAGTGGTTCAGGGGCGATAAATTAATTTCGCTAAGTTTAATTTTCCAACAAAAACAGCCGAGCTATACTTGATCAAACAGGTACCTACTATAAATTAGGCGGTTCTCGCATTTGTCGTCAGTAGCTGCGTTTTTTAAAACTCCGTAACGGAATGAGACTATCCGTAAAAAAACCAAGTAACGGACATAGTCTGGAAGTGTAGCAAACTGAAGTGGCAGTGGGCTGGGCATATCTGTCGTAGAACCGACGGACGTTGGAGTAAGCGGGTTCTCGAGTGGAGGCCAAGCCTCGGTAGGCGTAGCGTTGGATGACCTCCGACCAGTTGGCCTGATGACTTAAAAAAGGCGGCTGGTAGCGACTGGATGGCGAAAACGAGAGATCGTGCCCTATGGCGTACACTGGGGGAGGCCTGCGCGTCCAGCAGTAGACTGCAATAGGCTGATGTATGTATGTAACGCAGGTGTCTGTCAGACGAAAGGGAATTGCGAATTCCAAACATATTCTTTTACAAACACGGCTTCGGTGCGTTTATGGTGCGTTACGGTGCATAGTCAAGTCGTTTGACAGACGCATTAGTGAACGCATCGTAGCCGTATTTGTATGGGAACAAGAATTCGCAATTTCCTTTCGTCTGACAGACGCAAGCATCTCGGAGCGTTAGTAATACGCATCGACTGACGATAAGTGAGAGAACACCCTTAAAGTAATCTTGAGAGTTGGGCGTATAAGTCTAAGTTCTTAGTAATACCTACTTAATATTCTTAGTGTTATATCAAAGCGTAAGATCGCGTGGTAAAACAAACAAGAAATTATTATTGAAAACAAACTTCAAGAGAATTTAATTTATAATGAAGTCGCAAGATGAGTCGCAACCACAGAGTAGGTATCACTTACTTACTTTGATTGAAGTTGGTTTGTACTTTGAAAATATTTAGCCGAGGGTATACTAGGTGATAGGCAGTAGATAGATTATTAAAAGGATCATAGGTTAGAGGATCGTTGTTTCACATCTTATAAAAACTGTAGGTTATCTGTAGGTTGGCTGTGTGGTGTCGGCTTAGAATAGCATCACCCCATTTCGACCCGTCGTTGTCGTAAAAGGCGACTGAGGGATGAATCCGGGAAATGGGCAGCAGTGTTCTCTGTAACTTTTACAATAACTTGCACTGCGCTCGCCAATCCGCCTGCTACTCGCGGTGAGTATGGCAAAAACCCCATAGGGGGAGGCCCATATCCCGCAGGAGACTGTTGTGACTTGTTGTTGTAGTAGGTAATCCAGGATCCCAGATTCAAGTGCCAGCCGCAATTGAAATCTTTCAATTTCTTATTTCCTTTCAATTTCTTATCAATAATTTTTTGATTCCAAAAGTGTCTATGTATTTTAAGAAATAATTATTGAAAAAACAAAACCTACCTGCTAGAAAGAGTAACAGACAGGAGCTTAATATCCCAAGTATTTGACCAACATTCACATTCGTAATGCAGTCTTACAAAATCCAATTCGCTTACCCCATGTTTTTCTTATTTCCTTTACAGTAAAACTCTGTATTGCCCTTTTAGTGAAATGTTTTGAACTTTCTCATAATACGCAGAAATATTACCGCCACCAGCCCCAGCAAAATTCATTGATTTAAAAAACCGGTAATCTCCGACAGTGAAATGAAATGTAATTAAAAGGTATTGCGTCAAATCGTAGTTTTTGGTGAAATGTTTACCTCGCAATTTTATTATGTCAATTAGCTGTTTTGGAGAGTAGTAAAAATGTTCCACGGCTTGATACGATACACGGGTTGTGTATTCACGGTAAGAAAATAGCAATATTGTGTTCGAGCATGCGAAAAAGGCCATTGCGTGCGGGATTTCATGAAATCGAACTCCAAATATGGAATGTCTATGAGTTTTGTTCTACAAGAAGTCGTACAATTCACTTAAGGCGACTGTAGTCTGCCTCAACAGTGGCGTCACATCACAAAAAATATATATTTAAACAAACAATCTATCAGAATGTATGTTGCTCAAGTTCTTCGTTATATGCTTGAGTAAAAACTAGAACCTGCAAATTCAATGAAATATTCGCTGTACTTAATTAATGTGAAAAAGTGCCTTAAACGGCCACTTTTGGTATTAATTGCCATAACTTTCATTACAGCGAATATATCATTGAGTTTATAGGTTCTTATTTTACTTAAGGATAATACTAAAAACTTGAGCAACGGACATTCGGATAGATTGTTTGTATAAAGAGAAAATATATTTTTGTGAAGTGGCGCCTATGTCAGGTTCACGACTACACTCGCCTTAAATACTGGCGGAGAAGTTACTTAGGAACCAGACAGGTAAAGTTACAACCAGTTAAACTTCAATTTGATACCGCAAACATTTCCGTTTGATTCCAATGTTATGATCTGGATTCACTTGCGAAGTTCAGTATAATTTTAGATAGTATGGATATTGCAACTTCCCCGGTAAATCTTTAGCGTCATATTGAAACATGAAGTTCCATGATTGCATTCATTAAATACCATGAGATCATTTACGCCTTGATAAATAATAGATCATAAAAAATATTTTGGACAGTTCACACAGCGCCACCTAGCCCAAATTAAGCATTGTTTGTACTGTGGGAACTAGCTAACTGGTATTAATACTAACATACACATTTGAAAAAACATATCATACATAGAAAACACTCAAACTAATTCCAAATATTGACTTAACAAATATTTGTGTCCTATAGGGATCGAACCTACAACACTCTGCGTAGCAAGGGTACTATCTGCTACGCCATCGGGCCACTCATCTTATCTCGCAACTCAACCACAATTCGTAATTTGTAACTGAACTGAGATATCACTATCTTCATGCTTTCTTTCCTCAACGAAATTGTTCTCAAACAAGGATGCCAGCTGGAAAAGTCGTGCAATCGCAAAAGAAAAATCTTGAATTACGAACAATCCGCCCGCGAGCTTAGCCTCTCGCCGCGATGTTATCCGTCGGAGCTAAATGGCGTAAAACTGTCACAAACACGACTAATTCTCGGGGACATTCTGCTGGGATCTTAAATTTTCTACCAACGTTAGGTATAAAATCTTTCAAACTTTTTTTGAAGACCTACGATCAGCGGAGAAGCTACACGCATCTATACGTGATATACGAGTATTTCATAATTATAATTAGCCATGTATGTAACATAAACGTATACGCAGCGGGACCTTATCCCGGAATGGATTGATACTTATGTGGTCTTGTTGTAACTAAACCGCTTTTGTTCTGTATGTGGTGCAATTAGAATTAGAATAGCATCACCTCATATTTCTACTCGTGGGTGTAAAACGAGTAAGATAAATCCAGCGTTCAATTCTTCTTGTCCTAATCTTTCACTGCGCTCGCCAACGCTTGTGCCAAACGTGCTGAAAAAAGAAACTCCACAAAAGGGAGGCCCATATCTATCAATGAACTGTTCTCGCTGTTGATAATTACGAAACGACATAATTATAATTTAAAAAAAGAAAATACTTTTAAGAGGAGTTGAGCCTTAAGTGGAACGAACCTTTCCAGGCATCTGTTATCGGCGCTAACGCACAAATAATAGCCGACCGACGCACGAGTTTCGCCAATCTCGACGAATCTCGCCAATTTGCGGAATTGGCCGCCGGGCCGCGGGATCACACACAGAATCCCGGGCTATCGCGAACGGGCCCTTGAGAGGGACAGGGAGGATTAAAGGAAGGTCTAACCTACCAAAAGGGATAGTAATTTGTTTGTGTACTTTTTTGGCATTTGAAAGTGTTTTTTCTTGTGAGTTCTTAACTTTTTCAATGTGTTGGGTATACAGTTTTGGAGAACTAGTCGGTAGAGACGTCGTAACTAGTGATTAGCGGAAGTTGCAGGTTCAAATCCTGCCTGCGCGCTGCGGCGCAATTTTGAAGGTTCTCCAAGAACAAATCCTGTGAATGAATAAGGATAACTAAAATATAAGCTACAACTTTAACCGTAGCTTTTCACCAACCTAACATATTTGCACACACAATGTTAGCTAGTTATTGCTTATTATGAAAATTGTTGTGGTTTTTTAACTGTAAATTTTTTTCGAGCGTGCAATCTGGTGAATTTAGAACGTGTCAAGGACGAAACAAATTCATTTTTTTTTCTCCTATCTATTTATCATCATCATCATCATACGTACGATATTTGATAACAAATTGTAGTCGCATATCATTAAGCGAGACGAACGATATGTAGCCGTGTCGTTAGGCCCAAAGCCAGCTACTTGTAATGTGATTTCTATGAGCGAAATCTGTCCGTCTTAAATTATCGCTATCGGGTGAAATTTCACAAGTGACCGATAATAGAGGCTGGCTGGTAATAAGGAATAACTTTTCCCAAGGAACATAGGTTGAATTTTGACAAAAATATTCTGAGCTACCATTTTTAATTTTTGCAGCAGATTTTTTATTTATAATTTTTCATATTTCGGCCTTAGTTCCTTTGGAAAATTTGTACCTTATCACCAGCGTGTCTTCAGGAGTTTTCGCTTTCAGTCACTAGTAAAATTTCACCATGTTTAATCTAAGATTCAAATCTCTCTGAATCCGCCTCTGCGTTCAGGAAACTTGAAGAATGCGAATGAGAATACTTCTCGCGTCGCAACAACCGCAACGTTGCCGCACGGGCCGCGTAAGCCCCACGAGCCTTACGCTGCTTTTTTGCCGCCACGCGCAATTTTTGATTCCGACCCGGAAGCGTTTTCCCAAACCCGACTTGTCAAAACCCCGATTCTCTGATTATTTTATTATTATTATTTCTTTGAACAGGCAGGCAGTTGAAACAACTGATAATGCCTGCATCCTATTCACTGTTCAAGTTCGTCACTATTTATCACTTATAGTTCACTTTAGTTACTTATGTAAAGTTTTTTGATTTGCCACGACACTGTTTTTGATGTTCGTCTAGTTTGTTTTTAAATGCATTTCTACTAGTTGCCAAAACCACACTGTCAGGTAGGTCATTCCACGGTTTGACCACTCGAATAGTCAGAAAGTTTGTGCGGGTTGCTGTGAGATCTTTGGGCCTTCAATTTATTTTGCCATTGACACTCAATTGTCATTGAGGTTTATTTTATTTTGGGAGCTTACAGCCTTATAAAACATAAGTAACTTTTGCCACTTACAAGCTTCCACATTTCTATACTCTTAACTGTTAGCCGAGTACGGAACGACAAAAACCATCCAACTGACTGTATTGAAACACAACTGAAACGTTTTTAAAATACACGTTTCTGAAACGGCCCTCATTATTAGTAAGGCGCGGCGATAGCGATCGTTTTTCCGACCGTTAACGCTCTGCCTACTGTCGTGATATGTGTGTTTGTGTAGTCTGGTATGAACGTCTCACGCCCTCTAAAACCACCTTCCCTTCAGCACAGGCTATGGGTGTAGTCGGGATTGTATTTACGCGACCCAAGATCCTTGGCTTTGCCAATATTGCTGAATTGTATTTGATGAGCTATGCTGTTTCTAACGTCACGTAATGGAAAAAAGGTTTGATTGAAAACCTTGTCCTCTTCCAGGTATATTTGATTGTAATATATATTATGTGAAAAAATAATATTAAACACGTTCATAGAAAAATAAGATAGTTCAATGACTTTTCAATAGACATTTTAATCAAGTTAACAGCCAAAATAAACAAAAAAAATTTAATCAAATTGTTATATTATTTGCGTGCTTCAGCGCAACTGGCTGAAATAGACTAAGCACTCAGCAATCAAGGCAATCTCTACAGTTTGGCCGCTTTTAAAAGCCAATTTTGACAATAGTCAGATCCATACTAGAATACATATCATCAAACAATAATAGACCTTAACTCGTTATCATGATTTTGACAGCTGTCCGAGAATAGTTATTTCATCGTATAAGTAGAGAAATGAAGCTATACAGGCTGTAAGGGTCAGCCTTTCGAATACTAATAGGGTACATGCAGACCATGAAACTGAACAACTTTACTTTTCCCTAGGAACATATGTCAGGAAACGACAAAAAATATTCGACCTCCCATACAAAATCACGATCAGCTGACTGGATTTACTATGGGAAGTCCAAATTTTATTTACGTTTCCTGAAATATTTTTCTTTGGAAAGTAAGTTGTTCAGTTACATAGTCCGAATAAACCCTATCAGTATTAGAGTGGCTGTCTCTTACATTCTGTATAGTATCTGTGAATTACTACACTACAGCATTATCTTGTATAGGTAGAAACTAAAGGTGTTTCCGTTTTTGATCTATAACGTAACTTCTCTAAATAAATAAGTCTGACCATGATAAAAGTCTGTATAAAATAGCGAAAAAGTCTATAAAGTTATATCGCCTAGTACAGTCGCCGCGTTTATCGCCTCACTGCAATACCACCTTTATATTCAGCTGAAATATTGCACCTTTCCCGGCAGATCACACGTGACTCGCCTGTGTAGCATCCACGTTACTTTTATCTATGGTTTATTGTATAGTTTGGCATTGTGGGGCAACTCAACTAACGATTTATGTGTGTTTTATTAGAAATTTGAGTAACTTTTAGGTATGCGTATTATGAAGTAAGGCGGTTTTTGCACTTGTTCGTCGCAGCATATTTTTAACGCATACGTCTGTCAGACGAAAGGAAATTGCGAATTCCGATCTGTTTCTCATACAAATACGGCAATGGTGCTTTAACGGATGCCATCCGTTACACACCGTAAACACACATTTTAACAAAGTTATTGTAGTTGAAAGCTTTCTTTTGGATTCTGAAAATCATTTACTTTATTAGATAACTAGTTAGAAGCAAGAACCCTTTTTTGAATCTATTTCATGTACAGAATTGGTTTCGTTTCTGTTTTATTATATGTATAGATGCTTGCGGCAACTGCACCATGTTTGCAACGTCAAAGCAAACTCTACGCTGCTACGCCAATATCAACCAAAAACAGAAACTTGTTGCAAACATGATTTAAGTGAATACCCACCCTGTTTGAGAAAGGTATCATAACATATATGCATTTCTGGTCTTTCTGTCAGAAACTTAGTTAATGACTTCATACTAGAGATTGGATGAAACAAAAAATATCATCATCATCATGTTGACAAGCATATAACAGAGTTTGTAACATTGTACCTAAGTGCCTAACAAACATACGAGACGCAGGTTTATTAGACAAGGGTGGACAAGGGGAAATAATACCCATCTGAGGTGTAACAACACGGGTCGACATTGGGAAAGATTACAAAGGGAAAAAGGGGTTCTTTTGATCTGTAGTGATGTATACAGGATGTAAGGGACAGCCCTCCGAATACTGATAGGGTGCAAGCAGACCATGATGCTCTACAACTTTCTCCTGGGAACATAAATATGTCAGGAAACGTAAAGATAAATCACTTCCCTTAGTAAAGGCAGTCTGCCGATCTTGATTTTGTATGGGAGGTCGATATTTTTTTTGTAATTTTTTGACATATGTCCCTTGGGGAAATTTGTTCAGTTTAAAGGTCTGAATGCACCCTATCAGTATTTAGTATTTGGAGAGCTGTCCCTTACACCCTGTATAGGGTGAGCTAGTTAGGGAAGATAAGGAAAACCTTTCCTCAAGAAACAAAGGTCGAAATAAGACAATAAAAATGATCTAGAAAATTAAAAAACTGATATGAATTATTATGGAAAATCAAAATATTTTAGGGAAAGTTGTTCCTCCGGAAGGTAGCCCGTCTTGAGATTTCTCTATCAGTCACTAGTAAAATTTCACTCTATATATTATATTAAAACGAAAACGTTGGCGTGACGATCTTGACGCCCATATACAGGAGTTAATGACGGTGGCATTAAACCGCAAAGAACGGAATATTGCGGAAGAGGTCTTTGCCCAGCAGTGGGATCAAGCAGGCTAATAATTAAAAAAAATGATATAGACCATAAAAAAGCAACGCAAAAATTGTATAAGGTAAGAACTTAATAATTACCTAATCAAATTATATATCACACTTACATACCTACACACGTCTGACAAACATTGAGGGTCATTCGGAAAATTGTGTATCTCTTTTGTGACAGGTTGACAGCCCATCGCTGAAAGTCGCAATACAATGTATATTGCGATTTTAGGCGATAACCCTTGACTCCCTTAGTCACCTTTTACGACACCCTCAAGAAATAAATGTAGTAATGCTAGTCTAAGCCGATACTGCACACTGCAAAACTAAAGTTGTTTTATTTGTAGAATCAGGCCCCCGTTATGGTCCGCAGGCATTTGTTGCTCGTGTGAATAGTCATTGAAAGCCGGGGACCTTTATTTCTGCTTTATGTTCAGGCTATGCTATGCTGTGTATGCGATATAGGCTATTGAATCTAGCCTCAGCTGTACGTGCGCTTTTTGGGTGATATTAGTGGCTTTTCGCGTAGTTTTATGTGCGTTTTTATGGAACAAAAATGAACTTTTACACGTTTTCTATTAATTTCGTTGCATATTTGCTTGTTATTTAGGACAGCGTGTCAACAAACGACCCAAATAACCCTGACGTTACATTATATAAAACGAATAATTATGAAGTTTGCTTCTAAAGTGGTTGTACAACAACTGCCGTCTAAGAAGATATAGGCTGATAAAAGCTGAAAAGAATGTTTTATTTGTATTGAGATAGACTTGCGTAATTTTGTTAAAGCTCGCGGTGGATGAAGATGTCGCTAGTACGGTACTGTTAGCGAGAGTCGTAGGTTCGAATACTGCCCGCGTTGTAGTTTGCAAGTCTCAAAGTGAAGTAGACTCTTTTTTTTATTTATTTTCATTCTGTTTGTCTATTGGACTGGCCAAGGTCTTAAAACCATACAGCCTTGTCTTCTGTTAGGACTCTTCTTTAGTCTTAACCTAACTCCTAACCTACTGATAGTGACGATCGTGTTTCAATGCTCACAGAACTTTACACGGGAATATCAAGGTGAATCCAACAATTTCTCTTTATTTGTCACTTTCTCTACATTGCAATGCTTGCACATAATTAAGTTAATCTTACCATACTCACACAATAACATACATACCTACACACATCAGCTTTATGCAGTCCACTGCTGGAGATTTAGAAAAATAAAGCAGATAATTAAGGAAAAACCTCTCGTCTCCCGCGCAAAAATAACCTCTTTTAACACACTTTGTGAAGCACTTACAGTTCTCATATCCTTAAGGAATTCAGCCAATACACACTGAAGTGTGCTCAAGTTCCTTCCTCATCCGTGACGCCGTCACTCGCGGCTGTCGGGACTTCGATCAATCTTCCCGGGGCATATTCCTGATTCCCTTCATGTCTCATCTGCCCCCTTCCCCATGTCTCACCTTGCCCCCCTCTCCTTCCTGAGTGTAAAATATGCGGCGGGATTTTTTATATCACTTCTCTTTAAGGACGTTTTTACAGTGAAGTGGGTGCTGAATTTTTGAGGTTATCTCAGCGAATAAAACATATCGCCTGCGGCACTTTTTTTTAAGAATGGGGAATAAAATTTTGTATTTTATATTCCATTCATAATTTTGCCTTTGCAGGGTAGGCAGAGCGTGAACGCCTTAAAACATGAACATGTACGCCATGGCTGGTGAACAATTGAGGATCATTCAGAAAGTCTCACTTTCTGTAGCTGGAAGAAATTTCTTAGTAGAAATAAATTGTCCTGTTGTGTCGTAATTTTTTATATTTAATGTCTCTTGTAATATTTTTTGTGTGCAATAAATAATTAAAAAGTTGGGTATTATCATAGTGACAAGTTGTCAGCCCATCGCCGAAAGTTGCAATACACATGTGACCCTCGAGTCCTTAATTCGACTCTAACAACACCCACGGGTAAGAAATGGATTGATGCTATTCTACGCCGTCAATGACAAAAAGTAATTTAATTAAATTTCAGAATGTTTTGGTGTTGAATACTTCTCCATTAACATGAAATATTTCTATTACATTTGTATTAATAAAGAATTAAAGAAAGAAAGAATTAAAGTATCACAAAAATACAGATTTATTTATTGTTTATTGGTTTATCAACATCTCACATATATATACATAGTCAGTGTCTTAAGAAGTAGAAAATTTTGTTCTTATAAGTAAGACAGTTATAGACAAACACAGCATTCAAATAAAGCAGCATTCAACATTCAGATAGGTATATATATATATATATATATATATATATATATATATATATATATATATATATATATATTCTTTATTGTGTAACAAAAGATTACAATAAATTTGAATATTAAACGTAATCACAAAGGTGAGCTTATCTCTATGAAGAGATCTCTTCCAGCCACAGTGGAATTAGAAAATACTATAAAATACATAACCGTATACACATACTGATAGGGACTTGCATATAATATATTATAAACAATACATACATACATACATACATATAATCACGCCTCTTTCCCATAGGGGTAGGCAGAGACTACATCTTTCCACTTGCTACGATCCTGACACACCTCTTTCGCTTCTTCAACATGCATCAATCTTTTCATACATGCTCGTCGGTTTAGGGTACTCTTGACCTGACCTTTCTCTAGAACGTCCCCGATCTGATCCAAGTACGTGCGTCTTGGTCTTCCCCTTCCAACGTTCCCATCCACACTCGCCATATACACCTGTTTCGTTAATCTTCTTTCATTCATTCTCTCAATGTGACCAAACCATCTCAGCATTCCTTTTTCTATACCAGTCACTATGTCATCTTTTATACCGCAACGTTCTCTAATCACGCTATTCCTTATCCTGTCACTCAATTTCACTCCTATCATACTTCTTAGCGCTCTCATTTCTACCGCATTTATTCTACTTTCATGCTTTTTCTGCCATACCCAACTTTCACTCCCATACATAAGTGTTGGAACTAACACTCCTCTATGCACAGCCAGACGTGCCTTATTAGACACTGTCTGGCTGTTCATAAAGGTATGCAACGCTCCATTCACCATGTTGCCGGCATTTACCCTCCTTTCAATATCACTTTCACACTTTCCATCTGATGTAAACTTCGATCCCAAATATACAAACTCTTTCACTTGCTCCACCCTCTCTTCTTCTATCATAATGTTACACTCCGTCATACCTTCGTCTTTTTCAAAAACCATTGATTTCGTCTTACTTACATTCACTTTCATTCCTTTCTTTTTCAAAGCCTCATTCATAATGTTTACCATCTTCTGCAACTCTTCAGCCGACGACGCAAGGATAACTTGGTCATCAGCATAGAGAAGACATTTGACGAGTAACCCATTCATTCTCAGTCCATTTTCACACTCTTTCAAATCCGCCAAACAACTATCCATGAATAGGTTGAACAGCCATGGTGACGCAACACATCCCTGTCTAACACCTTTATCGATGTTAAACAGCTCAGTGAAGGCCCCGTTAATCCTGACACAAGCACTGGAATCCCTATATAAGGATTTCAGTGCTCGTATCAAGATTCTGCTCACCCCATGCACGGATAGTGCCAACCACAATTCATTCCTCAGAACTCTATCATAGGCCTTTTCCAGATCCACGAATGTGCAAAAGACTTTTTGGTTCTTAGCCAAATACTTTTCCGCTATGCACCGCAAGGAAAAGACCTGATCCGTACATCCCATCCCCTTTCGAAATCCCGCTTGAGCATCCCAGACTTTCTCATCAGTTTCTTTCACAACTCTTTCAATCAGCACCCTTGCATACAGTTTACCGACGACACTGAGAAGGCTTATACCGCGGTAATTTTTACAGTCTAGCTGTGACCCTTTTCCTTTATATAATGGCACTATTACAGCCTTGCACCAATCACTTGGCACTCGACCGCTTCGCCAACAAAGGTTAAAAAGGAGGTACAGCTGACTAGCTGCTACGCCTTCGCCAGCCTTCAGCATCTCAACCGATACCCTATCATACCCTGCAGCCTTACCAGATTTCATACTTTTCAGAGCTTTCATAATCTCATCCATTTCAATCTCGCTTTCGTTTTCACTGTCATCTTCTTCATGTATGTTCACCTCTTGTACTTCTTCTTTTTCAAACAAGCTTTCAAAATATTCCTTCCATCTCTTCAACACACATTCTTCACCTTTTATTATACTACCATCCTGGCTCCGAATCCTACTCAACTCTGATTGTGCTGTTTTTCCTCGAGTTGTTCTTATAGATTTCCAGAAAACCTTTAAGTTCTTGCGAAAGTTTTCTGATAGCCTCCTGTCAAACTCATCTTTATTTTCCTCTTTCTTTCGTTCCACTGTCTTCTTTACTACATTCTTTAAACTTTTATACTCCTTTCGTGCTTTCTCTACATCCTGATCTGTCGCTTTCTGCAATCTTTGGTTAGCTTTAGTAGCCAATAAATCTAACCATGCTTTCTTCTTCTTCTGAACAACTTCTTGCACATCTTTACTCATCCATGCAGTCTTTCGCTTATTACCTTTCGCCCGTCTAGTGACTCCACATACTTCAACAGCAACTTTGACAATTCCTTCCTTAAATACCTTCCAACTATCTTCAATGTCATTCATCTCATCTATCTCATCAAATTCATCCTTTAACCTTTTGACATATTCCTTTCTTACCTCTTTTTCTTGCAAATTTTCTACTTTCACTCTTTCCAGAACACTGGTCGCTTCGGGCACTCTATGTCGCCATCGTTTAAAGAGACCACTTATTCGTGATATCACTAGGAAGTGGTCTGTGTCGATCCCGGCCCCGCGATACGCACGAGTGTCTAGAACTTTCTTCTTCAATCTTTCATCCACAATCACAAAATCTATAATGGTCCTTGATACACCTTCTGCTCTTGTATAAGTGTGAATCTTCTTGTGTTGAAACATTGTATTCGACACAAGAAGATCCCACTCCAAACAAATCTCTAACAAACTCTTTCCATTCTCATTAACTCGTTCGTCTCCAAACGCTCCAAGAACTTTATCATACCCATCACGCTTTATACCTACCCATCCATTAAAATCACCTAGCATGATAATCCTTTCATTTGTATTACAACCTTTCAGAACCTCTCTCACACTATCCCAGAACTCCTCATTTTCCTTTTTAGCTTTTGTGGAGCCACCCACAAAAGCTAAAAACAATACATACTTATTAATAAATACATAAATAAATATATATTTAAATTTACACACATACATCAAGATTGTTCCGATAAATTAGTGCTCTTTAGGTATTTGAATTTCAAAACATTTGGAAATAAAAGTTTAGTATTAGTAGTATAGTAATTCATTTATGACATTGAAATTTCAATGGTCTATAATTAAATAATTCCAAAATATACCAGTATTGTTTATTACACGGTGTTAAAACCTAGTTTCAGTCGTTATTATTTACTGCAAACGAAAGTATGTTAGCATATCCTTACCCAAAACTACACACACATCATGCCTATATCCCTTGCGGGGTAGGCAGAGCATTAAACGGCCGTAAAATACGGACATTTACGCCACATCTGACAAACATTTGAGGGTCATTCGGATAATTGTGTATCACCATAGTGACAGGTTGTCAGCCCATCGCCTAAAATTGTAATATACTTGTCATCCCCGAGTCCCTTAGTCGCCTCTTACGACACCCATGGGAAAGAAATGGGGTGATGCTATTCTAAGGCGGCATTACACAGCAAAATGAACAAAATGAAAACTAAAATTATATTTGAAACATGAAAACCTAGCCATACTAGGTTAGAAGTGCCGGTTGCTTAATCAAGTCAGCCCCGCAGAAGTTGACACTTCCGGTTAAACCACGCCGGAAGATTGATTTTTGATGAGAACACTGAAACCGACTTGTCTCATTTAAATAATACCGCTGTAGAAATTTTTACAATTTATTCGATTTACTCTTTTCAAACGGTAAGAAAGTAAGATTTTGTTTTAGGTTAGAATTGGAGCTAAAAACATTTCAAAATACATAAATACATAAATAAATCACGCCTATATCCCTTACGGAGTAGGCAGAGCGTTAACGGCCGTTCAACGGATATTAACACCACGTCTGACAAAAGTTAGAGGGTCAATCAGATAACTGTGTATCACAGTAACTGTGTGTGTATTTATGTATATATGTGTTTCAGAATAAATATATACATAAATCCCTTGCGGGGTAGGCAGAGCGTAAAAGGCCGTAAAAAAGAACATCTACGCCACGTCTGTCAAAAATGAAGGTATTCAGGAAATTGTGAATCGCTACAGTAACAGCCATCGCTTAAAACTGCAATACACATTTATCCCTTGAGTCTCTCAGTCGCCTCTTACGACACCCACGGTAAAGAAATGGGGTGATAGTCTAAGCCGGCATCTCACGGTATTTGAGTAAGTTTGTCATAAATGTCACAATACAAAAGTTCCACAAATTATGCCTTTTTTTCTCATATTTGCCTCTATTTTGTGAGTTGGCATTGTGAACCGGCACACATACACCCATATCACGCTTTTATCCGTTGTAATGTAGGCAGTGACTGACCGTGAACAACGGATGTGATTGCCACGCCTGTCAAACATTTGAGGGTTCATTCATAACAGTATATTGTGCATCACCGGAGTGACAGGTATTCAGGTTATCACCTGACATTGTAATAAGCATGAAACCCTTAAATCGTCAGAAATAAAATTACAAAAGATGCAACTTGAACAAAAAATCATACGATTTTCATGCATTGCGAATCTAAGTTATACAATTTTTAAATCGATTAAAGAGAAGCATGGAAATTAAGATTCTTTGAAATATGCAAAGACAAACATTCATATAGGGTCCTATTAAAGTCACTGTAAATATTTTGGGTGATTTCTACTCGTGTAATTAAACAACTTTCCCCAAGAAACACAGGTCGAAATATGAATAAAATATCTGTTATTGTTTTATTTACACAAAAGTATATAAGTATAAAGGGACAAGCTAAAAAAAAGTCGTCTAGTGCGCCTCCATTAGACATGGTACCCAGTACGCTAGCAGCGTTAAAATATTGAACCTCCCATACATACAAAGTGATTTTTTTTTCATTTTTGTATGGGAAGTCCATTTTTTCAATTTTCTAACTACATACGTTTGTTGGGGAATGTTGTTCAGTTTTACGAGTAGAACTCACCCTAAAAATATTTGCAGTGACTTTGATATTACCTTATATTAACTTACACTTGCCCAATTTTGCAATGTGCCTGCTGTCACAGTTTTTGAACCTCTGACTAGTTACTCCTCTGACATGGTTTATATCTCGCAGTATTATAATCATAATACCTACCAATGGAAGTTCTTCTGTTGACAGTTTTGTTAATAGTTCTGAATTTCAAATATTTTGTAAAGTGGTACAGATTTTAATGTAAAGGAACGTTATTTCAATTAAGTTGAGCGCCCTCTACTTGACACTCGAGAATCTGTAGAAAATTTCCCATTAGCTCGAGCATCTGTTTTGAGTTTGGTGAAACCTAATATATTTTATTAACAGCTACAACAGTCCACTGCTGGACATGGACCTCCCGCTTTTGGTGTATATTGCCATACTCACTGCGCTTGGCAGGCAGATAGGCCAGCGCAGAGCAAGGTGTTGCATTCACAGGGAACGCTGCTGCCCATTCCCTGGATGATTGTCGCATAGTCGCTTTTTACGACACCCACGCGTAGAATTGGGGTGATATTTATTTATTTATTAAAAACAAACATTGTAACAAAAACAGAAATAAATATAAGTAGTTACATACACATATCACGCCTATAATCCCTTGCGGGGTAGGCAGAGCGTAAACTGCCGCAAAAAACGGACATTTACGCCACGTCTGACAAATATTTGAGGGTCATTCGGAAAATTGTGTATCGCCATAGTGACAGGTTGTCAGCCCATCGCCTAAAATTGCAATACACACCCTCGAGTCCCTTTCTCGCCTCTTACGACTCCCACGGGAAAGAAATGGGGTGATTTATAAGCCGGCATCACACGGCATAAGTAGTTACAAAGATTCCCAAATATAAAGGAACCAACATTTTCAAACACAACAATTAAATAATTCTAAATAAAGTTACTGGATAGAGCTTTTCAGCATCATATCTTCAAACAAAAACTTGCATTCTTTCATTCAACGTGCTAACGAACGACTAAACATATCACAATGTGGTGCTGCTTCGAAGACGGAATTGAGAAGCGCGATAGCAAGCGTTACCGGCGGATGCTATTCCAAGCCAGCACCACACGGCAATATATCTTCACCCGTGTCTAACGAGACATTTTATCAAGGGGTATTGACTCGTGTAAACCGGATTGCAAATTTGTTTACAAAACAAACTAGTTCTGAGATAAAGCAAGCATCCGCAAAAACCAACCTATTCAATTGACCCTGTCTTTAGATAAGACTTTACTATGTTGCCAAGTTCAGCCTCTTTATCCACGTAAGATAAATAACTAAATTCCTGGACAATTCACATAGCGCCATCTAGCCCCAAACTAAATCAAGCTATGAGACCTATACTATGGGAACTAGTTACTCGTAGCTGTTAATAATACCTACATACATACTCATTTTTAGTAAATAAACATATATTTACATATAAACACCCAGACTAAACACAACTATGAAAATGACTTAACAAATATTTGGGTTTTGGGGGGATGACATGAAATTATTAAGAACGCCCACAGGTCGAATATTTTTTGCCGTTTCCTGACATACGTTCCAAGGGGAGAGTTGTTCAGTTTCATGATCTGCATGCACCCTATAAGTATTCGGAGGGCTATCCCTTACACCCCGTATACTTTTTTTTTGTAAATAAACACATATTATACATACATAAACTCTCAGACTAAACACAAATATCTGAAAATGCCTTAACAAATATTTGCGTTTTGGGGGGATGAAATGAACATCCATTTTTGACTAGGGGTAAGCTTAAAACAAGCAGTGTGCTGTGCCTACACCCATTTCAGCTCAAGTTGTATATTCGCACAGTATTTTATTGATTGTGTACCTAATAATATGTGATGCGAAATAAATATATGGTACTATCCACTACGCCATCGGGCCAGTCAAAATATCAAGATACATTTTATGATTATGAATAGCTTACAACATAGACCTTCACTTATATTATTAATGCGTCAAATAGTAAGTTACAAAAACCATGATGAAACCTTTTATCGGTAGTTACCAAACGCCGTCGTTTATGCTGTGACAAGACAGATAGCGTCGGCAAACCGCGCTTATGCCGCCGAGGACTTGACACACGACTTCGCAACATGTTGTCAGGCTGCGCGGGCGCAACACACTTGCTGCATTTGGTCAGCTTGGTGACCGCGGACGTGCGAAGCATTAACTGTTATGTCTACCTATCACTTCCCATGTTTCGTGCCTAACTGTTAAGGTGCTAAGTAGAGTGAAGCGACTGTCCCTTTCGTTGCCGCTGCTAGAAAAACACCATATCAGATTTCGTGCAAATTTTACCGCGTTTTTGGCGGTTTTTAATAATTTTACGTGTAATTTGCGATATAAAAATTAAATTCTCAACATAAAATATTAATATTGTTAACCATATTTTATTGTAGGTATGTAAAACGAAGTAAATTAATTAAATCAGTTTTTGACACCATTTGCAGTTGATGACCGAAACAGGTATTTTTTTAGATGAACACAACACAAAGTTGTAATTTTATGCAATTAAAAATAAAACTTGAAAATTAATCTATAACACCATAATTTTTATTTTTACTGATTAAAATTACTAGTTTTTCAAACATTTGACCAATAAGAAGAAGAGATTTTAAGCATTTGACGATATTTGTCATTCAATGGCATTACATTGATGGATAGATTTGTACAAACAATTTTAAACGTATTTGTGTTGATTTTGAATTTAACAATTCCTACGTAAGCCCGTTCAAATTGTTTTATTGTGATGAGTAATAGTTGTTAAGAAAATATTATGGATAGATAATTATTTTTACACATAATTTTTACTATTTTACTTATATGCCGGTCTTTAGACTGTTCTTAATTGCTTACGATGTTTTATCGAGCGCCATCGTGATCAGGTATTTTTATTAAGTTCAATAAATATTTATTATGCTGTCACCATGTAATGACGTGTGAAGTTGACATTATCTGAGCCAATTAATTGTCTGAAAGAAAGATGGTTATGTGCTTCGGAGGGCAAGTTAAGCCGTCGGCCTCGGTTGCTGTCAATGATTGCTTAGACGGATATAAGTATACGCAGCGAGACCCTATCCCGGAATGGATTGATACTTATGTCGACTTATGGCGGTCGTTACACAACCAATAGAAGATGGCAGTTGAAAATCTCTGACACCAGGGTTCATCAGGTCGTCCGTCGACTCGGAGTCCCGCACGGTAAAATAAGAAGGCGGATTACAGCGAGTATTGCATTTCACAGAGTTTGCTGATATCTTGTACCTGGTATTACTCCTTAGTCAGCTCGTGCGAAAATGAAGAAATGTGGTGATGTATATTCTAAGTGTGATGCCGGCTTAGAATAGCATCACCCCATTTCTTACCCATGGGTGTCGTAAGAGGCGACTAAGGGACCTGAGGGTTAGATGTGTATTTCAATTTTAGGCGATGGGCTGACAACCTGTCACAATAGTTATCTGATTGACAATCAAACTTTTGTCAGACGTGGTGTTAATATCCGTTTTACGGCCGTTAACGCTCTGCCTACCCCGTAAGGGATAATGGCGTGATTTATGTATGTATATTCTAAGCTAGCATTACAAGGCGTAGTTAACTAAGTACGCTGTTACTATTTAAAAGGAAATTTATCACAATTAAAATCACGAAATGATCATAATTAAATGACTGTCATGATTGGCCTAATAATTAATGATAATGTAATGATTAATGTAAAAACGGAGACCTCTTGTCATTTAGCTAATTGCCCAAATGTTGTACATCTTCAAATAGTTTTAAGTAAAGAGAAAGCTGTTTATAGGATGAATGAAAATTAGAAATTGAAAAAAAAAACTTATTTTTATTTATGAAAGTAATATAGCACTGTGAGTGCAAAATAAAACCATAGTACATTTAAACTTAAAGGATGTCTTAAAGTACAACTATCTCTTTTGTTTTGAATGAAACGATGCGTAATTCGGTGCCAAGATATTTTATACAATAACAAATGAAGAAAGATATACCAACATAAGATGGAACAACGGAAATCCAAAAATGTTAACAAAGCCCCGGTTATCTTATTATTTAGCCATTGTAATGCCATCGACACCTAATTGTCAATCTTTAGCCACTGTGATTTTGTATACTTCCGACTGGAAGCGGAATACGACACATAACCATCCAACTCACACACACACACACATAACGCCTATAATACATTGCGAGGAAGGTAGAGCGTAAACGGCCGCAAAAAATGGACATTTACACCTCGTCTCACAAAATATTTGAGGGTCATTCGGAAAATTGTGTATCATCATAGTGACAGGTTGTTAACCCATCGTCTAAAATTGCAATACACACCCTCGAGTCCCTTAGTCGCTTACGACTGCCACGGGAGAGAAATGGGGTGATGCTATTCTAATCCGGCATCACACGGCAATCCAAGTCACACGCAATTGCAATACAATTGAAACGCTTTCCAAATAGCGAAATACGGCCCCTTCTTGCCTTTTGGAAATAGTAAACACGTCTATTTTTGAAAACCTGTCAGTAACTTTTATCTCATTATAGTACCGCCACCGAGAGAAGTCGTTTTTGACAGCTGTCATCTCCGCGGTACTATAGTTCGACACTTATGGATGTAACATTAGAATTGTCACAATATTAGGAACGCTAGGGTTCATCGGGTCGGGCCGACGAGGTTTCTCAATGATACGCAAACAATTCTGAGTTATTTATTTACTAGCGGCCCGCACAGCGTTTTTACCCGGTTTTGACCGTTTTTCCGAGATAAAAATAACTTTTACCGACATAAATTATACTTAAAAACCTTCCTCTTGAAACACTCTATCTATTAAAGAAAACCGCATCAAAATCCGTCTCGTACTTTTTAGTTTTAGATCTAAGCATACATAGGGACACGGGAAGCGTTCATTTTATACTATTTATTTAGTGATTCGGTAAGGCGCGTGGTAAAAAGGATTTTGTGAGCTCCTGTGTATCATTACATTATTGACTAAAATACGTGTTTATACTTAGGTAGGTAGGTATTACGTCCTTTCATGGTAATTTAGGACCTACTACTTTGTTATCTGAAATACCGAATGACTTATATTTACAGCTGTAGCAAAGTGAGGTAAAACATTTATGTACTCAACTTTTATTGTTCTGCGTAAATGCATATGTTTTTGTACCAATGCCAACCATATTTTTACAACTTTTTCGATTTGAACTGTTGCGTGATACTTTAATGTTGATTTTTTAAACTAGTGTCCAAAAGGCGACCTTGTGGATCGAAGCAAGGCCGAACCACTTTTAGGTGAAAGCCTAGGTCTCAATTCTTGTTTAAGTATTTAAAAATATTTAAAAATAAGTACCTGCTATGTAATTTGACCTACACACAAGCATGAGAACTTTTCAGAGAGCTAAGTCCCGAAAAATTTAAAAGGTTACATATTCAATTGAATATTCTATAAGTAGTTGATACCGCGGACTACAAAATTGATACGATATCAAATAGCCAAAACAATGGATTACACGCTTAATCGGCATGTCTGGCGTTTGTTTATTTTGTGGCAGAATTATTTATTAAAAACATATTTAAAACTATGATTTACATTTATCTGAAACTAAAAACATGCTCTATCACGACGAAAATGACTAGTAAAAGAAATGTGTTTTGACTTACAAGTGTAATGTTGCGCACAACTGATCCTGTGGCAAGAGCAGTTGTTCCCGAGATTGCCGAGCGGCGTGGCGAGTGGCGTGGCGAGCTGTGCGGCTCGCGGGCACAGCTTGCAGCCGCCGCCGTACCGCTCGCAGAGGCAGTCCGCAGGACTCGGCAGCTCGTTGATCCCGTGCCCGCCCTTGGCGAGCGCCGTGGCGAGCTCGCTGTTGGGCACGAAGCCGCACTCACGCGGACACACGTGGCAAGCCAAGCTGGGCTTGTTCTGCGACTGCACGTTGCCGTTCTGATTGGAGTCCAGCTCCGGGATCTGATACGTGGAGTCCTTCTTCATGGCCGCGTCCGTCACATACGCGGTGAGAGTCACTTCGGAAGCAGCCAGAGCCGCGTTATTCAACTTATACTTCGTCATTTTCAGCCGTTTAAAATACCGTCTTATAACAAGAACCTCTGGTCATTATCACTCATAATGTATCACTAACACTAGTCTAAGAAAGTATCACAGTCGATTAGGAATGTTGGTTCAGATTGAGAGTTTAGACTATCGATGTCGAACACGTATTAAATCAGCCAGTATTCGCGGCACGGGCGTCCGTCGCGATTGCCGCGCGCCGCTAGAATGCTGTCGACTGCTGGTGTGGTGGTCTACAGTAGCTGGTGCTGCTGTGACGTCACGGCGGCTGAAGGGAGCCTGCTGGGCAATCACAGTGACTCTACCGCTACCCTTCGCCGTGGCCCTCGAGGGCAGGGTTGAGATGAGAGTCTGGGTTCAATGCGGCCGAGTTGTCGGGTCATATAGGATTATTACGCGATATTGGCATACTTTTTGAATTATAGTTCTCTGTTAGTGGATAGGTGTGGGGTGTGCGTCACTGTCACTGATAATAATATAAATTGGATACCTGACCAACCTAACCAAAAATAAAAGCGAAATCACGTATATAGCTAGATAGTCAGATAATAGATCAATTTTATAGACATAAATAAGATTAATTAATTATTTACTTAGTAAATAATTAAGAAAGTAATCAGCCGCCTACCTATGAAAAATTAGTAAATAAACCATTTCTTCAAGATACTATCCGACAAGTAGGACATCTGGCGATAGTGGAAGTAAATGAACAAAACTGGCAAAATCGTGAAAAAAAAGTTGTACAAACCATCTCTACAAAATAATGCTTTCAAATATAAAAAAAACCTGAAAATGTAAAAATTAAACTGAAAAAATACTAGAAACAAAATATAAAAATGCAAAAAGAATCGCCCGAACAGGGACTTGAACCCTGGACCCTTGGATTAAAAGTCCAATGCTCTACCGACTGAGCTATCCGGGCTGTGGTGGAGTGTGCGAAATTATCGACCGGTTTACGCTTGCCTGTCTGCTCTGCGTTACAATTATTTACTCGAGTATTTGTGGAGATGATTCTGGCGTACGAATTTTTGGGTAGTTCTCAATCATTGTATCACTTTATAATGAAGAAAAATAAATAATTTGCCAGCTAACATGGCGTTTGATTCATTTTTAAAACGGGCCCTGCATGACACGACAGAGCGTAGTTAGGTATTTTTATAATGGGGCGTTCACTAATTACGTTACGCAAAATACACATTCTTGACCCAGCCCCCCTCCCCCCATTGCATGAGATCATTATTGCTTTTTTTACATAAAAACTTGATTTTGCTCTCTTGTCAGAATCGACGTCATATCGGACACGGTAAAAAGTATCTACATAGGTACATATACACTTATCACGCCTTTATCCCTTGCGGGGAAGGCAGAGCGTTAACGGCCGTAAAAAATTGGGGTGATGCTATTCTAAGCCAGCGTCACACGGCAATACATCTATGTATGTATTATACCTAGGTAGGTGCGGTGCCCAGCTAATTATCAATTTCCCGTTTCATTGAGGCAGATGACGTCATATTCAGAGAGACACGGCAATTTGCTCCATTGATCGCTTATGCCTATAGCACCAGGGGTACGTTCAATGTGCTCCGGATAAGATAACTTTAGCTTAAGCAAGCATGCACCGAGCGTAATCCGACCGTCCAGTGGCGCCCTCACATCAAAAATCTAATACGGACAAATTCTTGTCCCATACGATAAGTTTATTCCAAAATACAACAATGAGCTTTTTCTTGTGTTTTCAATTTTTAATAAACGGTTTGTGGTGGCCACCATTTTCCGTTTTAGTGATTATACACAACAATATAAAGCTTATCGTATAGGACACCAATTTGTCCGTCTTTAATTTTTGATATTTGTTTCAGATTAAAAGGAATAAATTTAAAACATGTGGGTACGACATAAGACGGCGAATTGAATGAACGAAAGACAGTTAGAAGTCATCACATCAGCAATTTGTAAAGATTTGCCGCTGTGTCTGTTCTTATTGTCGTAAATATAAACTTATCAAAGTATTATTTATAGTGCAACAACACAAACAACAGAAATACATGACCAAAACACGAGATAACAATATGGACTTGTCAATCTGACGTTTGGCGAAATATTATCTCAGTCGAGAGGTCGAGAAATTTCGCAGATATATTCTCGAATGCGACGGCGATGAACGGCTTCCAGATAGAATTCGTACTTTCTAGAATATTTAAAAAAAACATTTGTTCATACTGAATGGCTATAAATAAATGACCTATATTGACATTTTTGAAAACTTCTTGATAACTTGTTAATTAGGTTAATGCCCAAGAACTTACCTATAAGGCCTAACAACAAAAAAGTTAGACGCGGCTCAATTTTTTTTTATAGTAAGGTCACAAAACTTTTATAAAAGGGTTTCCTTATTATGTGAATATGACATTGTTTAGGTCGTTACTATAGTATCTACTTACATTCTTATTTTCCTGTTTTTATAAGACCGATATGAGGTAAAAAAATCTTATGTTATGATTTTTGTAAACTTCCGTGTTTTCTAAACATATAATTTCGTGAAACTATTATAATGGTTAAATAATTTGAAGAATTCTAAACCCTTGATAATGATTAAATAATTTTGTGTTATATTTTAGCAATTTTACACACTTTACAATGCCGAGATCGAAATTTCCAAAACAGCTGTAACTACTTGTAGCTAAATACACTAATTTGCAATACCTACTATACTACATAAGTTAAAAATTTATGAATCATTTATCTATTTACCTGTCAATCAAACTAAACGACATAAAAATTCCTTTAGGTAGAGTCAATGGCTACCTACATAAATACCAAATTTTTCAAAGACTTCCCGTGTTAAGTATGCAATTTTAAAAACATTGCAAAATTTTCTACCGCGGGCAGGATTTGAACCAGCGACTTTCGCCATCCATCTGGGCTACCGCGGTTCGTCCTTTGCCCCCGAATATCTCCTTTACTAGCACACTAGAAGAGGAATTTCATGGCTATATCGATAAAACATACGAGAGTAAAAAACTTTATTCCATAAACCTAAAATTAATACCACGAAATATCGTATGATGCCGGCTTAGAATAACATCACCCCATTTCTTTCCCATGGGAGTCGTAAGAGGCGACTAAGGGACCCGAGGGTCTGTATTGCAATTTTAGTCCATGGGCTGACAACCTGTCGCTATGACGATACTCAATTTTCTGATTGACTCTCAAATATTTGTTAGACGTAAATTCTGTGTTTGCGGCAGTTTACGCTCTGCCTACCCCGCAAGGGATTAAATGCGTGATATGTATGTGTAAACATTCACCGCATCCAAGCTGACATCACACGGCGAATAGAGCTTACAGAAACAATATTTGCAAGTTGGAGTTCCCGTTTTTTATTTAATTAAATAAGCGTCTCGGAAGCAAAACTTATAAAAGGTTAATAGACGACTTTAAACAAAAAAAAAGCAATCAGTGTATGTAATGCGCTTTTTTATCACATTATAATTAACAATAATGGTTCATGTTAGAAACCTAATCATAGCCCAATTTGAGTGTCCGCGGTCCTTGAAAGTAATTTGAATCAAATCGCAATCAAATCTGGTGATTGTCGCTAAAATGTCCACTCACTCAGTTTTTACCAGAGACAAAAAAAAGCCTTTAGGTGGAGTTGAACAACCTAGAGCTGGAATACGCCATTTTGTGAAGGTTATATCGTATCATTAGCCGTGTGATGCCGGCTTAGAATAGCATCACCCCATTTCTTTCCCGTGGGTGTCGTATGAGGCGATTAAGGGACTCGAAGTTTGCATGTGTTTCGCAATTTTAGGCGATGGGCTGACAACCTGTTACTATAGTGATACATAATTATCTGAATGGCCCTCAAAAGTTTGTTTGTTTTGTTACGTGGCGTAGGTGACCGTTATTTCGGCCGTTTGCGATTTGCCTATCCCGCAAGGGACATAGGCGTGATATATGTATGTATGTATATCTTTTTTATTTACATTATGATGGAAAGAACAGAGGAAGGCCTTTGCCCAGCAGTGGGACGATGTAGGCTAAGTAAGACGAAGAAGATTTACATTAGGGGATTTCGAGTAATACTGATGAACCCCTCAATGTTCATAGCAAGCGTTCTTACTCACATTCAAATACGGCTACGGTGGCCGTGAACGCACCGTAGCCATATTTGGATAACAAGATTAGAGTTCACAATTTCCTTTGCGACTAAGTGCCATCCGCAGTCGCAGCTACGAAAATCTGTGCTTATCTGGGAGTTTGTGTGTGAATTTATGTTTGTTACCTCTTCACGCTCAAACGGCTTGACCGATTTGGATGTTTGAAATACATGTAGAGTATGGACCTGGATTAACACATAAGCCGCTTTTTACCGCGAGAAAACCACTCTTACCTCGGGCAAATGAGTGGCATCGGGTGAAACCGCTCGGCGGAAATCTAGTATGGGTATAAAAAAGGATCATGTTTAAAATTACAATGGATTCTTCGCAACTTCCAATCAATTCCGTCACCATTGTTATATTGTGGTAGGTTTGCTGTAAGAGTAGGTTTGCTGTTAGAAATTTCTTTTTAGAAATAAGTAAACCTGTTGTGTCTTGTCTCATTGTAAATTGTTCCTGTGTATGTTTTTGTGTACAATAAATGGTGAAAGAAATTGTTTTTATCGTCTTATTTTCGCAGACAACGCGTTTTTGCGCTAAATTAAAAGAAATAACATGACTTAGAAATCTTCTATCGTTTTCTAAACCTATTTGAAGAAAAATGAAGGAAAGTTCAGAGAATTTATATCCCGAATTAAGATTGTTGTATACCGGTACCTACCAAGCCGTGGCAAATCCACAGAGTATTGTGAATTTATGTGTACCTACTGTGACTGCTCATCGCGACAGTAAGTGCCGTGTTTCCTGCGCCGGCGCCGTTTTTGTGGCGGATCGCGGAAGCGGCGAGCGCAGTGGCGAGGCCGAGCAGGCGCAAGCCTTTCCGCCGTCGCTCAGACTGGCGAAAGTTTAAAAAACTGTAAAACAAGGAGTAATAGAAACCATGCAAAATATTCTACCGCGGGCAGAAATTTTCTATCCATCTAGCTAGCTGGTTAGTTTTGTGAGCCGCACGCGTAACTGACATCAAAATACATCATCATCAAATATCACGCCTATAATCCCCTGCGGGGTAGGCAGAGCGCAAAGGGCGGAAAAAACAGACGTCTGACAAACATTTGAGGGTCATTCGGAAAATTGTGTATCGCCATAGTGACAGGTTTTCAGCCCATCGCCTAAAATTGCAATACACATGTAACCCTCGAGTCCCTTAGTCGCCTCTTACGACACCCACGGGAAATAAATGGAGTGATGCTATTCTAAGCCGACATCACACGGCAACAAAATACACTTGCAAAATTCGCGGGGAAGGGACGAGCAGCTGTAGCCCAGATGGAAGAGGCATCGCCACTAACGATGACGAAAGTCGCAGGTTCAAATCCTGCCCGCGGTAGAAAATTCTAAATTAAACATGCTTGCTTAGTTAGAGATACATTTCTTTAACATTTACCTATCCAATGTGATGAATATGATCTAATATCCGTAAAAGACTTGTACATCCGTATAAATCTGAGAGTTTGTCGGTGTGTAGGTATGTTTGTTAGCTCTTCACGCTCAAACGGCTTGACCGATTTGGATGAAATATGGAACACAGGTAGAGTATAACCTGGAATACCATATAGGCCACTTTTTACCGCAAGAAAATAACTATTACCACGGGAAAATGTGTGGCAGCGGGTGAAACCGCTGGGCGGAAATCTAGTATGCAATATAAGTAGGAGTGACGCACGGAGCCACGGGGAGTCGACATAATACCCTGTGTCGTAAAGAACGCACCTCGTATATAACCCCTTGCGAATTGCTCATATAATATTACACACATGTCCTATTAGGTAAGGAAATGGTAAATCATAAAAATATTGTTTGCATCTAAGTACAATGAAATGAAATTAACAATACATACATACACATATCACGCCTATAATCCCTTGCGGGGTAGGCTGAGCTTAAACGGCCGCAAAAAACGGATATTTACGCCAGTGGCCTGTGCTATCATTGAACAACTACAATTCTACAGGCGAAAAAGTGGCAACATCGCGCCAAAATTAATATTTAAATAGCAACACTGATGAAAATTACAACTACAGGCGTTTTTCGAAGCTACAGGTCTACAATTTTACAAGTCACAGCTACAGGCACCTGTAGAATTCTATCGACAAACCATAGGGTAGATTTTGCTTTTAAAAACACAATCGAGCAAGTTTTTACAGGTGTTCATCAAAAGACTTGTAAACTACAACTGTAAAAACTTACAACTTGTGAATAATTTTACAGGTCGTCTGACCTAGGTAATTATTCTACAAGTGCAAGATTTCTGCATAAAAGTCTATTCAATATGTTCAAAAGTACTCAAAATGCGTTCCTTGCCAAATTATTTTGCTCGAGGCGTTAAATAAAGCAAAACTTTATCGTCAATTGTGGATTATTATTATAAATTCACAACAGTACGTACTCTATCAATAATATGATTTTAATTAGAAATATTGTTGATTTAATTTTTGTAATTGCCTTTTTATTAAAATAATAATTTTCAGTGTAATGTCTTATATATTTAGCAAAGTGTATACATACTTTTACATTATTTTATCTGTGCTATAGCATTGACGTTGAATTTGAGTGAGTGAAATGAATGAATCGATAGTGTTGTACATCGACTTGTAAAATTTACCTGTAGTCGAGATTTTGGAGCGGTACTTACTATGGTAGCTTTACAAGTGTCTTCATAAAACGCCTGTAACCTGTAAATTGTAACTACAAGTGTGCTACAGGCAGATTTTCGCCTGTAAATGTGGACCTGTACCTGTACAATGATAATACATGGCACAGGTGTGACAAATATTTGAGGGTCATTCGGAAAATTGTGTATCGCCATAGAGGCAGGTTAGAATTGCAATACACACCCTCGAGTCCCATAGTCGCCTCTTACGATTCCCACGGGAAAGAAATGGAGCGATGCTATTCGAAGCCGGCATCACACGGCATTAGTTTAATGTAGGATAAGACTTTAACTTATTGACGTCATGATCCGATTAATTGTTAAAAAATTAAAAAAAAAAAAAAAAAGTTAACTAATACAAATCTCTTTGCTGAACGTAAAGCTTACTTCGAACTAAATATAAATAAAAATATAAAACAACCAAAGACGCTATGGAAAAACCTGAAGCACACTGTGCTACCCGACCCTAAGAAGAACGTTGAGCTACCATCTCATCTTTTAAATCCGAATAAAATTAACTCACATTTTCTCCAAATACCAGGCGAAAACAGTGTATCTATCTCAGATCTCACTTACTTTGAAATGAATAAAGAGCAGTCTGCTGAATTCAAACTTACTCCTGTTACGGAAATTGACGTGGCTAAAATATTCTTTAAATTGAAATCTAATGCGCAGGGATTTGACAGGTTAAGTAAAGACATGGTTCTTCTAACAATGCCCCATATGTTGCCAGTAATCACCAAGATTATCAATCTGTCAATAAGTACATGTACATTTCCCTCTTCATGGAAAAAAGCTGTAGTCCGTCCAATTCCTAAAGTAAATAGTCCCAATGATGCAAAGGATCTACGGCCTATTAGCCTGCTTCCCTTTCTTTCAAAAATTTTGGAAAAGGCCGTATACAATCAAGTAATAGACTTTTGCGAAAAGCATCACATCCTTCCCGACCAACAATCTGGCTTCAGAAAGGGTCGAAGTACAGCAACGGCACTCACTGACGTCATCGATAATATTCTCTCATTCAGAGACAACGGAAATGCTACTATACTGGTGCTTCTCGACTACTCCCGAGCTTTCGATTGCATTAATGTTCCGTTGCTCCTATCCAAGATGTCGTTTTACGGTTTCCATAATTCTTGAATTAAATGGTTCAACTCTTAACTGACAGGTCGCTCTCAGATCGTTGAAATGACCAATATGAACGGATCAATACTTGCGTCTGAAGAAAAACTAGTGAATAGAGGTGTCCCACAAGGCTCGATCCTTGGACCACTTCTATTCATCCTGTATACAGCAGACATTACAAAATGTATTAAGAACTGCAGCTACCACTTATATGCGGATGACCTGCAGCTGTACCTTCCTTTGGATAGACATTAGTTTGATAACTCCATTATCAAACTCAACGACGACTTAAATCGCGTAGCTAGATGGTCGGCAAGAAACTGCTTGGTCTTAAACCCTTCAAAGTCCAAGTACATGATTCTTGGAACTGACAAACAGATTTCAAAAACCATTGCGCTAAGCCCTAATATACGAATGCAAGGCGTAAATATTGAACGTGTGGAAAAAGCTCGAAACTTAGGTGTCCTGATGGACGGGGGTTTACACTTTGAAGAATATGTCCTCGAGCTAGTTCGTCTATGCTTTTACCGTCTCAAGGTTATTTATCGGATACGCGACTTTATTAGTACTGGTGTACGCATTATGCTTTGTGATAGTTTGGTACTGTCAAAACTCAACTACTGTATTACTGTCTACGGCCCATGCCTTCTTGCTAAAACCCAAAAAGTTATTCAACGCATTCAAAATGCCTGTGCTAGATATTGTTTTAATATTCCGCCTCGCACTCATGTAACACCATACCTACAGGCCTCAAAATTGCTCAAAATGTCCGAAAGACAAAAACTTTATCTTGCAACACTTATGTTTGGAGTAATTAAAAACAAAGTTCCTGGGTACTTGTATCAAAAACTTAACTGGAGGTCCCCCCTTGTCAATAACCGAGTCCGTACCTGTGTGCCTCCACTTCTAATACCTCGTCACCGTACTGCTGCCTTCTGCTCCAGTTTTAGATACAACGCCGCCAAGATTTGGAACAACATCCCGCCTCCAATAAGAAACTTATCTACTGTTGGTGCTTTTAAAAATGCGTACAAAACCTATCTTATTGACAAGGTCTTTAAAAATGCGGCTTGTATCTAAATACTGTAAGTATCTGTATCATAATTTTTATTATTTAACTATACTATACCTAATATTTATAAATCCATTAATTATTATTTATTTATTTATATTTATGTAGACATACTATATTTATTTAAATATAAAATACTATTTACTTACCTACACATCTAAATACGATTATGTATGTAACTTCCTACTTAAGAATAAATTAATATGCCTTTTACGTACTATTCTCCGTGTTGCCATCGACCGTATCACCGTTTGGTGCTGGCAGAATACCAGCGTCGTAGTTACTACTGCGACTTATGCTGAGTCAGAACCATTTCTCTGGCACAGTACATAACACAACTACCCACTCGTCTACAACTGTCTGTATCCATAATACTTTTATTGTGTCCTCTTGTTTTATCGCATTTTAAATGTAATTGTCTTGTTTGTATTAATCTGTGTTGTGTACTGTAAAATGAGAATAAATTGTTTTCAATTTCAATTTCAATTTCATTGTAAAAAAAAAAGAATTTGTTTAGCTTTTTATTACAACTTTGTATTGTCCTAATAGAAAACGGGCTTGGGCGGGATAAAAAAATTAAAATAAAGGCATTGCCTCGGGGCTGGCCAGGTTAATCATACGGCATGTAACTTTACGTCATATCATAACACCACCACAAGAAAACGTACTTATGATACAAAGAAACGAATGGCTCCCAATTTTTCAGTTATCGGACTCTACATTGGCTAAAAAAATATCCTCTTCGATCTAAATTCAATTTAATGTTTTTCATTACTTACCTTAGTATTATTTATTTTTTTGTACAAAGGGTAAGTAAGGGCGTGAGTAAATAAATTATTTTATTGAAGAGCAAGAACAATACGACAAATAATTTGTGAATAAACGTAACGTTTCTTTCCCTAAATAACAAAAAGTAGGTTATTTATCTTCTTTATGAAATGGACGGTAAAGAATTAAAATTAATTTGGTTTTATTATTAAATTACCTACTCAGCTCTACGTATCCAACCACGTTTTGAAACCATCCAAAAATGTAGAATTTTTTTATATATTTATTAGAGCGCCATCTATGAAGAAATTACGCAGCACTAGCTGCCCTTGACAGACCGCAGTCTCATACAGTTTTCGTGAGCGAACTCAACATACAGATGCTTCCAGTCGTTAACGCTAGATGGCGCTACGTGAATTTTGTAGGTCGTAGCACCGTATGGTACCATGACCGTGTTGCTAGAATCATAGAATTCGGTTGTCCATACAAACTAGATCTTCGGGCATTCCCAGAGCCGAGTAGTCCAATTTGCATTCAAAGCCACGACCGAGCACAAGCCCATAAATCTTATCGTAATTTTACTAGTCTTACGGCTAATGACGACACAAAGTGCAAGGTCCTATGTGAATCCCCTGGTCCAGTGGTTCATCTTGTCAGGTTGTAAAGTAACTTATAAACTTGGTGTGTAGGCGGGACCTTGAAGACAAGTGGCTGTCTCGGCCAAAAGTTTGTATTTTTGCAGTTTGGAGTGTTTACGTTGATCAAATCAAAATAATGCAAACACATGGTTGTAGCGTAAGTACTCGTGTACCTGAATGAGCAATTATACGATTAAATAACTACGGTCTTCTTACAAAAAAGATAGACGTGGTATAAGCTTTTTGACAGCGTATAATCGTATAGAAAAATATTTTAAACAGTGCCTTAAAGCGCGTCCAACTTTTTGTAATTACACGGATAAAGTTATTTTTTTAGATTCGTGATGGATTTGGATTTCTTGATTATCCTACGACATTCATTATCATTTTATGTATAGAAAGTAGGTAGGGTAAAGTTAATGTATTGACAATATTTAATAATGATAGGTCAGAAATTCCAGCGCTATAAACTAAAAATCAAGATATATGTAGAAAACAATAGATTCGGTAAAGTTATTTATTAAATCGGCATTGGTAGGTACTGTGCAGGTTTTTTAAAATCAGTAGTAGACACCAGGGATACCACATCCATTAGAGGGAGCAACGAAGCCGTTCCACTGGTTGAGGCCAGCGGCTTGCGCGAGACCAGCCCCGTACAGCGCCGGCTGCGGGTAGGCTGACAGGCCGGCGTTGATGACAGCGAGCTCAGCGCCTGCAGCCGCAGCGGCGTAGCTCTGTGGGCACGAGCAGCCCCCGGAGATGGTCACCAGGCCGCTAGCGGGCACCGGGCCGCAGAACGTGAGCCCGCCGGTCACTGGGACTGAGCCAGCAATACTGGTAGAGCCGGACACGCCCAGCTCCCCGGATACTGCCACGTCGCCGCTGCCGTACGCGCTGTAGCCTGCGCCGATACCGTAACCTAAAACGGAGTTCTCGTAGGCAGCAGCGTTGATGAGAGCGGCATTGTTGGCAGCGGCAAAGTTAGAAGCGGCAATGTTAGAAGCGGCAATGTTAGAAGCGGCGTTGTATGCAGCAGCGTTGTTGACAGCAGAGATCTGGCCGGCAACCGGGTTGGCTCTCAGGCAACTGCAGCTGAATGCAGTCTACAGAAAAAATATATAGTTAGAATGACAATCAATTATAGAATAGAAATACGTTTATTCAAAAAACTGCGAGACTTCACACAGCAAAGCATTTAACAAAGTAAACAACGAAAAAATACAACTTAAAACATAGTTAGGCACTCTGATATAAAAGGTCAGCGACTCAGCAATAAGAATAATCCCATAAGATATAGACGGCTGTTTTTCAGTCGAAACTTATTTGATTATCTCGTCGACAATTCAAAACGGGGTTTATGTGTTGGTTGATGGGATCGATCCTAACGAATTATGGTAGGCTTAGAGAGGATTCAAATTAGTCTTTAAAGAAATAAGCTGGTAAGTAAGTACTTATTTAGTTTTAGTATTAAGTATAGAAACAAGTAAAAAAATATTAAATTACCTGAATCAAGCAAGCCTGGAAGCAGAGCAACAAGATTGCGAAAGAAGACATTTTGTTTCTCGTTTGTCGTTACAACTTAACTGAAAGCGAATGATATAGAGTTCTTCAAGACATTACAATTTATATACTTTTCAGTTTCCACAATAACAACAACTTCTTCTGATAACAACAATTATAACTATTTATTTATTAAAGAAATAAATACAATGAAAGTGTGTTATCAATAATTTTGAAATCAGGCTGATGGTGCATTATTTCGATTCAGCAAAATGTCACGTATTCTAGTTCAAACTATAATTTAAAACATTATTAAGACACAGGTGCGTAACAAACTATTGCAAGAGATAATAATATATTTTTAGTATATAAACACATTCGTGGTTCTTGGAAATCATTACCAAACGTACATCCACGTTAGTTACAATGGCAGCTAAATTCTTCCTAGTATTCTGCGCTTCAGCGCTATTCATACAGGTATGTTCCAAATCATAAAAATTGTAGTAAATTCTACTTTAAAAGTCTACTTTACTAGTCTAATACATAATTTAAAAGTACTTCTAAGTACCTACATGTTAAGTATACGGGGTGTAAGGGACAGCCCTCCGAATACTGATAGGGTGCGTGCAGACATTGCAGACCATGGAACTGAACAATTTTCTCATAGAAACATATGTCAGGAAACTACAATAAAAATTTACCCTTATCAGCTGACTGCAATTACTATGGGACCTAATTGTTTTTTTAAATAGTTTTTTACGGGAAGTTGTTCAGTTTCATGGTCTGAATGCACTCTATCAGTATTCGAAGGGCTGTTCCTTACACCCTGTATACATAATTTTAACAAAGTATTTCAAAGATTTTCAAAGTATCCATCATCTGGTACCATAATGGTCCTCGAACACCTAATTACATCAAATTTATTATTTTGATTGTAGAGCATCACCGCTTGCCCCACCTGCAGCTACGGTCTGCCCGGCGCCGGGTCGTATGTGAACGCTGGAGGTCTAGTTAATGCTGGAGCTGCAGCCAGTGCTGCTGCCCTGTCGAATGCTGCAGCCTACTCCAATGCTGCTGCTTACTCCAATGCTCAAGCTGTTGCCAATGCCGGTGCCCTAGCCCAGGCTGAACTTGCTGCCGCCAACAGCATCGCCCTTGGTGGTTACTCAACGATCCCCTACTACCCCGGCTCCACCTACATCAACCTCCCCGTCGCCTCATCCAGCGGTGGACAGTTCGGCGTCACCCTCAACTCCGCCTACGCGCCTACTGGATTATCTGTCGTGTCCGAGAACACCATTGACGGTCTCCTCGAAGTGATCGGTTCCCTGCCCGTGTTCGCCGCTGTGGCTCTTGACGGTAATGTGCTGTCGACCGGTGCTGCCGGTACCTCCTACAGCTGCGGCAACGGCAACGTCGGCATCTCGAGCGAGAGTCTAGCCGCCGCTGGTTTGGGATACGGGAGCGCTATTGCCAACAACGCCGCCCGCGCTGAGATCGCCGGCGCTCAACTGACCAACGCTGTAGGTTACAACGCCGCCCTCGCCGGTGAGCTTTCTGCGGTCTCTGGACTCTCTGCGTACCCACAGCCGGCACTTTACGGTTCTGCTGGTCTCAACGCCGCTGCACTTGCTCAAGCTGAGCTCGCCAGCATCAACGCCGGCCTCGGCATCAACACTGGTCTCGGCTACCTGCCTCGCCCATGCAACTGCAAATACTAACACATTCAGCTTATACTCCTTAGGACTGATTGATAATAAATGCAATGTCACATCATAATTTCCTTTTTACTTATTTTATAACACCTTTGTAGGAGAATTTCATCACCGCAACAACTCTCTTCTTGTGTGGGACACCGAGTCGTCCAGCGACCCGATGAACCCTGGTGTCAGAGTTTTTCAACCGCCTACAACCACTAGTAGGCCTCTGACATGGTTGTGTTACGACCGCCGTCTAAGTAATCATAGATAGCAACCGGGACCGACGGCTTAACGTGCCCTCCGAAGCACGGAACCATTTCTTTTCGGACAATCAGTTGGTTCACCCTGCAATATCCTGACCAGACCGGGAACAAATTCACAAAGTGATAAATTTAAACTTTGTGAGTGTCTCACCTAGTATCGAACCCAGAACCTTTGCGTCGCAGGCAGTCGAACCACCACTGCGCCACATCGGCAACCGCAACAACTGCAGAAACATAAGGTTCAGTTATGTTGCTCAAAAACAAGTGACAAACACGGACAAAGTAAGGACTTATCTCAGGCCGAACTCTGTCTGCAACCCTCAATCGGCGCCAGCGCAGCCTCAAGTAATAAATGTGGCTTTGGTATGCGTGTGAGATCGAGATGAGAGGTCGCGGCCCTGCTGCGGTACTGTGTGTCATTGTCGCCTTTTAAGGATTCCAAACTGCGTGTTGGAAACTGATGCCAACAGTCAGAATCCAGTGTGGGGTTAGTGTAGGAAAGTATAACAATCTAATTTGATTCAAGACAAAATTCTCTGCAAGTAGGGGGATGAAACAATTTGAAAAAGAAGCTTGGATAAGGATGGCTCATAAATTTTCAACATGACGGTGGTGGTAGGAGTGGTTTACGTGGGGTGACGCCGAGGTCATGAGCACATTGACCCAGTTCAATTCAATGTGACGTGTGGTGGTGAGTACTGGTGAGACAGTGACGCGTCATTCTCTTTATTCCCCCAGTCATTGCAGAGTAGATCGTTGACATATGACGAATGGAAGATTTTGTAGCATTCACAGTCTCAAAAGAACATGACACCCTACACATACAGAGAGTAAGGGACAGCCCTCCGGAAACTGACAGTACAACTTTCTCCTAGTAACAAATATCAGGAATCGACAAAATTAAATCGACTTCCCGAACAAAATTGCGATGAGCTGGCTCACCTTATGCAAAGTCGAGGAATATTGGCGTTTTATGAAATATATTCCAAAGGAAAAGTTGTTCAGTTTCATGGTTTGAATGAACCCTATCAGTATTAGGAAGGCTGTCTCTTATTTGGCATCTGACAAAGTACCTTTCGCGCAGCGTCTTTATTAGCAGTCCGAAATTTTGTAACTAGACTGATCTAGAACATAGAAATTTTCCGATCAGGTAATTTGAGTTATGAAAGCACAAAGTATTTTTGTTATATTCCAGCCGATGCTCCTTGGGTAAAGTTGTTCCTTGTCACCAGCTCATTTTGAGATTTCGTTATCAGTCACAAGTAAAATTTCACCCTATACACAAACCTATGTTTTAACACAAACGGAAGCAATCTTTCAGCCGCAACACATTAAGAACGTTCTTTCAATCCTAAATCTTAGATTAAAAATGCATCACGCATGTGAGGCCGTGGCCCTGTGTAGCGAGGTGACACGACACATTGTTTTGATTTCGCTCCTATGTATACTGATTCTTCTCCAAATGATTTGAAATATTCCAAAGCCTCCATCGCAGATACTCCATCACAATTTAAAGTAAACATCTAGAAAAACACGCCATGCCACGCGAGACACGACTGATGTCAGTGAGTACATCTGCCCGCATAGCGGTAGTGAAAAACGAATAAGTTACCTAAATGCTAATAACGGACAAGTTAACACATTAAACCTGGTAAATACATACATATATCACGCCTACATCCCTTGCGGGGTAGGCAGAGCGTAACGGCCGTGAAAAACGGTCATTTACGTCTTACAAACATTTGTAATTTGGATCATTCAGAAAATTGTGTATATATAGTAATAGTTAGTTAAACTACTTACCTTCCTAGTATAAAGTAGGCTAAGGAAGTTTGCTACTTATGTTTATTTTAACTTGCTGTTGTGTATTTTGAGAGTGTTTTGTTTATCTTTAATTGTTAAGCATATAAGAATAATTAAAATATGTATAAAACGCCATGAAGTGTTAATGTGGATGAACCTTATTAATATAAAAAAACAGTTTGTCATCTCATTGCCTAATACTTGGCAAACACAATATTTAATATCATCTTCCATTGACGACAAAAGTATGAATGAAAGGCAAAGCACACTTTTCCCTAAGATTTTCCTGTATCTAATACAAAACGCGGAAAACCTCTCAATCTTAACCTACCTTACTGTAATTTCGTCATTTTCTCGTAAAGTTTCCTATGCACGTGGTCGAGAGGTAGTTGTTGTTCAAAAAACCCTTCGTCTTGTGAGATGACGAGGCTTTTGGAAATGCCGCATTGGTGCTGTTGAGTCAGGTGTTTTGTTGGTGAACTAGCGGCCCGCCCAGCGGTTTCACCCGCTGCTAACTGATTTCCCACGGGAAACAGACCTTTTCCCGACATAAATCATATTTAAGAGCCTTTCTCTTGAATCACTCTATCTTTTAAAAAAACTTCATCCACATCCGTTAAGTGGTTTTGAAGATTTAAGCATACAAACAAACAAACAGACAGGGATAGACACGGGAAGCGACTTTACTTTAAATTCCGTTTTTTTTTAATCCCCCAAGGGATGAAAAGGAAGTTAAAAGTTTGTATGAAAGTTCGTTGTCTTAAGTGTGATCCGTTTTAAAATTAGTGATAAGACTTAACTTAAAATAATTAAACACGTGTTTCAGCATATTTGAAATTTTAACCCTTAATAGGGTCAAACGGAGGTTTAAAGTTTGTATGAAAGTTCGTTTTTTTAAATGAATGTGATCTGTTTCAAAATTTGTGAATAGACTAATAACTTAAAATATTTAAACACGTGTTTCAGCATTTTTGAAATTTTAACCTATAAATGGGTGAAAAGGGGGTTAAAAGTTTGTATGAAAGTTTTTTATTTTAAATGTGATCTGTTTCAAAATTTCTGATTAGACTCACAACTTAAAATAATCAAATACGTGTTTCAGCATTTTTGAAATTTTAATCCTTAAAGGTGTCAAAAGGGGGGCAAAAGTTTACTACCAGTTGGGCTACCCGTTTTCCCATGGGAAGGTGACAATTTCCCGGAATGAATTATACTTATAAACCTTCCTCTCAAGTTACTCTATGTAATAAAAAAAAACGCATCAAAATCCGTTGGGTAATTCTAAAGATATAAGGAGACACCAAACGGGAAGCGACTTTATTTTATACTATGTAGTGATGATGATGCAGCACGTGTGAATCTATGAACTTCCTTCACTATGATAGTTTTAAGTTAGTGTGTAAGAATGATCATCATGATCATCATCTGATTAAAATCATTTCTAAAAAGGGCATTTTATCTAATGTCACTATATGATTTAAGATAAACCGTTACTTTCCGACAGAAAAACGCGATTTTACAATCAATGATACTTATCGGCCTTTTAATCCTACGAAAAGAGATGAGACTAAAAGCTGATTAAGGCAAGTGCAGTCGTGAACGACCTCACCAGTGTCGCCACTTCACAAATAAATAATACCATAACGGCTATTTGAAAGTGATTAGGTACTTGCCTAAAATTAGTAGTTACTTTTTTAGTCATCATAAAGTTATATTGCACACCATATGGTAAAACAATATCTTACAATACAAAGTAGAAAATATTTTTACCATAATAAATATTTGTGTAAATATGGAATTAGTATTTTAACTGTCGTGGCCTAAGCGACCATTTATTATAGCCGTTGACTTTCTTCTTACCCTTCAAAGGATAACTTATCTTAGTGTGCAGATTAAATGCATTGCTATAGCAACAGATAAAACATCAGATAAAACGTTCGATGTTACTGATACATAAGCCCTCAAGGGTGACCTGTTGCACAATTGTAATGCACGGCATATCTTCGGCTTTAGGCGACACTGGTGAGCTGGTGCTCATGATCACGTACAGCCAGGGTCGAGGGGCGCTGAGGTCGGGCCGTGATGCCTGGATCACAATAAATAGGTAGCTAGACACTCGGCCAATGAACTTTTGTTTGGGGTGGTATGGGATCTACCTCCTAGCGGTCCACCCCGGGCAACGGCAACACAGGCTTGCCTGTGGATAAGTCCGGCTGAACGATCCCACTAAGCAGTGGAAGGCTCCGTAAGGGGCCGCCTGGCTCGCGACCACCATCCCACCGAAGTCTGGCGCCAAGTAGCTTGCTGCGTTCCGTCAGTGTGTGGGAGTGCCAGTGCCTTAACAGGCTTCTTCTGGGTGAGCTCGCTCCATCTTAGACTCTGTCTCTGTCCTATGACCTAGACTAGAGTCAAGAGCAAACCCATCATTAATAAAAAAAAAAAAAAAAAAAAAAGGCCTCAGGAACTCGATTTCCTCAGTATTCCTAATTGAAATCCTACACAGAATCCTAGTGGTAGTAGGCGGTTGAAAAACTCTGACACCATGGTTCATCGGGTCGTTGGACGACTCGGTGTCCCACACGAAAAGAGAGATGGCCCTTATCGAATGCGAAATCCCTACATTAATATTCTATAATATTGAATTTTCCCGTGAATTCGAGTGAATCGCAACGAGTGACATACCGTGAAACATTTTTAGGCGCGCAGCCGGCCAATACTTACTTTGTGTTTTTATTACTACTCTCCAGAACAGCTGATAGTCAAAATCAGATGACAAGACGGGTGCGCACAATATGCGACAAAAATTGTTCAAACGAAAATGTTCAACACAAAATGTGCAGCAAATATTACGCGTCAATTGACGAGTGTCAACTGAGAGCAGGATACAAATATGAAACTCGCCTTAGTGTGACAACGATAGATAGATTTTCTAGAACAATCCTTGTCATAACGCAAAATATTTGCTGCACATTCTGTGTTGAACATTTTCGTTTGAACAATTTTTGTCGCATATTGTGCGCACCCGACAAGACTACGATTTGACGCAACAACTTTTTTATTCAGTGTCGGTGATTACAGGTTCTTTAAACCAATGAAATTTGCTTAGAACGGTGGTAGTGGGGTCTCAATATTTCTGCGTATAACGATACAGGTCTAGAGATTTTAATATAATAGCCAAACAGATTTTTTCTGTTTATGAAATGTAAAAAAATCTACACTAATATTATAAAGAGGAAAGATTTGATTGTTTGCATCGAATAGGCTCCGAAACTACTGGACCGATTTTAAAAATTCTTTCATCATTAGAATCCTACATTATTCCTGATGAACATAGGCTATATTTTTTACGAGAAAAATAGGGATCCGCGTGAAAATTTTGATAATGTAACCCAACGTGTGAAAAATGTACCAAAAAAATATCTTATATCGTGTACGCTGTGGAAATTATTGACAATAGAGCAAAGTGATGTACTACAGTTTTATAGAGGACATCAATATCTATAAAAATGTCCGCGATACCATATGTCTAACTATTACAGTTATGCCACAATAACTACTTTTTCATTTAAAAATGTACAAACTACGCCACATTATTCGTACCAGTGTAATGATTACATTTAATCATTACTGTATTAAAGGGTGTCAGGGATAGCCCTCAGAATACTAATAGGGTACATGCAGACCATGAAACTGAACAACTTCCCCCTAGGAACATATATCAGGAAACGTAAAAAAACTGACTTCCCATAGTAAATTCAGTCAACTGATTGTGATTTTGTATGGAAGGTCATTTTTTTGGCGTTTCCTGACATATGTTTCTAGGGGAAAGTTGTCCAGTTTTATGTTTCATGCACCCTATCAGTATTCGAAGGGCTGTCCCTTACTCGGTATAAAAAGACGACAAAAAACATAAAATAATGCATTTAAAAAATCTACACTAAAATAATACATACCTACATACACATATCACGCATATTATCCCTTGCGGGGTAGGCAGAGCGTAAACGGCCACAAAAACGGACATTTACGCCACGTTTGACATATGTTTGAGGGTCATTCGTAAAATTGTATATCGCCATAGTGACAGGTTGTCAGCCCATCGCCTAAAAGTGCAATACACACCCTCAAGTCCCTTAGTCGCCTCCTACGACTCCCACGGGAAAGAAATCGGGTGATGCTATTTTAAGCCGGCATCACACTAAAATAATAATTATATAATCTACACTAATATTAGAAACAGGGTTTTATTTATTGTTTGTTTGAATTGAATAGGCTCCGAAACTACTGGACCGATTTAAAAAATTCTTTTACCGTAAATTGAAATTGAAATTCTTTATTCAATGTAGGATAGTATTATCACTTATTGACGTCATGAACCGTCATTCTAAAAAAAAAAATTGTATCACACAATTTTCTTTTTCTTTATTACAATTTTGTTATGACCTAATAGGAAACCGGCTCGGGCGGGATAAAAAAAATAAAAATATAGGCACTGCCATGGGGCTGGCCAGGTTAATCACACGGCATGTAACTTTACGCCACCACCATCTGAAAACGATATTTGTTTCAAATTGAAGTCAAGATTTTTAGAATCTTACATTATCCCTGATGAACATAGGCTATTATTAAACTGTCTTATTCCCGGGGGGAAATTGTTAGCGGCGGGTGAAACCGCTGGGCGGGCTGCTAGTTTGTTAGTAAGCGAATTGGATTTCGTGACAGACTGAATAACGAATGTCAATGTTGGTCAAATTTATAATACTAAACAAATCGAGCTCCTTTCTCGCTACTCAACATGCGACGAGTAATCAGAGCATGTATGTAAGTGAATCAGTAAGCCAATGAACTAGTGGTCACACCACACCGCAAACTTCTATGAAAACCAAGTGTAAGGACAATTCACGAGTGTAAAACCCTTTGCTATTGTCTTTTTACTATGATTCCTTTGACAGTCGAATGTACCTTATAAAATACTTGCGGCCTGCCCAGCGGTTTTACCCGCTGCTTACCATTTTCCCGCGGGAATAATACATTTTAATATAGCCTATGTTCATCAGGGATAATGTAGGATTCTAATGGTTAAAGAACTTTTTAAATCGGTCTATTAGTTTCGGAGCCCATTCGATTCAAACGAACAGACTAACAATCAAATCTTTCCTCTTTATAATATTAGTGTAGACGCATGTTCTCTTATTTCATTTGACTGGCCCGATGGCGTAGCGGATAATACTCCTGTTACGCCGTGGGTTGCGTGTTCGATCCCCAAAAGACACAAATGTTTTGTCTGGCTGTTTTCTACGTATAATATGTATTTACAATAAAAGTATCTGTTATGTTGTGAAAACACATGAAAACTACACAATTTCAGGAGACACGTTTATTGTGCTAAGGAGCAGTACATGAGGTGTGTCATGAAAAATAAATCCCAAAGTACCCACCTTACAAAATATCTTATTCTGTCAATAAGGTAAACAAGGCGTCTGAACTCATATACAACAGTATCGAAGTTAAATATCAGCTATTTAGATTCCATAATATTTTCTTGAGTTTGCACAACTATTTGCACATCTCATCACAACAATTTTTTTTAAAAATTTAGATCCCATAGTACAAGCTATGTTTAGTTTGGGGCTAGATAGCGCTTTGTGAATTGGCCAGGATATTAATTTATTCCTATTTATTTGATAACTTTCATGAGTAATTACCTATGATATATCAGCTACCTAAGTGAATTACGTTCTGTGTCTCTTTGTACCTTACCTACCATCTTTCAAAATGTTAGTTAGGTAGGTACTATATTTCATTCATAGGCATATCATTCTTCATATTCATGTTATCTCGAAGAATGGGGGTAGACAGAGATGTTTGTACGAAGCACCGACCTGCAGTTCTATCAGTTTATCTATGATCTGATCATGCAACAGCAATGAAATATCGGGAGCTCAAAGTGATAAAAAATCATCGGTAAGAAGACTAAGAAGAGTGAGAACCTCCGTGGTGAGAACCCGTTAAAATTATATCTAAACGCGAGATATGTAATATGATTATGTAAACGCGAAAGGTATTTAGAGGTACACACACATACAAATACACATATCACGCCTATAATCCCATGCGGGGTTATAGGCGTGATATGTGTATTCGAGTTCGGACGCGAAGTATTCAGCTCCAAAGCTGTATGAATGATTGTTAACGAAAATGTCATCAAACAGTGTTGAAAAATGTGTTCGTGAACTTCAAAAATCTATAGAAGCAATGCACAATAGATTAATTTCACTGGAGAGTGTAGTCACTGAACAAAACGCATTGATTGAAGTGTTAACTCAAAAAAATGATCTAGTGGGCCAAAGTCCATTAAACGAAAATATCACGCCAAACACGGGTAGACCACGAAGAGCCGCCCAAGTACAGGCGCTTTCGGCCATCACCGCTGGAGCTCGGAACAAAATCGGCGTCCAAAAACCAAAAGTTCCGCCATCGCAGTCTTTCGCAGGGAGAGTGCGTGTGCCCAACGGAAACAAAGCATCTAAGACCACCACGCATAGTGACGATGACGTATCCGCCCGAGCTCCGAGAGGACCCGAGGCTAGCCCCCCGCAAACAGTCTCCGCACCGGCGACTCCCTTACCGGCTCATCAAAGCCCCCCATCCTCAGGCCCCGCCAACAACATGTCAAACAACAAATCCACGGATTATACCTCTATAGACATTAATGAAGGTTCTTGGATAATTCAACAGTCGAAAAAAAGACAAAAAATTGCACGACAATCTGTAATAAAGGGCTGCGGTCAACATGATCTATTGAAAACTGTGGAAAGATCCAAAAAAATCCATATTTGCTTCCTGAAACCTGAAACGCAACCCGAAATAATTAAACAACACATGACAAGTATTTCACCCGACGACAACTACAGCGTTGAAAAGCTAACAATAAAACACAATTACTACGCCTCATTTGCTCTGACGGTACCGGAGAGCAAGTACAAAATATTTATGACTGCCGAGAATTGGCCCCCAAGAACCGAAGTCTCAGAGTGGTTTCGGTATGGAGCCGGGCACGCAGCAGGACCCCATCGGGGCGTCCACCGCAGCCGTAAACAGCCCGGCCAAACTACAGAGTCAGCTACAAACAACTAGCCCCAGCAAACATTCTAAAACCAACATCAATACGCCTATAATTATTTTGCACCAGAATGTAAATAGATTACAGAACAAAACGCGTAAGTTGGAATGCGAACTCCAAATTCGAAATAATATCGATATTGTGTGCTTGTCAGAACATTGGTTGGAAAAGAACTTTCTTTCCACAATAAACATAATGAATTACTCCCTCCGCGCCCAGTATTGCCGTCCAAAGGAAATAGGTGGTGGGACATGCATCTACACCAAATCATCGATGCTGACAATGGAGCGCGTTGAAGTTAGTCAGCTGTCCGTTGAAATGGCCTTCGAAGCGTGTGCTATTGAGTTAATCGGACTTGACATAATTGTCGTATGTTTATACAGATCTCCAAAAGCAGACAAGAAAGTATGGTTTTCAAAACTACATGAACTATGTAATCTACAAATTTTCAAAGCATATAAAATATTAATTGTAGGCGATACAAACTTAGATACTTTTAGACCCAAAAATGCCAAGGACATAAAAGACGTGTTGAAACAATATGGCTTACGAAACTTAATTAGTTTTCCTACAAGAATAACTTCCTTAACTATATCAAGTATTAACCATGCCTACACAAATATTGTCAAAAATGAAGTCACAAATGCATGCAGTACCGATTTAAATATCTCTGACCATATGGGAACGAGAATTGAATTAAATATCCCTTCTTTGTGTAATAATAACAACCTTTCTACATTTAAAAGAATGTTTTCACCTTTAAATATTGAAAACTTTATCTTCAATCTAAATTTATATGACTGGAATCACCTATTACTTAAGTGTGCATGTCCTTTAACTAGTATTGAATCCGTATTAAATGTAATAAAACATTTCTTTGATGTGTGTTTTCCGATTAAAAAATGTCCGGTTCGCGATTGTGTAAATGTCTGGGTTAACAATCTTGTCCGACAACTACGGTCACAAATACGTAGCATTAAATTAGAAATAGTTCACCATCCCAGTGCCGAACTCACGGGTAAATTACTACAATTAGAATCCTCTTATGCGCTTCTTTTAGCAAACGCAAGGAGTGATTACATTAATAGCGTTATAACAAACAGCTCGGATAGTATTAAGATTATTTGGCGTGTGATATCTATGGAAACGCGCAAAACAAAAAATAAAAATGGTGCCTTAGATGTACTCGTGCGCCACCAAGTTGGAGAGAGTGACTCATCGCGCGCTGCTGCCGCTGCGACGCTGTTAAATAACTACTACTCACAAACAAATAACAACATTACTACTAGGCCATGCATGAATATCGCAGCTCAATATGTATCTAAATACTTGCAAACTTCTTCGCCTGAATTCGAGTTTCAACCATTTACTCTAAATGAAATACTTAAAACAATAAAATGTATCAAACGTAAAGAATCGAAAGATGTAAATGAAATGTCAACCTATGTACTTGACTACCTGCCTCCGGTAGTTATTTCGCTTCTTCTCCACTTATTAAATAAGTGTATAGAGGTCGGGAAATACCCTAATATGCTAAAAATTATTAAAATTCAACCTGTTTATAAAGGAAAGGGGGAAATGCACCTTCCAAAAAATTATCGGCCAATTTCACTGATACCAATAGTGTCCAAAATCTTTGAACGATTAATTAGCGACAGAATTTTGTCACATTTAACAAAAAACAATATCTTAAATAACCAACAATATGCATACCAACCAGGCCGGTCGACTACGGATGCGGCGCGCGATGTGATCACCAAAGTGACGAACCACCTGGAGGGCGGGCGGCAGGTCGCTGCAATATTCTGTGACCTGTCGCGTGCCTTCGAGATGGTTGATCACTCTCTTCTTTTGGAAAAGCTCAGCCAGTATGGTTTTCACGGAATGTTCCACGAAACGATCGCAGCATTTTTAAGAGACAGGAAACAATCTACATACGTCCATAACGCCAAATCTGATCTGGTAGAAATAGGTGAATGCGCTGTCCCTCAAGGTTCAGTGATGGGAAACACCCTTTTTCTATTGCTGGTCAATGACATTTCCGTGGCCTGTCCTGATCCTGAATTTGTGATGTTCGCAGACGATACCTGCTTGATTGTGTCAGCGGACACCACTGATCAGCTTAGATCTAAACTAATTCGGGTTATGTCTGAAATTTCAAAATGGTTTATTGTGAACGGCATGTCACTTAACGTAGAAAAAACCAACATTATTCATTTTAAGTTGCGTGATCCTCACATTACTAATTTAAACGTCAATGTGAGCGGCACAATAGTCCCACAGGTAAACGAAGCGAAATATCTTGGATTTGTTATCGATTCCGGTTTAACGTGGTCCGCTCACATTGATGCGTTATGTAACAAATTATCTGCGGCCTGTTTTGCCCTATCTAGGCTCCGAAACACACTGACGAGCGACAACTTGCTTAAGGCATACTATGGATATTTTCATTCCATTTGTACGTATGGGGTAGACTTATGGGGTACGGCGGCTGACCGCGATCGGGTATTTAAACTCCAAAAGCGAGCTATACGTATTGTCGCGGGTAAGTCATACGATCATCCTGCTCAGGAACTATTTATTAAATTAAAAATTTTAACACTGCCGTGTACTTACATATTCCAAATATGCAAACTGGTCCATCAAAGCAAAATGAATTTCCCAACGCTTGGTGATATGCACGATCGCAACACAAGATACAGGGATCACCTGAAGGCACCTCGCCGTCGTCTCGCCAAATCGCGTAAACTACTGGATGTTGTTGGTCCTAAACTATATAACTCTCTCCCTGGTCATTTGACCAATGCGACCAGTCCCCATATTTTTATAAAACTGATGAAAGAAATGCTCGTCAAACAAGCGTGTTATAACGTTAATGAGTTTTATGTGGGTGTCCGACAAATTGTTAACCAAGACAAAAACAAATGATGTAGTCATATGATTACCTAAAAATCATAATTAATTTAAATTTATTGATAAAATTTAACGTACCTACCTATTCAATAATGTATAATTTACCTAACATTTGACATGTAAATTTTAATTTATGAAATAAACTGAAACTGAAACTGAAGGGGTAGGCAGAGCGCAAACAGCCGCAAAAAACGGTCACCTATGCCACGTCTGACAAATATTTGAGGGTCATGCGGAAAATTGTGCATCACCATAGAGACAGGTAAAATTGCAATACCACACCCTCGAGTCCCTTAATCGCCTCTTACGATTCCCAAGGGAAAGAAATGGGGTGATGCTATTCTAAGCCGGCATCACATGGCATTTAGAGGTACTATGTATATTTTCCAAACAACTGTGTTTTGTTAGGCATGTAATTTAAGAGGAAAACCGTTTTAATGTTATAATATTACATGGTGACTGCCACACATAACAATTGACCACGGAGTATCACCATGGGATTTCCTTATTTTATATGGTTTTTGTATTTAGGCATTTAATAATTTGATATTTATTATCAAACTCACTACTAGTTAGTACCCAAGTTTTGCTGGCGTTTGCAATGTTCTTAATGCGATTTGATCTTATCTATGTTTTAAAAAGCTATGCATAATTATAATTCACGACTTTTTATAAGTATTTGAAATTTGAATTTCATCCGTGGTTTAACATAAAAAATCGAATCAATTAAGTTGAGATTTCTCATATCATGTGGTGGAAGATAGGTTTTCTACACTAATATTATAAAAAGGGAAGATTTGATTTTTTGTTTGAATTAAATAGACTCCAAAAATACTGAACCTATTTACAAAAATCTTTTACTATTAGAATCCTACATTATCCTTGACGAACATAGGCTATATTTAAATGTCAAATTCTCGTAAGAAAACGATTAGCACCGGGTGATACCACTGGGCAGGCTGCTAGTCTTTTATAAGAAGGATGTTGTTACTTTGATTTGGCTGGCAATGTAATTTATATAAGTACATAATGGGAGTATCAAAAATGGAGTAACAAGCAGAAAGGATGTCAAGGTACTCATGAAACTGAACAAGTTTCTCCATGGAACATGGATTATTATTTATATTTATTATTATATTATACTTAGCCTACTAGATCCCACTGCTGGGCAAAGGCCTCCCCCGCGGTTTTCCACTTCTTCCGATCCAAAGCCAACTCGGTCCACCCCCTATGATAGGCATCAAGATCGTCACGCCATCTTTTTCGGGGTCTACCTCGGCGCCGGGACCCGCCTTGAGGTATCCAGTGGTCAGTGACGATTTTAGCCCATCGATCAGAGTGCATCCGACGAACATGACCGGCCCATTCCCATTTTAATTTGGCGGTTTTACTGCCTACGTCAGTTATACCTGTCTTGGCTCTGAGTGTTGTGTTTCGGACTCTATCAATTCGTTTGACGCCAAGGACGCTTCGTTCCATCGATCTTTGGCAAACCTTGAGTTTGGACTTTTGATCCTCAGTTAGTGACCAAGTTTGTGCACCGTAGGTTAGAACAGGCAGGATACACATGTTGATGAGTTTTCTTTTTAGTGTCATGGGTAGTTCGCCCTTGAGAAATGATTTTAGCGACCAGAAGCTTTTCCAGGCATTTTCGATGCGGCGATCGATTTCCTTCTCTTGTCTGTTGTCGAAAGAGATAATCTGACCTAGATAAATATACTCATCAACATAATGTATTGTCTGCCCGTCGACCTGTACCCTACGTTTTGCGCTGTTGGTCATCAGTTGTGTCTTTGTTCTGTTCATGTTTAGTCCAACCTCAAGGCTTGCTGCACTCAAACCTTGAAGCATATGCTCGAGTTCTTCTGCCGTGTTAGAAAATAGAACAATATCGTCGGCGAAACGAAGATTGGTCAGTCGTTTTTCGCCGACGATAATCCCCTGAGTTTCCCAAGTTACTGATAGACTCTTGAACACCTCTTCCAAGGTAGATGTAAACAATTTAGGGGAAAGGGGATCACCCTGCTTCACGCCCTTTTCTATGTTAAAAGATGGACCTGGAGAGTGTAATTTGATTGAGGCTGTACTATTTGCGTAGACCAGTTCCAATATATAAACAAATTTGGACCTCCCATACGAAATAGCCGATCACCCGGGGGGGTTAATTTATAACGACATGTCCAATTTTTTTTTCATATTTCGAACTATTATCAATATTATTACTAATAGTTCGTATTAGGTATTAGTTGCAAAACTAACCCGGTAGATGGAGCCGTGCCACGCATTACTGGCATAAAAATACACTAGCAAAATTGGCGGGCAAGGAATGAGCTGCGGTAGCTCAGATGGAAGACGCGTCGCCACAAGTAATGCGAAAGTCGCAGTTTCAAATCCTGCCCGCGCTTTAAAATTTTGCAAGTTTTGAAATAATTTTTTACATAACACGGAAATTTTTTAAAAATTTGGTATTCAATTCTATTTCGAACGAGTTGTTCAGATTCATAATTATCTTGACCTCCTTTTGGATTATTATATACCTTTTTTGTTACTTCTTGTATAATTACAAAATATTTCGTTGTATTCAGCTAATGTTCTTGTTAAAATTTATAACGTTATTATTACCATACGTTATGGGGAATTAACTACGTGACTGATAAGGTGGCACAATAAGTTCAATACAAACGATGTAAAAAAAATGTGGATTTCGATATATTTGACCACATTTTCAGCCAATTAGTGTGTTATCGCCGACCACAGCGCTTGTTCTGACGCACATAAACATTAAGTAGGTATATTATATAGGTATGGTCTGTAAATAAGTACAGATATGTATTACATGTATATGTAGTATTATTAGGTATGTTTATAAGCGGGTACTTGAGTGTTGGCAAGTGAAGCGTTGGACGACCTCCGGCCAGATGGACCGATGACTTAAGAAAGGCGACTGGTAGCGACTGGATGGCAAAAACGAGAGATCGCGGCCTATGGCGTACCCTTGAGGAGGCCCATGTCCAGCAGTGGACTGCAATAGGCTGATGTATGTATGTAGGTATGTTTATATTTTGAACGACCACGGACGATGCAATCCGCCTGACACGTAGAAGTAGACTACCTAAATATCGTTATTACCTGCTAAAATCATATCTAACACAAATCTTTATTTACACAAACAGGGTGTAGGTACAATAAAAGTAAACTTAAACTTCTATAAACAAAAAACTCCTTCCGCATCTCTGCCATTCAAAGCGCCTATCCAACTACTTCCCCCATCCACAGGCACGTCCTTTCGGATGATGATGATGAAATCACAGAAGCCGCTGCTGCAGCCATTGTGAGTACTTCACACTCCACAAGCTCCTCAAGCAACCGACGCCCCCGCCTCATTTGTTCCCCATTTTGGGAACTACCGGCACGTGCCGGGTAGATTCAGTCCGGTCCGCTCTTTTCAGAAAAAGGGTGCAATTGGGCTTAGGACAACAACAACTGTTTGTGTGGTTGTTGATTGAACAACCACATAAACTTCTCCGGGTGAGCTCCTGCTCCCCACCAATCAGTTAAGTGTAGGTTTCAAAGCCCGGGGGCTAAAATAGAAGTAAAGAGTCTTAAAAATAGAAGTATAGAGTCTTAAAAAAATGCAAAGTGCCCGATAGGCTTCCAGCATTCTCTCTTTGGATTGCTATTCTCAACCTTTGAGCGAGGAAACTGCCAGACCTTGGATCACCTAACGCCTCATGAAGACACGCTGTTACCTAAAACACCTCGGCTTCTGAGCCCCACGGACCCAAAGTCTCCCTTACTTAAATCCGGTACTTATTACTTTGCAAAACTTGAAAGACATTTACAAATGTTATTAATTTGTTAAAACCTTAAGGTATAAATATGCTCTAATAATTCGATAAAATAAAATAAATCAATGATTTTCTATCTAAGTTGTCGTCGTTTTTACACACATTGGAAATTTCACACCGCACACCGCTTTTCCCACCAAAATAAAAACATAGGCTTGTCATACATAAGATTAAAATATTAGCTGCAAATATTTAAAGGGGTGAACCAATCCACTAACCAAAGCTACAAATATTTTAGATCCTACATTCTAATTCTTTATTTACACCTGAAACTAAGCCTCGAAGTGTTCATGTAGGAAAAGCAACAGGAAACAAACTAAGAGGTTGTTATTTAACATGTTTATCCTAAAGGAAACAGGCTATGTTCCTTGAGTGACGTCATCATCATCGCAACACCGTCGGAAAGAGGCAAAATCACAGGGCAAAATCTAGTTTCCCCAAAAAAACGTCAGAGGAAGGAACAAAGTCATGTAATCAAAAGAGGAAGTAGTTGAAAGGAAATCATCAGGAATATACAAAGTCAGGGTGGGAACCTACAAACAGAACAGTAAAAAATTATCAAAAAACGGGAAAGAAACGAAATGATCATGTTTGGAGCAACCATACAAATGAGTCGTGTAGATAAGGCGGTTCTGCCAATATACCGGACTGTCTGTCTCAATCTGTCTGTCAGACGAAAGGAAATTTCGAAATGCTATACAAAAAACAAATAGCGTGATGACACTACGCATGGCGCAGTATAACGGTGCGATTAGACATAGGTGTTTGTCAGTCACCTAGCAAGTACAAGCACAGTGTCAGGGCTTACCTACCTCTTCTGGAACTCACCTAATCAATTTCTGTCGCGGATTATTTATTCGATTTGTACATGCTCGTCCTGCTCCTGCCGCCGCCGCGAATATTACGCGGAATATTTCCGCGCAATTAATAACACAAGTGAGTATACTCGCTACTTTTATACTCTCACACGAAACGAACGAGTGAGCGAGATACAAACACATTGCAATCGCGGTGCCGATACTAGAAATTCGGCAAGAAAAGCCACACTAGCGGGAACACGGGAATAAGCAGCGGCATGACGAGTAGCAGTAGCAAGATCCTGTTTGCATGCTCGCCCTGCCCCTTACCATGTCCATACCCATAGTGCGATTATGGAATAGTGGCTTTAGATAAAACAAATCTTTCCGGCATGACGAGTAGCAGTAGCAAGATCCTGTTTGCATGCTCGCCCTGCCCCTTACCATGTCCATACCCATAGTGCGATTATGGAATAGTGGCTTTAGATAAAACAAATCTTTCCGCGGCTGTCAAACCTACGTGTAGCATACAGCTCTTATTTTTGTATAAAATAGGCCCGCATTTATCTGCTATCTCACCTGATGGTAAGTGACGATGCAGACGAGGATGCCTGCTTGCCTAGATAATGCCTCATACATGCTTGCCTAGATAATGCCTCTGCCTAGCCTGGTAGGTAGTTTGTATACCCTCTTTAATAATTTGATATTTTACGTTTAATTGGGTTAGGTACTTACTAAAATACGCATTCACCTTGACGAAGCGGTCCAATTTAACAAACAGTAGCTCAATCTTTAAGGTCTTCTCCATCATTTCATTTACTAGTAAAGTATAATGTGTAGCACATACATTTAGATTAGTGGCGATAAGTTACGTAAAGCTGTGTTTTGGTGACCGAAACTCCAAAACTCTGGTCGGCCGTGACCTTCGCCCTAAGACCTTGGCGGTATCTTGCATCGTAATGTGCTGTACGTGCTGGCGTCCATGCCACGAAATGATTCCTGCAGAAGTGACGGTGACATCGTAAGGATATCTGTCATCGCGTAGAATTAAGCTACTCAACACTATATCAGTTGTCATTTTAAAGGGTGAAATTTTACTAGTGACCAATAGCAAAAACGCTGGTGATAAGGAACAACTATACCTAAGGAAAATAGGTTAAAACAAAAAAAGGATATAAAAAACCCACAGTTGATTTGAAAAACTTTAAAAATACTTGATATTCTTTTTGGGAAAAGTTGTTTCTTATCACCAGCGTTTTTGCTATTGGTCACTAGTAAAATTTCACCCTTTAAAATGTCAACTGATATGGTCAGTTCCCAAATTGGGGAACAAAATTCCGCGCCTCCGCCGGAGGTGGAGGCGTCGGTTGCTTGAGGAGCTTATGGAGTGTGATCTACTTGCAATAGCTTCAGCAGCGGCTACACTGATATCGTAATCATCATCTGAAATGACTCTAAGTAAAGTCTTACCTAAGCAATTACAAAACTTGTCATAATTTTTTTGAAGAATACAAGATTTTTTTATTTGGTATTGTACGTGCCGTACTATCACTGCGTACCTGTTTTTGACCTTGTATGTTCTTCCCCTAATTTTTGGCAACAAACTTGCCTACGAGGAGAGACTACATAATTTCAACTTAGTGCGTCACTATGACTATTCTGTTGAAAATCGGGTACTTACCTGGTTATTATTATTGTTTTTGATGTGATGTGGTGAGGTAAGTCAAGTCGCTGAAAGGTTATGTTAAGGACATTATAGATACCCAAGGTGATTGTAATATTTGTAATAAGCTCGTCGCTATTACACAATGTCAAATATATGCATTAATTATGATATCCTATTTAATGTTCAGTTTAAGAATAGTTTGTTGCTTAAAACAGTATCAGAATTATTCACCAAATACTCAAATAAAATTAAAAACAAAATTATAACCAATTCACATCCGTATTCCGCTAACAGGTTGAAGTATAGAAAATCATAATGGCAATAGAATGACAGTTGTGTGTCTATAGCACGTCTATAGCATTGCAATGGTTATTACTCACACAAATAGATATTATTAGCATTGACTGGGCCGATGGCGTAGCGGATAGTAACCCTGCCTGCTACGCCGTGGGTCGTGGGTTCGATCCCCACAAGACACAAATATTTGTTAAGTCATTTTCAGATATTTGTGTTTAGTCTGGGTGTTTCTATGTATAATATGTATTTATTTACAAAAAAAAGTATATAAGTATTAATATCAGCTATCTTGCCCCCAAAGTACAAGCTTTGCTTAGTATGGGGCTAGATGGCGCTGTGTGAATTGTTCAAGATATTTATTTATTTTATTTATTTATGGCAAAAAATATGAGAATCGGGGCCCTCTTCGTGCTACACATTAATGAGAGATCAAAGTATAGCTACCTACTCTACATAGAAATTAAATTAATTTAATTACGCGTGGACTCGACATAGGTATTGCGACGAAGACGCAATTGCAACTTATATAATTAAATATATTATATCCTTTATTGCATAAAAAAAACAAAAGAAAAATGTATAAACAGTGTGAGCAAAGGCGAGCTTATCTCTAAGAAGGGATCTCTTCCAGGACACTCCAGCACCTTAGTGATGCAGTCATCTTCTTATCGCCTTTTTTAGGTTTTCCGATAAAATATAGGATAAAATTTTACTAGTGGCCAATATTGAAAACAGAGGATGGACTCGTGATAAGGAACAACTTTCCCGAGGAAACATAGGTTGAGATATGACAAATAGTTTACAGAGTAACCTAAATCAACTAATCGGTAATTTTGTATGGCAGCTTCAAATATATTTTTTGTATTTCGACCCATGTTTCTTGGGAAAAGTTGTTCCTTATCACCAGCCCGTCTTGAGTGTTCGCTATTGGTCACTTGTAAAATTTCACATGACTCGTATACCTACTTGTAATTCGAGTTCATAACTGTATCACGATGTTTCTCATCTCATAATGGCCTGTTTAAGTGTGATATGGCCTTTTTTAAGGGCAAGGCTCTGTAATTTTAGCCCCGGGGCTTTGAAATCTACACCTGACTAGAGCTAGGGCTCACCTGGAGTTGATATGGCCTAAAATTGCATTTGCCTCATAGTCACCTTACGTGTTTTCGTATTACCCGTATAAGGCAACAATTGAAACACGTCTCTCTACGCAGCAGTTAAAGTCTGGTAGTAATTTTATATTTTACTAAGTAAACAAATAAACATAAAAACGCCATAGTTAGGTAAAATTACTGAATATAATAGTAGTTTATGCAACTGTCGTATAATGGGGGTCATTAGAATGCGAGTGTCTGTTTATCACACGAGGTGCAGCCGAGTGTGATAATAGTTTGACACGAGCATTCTAATGCCTAATTATAGCAGTTGCATACACTATTTTATCTACACTCTCCAAAAAAACTCAGAAACACTTTTCTAAACGTACGCACCGGCCATTGCAAGGCCCGATACAAGGACAAATTCAATACGAGAACGTAATATGGCTTGATATGAATTTTTAAAAATCTATACTTTAGCAGTTGTTTAGATGTGGAGTCTTAACAATAACTTAACTCAACAACTGAACAACATCTGAACAACATCTGAACAACAACTGAACAACATCTGAACACCATCGAAACAACAACTGAACAACATCTGTACAACAACTGAACAACATCTGTACAACAACTGTACAACAACTGAACAACATCGGAATAACATCTGAACCACGACTAATCAACATCTGAACAACAACAGAACAAAAACCTATTAAAACAACTGAACAACATCCAAAAAATTACCGTACAACAACAACTGTCAGGTGCGGCGGAATATGGCGATTTGAGTATTGGAAAAAAAAACTTCGTTTCATTTCTCAACTTTATCGTATTAAGAGTTTTGTCATTAAGTCATTACGCTTCTGTAATTTATAGTAAACCCTAGTTTTTATAGGCAGAATGCATAAAGTAGGTCATTATGCATCTGTTTTCGAATTCATAATTCGAACATTATGAGACGAGTGTATATAAACAGATTTACAAGATAACCGTAAGTCGTGGCCGGTGCTAGGCGTTTTCCTTTAAATGTCCTACTACCTACTTACTTATTCAACTACATCGTTACATGATATTACACAATGTTAGGATATAGCATGAATGTTTACTGAAAATCTACATTCTACACTAATATTATAAAGAGGAAAGATTTGACGACCGTGTGATGCCAGCTTAGAATAGCATCACCCCATTTCTTTCCCGTGGGTGTCGTAAGAGGCGACTAAGGGACTCGAGGGTGCGTATTGCAATTTTAGACGATCGGCTAACAACCTGTCATTATGGCGATACAATATTTTCCGATCGACCCTCAAATATTTGTCAGACGTGGCGATAGCGACTGTATTTTACGGCCGTTAACGCTCTGCCTACCCCGCAAGGGATAAAGACGTGATATGTGTATTTATGTGTATGTATGAAAGATTTGTTTGAATTGAATAAGCTCCGAAACTACTGGACCGGTTTAAAAAAGTCTTTTACCATTAGAATCCTACATTATTCCTGATGAACAAAGGCTATATTAAAATGTCTTATTCCCACGGGAAAAAGGGTTAGCGGCGGGTGAAACTGCTCAACTGCAATATAATTTACGTTCAAACAGTCAACCATGGAATGTAGCGTTTTTTTAACATGTTATACAAACCGCTGGATATTGGCGGACACTGCAGGTGGATTGGCGTTGGCGTACATACGTTTATCACGCTTAAATCCCTTGCGGGGTAGGCAGAGCGCAAACGGACGTAAAACCCCAGACATTTACGCCACGTCTGATAGACATTTAAGGATAATTTAGTTTTTTTTTAAATTATATTTCAAATATCTTGTATAACTCCAGATGTATTTTATGATTATGCTCGGTCAAAAGTGATAGAAAGTTCTTTAATAAGTTTATTTGTGACTTTGGTGTTCGATACAAAAAGAGTTAGTACTCTAATCATTAAAAGAAACATAAAATTTCTCCTGAATTTCATCTAAATTAATTATACTTAACCCAGATTTTAAATTTATTCAAAGTTCCATTATTCACAAAGTACAAAGTCAAAGATGATATAGTCAAAATTATTACAAAAATAATGTCAACATCCCTAATAAGTATATTGTAAGTTCATATTTATAAAGTACATAGACACCTATTTTTACTTCTTATTTTTACAAATTACTATCTATAATAGCAATCTAATTCTAAGATTTACATAATCTCTCTATTAAGAACAATGTTATTAGTATTCAATACAAATTATTTTTTACCTATAGTTATAACCGTGTTAGAATGGGGGCCTGGTGACCTATGATACAGGTTTCATCCCGAAACCTAGTTTAGGCGCCAGTCTCACAAGTCTGTTTTAATTGTATTAGCAAGTTAAGAATTGATAGTGTATAATTATTATTTTATTGTGTTATATATAACTTTTTTACTTATTTGTGAGAAAATAAATGAAATTTTATTATTATTATTATTACCTACTAATTTATTGAAAAACACAATATTTACGTAGGTATAGCATTCACTACCACCAATATATACTGATATCTACTTGACCATAAAAGGATTATTTCAGTTAGGTATCCGTATTTATTATAATTTAGAAATTTTATATATTAATATGATGATTGGGCAATATAGTACGTAGTCGATTTAAGGAAAATGTGAAGTGGAACTCGTTTCAGTTCTAGGATCATTCTAAATTCAAAATTTCATATAATATCTTTAGCCGTGTGGTGCTGGTTTAGAATAGCATCACCCCGACTGTACCCGTGCGTGTTGTAAAATGGGACTAAGGGTTAATTGTTCAGGGAATGGCAGCAGCATTCCCTGCGAATGCAACATCCTGCACTGCACTCGCTAAGTCGTCTGCCAAGGGAGATCCCGCGTCCAGCAGTGGACTTGTGACAGATGTGCAATATCTGTAACACGCATTTGTAAAAAAAAAACTAAATAATACGCCATGTTAAATTGAAAAACAGCCAAAATGAACTCGAAAAAGAAACTAGTATTCAAAAATATTAGCAATCATCAATAATTTGAAAAATAATAATAAATATTACAATACGCACAATAAACGAGTTATGGTTTTGGGTCCACTCGCTAAGGTCAAGGATTCGAGTCTCTACCTGCGATACTTGTCCACCTACCTGTATGTACCTAGGTACATAATGTTGACTGGCCCGATGGCGTAGCGGATTGTGCCCCTGCCTGCTACGCCGAGGGTCGTGGTTTCGATCCCCACAAGACACAAATATTTCTTAAAGTCAGCTTTTAAACAATTTAGTTTAGTCTGGGTTCTTCTATGCTTAATTATATTTTTGTACAAAACAAGAATATAAGTATAATATCAGTTATCTAGTTCCCATAGTACAAGCTTAGTTTGGTGTTAGATGGCGCTGTGTGATTTGTCCTGGATATTTATTTAATCTATATCTACATGCTGGTCAATCTTTACGTTATAATTAGACAAATTTTAAAAATTACGAAAATCAAGCAAGCAGTGGTATAGATGTACTTTAATAATATACAGGGTAAATAATTATAAAATATACCCGCCGAAAAAAGTTTTTAACTCTTAAAATCGTCTATCTATATTTCATGAGCGGTTAATTCTTTGAAAATAGGCTAATTCTTAGACATTTCCTACAGGTTATTATAAACTACGTACCAAATACCATGAGGTAATTTTTGTCTCGATTCTACGTTACGAGCTAAAAAAATAGCATTGTCACTCTCCGTTAAATAGGTTTAGAAAAGGATAGTAGATGTCGTAGATATAATATTTTACCCACGTCATGTCTTAAGGTAAGTGTAACCGTTAACGACCTAGACAGTGGCGCCACTCCAAAATGTAAATATTTTCTCTTTAAAGAAACAGTCTATCAGAATGTCCGTAGCCCAAGTTTTTAGTATTATCCGTAAGTAAAATTATAACCTGCAAACTCAATGAAATATTCGCCGTCATTAAAGTTATGGTTAGTTATGCCTGAAAACGGCTACTTTTGGTATTAATTTTCAACGGACATTCTAATAGATTGTTTTTTATAAAGATAAAATGTATTTCTTTGTGAAGTGGCGCCCCTGTCGAGGCCGTTCACGAGCACACTCGCCTTAAGTAGACTACGATTTCCGCGCCGCGCCGTTTTGCAGATTTCCTTGTATGTTTCACCGCCATATTTTTAATAGCCGTTTTCACAGATACAGTGTAAAATCATAGACAATTGAAAAAGCGATCATCTTCTATCCTTGTCTAAGTCTATTTACCTGAAAGTGACAGTACTTTTTGTTACACGACTGCCCAAACAGAAAAGGAGTGTAATGTGTTTTTTTTATATCCTGGACAATTCACACAGCGCCATCTAGCCCCAAACTAAGCAAAGCTTGTACTATGGGAACTAGATAGCTGATATTAATACTTATTTAGAGTTCATGTATGTATATAATTATGTGCGATTATTTAAAGGACTGAAACTCGTTAAACACTGAACAGATTCCATTCAAATTCGAATCCTTACATTATCCCGAGTGTCATAGGCTAGACTTTATCTCAGAAGCAGTCGTATTTTTAATTTATTGTGCTTTTTAGATATCAGTCATCACAGAATAATTGAGCTATTGATTGTATCCGACCAAAACCAGTTTCAAGTTACCGTTCGATACAGACTATGAATTATACCTACTTAAGATATAGTTTACTCATCTACGGGAAACCCTTCGTCTTTGAGCACCAAGGCTGCGCAGACGCAGCTATTGCTTAAGTTACTATTTATCCTTGTGAGTCGAAGGCCTTCTGACCTGTTTTGCAACGGGGCTCGACCCAACTCTAAGTGGGTTTTTATGATAATTTTCAAAGACAAAACTATGTATTTCCTTAGTTTTTATGGATATTTTATTATTACGTATATGATGGAGGTATCTTGGGGAAATGATAGAGGATAAAGTTTCGATTGATTAATTGAAGTGTGAATAGTTATATTGAGTTGTTATAGTACTCAATGAGTCAAGCTTTTGTAAGAAAAAAATGCACAGCACACACATACACATAGCACACCGTTATCGCTTGCGGGGCAGGCAGAGCGATAATGACCGTAAAAGACGGTCGCTATCGCCACGCCTGACAGATATTTGAGGGCCGTTTCTGAAAAGTCGTGTATGACTATAGTGACAGGTTGTCAGCCTGTCGCTTAAAGTTGCTATACATACAAAAATGCATATCAATTAAACAAAATTAAGTAATTTAATTTACGTTTGAATAAAGGCAGTAGGTGAATGTGAAAAGTTAAACACAACTGCATGCTGAGGTCCCTAATTTATACCTTATTTTGGGAACTACGGGCATGTACCGGGTAGATTCCCAAGCACAGTTACCAAGGGCGTGATTGTGCTGGTTGTTCAAACAACCACACAAAATTCTCCGGGTGAGCCCTCGCTCCCCACCAACGATTCAGGTGTAGGTTCCAAAGCCCCGGGGCTAAAACCGCAGTGTCCATCAAGTATAAAAAAAACAACTGCACGCATAAATAGTTTCGACTTTGCGAATTGTTTGAAAACTTAGTGTATAAGCATAATTAAATAAGACATATGTTCTGACCCATAATCGAATCGTTTTACCATTTTAATACAACTGTTTTGTTATGAATGCCGTGTAGGAAGGAGTACCTTAACCTGTGCCCGATATTATCTAACTACAAGCTACAATTTTACAGATGAAATTCGATGTTCATTGCATAATCGGATAGCCACAATGATACTGGGAATATTCACCGGCTACGCAATGTACTATAAATTTCAATGTTGAATTGTAGCCTGTAGTTTCATGACATAGACCACTGGTAGTAGCTACCACCAGGTAGCTCCTAGGAACTCTGACGCCAGGGTTTATCTCGTTGGCCCACACGAAAAGAAAAAGTAAGGCATGTGTGTACGAGTATACTGTTCGCTTAGTTGGGACGGTCTGTTGTCATCAAATTAGTACATACATACATACATAAATCACGCCTACATCCCTTACGGGGTAGGCAGAGCGTTACCGGCCGTAAAACGGATAATAAGACCACGTCTGACAAAAGTTTAAGGGGCAATCAGATAACTGTGTATCACTATAGTGAAAGGTTGTCAGCCCATCGCCTAAAATTGCAATATATAACCCTCGAGTCCCTTAGTCGCCTCTTACGACACCCATGGGTGAGAAATGGGGTGATGCTATTCTAAGCCGATATCACACATCAAATTAGTAAAAGGCACAAAATGACGCATCTTGGAAGATTTCCAAAGGCCCTGCAATTTTGGGCTGAGGATGTGAAGGCTACTGTATAGCACTGAGCCAAAACAGGTTTTGAGCCCAATCCATGACCATTGGCAGAATTTTGAGTGTCATTATTTACTTCCTTTAGGGTTCCCTAAGTAATTTCAAAGTGGCTTTCGATAGGAACATAGTCACACAGTAACCGAATATCTTATTCTTCTTCTTCGCGTGTCGAAAGCAAGCGCTTTTAAACGAATTTTGACCAATGTGCAGCCACACGTACAGCTTCATCAATGGCTTTCCAGAAGTCCTTCAACGAGCAGGTGTCGGGGCACGCTGACTGAACATATTATGCAGTGGGCCATGTTTTATGTAGTAGCACCAAATGTACAGGCTTCGGAGGGCACGTTAAGGCGTCGGCCCCGGTTGCTATTCATGATAATTTAGACGGCGGTCGTTACACAACCATGTCAGAGGCCTACTACTTGTAGTCGGCGGTTAAAAAACTCTGACACCAGGGTTCATCGGGTTGTTGGACGATTCGGTGTCCCACATGAATGAAAAGAGAGAGAGAGAGATTGTACAGGCGGAACTGTTACAGTAGCCCCATCGCAGTAGATTGACTTTGCAGCGGCCCATTGAGAACGCAGTCGATTTAGGGATCTCCATTTTCAGAGAATCAGAGTTTGCTCATCTTGTGGGCTAAGGACTTTACAGATTGAAATATACCGACTATACATAAAAATTCGGACTAAGCGCTTCCAGTCATCATTTATACTGCGCACTGCTATAGAGTGGAACTTACTACCCGCGTCTGTGTTTCCAAACGCATACAACCCAACAAAAGAGATCACTCTTCAAAGTAAGAGTGAACAGGCTTCTTCTGGGTGAGCTCGCTCCATCTGAGACTCTGTCTCTGACCTAGACTAGAGTCAAGAGCAAACCTAAACAACATAAAAAAAAACTTCGGCTTCAGTAAAATTTATACTTACAAATTAAATATGTGTGTCTAAATATAACAATGATCCATGTCATTTGACGTCAATGTATGATTTATTATTTAATATGACGTGTGAATGCCATCTGGTTGTTTTTGCATTTTGCATAGTCAGCGGGAATGCCTGCCTGAAGAATTTATTGTTTTCCTCGAAGACGTCTCGATCAAGAATTAGCCCTTGCTAGACGTGTGGGATAGGAAAAATACTACAGAAATGGTCAAAACGCATCTACGTGTAGGTACTTCTAGTCAAACAATCCGAAATCTGTAACTTTCGAGTTCCTTAGTTGCATCTTACGTCACCTACGGGAAAGAAATGGTGTAATGCTATTTCAAGCAGGCATCACACGGCATATCAAACAGCATAAAACGGCATTAACACATCAACACGACAAATAAAAATCATAGGTTAATTTATTATATTTTTTAGAATAAGATTAAGAATAATTTATTTAGATCAAAGTTTAACAAGTGTACATGATAAATGACATTAAGTTCACCGAAAATAAAAATTATGCTGTAATCAGCATAATTTTTATTTTGAAAAGTTCGCGAAATATATGAAAATGTGATCTCTAATAACGAAATGTTTCGAATAGTAATTCCAATGTGGCTAACCATACTCCTCAGCTTTTGTCAAGCTCAGTGATATGATGATACATACATACATACATACATTAGCCTATTGCAGTCCACTGCTGGACGTAGGCCTCCCCCAGGGTACGCCGTAGGGCACGTTTCCTCGTTTTCGCCATCCAGTCGGTACCAGCCGCCTTTTTTAAGTCGCCGGTCCTTCTGGTCGGAGGTCGTTCAACGCTACGCCTGCCGAGGCGTGGCCTCCACTTGAGAACCCGCTTTGATGATGAACGATGATATTATGTCGGTGTGATGATCTTCAATCGTCTCTTCTGTGGACAACATCCTTTAGGTCTCAGTAGGTTGTCACTTCGCCTTCTCTTTTAGTTGGTCATAATAATTTTTCTTTTCCTTTAATCTTCTCTTACCTAATAATAATAACATAATGAAATCGTCGTGGCGTATGAGGTGTCCGATTATTTTGCCTCTTCTCTTTTCCATTGTTGACAATTGCCTCAATTCGGGGTATAAATTCTCTTATCTTATTTGAAATTAGTGCTGTAACTTTCCTTCAAATAGGTTGCCGTGTGATGCCGGCTTAGATTGCCGTGTGATGCCGGCTTAGAATAGCATCACCCCATTTCTTACCCATGGGTGTCGTAAGACCCGACTAAGGGACTCGAGGGATGTGTATTGCAATTTTAGGCGACGGGCTGACAACCTATCACTATAGTGATACACAGTTATCTGATTGACCCTCAAGCTTTTGTCAGACGTGGTGTTAATATCCGTTTTACGGCCGTTAACGCTCTGCCTACCCCGTAAGGGATATAGGCGTGATTTATGTATGTATGTATGTATTTTAAGGAAAGTGATCATGATCACACTAATTTAAGGTAAGATAAGAGAATTTATATCTTTCTTTTCCCTTACTTGTTTTAGTAGAACTTTGTTTGATAAACGAGATAAAAATCACAGTTTCTTACAGAACCTTTCATCTTGACTGTACCCACGCTTAACCATTGGTCCCTTCAGTCCTTAGGTCATACAATCACAGAAATTTAGGAGGTGCTGGCGACCAGTCTAACCGGTTATAATAATAAAAAAAAACTTGGAAGGCAAAAAGCTATGTGCATAACAATCTCTTTGTGTGCGTTTGATTTTGTTTATATCGTTTTTCAAACGGAGGGTCTGCTTAGGTTTTGAAACTACAATGACTGTAGGTACCAAAGTTAGCTGCGTAGTAGTAATGTTCATTTATGGTACACCTACATAGAAAGTGCCTTATAGCTTTTTCAAACATAAAGAGGAACTTTTCAAATTAGCTGAATGATCCATACAAAACATTATCCGCCAAACCGCCTTATTCGACAAAAACTGTCCACGAATGGTAATAAGAATTTATAATACTTTAACGAAGATTTAAAAACATTACCTTTACCAATATTTAAAAGAAAGTTATTCAACTGGCTGTGTGATAGTTGTTTTTATTCCCTTAAGGAGTTTTATGACTATAAATAATATGTACTCTTTCAAATGTTCTCTATATTCACATAAACTTTATTTTGTTTCTTATCCCTTGATGAAATTACGACCTTATTTTATTAAATACGATTTCATAAATATGGACTTAATTTAACTATTTGTTTAATGATGTTTTTTTTATTGTGACCTTGAATTTTATTTTTATTTTGACTTTCTTAAATTATGTGACATTTATGTATTGACTTCGTTCTCTTAATAATAATGTAATTAATATTTGCATGCCATTTTTATGTGGCTAAATATGTGATTCATTTATGTTACCTACAAGATCTATTGCACCATATTTATTGGCAAATAAATTTTTCATTTTCTTTTTCATTTCTCATTTCTCCCTACTGGAGTAAAAGATGCAACTATCAAATCTTCCGAAAAACTAAACTTGTTTGTAAGTAATTCAAATACGCACCCATTTTAGAAGACAGATTGCAAGACTTGACTGAATGGACTTATTGCGTTTGCTTTTGAAGACGCGCAAATTGTCAGTGGCATTAATTTGAGGTACTTAATTAAGTTGTTGATGTGTGTTATTTTTATTTCTAGGTATAGTATAAAGCACTACCTATGACTTTGAAGAAAGAAAATCACTAACTCGTGTGTAAGTGTGTGTAAGGCCCTCAGCTGGGTTTCATTTTGGGCCTTAAACTACAACTCGTAAGCCATCGTTCTTTTTTTGTAATGTATTATAGTGCCTTTCATTTCACCTATTAAATTCGACTACTGAGTTCATCGCTTATACCTCTAAGACAAAACATCCCGCTCGTTTCACGCACATAATATGCTTCATGAAAACCCGTCATCCGCCAGAAAGAAAAAAACAAGAAAGCATCGTCTGTAGACTTTTCCCCTTCCCACACAAGCTTTGCACAACTCTATCATTTCTTCCATCTTTAAAAACAACCCTCGGAAAAGTTTCTTGATGAAAACGAGACCAACTCATGTTTTTTCAGTATTCCAGTGTCCACGTGTACTAGTCACGTCACGTGTTCCATTACCGCTGGGGTAAGGTTAGGTGTTAAAAATCAAATATAATCAACTTTTGATTCTAAAAATAAAATATTGGAAAATTATAGTCCAGTACGGCTAGCGTCATTTAGGGGCATAACTAATAAAAAATCTAAAGTCGCTTATTTTTTGTACGATTGCGTAATGTGTGTTTGTAAAGCGCATATTACATTTTGTGTCATTTTTGACGCTTGCCTTGCTTAATAAGTAATTTAATTGAAACCCATGATGTAGGACGGCGACTTATTCGCTAATGGGAGTTTTTCTGTTGACAGTGCTGCTGATAGTACTGAATTTTAAACCAGAGGGCGCTGTTGAAACTGCAAATTTAAAGTCTCAATATGAATGGCGGCAGCCATAGTTTTGTCACAGGTTTTGTTTCACGTTGAGTTCGTTACTAATTAATTCAGTTAGTTTGATTTGCTCTAACATAAACTTGTCATCTTGCTATTATATTGAGTGTCATTCTATAACTGAACAAAAATCAATAAGGAATTTAGAACGATGAAATTAATACATAATAAAGAATAATTTATAAAGTGGTACAGATTTTCATATACAGGAACGTTATTTTAATTAATCTTAGCGCCCTCTTCATGGCACTCGAGAATTCCTAGAAAATTTTCCATGATTTGGAAGAGATTAGCCCGCTACGTTTCGGCCTTCTTCACGGAAGTCGACAGATCACATACGCCTGCACGACAGCTGAGATTGCCGAGCACTCGGTGTTCATTAGTGATACTCGTCCGTTTAATAATAATATTTATTGAAAACCAACCATCGAAATGTCTATCGGAGCAATACATTTGCTATCGCGCTAAATTGATATGTGCTGCATTAGTGGGGTTAACATTTGGTCTGCTCGCGTTGGTACAACATAGCATTTTTAGGGTTCCGTTCCCAAAGGTTCAAAAAGAAAGAAAGAAAGAAAGGAAGAAAAATCATTTATTCGGCATACTTAATTTTAGGAACGGGACCCTATTACACAGAGACCCCGCTGTCTATCACCAGAATGTATTTCATTAACCGTGAAAGATGGAGAGTTGAAATTTTCACAGATGTGCTGTTGCCTCTATAACAACAAATGATAATCAGTGCGAGTCGGACTTGCGCACGAAGGCATAATGGCATAAAAAATACGTTTGTTGTATTGGCGCTTCCTTAAATATTATTTTTATTATGTTTTTGTATTAGCAAGTTATTGGTTCAACTGTCTTACTCTGTTCATTAGATACATACATTACTACATTCAGAACGGTCGATCATCTCTCCGCACCCCTGCCCCCGACCCGCCGCGCCCCCTCCTACGAAATGTCAAAAACTTAGCGAGGCGTTGAGCGTGACCTAGCGCCAGGGTTGTATCCTGCGGAGATCACACGTAACAAATCACGTGACCATTTTATAATTTTTATTGTTAATTTTTATTTAGTAGGACGTGCGTAAGTTTAGTTATTTTTAAGTTGTTGTTCAGCTGCTGTTCACCTGCTGTGCACCTGCTGTTCACTTACTGTTCATCAACTGTTCAGCTGTTGTTCAGTTGTATTAATTGAGTAGACGAATAACACAACAAGATAGATTGTGTAGTTTAAGGCCATTAGTCGATTCTATAACCCACTTGGAATTGGAAGGTCGATGAATATTGGGCCGTAAGTAAATTCTATAGCCCACTCGAAATTTCGAGCCAAGTCATGAACTCACAATATTTTTAATTGTTAGAGTATGTTAGGCGAGGGAAAAAAGTGAACTAATAATTTTTTCATAGGATACTATGACATTTCTCATACTGAGTCACAGCGCCCTCAAATTCCACGCCTCATCTCTTTCCGCTCAGACTCTAACCCTAGCTCACCTACACACACACGCACAAATTATAGCAAGTAAACATGACAGTTGTATAAAACGAGCTTGATGTATGGAGAGTCCGAGTTGTGACATAAGATCAATTTATCTAAACAGGTTGCAAGAAGCATGTTACTCGCCACGCCGCCTACAACGTGGAAACGTGCCTACAGACCTATGTTTTGTATAATATTACTTATATATTACATATCGTTATACAGTTCGTTCTTGATGGACATATAATGGAAATACGGGCGCATGCCGAGTAATCTTCGACTGCACTTATTGAACAGGAAAATAATTTATATGCATATAATAAAACAGTAAAACCCGTCTGTCTATACAATAAAAATGGGGTGGTATGGGATCTACCTCCTAGCGGTCCACCCCGGGCAACGGCAACACAGGCTTGCTTGTGGATAAGTCCGGCTGAACGATCCCACGTGCGCGGTGGAAGGCTCCGTAAGGGGCCGCCTGGCTCGCGACCACCATCCCACCGAAGTCTGGCGCCAAGTGGCTTGCTGCGTTCTGTCAGTGTGTGGAAGTGCCAGTGCCTTAACAGGCTTCTTCTGGGTGAGCTCGCTCCATCTTAGACTCTGTCTCTGTCCTATGACCTAGACTAGAGTCAAGAGCAAACCCATCATTAATAAAAAAAAAAAAAAAAAAAAAAAAAAAACAAATTTACGAAAAACTAATCGGAACACATTTATTTTTGTCAGTCTGTTTGTCTGGGCTAATCTCCGAAACTACTAGACGGACTCGAATGAAACTTTTTTTGTGTATAGCTATTAAGCCTGGTCAACACCTAGAATACTTTTTACTACGGAAAATAGCTCATTCCCACGGGAAACACGATAAAAATCTGGAGTACCAAATATGGTACACGAGCCCGGCAAAACTTAGGAGGGAAATTATTCCATAAAAAGTTTCCCAAAGAAACCAAATAGAAATAGATATAAGGTGTATTGACATCGAGGGTCTAGAGTACCTGATGAGGGACACCAGGAGCTCAGCTTAACTATACAAGATACGGAAGCAGCCCGAAAGAAAATTTGCTTCGCATGATGTGTCGCTTCTGCTGACACACAGATATTGAAGGTCCAAAGTTCCTTTTGTGGAACACCAAGAGCCCAACTAACTATAAAAGTATTTAATTTATATACAGGGTGTAACGGAATGGGTATAACAAGCCGAAAGTGGCAGAACGTATAGGTGATGTGGAACCTTTGTGGGAAGTGCAACACTGGAAAACGTAAAATTTTAAAATTCCGGAAATAACATTTGTAACCTAGTATGCTAAGCTAGTACAAATTAGAACGTTCCCATCACTAAAGATTTTGATGCCCTCACAATTCCCTCAAAAGCCACAAATAGAGTTACTTTCTACATTTTATTAGAGCCTGGTAGGTCTCAATACAAACTGGCAATACCGTTCCGTGCATCCAAAGTCGCGCATGCGTCCCCGCTCTACCACGTAAGGTGCAAGTTCATCTATTGCGTCCTATCGCAGCCGCACCTCGCCGACAACATGAGAATAACTCGCGTGGTCGAGCGATGTGACTAAAGTCTTAGTATAAAGTTAATTGCGCCGAGTTCGAGCTGTGCGACAGTGCGCGATGAACAAACACACTACCCTACACAGTCAAGCTCACGTCCAACACTCATACCGCCAATGTAAGTTTTAAGCGCATGGCATAAGAACGGTCCAAAGTCAAACTGTCTTACCTAGCCCGAGATGACTGTACCTACCTTTAAGGTGCAAGTTCGTACATCGGAGCCGATGCAACAATTTGTCGCTTCGCCGATGTAACAATATCCGCGGTCGCATGTCGTTGGCCGCAATGAACGAACTTGCACCTTCAACCAAACAAGAAAGTTTGGTATTTTCTACAGAATTAAAGTAAATAAAAGAAGCTTTGAAACTTATCTTTTAATAAAAATTTAGGTATAAAGCGTTGAAGCATCCTACACTGACCGCGAATTTTCAAGAAATACACAGTGAAAACAGCTTTATGATATTTAGTCTTGCGTGCTTCCTTATTTATGTATTCTTCTCCTTGTACTTCTTTCTTCTTGCGTGTGGAACAAACCACGGTTTAGAAGGCCACGCAGGACAAAACAGCTCAATTTGTTTTGATACTCAAGTCTGCTACAACTGGCCTGTTGTTTATTGTCCTCGTAAAATTTGGTCACCGAACAAACATGTTGCCGTCACTTTCACCAACACAGGTCGTAGCTAGTATTTTTGGGTATTTTTGAAAATACATTATGATTATTAAGTTCAACAAAATAAATTTGTTAATTTCCAGTTTTCCACCAAAGCTTCACAAAAAAGTCAAACGTGACATCTATCAATATGTATTTTTATACTCATCATCTCATTGCTTTTTATCTATGGGATGCAGGAGCCATACTTTTTGCTGAAAAGTTATTTTGTTGAGCTTTCTAAGAATATGAAATCCTAGTACATTTTCACTGATTGCTGGTTTTCCTTGACTCGCTTGGCTCAAACTTGTGTTCACTTGATTTTCTGCGCTCCTGGTAATTCAATCCGAGATTAGACCGGACTTCGGTACTACCAGTTGAATAGGGCGGCGCAAGACCGCGAGGGTTTCTCATGCTGACCTCAGAACCTCAATTTGAAGATGGCACCCCATGATGATGATGGTAATTCAAGCTTCGCGGGTAGACTTTGTACTTATTCGCGCAGCCAGCGTTTAGCTGGCACGTACGTCTGAATTAGCTCTGAGCGTACGTCAGGGGACCGTTTTACAAAGCTAATTAGAAGGCGTGTTGACCATACATTTTTGTACCGCACACTATCCGCAGTTCTCGTTAGACGCGCCATGCAGCCGCATGCAGCACACGTGTTTTTTGGGTTTCTTTTGGTTCAAATTTATATTCCAGGATTACTTAAATCAACAGCTTCCGAATCAAAACGTCTAACACGTTCGTCACACATAAAAACGAGACCTGGTTCGTCATAGAGCTACATTATTCTTAAAAAAATCTTAGCCTCGGTCCGTCACCACTTTCGTCATTCAAAATCTACTGAAAGGTAGTATTCCAATCTGGGCAGTCGGGAACCTGCAGCCTCGAGAGCGACACACCACTCTGTAGAGATTTGTATGGAACGCTTACCGATGAGCGCGACAGTGCAGCACGGCTGGGTGGCGTGGTTTGTACGTGACCTCCAGCAGCGACGCCAAACCTGCTCCTGAAGCAGAACGTAAGAGCCGCTCGCTAGTCACGGCAATCAAAATGGCTGCTGAGAATCGCCGTTTGACGTTTATGCCGTGTGGTGCTGGCTTAGTTTAGAATCACCCCATTTCTAAGGCTACTAAGGGATTCATTGGATTCATCCAGGGAATGGGCAGTTGCGTTCTCTAAACTGCGTTCGCCAATCCGCATGCTGTTGTAAAATGGAAAAATTCAGATCAAATCAGACCCATGAACCTGCTGCCATCCGTCGTCATCATCACAGCACTATGTGAGGTGGTCACGCGTGTCGCTTGTCGTCGCGTCCGCTTGTCGCTCCATTCTCGCGCAGTTCCACTATGGATCCACCTAGTGCGATCATACCTTTATAGCGTTCATCCTGAATATTAGGAAAGCAAATGACACGGCATCTTCAATATATTTTTTTGTTTCTTTGACTACAAACCATAACCAACCTACTACCTACGTTGTCTCCATGTAGTCTCAGACTTACCTACTGTATCATAGACTTAGTTGATTAGAATCTTTTTAATTTTGACCACGAAAATTTTCTCTGTTTGTCAGCTGGTTCGTCATGTCACGTGTCACGTGAAGACTATTGTTGAAAATGAAAACCATTGAAAACACGTGTTATTTACCAAGAATACATGGCGATTAAGAGTATTTAAGTTTTGAACCCATTTTGGAAAGTGAATTTACACAAAAAAATATTGTTTTAATACCAGGAAAACATAAACGACTTCAAGTTTTGAAAGTGAATTGTGCCATAGCAAGTGCGAGTCGGACTCGCGCACGAAGGGTACCGTACCATTATTTACTTGCAAAAAAACACGTGTTTTGTATGGCAGCCCCCTTAAATATTTATTTTATTAAATTTTTTGGTATTTGTTGTTATAGCAGCAACAGAAATACAACATCTGTAAAAATGTCAACCGTCTTACTTTCGCGGTTTATGAGATACAGCCTTCATACAAGTTTTTTAGTATAGGAGCCCCCTTAAATATTTACTTTATTCTAATTTTTAGTATTTGTTGTTATAGCGGCAATAGAAATACATCATCTGTGATAATTTCAACTGTCTAGGTATAACGGTTCCAGAGATACAGCCTCGTAACTGTAGGACGGACGGACGGACAGACAGACGGACAGCCAAGCCTCAGTAATAGGGTTTTCGTTATTACCCTTTGGGTACGGAACCCTAAAAATATAATTGTTGACATTGCCATTTCATAGGTAATACCAGGGAAACATAAACATACTGAGAAGACTATGTTCATTGCTGCTTTTTAGTGTTGTGTTTGTTGCAAATCCTTTTGAGAAACTCCAATGTATAAGATCTGCGAGGAAGCATATTCAATAGGAGGTGGCATGACTTATTTCACTCTTTGCAGGTGAGGGTTGTGAGGAGCTACTTTAGTGAGGGGAAAATATTTGTTTTGGGGAACTGGTATCTTTTTTTTGATAATGTTACTTTTTTAGATGAGTGAATTAACCATTACAAACCACGCTAATGCATTTAAAATGGACGTCCAAAGCCCACATTTCTCGCTTGTTATACCCCTTCCGTTACACCCTGTATATTTATTAATAAAATATCATTGTATTTATTTAGCTGTATTATTTTGGTACGAGAGATAAGCGTGGCAAGCCTTGAGGTTGGACTCAAAATGAATATGACAAAGACCCAACTCATGTGCAACAGTTCTAAACACAGAGTGGAAGTAGGCGGGCAGATAATACATTATGTCGACGAATACACTTACTTGGGCCAGATAGCATCCTTCGAAAACAGGCAGGACAAAGAGGTCGAAAGACGAATCCAAAATGCCTGGAAGAGCTACTGGTCCATGAAAGAACTGATGAAGGGAGACCTTCCTCTTACACTGAAACGAAAACTAGTCGACATGTGTATTCTTCCCGTCCTCACGTACGGCGCACAAACGTGGTCTTTGACTGAAGCACAAAAGTCCAAACTCAAGGTTTGCCAACGCGCCATGGAGCGCAGCATCTTGGGTGTTAAAAGGATCGACCGGATCAGGAACACAACCCTGCGCTCAAAAACTGGCATCATAGACGTCGGCAAAAAGTCCGCACGGCTGAAGTGGGATTGGGCAGGACACGTCTGTCGCATGCATCCCGACAGATGGGCAATAATTGCCACAAAATGGATACCACAGGATGGGCGTCGTCGTCGTGGTCGGCCTAGGAGAAGATGGCGTGATGATTTTGAAGCCTTTCTCCAAGACTGGCATTTGGAAGCCCAAGACCGAGACTCGTGGCGTGAAAGAGGGGAGGCCTTTGCCCTGCAGTGGGACACAGAAAAGGCTAATTAAAAAAAAATAATAAAAAAAAAAAAATATTATTTTGGTATATTTCGATTTTTATTATTATTTTGGCACCTGCCTGTACTTTCCACATGCCCTAAGGTAGACTGGTAGATAATGCCACTGGCATTAAGTCCGCCCTTTTGTGCATAAAGTTCAATAAATAAATAAAATATAAATAAATAATACAAAAATAGCTAAAGTTTTTTAGCGTAATAGACCGTTTCTACTGGCACATACATTTTGAGGTTCTGTAGTAACATTAGGATCCTGGCTATACCTTAAGGCGGATGAAAATGGGTCCATAGCAACATAGGTTGCTACAATTGGTACATTTGAATAAAGGATCTTGATGAGGAACTCATATAACCCAGCTAAACTTACCACATCAACAGCCAAAAACCTCTGGTGCACCTTAAGACGCGGCCCTATCTTATCGGTATTGCAATACTCACTACGCTTGGCTGTCAGCTTGGAGAGAGCAGTGCAAGATGTTATATTTACAGGGAACACGTGGCCATTTCTTGACCGATGTTGAACAAAAAGAGCAAACTCTCCCAGAAATAAGGTGAGAATGCGCGGAGGCCCAAGGGCGCGATTGAGCTGGTTGTTTGAACAACCACAAACTTTTCCGGGTGAGCTCCTGCTCCCCACCATACAGTCAGGTGTAGATTAAAAGCCCCGGGGCTAAAATCATAGGGTCCACAACTAAAAAAAAAACTTTTTTTTTTTTTTTTTTATTAATGATGGGTTTGCTCTTGACTCTAGTCTAGGTCATAGGACAGAGACAGAGTCTAAGATGGAGCGAGCTCACCCAGAAGAAGCCTAAGTAAGTAATTGTATCAGGCGTTACTTTGCGGAAGTCCATCTTGATTGAATTAGATAGAAAGGTATTTAGCTTCTTCCGCACTTATGATGGCTAGTAATGCAGCTAGTTGAATGCACCACGCGTACGACCGCAAGTTAATGCAAATGCACAAGCGATGCACTTTACTCGCACTACCTCCACCGTTTTACACTCTACACGTGTTTCGCCCCTCCACGGAGCATCATCAGGAGATCTTCGACAGTCGAGTTCCGAGCACTGACTGAGTAACCGTCGTTGTCGGCTCGAGCTTATAAATGCTTCCTCCCCGCCATTAGGTGACGCAATGTACGAGAACCAATCAGAATGCAGATTGGTCAGGTGACTCTCTGCGATTGGTTATTTTGAAAAATACGCAGTAATGGAGAAGAGGAAACATTTACCTGCTCGTTGAAGATAGTTCCAGTACACCCGTGACGTATGATTTCTAATTGTTCCAACACGTTCAGCCTTTGGCCTTTATTACAAGTATGTAGAACTTTATAGGAATGGCTGTCTGTTAAACCATGCCCAGAATCTAGCAAATGTTTTGCGAAATGCGATCTTTCTGGACGTCCATTCCTATACGCAGAAGTGTGTTCTTTATAACGTGTATTAAAGCTACGACCAGTTTGACCTACGTAAACCCCATTACACACATCGCATGCAAGTTTGTATACGCCCGACTTCTTACCAACCTCAGTCTTTTCTTTGCCGTTGCAAACCGCCCGACGAATGGTGTTGTTAGTCCTAAAAGCCACATGAACATCGTTGTTCCTCAAAATTCTTGATATCTTTTCAGATATTGGTCCGACGTACAGTAAACTTGACCTATAGTGATGAACATCGCGTTCCTGTGGCGCTGAATATAAACGGCTAGAAACCTGCTGATTTATCTTTTTCCTGATTAACCCGTCCACCATTCGCCGGTCGTACCCGTTTGCAACTGCAATTGAGTAAATAGTATTCAATTCTTTATTGTACGCTTGCAAAGATAGAGGATATGTTAATAACCTATTTACGTAACAATGAAAAGCCGCTAATTTGTGTTGCCAAGGGTGACAAGAAGTCGCCGGAATAACTAAATCAGTGTGAGTTGGCTTTCTGTATACTTCAAAGGCATGCTGACAACGCTCCCGTGTGATAGTCACATCTAAGAAGTTAATTGCGCAGTTCTGTTCGAGTTCTAATTTGAATTTGATTTTAGGATGGAATGTATTCAGACTACTAACAAAGATATCTAATTCTTGTCTCGTACCTGTCCAGCATATCAGTATATCATCAACGTATCTGTTGTAATAAAGGATATTACTGTTGCCCACGATGTACTTATTTTCGTAGTTATCCATGAATATCTCCGCCATCAATGGAGATAGTGGAGACCCCATAGCCAAACCCTCTTTCTGCCTATAATAAGCCCCATTAAACCTAAAATAGTTTTGTTTCATGCATATTGTTGCTAGGTCAATAAGTTCTTTTACCTCCTCTGGATGTAAGTTTTTTCTTTCTAACATGTCGGAAAGAAAAACTAAAACTTCTTCATAGGGTACGTTAGTAAACAAACTGTCTACATCCAAAGAAAGTAAAAGAGAGTTCGTGGGCAACACAACATCCTTTATTTTTTCTGTTAAGTCTTGCGTATTCTGTAGACTATATTTAGGAGAAAAACCTGACTTGTTCTTAATAATAGTATTTAATCTTTTAGCTAACTCATATGCTGGGCACCCAATGTACGAAACAACAGGACGAATGGGAACGTATAGTCCCCATGAACCCTCAGGCTCCTGTGTTGTACAGTTTACCTAAGATACATAAAGACAACGTTCCCATTCGTCCTGTTGTTTCGTACATTGGGTGCCCAGCATATGAGTTAGCTAAAAGATTAAATACTATTATTAAGAACAAGTCAGGTTTTTCTCCTAAATATAGTCTACAGAATACGCAAGACTTAACAGAAAAAATAAAGGATGTTGTGTTGCCCACGAACTCTCTTTTACTTTCTTTGGATGTAGACAGTTTGTTTACTAACGTACCCTATGAAGAAGTTTTAGTTTTTCTTTCCGACATGTTAGAAAGAAAAAACTTACATCCAGAGGAGGTAAAAGAACTTATTGACCTAGCAACAATATGCATGAAACAAAACTATTTTAGGTTTAATGGGGCTTATTATAGGCAGAAAGAGGGTTTGGCTATGGGGTCTCCACTATCTCCATTGATGGCGGAGATATTCATGGATAACTACGAAAATAAGTACATCGTGGGCAATAGTAATATCCTTTATTACAACAGATACGTTGATGATATACTGATATGCTGGACAGGTACGAGACAAGAATTAGATATCTTTGTTAGTAGTCTGAATACATTCCATCCTAAAATCAAATTCAAATTAGAACTCGAACAGAACTGCGCAATTAACTTCTTAGATGTGACTATCACACGGGAGCGTTGTCAGCATGCCTTTGAAGTATACAGAAAACCAACTCACACTGATTTAGTTATTCCGGCGACTTCTTGTCACCCTTGGCAACACAAATTAGCGGCTTTTCATTGTTACGTAAATAGGTTATTAACATATCCTCTATCTTTGCAAGCGTACAATAAAGAATTGAATACTATTTACTCAATTGCAGTTGCAAACGGGTACGACCGGCGAATGGTGGACGGGTTATTCAGGAAAAAGATAAATCAGCAGGTTTCTAGCCGTTTATATTCAGCGCCACAGGAACGCGATGTTCATCACTATAGGTCAAGTTTACTGTACGTCGGACCAATATCTGAAAAGATATCAAGAATTTTGAGGAACAACGATGTTCATGTGGCTTTTAGGACTAACAACACCATTCGTCGGGCGGTTTGCAACGGCAAAGAAAAGACTGAGGTTGGTAAGAAGTCGGGCGTATACAAACTTGCATGCGATGTGTGTAATGGGGTTTACGTAGGTCAAACTGGTCGTAGCTTTAATACACGTTATAAAGAACACACTTCTGCGTATAGGAATGGACGTCCAGAAAGATCGCATTTCGCAAAACATTTGCTAGATTCTGGGCATGGTTTAACAGACAGCCATTCCTATAAAGTTCTACATACTTGTAATAAAGGCCAAAGGCTGAACGTGTTGGAACAATTAGAAATCATACGTCACGGGTGTACTGGAACTATCTTCAACGAGCAGGTAAATGTTTCCTCTTCTCCATTACTGCGTATTTTTCAAAATAACCAATCGCAGAGAGTCACCTGACCAATCTGCATTCTGATTGGTTCTCGTACATTGCGTCACCTAATGGCGGGGAGGAAGCATTTATAAGCTCGAGCCGACAACGACGGTTACTCAGTCAGTGCTCGGAACTCGACTGTCGAAGATCTCCTGATGATGCTCCGTGGAGGGGCGGAACACGTGTAGAGTGTTAAACGGTGGAGGTAGTGCGAGTAAAGTGCATCGCTTGTGCATTTGCATTAACTTGCGGTCGTACGCGTGGTGCATTCAACTAGCTGCATTACTAGCCATCATAAGTGCGGAAGAAGCTAAATACCTTTCTATCTAATTCAATCAGAAGAAGCCTGTTAAGGCACTGGCGCTCCCACACACTGACGGAACGCAGCAATCTACTTGGCGCCAGACTTCGGTGGGATGGTGGTCGCGAGCCAGGCGGCCCCTTGCGGAGCCTTCCACCGCTTAGTGGGATCGTTCAGCCGGACTTATCCACAGGCAAGCCTTTCATTAGTCGCCATTTCTTGAATTCATTCATTAGTCGCCTTTTACAACACCCACGGGTAGAATTCGGGTAATGTTATTCCAGCCAGCATCACACAGCACACGGTTCAAAACTAAGTACTTAACATCCATACATACATAAATCACGCCCTTTTCCCTGAGGGGTAGGCAGAGACTACTTTCTTCCATTTCCTTCGATCCTGCCATACTTCTAGTAAGCACTTAATATTAATTATTATAAAGATAAACCATACGTATAGATACAGAAATGCTTTCTTTCTGCGCACTAGGTCTATGATTTTACAACTTCGATGAATTCGTTTGAGCTCCTATAATTTGAAAAATATAATATATTAGATCCCTAATATAACGTATTCTACCAATCAAATGACTTAAAATGCTATTATTATCAATTAAGTTATAGTATTGTATTGTATTATTGTATTGATCTACCCAATGTAGAATGTAGGTGGGTACTGTGGTTCAAACACTGAAGCTTCAACAAAAGCTGATGGACATTATCTTCCTCTCAAAGCAAGTAAATTGAAAGACGATGGCGGGGAAATACACATATTACATGTAAAGTAAGGGCCCTGGTTGGAGTTAGTCAAAGGCAAGCAACATTGGTACTGGGGGTGGCATGCTATTAAAACATTCAGTTAGCGGAACGAAGTTCGCGGGCACCAGCTAGTCAATAATTGAATATAGTTAATTTCTGGCTCAATGGATTTCCATGTTCTGGTCTCGTGTCATTTTTAATAAGTACCTACCTATATATTATTTTATTTAGTTATTTATTTTTACTTACGTATATATATTATATTTTATTACACATTCAGAGAATAACCAAATGTATAAGGGAATTACTAATGTATTTTATGAATTGGATCTTTTATCCAAAATGTATAAAAATTCACAAAAACTGATACAAAAAACATAGTTCTATCTATTCGGCTGAAAATCATTTGATCTAGAGATAAAAATCATCTAAACTACACTTTCTGTTAAATATGTTTAGAAAGGGATAGACTAGATGTCATAGACTATTTAGTCAGACAGCACAGATCTTCTTGTATGCCCGATGCCCGCCATATTTTTAAACCGTCGCTTAATTTTGACAGACACCGCGTGAAGGCGTAAAATCATAGACAATTTTAGAGGCGATGATCTTCTATCCTTGTTTAAGCTTATTTGACAGAAGGTGACAGTGCTATACTTAGGTAAAATTTCTTGTCGGTAACGTGGACTAATGTTTGTGTATCTTATTGTACACTTCACAAAAAAATAATTTTATTTTATTAACAATTAATTTTCATCTATTTTAATAACAATAAATCACGTTGTATGTACTTAGATCTCCTTCATACACGATAATTAATATCAATAGAGATTATGCAACTCATGTCCTGTGTGAACACAAGTAATGTAGAATAATTTACTTCATCAACTTGTGCACTAATAATAGCAGTTATATGCACTGCCTAGATACATGCACGTGTGGGGGATTTCAATAAACTGAGTGTGAAAATTCGCGATAAACCTTTATAAACTACTAGATTTCCGCCCAGCGGTTTCACCCGCTGCCACTCATTTTCCCGTGGTAATAGTTGTTTTCCTGCGGTAAAAAGTAGCCTATGTGTCATTCTAGGTTATACTTTACCTGTGTTCCAAATTTTATCCAAATCGGTCAAGCCTTACATTAGTGCTGTCACTTTCTGTCTAATAGGTTTAGTAAAGGATAGTAGATAGCCAAGTCCTGTCATGTTTAAAAATATCATAGATTCTCCGCAGTTTCTAGTCAATCAAGGCGCCATTGTTTTCATCGTTGCCTTATTTTTCGTCGACGGATTTTGATGCGGTTTTTTTTAATAGATAGAGTGATTCAAGAGAAAAGTTTTTAATTATATTTTTTGCCGGGAAAAGGTATTTTTACTCTGGGCGGCCCGCTAGTGTTTATATAAGATCCTATTAAACTCAACTGCAAATACTTTTAGGGTAAAGTCTACTCGTAAAATTGAACAACTTTCCTAACGGAACGATTTTTTTTACCTCCCATATAAATTGATACAAAAATGCGTCACTTTGTATGAGACCATTTCTCCTTCTTCCTTGGGGAAAGGTGTTATTTGAATATTCGCAATACAGATACTGTTTAAAAAACTAGGAAAAACTGGTATTAGCGAATTAGATTTCGTGAGAGGACAGAATTGCGATTGTAAATGTTGGTAAAAAAATCCTACTTAGAAAATAGTGCTCTGGTATCAGAAAAATGTACAGAAATTCAGATACATGCTCGATTACTTAAGAACACTTTGCTTACAAATCAATTTGATCATGTTTTAATGCTAACAACACAGTCTAAAGATTAATTACTTTGCGACCATTAGCATACCTTTATGAATGTATATACGTTGGTAACAATTACAGAATCCCACTTTGGAGTCAATTATCGTAACGACGAAGTGATCGGTGATATTCCCCGCGTGCCGTCCTGCGCGTGCGACGGTGTAATCGATTCTTGACTTTATACCACTTTATACACGTTCACACAATGATAGGCTGACAACCTGTGACTATGGTAATGATCTGAATGACCCTTAAATTTCTGTCAGATGTGGCGTAAATGTACGTTTTTTACGGTCGTATACGCTCTACCTACCACGCAGCCATTGCGTTTGGGCAGGGAAATAGTAAGGGTAGTGGGCAGCGCGAGCATGTAAGCAGGATACTCGCGCTGCTAATCGGCGTCGGTTGCTTAAGAAGCTTGTGGAGTGTGATCTACTCGCAATGGCTGCAGCAGCGGCTGCTGTGATGTAGTCATCATCTTCCGAAAGGAGCAGATGTGTGACTCTTAGCTATAGGATTCGTTGGTATAAGTTTTTATGCGTTTGACCGTCATGCAATACCGGGTGAACACCTAGTTTAGTTAGCTAGTTACATCACCATAATGCGATAAGATTGCACATAATTGCCCCACTTTTTAAACTGGTGGTTTTTAATATGTGTTCGAAATAATCACTTCTGTTTATAATACCGGCAGCACCTATATTTAAAAGATCAACTTATGCTAGTTATTTTTAATAGCTGTATGGTGTACCAGAATATGCTGATCTTATGAATACTGTTTGTACTGCTGATAGTACTTCGGAATTCATGAACATAGTATAGTTCTGTTATGATAAACTGTAATCAACTGTAATGATTGTTCAGTACTGATTTGATGGAGGTTTAAGGGCCTTCCGTGGACTTTTAAACGTCCCTTTCCCACTGATGGCAAATCCTGTGTGTGAGAACCGAGCGGAATCGCCATAATCAATATTTTTACACTATTTTGGAAATTTGTCGCCAAAGAGACAAAATATCAAAAACCTGCACGACAAGAATCTAGTAATGAACAAGACGTATCGTATTCGCAAGAATAATGTGTTATAATGTGTTACGCAAAAAAGTGTAAACAAGACCAAATTTTGAAATTTAAATTTATCAAGCAAACTTTCTATAATCGAGTTTTTCTAGCAACCAAGATCTTGATAAAAATAAGGTGTTTTTCGTACCTATTCACCAAAGAAATTGCGTGCATCCAAAAATAACCATTTTTCTGAAGCAGTCGAAAAGTAGAGGGATAAACTCTCTACCAAATAAATAACAAGTAAGTCGCGTAAACCCACATCATAAGTGATACTTGTTTGTTTAATAATAAAACAGTACATATTTATTTGTCAACTTAGTTAACTATCAGTTAATAAATAGTTTACTAATTGATTACTTTATGTTAGCACGTGTTATTAAAAAAAAATTAGACAGTGTTTAAGCCGTTTGGCAACGTCAAATCGTGTGGTAAAATAACCATTGTTTCATCAATAGACTGGCCCGATGGCGTACTACGGCGAGAGTCGTGGGTTCAATCCCCACAAGACACAAATATTTGTTTAGTCAATTTTCAGATATTTGTGTTTAGTTTGGGTGTTTTCTATGTATAATATGTAATTATACACTAAAACAAATATATAAGTATTACTATCTACTATCTTGTTCACAGTGTACACGCTTTGCTTAGTTTGGGGCTAGATGGCGCTGTGTGAATTGTCCAGAATATTTATTTATTTTATTTCTAACTTTATTGTACAGTTTTTGATCGTATCAATATAAAATAAATAGATATCCGTTCATGCAGACCTTGACAGCACGTGTCTATTTAATAGCCATTCAGGCATTTTCTAATAGTCTAGTATGGCTGGCCTCATTTGAGAGCATAACTTACAAAAATTCTAAACTCGCTTATTGTTTGAAGGATTGCGTTATGTGTGTCTTTTAGCCACATATTACATTTTGTGTAATTTTTGACGCCTGCGTAAATTTTTGATTCAATGAATGGCTGCTTGATTATTTAATTAATTCCTTAAGTGTTTATAATGAAAATCATATAATAAAATATACCCAGTATTGTAGATGTAACAGTTTACACAGTTTGGCCGTATTTATTCACTGCAAACAAAAGTACGTTATTATATGCCTAAAATGACATAAAATTATAAATTTGGTTTTGCCAATAGTCCAGAAACTATAAGCCAAAAATATTTTTCAATAAATTTGTTCCTCTTTTGATGTAAAGGTTGCTTGGCTCTTCCAAGTCGTTGTAAGCGATAAGGCCGCCTTTGCTTACTTTTACTTTTAAGTGTTCTTAAGCAATAAAGTGTTCATCTACACTATAATAATATTATAAAGAGGAAAGATTTGATTGTTTGTTTGTTTGTTTGTTTGCATCGAATAGGCTCCGAAACTACTGGCCCGATTTTAAAAATTCTTTCACCATTAGAATCCTACATTATTCCTGATGAACATAGGCTATATTTTATACGAGAAAAAAATAGGAATCCGCGTGAAAATTTCGATAATGTAACCCAACGTGTGAAAAATGTACCAAAAAAATATCTTATATCGCGTACGCTGTGGAAATTATTAACAATAGAGCAAAGTGATGTACTACAGTTTTATAGAGGACATCAATATCTATAATAATGTCCGCGATACCATATGTCTAACTATTACAGTTATGCCACAATAACTACTTTTTAATTTAAAAATGTACCAACTACGCCACATTATTCGTACCAGTGTAATGATTACATTTAATCATTACTGTATTAAAGGGTGTCAGGGATAGCCCTCGGAATACTAAAAGGGTACATGCAGACCATGAAACTGAACAACTTTCCCCTGGGAACATATTTCAGGAAACGTAAAAAAAACTGACTTCCCATAGTGAATGCAGTCAGCTGATTGTGATTTTGTATGGAAGGTAATTTTTTTGGCGTTTCCTGACATATGTTTCTAGGGGAAAGTTGTCCAGTTTTATGTTTCATACACCCTATCAGTATTCGAAGGGCTGTCCCTTACTCGGTATAAAAAGACGACAAAAAACATTAAATATAGCATTAAAAAAATCTACACTAAAATAATACATACATAGACATATCACGCCTATTATCCCTTGCGGGGTAGGCAGAACGTAAACGGCCGCAAAAACGGACATTTACGCCACGTCTGACATATGTTTGAGGATCATTCGGAAAATTGTGTATCGCCATAGTGACAGGTTGTCAGCCCATCGCCTAAAATTGCAATACACACCCTCAAATCCCTTAGTCGCCTCCTACGACTCCCACGGTAAAGAAATCGTGTGATGCTATTCTAAGCCGGCATCACACTAAAATAATAATTATATAATCTATATTATTATTAGAAACAGGATTTATTTATTGTTTGTTTGAATTGAATAGGCTCCGAAACTGAAATTGAAATTCTTCATTCAATGTAGGATAGTATCATCATTTATTGACGTCATGAACCGTCATTCTAAAAAAAGAAATTTGTATCACACATTTTTTTTTATTACAATTTTGTTATGACCTAATAGAAAACCGGCTCGGGCGGGATAAAAAATAAAAGTAATGGCACTGCTATGGGGCTGGCCAGGTTAATCACACGGCATGTAACTTTACGCCACCACCATCTGAAAACGATATTTGTTTCAAATTGAAGTCAAGATTTTTAGAATCCTACATTATCCCTGATGAACATAGGCTATATTAAACTGTTTTACTCCCGGGGGAAATTGTTAGCGGCGGGTGAAACCGCTGGGCGGGCTGCTAGTTTAATCTATTTTTGAAACATGAAAAACTAGCCATACTGGGCTATAATTTATTATTGGTTGTTTACATTGTCGTTACAGTATCGTATTACATACAAAGTTGCGTAATTTTGAATATCATGTGATGTTGGCTTAGAATAGCATCACTCCATTTCTTTACCGTGGGTGTCGTAAGAGGCGACGAAGGGACTCGAGAATTACATGTGTATTGCAATTTTAGGCGATGGACTGACAACCTGTCACTATGTTGATGAAAATCTTCTGAATGACCCTCAAATGTTTGTTAGACGTAGCGTAATGACAGATTTTACGGCCGTTTACGCTCTGCCTACTTTGCAAGGGATATAGGCGTGGTATAATGTATGTAGGGCGTAGAATAAATATCGATTTCAGATGGTGGTGGTGTAAAGTTACATGCCGTGTGATTAACCTGGGCAGCCCCGTGGCAGTGCCTTTATTTATTATCCCGCCCGAGCCGGTTTTCTATTGCGACATTACAAAATTGTTATAAAAAAAAGTAAATTGTGTGATACATTTTTTTTATGACGTGAATATCCTACAATGAATAAAGAATGTCTATTTCAATATCAAGCGTAGGTCGTCTATAGTAAAGACTGTCGGAATAACCTGGACAAGACTGGCACAGGATAGGGATCTATGGCACAAGAGAGAGGAGGCTTATACCCAGCAGTGGGTGGATAAAACCTGAAATTATGATAATGTATGTATGTGTGTTGAATAATCTCAGTTCTAAATTTTAAATAACACAGCTGCGTAAAGTTAAGTCACGGAATTTCAGAAATATGGAGACTTCTTCTATATGACAGTTCTTGCCATTTTTTATAATGTCATATCAGATGGCGTTGTGTAAAGTTGAAATTTTGACATTCGTTAATAATATGTAACTTATCATTTTTGGACATAACTTAAAGACAATTTAAGACTGACGACTAGGCAGCATGGTCTTTCATGATCTTAGTCTGTTCCTTGCAAACGAAACGGAAAAAAAAATTAACTAATTTGTTAGATGTCCACAATAAAAAACTGTAATGATAATCAAAACCTAAAAAATTGTATATTCAAAAACCCGCGTATAAAAATGCTAAGTAACCGGTTGGTGGCGCGGGCGCTATAATGACGGCGCGTGCGCATTCAGCTCTTAAATGCTGCTCTCTACACATAAATACTTACTTAGTAAATATTTGCGTGAAATATGGTTTAATATGCACTCACAGTGCTATATTTTTTCATATATCATATTTCATTAATGATGTAAAATAAACAAAAAAAATTAGTTCAGGACTAGATTATGTTGCTTTATTGCATGGGGCGTGAAGTAAGGCCATCCCAATAAGCCATATTTGACAGCTGTCAGTTTCATACTTAACGATATGTCAACAAAGGTAAATGGAGCCTCTGCCATAGCATTAGCATGAATCTGACATCTGTCAAATCTGACGCTTGTCATAGTACGTGCAAATAAAGCAAATGAAATACCATTTCCTAGGTAAGGAGTACGAATTAGTGGAGCACTTACAATAAAACTATTCTAAGCCGGCACCACACAGCAATTACAATAAAATGCTATTTAATTTTCAATCTTTAAAAACATACTTTCCCTTATCAAAATCAAAATAGCTCAATCTTCAAAATTAACTGCAACTTATGTTTATGAAATCTTCGTAACTTATTTTGTAAAAGCGAAATCATTCAAGGCTTCGCAAACTTAAAAGCTGTCTAGAAAACTAGTGAGCAGCATTTTAACCCCGCGCCTCTCTCTCGATCACAGCTGGTAATCCCCACAAGTGGGTTTTCCACCACGAAGGTGTTTCCCGCGATCACCGAGCCCCCACTTCTGTACCACCAGCGCCGCGCCCCCACCACACCACTTGCAGCATTGCACCAATAGTTCATTGAACTTTAGTTTTATGGTGATATGGATATATATTTTTTTATTTATGATGGGTTTGCTCTTGACTCTAGTCTAGGTCATATTTATTTAACAGCCAATGTGGTGCAGTGGTAGTGCGACTGCCTGCGGCGCAAAGTTTCCGGGTTCGATGCCAGGTGGTGCACTCATAAAGTTGATAATATTTTGTTGATGGAATTTGTTCCCAGTCTGGTAAGGACATTGCAGATTGAACCACCTGAATGTCCGTAAAAAAGATGGTACCGTGCTATAGAGGACACGTTAAGCCGTCGGTCCTGGTTGCTATCTATTACTCAGAGGCGGTTGAAAAACTCTGAAACCAGGGTTTATGGGGTCGTACGTCGCCCCCCCCCCACACCAGCATGCAACCAACTGCAGCGTTGCAATAAGTCATTCAACTAGTATTATTACTTATTCGTTGAACTTTGTTTCTACGGGGAAATGATATAATGTACCTACATGGCTTTCAGATGGAGGCTAGTATCTATTCACTGTACATAATACATACATAAATCATGCCTACCTCCCTTGCGAGGTAGGTAGAGCCTACACCGCCGTGGAAACGGTAATTTACGCCACATCTGTCATGATATTGGCGTGATGTATGTTTATAAATCAAAAACCCGCGGTAGTCTTGTCATATTATCTCATACGAATTCGAAGTAGTTTAAACAGCAGTTCTTATATTTTAATACTGTTTACTTTGGAATCAAATAGAGCCCCAATAAACTATATCGTATATTGTGATAAAGTTGTTGTGTTATATTCTAAGTGGGAAGGAAAATAGAAAGTGGTTGCGATATTTATAAATAGAATATTATATGCTGAGATACTTATTAGGAAAAGATGTAAGAGTTTTAAATAAATACGTTAAATACTTTGTTTAAGTTTAAGTGTTGGAGTTTTCATAAGTTACTACGGGATACACGGTTTTTCAAACAAATATAAACTGAAGCTGTTGTCTTTTACAATCCACTATTTTATGAAACATTTTCATCAAAAACTAATGTATTGATCAACCATAAAATATTAACAAGTCATGAAATTTGTTCATTAGAGTGTTAAATTAGTTTATTTACTATTTTTCCTGTAAAACGAGGAAAAATAAAAAAAGTAATTTTAAAATGATATGCCATATAATACTTACCAATCGATTATTATTTTCGTTTGTGTAACTGACGTACCCAAATTTATTCCATGGATGACAGACAAGACGTATTATGCATGTAAGTATAAAACTATCAGTTTTTTAAAACGATTCTATTATTGTGGCAAAAACTACTACAGTCAAAGTACTCTAGGGCTTAATTTCAGTTGCATTTAACGTGTTAAGATTGTTGCAGCTACGGCGTAGCAAATCTAGCGTATCGTAGCGTAGTAGTCTACATTTCGTAGCCAGTTTAGGGACTCTGTCTTGATATTTATGTAGAGCCTATAATTATGTTAGCTTCGTATTTTGAAACGACTACACTTCATACTAATAATATTTAATTTAAATTCAAGCTTCTTTTGCCAAGCTAGTTGTTTTTAGAAATTTGATCCGTAGTATAAAGAAATCGGCTGTAATTGTAAATTGTCTACAAAACAGGATTTAAGTTGTGTTTATTTTGAATTTTACAATTGCTACGTTTCGTTTCGTTTCTTTACAGAGCTCGTGGTTACGGATGTCGACCCTGTAAAGAGTTCGAAACGTAGAAATTATAAAATCCAAAATAAATACAACTTAAATCCGTTTAAAATTGTTTTATTGTGAAGAGTAATAGTTGTGGAAACTCAAGATTTATTATACAAAACAGTAGTTGAATACGTCTGCTAAGCTGCAGAAAGAAGCGTGTTGGTGGTGGTACTATCCCAGGCAGGCTTTGGATAATACCATCTTCAAATTTTGTCTACGTGGTGGCTAACTGGTGATGAACCTATACGATTTGGTGCCGATTTGTCTGCGAGTGTGACGGATAAAGACGATGAATGTAAAGATGGTGAATCATGAGAAAATTACCACTAGTGTACTTTACGTACTGACCTACCATGGCACGTCATTTTATACACACCAGCTTACCAGCTGATAGAAGTTGGTCTACCAAAAACCTCGTTTGTTTTTTTTTTCTACGCATCTCAATATATATATTTGTTCCTTAAAAAAAATATAATCTACTTATGGTAGGTCGTATTATCGCCCCCGAAACTTATACAAAATGCGTTTCCGATATCCCAATTATATTGTAATAAACAAATAATAATACAAGAACTGTTCGATTAAAAGTATAAGGTATACAGGGTGTAAGGGACATCGCTTCGAATACGTATAGGGTGCATTCAGACCATCAAAATGAACAACTTCCCATGGGAAAATATTACAGGAAACGCCAAAAAATTAAAACTCGTAATTGCAATCAGCTGATCTTGATTTTTTATGGGAGATAATTGTGTTTTGTCGTTTCCTGACAAATTTTCCTAGGGCAAAGTTTCTCAGTTTCATGATCTGCATGCACCCTATCAGTATTCGGAGGGCTGTCCCTTAGACCATGTATAGTATATATACTTAGGTGAATTTTAATACACTCGAAGTAAATTCTTTACATCTCTTAGAAAAACTTTTTTTTTGTTATTAAGATTGAATAGCATCACCTCATTTCTTTCCTGTGGGTGTCGTAAGAGGCAGCTAAGGATCTCAAATTGTAAGTGTATTGTAATTTGAGGCGACAGGCTGGCAACCTGTCACTATGGCAATACACAATTTTCTGAGTCGTGGTAAATGTAGGTAATTTTTTTACGCTTGTTTACGCTCTGCCTATTCCGCAAGGGATATAGGTGTGATTTGTGTATGAATGTATGTATGTAGATGGATAAGTAAATTAAATTTTATGTGTGTAAATAAATATGCGCGTAAGTTTGAGTGACTTGCTTTATTATGTAGTAGAGTAGGTACTATACTAACCCTAACCTTCCTTTTGTGAGTTACGCACATGTGGTTGGGGACTTAACTCATAGTCGCACTTGTTCCAAATAATTTCCTATTTCCTGTGACTGGGCTTAGAAAATGATAATTGCACGAAGAAACTTAAACTAGCAAGTCACATCACAGCCAAAATTATATAAAGACTTGAGTTTGGGGACTGTTATCTGAAACCCGCACTTTAATTTGCTATTGTATTCTGTCAGATAAGATACATCTTTATCAAGAAATATTTGGCATCCCCGAGCGGTCTGATCCACGCCTCGCTACGCAGTTCCCGACATATCTGAGCGCATCTCTTGTAAACAAACAACGCGACGCGTGAATGATATTAAGCTCCGCGCTCGTCGGGCCGCCTCATTCCGCGCCGACTCGCCGCCCGCGACGCACGTACCCACCGCGCCGCCATGATCGACTACGCGCGCCCGTACGACCCGAACATGTGTGACATATACCCCCCCGCGCCCACCCCCGCGCGCCTCGACGACTTCCAGGTCTTCAAGAAAAACACCTCCTACGTCTACGGAAACTACTACACCAACCTCACCTACGACCCCTACACCGAACCGGAGATCGACGCCAGTGTCAATGTTTACCACAACCTGGTCACCTCCAGAGAGTGCCACCGCGACGACTGGAAATACAAGATTGTGGTCGACTGGAACGAGGACGATACCGCCTCCTGGATCATTGAAGTGACGCAGGCCATGGGCTTCACGGAGTACGACGTCCCTTACTACAACTTCAGAATCCCCGGCAGTGAACTGAGAGTCATGAAAAGGGATGAAGTAATTCAGAGACTGTCACACCCCAGCGTCGACCCGGCCTTGACCAGGAGGATAGGAGACAGTGTGTACGAAAAGTTGCAAAACAGACTCACAGAAGAAATGTACAGGTCGAACACGGTTCTCAGATACGCAGAGAGTGATTCGTATTCCCAGGAAGCTCAGACGATGTTAGATTTAGACTCGTTGGATCACAGAAACAAGTTGTATTCAATGGATTACAAACCCCCGCAGATCGCCGACAGTAGTATGTTGGTGGGAGCGTGTGACTCGAGTGATGATGCAGAGGATGTGTTCAGATCGTCAGCGACCGCCTCCCCGGAGTACTCGTGTGGGAGCGACGCCAGCAAGTCTGGTGACGAGGACGACAAGAGAAAAATGTTTAAAAGACCCCCAGGACGACCGAAAGGCAGTGGCAAGAAGATTTGCAAACGGCCCAGAAGTGTATCAGTACCGGAGTTCCTGAGGAATCTTTTGCTGGACCCGAAGTACTGCCCGAATATAATCAAATGGGAGGACCACACGTTGGGAAAGTTCAGGTGAGTTTTCGTTGCATGGATTTGTAGTTATTAAGTTTGCCCTTCGGCTGGTTTTAATGGTTGTGTTGCAAAAAGTGCAGTGTCGTGACGCGGTCGTTTCTCGCCGGCCAGCGGTTGCATCTCTACACGGTTAATACATTATTTATCACGTCCGAGGCACGTGTCAGGGCACTTGAAGTAATAAACTGCTTTACGGCTCACCTATTGAGAACTATGGGCAACAGGTTTTTGCCGGTGCATAGGTAATGAAATGAGCTAACGAGAACCGGTGCATCGTAATGGTGCTCGCATTGAAGGATCTCCTTATTTTGCATACCGCATCGGTGTCAAGTTTATCGGCAGTAAACACGCCCGAGTTTACAGTTTGATAGATTTGTGTGTTGTGTGATAAACATAGATAAAGGCGACGCGCGAGTATCGGAGTGGTCAATTAAACAAACATTAAGTTAATGAGATTTTCTGCGTCTGTGTGCGCCTGCGCAGCCTGCAATTAGCCGTGCGCAGGGTCATTGAGAACCACTTCAACTTCTGCTTTAAATGCAGATTCCCTCAATTGACTACATGTTATTTTAATCGCCTTTAATGGTTCAATAAAATCAACTTTAGGTATCAACATGACTGATCATATTATATTATAAAGTTTTAAATGCAAAATCCTTTTAAATCAAAACAAAAGCCATGTGTATAATTAATTGAAGAACTTAAAAAATACTAATTAAATTTAATAAAAGTAATCCAATTTTGGGATCAGCAAAATTAACTACTCCGCTCGTAAAAGCACACATGTGTGCTTGAAGAACAATACAAATCTATTGTTGCAAAATTCGACCTGAGCGAAGTGGTAATGAAAATATTTCCGTAAGGGTGTTGTATTTTCATTTCGATATTAATAATCTGTCTTATTAACATTCCATATATTCTTATTTAAAACATTGTCTACAAATTACTTTTTGGTTTTCTTGAAAAGAACTCTCACGCGTTGAAAACTCATTATTCACCTACCTTCAAAATATCACCTTCAGGATTAGGCAAAGATGTTCATAATCCGATGAAACCATAACTTGTCACAGTCCTCATGTTTTTATCACCTTAACCTTGTGTCTTGACTAGTTTGGCCTTGCTTAATCGTTCACACGTCTTCACACTTTATAGCTGCAGTAAACTTAGCTTCTATTGTATAGTACTAAGGTTTAAAATGGAATAACTGAAGTAATGGTTAACTTTGCACTTGCAGCCGTAACTTTACAACTTCTGTTTCTATACGCTTGAAAAAGATGTTAAGTCTGAGCATTTGTTTGAAATATCTTAGTACAAAAAGGGTAAAGATTTTTGTAGTTTGCACCATTCACTTTCATTATTGATTTTTAATTTAAATAAATATGCTTGATTGGTGAAATTTTACCAGTGACCGATAGCAAAATCTCAAGACGGGCTTGTGATAACTTATAAGGAATAACTTTCCCTAAGAAACATAGGTTGAGATATGACAATAATATTTTGAGTTTGTATAGTAGGTATCTGAGATTGGCTGATCGGCAATTTTGGTATTGGAGGTCCAAATTTATTTTACGTATTTCTTAGGGAAAATTGTTCCTTATCTCCAGCCTTTTTTTTAAATTTCGCTATCGGTCACTAGTAAAATGTCACTATGTGTATAATTGTAGAGTATGTACGGATAATATCTGACCGCTGCTGTGTGCATAGTTTTTATCACATGGCGTTGAAACCAACAATAACCGGTTTCTTATAGAGGTTTCTGCGTTCCAAGAAATATGATTTTGTATATGAACTTATTGCGATTCGTATGGCGAGATACATAAGGTTTATTTAGTAAGATCGATGGGCACTTTATTACACGACTGACCAAACAAGGAGTGTAATGTTTTTAGAGTTCTTGTATGTATACAGGGTGTAAGGGACAGCCCTCCGAATACTGATAGATTGCATGTAGGTAGACCATGAAAGTGAACAACTTTTCCCCAGGAACAATATGTCAGGAATCGACAAAAAATATTCGACCTCCAATACAAAATCACAATCATCTGACTGCATTTACTATGGGAAGTCCAAAAATTTTTTACGTGTCCTGAAATATTTTCTTATGGGGAGTTGTTCAGTTTCATGGTCTGAATGCTTGCTATCAATATTCGGAGGGCAGTCCCTTAGACCCTGTATATGTGCGATTCTTAAAATGACTGAATCTCGTTAACCGCTGAACAGATTGGAATGGGAATTGTATCGGAAGAATCCTTACAATTATCCCGAGTGTCATAGGCTAGGCTTTATCTCAGAAAGCAGTAGTGTTTTTATTTTATTTATTTTGCTTGTGTTTGCTTCTTGTTTTATAAGAAGTACCTTTATATTGAAGTTAAGAATCGGTAGTTTTTTGTGCAGTTTTGTGGCTCGTCTCGTGACCTCTAATTTTTTGTGTATCGGAACAGTTCAGTCGGACGGCTGAATTGTCTAGACTTTGTTACAAACGATTTGTTCAATGGATCAAATTCTTAAACATTTATTTGCTTTTCATGTTGTATAAAGATTGTAGGTTACATTATTCCGGACACAAACATGAACCCTGCAAGGGTATTGTAACTAGTAGGTATAAATCACTTGCGTTGTTACAAACGTGACATAGTTAAAAACTACTAAAGTCAAATCGTAAGGACAAATAATTTAAGCAGCGTCTGAATGCTTGTCTAACTTTTTTGTTATAATAAGGTTAAATTTATAAAAAAGGACAATTATAAACTTAAAATAAAATAATATTTATAATTAAACTTATACTTTACACTTTTTTGTATTATTTATTTATCAATTTGGTAGTCTACTTATCTGCCGCCTTTCTTAAAAATCTGAGTCATTTTTGTGTAGACAAACTTTTAAAATCTTACAAAAACTAGGAATCTTAATATCGACATTCGGTGTATCTTATCACACACACACCACAGTGACAGGTTGTCAGCCTATCGCCTAAATTGCAATAAACATCTTCAAGTCACTTAGTCGCCTCTTACGACTCCAAAGGGAAAGAAATGGGGTGATGCTATTCTAAGCCGGCATCACACGGTAGGTGTTGTCGTTGAACAAATAACCTTGACTTGCTTCAAGTGATATTTAAAACGCAGTTTCCTTCACACGTTATTTTAAAGCCTTTTAATTAGCATTATAATACTTATTAATTATTATTTATATTTTATTATTAACTTGCTTTGTACTGCGGATATGAGCTTGTAATGTCTTTGTGATTGCTTTTATAGTGTCTTCATTATAAATAATTTTAATAATTAATTTCGTTTATAAAGTATGAGAGCTTTAAACTCTGATCCATTAAGTTATATATAAGTACTTTTTATTGTTTGATGCATTTTATGATTGAAAGTTTTTAAGTTTATCTTGATGACGTATTCAATTCGCGTTCCTACCTACAACCGACGAGTAGGTTGTAAAAGAATATCTTGGTAAAACTTTACTTTTTAAGGCCATCAACCCTAACAAAAAGTTGCTGATTGTATCAAACTCATTTTGTAAAATCTAGTTCATAGGCGTATTGAACATCAGATTTAATCTAGTAAAAGAAATTGAAATTCTTTATTCAATGTAAGATAGTATTATCACTTATTGACGTTTTGATCCGTCATTGTAAAAAAAAGAAATTTGTATCACACAATTTTCTTTTCTTTATAACAATTTTGTAATGTCCTAATAGAAAACCGGCTCAAAAGTTAGCGCAATCATTAATTTACGATCAATCATATGTTAACAAATAATAAGTTTTGTTTAGGAATCACAGCACATTAAATTACCACTTTAACGGACCTATATATCACATTAAAACAACTTCAAACTGATTTAAGTTGTTTTGTTTTGACGAGTAGTAGTTGTGCAAACTCAAGAAAATATTGTGCTGACCAATATATGCTGGTGTTTCTTTATAACTGTTGGTAGGACTGAAATAACTTAATTTTTTAAATGCTGGTACCCCGGAAAGCTGAGGTTGGTGAGTCTCGCAGCTCGCACAACTAGGGCGGCCCACGCCCTTGCACTATAGATTTTTCTTTTTTCTTTTTTCTTCCGAGGCACGTTGCCACGCAGTACGCAGCCAAGGCCGGCGCAAGCCTCCAACCAGCCAGGATCACTTACACGTGGAAACTTGCACTGGATATTTTAAATTAAGAACAGTTTTTAGTCTCTCAGAAAAGAATTTAATTTTGTTAAGTATGTTTTGTAGTCGTTCTGAGAAAAAATAATTTCTAAGTATTTAAGATCGAAACGGTTATCAGCTATGAAAAGTTCAGTATTTGAACGTTCGAACTGACTCTTTCGAATCCGAAACGGTAACCGTCTTATTTGAATACCGTGCCTATTCACGTGACAAACTTGAGGAAAAAGCGCCACCTCAAAAGTTGCTCGCAGAAAAGCGTGTTAAAAACGTGTTATGATAAACATGTGAACGGTTTGCGAAGTTAGTTTCGTAAACAATAAATAAGCGAGGTCTACTCGAATAATATCTAACACTGGCAGTGACTTGCGGCAGCCCTGCGCGTCGCCATGGCAACGTCCCGGGAAGCCTCCAGTCACGTGTCGCGGGAACTTGTTTCCGCTTCCCGCGTTTTTCTTTTTCTCTCGTTCCACGCGCATTTTTTCTCCCCCAAGAGGGGGGCGACTCGTGCAGGCCCCCCTCCGCCTCCCGCGCGCCCCCTGCCGCCCCTAACAGCTCGTGTACGCGACTTAATTGCGTCTGTGAGTGTGGTCCAGAGAAATTAGAACGCGAGTAGTTTGTCAAACAGAGACCGCCATTTTCGTCCCTTTGTTATTTTTTCATTTGGTAGCTTTATGTTCTATTTTACTCTAATTAGGTTCGTAGAGTTTTTTCGGACCGGAAGTTATGTTAGGACCGGCGATATCGTAGTCGTAACTTACTAATAATTTTAATGAACCTTATCGGAATAAAAATGTTGATAACCTTCCATATTAAAGTTAAGAAAAAGGTTTTTTTTTGGTTGAATAATGGTGTTTAAAACATGTAGAATTATTAATGCACCAATTTCAAACGATATGCTTATCACCTGACCTTGCCGCAGCCCAACTTAATTGTTTACAAGATTAAAATTATTAAAGGTATTAATTTATATATAAAACAATATTAGTATTATTCTATACTGACCACACATTGTAAGGACAAACTATGTACCATGCTGATGATAAAGTCCATAATTACGCCATGGGTTAACCCGTTTTACAAAACTATGGATTCTATAATTAATTTTCCGCATATTTTACAAGACTTGGTGTCACGAATAAAAATAAAATCAATTTATGTTGAAGCTTTAAATAAAATAGCATGAGGCTGCTAATCATAAGCAAATACCTACCAAGTACCTTCGTAAGTGGAGTAGTACCTTTAATCATGTTTCACACATTTTTATCCGTTGCGGGGTAGGTAATGCGTAAACAATCCGTATCGCCACATCTTGCAGAGTCATTTCATTAAATTAATATTGTCGTATTAGTAAACAATTAACAATATCATCGCATTAGATTAGAAAAAAAATCTTCGCTGTCTCTGTAGCGTACCCTGCCCTGTGCGAGGGCTTGCACCAAAGTCCCTGTAACATTTCTTTTTCATGAAAATCTATTTATAACTAGGGCAGCCTCGTGCTACCGTTTACGCGTGCCGTTATGTACCTTATATACTTGTACATAAGCCTGAGAGTCGGGCGTGCGGAGGCTGGCGTATATAGGTATACTTTTTTTTCATAGTGGCTCTATTATATTGATTAGTAAGTCCCCTCCTTCCGGGTTCCGCCGCTCAAGTGTCTTGCTTGCGAGCGTTTTTCTCGGTTCGCCTTTGTTTTGCGAAGTATTTAGTTTAGGGAATTTATGTAGACGATGAATTAGGAACTATAGGATACAAACGATTTCAACAAAACTTAAAAACTGTGCACTTTGTATTCAACCTCCCAAACTTATGAGAAGAAAGTAAATCCTAATGTTTTCTTGAGTTTGCACAACTATTACTCATCGCAATAAAACTATTTAAGTTGTGTTTATTTTGTATTTTACAATTTAATTTACGTAGGAATTGTAAATCCAAAATAAACGCAACTTAAATCCGTTTAAAATAGTTTTATTGTGAAAAGTTTTACTAGTGACCGATAGCGAAATCTCAAGACAGGCTGGTGATAAGGAATAATTTTCCCCGAGCAACATAGGTCGAAATACAAAAAAAAAATTAACCTTCGATACAAAATGGTCGATCAGCTGATTTGAGTTACTATGGAGAGTCAAAATATTTTTGTCCTAACGGTCACTAGTAAAATTTCACCCTACACACTTACACGAGGAATTAGTTGTAAGTAGTTTTTAATTATTTAGAGACTAAATTTTTAAACCCTTCAAGTGTACCTGCAATGGGTAAACAATTTTAGAGAACTTGCAAATCGCTGCACAGGCAGGGCTCGAACCTGCGACTTTCGATATCGTCGGTAGTACTAATATCTAAAGACGCAGTTTCGAACCCTGCCTGCGCAGCAATTTTGCAAAGTTCTCTAGAATTCGTATTATTTTCAACGTTGATATTATTTTATTTTGCTTAGGTACTATAACTTGTAGTAACTTAAGTTATAGGCCCGTATAAGTAAAACAATATTGGCGGTTCTCTCACTTGTCGTCGTTTCGTTGTGTTTTTCTAATGCAACGTAACGCATGCGTCTGCCAGACGAAAGGTAATTGCGAATTCCGATCTTATTTCCATACAAATACGGCTACGGTAGATTTTACAGTGCGTTACGCTGCGTAACGGAGGCGTCTGTCAAGTCGTTTGACACAAAAAATGTGCAGTAGTGGACTGTTAATGTATGCGTAGAGCTTAAGTTCGTGTCACAAAAAAACGTCTCCTCTACATTTACTCGCATTTTTCATATTCATATGAAAATACTGGGCCTTACCATAAAAAAAATTTAAACGCGCGTACAATACTACTCGTTTCTAGCTTTTTTTGTATTAGCATATTTTTTAAACACGCGTTCAACACGCGTCTTACTTGAAAGTGATAAGGCACACTATCCTTTTAATATACAGGTATTCCCTTTAAACTGGCTCAACAACGTTTCTTAATAACACCTGCACTTTCTATAAAACAAGCAATTTGTAGTACTAAATATCTCACAGTTGCAAAGTTGCCAAGCCCATACAAGATTTGCGTGAAGGGATTCCCCCTCGAATATACGTAACACACACACATACACACACATACACATAAACACACGTCACAGTCAGGTGTTGTAGTCAGGCATTGCGCGAAATGACTAATTGGTGGTGGTTTACAAATGGTGGTGGCGTAAAGTTACGTGCTAAGTAATTAATCTGGCCAGCCCCAAGGCAGTGCTTTTAATTTTATTTTATTTTATCCCGCCCGAGCCGGTTTTCTATTAGGACAATACAAAATTGTTGTAAAAAAAAAGAAAATTATGTTATACAAATTTCTTGTTTTACAATGAAAATGAATCAACTTTATTCAAAGTAAATTTTCTTTTTGATTCAATGACGGATCATGACGTCAATAAGTGATAGATAATACTTTCCTACATTGAATAAATTTATTTAATTTTCTTTTTCATTGGTGCCCTACAAATGACTAAACTCAGGCTACGAATTCGTGGTAAACTACGTCATTGCATTGTGGTGAATATTTAGAATATCGCGTAAACGATAGTACAATAGGTTTTCGTTATACACGTCAATTTATTTTACATGTAAAACTGAAAGTAATGATGACTGTATTTGATATAATGTATAGTTTAGAGTGTCCATATAAGGAGTTTAAGGAAAAGGGGATTGACACTGTTGAGTAGACTCCAATGTAGAGAGTACGCGTGAAGCTACCAAAAAAACAAGCTTTCTATGCTTAAAGTATTACAATGTCATAATCATGAAGTTTATATAAGGTCCTACTAAATTCAGGGCAAATATTTTCAGGGTGAGTTTTACTCGACAAGCAGAACAACCAAGAAACATGTATAAAAAAACAAATTGGACCTCCTATACAAAAATGCGTCACTTTGTATGGGAGGACCAATTATTTTCTTCATATTTCAACTTTTCGTCGGGAAAGTTGTTCAGTTTCAAAGTCAAAGTCAAAGTCAAAGTCAAAGAGTAGAAATCACCCTAAAAATATTTTTTCTAAATTTATTAGTACCATAGATAGTTTTGGTCGCTAATCAGTTTATGGGGACGTCGCCGGAGCCGTTTGCTCAAGCTCGCATATAAGTTTTTCTTTCTGTTACGATTTGTTTTATTTTCAAGTTGTATTGAAAACGGCTCGCGCCAAATGGCGGTAGATTTGCACCGGCCGGCTGGTCTTTATCATATGATATCAACCACTAGCTTTTCTATAGCGTATATATTCACTAGCCTTTATATACCTTAGTAGTTTTCAGATCATTTCGTAATAAGGGTCCTGCAGCTGCAGTGCCTGCAATAAATCTTTATTTTTATTTTTTTATTTATCTCGAAAAAGATTTTGATTTCTCTCTCTTTTTTCTTATTTATCTGCGACATTCCGGCAACAGCCCGCCGCGCGCGCAGCTCTTAATGAGACTAAAGTTGTGTACACACTGATAACAATACTGATATACATTTTAATCTATAGTCGCAGCCATTGAGATAACCTATAAAACTATTTGTTTCTTTTTCTTGGAATCTGATATCAGTTTGATTCATTAACATGTATATTCTATTACTAATTAACTTAATTAACGATTAAATAACTGTTCAACAAGACAAAGGGCATAATAATAGTTATGTTTCAAGGCGATAATCACCTGCTATCAACAGAACATAAATTTTCCTATTGGGATTAACATATTCTGGTATTTCATATACTCTTGATGGATGGTCTGTATTATAAAGTTATTAGCTGTTACCCGTGGCCGTGGCGTTGCCCGCATAATAGGTGATATAAACAATATAATATGTGTTAATCCATGTTATTTTCTATACTATAAGTGTACCAAATTTCATTACAATCGGTTCAGTAGATTTTGCGTGAAGAAGTAACAAACAAACATACCTACAAACTTTTGCTTTTATAATATTAGTAGGATTTAAAATGCGTTACTAAAAGTGCTTTATAGTATTTATATCCATTTTCAATTTACAAATGATCAACTAATTATCATTTTCATTATTATTTTGAATAAATATGTAATATAAATTTTAATGCCGATACGAATCAACCCATTCGCAAAAATACAACAATTTGCAAAAAACGTGTAAATACATCTTTATTTTACTACGAAATACAGGTCACGGTATAAATACCGTTCGCAGCGATCAAACTATACTCATCTCTTTTTATCTAGATAGAAAAGAAAGAGACAGACTGAGGAAAACGTACGGAAAAATCGTAAACAGAGTTATCAGAACTAATCACTAAATCTATATTCGAATTGATATGAACGACTAGGAAAGTTGTTGACAATTGACGCAACTTTTTCAAATTGATGGAAATGATATTTTTATTGATATTTAGTATGTAAGTTTATTTCTTTTCTCGAGAGAAAAGCGTGAAAACAACTAAAATTGACACAAGGACTACCAGGGTAACATAAAAATTGGGTCAAGGCGAGACATGGAAGGATCCTTTGAAGGATAAAAAGTGATAAACGACGTTAGAGAAAACTGTCTCTCGAATGCGTCCAAAAAGGAAAATTTTACTGAAGAAAAATTGATCCTGAAAATAAACAAAGATCTTTTTAACCAAGATTCCGATGGACTGCATTCACTAATCACAAAATAGTATAAAATTAAGTCGCTTGGCGTGTCCATATGTCCTTATATATGATTTGATCTTTAAAAATTAGCAACGAATTTTGATGCGGTTTTCTTTAATAGATAGATTTATTCAAAAGAAAGGATTATGTCTAAAAAAATAACTTTTTTCCTCGAGAAAACGGTTAGCAGCGAGTGAGATCGCTGGGCGGGCCTCTAGTATTAAATATAAACCCCATCAATAAAAGTCCTGATTTGAACTGAATTTTCAGCATTTACAAATATTCATTTCAAATCGGGACTTTTATCATCAGCTGTTAAGTTAGGTTATGTTTCTGCCAAGAATGTACGCTTACTCATTCACACGCACACATAGATGAAGCTTGTAGAAACAATTGTTTCGGCCGAAATCAACAAATCACAGCTGATTCATTCAATATTAGCAAAATGCAAACGGTGTGTGTTTGTAATAGACCATAATTATGTTCTTCCTAATGCAGTACATCTAGATTTTCTTTATTTGTAATTAAATATTGCCTCTCTAACGATCTCTACATGAACTACAGAGCATACTCACAGTATACGGGGTGTAAGGGACAACCCTCTGAATTCTGATAGGGTGCACGCAGACCATGAAACTGAACAACTTTCCCTTAGAAACATATGTCAGAATACGAAAAGCAAAAACGACCTCCCATTGTTCACAATCAACTGCTTGCACTTACTATGGGAAGTCAAAAAAATGTTTACGTTTTATGAAATGTTTCTTTATGAGACGTTAATCAGTTTCATCGTCCGAATGCACCCAATCAGTATTCGGAGGGCGGTCACTTACACTCTGTATAATAATTGCAAGCAGCTTAGTAACGAAAACAGAAACCAAACTTACTTTCGTATTCAATATGGATAAGATAAGAGGTTTTGCAAATGGTGTTACCTACATTTGTATGGGCTTGTATGGGTACAGGCGATAATTAATGCAAATGTATGGTGAATTATACTAAACACTGGGCGATCGGGTTTGCGAAAACATTTGCACCGAGTTCAACAACTTCTTGTTGATTTGTGGTGTCAAACTTGTCAGAATGACAAAATACAAACAAACTGTGGCGGTACTCCCACTTGTCGTGCGCATGCGTCTGTCAGACGAAAGGAAATTGCGAATTCCGATCTTATTCCCATACAAACATGGCAACGGTCCGTAACGGATGCGTCTGCCAACTTGACAAGTGGGTGAACCGCTTTAATCTCAGTCTTTTAAAATATTCTCACACAACACACACAGATTCATGTAACTTGACATTAAAAAATAATTATGATATCTATAAATTTTAAACTTAAACTATGAAGTAATCTCATCATATGTTATAATGTGTAACTCAGTTTAACACGATAGAGCTTCAAATAAGAAGGTACCTAAAAAATCCATTAACTTACGTAATTTAACTTATTTTTTTCAAGGATCACGTATGGAAAAAATGCATAATAATGTTAATGACACATAGACTACTTATCATCACATACCTAGCCTACCTATAGATCATATATTAATGCAAAACGAAATTCGACTTCATATTGTTTGTAATTTAGATTCTAGTTTATCTGAAAGGTGTTGCAGATTTAAAAATCCCTTCGTGTCTGTGTTTTATAGGTTCCAGGTATCGTGGGGAATAAACAAATACATTAAACTTTACATTGTATTTTAAACAAAAAAAGCTTTAACCAAGAGGTAGAGTCTGGAAGAGTCAAGAATAGGCATGGGCAAAAATCAAAACTAATATTTTTTCATAGGTTGCTATGACATTTCTCATACTGAGGCACAGAGGCGCCCTCAATTTCCAGGCCTATTCTATTTACGCACAGAATCTACCTCTTGTTCATAGCTTTTTTTTTGTTATAAAATACGATGTAAAGTTTAATGTATTTGTTTATTTCCCACGATACCTGGAACCTATTAAACACAAACACGGAGAGAATTTTAAATCGACAATGACCTTTCAGATAAACTAGAATCTAAATTATGGAGTCGAATTTAGTTTTGCATTGTCATGTGATGTATAGTTAGGCTAAAGTACCGCCGTTCCAATAAGTCATATTTGATAGCTGTCATCTCTATACTAAAAGAGATGTCAACAAAGGGAAAATGGACCCTCTGCCATAGTATTATCACGAATCTGACAACTGTCTTATACGACTTATTGGAACGGCGGTACTTATGGTAAGTAGTCCATGCGTCATAAACATTATTATGCATTTTATTCATACGTGATCCTTGAAAAAAAAGTTAAATGACGTAAGTGTGTCAAAGTGATAGCGCGAAAAATAGAGAGAGAGTTTTATTATCAGACCAAAATGGAAAACATTGAAATTTGAAGAAATCTAGTTTTTGTAACTGTGGGATATTAAGATAAAATAAAGAATAGTAGTCAAAATGAAATATCAGTATCTCAATCAAAAATCCACTAAAAATGCAAATTCAAAAGCCAAAACCCAAATATCAAGTTTGGACAAAACAAAACGCATTCGCGAACCGGTCGCGATGACGCACGGCAGCCATCTGATACATAAAACACACAAACATATAAATATGTATGTAACACACATAACATAAACATGTGATGCCAAAAACCTGTTGCAATCACAACACCCCCCTCCTTCCAAACGACGCTAACTTTCGTAAACAAGTTTTTTTTATAGGCCTTGGTTTTTACGGTTTTTTTTTGCATTAGCATGCACGGTTTTTGGCAAAACGACGACGATGATGAACATTACTTACAGACTTTTGTCGAAACCCGTTTCCTCACCCGTTTTCAAATTTTATGTCTTTTGGATTTTGAGACGTCATAGTAATAAAATATGAAGTCTACAAAATTGAACTCTACGTTTTTGGTTCAATCTGCAAACTACCGATTCTCTTATTTTTTGCCATTGTAATGCCATCGAAACTCAAATGTCATTCTATTGCAGTTGTGATTTTCTATATTTTAAACTGTTCGCGGAATACAATACGGCCGAAACCATCCAACTGAGACACTTTTCATACAGCGGAAAACGGCTCCTGTAGTATTGCAATACGACATCAAAGATTTTGAAATGTTAAACTTTTCATAGGCGAATTCTGAATACAAATGACTTTAATACCAGTATCTTAAACATTGTTCTGCATGTATGGCCACAAGGTGATCCTCTTGACAACCGCTGGTTATGTCATCCGCCGGTTTGCCTACAAATTGACCGTTAAATACGGCGTTTATGTCAAGAACACAATGTTCACAGAGCTATGAGAATTCCAGGCGACAAATGGTTCAAATTAAGCCATTACGGATCGTTAGTAAGACAGTATTAAGTTTAGGATAAAAAAATATAATTTTTAAACTGTTTACTTTGTGTAAACAAAGGTATGGGATAAAAATAATTATATAGAGTTTTCATGTGTGTTACAAATATAGGCGACAGATTGACAATTTGACACTTCATTGATACACGGTTTTACTGGAACAGCCCTCAAATATTTGTCAGACTTGGCGATAGCGACCGCATTTTAAAGCCGTTAATACACAAAACGGCTACCCCGTTTTATATTAAAATAAAAATAATAATTAATATTAAAACAGGTTGAATCGCGAAAATTCAAGAATAGTCATTACCAACATAAAAAAAATATTAAGTAGCTGTTTAGTCTAGCCTAGATAATGTTTCGTTTTATAATAATAAATCAAAGTTATTGATTTTTGTGGATATGCCGGTAAATGTTATAAGACCGATATACTCCTATGTAGATTTCTTTATTGGACACTAGATAACCGCCCAGCGGTTTCAACCGCTGCCACTCATTTTCCTGTGGTATTAGTTGTTTTCCTGCGGTAAAGAGTAGCCTATGTGTTATTCCAGGTTATACTCTACCTGTGTTCCAAATTTCATCCAAATCGGTCTAGCCGTTTGAGCATGAAGAGGTGACAAACATACATACACACACAAACTCTCAGATTTATAATATTAAGACGGATTCTGAAAGTATTCGTTGTGAATCTACATAGAAATAAAAATAAATCATGTTTGAAGTTTGAATGAAATGACTTCTAGAAAATCTTAACTATACTTATACGTGCCTACCCACTGCCTAACCCTTGTGGCGTGATTTGTACCTCTTGTTATTGTTTGGGCATGGCAGAGTTCTCTTCAAAGTACCTGATTGTTTTTATAAGGCCATGTAATTAATGATTGTGAACGTTTTATTGCATTTAAATGCATTAAGGCTGACTCATTGACTCGTCATGCTTTTAGTCCTAAATTTTTTAGTATATTCAAATCAAAACAATGATTCTCGATCAGTATTTGAAATATATTTTTTGCATTCAGTTCCCAAAAAGGTTTTTTTTTCTGCGATAATAGGAGGTTTGGACTCATGTTCAGAAGCGGTGCCATAATGCCACCCAAAATTTAGTTTAAAGATATGGTAGTTTTCCTAGTAGTTGTTCGTCGCTACGTATTTTTCATTTCAATTAAAAGTGGGTTTTTAAAAGGCGCACCATTCCCACCCATTAAACCCACTCCTGAAATCAACAGAACACACACGTACACATATAGCACGCCTATTTCCATGCGAAGTCGGCAGAGCATAAACGGCGGTAAAAACGGTCACTTACGTCTGCCAAAAATTGAGAGTCAAGCAGATAATTGTGTATCGCCATAGTGACAGGTTGTCAGCCCAACGCATAAAATTGCAATACTCATGCTAATCAACTCCCCAGAAATAACGCAATTACTAATTGTCAGAAAGAAATGGAACCTCAGATGAAAAATACTTCCTCTGAAAATATGTCCGATGATTTTTTCTGATTGAGTCATCTGGTATGATGTCTGCAGTGGAGTGGTCTGCACTCGATATTCATGACACGGACAGAGGTGTCACAGTGTCGTGGTCATCGCAATTACATGCAGCCCTGAGTCCTGCAGAGGTCGCGAATCGACCTAGCCGCAGCTCTTATACAGCTTAACAGAATTATTGTTGCTTTAATACTACAGGCTGTTTCCAATGAAGTGATTGTTATGTTACTCTACAATGCAGAATTTTCGCTATGCGGCGAATTTTTATTTTTAATTTGAAGAAAAATACCTCAGTAAAGGTTAAAATTAATTCAAATATAATGGATACAAATAATTTAAAATTTATCATATGCGGGTAGCAAGCGGAATTCCTGATCAATTAACCGTCAATACTTTTGATTTTGAGAGGCAATCTATAAATGGAGATAGTAAAAATGTTATTCAATATTTTTTTTATTCCAGCTCTTATACAGCTTAACAGAATTATTGCTGCTTTAATAATACAGGCTGTTTTCAATGAAGTGATTATTATGTTACTTTACAATGCAAAATTTTCGCTACATTGCGAAATTTTTGTTTTGAAGAAGAAATACCTGAATAACAAGGTGAAGTTCAAATGTAATTGATACAAACAAAATAAAATGTATCATATACGGGTAGCAAGCATAGTTCCCGATTAATTAACTTTCAATACTTTTGATTTTGCGAGACAGTCTATTAATGGAGATCCTAGTAAGAATGTTATTCATTTTTTTATTTATGATTTATTTGAACCAGACGTCAAAACTTTCTTAATTTTTATTATCTATGGCTACATTCGTGTATAGCCGTAGATAATGCTCGCAGCCGCCGCCAATACTTACTTTGTGTAATGCTGCTATGATATATCATAATCAAGTTCTAGACATTATGTCTGTACATTACGATAGGATACAATTATAAAGGTTTAAATATTAATCAACAAAAAAAGCAGTAGACATGTATCGTTCAGATTTGTGAAGAATACGAGTAAATAAATAATATTAATGCCATGCTACTGAAATGTCCAAATTAACAGCTGTTGCGTAGCGACAATGCTAATTAATTAGAACTTCCTGATAATTTTCGATGTCATTTACTTCTACAACTAGTTTTGTTTACTTTTCTTGTATATAAATTAAAAATACAAGTAAATATCCGGAACAAATAACACAGCGCCATCTAGCCCAAAAATAAACAAACCTTGTACTCACACCCTAGAAACATATGTCAAGAAACGACAAAAAATATTCGACCGTCTATACAAAATCCCGATCATCTGACTGAATTTACTATGGGAAGTCCAAAAAAAATTCAAGTTTCCTGAAATACTTTTTTATGCAGAGTTGTTTAGTTATTTATATGGTTCGAATGCACCATATCAGTATTCGGAGGACTGTCCCTTACACCCTGTATATCTGCTGAAGTTTTCACCGCTACGTGACCTACCAGTCCAGCGATAGCATCCTGCTGATAGTTACCAGAGAGTCATTTGTCTTCCCGTGATGCTCGTCACGTTCGGCGCGATCCTTGGCCTACCTGACGCAGCCGGTGCGCCGATACCGCGCAAGGCCGCACCACCGACCAGCCTCGCCAGCGCGTACGCACACCGCATCCAAACTCGCGTGAATCACGACAATAAAGTTCATACGACAACAGAAGGTTAATGATTCAGCAGGACGAAAAGTAATAATACTCGTTTTTTGGACGTTGAAGGTTGAACTAAAGATTACGTGATAGTAACAAAACAGAGTGGTTTACGGAACTGGTTTGTGGTATTTTGAAGTAAACATCGTTATTGCTCTGACAACTAGACGAGCTAGTTAGAGCAAATATCGATAAAACCAACGACGGAGATGACTCGGAAACAGGCCGCCATTGATCTGTGCGCATTGTCACAGATCACAGTGAAGCAATCGATCAGGATGCGGCCGCGCGAACAATCGCACAGAAACATCCAATTACCGCAATTGGACGCAAAAACGCGATCGTGCACGCCACCGCCTCCAATGCCATGGCGCAGATTATGATGAATGATCAACTTGGCTTAGGAAGGCATTTGATTACAAAATATAAATCAACACTTTAAAATATATCAATAGAGATATAAAACATTGTAATTTAAAGCTCTCTTGAGATCTGTGATAAAAGTTAATACATTTTCGGATATAAAGTTTAGAATATAATAGCTTTAAAAGTTTTTGGGTAGCTGGACACTATATCTCGTCAAACCAAGTCAATATAATTATATAATCATCCTCTGGCAGAGGACCCTCTGCATACATTGTCTTTAAGTCCATATTTTAATATACATAAATTCCATAACATACACATTATTGAGTGAGTCTGTGTCAGGTTCAACTATAATCGTTGCAACAAGTAATCCTTGACTCAGAGTACTATTATCTGGACACTTTGCTTAAGAACTTGACATCATTGACAGTATATATTTAAGTTGTTATGTCTTTTTGTTGTTGTTGCACTTGACTGAGTAAAAAAATGTCAGGAGCTCGAACACATAAACAAAACTTGCAGCACTAAGTGGGCAAATATTCCAAAAGCATAGAACCTTCAAACAGAGACTAAAAAGTATAAGCTTGGATGAAAAACAACAACGATAAAAAAATATGTATGGCTAATCTTAAGTACCTACTGTGTACTTATATTATGTCTAAGTAGACGCACAGGCTGAGAATCTATTTAATGAGGCTTTAATAACACGATACTCCATGTTATTAGTCTAGTTGAACTTGACTTGAAATTTAATGTCGATACAACGTGCACATGGAAACCAATCACTGCTTTAAATAGTTATTATGCACAACTTATTCCAAGAACATCTACAAGGCATAGTAAAAAATTACAATTCAATGCAACGATCACTTGGATGGAGCAACTTGAGCATTAAAATGTCTCCCACCATCTTAAATACTATTCCAAAAGTGTAATCAATAGTTTCTTGTTAAACATCTTTCAGACAATGATTCCCATGATACGAAATTCCTCGATCAAAGTTCGCAAAATGCACGTCTATATTTTTATATATCTACTACAAACTCAGATAATGGTTTATCAATGCGTCGACATAAACATAGTGTAGTAAACAAAAACAAGTGTCAAAGTCGGAGATAGGCGATACTCCCTGACCCACAAGGCCGTGTCGATCGTCTACTCGACACACTCCACCGCCCTGCAGTGTGAGAACAAAGCCGTCATTAGCTCGTCAATCCAACTATAATGGTCTATTTACAGACACCTCTGTACTTGCTCACATTCCAAGGTTACTGGTAATCCTATTGATACAGATAAATGACCGAGGTTAACTGTTGCACTATTTGACTGAGATCTCCCAATAATTCTTCTACATCTCAAGATCCTGTCAATTCTTACCACTCACTGCTGGGTCTATCCTTGTGTGATTTGTCAGTGGGGATCCAAGATGTTACTAGTTTGTTTCTAGTCCAGATCAAGCCCACTTCAATTTTAATGTAATCTGTCTTTGCAACATGATTTTAACAATCAAATTCTCCTCTATTCCAGATTCGTGAAACCTGATGCAGTCGCGAAGCTGTGGGGAGAGCTGAAACAGAATGAGAACATGACGTTTGAGAAATTCAGCCGCGCGATGCGCTACCACTACCGGCAGAATGTCCTCGTGTCCGTGCCCACGGCGCGCCTCGTCTACCAGTTCGGCAGCAAGGGCCCCGACTTCCGCACCGACAACCCCAACTTTGCCAAAGTCAAAACAGAACTAGAAAGCTACGATATTTACTCCTAGTTTTAATCTTGTAGGTTAATCTGTTGAAATCTCGCTCACGATGGTTGATGAATGTATGGAGGCGTAGCGCGTGCTATGAGGATAGGGTAAAGATTAATAGATAGTTAATGTTTGAATCTGACTTGTTTCGACTTTAAGAACTTGAAGGGTGGTTCTGATTATGATTAGGATTATGATTGCAGTGTTCGTGCTATCGCTGGTTCCGGACCTAGAGTGGACGCTCATGACAAAGTGCCAAAAGACTAAATTCATTTGTTTAGAGATATAGCATGAATTCATTAGTGTCAAATATTTTAGCTGCGTATTGCTCATGTAAATGCTAACGAAAGTAACAGGGTCAAATTACGAATGTCAATGTTTTTGATTTGTGATACGGTAGATAACGGAGCGATTGGAATAGGCGATAGTGTGAGCAGTAAAGGCTCAGGAGCACCGCTAGGTGTCGCTAGTGTAGTTCGTCGGCGTCGGCTGTAGTACGATGGTTGTCCGCATGTTCCGTGGCATGATCCGTCAATTAAAGGTTGTAAACCCCTGTTGAAGTGACCATATTATTTCTTAAGTATTTTTTTATTAATCGATTTTACCCGCAACGAGATTCTCGTGGTAGTACTACGAAGTTTTGATAAGATATTTTAAATGTTTTGATTGTTGTTACCAATTTGACGAGAGTGACCATTTGAAGAATAGTTGAAGATTTGAATACATTCCAATTTTATTTATGTTGATATCAGTAAGTTATTTTATAAGTTTTAAACTTAACTTAGGTAAGTTGAAGATGCCATACTGTCACAAGTATAAATTATGTACTTAATTATTGTTGTTCTAATTATTTCATGATCATTTTCATTTACTAGTTGTAGAATTCGTATTGTCTCGTCTTGAACAAAAGTTAAATTGTTATTTAAAAGTCGCATCTCAGTGTTAGTTAAATAATTATTGTTAAGGGAAATTGGCGCAAATTTAAATGTGCAATAAAAATGACAAGACGATGATCTGTAGGCCAAAGATTAGTTTCGAACAAAGTTGTATGATTACAATAAAATATAATTTTTTGACAAGTTTATTATAAATGTAGGTTTAAGTTGGACTCTCAGGCAATTGCTGTGATGTAAGATAAATTTATGAATCATTGTTTTTCTCAATGCTGTATTTTAGTTTCTCTCTTATTATTTTTATTAAGAACAGATTTGAATAAGATTTCTTCTTTAGTTATTTAGTGTCATTTCATCACAAATTATTTTATTTAATCTACGTCGTTACCATTTATGTGCTTTTTTTCTGAATAATATTTAGTACAAAGACTGTGTCTTACAATGCAACGATATTAATGAACAAAATAATATAAAAAAGTATATTTTACCTACTCAGGTGGTGACTAGATTTTTTGATTCTTTGTTACCTAGAAATATTTATTATGATTCTAAGATCCAAAGTGACCCTCAGTTTAACACCAACATAGATAATTTTTTTTGCTCTTGTTTTTCTCACTATTCACTAATGTATTTCCTTTTAATTATAAAGTGTCAAATAAGCTAGTCACTACCTCTTTTAATGCCAAGAAAACAACTTAATACAACGTTTACATAAATATTAATCTTTATTATACGCACTTACACAAATTTTATTTTGGTACTTTTTGCACTTACAATTACTCATTTAAGGGACAAACGTACACTGGTTGTTTATGCATATGTAAAGAATAACCAGTGAATGAATCTCTTAAATGGGTAGATTGATATGCCATTGAAATTTGAGTCGTCAATTTGATACTGAGAAAATTTTGAAAGTTGTATGAAGTTATCCTTTAAGTCAATTTTATATTTCTACCATATTTATTTTGAAATATATACTTACATGGTGCATAATTTTCCAGTACAGTAATAGTTGGTAAGTGTTGAAATTGTTCTCTTCCTAAGATACTTTACTCGCAACTCTACAGATTGTCGTACAATGCCGGCTTCCTTACATGTTTCAGTAGACGGAAGTTCTTATTAGCACCAATGTATAGCGATGTTTTGTAGAGCTGCGACTGGAGTTACTTCGTAAAGTTACTTTCTAGTTGTAAGGTTTTGTTGTAACGTGCAATTTGTGACGTCAACATGACGTCACAGGAACTATGTGAAATAACAAGAGAATTATACGATTTATGAATGTGAATCAAATGTTTGTTTTATTACTTTTAAACATAATACATAAACTGCATTACGCAAGTGACGAACAATAACTTAAAATTTAAAAGGCGCCCTTAGTTCCCGAAACTAAGACACTATTCCATATCAGTGAAATGAAAACTAGTGAAGAATGCAAATAAATAGCATAATCAAAAATAATAATATATGACCATTTGGTTAATTATTAAAAAATATTTACAAATATTTAAAAAAGTAAGTCCAAACATTTATTATTCATTTAATTCAATTCAATTTAATGAGAGAGAAGAGTACACAGAATAAAATATGAAATTATTGATAAATTTGATAATAATCAAATCGTTCGGGGCCTGAAGTCTGCTAAATATAAATCGTTTCAGTCGTGTGTCAATTCTGCTAACAGTTTGAAGAATAGAAAATCACAGTGTCGTTGTAATGACAGTGGAGTGTCGCTGGCATTGCAAGGGTATAAATGAGAGAATCCGGCCCCAGTTTTGAAGTCTACAAGAAGGACCAAAAACACGAATTTTTCGATTTGTTTCTATAGAGGCAAAGTCAATAAATCGTGCTTTGAGCCCCGTAGTAATGAAGCATATTATGATTATTTAGAATAATTACTACGACGATATAAAATTGGAGATTTTAAGAAATGGGATACAAATTCCTTGACTCCAACTTTCCAATCCAACCTTGCGTTGTCAAAATTATGACGTACATATCTGTAACATTATTTTCAAGTCTTTTGGCAACAAACATTGCTGCCATCTGTAGCGTAAATATAAAACTCAACCTAATGTCATGCTACCGCCATCTTCTGGCACCTAAAGTTACTGTGAAGGCACATCTGCATGAGTGCTTATACGAGACGAGGACGACGAATTGGGTAGAGTTTCAGTAATATCTCGACAGATTGCGCTATGCAAATAGGACTTACTTTATTAAATATTTATTTAACTGCGTATCGGACACGCCCCCAAACATAGTATTTTGCTTAACATTTTAACAGATTTTTACACACTTTTATTTTTGGTCAACTTTGTAAATAATACAGGATGTAAGGAAAAGTACTATTAAATAAGACCTCACATACAAACAGACTTGATTGGCTGCTACATTTTGTACGGGAGGTCTTAATTTTTTTTTCTTATTCAAACCTTTGTTTCTTGGGGAAAGTTTTTCAGTTTCATGACCTGGTTCATCCCTTAAAAGGAACGCAATTCTTTTCCTTACACCCTGTATTTAAAAACTCTGTGATTATGATTAAATCTTAGAAGCTTTATCCAAACTACTAGCAATACTCGTAGAGAGATACACAAAACTTGGTACTTGTAAGTTACTTTGGTGGCAATACAATTTCTTCTCTTCTCTTTTCGTTTGGGACACCGAGTCGCCCAACGACCCGATGAACCCTAGTGTCAGAGTTTTTCATCCGCCTACTACCACTAGTTCCGGCCGCCGTCTAAGTAATCTTAAACCGCATTCGGGACCGACGGCTTAACGTGCCCTCCGTAGCACGGAACTAATTTCTTTTCGGACAATAAGTTGGTTCACCCTGCAATGACCTAACCAGACCGGGAACAAATTCACTAAGTGATAAATATCAACTTTGTGAGTGTTCCACCGAGAATCGAACCCGGAACCTTTGCGTAGCAGGCCGACAATCTGCCCTGTTACGCCTATCTAATGTATCTCTCAGACTACCATTTGCCACAAATCCACTTTATATTTTGGAAATAATATTTGCTCATAACTTACATAATATTGATTCTATGAAGATTTTTTTCTTATGAATTAGAGCAAAACAGTCATAGAATGCATTCCTCATTTAAATTTTTTCTTATTTTCAAGTGTGTAGTAAAATATAACGATTTTAATTCTTTTGCTCCTTTATTTCTCATACAAATCGTGTTACGCGTGGTACTGTATCTAAGATACATGAGATAGGCGCGTCAAGAGCAACATTTTATTGAAATGCTAATCTCCTACAAGTTTAGTTACAGGACATGGGCAAAACAGTATTATCTCAGATTATTTACTTCTTATAGCCGTGTGATGCCGGCCTAGAATAGCATCACCCCATTTCTTACCCATGGGTGTCGTAAGAGCAGACTAAGGGACTCGAGGGATGTGTATTACAATTTTAGGCGATAGGCTGACAACCTGTCACTATAGTGATACACAGTTATCTGATTGACCCTCAAGCTTTTGTCAGACGTGGTGTTAATATCCATTTTACGGCCGTTAACGCTCTGCCTACCCCGTAAGGGATATAGGCGTGATTTATGTATGTATGTATGTATGTATGTATTTACTTCTTGGATAGTATACAGGGTGATCTATTACGTCGTGGTAGTGCCTATGGAAAAATCTGAAAATAAATAAAATACAGATTTAAACATTTTAAACGTAAGCTAGGTATTTTAATATACTTACAGGCTGATCTATTACATACATACATCAGCCTATAGCAGTCCACTGCTAGACATAGGCCTCCCCCAGGGTACGCCATAGGGCACAATCTCCCGTTTTCGCCATCCAGTCGCTACAGCCGCCTTTTTTAAATCATTGGTCCACCTGGCCGGAGGTCGTCCAACACTTCGCTTGCCACTCGATAACCCGTTTACTCCACCGTCTGTCGGTTCTACGAAAAATGTGCCCAGCCCACTGCCACTTCAGTTTGCTACACTGCCAGACTATGTCCGTTACTTTGGTTTTTTTGCGGATAGTCTCATTCCGGTTTTTATCCATTATAGAGATACCGAACATAGACCTTTCCATAGCTCTCTTAGTGACATGTAACCGGTGGGCCAGTTTTACTGTCAGGTTCCACGTCTCGGCTCCATAGGTCATGTCTGGCAGGACACACTGATCGAACACCTTGGCATTGTGTCAAGGGTGATTCCAAGATATGACGCAACTTCTCAAATGCTGCCCAGCCCAGCTGCACTCTTCTGGTGATTTCAGCCTCAAAGTTGTCTCTACCCAGCTGCTGAGTTTGCCCAAGGTACACATACTTCTGGACAACTTCAAGGGCTATACCTTCGACGGAGACCGGATCGGGGATGATGTGTTGATTGAACATGACTTTCGTCTTGTCCAAGTGCATCCCGAGTCCAACAAGTCTCGAGGCGACGTTGAGACTGGTCAGCATACATGGTGTAAAAAGGAATTGTCCGAAATAATTAAAGACATAAACAATAATCATAATAATAAAATCTTTCAAATGAGTATGAGCAGTTCAATACAATAATTAATGTATTAAGAGATCACAAAATATACTTACCTCTATAAGCTATGTTTAAAACATGCAATCGTACTAAAATTATAGAAAATGGAGATCAAAAAGTTTACACTAATTTGAAGCTTTTATTGCACCGCACTATCATTTAAATCCTTGACATTATCCTGGATTTAAAAAGTAGGGTTGATAAATAAATTAAAACAAACACCTTGTATATTATGTTCACAAAAGGTATTCTGAATAAAAGAAATACTAATTATTAGGATTAAAATAAACACCATGTACCTTTCAACTCTAACTTCAACGGCCACAACAGTCCACTGCTGAACATAACCACGCTTGGCAGGCGGATTGGCGAGTGCAGTGCTAGGTGTTGCATTCACAGGAAGCGCTGCTGCCCATTCTCTGGATAACACTCCATAGTCGCCTCATTGACACCGATGGGTAGAAACTTTATCTCCTAATGGCAATTCGTTTCGGACGCCGACAAGTTCATACAAGCTTTGTTTTGCCTATCTCATGTAGGTAACTCAATATGCCGGAGGTCCGCGCGACTCGTCTTGACGCGTACGGTTTTGCGTATCTCATGTATCTAGAGTTATAGTAGATACGCAAAGCTACTCCATACAAAAATTGAGTTACATGAGTTTTGTTTTTTGGATGTAATATTAAAATTATTTATATTTCTTGTAAATATGAACTCGTACGTATATAAATAGGACCTAAAGAATACGATTAAGCTTGTTGCGCGTAACTCATGTAACTAAAGATAACGTAGATAGGCGTAACAGGGCAGCAATGGCCTCGACAGTGACCACTTCACAAGAAATATTTTCTCTTTATACAAAAAATCTATTGAGAATGTCCGTTGCCCAAGTTTTTAGTATTACCTATCCTTAGTAAAATTTGAACCTACAAACTCATTGAAATATTGGCTGTAATTAAAATTATGGCAATTAATAACAAAAGTGGCCGTTCTAGGCACTTTTTGCCATAACTATAATTAAAGCGAATATTTCATTAACTTTGCAGGTTCTAATTTTGCTTCAGGAGGATAAATGACTACCAACTTGAGCAACGGATATTCTGATAGATGGTTTGTACAAAGAGAAGATATATTATTTGTGAAGTGGCGCCACTGTCAAGGCCGTTCATGACTACACTCGCCTTAAAGCACAGGGGCGGATACTAGTATTTTATTTCATACAGGAATTTCAGAAGAAGAAAAATTGAAGAATGATGAAAGGAAGATTGTCATTTTTAGAGTTATAGAACTTTTGTGGCATTTCAAGAGTGCGTCCTCAGAGTGAGACCAAGATGACACTTGCTGAGACACTTTGATAATAATTTAATTCAATTTCATAACGATATGTTTATTTACAGTTATCAGTAGTATTTTATTTTTGAAATCTATCATGAAGTAGAATTTTATTGGCATCATATTGCTTTCTGTGCATTTGTCCACATTTTACATTAGGTAGTGAATAAAACAAAAAATATGCGTATTATATACAATTTTATTTTAAAAGTTTAACAATATGACTTACGAATAATAATTATAGTATTATTACCATACACGGTACTTGCTAAACAAGCATGTTATATAGTAGGACATAATAATATCACAAAACGTATCCACAAATCCCTGCGATTCATACATCAGCAACACATCGAATGATGATGGATAGATAGTTAGATTAAACGTTTATTGCATAATTAACAACACACACATACATTCCACAGTAAAAGACAAAAGTAAGGGTTAATAAATTTCAGAATAAAATAAGGTAAATACTCACACACTATAAAACGCACATGTGTGCTGCAGCGATGCAAAGGGCCAAGGCTCAGTGCCAGGAATTCCCAAAAGAGGGCAGCACTGGTTTTCAGCCATTACCCCAGACCAGAGTGAACGTTGCGAACTGTTATATCGATGGTGAATTGAATAGTTTTATTTGAAATAAAAAAGTGTGCGCGTGTGAATGACTTAAGGGATCTACCATACCAATACTCGAATTAATTCATTCTTCTTTTCGTGTGGGACACTGAGCCGACGAACAACCCAATGAAAAAAGGAATAGTTAATGTATGGTTAAGCTCCACGTTTTTACCTAAATGGAATTTAACTGTTTGGATAAATAATGGCAATAAACCGAGTATATGATTAAAGTGATTTTACATCTTCCCGTAACTCTAAAAGTAAATGACAAAATTGACATTGTAATTTACACATAAATGTAAAAAGTCTACAACTTATTGTATTGACAATAAGTTGTAGACTTTTTACATTTACCTGTCGGATATTGATCCGACAGGTAATTTTAAAACTTGTAAAGTTTTATAGGACAGAATCTACAAGTTCACAATGTGACTGCTATTTAGCAGTCAACTTTTTACAAATTTGTCGCGTTTATAGTACAGCACTTGTAATGACAATCCGACATAAATGTCAAAATCTGACAATTTTGTCGGATTGTCACGGTTATAGTACAGGGCCCAGGGTGTCAGTTTTTCAACCACCTACTACTACTAGTAGGCCTCTGGCATGAACAAAGAAAACAAAGTAACGGACATAGTCTGGAAGTGTAGTAAACTGAAGTGGCAGTGGGCTGGGCACATCTCTCGTAGAACCGACGGACGGTGGAGTAAGCGTGTTCTTGAGTGGGGGCCACACCTCGGCAAGCGTAGTGTTGGACGATCTCCAGCCAGTTGGAATGTTTTTTTTTATTAATGATGGGTTTGCTCTTGACTCTAGTCTAGGTCATAGAGACAGATTCTAAGATGGAGCGAGCTCACCCAGAAGAAGCCTGTTCACTCTTAATGATGACTTTAAAAAGGCGGCTGGTAGCTACTGGATGGCGAAAATGAAAGATCGTGCCTTATGGCGTAGCCTCCTCCAGCAGTGGACAGTGGACTGCAATGGGCTGATGTATGTACGTAACTGTATGGAAAACCAGTACATACCTTTCAATGGTAGATTGGGTCGTTAGACGACTCGGTGTTTCACACGAAAATAATAATAAGAATGGTAGATTACTACAAACAAGATGTCTGTATACGCCTGCAAAGGCAGCATTCAGTGGTATTATCTAAAATATGTATTAAATCTACAATAATGTTACTGTGTATTCTATACCCCATTTCCTTCAAATTATCAATTACTTTAATTACTGAAGTTTTTTCAGATTATTATTATTATGAGACAATGGCGAATACCATTATTACTTATTACAAATATAAATATTACGTTATATATCGAAATTTTAGTCAGAAAATACAAATAAAAACCAACCATAAAATAATATGATATTCTTTAAACAAGAATTAAATGCGACTCGAGCGGAATTCGAATCCATAATTTACGTCGTTTCGTACTATGTGTTTGATTTGATTGGTGAAATTGTTCGTTTATTTATTTCTTGATATAGCACTTATACTGTCAAAATTCACTTAGTGTCTCATCCTTACACAGTATTGAGATCATTCAACGCCTTCTAAGCTCTAGGTTTCATATTAAGCCAGTGGCCGCCCTGTATCTTGATGTTGAAGGTTTCTCTGTCCAGCTGTATCGGGAGGGCAGTGCGAGGACCTGGAGACACCTCCATGTGACGGAGTAGCTGGTACGCCATGATCTTCACCTCGCTCAGGGCGAAACGGGAGCCTGGAAGAAAGTTAGTTAGTAATCAAGAGGTGAAAGGTTTTGTAATCCGCCTGGCTGATGACTATATTCCTATCGGAGCTTTTTTATTAAGGATGGGTTTGCTCTTGACTCTAGTCTAGGTCATAGGACAGAGACAGAGTCTAAGATGGAGCGAGCTCACCCAGAAAAAGCCTGTTCACTCTTATTTTGAAGAGATTAGGGTTGTATGCGTTTGGAAACACAGATGCAGGTAGTGAGTTCCACTCTTTAGCAGTGCGCATTATAAAATGATGACTGGAAGCGCTTGGTCCGAATTGATAGAATGGCAACCAGATATGTCTGGCGCCAAACAACATCCTGTGTTTGTTGTTGTGTTGTCTAGGGACGCTTATTCCATTGTCTGCTTCAAGGTGAGCTCGCTTTGATCTTTAACCAATATGCTCCACTATCATCGTCCTGCCTTTATCTCAATTCATTTGGTATTGACACAAAAAGCCAGTACTGAAAAGCATGCCTCTTCTCTTTTTTCGTGTGGAACACCGTGTCATCCAACGACCCGATGAACCCTGGTGTCAGAGTTTTTCAACCGCCTACTACCACTAGTAGACCTCTGACATGGTTGTGTTACGACCGCCGTCTAAGTAATTATAGAAGCAACCGGGACCGACGGCTTAAAGTGCCCTTCGACGCACGGAACCATTTCTTTTCGGACAATCAGTTGGTTCACCCTGCTATGTCCTTACCAGACCGGGAACAAATCCACAAAATGATAAATATCAATTATGTGTGTGTCCCACCGAGAATCGAACCCGGAACCTTTGCGTAGCAGGCAGCCGCACTACCACTGCGTCACATCGGCCGTCGAAAGCATGCCTGACGACAACCTTTTCTAGGGATGCACCGCAGTGCAGACGCATGCAGTTTTCTTTGGTCAGACACATTAAGTCGACATTTAGGAATACCCCTGGAGTGGCAGTATTCGTAACAGCTAGTACACGGCCAGTACCAGTACCTATACTCGTTCATCTAATAAAATAGAACTAAATTAATACCTATGCAGTTCCTGGGTCCCAAGCCGAAGGGTGAGTAAGAAAAGGGCTTGATGTTGTGCTTGTTCTCCTCGGAAAACCGCTCAGGGTCGAACTTTTCGGGGTCAGGGAAGTACTGAGGGTCGCGGTGGAGGGACCACGTCGGGATCTGCACACCCTCGCCTTTTTGGATCTGCAGGTAAAAAATATTTACTGAAAGTATTGTATATCTAGATGACATGTTATATTATTGTTAGACTTGGCTTGATAGAACACTGTTAGGTTGAAAGAGTTTCTTGCGGATGAATGAAAATATTTTTCGTGTGTGTGCTCATAAAATACGCTAAGAACCCTATACGTCGTAGAAACTTATACGTCTTGGTTGGCCTCAAGAAACACAAAAGAGGACAATCCAATACTCATGAACGCTATTCATTCAACAAATAGTGATTGCGATAAGATTTTGATATGGCGTTTAAAATCTAAGACTTACAATATAATCTTTCGTCGCCATGTCATTCGGTTTGCCCAGGTTGTAGTCCTTGACACACACTCGGTCCAGGACAACGACTGGAGGCCATTTACGCAGCACCTCTGCAAATAAGATATTTATATAATAATATTGAAATTATTTACCCACTTCGAAAGAAACTACGCAACGTTTACGTGATGTAGGTATAAAACTTTATACTGTAAAATCTGCGTCACAGAATAGGTCCTACAGACGCAACACTGTCATCAAAATATGTATATTCCAACAATCTTTTGCAATTGGGGTTGACTAGATACATTTATATTCCGAGAGCCTCCAACAGTAGCGCGAATGACTCTATAAACAATGCATACCTGATACAACCATATCCAAGTACGTCATCTGCTGAATACCGTTGTAGTCCAACTTCCCCTTAGTTTTGGCTTCCATTTCTCTGATCTCCGCAGCCAGTTTCTCCTGCACCTCAGGGTTGAGAGCCAGCTCAAACAGCAACAAAGTCATAGTTGATGATACTGTCTCAAAGCCAGCGATGAAGAAAAGGACGGCTTGGGCGATCAGGTCGTCATCAGACCAAGCTGGAAGTTCATTCATAGATTTAATAAGGTTAATAGGAAGAACACACCGTGAAGCTTTTGTAGGATGATAAATCTGCTTTTTTAAAGCTATTTTTATTCTGATTCTCCAGAGATAAGTGCAGAGTAGCTATTTATAATCATCCAATTGGGAGCCGTAATTCCGATCTCCAGTAATATATCTGAATGATATATTATCAGTACCATCCCTAATGAGCATTCGTGCCAAGGAGATTCGTTATTCCATGATATCGGGGTACAAAGATTCGTGAATTTTGTGTCGTGATCCAGTACCGCACCTATATTTGGATCAAATAATAGGTATAAACATGTAAGGTATTTTTAATAAATACTAGTTTCCCTTACTTCTATCCGACACATCTTTTTTCCCAAAGGTAGATTCCTCGACAGTTGCGAAACCAACATCAGTCTCTTGCACTTTCTCATCATGCGTTAGTTTTCCTGTAAGCATAAATACAAAATGATAAATTTCTTTTATCATTATAAATTATACAGTTATGAAAATATGTAAATGTTTAATGATATTTCGCCAAGTTTTACTGATGGTGAATGATATTCTGAAACAAATTTCCAAATTAAATATTTTTATTTAAAAAAAAATAATAAGTAGTGATTTACGAGAATCACTTTCAAAAGTCACTTTCTTATTTAAAAAATATTAAACCAACTAGAAAAAGATGTAGAAAACCTTCGTTTTTATCATTGCACAATGTTTTGAATGTATTTACATGAACCTTGCTTTAAGAGGGATCCGTATCTATATAATTATGTCAATCGAAATTTTACTAGTGACCGTTAATGAAAACAGAGGACAGGCTGGTGATAAGGAACAACTTTTCCCAAGGAACATAGCTCGAAATAAAACAAAACTATTTTGATAGCATAGTAAACCAAAAAGCTTGTCGGCTCTCTCTCTCTTTTCGTGTGGGACACCGAGTCGTCCAAGGACCTGATGAACCCTGGTGTCAGAGTTTTTTCAACCGCCTACTACCACTAGTAGGTCTGGCATGGTTGTGTTACGACCGCCGTCTAAGTAATCATAGACAGCAACCGGGACCGACGGCTAAACGTGCCCTCCGAAGCACGGAACCATTTCTTTTCGGACAATCAGTTGGTTCAATCAGTAGCTTGTCGGCAATTTGGCATGGTAGGTTATTTTTTTTCATATTGCTTATGGACAGTTGTTTCTTACGATTTTGCTGTCGGTCACTAGTAAAGTTAGACTAGAGTCATGTAAAAGTACCAGTTAAACTAGATCTCCAAACGTCTAATCAGTCAAAACAAAGTTGTAGTAAATTAAAACTGTTTGAATCTCTCGTGATGTTTGTGATTTAGCCGTCCATCATTTGGCCATGACGTGGTCATGACCTCACCAAATTGTAAGGTCATTCTAAAGACATCGTGTCAGTCACCCTTACCACTGTTTTTAGGGTTCCGTACCCAAAGGGTAATAACGGAAACCCTATTACTGAGGCTCGGATGTCCGTCTGTCTGTCCGTCCGTCCGTCCTACAGTTACGAGGCTGTATCTCCTGAACCGTTAAACCTAGACAGTTGAAATGTTAACAGATGATGTATTTCTGTTGCCACTATAACAACAAATACTAGAAATTAGAATAAAGTAACTATTTAAGGGGGCTCCCATACAAAAAACTTGTTTTTTTGTTATAGATAATCGTACGGAACCCTTCGTGCGAAAGTCCGACTCGCCCTTGGTCCGTTTTTTTCCCGACTACGGCGAGGGTTATGATTTTGGCCTGTATGTATGCATGTAAAAACTAAAACCTTTGTTCCAAGTTCTAAACTACTTAACAAAATTTTTGATGATTATTATTATAACCAGAGGCCCTAAGGCGCTTATAGATATTGTAAGGGACAGCACTCCGAATACATATAGAGTGCATTCAAACCATGAAACCGAACAACTTCCCATTAGAAAATATTTTAGGAAACGTCAATTTTTTTTGACTTTCCATAGCAATCGCAGTCAGTTGATCGTAATATTGTATGGGAGATCAAATTCTGTTTCCAATTTCCTGACATATGTTTTTTGGGGAAAGTTGCTCAGTTTCATGGCCCGCATGCACCCTATCAGTATTCGGAGTGCTGTCCCTTACACCCCGTGTAAGGTTCTATTAAATTCAGTGCAAATATTTTCAGGGTGAGTTGTACTTGTGAAATTGAACAAATTTTCTTAGATTTTTTTTTTTCGAAATATGCAAATAAAAATTGGACTTTCCATACAAAGTGTCACGTCGTTTAAACATTTTGATATAGGAGGTCCAATATTTTTATTTCATACTTCGACCGATATTTTTTGGAACAAAAAAGTTTTTCGGTTTAACGGGAAGAACTCGTCCTTAAAATATTTGCACTGAATTTAATAATACCTTAGGTAGGTATATAGGTATGATTAGATTAATATCAATTGCATTGCACAAAAGATCTTTTAGTTGATTTTGAAATTCTGATACGGGCTGTTTGTTTGCCGTGTGATGTCGTCTTAGAATGGCATCACCCCATTTCTCTTGCGTGGGTATCGTAAGAGGCGACTAATGGGTCTCTCGCAATTTTAGGCGATGCGCTGTCAATTTGTCTCTATGGCGATACACAATTTACTGAATGACCGTAAAATTTTTGGCAGACGTGGCGTAAGTGATCGCTTTTTACGGCTTTTAACGCTCTGCCAAACCCGCCAGGGACAGGCGTGATGTTAGTATGTAAGTATGTACAAAATATAATACTATACAAAGCATAATAATGCATGTTTGCACTGGTATATGTATATTCGCGCTTGTGAGGAAAATTATGTGTTATTTACTTAAAGCAATAGGTGAGTAAACAGGAAATGATTATAAAAAAATAATAAACCTGTTTTTAGCTATACCAGCACAGGTTTTTTAAACGTATTTTGACTTGATTTATTTTACACTGTAATCATAGTTGTAGTTTAAATAATTTTGATTCTATGTCGTTTATAATAAATCCTGAATTGCGCTCAAATAATTAAATAGTTAGACCCGATTAAAAGAAGAAGAATCACAATAAAACAACTTTAAGCCTTCGCTCGTAAAAGGTCAAATGTAATACAGATTTAAGTTGTGTTTATTTTAGATTTTACAGTCGAAATAATGACGTGTGACACCTAAGTCATCCCTGACCACGAGCTCTGTAAAGAGCTCGAAACTTTTCTTTTTCTTTCTTTTTCTTTATTGTGATGACTACTAGTTGTGCAAACTCAAGAAAATATTAAGAAGAAGAATATTATCGTTAGATCGATGTTTGCGATCGAAACGGATGTATTTTTGACGCATCCGTCTGTCAGAAGAAAGAGAATTTCTAATTCCCATACATAAAACGGATACAATAGCACGCTGTAACGCTGCGATTTGACCACGGTGTTTGACAGATGCATCGGTCAGTCCGTTATAATGTGGGATTTGCCGACAGTTTTACGATCTTTGACAGTTTTATGATCTTTGACACTCTTATCACACAAGGACAAAAAATTGGTTGTTTTTCTTTACATGCAATGTAATGATCTAATTCTTTTGATTGATTCTAAGAAATGCATAATTATAATTGCTTTATTATTACACGACCGCCAAACCAATAAAAGGAGTGCAATGTTTTTGGAGTTCATGTATGTATGTATACAGGGTGTAAGGGACAGCCTTCCGAATAAAGATAGGGGAGTTACATGGTCTGCATGCACCCTATCAGTATTCGGAGGGCTGTCCCTTACATCCCGTATAATATGCGCCTGTATGTACAATTCTTTAAAGTGTTGCAACTCGTTAACCACTGAACAGATTTGAATGGGAATCGTATCGGATGAATCCTTACATTATCCCGAGTGTCATAGGCTTTATCGCAGAAAGCAGTCGTGTTTTTAGTTTATTTAATTTATTACATCCTCTTGGATGCATAACGCTGACGTCACATTGCCAACAAAAAAATATTGCCAACACAGAATTACAGGTCGTAACTTACTAATGACCTAGGTCTTGATTTTAAATATACATACATAATATTACGCTTTGTAGGCAGAGTGTAAACGGCCGAACGAACATTGACGCCACGTCTGACAAACATTTGAAGATCACTTAGAAAATCATGTATCACTAGATACAGGTTGTTAGCTAATGACCAAAAATTGCAATACGCATGTAACCTTAGAGTCTCTTTAGGTGTCTTATAAAATGGGGTGATGCCATTCTAAGCCGACATCACACGGTAGAAAATTGTATTTTGCAAGTACATATACTTCAGAATTAACTCAAAGATAACAATTTTTTGTGCAATGAAATTGATATTTATCATAAATAAGGTACTATTAAGGCGAGTACCTACTCGTGAACGACCTCGACAGTGGCGCCACTTCACAAAAAAAAGTTTTCTCTTTATACGAACAATCTATCAAAATATCCGTTGTCCAAGTTTTTGTCACTGTCGAGGTCGTTGACGGCTACACTTGCCGTAAATTTAATGCAAATATTTTTAGGGTGAATTCTACTCTTAAAACTGAACAACTTTTCCACACGGCAAAATATGCTTACCTTTTTTGGCCTCCATCAGTAGATGTATCATGTCAGGCCGATGAATGTTATGTTTCTCTCTCTCACTCATCGTAGAGATCACTATGTCCCTGAAGAAGTTCTGCGACTCTTCAGCAAACAGTTTGAAATTCAGCCTCTGGAATTAAAATGTTTGAATTATTTGACCCTCCCATACTTAGTGTGTTACCCGGGCGGGATAATTTGTAGAAATGGGGTGATGCTATTCTAAGCTGAGAGATGGTGCATTGCAATTTCACAAATATCGGATACACTCACAGCAACCAGCCAAGGGAAGGCAGAAGCCACGAAGAAGAGAAGAAGCTGCTTAAACTTGAAGGTAGACGCGATGAGGCCCTGCGTGTAGAACTGGTTGTTCCTTTCACTGTGGGAGTCCACCTTTAGACCGAAGGCGCAGGTAGCGATGACGTCACAGGCAAAACGGGTCGTCAAGTCCTTTACGTCCACTTCTAGGTATTCAGCTGGAAAAACAACTAGTGTTTATTTTTCTGAAAATAATACCGTTTTGTAGATAGCTTTCTAATAACACCTTCCTATACACATATACATATCACACCTATTATCCTTTTAAGTTTTGTATTGCACTGAAATAAATGCTTTCTATTCTTTTCTTTTTTTTTATTAATTGATGGGACATTTACGCCACCTCTGACATATATTTGAGGGTCATTCAGAAAATTGTGTATCGCCATAGTGACAAGTTGTCGGCCCATCGCCTAAAATTGCAATACACGCCCTCAAGTCGCTAAGTCGCCTCTTACGATACCCACGGGAAAGAAATGGGGTAATGCTATTCTAAGCCGGCATCACACGGCAAACACCCTTCCTACAATGGGATAATTTTGATCAAAACATGTATCACACCGTGTGACGACAATTATACCTGCAGGTGTCGTAAAAGGCGACTAAGTGATAAATTCGTCTTATTCGGCAGCAGCGATCCTTGTGAATGTAACATATTTCACTGCACTCGCCAATTCGCCTGCCGAACGTGGTGAGTATGGCAATATTGGCAATACCCTTCAAGCCTGGAGGCCCATATTCTGCAGTGTACTTTTGTGGCTGTTTATATACAGGGTGTAAGCACAGTATAACTAATAGTACTAGCGTAGTGTAAGGGACGGTGTACCGAAAACTTTGCAGGCATGATCAGACCATGAAACTCAACAACTTTCGCTATGGAGCCTATGTTGGGAAACGAAATTTTTTCGAGTTTCAATGGAAATTCAGTCAACTGATCGGGAATTTTGTATGGGAGATCGAAAAAAATTCTCGTTTACCAACATATCTTCTATAGAAAAAGTTGTTCAGTTTCATGGTCTGATCATGCCTGCAAAGTTTTAGGTACACCGTCCCTTACACCCCGTATGTATCATGAGCGAGAATGCAATAATTTTCTTTATTTTGCAATAAATTTGTCAAGAGACCTTATAAAATGTGACTATTATACATGATGCTCAAAAACTAACTCAATTTAATTATTTACAGAAATAATTGTGGTTGAAATGGGCGTTTAGGTGAAGAATTTCAAGAATTGCTGTGTGATGCTGGCTTAGAATAGCATCACCCCATTTCTTTCCCGTGGGAGTCGTTAGAGCCGACTAAGGGACTCGAGGGTTAGATGTGTTTTGCAATTTTAGGCGATGGGCTGACAACCTGTCACTATAATGATACACAGTTATCTATTTGAACCTCAAACTTTTGTCAGACGTGGTGTTTATGTCCGTTGTGCGGTCGTTGACACACCGTATTGCAATTTTTTAGGCGATGGGCTGACAACCTGTCATTATGACGATACACAATTTTCCGAATGATCCTCATAATATATATTTGTCAGATGCGGCGTAAATGTCCGTTTTTTGCGTTTGTTTACGCTCTGCCTACCCGCAAGGGATTATGGGCGTGATATATGTATGTATGTATTTAAATAATCATTCGTACGACATGATTTGCGTACTGCTTGTCATTCCTGCACTATGTCTTAAAAAGGTACTTACAGCCACTTTCCTTTATAGTATTTTTAAGGTTCAGCATCATCTGATCTCCTACGTCCATCATGAAGGGGACCATCAGTTTCATCTTGGAGCTGGTGAACGCAGGACTCAAGGTGGACCGCATGTCCTTCCATTCTTGACCTGTAAGACGCCATTTTGAAATTAATACGGAAAAGAATGACTCCAGAATTGTCTGTCAAACGTGGCGTAAGTGTTCGTTTCTTATGGCTGTTTACGCTCTGCCTTACCCACAAGGGATATCATCGTGATATATGTATAATAAATGTAGAATGAATTAAACGATACATAAAATAGGTATATTCGTTTTATTAAAACTGGACTTATGTCCTCCATAAAAGCGGATTAACATTTCAGAGGTACTTGTTGACTTCTTATCAAAACAAATCTAGGACATATCACACAGCCATTTCACCATCTAGCTCTATACTAATCAATCACAGCTTGTAAATAGCTGATATTATTGGTTATATACTTTTCTTTGCAAGTCAATACATATTACATACTGTATATTAGAAATCGCCCGGACCATACACAAATATCTGAAAAAATTACTTAACAAATATTTGTGTCTTGTGGGGATCGAACTAACGAGCCTCGTCGTAGTAAGCAGGGCTAATATCCGCTACGCCATCGGGCCAGAATTTTTTATAATTCTAGCAACTTTTATGCCAAAATATTTTTTTGTGTAAGATACATACAATGTGGTTTACACGTGCCACGTATAACAACACAAAATAATTATGCTAGATAGGCACTAGATAGCGGCGAATTACGTTGCACTCTTGTTGTTGTTTGATTTAAACCGGTTTTTCTGGTTTAACTGGTCCCTGAACAGGTCGTGAGTATCAAGGTAAAGCTATGTAATATCCACTAAAAGCCATGATAATGTCCACAGCAGGATGGTAGCATGATTTTGGTACGACTGCTTCCAAAAGTATTTCCGTATTTTTTTCCTAACTATGAGAAGTCAGTCAGCTGATTGTAATTTTATATGGGAGGTCGATATTTTTTTGTCGTTTCCTAACATATGTTCCTAGGGGAAAGTTGTTCCGTTTAACGGTCTGAATGCACCCTATCAGTATTTGGACGGCTGGCTGTCGTTTATACCCTGTTAAACTATTGTATTCCTTATTTATAGCGCCTATTCAAGTTACCATTTCTTTTCTATTGATTACTCTCGCACCGCTCTGTTTTACTATACTTTCTTCTCCACCCAAGGTTTGTCTGGAAGAGATAGCTATTTGTGATAAGGACACCTTTGCGCATATTAGCCATGAATTTTCCTGTCATTTTTGTGCAATGAAATGTTTTTAGTTACTTACTTACTCAGCCAACACCTTTGTTCGTCGGTTCTAAGATTTATGTTTATTTATTTAATTTAGCGCTGTATTTTATGTATCACCAATCACAATTTCTGCATGCTAGTCTGCATGTCAATATCAGTACCGTGCAAAAAGAAGAGATTTCTCGCAAACAAGGGGTTGGTTTCCTCGTTCAGGAAGTCTCGGTGATCCTCAAAGTGCTCGAAGTCCTTGATGGTGATCTTCTTGACGAGCTCCAGGTCTCTCACCATCAGCACGGGCTTCACGAACTCGAATCTGCCCACGAACCTAGAGAAAACCAGGCAACATATAGGATATAGGAAAAGTTTTAGTCCTCGTGTGTTTAAGATTTATTTTATTTTATATGGGCCTTGTTGTATAGTATAGTAGATTTCATTATAAAATTATAGTAATGTCGGCTATACATTTACCTGAGATACAGGAATTATCATTCTTAGTTCAGGAAATGGACAAGCCACATTACTATTTTGTATAAGTGTACCTATTTGTAATTAAGTTTATTAATAAAGAATAATCTTATCTTATCTTAAGAATTTTTTTTTTTTTTTTTTTTTAGTAATGATGGGTTTGCTCTTGACTCTAGTCTAGGTCATAGGACAGAGACAGAGTCTAAGATGGAGCGAGCTCACCCAGAAGAAGCCTGTTAAGGCACTGGCACTCCCACACACTGACGGAACGCAGCAAGCTACTTGGCGCCAGACTTCGGTGGGATGGTGGTCGCGAGCCAGGCGGCTTCTTACGGAGCCTTCCACCGCTTGGTGGGATCGTTCAGCCGGACTTATCCACAGGCAAGCCTGTGTTGCCGTTGCCCGGGGTGGACCGCTAGGAGGTAGATCCCATACCACCCCAAACTACTTATTCGGTTACTCCACCGACAAGACTAGAGAGGTTTTAAATATAAGAAGAGAGAGAGTGAAAGAGAGTTTTAAAATAGCCTTATTCTATTTCTACCAGTTATTGTCGTAAAAAGCGAGTAAAGATGAACGCAAGGAACACTTGATTCAACTATGCTCAACAGTAGACTGTTCTGAGCTAAATTCAGAACTGAAAACTCAAACTCAAACTGAGTTTGCAAAGTAATTTTGTGACATCTACACTCAGCACATAATTGTCACGTCCCTCAGTCATGAGGCTACGACGCAGAAGAACACTAATATTATAAAGAGGAAAGATTTGATTGTTTGTTTGAATTTAATAGGCTCCGAAACTACTCGCCAGATAAAAAAATAAATTTTACCATGATAATCCTACATTACACCTGATCAACAGAAAGCTATATTAAAATGTCTTATTCCCGCGGGAAATTGATAAGCAGCGAGCAGGCTGCTAGATAGTAATTTACAGGAAGATTCAAACAAGAGTTGAATAGTCAGGGAAGGTCAAGTTAATCGTCGTCTGGGTCAGAAAATTAAGTGCATTTAAATTGATCATAGAGATCCACATGTGCCAGTCAGAACTTGTATTTTTATGCCGCGTTTACATACTAGAGCTATGGGCAGAAGAATAGTAATGGAAGTTGGCAGCGCGAGTATGTAAACAGGTTACTCGCGCACTCAGGTTACACGAGTGGAATGTATCGCTCACGCGTATTGCTGCGAGAAAAGTATGACACCAATGTGAACATTCACTCGCGTTTATACTTCCGCGGAATTATTTCGGGCAACATTCGCGGCAGGGGCTGAAGCAGGAGCATGGTGTGGACATAGCGTTAAATACAATACGTAATTAATATCATCTACCCCAGTACAGCATGTGTAGGTACCAGTAATTTTGAATCTTACTACGCTCATCATCATCATCATCATATCAGCCCACATCTACCCTCTGCTGAGTCTTACTTCGCTCATTTAAATTAAAAAACCTATAAAAAAACATAACAATAGTTGATACATTCGAATCAGTAACGTAAATAGCACTACATACGCTGTTATCTGTTTGCATTGAAATTTTATAACAGCAAAAACTAATCCTCCTTAGGTACACTTTTTTTTAATAACATCTAGCAACTACAAAAACCAAAAATTTACCATGTCGTGAAAAAAAATCTTTTTACTGCAGGAAATCAGTAAACCATGTGATGGTTGGACCCACGTATTGTTTATAGTTCTACGCTTGACTTAAGGTGAGTGTAGCCGCCAATGACCATAACAGTGGCGCCACTTCACAACAAAATTATTTTCTCTAAATACAAACAATCTATCAGAATATCCGCGCCCAAGTATTTTGTGTTATCCTTGAGTAAAATAAGAACCTGCAAACTCAATGAAATATTCGCTGCAACTAAAGTTGTGGAAAAAAGTACCTAAAAACGGCCACTTTTGGTATTAATTGCCATAACTTTAATTACAGCGAACACTTCATTGAGTTTGCGGTTTTTAATTTTACTAAAAACTTGGGCAACGGATATCCTGATACATTGTTTGTATAAAGAGAAAATATTTTTGTTGTGAAGTGGCGCCACTGTCAAGGTCGTTCACGGGTACACTCGCCTTAAATTACTGCGGTCAGCAAATATCGACGTAGTTAGCTACTGTCAATCATAGGTGAAGTCAGACCTTGAATATTGTTTCTTTTGAAGTTTTATATACTTTGAAAAAATATACATTTTGTTTTTAATTGTCGAATACAGGACAAAACAGGTTTTCGTTCATTAGTTCACTCGAAGCGGATTTCTCACTTGTCGTCCGTCGCACCGTAACGCATACGTCTGTCTGACGAAAGGAAATTGCGAATTCCGATCTTATTTCCATACAAATACGACTATGCTATCAAACAACTTGACAGACGAATGTGTTACGATGATTCATAAAACAGCAGCGATGGACTACAAGTGTGAGATCCGCCTTACTAGGCTCACATACTAGGCTGTCTAAAAACTCTGACACTGGTTCATCAGACTTGGTGTCCCGCACTATGTCAGAATAATTTGAAATCATTGTAAATATACTATTTAAATTTAAGTAAGACATAACTTATGAGAAAAAGCGGATCGAACTCATCGGCAGACGAGACGCGCGAGCGTATAGCGGCACTCAGTCTGAGAAAGGCTGCTTCGAATACGTCGCGATAACGCGCAACAAAAAAAGTTGTGTTTTCGATCTGCTTTTTCTCATAATTTATCCGTACCATTATAATAAATCTGAGAGTTTGTGTGTGTGTATTTGTTACCTCTTCACGCTCAAACGGCTTGACCGATTTGGATGAAATTTGGAACACAGGTAGAGTATAACCCAGAATAACACATAGACCAATTATTACCACGGGAAAATGAGTGGCAGTGGGTGAAACCACTGGGCGGAAATCCAGTTGTAAATATTTCACAATTGGGTTTACCTTTCTTCAGGATAGTTGAAGTAAGAACGGTTGATGGCGTCAACGAAGTGCTCTCTTCGCAGAATGATGCGCAACATGGAGCCGAACGGAGGGATCAGCTTGTCATTCTTCACTCCATTCTTCGAGAACTTGGAGTAGACGTGCCTCAGGTGCAGCACCAGCGCCGCCAGGGCAGCGACACCCCATATCACCCACAGCCACATTATCTAGAAGACAAAATTTGATTACCCATACATACACGCTCAAATCCCTTGCAGCGTAGACAATGCGCAAACGGCCGTAAAAATGATTATTTACGTCACGTCTGATAAACATTTGGGGGTCATTTGAATAATTGTGACAGGTTTTAAGCCCATTGCCTTAACTTGCAATACCTACACAAGTAACCCTCAATTCCCGTAGTCACCTATTACGACACCAACGGGAAAGAAATGGAAAAAGTCAATAGTAAAATTTCACATTTTAAGTAACTCATTGTGAAATTTTAATTAATTGTACCTACGCTGAGATAATAATATAACTGAGAGATCTAATTAATTGTATAATTTTTTGTTACTTTAACTATCGGTAGAAAAATAAAAAGTAAATATTAATTTAAACTGATGATGACAATGATATCATAATTGTTTACGTGTCTACGTTCAAGTTCATTTGAATCAAAACATTAATAAAAACTTACTTACCTACTTTTTGTAGTAGGATTCGGCGCCAAAACAAACTTATGTTAATGATGTAACGTGTGTAAAAAAACTGGTCACAACACAACGCACTGTTGCGTATAAAACTGGATATCAGATTCCGGACGACCGTCCTGTGGCAACACGCGTATACAACTGAATAAGTCAGACCAATCGTCGAACATAATAAATACTAAGGTGTAAAAGGATATAATGGGTGTTTTGCGTATGATGACTGACTGCAGACTCAACTTGCATCACATTAAAATCACGGGATGCAAGATTTTTACGCAACTTGAAAAAATCCGTGAATTTGTGATTATCTTAGCATTTGTTTCCTGTGTCTAGACGTTTTGTGTTTGGTAGCAGTTCAGGCAGATTTTTGGTGTAATAGAGTATGATACTCAGATAAAGGAAAAAGTCAATGTCGTGTCGTATCAAGAGGTCAAGTCACTGGCGGAGAGGAGAGAAGATTGGAAGTTACTCCACCAACAAGAGTTTGACTCTTAAATTTGAAAAAGAGGAGTATGTTGATATTGTCGTACTTTCCAATCACCCACATGCTATCATTACTACGTTAGAATATCGCCGCCTTTTTGTACTATAACGCTAAATGTTTATTTACCATTTTAACCTAGGTACATGTGTTTTTGAGTCATAAAAATAATAACTTAATTTAAAATAAATAATTGAGCTAATGTACAACCTACCCCAGATACCTAGTTTCCAGAAGTAGGTACTTATAAATGACTGTGACATACACACTGTGTATTGCATAAGCAGGCACAACACGGCATTGATTGACCTTGATTTATCTAATTATTTTATCAACGATTATTACCTACCAACGAATTTCTTAAGTATAAAAAAACTTACAACAATATATGAATATTTAATATAAGCCTTTATCGTACATTGGCTACGTTTTTGCTTTGTAGAGATTTCCTTTAGGGGAACTCCGGCCAAGAAGAACAATAAAGATTGATCTACAATCTCATAATTTCGATTAATACGATAGATAATGTGCAAAATATTAGTAATCATTATATCTTATGTTTTGGTATTAAACTTCATGTAAGATATAAGTAATATAATTTTATAATAATTGGTAAACTAAAAGGAGAGGAAAAAATGAAAAATTAAAAAAAATACAATTATCTACCTGTCGAAATCGTTGCAAAACTTTGAGAAATGTAAAGTTTTTATTTTTAGGTTTCATTTCATTTGTCCTTTTTTTTCTGAAGATGAGAGAATTGACATAAGGTGCAGAACCGGTTCAGGTATTATTTTTTATACGGCAATTGTACAAGTTGTAAAAACAAATTACCCGTAAGTGTTTTAAAATTTAGTATCCATTATACGGATTTTTATTATTATTCGGACTAATTCAATCGCCGAATTGAAGATAGTATGAGACTTGTCAATTTGTGAGGTAAATTTTTAATTCAATTATTAACTTAATCTAAAATATCGCGTCTTTCCAAAAAATACAAGTGTGTTTCGACACGATAGTCGCTGATGTATGATGGTTTAAAAACGATTTTAAAGACTACGAAGAGATGTTTGTGATAACAATTTTGTCTTTTATAGTACATTTTTATAATTAAAATATCCTCTATCACCACGCTTCTTCTTATTTACATGTCCAATATCTGTCACAGGAAACACAGGAAGTTCTTTGATAAGATTTATTTTTATTTATTCACAAATTCAATATTTAATGATGGACACAATTTCTTTGATTGTTATGAAATTTTGCACAAAGAAACAATGAAAGGCTAGAAAGTAATAAATTGGATAAATTTATGAATTAAATGAATGACTTATAAATTACTAGCTTTTACCCGCGACTTCGTCCGCGTTAGATAGCTTTTTTAGGCATAAATTCTAAAGTAGGTATGTGTATTCATAGTAAGATTGACAGTGATATTAGAACAGTTAATCTCTCTACTGTTTAAAGATGACTTGCTTGCTTCTGTTGTTAAAGGGACGATTCAAAATATGCTATCCGGCCTGAGAGATCAATATTTATAACCATTGAATACAAAAGTCAGTAGATAACAGAGTAGTTACTCCAGAGGTGCCGATTTGAGCACACTAAAATGGTCAGCATAAGTAGATAAGACAGATAAAAAGGTAATTTAAGTTACTGTAATATATTTTTATATACCACATTTTTTGTTTTTCTGTCCTCGGTAAAAAGGAGGCAATGTCCTTTCTCAACTTATTCCCATCATACTGAATAACTTTTGTTTTGGAACTGTTTCTATATCTCCAATAGTTTAGCTGGGCTCCTGATGGTACACCTGGTGGTCTACATAAGGTACCCCAGATCCTCAATGTCCTTGTGAAAAGAAGCGGCCCATAATACTGATCAACTTTTGTTTAAGAACCATACCTGTATCTCTAATAGTTTAGCTGGGCTCCTGATGGTACACCTGGTGGTCTACATAAGGTACTCCAGAGCCCCAATGTCCTTGTGAAAAGAAGCGGCCCATCATACTGAACAACTTTTGTTTTGGAACCATTTCTGTATCTCTAATAGTTCAGGTGGGCTCCTGATGGTACACCTGGTGGTCTACATTAGGTACTCCAGAACCCCAATGTCCTTGTGAAAAGAAGCGGCACATCATACTGTACAACTTTTGTATTGGAACCATGCCTGTATCTCTAATAGTTTAGCTGGGCTCCTGATGGTACACCTGGTGGTCTACATAAGATACTCCAGATCCTCAATGACCTTGTGAAAAGAAGCGGCCCATCATACTGAACAACTTTTGTTTTGGAACCATGCCTGTATCTCTAATAGTTTAGCTGGGCTCCTCATGGTACACCTGGTGGTCTACATAAGGTACTCCAGATACTCAAAGTCCTTGTGAAAAGAAGCGGCCCATCATACTGAACAACTTTTGTTTTGGAACCATGCCTGTATCTCTAATAGTTTAGCTGGGCTCCTGGTGGTACACCTGGTGGTCTACATAAGGTACTCCAGATCCTCAATGTCCTTGTGAAAAGAAGCGACCCATCATAGTGTACAACTTTTGTTTTGGAACCATGCCTGTATCTCTAATAGTTTAGCTGCGCTCCTCATGGTACACCTGGTGGTCTACATAAGGTACTCCAGATCCTCAAAGTCCTTGTGAAAAGAAGCAACCCTTCATACTGAACAACTTTTGTTTTGGAACCATGCCTGTATCTCTAATAGTTTAGCTGGGCTCCTAGTGGTACACCTGGTGGTCTACATCTATACTCCAGACCCTCGAATGGTGATAAAAAGTAGCCTATGTCCGTTCTCGGCATGCTAGCAATCTCTGTGCCAAGTTTCATGAAGATCGGTTCAGCGGTTTGGCCGTGAAAGCGTAGCAGACAGACAGACAGACAGACAGAGTTACTTTCGCATTTATAATATTAGTGCTGAACAACTTTTGTTTTGGAACCATTTCTGTATCTCTAATAGTTCAGGTGGGCTCCTGATGGTACACCTGGTGGTCTACATTAGGTACTCCAGAACCCCAATGTCCTTGTGAAAAGAAGCGGCACATCATACTGTACAACTTTTGTATTGGAACCATGCCTGTATCTCTAATAGTTTAGCTGGGCTCCTGATGGTACACCTGGTGGTCTACATAAGATACTCCAGATCCTCAATGACCTTGTGAAAAGAAGCGGCCCATCATACTGAACAACTTTTGTTTTGGAACCATGCCTGTATCTCTAATAGTTTAGCTGGGCTCCTCATGGTACACCTGGTGGTCTACATAAGGTACTCCAGATACTCAAAGTCCTTGTGAAAAGAAGCGGCCCATCATACTGAACAACTTTTGTTTTGGAACCATGCCTGTATCTCTAATAGTTTAGCTGGGCTCCTGGTGGTACACCTGGTGGTCTACATAAGGTACTCCAGATCCTCAATGTCCTTGTGAAAAGAAGCGACCCATCATAGTGTACAACTTTTGTTTTGGAACCATGCCTGTATCTCTAATAGTTTAGCTGCGCTCCTCATGGTACACCTGGTGGTCTACATAAGGTACTCCAGATCCTCAAAGTCCTTGTGAAAAGAAGCAACCCTTCATACTGAACAACTTTTGTTTTGGAACCATGCCTGTATCTCTAATAGTTTAGCTGGGCTCCTAGTGGTACACCTGGTGGTCTACATCTATACTCCAGACCCTCGAATGGTGATAAAAAGTAGCCTATGTCCGTTCTCGGCATGCTAGCAATCTCTGTGCCAAGTTTCATGAAGATCGGTTCAGCGGTTTGGCCGTGAAAGCGTAGCAGACAGACAGACAGACAGACAGAGTTACTTTCGCATTTATAATATTAGTGTGGATTTTGAAACTATGACAATAATGAAAACATTCAAGTAATTTTTCATTATCAATAAAAATATAGGCAGAAATTTTACTAGTGACCGATACTGAAAAAAATATGTACGGGCTGGTGATAAGGTACAAATTTCCCTAAGGAACAGGTCAAAGTAAGACAAACATATTTTAAGCTTCCATAGTAAATAGTAACTTCCATTTTTATGAAAGGTTTTTTAATAATATATACTTTGTCCTTTTGTACTTGGGGAAAATTGTTCCTATCTTATCACCAGCCTGATCTGAATTTTCGTTATAGAATAGAAATAGAAACTGTTTCTATTTCTATTCTATAACGAAAATTCAGATATAGAATAGAAATAGAAACTGTTTCTATTTCTATTCTATAACGAAAATTCAGATCAGGCTGGTGATAAGATAGGAACAATTTTCCTATCTTATCACCAGCCTGATCTGAATTTTCGTTATCAGTTACTAGAGAATTTCACCATTCATAATATCTGACGTGCATTAAATTAACATGATACATTATTCATATGTAAGTATTTATTTTGGGTAATGTTTAATTGTGTAAATAATATGATAAGACTTCATTGTATCAGTTAGTAGAGTTTGTTTTGATTTTTTTAGTTACATTTGTCATTTCATTCGTAATTTGCCCAAAAAAAATAATCTCTTTCACAACATATGGGTTGGCTAGAAGAAATCTCTTCTGAAGAGGTAAGCTCGCCTTTGCGAATAATAATTATTTAACATTTATATGTGCTTTATGCAATAAAGAGTATAATATTATTATAAATTACATTATTTTGATTTAATCTCTGACCCTCAGTCTGAGCCAGTGTCCACCCTTCATCCTCACGTTGAAGGTGGAGGTGTCCAGCTTTGCCGGGATGGTGGTGCGAGGACCTGGAGTCACCTCCATGTGGCGCAGCAGCTGGAACGCCATGATTTTCACCTCGCAGAGGGCAAATCGCGAACCTGAACAGAGGCAAAATAAGAAAAGCTAATATGAGAGAAATGAATCTAAGAAATAGGTAGCTGAGAATGCAAAATAATGTGCACTGCGCTTTTAAACCCGCTTGCCAACCGTTTTAAGTATAGCAAATACCCTCAAAGAGAAATTTTGAGCAGTAGACTGTAGTAGCTGTTGGTGGTCTTTATCTGACATGGCCGATGGCGTAGCGGATAGTACCCCTGCTTGTTACACCGAGGGTCATGGGTTTGATCCATCCGCAAGACACAATAATTTGTTAAGTCATTTTCAAATATTTGTGTTTAGTCTGGGTGTTTCTATGTATATTAAGTAATATGTATTAACAAAAAAGTATATAGTATTAATGTCAGCTATCTTGTTCCCATAGTACAAGCTTTGCTTAGTTTGGACTATATGGCGCGGTGTGAATTGTTCAGGATATTTATTTATTGTAATTTTATCTTTCCTTACTATTTATGACCGTCACTATCCTCATTATAATAAGAATAGCTTTACCAATGCAGTTCCTGGGCCCGAGTCCAAAAGGGTTGTACGTGAAGGGCTTGATGTTACGCTTATTCTCCTCTGAAAACCGCTCGGGGTCAAACTTCTCGGGGTCAGGGAAGTACTGAGGATCGTGGTGGATTGACCAAACTGGGACTTGTATGCCCTCGCCTTCCCGCATCTATAAATGTAAGAAATACTGTTTTTTTTTATTAATGATGGGTTTGCTCTTGACTCTAGTCTAGGTCATAGGACAGAGACAGAGTCTAAGATGGAGCGAGCTTACCCAGAAGAAGCCTGTTCACTCTTACTTTGAAGAGATTAGGGTTGTATGTGTTGATCAAGGTTCATCACAGAAAACTATATCAAGACGAACAAACGAAAAACGATAAACCAGAAAGAAGATGGCAAATGCTTAAAAAAACTAGTTCACGAAATAGGCTATAACTGTATTATAAAAATTACATACTATATAATCTTCAGTCGCAGTATCATTTGGTTTCCCTAAGTTGTAGTCCTTGATGCATAGACGATCTATTGCACTTGCAGGTGGCCACATCCTTAACAGTTCTGAAAAAATGAAACTAACCATGATTAGACTAGTATATTCAACTGATTTTCTACTCACAATAGCAAATTTCTAGAAATACTTAAATTTTAAGTCTTTACCGTACACATGTTAAGAAGGACAAACTATGGCACATCTTAACCTTTGCTTGTTTGACCGCAAACTGTTTCAAGATTCCTCTAAATCACAGCTGCTTTTATTTTTACTGTACCTGAGACTACCATGTCCATGTAAGTCATCTGTTGAATGGTAGTAAAGTCAAATTTCCCCTGATTCTTAGCATCAGTTTGTCTGATTTCTTCCACAAGCTTCTCCTGCACATGAGGGTTGACAGCCAGCTCGTGAAGAAGGAATGACATAGCCGTTGAAACAGTCTCGAAACCAGCAATGAAGAAAATAACGGCCTGGGCTATTAAATCGTCGTCTGTCCATTCTGAAAATATACTTTGGTCCATTGGGCATTTCTTTAAATCAAACAAGATAAAAAGACATACATGTTTGTAAGGACTCGAACAACTTATTGACAACTACCTAAAGGGTTTGTCAAGATTGTAGAAATCACGAATTATAACAACCTCTGATAGTTTGTTTTCTTCCAATCTCAGATTCTTGAACAGTAGCAAATCCAGCATCATCAGCGTCTTGTATTTTCTCCTCACGAGATAGTTTTCCTGTAAAATTATAGCATTATTTTAATTACCCATTCCAATGATAATATTCGAACATTTTATTTTTGCGTATTAACTGTGACCAGTACTCGCTCAATATTCTCTGCTTCCATCAATAGGTTTCCGTGCATTGACGTCTACTGCCAACTGGAAGCACCTTAAGGAATTCTCCTTCCTATACAAGCATTTACCTTTTTTAGCTTCCATAAGAAGGTGGATCATATCAGGACGGAAGATATTCAGCTTCTCTCGTTCCTGCATATTTGAGAGAACCAGATTTCTGAAGAAGTTTTGAGAGTCCTCTTCAAGCATACTTAACTTCATACGCTAGATAGAGAAAAGTACTATTAAAATCCAATTTTGTTCTTTTGCAGTATAAATTGTAACTTTTAAGTATAAAAACTTACTTTCGCCAACCACGGGACCATTAAGCTGACGAAAAACAGCATGATTTGCTTAAACTTGACCGTAGATGCTTTGAGGCCTTGGGTGTAAAATTCGTTATTCTTATCACTATGCGAGTCCACTTTCAGGCCAAAGGCGCAGGAAGCGATGACGTCATTGGCGTAGCGGGTCGTAAGGTCTTTTATGTCCACATCCAGGTACTCTGCTATATGAGAATTAGGAAAAATCAGGTACCTAGGTTTTGTTACGACCATTCTTGAGGTTGATACATTATTATGCAAAATACTTAGTGTTTATATTAACAAAATCGTTCATTGCCACCACACTGTATAAAATGATCATGGAAAATCTTAATCAAGGACGTATAAAAATTAAGAGTCGGCACCTGTGCATAGTTAACGCCAAATGGCTAAGACGACTTGCGCAGATGATCGTTAATTTCATATTTAAACAATAAATAAATTTCGTGATTCAATCAAACAATATGCAAGTGTGTTTCGACAAGTTTTTTCTATTTATAAAGAGCAACTACTCACAACCACTCTCTTTGATAGACTTCTTCAGGTTCAGCACCATCTGATTTCCGACATCGACCATGAACGGCACCATCAGCCGGATCTTGGAGCTGGTGAACGCAGGGCTCAAGGTCGAACGCATGTCCTTCCATTCCTGACCTTAAAGTACCCTCATGTAATTTTTTTTACAGGTTTAAATTTTTGTTACAAATTGATAGCGAAGATTTTAGATAAACACCCTTTTTGAGTTTGAGGAAGTAAGTCCCAATTAAGCTCAAATTATCTTGGAAAATGTATGAAAATTCTTAAATATTATCCTTGTTATTACAAACAAGTCAGATATAGTTTAAGCCTCGGTTTAAGCGTATGAAATAGTTTTATGTAAAATAATTTTAATCACTGTCACTACGTGCATCTGTACACATGGCTCAAGACAGAGAAGTTTGGAGGAAGCTGGTGACGATTATAGCCCAGAAAAGTCACGTCCCTCAGTCATGAGGATACGACGAAGAAGAAACGCGCGTCAAACTTTTTCGGAATAACACCGTTTATGAAGAACTTCTTATGATACTAATAATGATCTTTTTGAAACGTAATAAAAATTTACTGATTATTCCAAATCTAAAATCTGATGCCAATTTTTATTTCTTTCAAATGTCAGTTAAGGAGGTTTAGTGGAGAAAAATAAGGGCTATTTGTGAGGTAGATACCTTTTAAAAATATGAGGTTTCTGAAGAAAAGAGGGTCAGCAGTGCTGCTGTTCCCGAGGTCTCGATGATCCAGAAAGTGCTCAAAGTCCTTCACAGTGACCTTCCTAATCAGCTCCAGATCTCGTATCAGCACTAATGGTTTCATGAACTCAAATCTTCCTACAAATCTTTTAAACAAATTCAATTTATTTACAATATTAGACATAAACAGGGGCAACTATTTGACAGAGTGAAAAATCCTATGAAACTAAAATCCTTCCCCATGGATCATAAGCCGAAATAAAAAAATATGTAAGACCTCCCATACGAACTGACTTGGTTGGCTGGTACACTTTGTATGGGAAGTCCATTTTTTCAAAATAATTTCGTTCCATGTTCATTTGGTAAAGCTGTTCAGTCTCATGAGTACTTTGATCTCCTTTCAGCTTGTTATACCCTTTTAATTACTACATACATATATCACGACTATAATCCCTTACGTGGTAGGCAGAGCGTAATCGGCTGTAAACCACGGACATTTACGCCACGTCTGACAATCATTTGAGGGCCATTTGGAATATTGTGTATCATCATAGTGACAGGTTGTAAGCCCATCGCCTTAAATTGCAATACACACCCTTGAGTCCCTTAGTCGCTTCTTACGACACCCATGGGAATGAAATGGGATGATCCTATTTTAAGCCGGCATCACACGGTTATTTTTGTTACTACCTGTTTATATAGTTTTTTATTAAACATGCAAAATTTTCAAGCGCGGGCAGGATTTGAACCTGCGACTTTCGTCATTACGCCTCTTCTATCTGGGCTATTGCAAAATTGGCGGGCAAGAAACGAGCTGCGATAGCCCAGATGGAAGAGGCGTCGTCACTAGTAATAACGAAAGTCGCAGGTTCAAATCCTGCCCGCGCTTGAAATTTTGCACGTCTTCAAATATTGTAGGTATATGTAACACGGAAAGTGTTTTAAAATTTGGTTCTCAGTTTTTTTAATACATTTGGAACTAGCATGAGCTGCGCACCTCTGATCAGGAAAGTTCCTGTAAGTCCTGTTAAAGTTATCGACGAGATGCTCCATCCGCAGCGTGGCCTTCATCATGGAGCCGAAGAGTGGGACCGCCTTCTCGGACAGGACTCCTCGCTTCTTGAAGTGGGAGAATGCGGCGCGGTAGTACAGGAACAGAGCCCATAGAAATGCTACCACCCATATTAGTACCAGCATCATCTGTGGGGTATTGATACATAGATATATTACCCTTGCGGGGTAGAGAGAGCGTGAGAAGTCCGTAAAATACGGTCGCTAATGCCACGTCTAACTAATTTTTGAGGGTCGTTTCTGAAAAATCATGTATCACTAGAGTCAGCCTGTCACCTAAAAATATAATACACATTAAACCCTCGAATCCCTTAGTCGCTGCTATTATAAGCCGGCATCACAGAGCCGGAGTGTTAAGGTGCTATTCCGAACCGAGCGGCCGACGGCCGACGGCCGACAGCATATGCCGCGGCGGCCGACGACGGCGGTCGGTTCGGATGGTATCCCATACAAATCCATACGAACCAGTAGTGTTGGAATAGCACATTTATATATGGTATATTTATTATTTAGACTATTCTGAAATTCTGCAACTGAACTAGACTAGATTATATCTTTCTCACTTGATTATTTTGATAGGTTTGAACAATGAAAAATGTATATCTAAATTTTATTTTACATTACATTACTAGCCGTAACAGTCCACTGCTGGACATGGGCCTCCCACTATAGGGGGTGCTTTCAAATTCACCACACGTTGCAAGCGGATTGGCCAGCGCAGTGCAAGATATTGCTATCACAGGGAACATGCTGCCCATTAACTGGATGAATTTATCCCTCAGTCATTTTTTCCGACACCAACTTCTTCTTCGTTTCGTATGATATTGTTAGTCGGCATCACACGGTATTTTTTTATTAGATCATAGTTTACTTACGATAATCAATTAAATAGTAGTTCAGTCCAAACGAAGCAAGAATAATAAAAAAGGGATACAGCGTTTTTTATTATATTTTATTTTTTATTATAAACAACAGTTGATCGATCGTCAATAAAGTAAGTCAATAACTAATGTATAAACTACGATAATCTGATAAGTATAGGTGCCTCTTAACACAACAAGCAGTGAGTAAATATTAGTTTTAATAGTGGGTGTATTACTTACTGTATGGGCTGGTTTCCGAGTGTATTGTTTACGAAGCGTCGCAGAATAAACAAAATGATTGTCTCAGAGATGATAAGTACTAGTAAGTGCGCAGGCGCCGGCGATACCTAAACAGATAAGACCTTGACTCAGTCAGTAAGTGTTGCCATGGTATGTCCGCGAAACGTGACGCGTCCCAAGCTATTTTACGTTCATGGTTGGCATTGCTCTACATATAATTTTTCTATCAATTTTTAAATGTTGGTATTATAAATATAACTTTTATAAATTCCATTTTGATTAAATTTGTTGTTGCTTTATTTTCTGCTGAAGAATCATGTTGAGTAACGACATGTCTCTTTTTAAAAAAAAGTTCAAGTCTATAAAAGAAGTAGCAAATTGAGTTACAGCATTATCTGACAACACTGGAGCGCCTGCGCATGATACGAAGCAATATACAATAATTTATTCATTGCTTAATTTTTTATTTATTGAGTGGAAACTTGGACGCTACGTCTACATGATCGACGCATAATTGATGCACTGGAAATGTGGTGTTGGAGGCGAATGCTACGAATTTCGTGGACTGCTTATCACACCGGAGTATCTATTTTGAAAGAATCAAACGAAAAGCTATATATATATTTTTTTATAAATGATGGGTTTGCTCTTGACTCTAGTCTAGGTCATAGGACAGAGACAGAGTCTAAGATGGAGCGAGCTCACCCAGAAAAAGCCTGTTAAGGCACTGGCACTCCCACATACTGACGGAACGCAGCAAGCTACTTGGCGCCAGACTTCGGTGAGATGGTGGTCGCGAGCCAGGCGGCCGCTTACGGAGCCTTCCACCGCTTGGTGGGATCGTTCAGCCGGACTTATCCACAGGCAAGCCTGTGTTGTCGTTGCCTGGGGTGGACCGCTAGGAGGTAGATCCCATACCACCCCATATTATATTTCATACCGTTCAGAGATGATTCTGGGTCATGGGTCACATAACGTGCAACGAAAATTCCATGCAACGGCTTGTTGTACAGAGCAAAACAGATGGTAGAAAAGAGCTCGCGGCCGGTTACCAAGAAGTTAGCCAGATCTGATTAAGTCTGTTACTGAGCACACCATCAAAGAATGTTCGCACAAGTAGAGCAAGTTGAAGACGCATCGTAATGAAATCTACGCAAGATTCGACCAATTCCTCGACCTCTTTGCCAAGTATATACGACGGAGAAGAAGAAGAAGAAGATTACTTGCTATCATCATATTATAATCCTCATTTTGTTTGTGCTTGTTCAAATTTGCTATGGATCTTTGCAATCAGCTTTTCGAGTATCGTTTTTTGTTTTATTTTTAAATATTGCCTTTGATTCTTTAGAAGATGTTCATATCTGGAAAGCACTAAACACGCAAGGTGTCAAAGAAAAATACATATGTGTCTCTTTATACATACAACAACAATTAATGAAGTATATAAAGAATGAAATACATAAAGTCTTAAATGTGAGATGGGATACACAAAACGGACACATTACATTATTATTCTTTTATTATGTTAAATTATCTCCTAGAAGTAACCTACATCATAATTATTGGGCACTAAGCATTGATAAGTACCTACTGTTTTATAGTTTTTCACAGAATGGCTAATTTATGCATAGAAAGTCTTAAAAACTACACAGCATAGCTCAGGTACGACTTCAAGCTCTGACTTTGAACCGAAGCCAGTGCCCCCCCTTCATGACGATATTAAAGGTGCCGGTGGCAAGCTGGATGGGGATGGTGGTGCGAGGACACGGAGACACCTCCATGTGGCGCAGGAGTTGGTAAGCCAATACTTTCACTTCGCACAAGGCAAATCGAGAACCTGTAAACGTTGAAGATTTAGAAGTAACTCAATAAGTCAATTTCAATATATACTCTCTCTACTTGAAAGTTTCCATATTTGGCAAGCGCTACATCAATTATCCTTCCTGCGTGAAACATTTTGAAGAATCGTTTAGATATGCCCAACAGTAGGTAGCTTTTAAAGATTCCCGTTATAATCGGTTCAGCAAGATACACATCTGGAAGTTTCTCACAATCGTCACTATATTTGAGGAATTTAAAAATCTTATGCAGTTTCAGTAAATCTAATTTATTGGATATTTAAGTAAGCAAAACAGGAAAGGACATTACACATATCACGCCTTAATCCCTTGCGGGAAACAGCCGTAAAATACTATCTTTTGTCCGTCTGTCTCTTAGAAATGCGGTGATGCTATTCTAAGCCGACATCACACGGCCAAGGACTTTAAACAAAACCAAAATACGTACCAATACAATTTCTAGGCCCTAATCCAAAGGGCGCGTAGGTGAAGGGCTTGATTTTGTGTTTATTCTCTTCTGAAAACCGCTCAGGGTCGAACTTGTCAGGATCGGGGAAGTACTGAGGATCCCAATGGATGGACCAATAGGGGATTTGAATACCATCACCTTTCCGGAGCTGAAAATAAGTAGATAATACACAAAGATTTAGTTTTATTCTCTATTTTGTATTTTAATCACTTTTGCAAAGATTTGAATAAATTAAACGTTCTATTTACTCACAATGTAGTCTGATGTAGCTTTATCATTAGGTTTGCCTAAGTTATATTCCTTGGTGCACATTCGGTCGAGTACAACTGCTGGAGGGTATTTTCTTAGAAGTTCTAAAACAAATAAAAATTATTATAATCTTTGAAAATCAAATTATTTTGAGTAATGATATCTTCGTTAAATACTTGCCAGAAATAACCATATCCATATATTTCATCTCTTGAATAACATTAAAGTCAAATTTCCCTCCATTTTGGGCATCTGTCTCTTTAATTTCTTGTGCTAATTTGTCCTGTACTTGAGGATTCAATGCCAGTTCAAAAAGAAGAAAAGCCATTGCGCCAGCCACAGATTCAAAACCAGCGACGAAGAAAATAACAGCTTGAGCTACTAAATCGTCCTCGCTCCAAGCTAAAACAAAGAATTTTAGAATATCAAGGCATAGCTTAGTAGAGATTTAGGTACAAGAGATACCGATACCCCTTTAATCTTCTTTTCTTACCTTTGATTACTTTTTTCTTTCCAAAATCAGATTCCTCTACTGTTGCAAAACCTGCATCACCCTCTTGTATAGTTTCTTCATATGACAGTTTTCCTGAAAAATTAAAAGGCTTCTGATTTATTTTCCATGTACGATGTGGTATATTTGTGTAAAAAGCCAAATGGCTAGCAAAATCGTCAGATGCTCATTTTGACTTTGTGGTTACCTTTCTTAGCTTCCATCAATAAATGGATCATATCAGGACGCACAATGCTGTGCTTCTGTCTCTCCTGCATTGTCGATATCACAAAATTTCTAAAGAAATTTTCGGTTTTGGCTTCAAAGAACTTCAACTTCAATGACTGAAAATATATAAGATTTTGTTTAAAAAAGGAAATTAAATAATAATAACTTTTATTAACAAACATACAGTGTTGGTTGCCAGTTCTTACATTCATCAATTTAGGCATCGTAGCTGCGACGAAAAACATGATCAGCTGTTTAAAGTTAAAAGAAGAAGAATTCCGGCCTTGGATGTAGAATTCGTTATTCCTGTCGGTGTGCGAATCCACTTTTAGACCAAAAATGCAAGAAGCTATTACATCACAAGTGTATCGAGTCAACAGGTCTTTTACTTCAAGATCCAGATGAGAGGCTAAAAAATATAACAATATAAATTTGTTGTTACAAGTAGTTGAACGGGCTAGAGCTTTCAAAACTGTTTTGTGAACGTTTAACTCACTTCCACTCTTGTCCATTGTTTGCTTAATATTTAAAATCATTTTATCTCCGACGTCAACCATGAAGGGAACCATTAATCGTATCTTCGAGCTGGTGAACGCAGGGCTCAAAGTTGATCGCATGTCTTTCCATTCTTGCCCTGAAAAAATAAATAAAGTATTTTTACTCATGTTTTATCTCACGAACACCCCCTTGCCATACCCAAGCGTTTTTAATTTACATGTCTTTGTGGGCCTCAACCAAAAATGACTGCTTCTGAGCTTAGGTACACACGAACACAATTACAAAGAAAAATAATAAGCAGAAAAGGAATAAATGTGTATGAGAACAAATAGTATTTGCCTCATGTGCTGCAATGAAGTGAAAACATTTTAAATATTTGTGTTAAGTAAATACCTTTCAAAGAAAACAGGTTTCTGGCAAAAAGATGATCTGCATCCTCATTGGCTTGAACTCGATGATCCAAGAAGTGCTCAAAGTCCTTGATTGTGATCCTCTTGATTAGCTCCAAATCTTTCACAAGGAGCACTGGCTTTGTGAACTCAAATCTTCCCACAAACCTAAATATTTCTGCATGATTTGATGGAATGTAATTCAAGTCTGAATTGGCGGGCAAGGAATGAGCTGCGGTAGCCCAGATGGAAGAGGCATCGCCACTAGTAGTGCGAAAGTCGCAGGTTCAAATTCTGCCCGCGCTTTAAAAATTTTGAAAGTTTAAAAAAATACATATACCTTGATATTAAAGGTACTAAACTGCCGCACAAAATGAGCAAAAAAATATTTTATAAGTATGTAGAAAGTCCAATTGTGTTATGCCGAAGCGTTCGCTACTAATGCGTCTGAGCAAAACTTGCCAACATAATTACAACACCTATATATCTACGTAAAAAAGTAATTCGTATATATATCCTTTATTGCATAAAATTAACAAAGAGTTTTAAAATAAAAAAAGTAGCAAAAGCGAGCTTATCTCTTAAGTAGAGATCTCTTCCAACCAGCCCATTTGATGTCAGAAAATTCATACCTTTTTTTTTTTTTTTTTTTTTATTAATGATGGGTTTGCTCTTGACTCTAGTCTAGGTCATAGGACAGACAGATCTTTTTGGGTAAGTAGGCAATAAATAACAAACGAAAATAGAATAACAATTACCTCTCATTAGGGAATTTGAAGTAAGTTCTATTAACGCTGTCAACAAGATGGTCCAAGCCTAGAATGATTCTTCCCATGGCACCGAGCAAAGGCACTCCTGAGTCAGTCTTCACGCCTTTCCTGTCAAACTTGGACTTGACATTGCGGAGATACAGAATCAAAGCTGCTACCAGCCCAATGATCCAGATGAGCCACAACATTTTCTAAAAAAATAACTGTGTTATTAAAATATTTTGACAATTTGACGCTGTCAAAAATCTTTGAATTACTCCTAAGTTTTTATTTACCAATACTTACCTATATTTTTTAAATACCTGTCTAAGGATGCTTACCTGGGGCACCAGGTGTAGTCAAGATCAGGCTGGGTAAGACAGTTTTGGAACGTTCTTATGCCTCGTACATAATTACTCACATTGGCGGTTCGAGTATCTAACCGGCTGTGTGCTTGACTGTACAAACTTCTCAGTTTTTTCACCCAAAATTTAATTTATCATTTTTATTTTTCATTATACTTATATGCTATAGGCTATGGCCAAAGATGACTATATTAACAAGAATTTTTCTCAAAGGAGGATTCAATATTAAAAAACTCTTACACTTACCTGTTATACAATATGTGTTTACAATTCAGCAAATATTTTATTTAAATATTTTAATCACAAAATGATCGACTTGTCAACAGTGCTATTCTAAAACAACTAGATAACTTTGACCTCGTATCAGATAGGTTACTCGTCAAATAATTAAAACGTAACATATATCTGCCTGTGTTATTGATTATGTCATTCTCGCTGTTGTCGTTATTTGTTTAGTTACATTTAGACTACGTTGTGGTCTGTACTGTGTAGATACAAACCAATATTGGCCTTAATTTTACAAACCAATACTTCAAGACTTGTCATTTACAGCTTTTAAAAGGTTTTCAGTTTTAGAGTGATACAGACAGACCCAACCTTATTAAGGCTGCCCGCACACGTCCGATAATCGGTGACCGATTTTTTGTAGGAGTAAAATGGAACGTATTGATTGCAATGGTGTAACGCCCACATCCTACAAATAGTCGGTCAGAAATAAAATCGGTGCATCCCGACCGATCTGATTGTCGGTGAAAAATGGAACACTCGGAAATGTATGCGTTAACGCACACTACTCACCGACAGTCGGCCGTCCATGACGAGCTACTCCCTCGAAACCAACAGACAAAGTGACGGACGTGTGCTTTGGGTCGGTCACAAAATCGGTCTTAAAAATCGGAGGAAAAATCTGCCCGATTATCGGTCCTATATAAAGTCTGACGTGGGCGGGCAGCCTATAGCTGTATAAAAGTAAATAGGTTTACCCCTTATTTGTGTAGGTATACTTATAAAGAAAAGTCTGAGTATATTAAGGCTAATCGGATCGGTCGGGATGCACCGATTTTATTTCTGACCGACTATTTGTAGGATGTGGGCGTTACACCATTGCAGTCAATACGTTCCATTTTACTCCAACATAAAATCGGTCACCGATTATCGGACGTGGGCGGGCAGCCTTATATTTGTAGTTCAAACTATTAACCTAGAGGTTAATCCTAAGGCAATATGACATGGTTTATGTCAGTACACCCAGGATATATTGAAACTGAAAGTTTCCAGGGTAATGGAGTGTAAATAAGGTTTATATCATTTAAAAGGATATGGTTTTTGAAAGGCATATGGACCTCTATCATTAAAAAGCTCACTACGAAATTGCTCTAGGTTACGAGGTTAAATAGATAGATAGTTTAATGTTTAATGCATAATTTACAACACACACATACACTCAAAAATTGAATTAAATAGAAAAGGTAGTTTGCTCTGTACTATTTTTACCAATTACTTCTACAAAACTGGGTCTTATTTATTTAGTCAGAAAGACTAATACACCTGAAGTAGGTATTATTATTAAACTAGGTAATAATTTATTACCATAAACAGGCATAATTGAAATTGAAATTGAAATTGAAATTGAAATTGAAATTCTTTATTCAATGTAGGATAGTATTATCATATCACTTATTGACGTCATGAACCGTCATTGTAAAAAAAAGAAATTTGTATCACACAATTTTCTTTTTTTTATAACAATTTTGTAATATCCTAATAGAAAACCGGCTCGTAATATCCTAATAGAAAACCGCATAATGACGATGATGAAGAATAAAAAAATAATATCTACTGATATTAGAAGAACTTAGTTCGAATACCTTATTATTGTTTCGTCTACATAAGAATATATCTACATAATTATGCGCAAATATCAAAACATTAAAATGATTAGCGTCACATGTTTTTATTTTGTTTATTATACTAAAATATATTCATTTATTATTCACAGAAAACTACGGAATGGAACTATGAATTTGAACTTCCGTTTTTAGTTAATAAATCAACATAGTAATTTATTTAGCTGTCTCATTATTTTAAGTACTAAGAAATACCCGTTTGAGTAAGAAAGGAGGTATATTTTTGAATAAATATTGCCCTCAATTCGAGATATAAATTCTCCTTACTTGCCTTAAATAATGCTGTCACTTTCGTTCAAGTAGGTTTAAAAAAGGATAGGAGATATTTTTGTCCTGTCATTATTAAAAACGTCAATGGATTTTTCGCCTTTCCTGGTCAATTTAGTCGCCATTGTTATGATCGTCGGTTTATTTTGACAGATAACACGTATTTTGCACGAAATAATAAGACATGACACGACTAAAATATCTCCTATCTTTTTTTAAACCTATTTGACAGAAAGTGACAGCACTAATTTAAGGCAAGTAAGGAGAATTGATATCCCGAATTGAGGGCAATGCCCAATGCAAAACATAACATACATTAAACACCACAAAAGCTGATGGAAATGGGATATTTGAGGGTGTTCCCATACACACAACGCTTGGCAAGCAGATTGGCAAGCGCAGTGCAAGATATATCTTTCGCAGAGAATGCTGCTGCCTAATTGCTGGTTGTATTTACCCCGCAGTCACTTTTTACGACACCCACGCGTAGTATTGGGATGATTCTATCCTAAAACAGCATCTCGCAGCAAATTATAAGCCAGCATCATACGGCTAGTAAATGAATCACGAAACCTTATTATATACTTAACGTAATTTATTTTCAAATAAAATAATAATAATTTAAACTTTTAGCATACAAATATTTGCTGAAGCAAAAGTAAGAATATGAAGCATTCGTAAAAGCTGGATATAAAAAATACTTTACATTGTCGGCTATTCAGACTATTTTTCACAGCCAAACTAGTCATTTAAACTTTTTCTTTATTATGTCAATGGAACATTCGTTCATATATTTGTTCTTATTTTTTAATTAACGATTAGCAACATTTATAAGACAACGTTTAACTGTAGTTTCAGCTCATTTTTTTCAAGTCCTAACTTTAAATCGAAGCCAGTGTCCTCCTTTCATTAAGATATTGAAGGTTCCTGTGGCGAGCTGAGCGGGAATGGTGGTGCGAGGACATGGAGACACTTTCATGTGGCGCAGCAGCATGTATGCCATCACTTTAATCTCACAGAGAGCAAATCTGGACCCTGGAAATATATTTAAATTAATACAGACTCAATAGTCTTCGTTTTTAAAAATAACACTTGTACACTTGAACATCAGTAAAAGCAACCAAGGGATAAATCTTTGACACAGGCAACATCTTGCTCTGCCTTTGCCAGCGCAGATGCATTAGCAGATATTTATTGCGGTGAAGAAGTGGCCCATGTCCAGTAGTAAAATCGACACGAAAGAAGAAATGGGCTTAAATACACGAACACTAACCAAAGGAAAAAAGACCATACAATTACATCTTTATGTCTATGTAGATTTTTTAAAAATATAATACTTACCAATGCAGTTCCTGGGCCCTAAACCAAACGGTGAATATGTGAACGGCCTGATGTTGTGCTTATTTTTCTCGGAGAACCTTTCAGGGTCGAATTTGTCAGGGTTAGGGAAGAACTCAGGGTCTCGGTGCATCGCCCACACAGGAATCTGGAGACCGTCCCCTTTGCGAATCTAAAGACAAAAAAGATACTCAGGTTCTGAAAGTAATATATAAGGTGTACCAAAATACTGCAAATATTTCAAAGGTTAAACCAGTGCATTAAAACTGAACAACTTTCCCCAAGAAACAGGTCAAAATTAGACAAAAGTATTTTGGACCTCCCATAAAAAATGTTTTAGCCAACCGGTTTAATTTGTATGGGAGTTCTTTTCTTGGTCAGTTTCATTTTTTGAAAATATTTGCAGCAACTTTTTAACACCTGTTTAATATACATTAAAATTATTTAATTAAGACGAGCTATTTTGTTCGAGCCGCGAGATGGTTGATACAGTAATTATTTAAAACTTACTATGTAATCTTTGGCTGCGTAATCGTTTGGTTTCCCCAAATTGTAATCCTTGGTGCACATACGGTCTAGTCCGACTGCCGGAGGATACTTCCTCAAAAGTTCTGAAAACAAGAAATCACTCATCTTGCATGTTATCAAACAATTGACCCCGTTGGTTCGTTAGTAGCAGCGACACCGACTTCTTCTAACAATAAGTTCAGTCATTTGTCAGAATATGAGATTTCAACTTTTTGTGAACAACTTACAAGAAGATCACGGATGAGGCATAATGAAAATTACTAGTTTTCACAGAAGAAAAATTACAGAAGTCTATCATTTTACACATACCAGAAACAGCCATATCCATATAGGCCATCTTCTGCACAGCATTGAAGTCAAACTTCTCTCCATACTTTTCTTCAGTCTCCCTTATCTCTTGAACCAGCTTTTCTTGGACATCGGGATTAACCGCAAGCTCATAAAGAAGAAACGTCATTGAAGAAGCAACGGTCTCGAAGCCAGCGATAAAAAAAAGGACGGCTTGAGCGATTAAGTCATCTTCAGTCCAAGCTAAAAGAATCATAGAAATGTGACGATCACTTAACTGAAAAATGGAAAGTAATCCAGGTAGAAATGCAACAAAAATAAATCGTTTGTCAATATCAAATGTAAGAAATTAAAAAAGAAGATAAGATAGAAATAAAAAAGATGCGTATGAAAAAATTACCTCTCGTTACTGTCTTCTTGCCAACGGCAGATTCTTCAACTGTTGCAAAGCCTGCATTGTCGTCTTCAGTTTTCTCATCATGCAAAAGTTTTCCTGTAACCATATTAAACTCTTTATAAAAAATTATGTACTGATCCACATATATACATACATTCTCTCAAAAAACTTTACCGTCCTTCTGAGGCAGGTTGGTTAAAACATACTCGTTACCATGATAAGGTGGTTGGGGTTTGTAGGGTTTTTTGCTTACTAACCTTTCTTAGCCTCCATCAAGATGTGGATCATATCCGGGCGAGTAATGTTGTATTTGTCTCTCTCTTGCATTGTGGACATGACTAGGTTTCTGAAGAAGTGTTGAGCTTCAACGCCAAATAATTTAAGTTTGAGCAACTTGAAAGGAGATTTGTTATTAGATTTTGTACATTGTACCACTAACTATTTAATGAGCAGAGCGCATAAATAGATATACTCTTTTCTGAAATAAGTTTGCCTAGGCCAAAAAAGGGGCAAGTTGTGCGAGAATGCACACAGTTATTTTCAGGTTCTAGTTATTGTAGATTTATAATTTATTTAAGTTGCAATTTCTGGAGTTACGATTCTTGAACTCTTAACCCTAGATTGGTCGCGTGGGGTCTTTAAAAGCCCTGCAATTAGAAAACTGCAATTATTTCTATTATTCGGTTATGTGGGTAGTTCGAGATTTCGTGTACCTTTCTGATTAGCATGTAAGCCAAAGCCTAGCTTTAATTCATCAGTTCGCATGCACGCGTTTGGGAGGTATAGTCGTTGTTTAAGTGCAAAGGCTTTTAAAGACCCCGCGCGACCGCTCGCGTAACAAAAATAAAATCGATTTTGTTTGTCGAAAGATAAATATTTTGGTAGTTTTCGTGCAAGAATTGTTTGAAAATAGATGAGAGACAGCAAGAACGTATTATGCGGTGGTTGGAGCAGGAAGGGGAGGAAATTCTTGGTGGATCAGAGAATGAATGTTGTGATGATGCTGATTGTTGTGCTACTAGAAATTAGGTACTTTTCATTTTTACAAACTTTATATTTTTTTGGAGGGAACCTTGCCGTTTATATTTTTTTTAGTTACTTTAATAAGAGTTAATAAGGAAATAATATATATTTTGTTCATTTTTAGAAGGTTAAATAAAAATAATAATTATTTTTCGATTATGGTTTCAAACTACATGTAATAACTAACTTTTTGTAGAAGTAAGTGTTTATTTTCTATAATCAATTGTTTTTTTTTACTTTATTTTTTGTGTTTTATTGTTAAAGGTATTCCAATTCTGGTAAACAGTACTAAAAAACAAACAATTTATCAAAAATAACAAAATAACGAAACCATAAATTAGGGGTCCACAAAGACCCCACGCGACCGATTGCGAAAGTTTTGAAGCGCGACTAATCTAGGGTTAATCGTGTTACATACAAAGTTTGGTACTGAGGTTTGCAAATCTATAAACTCCCGCCATTGCTAAAACGTGTTTAAATAAAAAATTATGTTATAACAAAGGAAATTTTAACAAGATAAAAATACTAGTACCTTTACTATACCTTTTAATGACGCAGTGCTATTAACGAAACATGTGATTGTTGACTTTGATAAAGTTCCACTTAATATTATCGATTGCGTACTTATTACAATAGGATAGGTACCTCATAGAACAACATTATTATTATTTTTCAAATTTTAGGTATTACTCGAAATACATTTCAATAAAAATACCTAAAACTTATGGTATAATTGAAAACATTTAGTGTTTACGGTTGGTTTTGAGTAATGGCGAGAATGTTGGTAGTTCACTTACGTTCATCAACCAAGGGAAAGATGTAGAGATGAAGAACAACATTAGTTGTTTAAACTTGAATGTAGAAGCATTAAGACCCTGGGTGTAGAAGTCGTTTTTCCTGTTACTGTGAGAGTCTACCTTTAAACCAAAGGCGCAAGAAGCGATTACGTCACATGCGTAACGAGTCATCAAGTCTTTTGTTTCGAGATCCAGGTGTGAGGCTGAAAAGAATGAAAGTTATTTTATAAACATTTTCAACTGACGAACTTCGATTATTTTTGTTCATCTTATACTTATACGTACTACCGCTCTCTTTCATTTCTTTTTTAAGGTTCAGTATCATCTGGTCTCCAACATTTACCATGAAGGGGACCATCAACCTTATCTTCGAACTAGTAAACGCGGGGCTCAGTGTCGATCGCATGTCCTTCCATTCTTGTCCTGGAAATAAATGAATTGTAGTTGAATAAGTTTTGTCCAGAATTTTTTCATAATTATAAACATTTATATACCTTTCATAGAGAAGAGGTTTCTGCCAAACAGAGGATCAGCATCCGTATTGACAAAGACTCGATGATCCAAGAAATGCTCGAAATCTTTAATGGTGATCCTCTTAATCAGCTCCAAGTCTTTCACTATCAGCAGTGGCTTTGTGAACTCAAATCTTCCAACAAACCTTAAGGATTTTTTTGGTTACAAAACAGCATGAAGAAGACACAAGACTTTAAAGAGAAATTATAATTTATCTATTATCTATTAATTTATTTATTAAAGGTAATTTGTTGCTATCATAAAAAATAAACAATAAACACAAATCGGATCGACGCTAGAAAATGGAAAAATGATCAGCACGTCTTTAAAATTGCAAAGGGAACTTAGCTCCGTGTTTGAAACGAAAAAACAAAAACGATTTCCTACCTTTCTTCAGGAAACTTGAAGTAAGTTCTATTCAAGCTGTCAACCAGATGGTCCAACCGTAGAACGATCCTCATCATGGAGCCGAAGAAAGGGACCACGGAATCAGTCTTCACCCCTTGTCTGTCGAACTTGGAATATACGTTGTGGAAGTACATCACAAGAGCTGCTAGCAGCCCTACAGTCCATATCAGCCATAGCATCGTCTAAAAACAAACGTTGATGTTTTTCCCAAGAAATCTTGGTCAAAATAAGAAAAAATTACCATCTTTACAAGATGTGTGAACACATTTCATATTTCAACCTCAGGTCAGTTTATTTAACTAGTTTACCCTTTAAAATATTTGCAGTTACATTTACTACTCCCTGTCAAGTGAACTAAATAAATGTAAATCATGGACCGGTTACCTATTATAGAAGACAACATCGCTCTTTCATAAATTAAATGCTTTTACATCCTTCAACCAAAATTGAAGTTCGAAAGCTTCAGTTCAAACCTTAACTAAGGGTAACCCAAAGGCGAATCCCACTCTATAACAAATTGACGGATGCGTCTGTCACACCTTGGTCAAATTGCAGCGTTACAGGGTGTCATGGTATTCGTTTTTTTAATAGAAATCAGAAATTTATTTTCGTCTGACAGACGGTTTGGTCAACAATACATCCGTTAATCCGTCATTGTTGGAGAACCACCTTAATATGTTTTCCACTGACACATTTAACTGTTCTATATATTTAGTAAAAAGTTAGGTAAATACAACAAGCAGTATTGATTGCAACGAGATTTTCAGATCATTTAAGAAAATGCTGTATAATTTTTTTAAATAATAATTGAAGAGTTTATGCATTTAATATTTTGTAAACCTAACAGAAAAAGGCGCCAGTTCCGAAAAACCCATCTAACTATACCAAAAAATCCAAACAAGTTCTAAGACTGAAATAAATTAGTTACATGTAACTTTAATGGTAGCAATAATTTATTTTTTTATTTTAAATGAAGAACTTACGTTGTTGATCAGTTTTATTGTGTTACTTAAAATCTTTTATTTAAACTTTACGACAGTCAACTGTTTAGTTCTAGGCGTCAGTCACAACTAGTTTAATGATCATTTTATTCACCTACCTACCTTGTATGAATATTTACTTTCAATATACGTAGCATACTTAACTTACCTATGACTTTGCTTGCGATATCAGTTTAAAGAGTATGATTGTTTGAATTGGACTACGTATTTTTGGTTTTAAAATATGGAGATGTAATGTGTTGAGATTTTTTATCAACTCAAAATTTTACAAAAAATATTTATTACAAAAAACAATTTTAAACGGATTTAAGTTGCGTTTATTTGGATTTAAAATTCCAACGTTTCCGTTTATATATGTTTTATTGTGATAAGCAATAACTATTGTATACTATATATTTTAGTTTATATTTAAATGTTATTAATACAGCAGACAAATTTGCAACCGAATAATTTATATTGTCATTATATTTTCCGCATTAATACAATAAGTGTATAGATACTTATTAAATTGATAAGAAATGAGTTGTCTTGTTTGCTCTTACGTTGATAATTATCATTAAATGGCTACTATGATACTATATAGTACTGGAAAATAAACTTTTATGTCAAATGCATTGGAGTGTTGTGTATGTCTGACAGTTGTGTTTCAACACTTAGCCCTTTGATTCTACTGCATTGCATGCAAATAGGAAGCTACAAATTTGTAAGACAGGATGTAAGGGACAAATCACCGTTAGCTGAACAAAATGCCTTCTCAATAAAGAGTTATTTTTGGAAATATATTTCAAGGAAAGAGAAGTTCAGTTTCATGTTTTTGAATGCACCTTATTAGCTTTCTGAGGGCTGTCCCTTACACCCCATATATTTAGAATACATTAACAAGCTATCGTAGTCACTGGAAGTTTCAACCAAGCTGCCGAATTTCAAGTAAACAGCCAGCAAAGTGCGTGTGAACATCTTATCAGTGCTTTGATTATTGATTAACAATGAGAGTAAATTTGTTAAGGATCGGGGTCGGGAGGTGACATGAAGATTAGATCTACAATGATGAGGCCACCATCGCGTCTTGCAAGGGAAATTTAATTTTGTATTCTTATTTCGAGTCATTAAACGGATCTAAAGGTTTCCATTGAGGTAAAGTTGCATGGAGTGGAGCCGAGTGGTGCATGAATTGATCAATGACTGACGTGAAGTGGAGATTTCAAGGTTTATGAGTGGTCAATTCATGCTACGCTGAATTTCACTCCGTACAGTTCCACTGCATAATAAAGACGCACCCTGAAGGATAGTCAAACAAAGGTTAAGACAATAAAAAACAGCACCTTTTTCTTTAATAGGGAGTTTTCTTTTTCTTTTAAACTGGTTTCTAGTTGCTGTCTATTATGCATCTATCTATCTATTGCATCTATCATGACACTATACTTGGTACGTTAACGTAAGGAACGGAACGTCACATAATTTTACGTTTTTTTTACATAGATGAATGAGATCGTAAAACGTAACTAATTATTATTACATCACTTGCATCGTAAAAAATTTACTTTCATGGGTTTCCCTGCATATTAACAAAATTCGCAATGAAAACAACGTACAAACACAACAGAGTATCTATTAATAACAAAGCCCATAAAAACCAGTTCAAAAACTAACACCCGACTACTGAGATAACGCGCTCTAAAAAGTAAGAAACAAGAAATCTGGAATATTAGCTACAAACACTTTAATATCTATAGTCCACGAAACTTATACGAAGATATTACATATAATTATATATTTAAATGTATATTTAATAAAAATTTATTGTGGTTTATATGTGATAGCCGTGGACGTATGCCAGTTTGCCTTACCTAATTATGTTGTGCAAGTTTATGATATCACCTACTTTGAACCAATTCACAGAAACTGAACATTCTCCATAAATGTGGTTCAGCTGCATAAATGTCAGGTTGTTTACTACTTGTAATACCTACACATGAACTCCTCGTATCCCTTAGTCGCCTTATACGACACCCGTCGCGTCCCGTTATCCCGTAGTCGCCTCATACGACACCCACGGAAAAGAAATGGGGTGGTACTATTCTTAGCTGGCATAACACGGCAACTATTTTTTTTGAACTGTGCTTATTAAGCCCTTTCATTTCATACCCAACACGATATTACTAGTAGTATAAACTTTTTCAATTCTTAGCTCTAGAGGGCGCCCTATGTAATGTATAGTGACATGACGTAGCCTATAACCAGCGGACTGTTTAGACGCTTCAAATGATACCTCATTCATCAAATTCTGATAAGTTGTTTAGAAGTTAGGACGGAACAAACGTTTTCGTTTCCACATACATACATACATATATACATACATACATACAGGTCAAAATCATAACCCTCCTTTTTGCTTTGCCGTAGTCGGGTAAAAATCGAGAATACATCAGGAAAGAGCAATTTTGGCTTCGGCATCTAGTCACGTAGTCAGCTCAACGCCATCTACACAATGCTTGAAAACTAAACTTTTTTTCAATTCTCTAAAAGGAAACTCCCTCTTCTTAATAAATGAGATTACAAAAAAAAAATAAACGCTACGAAACGATAATGTCTTTCAAGATAAACTTTCGATGCTACTAATAAGAAAACAAGATGTTTAATTTCTTTGAAAAATTATAATCTAAGCATATTTCAAGTCATAATATTGATAATTTGGCCATCATATTATAAAAAAAGTATTCCAGTATTTCGCTATTTTTGACATTCTAATGTTAGCTGGTAAGTTAATGATACACGAATACTTAACTTGACTTTACAATATTTGCCGAAACAAAAGAAGAATATAAAACATTTGTTAAAGCTGAATAAAAAATCTTTACATTTTCGGCTAGTCAGAGAGCGAATGTTATAGATTGCTATTTAGTTTAAGGTTTGACTATCAATGATTGGAATATTTATTTTATTAATTTAACGGTTATTGTACAAAATATAACAAACATAACAGGTCAGCTTATTTCTAAAAAGAAATCTCCAACAGCAGACCTTGGGTAGTGAGAAGGCATAAAGTGAGGCAGTTGACGTGTACAACTTACTTGGAACGATAAAAATAAATTTGGCATATTGATATAAATAAAAATGCTAAATGTCGAAGCACTACTTTTATTGCTTCAAGCCCTAACTTTAAATCGAAGCCAGTGTCCTCCTTTCATTATGATGTTGAAGGTTCCTGTGGCGAGCTGAGCGGGAATGGTGGTGCGAGGACATGGAGACACTTCCATGTGGCGCAACAGCATGTATGCCATCACTTTAATCTCACATAGCGCAAATCTGGACCCTGGAAATGAATTTAAATTAATACAGATTCAACAGTCTTACTTCTTAAAAACAGAATGCAAAATACTTCTACACTTGAACGTCAGAAATGGCAATTAAGGGATGCATTCTTGACATGGGCTGTAACTTAAAGGCAAAATTTTGCACTGCACTTCTCAACGCGGATGCATTGGGTGCTAATTGAGATGATAGAGTACAATACAACTCTCCCAAGAGGGAGGCCCATGTCCGTCCAGCAGTGAGCTTTTGTGGACGTACCTCTAGACATCACGGGAATAAAAATAAGTAGATGTCGATGATGATATGCAGAACTGAGGAACTTTATAAAATGGAGAGCTGAAGAATATTTTTAAGAACAAAATAGACAAGAACCAAAAAAAAGAACGTGCTTTTTTCACAAAAGAATTACCTATACAGTTCCTGGGACCTAAACCAAACGGTTTATACGTAAACGGTTTGATGTTGTGCTTGTTCTCCTCAGAAAACCTTTCAGGGTCGAATTTGTCTGGGTTAGGGAAGAACTCAGGGTCTCGGTGCATCGCCCACACTGGAATCTGGAGAGCTTCTCCTTTGCGAATCTAAAGACAAAAAAAAAACTAAAGATACTCGAAAGATTCAGAAATAATATAAGATTTCAATGTTGATTGGCTGTGATTGTGGTTCCGGAAAGATACTAAATGGGCTATTTTGTTCTAGCCGATAGATGGATGATTTATTAATGATTTAAAACTTACTATGTAATCGTCGGCAGCGTAGTCGTTTGGTTTTCCCAAATTGTAATCTTTGGTGCACATACGGTCTAGTCCAACTACTGCAGGGTACTTTCTTAAAAGTTCTGGAAACAAGGATTTATTTCGTATTGTGTGGTATCACACGACTGGTCTTGCTGTTAGATAGCAGATGCTTATCGACAACGACTTTTTTGAACAATGGGTTCAGTCTTTTGATAACTTTTTTTTCGCACAAACTTGCAAGAAGATCATGCAACATGACTTTATGAAAATTACAAGTATCCACAGATGACACAATACTCATTTTTTTTGGAAGTTTTCATTAAAAAAATCAAGTAGTCCATCATTTTACACATACCAGAAACAGCCATATCCATATAGGCCATTTCCTGCACAGCGTTGAAGTCAAACTTCTCTCCATACTTTTCTTCAGTCTCCCTTATCTCTTGAACCAGCTTTTCTTGGACATCGGGATTAACCGCAAGCTCGTATAGAAGAAACGTCATTGAAGAAGCAACGGTCTCAAAGCCAGCGATAAAGAAGAGGACGGCTTGAGCGGTTAAGTCATCTTCAGTCCAAGCTAAAAGAATTATATAAATATGACTATCACTGTACTGAAAAAGGAAATGTCATCTAGGTAGAGTTGCGACAAAAATGGAGCGAGTGTAAACAGGAAATTGAAAAAAAATATGGAGTTGAAACAAATAATTTGTGTATAAAAAATACCTCTTGTCACTTTTTTCTTTCCAACGGCCGATTCTTTAACTGTAGCAAAGCCTGCATCGTCGTCTTCAGTCTTCTCTTCATGCGAAACTTTTCCTGTTAAACACATGAAAAACAATTTGCATATCCAGACATTATCTTGAAAAACATTACTCTCCTCTGAGGCAGTCAGGTTACAACATATTCATATACGTGAATCACCATGAAAAGATGGTTGATGCTTGTGGAGATTTTCGCTTACGCACCTTTCTTAGCTTCCATTAAGATGTGGATCATGTCGGGGCGAATAGTGTTGTATTTTTCTCTCTCTTGCATCGTAGACACGACTATGTTTCGAAAGAAGTGTTGAGCTTCAACGCCAAATAACTTAACTTTGAGCAACTGCAAAGAAAATTAGTTATCAGATTATGTACATTTCACCAAACCATTTAATAAGCAGACATCATATAAACCGACGGACTCGTATATAACTTTTTAAGCACTCGCGATCACTTTCACTCATTTTAAGTATTAGACCGAATCTATCGCGATAGTATTTAGGTAAATATTAGTAATTTACCTGTGTAAATACTATCGCGATAGACCCGGTCTAATACTTAAAACGACGGACTCTTTTCTGAAACAAGGTTAAGCCAAAAAGAGGCAAGTTGCACCAAAATGCACACAATGATTTTCAGGTTGTCTTCTTCATAGCGTGTCGATGGCAGACACTACACCGTCGCGGCCCAGAACTTGGCTACGTTGACAGCCCTGACAGACGCTGTCATAACATCCTGCACGCAGGACACGATGTTAGGTGGTTCATTGTTTGAACTGCACCACACAAATAACCTACATCGGAACCCTCCAAGAAGCCCCACTTGGTCATGTTTTCCTTACTCCGGCCGGTCTGAGTCCGAAGTCTATTTAAAGATTTCCAACCCGATCATGGCAAATTATGGCCAGGCGGCAAGCTCTCAGCAATCGGGACGAAAGGATCTGGTAGGGTCACCCCCTCCTGCCAAAGGTTGCACCTCGCTTGCTCGGGGTCTGTGCAAAGAGGAGTGACGCACTTAACAAAGCCATTACGGCTTTTCAGCCGTTGTGTCACTGGGATGTGGTCGTGCAAAGGATGCCGTGCATCCGACTCCATCTTTGCTTTTTCAAAGGAGCTAACCACAGATCTACGAACAACTGGAGGCACTATTCCGGCTAGTGGGTACAGTTGGCTAACCGGGGTCGGTTTCAGGCAACCAGTTATGATCCGGCAAGTCTCATTTAAGGCTGTATCCACCAGCTTTGCATGAGCTGAACGGCTCCATACAGGACATGCATACTCGCCTGCAGAAAAGGATAACGCCAGCCCAGTAGTCCGCAGAACATGAGGTGTTGCTCCTCATCCAGTAGAAGTAAGGCGCTTTAATAGATTGTTCCGAGTGTGCACCTTCTTTTTTATGTTTTGGCCATTCTTACTAAAGGTAAGTGACCTATCCAGAGTAATGGCCAGATATTTTGGAAAACTATTGTGAGCTACAGGCACACCTTGCCACTCAATATTAAGCCTACGAACTGCTTGGCTGATGCGGAGATGGAATGCGCAAGACTCAGTTTTTGATGGGTTGGGTTTGAGTGAATTTTCTCTATAATATTTGCTTAAGTCATTCAAAGCATCCGACAGATTCATCTCAACCTCCTCAAAACTGGACGCCTGGGAAGTCGTCGGCGTATAAAAAGCGGCGGGTGTTGGGGCAGGATGGTTGGTCGTTGGTGTATATGTTGAAGAGCAACGGGGCAAGAACGCTGCCTTGGGGCAGCCCGTTCTTTTGCGACCTCCAATGACTTTTGTCCTGAAGAAGATGTACCTGAAAACGACGGTTATGAAGAAGCTCTCGGAGTATTGTGACGAATTTGAGGTCCCCTGTCATGATCTCTACTTTCCATAACAGTCGCCTAAGGTTAACTGTGTCGCAGGCTGCAGACAGATCTACGAATACAGTACCGGTTATCTTCCCCAGTTCAAAACCATCCTCGATGTGTTGCGTCAGTGTCAGTGTTTGATTGCTGCAAGACTTAGCCGGTCTGAAACCCGCTTGCTCTGGTTGTAATAATCGTAGTATATTTTATTTACAATTTCCTATTTCTGGAGGTACCGTTACAATGACAACCTATTTTTAAAATCATAGTTTTATTTTATCTCAAAGTTAAGACACTCTTCTGACCAAATTTAAATAAAATTACCACATAAATGATGGTAGAACTGCAAGGATCGAGAGTTTACTGTTGGTTTTGAGTAATGGCGAGACTGCATGTAGGTCACTTACGTTCATCAACCAAGGGAAAGATGTAGAGATGAAGATCAACATTAGTTGTTTAAACTTGAATGTAGAAGCATTAAGCCCCTGGGTGTAGAAGTCGTTGTTCTTATCACTGTGGGAATCCACCTTTAAACCAAAGGCGCAGGAAGCGATAACGTCACAGGCGTAACGAGTCATCAAGTCTTTCGTTTCGAGATCCAAGTGTGAGGCTGAAGAGAACGACAGTATTTTTTTAAAACATTCAACAGATGAGCTCTGCATCTCTCGTTGCAAAAACCTTGAGTTAAAGGTTTCTTTGTCTTCGTGTAATTTTAGCAGTGTGTGTTTTATGCTTTAAAAACTTGAATGTTGACTGTTTTTGGTCGTCTTCTACACTCATACGTACCGCCACTTTCTTTCATTTCTTTTTTAAGGTTAAGTATCATCTGGTCTCCAACATTTACCATGAAGGGGACCATCAACCTTATCTTCGAACTAGTAAACGCGGGGCTCAGTGTCGATCGCATGTCCTTCCATTCTTGTCCTGGAAATAAATGAAATGTATTTGAATTATTTTTGTCCAGAATTTTTCCATGTTTATAAACACTTATATACCTTTCATAGAGAAGAGGTTTCTGCCAAAAAGGGGATTGGCATCAGAATTGACAAAGACTCGATGATCCAAGAAATGCTCGAAATCTTTAATGGTGATCCTCTTAATCAGCTCCAAGTCTTTCACTATCAGCAATGGCTTTGTAAACACAAATCTTCCCACAAACCTTAAAGAATTTAGTTACAAAATACCATGATGACGACACAAAACATTTAGAAGAAATTAAAACTCAACTTTGAATAAGTTAATAAACATGTATCGGACCGTCACTTGAAAATGGCAAAAAATCAGCAGGCCTTTAAAATTGCAAAAGAAACTTAGAGGTCACGTCCTTCGAACATGAGTTTTAAACAAAACAATTCGGGGCCTATTTTATGTAAAAAGAAAAAACAATGGATTACGTACCTTTCTTCAGGAAACTTTAAATAACTTCTATTAAAGCTGTCTACAAGATGTTCCATCCGCAGTACGATCCACATCATGGAGCCGAAGAAGGGGACCACTGAGTCAGTCTTCACCCCTTGTCTGTCGAACTTGGAATATACGTTGTGGAAGTACATCACAAGAGCTGCTAGCAGCCCTGCAGTCCAGACCAGCCATAGCGTCATCTAGAAAAAAAGCGCAAAAAAGATGTAGTAAGTGTGTGTGTTGTCGGGACGACTTTCAAGTGAGTTCCGGTAGTGACGATTGCGTTCCACAAAAACGAAGAAGAATGAGATGATTTTGATTCAAACACTTGTACTCGTTTCACTTATTTTTTATTTTCGTCCCAACCGGTTTCGCTTAAATAAGCATCTTCAGGGGGCAATTACACTTTTCGTACTAAAATATACAATTAAAATACATCGAAAACAGTTCTATACATTTGATGATAGTGCAATAATCGTTAATGTTAAAATGTAAACAATAACTGTGACGGTAGGAAAATAAATAAATTTCGGGTTGCCTACCGTGGGGAGATTACCCATAAATGGGGAGATTTAATATTTTTCTACCAATACTAGGTACGTCTATTATAAGGTTTTAATAAGTACTTTTAAAAGGAAAAGTACAATAATAAAGGTCAATTTGTATAAATAAATATAAATTAATAAAAAAAATAAAAATGATTTAAAAGTCAACAAAATCAAATAAGATTCAATGTCAGGTTATTTTATAACTACAATGTCAATGAATAATTGGATAAAAGTAAAACTAATAGTTTATATGAAAATAGAAATGTCATAGAAAAATTTGGTTAATTATCATTAAAGTAAAATAATAAAGGGGATCTGTTTAATTCTAGTTGCTCATTCAGTAATATGTCAGTTTTCTTTGATGTTACTTTATTAATTTCGAGTGCTTCGAAGTTATTTAATTTGCGTCCTTTTTCTCCTAATTGTAGTACTCTGAAGTTAGTGGCAGGGTCAAAACCGTGATTTTCATGTATTAAATGTTGTGCAAAAGCGGAATCCTCTTTCTTGAGTCTCCAACTTCTTTGATGTTCCTTGATTCGGGTGTCGAAAGTTCTACCTGTCTGACCTATGTATATTTTGTTGCAATCTTGACATTCCAACTGGTATACTCCGCTTTTTTTATTTATCGGGACTGAATCTGATTTATGGGCAAGACATTTCTTTAGGGTAACCGGAGTGTAAAAAGCCGGTGTTTTACACTGAAGAAGTCTGCCACATTTATAGGATATATTTCCCAGAAACGGGATTCTAGCCCATTTATTATCTTTTGCGGTATTTATTTCATTCTTGTATAACAATTTTGAAACAATAGATTTCTCCTTCTTCTTTAAAATTTTGTTAATAACTTGCGTTTCGTAGCCATTATTATTGGCAATATGTTTAATGATGTTCAGTTCTTTGTTAAAGTTTGGTTTAGTCATTGGTACTGATACGAGTCTATGAATCATCGAGTGAAAAGCTGCATGTTTGTGAGAGGTCGGGTGTTTCGAATTTGCATGTATAACAACGTCAGTGTATGTCGGTTTTCTGTAAATTTTAAAGTCATGTCTATTATCTATTATTGAAATTGTCAAATCTAAAAAATTTTTAGTTCTTTACCACCTATTTCTACCGTGAGCTGGATATTTGGGTTAATAGAGTTGATGTATGTCAAGAAGTTATTTATGTCGTCTTTAGGTCCATTCCAGACACAAAGTATATCGTCAACATACCGAAACCAGTAGATAATATTTTCTTTGTATGCTTTGTGTCTGAGAATTTCCTTTTCAAACATGTGCATATAAATGTCAGCACATATTGGAGACAGTGGGCTTCCCATAGCAAGACCCTGGTTCTGTTTGTATATGGTGTTGTTGAAGGTAAAATAGTTTTGATCTAGGCAAACCGAAATTGTGTGTTGTAAATCTATTATTTGTTGTGGTTCCATGCGAGATTCTATTAACATTTCGCTTATTGCACTTTTACATTCGTCTATTGGTATACTAGGGAAAAGGTTTTTTACGTCAAAGGAAACTAAAATAGCATCCTGTGGCAATGTGTAGTCTTTTATCTTATTAATTAGGTCAATGCTGTTTTTTACTGTATGCTGTTCAATGTTGATTTCTTTCTTCAAAATTGCGTTGGCCTTCTTAGCTAGATTGTATGCAGGGGCTCCAGTATAGCTAACCACTGGCCTAATAGGTGCATCTTCTTTGTGCAGCTTATAGTAACCATGAAGTCTAGGGATGGAGGGGTTCATTGGTTTCAGATAGCGATCTCTATCCGAGAAAATACTATTAGCTGAAAGTATGGTATCATTCACAGCTTTGTTGTATTTTGCCGTTGGGTCTTTGTTCAAAGTTACAAAAGTGTCACCTGAAAGAAATTGGTTAACTTTCTCGTTATATTCCTGTTGAGACGTGACTACCACTGTGTTGCCTTTATCTGCTTTTGTAATAACGAGGTCATTCTGCTCAATCTTCTTTTTAATGCTTTTTATGGTTTTGATGTCAGTGTTTCTATCGTCTTGTGTAAATGAACCTTTAATGTCTTCTCTAATAACTTTAGTGCATAGGTGTTTCGTGACGGTCTCTGTTACAGCTACCTCCAGATCTACCACTAAGTTATCTAAGTCTTTCGCTGTATTAGGCAGGTTTGGTGCGTATTTCAGACCTTTTTCGAGGAGATGTGTTTAATTTTTGTCGAATTTGACGCTGGATTTGTTTATGAGTTTTGGGTAAAACTCTACTACATTTCTCTTCCGTGGATTATGTTGAATAGGCCTCTCATCATGTTTTTTGAGTTTTGCAAGTTTCTTTAAATGGTTGTCGTGCATTTTTGTTGTTGCTAGTTGCGTTTCGATATATGAGTCGCTTAGCACAATATCTAATTCTATATTATGAAGCCTTTTAGCTGAAAAGAAGAATGAGCACTATCTCAGCTGCGCAAAAGCAGCTCTTGCCTTATTTATACGCGATTCAACGTCGGCTTCTGCACCTCCTTGAGGGTCAATCACGCTTTCAATATTATTGCTCTTTTACCCTCCATTTACTCTGACTAGTGCTGCATCGTTGGTGTTAAGGTGCATGTTTATGCGCAAGCCATGGCAGCCGTGGCAAGATCATTTACCTTGGGCTGTAGATGTCCACGTGATGTAGCCAACAAGCATAGATCGTCAGAAAATCAATGTCTTCAAGACATTTTCCATTTTCCCACGGTATCCTTCAGCTTTCAGAACAACTTGTTAATCGAGTCATTACATCGTCCAAGATAAGAGAATAAGAAAGAGCAGCGGGTACAGCAAGCAGCCCTTTTTAACTCCGGCCGCAACTGGTATAAGTTTGGACAGTAAGCTCATGGGCATTACTTTACAGGAAGATCCCACATAAATATGTTTATGAACTTACTTGGTACACCATTTTTGGTGAAACTAACAGACAAAGGCACTAGTTCCGAATGACCTATCGATCCATACCAAGATATGAAAACTTTTAAAAGTTGTAAGAGTGAACATAGGATGGTTGCATGTAACTTTGCGTAAACGTGAAGAACTTACGTTTTTAGCAGTTTTGTTGTTTAACTGAAAAAATGTTATTGAAACTTTACGACAGTCAACTGTTTGGTCCTGTGCGTCAGTAACAACTATTATTTTGTTTACATACCTTGTTTCAATATCTTCTTTATATATTAATAGCACATTGACTGGCTGACCTATGACTTTTCTTGCGATATCGCTTAAAAAAATATTATATTTTGAATAAGACTCTCCTATTTGTTAAATTGTGGAGCTTTGATGTGTTAAAATTGTACAAAGTTACAAAAAATAAATGCAGTGTATATTTAAGTGTTAATCATACTCATTCAGCAGACAAATCAGCAACAGAATTATTAATATTGTTATAATGTTTTTCATATTGGTACACCTATGAAATAGATAAGAACTGTATTGTTAAGTTTGCTCTTACGTTCGTAATGATTATAAAATGACTACTATTACCTTAAAAGGGCGTTTTCACACCTATAAGGTTATGTTTCGTTAAATTGACATTGCTTATGCAAGCTTTTGGTACCAAAAAATTAAAAAATCTTCCTTTCTTAACGTATACACGTGTTAGATGCATGATGCACAACCTTTGAAGACAGAATCTGTGACGTCATGAAGGTCTTCATTAAAAAAAGATACACACACACACACACATATCACGCCTATGATCCCTTGCGGGGTAGGCAGAGCATAAACGGCCGCAAAAAACGAACATTTTCGCCACGTCTGACACATTTTGAGGGTCATTCGGAAAATTGTGTATCGCCATAGTGACAGGTTGTCAGCCGATCGCCTATAAATGCAATAAACACCCTCGATTCCCTTAGTCGCCTTTTACGACTCCTACGGGCAAGAAATGGGGTGATGCTATTCTAAGCCGGCATCACATTAAAAAAAGATTTCTCCTGTAAAAGGACCATGTTGGGTATCGAATGAAAAGGCTTTTTGAGTATGTTCTAAATATTTAACATATTATACATATTTTACTACTTGCTCAAACAAATTGCTTAATTAAATCCGCAATTTTCAAAATCCAAATGTTTTCAAATGCTTATAGATAACAAGCGAACAAATTGTTATAGATAAAAGTAATATAGCACTGCCACTGCAAAATTACCTATAGTAAATTTCGAAGATGCCACAAAGATAAATATAAATATTATACCTATTGAAATATTAAGTCCCTAACTATCACGTTTAAATATAATATTAATTGCAGTATAGATTAAATATAAACTCTTTCAGTACTCATATAAATGCAAAAAATAATAATTTTTAAAACTTTGAAAGCATCTCCGTATCGCTTTACTTTCACTGCACACTCCCCCCATTTGTTGTTATTTTTCAGATATTGTTAGTAATCTGCCAACCACTATGCATGAAGTGATTGATGAATGTAAATGAGGCGAAAAAAGTATACCAGGATCGTAGTAAGTGGAAGGAAGTAGTCTCTGCCTATCCCTCCGGGGAAGAGGCGTGATTTATGTATGTGTCGGAGATTGATCACACTCTGGTGGGTATTGGCTGAAATCATTTGATAGTTCGCGTTTAGTTAATGTTCTCTTCTGGCAACACTCAAATAGGCGATGCGTTTTGTTCGTGCGCAGTTAGCTATCGACTGTAAGATAGACTTTAGTGATATTAGAGGCGTTGTAGTGCGTTCTCACAATTCATTGTTGGCTGCGTTCGTGATGGAGAAACGGAACTCAAGTGGGTTTTAGAGTAAACAACTTCGACAGTTCCAGTTGGTCTGTCGTTCGATGTGGTCGTTTTGAAGTTAGGTTTAGAATCGGGTCAAATCTTTGAAATCTTGGAGTGTTTGGAGATACCGTGGTCGTCTAGCGTCGGCGGAGGCCTAGATTCGTATTGCTCGTAGAATAGTTGTGGAGATCATGAAGTGTGTGTTAGTTATTGTCTTATTTCCCCGAGGTTGTAGCTGAGGTTGGTGGAATGCAGAGATTATACAAGGTTGGTGACAGTTGCTGCTGTGGTCTCTTTTTAGTTCAGCAGGCAGTGAATTTCAATGGTGTTCGGTGTTGAAGGTTAGTATCAATCGGTATCTTTGGTGTTGTCAAGACACGTTGACATAGATCAGCGTGTGTCTAAAGTTCTTAGGTTGGTTTGGTAGATAGGTCGGTTGTAGTACGGTTACACCGTGCCTGACGATGACCTGCCAGGTCGAAACAGCCTCACCGTGGGAATTGACTGCGTAATGATATCGACGTTGTAATCATTTCAGTGGCTAGCGATAGCATTTGGTGATGCAGTATTCTACTGGGCTCGACGAGTATACGCCCACGACGTGTTGTTCTTTATCCTGACTCAGTGTGCCTGTATGTGTCCAGGCTTCTCTTTTCATTGTCTTCTTTTCTCTTTTCTTCTATTTCGACATAATATGTATGTATTTATGTATGCCAACCACTATTAAAGGCGCCTTTTCCATCTAATTCAGTTTTTCAAAACAATATTACACAGTAGAAAATGTTCTTATTTTGAAAAAACTACATGTTGCAGTTAAAGAGCTAACAGAGTAAAATTTGCTTTCAATCACACATTCAGATAAATCAATTATATATTTAAACTCACTGAGTTGAATATTTGTAGTGTTATTTTATGAATTATGATGTCTAAATACCTACAAAAAGGCGAGGGGCGCGGCTCCGCGGGCTTCGTCAGTCGCGCGGTGGCGCTTACGGAGGCTGGACCTGTGCTGGTGCTCTACTCGACGTGCGACGTGATCTCTCGTACGGAGCCGATCCTGGCAGCAGCATCAGGTCAAATTTATGATTAACATGCATTGTCATCGGTTCTGGACCAACATGCAAAATTTCAACTCAATCGGATACCGAGAAGTGGGTCAAATTAAACTTGCAAGATTTGTTAACATACATACAAGTCAAGTTAAATAAAAGCTTTTAATAAATTTGTATCACACAATTTTCTTTTTTTATTACAATTTTGTAATGTCCTAACAACGACTCCCACGGGAAAGCATTTCTTTCCCGTGGGTGATACTATTCTAATCCGATATCACATGGCACTTCAAGGACTAACCTGGTTTTTAAGAGATGTTGTTAAGTAAATTGAACTTGTAAATGTGCATACAACATCATGCGGTCGATATGGCGCAGTGGTAGTGCGACTGCCTGCGACGCAAAGGTTCCGGGTTCGATTCTCGGAACCTCATAAAGTTGATATTTATCACTTTGTGAATTTGTTCTCGGTCTGGTTAGGACATTGTAGGCTGAACCACCTGATTGTCCGAAAAGAGAGATGGTTCCGTGCTTCGGAGGGCACGTTAAGCCGTCGGTCCCGGTTGCTGTCTATGATTACTTAGACGGCGGTCATTACCCAACCATGTCAGAGGCCTACTAAGTACTAGTAGTCGGCGGTTGTAAAACTCTGACACCAGGGTTCATCGATTCATTGACGATTCAGTAGAAGAAGAAGAAGATTATAACCAAATTTAATTATATGATAATCATGTCTTTGCTAACTAATTGAATATAACTATTTATTTTACTGCGTAAGTATATGAAGTCAAAAACTAAAATATTCATGTTCCATAGAGTCGATATCTATACATTCTTTAGAGATGGAGATAGAGATAATTTTTTCATAATAAATATTACATGTCAAACATATACTTAACTTATTACATGAGATACAATACACGTATGTATTATATCTCATTTAATAAGTTAAGTTTACGTTTATGAAGGAGAGGTACTTAAAGTCCAGTAGGTTTATTGTTTATTGCTCTTATATCAGATATGCAAGATGTTTGAGTAGTCACGGTGACTTGCCTTTATTATCTAGCTCGTCTATTAATAAGCATTTTACTCGCAATAATATGAAACGCAGTCATTGCATGTCGTACAAATAGTTTTATTGAAATGCAGTATTAGATAACATGAAATAAATATTAGGAGAACATAGTCCTTACTACACAATATTTAAGTTGTTTTCCTGTAACGGGTGTAAAGGACGGTGTTTGTACCTTCACTAAAAACTTTGTACATGTAATCATACAATTAAACTGAACCACTTTCCCTAAGGAGCCAATGGTGGGGAACAAGATATTTTTTCTACCTCGCATACTAAATCCACTATCAGCTGACTCGATATCCATGGGCAGTCGAAATTTTTGTATCGTTTTACAATATGTGTGCCCTGGGTAAAATTGTTTAGTTTTCGGTACACCATCCCTAACACCTCGTAAGTGAAAGGCAATTCGATACATTCCCTGGAAGAGGAGGGAAGGTCATTTCCAACATATTATTCCATAGAACTAGACCAATAATTTCGAATCTCTATAGAAGAATTTGTTGGAAATGGCATTCCCTCTAACCCCCTTCAGGAATTGTATCAAATTTCCTTTCATTCCGTGTGTAAGTAAGTAGTAGCATATTTCTTCACATTAAAACTTAAATAATAAGTTCAGAAAAAATCTCGATAACCCAAAATCAATTTTATTCTGATCAACCAGCTCATTTGAATATTGTCAGCATAAAGTAACGTAGTTATGTGACGCGGTCTCGCCCGAACGCCTGCAAGTTTGGCACAAGCAACCCAGTTACGAGTTTCTTCACTAGTTAAAGTTGACCGCGTTCGAGACTCGGCAGGACTTGGCAAATTAGATTGATAGCTGTCTGCTCATTAGCAAGTGTTTGGACAGCTGACAACGCAAAGACGCCACAGTTGGCCTGATTGAAACGCTAGCGCCTGATGCTTTGATGATAGCAATGGTATAGTTGAGATTTTGCTCTAAGATTTCTGGCAGGCGGTTTTATATTATTTTGTTCACAGATTTTTTGTGTTAAGTTTTATTTGTTTGTACTTTGATTGAATTAGTTCTTGTATGTTTTTTAAAGCAACTTTATAAACTTTCCTGACTTATTTTTGCTCTGCCATGCTTTTTAATTTAAAAATACATAGTAACCACCTTGTACATGGGTTTTAAAAATTCAAGAAAGCCCGGTGTTGCACTGGAAGAAGCAAGCTAAAAAGAGCTTAAAAGATAAATCTTTAAATCTTGGGAAACCTAATAATATGATATTGCGCAGCCCCCAGAGCTTCATTAGCAAGTAAAATTTCGTTCATTATAGGGTTGTTATTTAATGTTACTTAGGGAAATAAGGATCAAGTCTTCTAATCTTTTTGTTCTGTTGTGATTAATTGACCCCTTTTATTAATTTACTAAACATAATCTAGTAATTTTTCTTAAGGTAGCAAGTCTGTCAACGGACCGCATATTTTTGACCAATTTCTCCATAATCAGTTGGTCATTTTATTACTGTTATTGTAATATCAAAACGAAGAGAATTGTTTATTTGTAATTGACTCACAAATAAGGTTATCTATTCGATCCGTATATACGTAACATTATCAAATAACTTGATAAAATATGTTGGTGCCTAAAAAACTTCTGTGCAAAATATGCATTTAAGCGTACCGTGTATGTGTATTTCTCGTTGCCTGATTTTGAAAATCAAGCTAGTAAGGTTGGAAATTGCTTTCAATAAAATTTACTATTGGGAAATCTTTACGTATGAGTAACACTTTTGCATAAATGGGTATTTAGATATTTATCGATGTGGTAGGTCAGCCCTAGTTCATTACGCGTGACGTTGGATTAAAAGCTAGAAAAAGGTGAAAAACTGCGCGACGCATCGGCGGAGATTACGCGCCGGGATTACGCCGAGTCATTTATCAACTTCAGCGGGAGGTGCTCCTTGGCCGGAGGGACAAAGGGAAGAGGGAAGCGACAATTTGTACCACTGGCATATTAGTCTCTGTCGTATTTTCGACAATCTGTGTGATGCCGGCTTAGAATAACATCATCCCATTTCTTTCCCGTGGGTGTCGTAAGAGGTGACTAAGAGACTCGAGGGTGTGTATTGCAATATTAGGCGATGTGCTGACAACCTGACACTATGGTGATACACAATTTCCGAGTGACCCTGTTTGTTATAAGTGGCGTAATTGTCCGTTTGCCTACCCCGCAAGGGATTTGGGCGTGATATGTGTGTGTATATTAGTCTCAAATTCTATGCTATCGACTAAAATATCTTGTACTATTATCACTGGCATATTAGTCTCAAATTCTACTATATTACCGACTAAAATATCTTGTACTATTATCACTGGCATATTAGTCTCAAATTCTATGTTACCGACTAAAATATCTTGTACTATTATCACTGGCATATTAGTCTCAAATTCTATGTTACCGACTAAGATATCTTGTTCTATTATCACTGGCATATTAGTCTCAAATTCTATGTTACCGACTAAAATATCTTGTACTATTATCACTGGCATATTAGTCTCAAATTCTATGTTACCGACTAAAATATCTTGTACTATTATCACTGGCATATTAGTCTAAAATTCTATGATACCGACTATAATATCTTGTAATATTATCACTGGCATATTAGTCTCAAATTCTATGTTACCGACTAAAATATCTTGTACTATTATCACTGGCATATTAGTCTCAAATTCTATGTTACCGACTAAAATATCTTGTAATATTATCACTGGCATATTAGTCTCAAATTTTATGTTACCGACTAAAATATCTTGTAATATTATCACTGGCATATTAGTCTCAAATTCTATGTTACCGACTAAAATATCTTGTACTATTATCACTGGCATATTAGTCTCAAATTCTATGTTACCGACTAAAATATCTTGTACTATTATCACTGGCATATTAGTCTAAAATTCTATGATACCGACTATAATATCTTGTAATATTATCACTGGCATATTAGTCTCAAATTCTATGTTACCGACTAAAATATCTTGTACTATTATCACTGGCATATTAGTCTCAAATTCTATGTTACCGACTAAAATATCCTGTAATATTATCACTGGCATATTAGTCTCAAATTTTATGTTACCGACTAAAATATCTTGTAATATTATCACTGGCATATTAGTCTCAAATTCTAAGTTACCGACTAAAATATCTTGTACTATTATCACTGGCATATTAGTCTCAAATTCTATGTTACCGACTAAAATATCTTGTAATATTATCACTGGCATATACATACATACATACACAAATCACGCCTATATCCCTTACGGGGTAGGCAGAGCGTTAACGGCCGTTCAACGGACATTAACACCACGTCTGACAAAAGTTTGAGGGTCAATAAGACAACTGTGTATCACGACAGTGACAGGTTGTCAGCCCGTCGCCCAAAATTGCAATACACACCCTCGAGTCCCTTAGTCGCCTCTTACGACACCCATGAGTAAGAAATAGGGTGATGCCATTCTAAGCCGGCATCACACGGCATATTAGTCTCAAATTTTATGTTACCGACCAAAATATATAACAAAAATTGCTCTATTACTTTAGGAGGTTAAGGAAGGAGTCTGCAGCACTCGGACAAATCAAATTATGATTTTGGAGTGCCAAAAAAATAAATTGAAAACTTTTTAATAACAAATAAATAAATACAAATACATACAAATATCACGCCCATAATCCCTTGCGGGGTAGGCAGAGACCAAAATGCCACAAAAAACGGACATTTACGCTACGTCTGACAAATATTTGAGGGTCATTCGGAAAATTGAGTATTACCATAGTGACAGGTTGTCAGCCCATCGCTTAAAATTGCTATACAAATCCTTGAGTCCTTTAGTCGCCTCTTGCGACTCCCAAGGGAAAGAAATGATGTAATGCTTTTCTAAGCCGGCATCACACGCCAAATATACTTATTAAGTCTAAATATTTTAAATGGGAAAGTGCAATGTGAGACGAACTTCTACTAGGCGGGCTTACAAGTTACAATACTTACTTGGAAGCAATTGGCCTAAAATCTCAGTGTTTCGTCTCTCTTGGCTGTTGTTGATAATAATACTTTATTGACTGATTAATAAATAAATAAAAAACATTGATTCAAAAATATATAAATCATGAAGAAAAAGGTGAAAAATTACATGAGGTATCGGCGGAGATTACGCAGAGTCATTTATCAACTTCAACGGGAATCGGAGGACAGGGCAAAGGGAAGGACGATTTTTGTACAGGGATATGTTTTGTACATCATTTCATCTGTCGTGTCAGGCCTGTGTCACTCCGCGTGTAGGTATTGAAAACATACCTCCAGGCGCCGGCCACTGCGAAAGGGCTAATCTAGCGGGCTGCCGCAAGCGAAAGAAGTCACACGCGTGCGCTATTTGTTCAACTTTCTCGACAATTTTTTGCAAGATGGACAGACGAAAACATACATACATACATATATCACGCCTATAATCCCTTGCGGGGTAGGCAGAGCGTAAACGACCGCTAAGAACGGACATTTACGCCACGTCTGACAAACATTTTAGGGTCATTCAGAAAATTGTGAATCGCCATAGTGACAGGTTGTCAGCCCATCGCCTAAAATTGTTCGTCGTCGCCTTTTACGACATCCACGGGAAAAAAATTAGTATACATTATAATATTATTATTATTAGTATACATTTTATTATTATTATTATGTTGGTATTCTTTTCGGATCTCGGGCCCACAGGGACCCGGTCCTTTGAGGCATGTGTGGGGCCAGCACAGAGGCCTTTTTTATACCAAATAATGTGTTGTGATGTGTACATCAAGCGGATACTTGCTCTGTCTGCACTATAGAAGTACTCGTACACCCAGAGCCAGCATCCGCCTGATGCAAGGACTATTGCAGGTTTATTACTTCATTGAATTAAATCTTCGGCAATAATCGTATAGCATATACAATTATGCTGCTAGGTCTTAGACTACATGAACGTACTCGTCGCTGCCTGCTGCGTGCCCGCCAAAAGTAGGAGTAAACGCTCGTGTTGTGCGCTAGATGGCGTAAGTAGTTTCTCGAAGTAAGCAACCCTAGACCGCGGCTCATATTCCCTCAAAAAATATTTGACAGGTAGGTATGCAAATGAACACGTGGTTGACTGGAACGCGAGCTAAATTAAATCATATTGTTTATCAGATTGAGTACATAGTTCTTTGAAAACCATTGCGAAGTAAAGCTTCTGTAACGCTAGTTACTAGTTATTATTCTGTGGTCGTGTGGGACATCGAGCCCACATAGTTAATTAAACGCAACAAGAGTTACGAGTACAGTATGACTGCTGAACGAATGTACAAGCTTTTTTTTATTACGTATTAAAAACAGTGCTCGATATTATCAAAATACAGACTACAATTTTACAGGTGAATTTCGAAGTCGGTTAGCCATTATGATACTATAAACAGGCTTTGCAATTTACTAAAAATTTCACCCGTAGACTTGTAGCCTGTAGTAAAAAAAAACATAGGCATAGACATAAGTGTAATTATATCTCAAAAATCAGCTGTTACGTCAAAGATGTTGGATGTTTGTTTAGAATGTAAATTACATTATTGTCACAAGTTGTTTCTGGCAGATCCTTCTACGAAGTTCGTAACTTTATTTAACAGACTATCAAAAATTTCATCTGTAGCTTACACCAAACACAAAGTATTCTGTGACGAAAACGGGAACGTTTTACTGAAGGGAGGCACCGATAAATAAAATACCGTTTTTAATTCGTCGCCTTTATTTGTTCGCGAAATAAAAAGAGGAAGTACTTTGTTTGGAACGCCTTCAATCTGAGGAAGAGTGATTGTTCCGATGAAAGGGCGCGAAGGGATATAAACGATTTGTTTTGCAGCCTAATAAACGTCAGATTATGTTCGATATAAACAAACTTTGTAGCTGATAAAACTTGAGCAGTGTTTTTAAAAGTTAGAACAAAATGACAGAGCTTATCTGATCTTATCTTACACGACGTAAGTAATGAAACGAAAAATTTACTAAAATATTATATCACGCTATTATCCTTTACGGGGTATGCAGAGCGTAAACGGCCGGAAAAAAGGACAATCACGCCACGTCTTACAAACATTTGAGGATCACACAAAAGTCATGTATCAGGTTGTCAGCCTGTCGCCTTAAATTGTAAAACACATGAAACCCTATAGTCCCTTTGCTCCTCTTACAACACCAGCGAGAAAGAAATGGGGTGATGTTATTTCAAGCCGGCATCACACGGCAAGCTTGGTCGCTGTGTCCCTAAATATTATATTTCTACCTTACAATTGACAAGTCATTTGAAGATTTTTGTAAGATGCTATTTTAATGCCTAAATGATTTCTCGAGTCGTACGTCGACTCGGCGTGCCATACGAAATAAATACATATGTAAAACGGGGTGCATTGGGATGATCCGGTGAATAGGGACAAAACTCGTTATATATATCCTTTATTGCTTATAACACAAACGAAAAATGTACAGTGTGAGTAAAGGCGAGCTTATCTCTAAGAAGATTTCTTCCAGCCAACACGTCGGTAGTATATACTTATCTAGCTATTTATTATGTAAAAAGCTTATTCTTACCTTTATTTTATGCACTACTCTCTTCTTCCCTTTGATTTCTCCTTCACCCAAAGGTTGTCTGGTAGAGATCGCTCTGAGCGATAAGCCCGCCTTTGTGCATTTTTAGTTTAAGTTTTCTTGTTATTTATTTGTGTTTTGAATGTCCAATAAAGTGTAAAAGTAGTAAAAACTACTTTTACTTTACTTAGGTACTCTTCCAATGTAAAATATTCTACTTTATAATACAAAATGTTTTACAGCAGAAAAACCTCTTTATGCAATAAATACCCCGTTTACCCATTTTAACATATTATGACAGAAAAAAAGGGGAAATTAAATTGAAATTCTTTATTCAATATATGATAGTATTATCATATCACTTATTGACATCATGATTGGTGGTTTTATTTCTTTATCAAAAGAACCTAAGAATTTGATAATCATCGTGTAACCATAGATAATACTAGTACTTAAACTAAATTACTATGCCTCTCTTTAGCTCCAAAATTCGACACTAGGGGTTGAAAACGTAGACAATTATTCTGTTAATCTATTATCCAAACGTTGTAATAACTGACTGTTCACGAAGCAATTAGAGATATAGTTATCACACAAGAGGCTGTTAACGCGAGTGTGGTCGTGAACGGGCTCGACAGTGGCGCCATTTCACAAAAAAAAAACTCTTCATGCAAACAATCTATCAGAATGTCCGTTGTTCAAGTTTTTAGTATTATGCTATAGAAAAATTTGAACCTACAAACTCAATAAAATATTCGCTGTAGTTAAAGTTATGGCAATGAATACCACTTTTTGCCGTTTTTAGGCACTTTTTTCTATAACTTTACTTACAGCGAATATTTCATTGAGTTTACTGGTTCTAATTTTACTCAAGTATAATTCCAATAACTTGAGTGTCAGAAATTCTGATAAATTGTTTGCATAAAGAGAAAATATTTTTTAATGAAGTGGCGCCACTGTCGAGGCCGTTAAAGACTATATTCGCCGTTAACGAAGCTATGGCAAAGCGAAGGGCCTCGTTAGACTGATTCGGAACCTCAAGAGCGTGGAGGGAGTGTAATTAAAATACACACCAATCCGTACTAATAATATAAATCCGAGAGTTTGTGTGTGTGTATGTATGTATGTTTGTTACCTCTTCACGCTCAAACGGCTTGACCGATTTGGAATACAGTAGAGTATAACCTGCAATAACACATAGGCCACTTTTTACTGCAGGAAAACAACTACTACCACGGGAAAATGAGTGGCATCGGGTGAAACCGCTGGGCGGGAATCTAGTACGATGTATTAATTATTAGACTTTGATAACCGCTGCAGTGTGCTTGGTAATCATTTGAAGCAAAAGCTGCTGGGCAAGTGTTTTAATTTTATCTTTTTCTCGATCGAGTCATGATATAATTAAACATGAAGCTTTGTAGGTACAAAAGTCTAACATCAGTTTATTATACTATCCTGTATATTTCACATTTGTATGTTATTCCATAATTAACAATAAACACGCAAAACTTGTAAAATACAAGAATTTTCATATTCATAATATCTTCTTTTCGTGTAGGACACCAAGTTGTCGAATAACCCGATGAACCCTGGTGTCAGAGATTTTCAGAGATTTTCTTAATCTTATGCACTTTATACGCGACTATGATCGATCAAGAATTAAGCAAGAAAAAGAAAATTGCTATGTTATATAAATATATATTCTTAATTAGATAATAATTAACGATCTTGGTAAATGCGTTAGAAATTAGGTAGATACTTTCTAAAGCTGGAATACGGTAAATGACTGTCAATATTTCGTTTAATTTGGGTATTTTTAAGGAACTTGAACGATGGGTTTTCCTCCTTCAATAAGCCAAGCTGTACCGCTTTCAGCACTCTCAAACACATCCACAGCAGCTTTTCCAACAGCATCCACCTTCTGCCATGGCAACCCCTTCAGGAACACGAAGAAGTCCAGCTGCAGCTGCTGATCCTTCCAGGTCTTCGGATTGGAGGTCAACTTGGTCTCGGTGAATCCTGGGCAGATTGCTACAACCCTCACTCCGGTTCTGTCGGCGTTATACTTGTGGCCAAGAGACTTGGTGAACCCCATCACTGCGAACTTCGAAGCCTGGTATATCGGTAAGAATTGGTCGATCCTGAATCCGTAGATTGAAGCCAGGTTTATGATCGTCCCCCCTTTTCCTCCTTTCTCCTTCCTCATGTGCTCCCAAAACTTCATCGACCATTCTATCAAAGCTGTTACGTTGATATCGATTGTCTTCTTCGTTGCTGTATCGTCTAGAATGCCCGCGTTGTTCACTAGTACGTCTACATTCTTGTAAGTATCTATGATTTTATGAAAAATCTCGTCGAGATCCTTTATAACGTCACATTTGTAGAATGCTGCTTTGTTTTTACCGTGTTTAGCAGTAAGGGCTTTGACTGCTTCTGCGCCCTGGTGTTCGTTGATATCCAAAAGAACGGCAACTTTAGCTCCCTTGTCGAGATATTTGTCAGCTATTTCGTAGCCGATGCCGACAGCTCCACCAGTGATCACAACCACTTTGTCTTTCAGATCTTTTTCCATGATGTATATTCGAGACCAGGAAGTAAGAAAATGGCTCAATTTTGCGGAGAAAATTGTATTTAAATAGAGGAAAGGTCGTGCCCTAGACCGATCTAGTTACGCATGGGTGGTCTATTATCGTTAATGACTTGTTAGTTTAGTCCATTTATTACACAGACAAAGTTGATTGTTAGCTCATTATTTTGGAAAATATATATTAATTTGACATGAATATTTCTTCACTTATGGTTTTACTATTTATAAAAGTGACTAAGTGAAGATATAAAATAATTGAACATAAAAAAATTACAAATAATCCTGATACTAACGCCATATACGATTTCATAAATAAGATATGCTGATAGATTTAGGATAAAAAATCCTTATCATCGTTTTTATTAAATTATTTATTGACGGCCGATGTGGCGCAGTGGTAGTGCGACTGCCTGCGACGCAAAGGTTCCGAGTTCGATTCTCGGTGGGACACTATAAAAGTTAATATTTATCACTTTGTGAATTTGTTCCCGGTCTGGTTAGGACATTGCAGGGTGAACCACTTGATTGTGCGAAAAGAAATGGTACCGTGCTTGGGAAGGCACGTTAAGTCGTCGGTCCCGGTTGCTGTCTATGATTACTTATATGATGGTCGTTACACAACCATGTCAGAGGCCTACTACTGGTAGTAGGCGGTTGAAAAACTCTGACACCAGGGTTCATCATGTCGTTAGACGACTCGGTGTCCCACACGAAAAGAGAAGAGAGATTAAAAATTTAAACTCAAAGAAAATACTTATAAAATCACAATATAATTCCTTGGAATTGTAAAAAACTTTTTGCTATCAGGGTAGCTGGTGTCAAGTAAAGAGCTACCGAATGAAATTAAAAATGACTGTCTACTTGATAATAGCTATTATCGCTATCGCCTTGGTCATAAGAATAGATAATAATACTGCGTATAGAAACGAAACTCCTTTGTCTGGGCCCCAAAAGCCGCGCTTTAAATACCTACTTCCCCCCGCAGCCCGTAACGCCCCGCACTCTCCCGCGCTTTAAGTCGGGGCTGTCACGTGCCAATAATTTTATTCCAGACTAGCGGCCAGTCAAGCGGTTGCGACCGCTGCTAACAGTTTTCCCGTGGGAACAAAATATTTACCCATTTTAAAGTCTTACCTTACCATTTTATTGTTAATAGGTAGGTACAGAATCTTATTTTAAAATAGGTGCAAACATACCTACGATACGAATGTGCTTATTTATCATTATCAGCTAACAAAGACTTACGGACCTAGGTAGTTTTAATTAGAAAATGGAAACTAGGTACCTACGTAAGTAAAAATAGGAGTACACACAACAATTACGTATAATAAAGAATGGTAGGTACCTAGGTATTTACTGTAAAATCATCACTTACCTTGGCTCATCTTTAGGCAAATTAAAAAAACTTAGATGCGGAGTCTTCCTCGCATCACTTTTGCAGCCATACACACCACAATAATTCGGTATTGCTAAATTTTTCACAAAAAATGAAAATTCGACCCGCATGACGAACGTTTCCGCGGCGAAGCGCACTCCCGACTGAATTGTTCGCTAAGAGACAGCCAGACGGATTGACCTTGAGCGCGTCTGGAGCGGGAGTGTCATCTCTATGTGATTTCTACTCTATGCCTTGGTATTGTGAGTTCATTGAGTAGATAAGACTTTGAATTTGTTTTTAGTAGGTATTATCAAGTCAGTCCCGCCACCCCGCCATACGACGCGAAAAACTTGCTAAATCTGCGGCAAGTCCGCGTGTGTCTGAACGCACTTAAAGTCTGGTTTTGTTCATTGGCGCAAGATTACCCTAGTCATATTATATATTCTGTGACAAAGTTAAAAAATAATCACTTGTAAAGTGAGTATCCAGTATCATGTCGAGAACTATTGAAAATAAAGTGGTGGTTGTGACTGGTGGTGCTCGTAGCATTGGTTACGAAATTGCTGCTTACTTCTTGAATAATGGCGCTAGTCGAGTCATTATACTCGATATTATTGAAGACGTGGGCAAAAAAGCGGTTGCGGATTTGGCCAAAGAATATGGTGATAAAGTAGACTTCATTAAATGTGATGTAACTCAAGATTTGGAAAAAGTTTCAAAGTTCATCTTTGACAAGTACAAAACAGTAGATGTGTTGGTTAATAATGCTGGCGTCTGTGATGAATTTGACGTTAAAAAAACGATCGCTATTAATACAACTGCTTTGATCGAATGGAGTTTCAAATTCTGTGAACATATGAGGATTGACAAAGGTGGTAGAGGTGGCACTATTCTAAACGTAGCATCCATCTATGGTTTTCGATCTGACCCTTATCTGCCAATATACAAAGCATCGAAACATGCAGTGATGGGTTTCACGAAGACCTTAGGACATGCAGACAACTTCAAAAGATATGGTGTCAGAGTTGTAGCAATATGTCCAGGGTATACTAAGACTAGTCTTCCTATACTAGAGAAACCATCCTTACCAGATGAGAAGACGGCCGAGGAATACGTGAGGTTCTTGAGCAGTCCAGGTACCTTGTGGCAGACGGCGGAGGATGTAGGGAAGGCTGCAGTAGAAGTTTTTGAGATCGCTGACAGTGGAACCGCTTGGCTTATTGAAGGTGGAAAACTCGTAGATCGTGTACATTAAATATGTTTTCTGTCATAATCTCATCTTATTTGTTTGCAAATATATTCTTTCTTCTTATTTCTTTTCGTGTGAGACACCGAATCGTCAACGACCCGTGCAAATATATTGCTACTGTTGCAATAGGGCGCCAATTGTACTAGTTTGTTATTTTTCTTGTGTTGTGCAATATTTTTTGATTAATGAATAAATAATATAAAACAAACTGTTGTAACTGTCCTTATTAAATAGGTACTATTATGATTTTTGTCCATTGTCAATCTTGTTTTCATAGCATGAACATAAAGGTTGGGTAAGGTAAGTACATACAATACCAAAATTCCATCGACCTTCGGTTTCAATAATCTAAAAGCCATTAAATTATATTTAGTTTTGATAACAGGATTTAGGACTTGATTTGTTAATCAAGGTAAGATGAAGTAAGGTTAGGTTCATATAGCATAGTTTTCAAATCAAACACATTAATCTTAAATTCATCAATAGCTGTAGTGCTGGGTGGGTTTTACAAAAATATTTGTATATAAGTTTATTTAAACAGATTTGGTGAAAGAGTCTACGAGTCTGTCTAAGATATAACTACATTCAAAAGACACTTTGATTTACTAGGAGATGGAGACAAACAAATAATAGTTAGTTATAAAATAATAGTAAAAGTATGATATGAGAAACAGCAGATGCAGTGTATCAGTGTACAAAATATAAACATTTTGCATTTAGTGATACGATACGATTAAACGGTGTTGTTTTATTATCATGTTACGTAATCATTAATGATATTATTCATAACAATGTGCAAATAAGATAAAACATTGAAACCTACTTATCTTTGTACATGTATCAAAGTCGTGCTGTAAGAATCATATAAAATTAATATTGTGTTCATAATCGGTATCAATACTTTAAAAAACTAGCTATATAAAATGAAAAAATAACCATTTTCCATGTTGTTTCAAAACATTTAGACGCACATTAAAACGCCTGTTTTAATTATTTTTCCATACCAATTGACGTTGGCAAACGACTAAGACACAAACTTTCTTTGTAGTCACACCGTTTACCTTTTGAGGGTTGTGCTATATTATACCCTCCTATTACTTTAATTTGTTTAAACGAATTTTCCGTATACATATTACAGACCTAAAAATAACATGTAATATTGGACAGCAATCATATCGCTCAGCTTTTAAGTCAAAACGTGCACAATATTAGAGTTACGAGTACTTTCGCAATTTTCTTCTTTTGTCGCGATTCAAATGAAATGTATTTTTGGCCGTTTTGTAGCTGCTTGAAGTATTACTGAAAGTCTGGTAATTTGGAGATTTCAAGAAATGGTTTTGAAAATTCCGAACACTATCCGACCTTGCGCGGTCGATCTAATCACTTCACCATAATGCAGCGACAAATAGTCCACTGCTGGACATGGGCCTCCCCCTATTGAGGGTATTGCAATACTCACTACACTTGACCAACGGATTGGCGAGCGCAGTGCAAGATGATGCATTCACAGGGAACGATGCTGCCTATTCCCTGGATGAATGTATCCCATACTCACTTTTTACGACACCCACGGGTAGAATTAGGGTAATTCTGTTCGAAGCCGACATCATTTGGCATATTTTTGTCTAGAATGTAATATGACAGCTTGAAATTAATACAAGTAAAAAAGTAATGTAAAGATAAAACGTAAACCCAAAATAAGTTTTTCTGCTTGAACCGTTGTTTACGCTTGATGTAAAACAGTCGCTGTGCTTGCCTAGCAATGGCAAGTAATAGGACGGCCATTGTGGCGCAGTGGTAGTGCGACTGCCTGCAGCGCGAAGTTTTTGGGTTCGATTCCCGGTGGGGCGCTCACAAAGTTGATATTATCAATTTGTGAATTTGTTCCCAGTCTAGTTAGGAAATAGCAGACCTGATTGTCCGTAAAAAAAATGGTTCTGCGCTTCGCAAAGCACGTTAAGCCGTAAGTCCCGGTCGCTGTTTATGATTACTTAGACGACTGTCGTTACACAACCATATCAGAGGCCTGACACCAGGATTCATCGGATTGTTCATGACAAAGAAAGAAAGCAAGTAAGAGTTTACCTTGTACAGCGGGTTATTCCGCTAAGAACATTAAAAACTCCCGTCGAGAAGTAATAAAACAATCAAGTCTTGTTGGATATGGTGTGGGTGTAACATACAATGAGCTGTGTAGAGACGACAGGTGGTAGGAGGAGAGGCGGTGGTAAAAGCTTTGCAACATTAGTTCCCATCAACCGCCTTGGAGACTTACATGGGGACATACTGGGATTAAGAATTATATAAAAATCATACAGGAATGGCAATGTTACTTACACTTAATTTCATACCTTCCAGGGTAAAATAAATAATTATTGTGCATGGTATAATCTAACTAACTTACAAGTGCGGTAACTTCTAGAATGTTTACATAGAAGTTTATCTAAACAATTAGATGTATATTGTAAATTCTGCTGTACGGAGTTTACTAAAGAGCGAGGTTTTCCCATCACAAGTATCTCCTGACTACTTTCTGGGTAGCCCCGGCGAAATACTTTTTAATTTTAGTTTTTTTAATACCTCAAGGAATATTAGCTGTCATTATCCGCGACTGCAAAACCTTTATTTATAGCTCTTGAAATAGTCAAGCATAGGCTTGCCAAATCTGAGAAGCTTATTCATGTTTCGGGCCCAGCTGTCTTTAATTGCATAAAGATCTAACAGAACTACCTACACTTCAAAGATTTAAAATCAAACTTAAATCATGGCTTCTCGAGGACACGTTTTACAGCTTCATAGAATTCATGCATTTAAAACTATGTACTTAATTAATCAACGAATCTAAAGATAATTAATGAAAATTTCAATCGAATATTACTAACATAATGTATTTTAACAATTTGTTAGTACTTACCTACCTACAGCGTAGACTTAACTATTGTGTTATTTGGCTAGAATAATACCTGCATAGTGTATGTTTATTTCTCCAACTTTCCTTTTGACATTGTATTCGTTTATTAATTACCAAATATATATATATATATATATGAATATGAATATCATCCTCATCATCAGCCCACATCCACCAACTGCAGGGCATAGGCCTCTTCTCTATTGCGCCAATCTTCACGGTTCTTTTCTCAACTTATCAATATTGGCAGTGGGGAATTTTTTAAAGAAAGTTTATGGATAGTAAACTTTGTTAGACAAATCTTTTTTTGGTAATGAAACAGGATTTTTTTGTTTTTAAGATACCCAGTTGTAAAATTGTGTCTCAATTTATCGTAGACAGTTTAGATTGCTAGTGGTAGTAGACGTCGACTAAATTTTTCAGACCTTATGAGAACTAAAACTTAAAAGTTTTTTGTTTGTTTCGAGTCTTGTAAAAAAAAAACATTACTTACATACTAACGAAAACTTACACGTCTGTGGTGGCGTGAAGATTCTCATGAAACTAAACTACTTTCACATTTAAACACAGTCCAAGATATGATCACTAAATGTACTTCCACTGCCTTGCATGTATCTATTCGAAATTGCAAAATTCGTTAAAGAAAACCTGCATTGCTTTAAAAAAACTACAGATATATGTCCCAGAAATACAAGGAATCCGGATAGGCTAGTACTTGGTTTTGTCCCAAAAACGACACGTTTTCAGAAAAACTGTTTTAATATGTGTATTAAAATTTTCAACAAAATTCCATCGCATATCAGGCAATTACCGCCAAAACAATTTAAATTTGAAATGTACGAATGGCTTAGTACGCAGTGTTTCTACTCCGTAAAAGAATACTTAGATTACAAAAACTGACTTCGAAGATTTTATAAAAAATATTTGCATGCTGTAATTATTTGACATGGCTGATTGGGAGAATATAATAGTAGTTTATGCAACTGTCGTATAATGGGGGTCATTAGAATGCGAGTGTCTGTTTATCACACGAGGCGCAGCCGAGTATGATAATAGTTTGACACGAGCATTCTAATGCCTAATTATAGCAGTTGCATACACTATTTTATCTACACTCTCCAAAAAAAACTCAGAAACACTTTTCTAAACGTACGCACCGGCCATTGCAAGGCCCGATACAAGGACAAATTCAATACGAGAACGTAATATGGCTTGATATGAATTTTTGAAAATTCTGTAATTTAGCAGTTGTTTAGATGTGGAGTGACTTACCTAAACAACTGAACAACAACTAAACAACATCTGAACAACATCTGAACAACATCTGAACAACAACTGAACAACATCTGAACAACATCGGAACAACATCTGAAAAACAACTGAACAACATCTGAACAACAACTGAACAACATCTGAACAACAACTGAACAACATCTGGACAACATCGGTACAACAAATAAACAACATCTCAAAAACAACCTAATAAAACAAACGCAACATTACCATACAACAACCACTGACAGGTGCGGAACTCTGTGTTTCCAAACGTTTGGAAACAGGCGGAAGTTGGCAATAAGAGTATTGGCAAAAAAAAAACTTCGTTTCATTTCTCAACTTTATCGTATTAAGAGTTTTCTCATTAAGTCATTACGCTTCTGTAATTTATAGTAAACCCTAGTTTTTATAGGCAGAATGCATAAAGTAGGTCATTATGCATCTGTTTTCGAATTCATAATTCGAACATTATGAGACGAGTGTAGATAAAATTATTTTACCATCTATGTACTGTACCCTAGTCTAAGCAAATAAAGTTATCATTTATCATTTATGAAAACAATATTGCACCTCGCATATATGGTAGATTTAGCAGCTGATCGGCAATTTTAACGGGAGGTAAGAAAACGACAACCTCCATACGGCTTATTATATCCTTTTTTGTTACTCCCTGTAGTTACAAAATGTTTATTTTTATAAGCTGGCGATTTTTTCCGTCCGTATGTCCACAACTTTCCCCGTAAACCGGCTGCTCCCGCAAAGTTGTTCTCAAGTTTTATAATGCCGTGTTTTGTATTGCCTTCGGGATTTTTGCCCCAACTTTAAACTTAAACAACTCCACGCATTAGTCCAGTATGACGGTAAGTGCGACTCCGCCTTAACCGGAGTGGAACTTCGCCTTAACGATTTCCTGTCCACTCTCGCCTGTTTTATTTCTAAGAAATTGAGTTAAGTTTGTTTGTTATGTTGCCAGTATCACGAAAAAAGAACAGAGTTATTACAAAAAAGTAAGACATGGTAAAAATGAATAACACTGTCTCAATAAACAATCTTTTCTAAATTAGCTTGACATACTTAATGTAAGTCCTTAAAAAGTAAGTCCAAAATGTTCAAAAAGTTAAGTAAGTATAAGTATTGGCGAAAACCAATAAAAAATTGATGCCGCTCAGGCTGTGGTCGTATCGAATGTAACAGAACTATGTAAAGTAGGCAAAGTGCCTGACACAAAACGAATAGCAAATCTTGAAACCGCGTAACATACGGTTTGGTGATTCTCTAAGGCGATATGCGCCGGAATAAGAAGAATGTTATCAATTATACTATTAACACTACTGTTTCGAAGTTCAAGAAAAATATTGATGTAGATAATTTGCCTTTAAAGTAACTTTATTTAAAAAAATATAATTATAATTTTTTTTTCATTAATGAATTAACTTAAAAAATAATAATTATTGTAAAATACAAACAAAAAGTAAATTTTAAGAACTGTTTTTATGAGATTAACGATTTATTTATTTAAAAGTGAGTCTGACCCGATATTTATACAGGGTGTTAATTAAAATGCGTGCTATAGCTTTAGGGCAGTTTCATTATCGATAAAGGAAACAAAAATATATTTTTTTTAAATCTTAAATGAAAAAATTTAAATTTTTTGCCGTCGTATTCATTGAGTCGATCTCATTCAGTGAATAACAATCTAAACTGATTTAGAAACTTGTTAATAATATTTTTATTAACAAGTTTCTTTTAGGTTACTTTATTGATACTGAAACTGCCCTGAAGATATGGCACGCACTTTAATTAACACGCAGTATAAATGTTAGTATGTTCTCGTGAAATACTGGTTTTTATAATGTTACTATAAAAATATATAGAAAGACATGGTTCTTCGACTCAGGTTCCTAGAAGAAGATTCATAACCATCTGAAGGTTTCCATATGGTTGTCCTCCCAGTTGTCGCCCATCGCAGCATATTTTTAACCGACTTCAAAAAAAGGAGGGGTTTTTCAATTCATCGTAAAATATCGCACCGTAACGTATGCGTCTGTCAGATGAAAGGAGATTTTGAATTACAATCGTCGTATTCTAAACTAATATTATAAAGAGAAGAGAGAATATTATAGAAAGAATTGATTGTTTGTTTGAACTGTATCAGAAACTACAAAACGGAATAAAAAAAAAATACCAATAGAATCCTAAATTATTCTTGATGAATATAGGCTATATTAAAATTTCTCATTCCAGCGGGATGACGGGTGAAACCGCTGGGCAGGCCGCTAGTCCCATATAAATACGCCTATGGTGCGTTAACAGTGCGTTACGGATGTCTCTGTCATGTCGTTTGACAGACGCATCCGTAAACGCACCGTAACCGTATTTATATAGGATAAGATCGGAATTTGAAATGTCATTTCGTCTGACAGGCGCATGCGTTATGGTGCGCTAAAAAAACGTATCGACGGAAGACAAGTCGGAGAACCGTCTTGCCCTCAGAGACTGATGCCTTGATACCTTGTCAATTAAAATGATGGATTGCAGATCCCATTACTGATTTATGTGTCTCTCATCGCACGTTATTTTTACTATAGAACCACGGGCTCCGTTTTCCATGGCACGTGTGTGGTTTCATGAACTCTACAAAAAGTCAACAAGCTATTCGTCTGACAAGGTTTTGATTTTGTAAGCGTAAGAAAACTCTTAACCAAATGTTACAGAATGATTTAACTCTGACACCAGGGTCTAGCGGGCCCTTGAGCGACTCGGTGTCCAACGTGAATAGAAAAAAAAACAGGAAACATGATCAGCTCTGCGAGAAATTGCGGAAAATCTTTGATGTCTTAATCAAACAATCCAAAATTTCACTACAGAATTATAAATACATTATACACATACATTAACAGCCACAACAGTATACTGCTGGACATGGGCCTCCCTCTTCTTGGGTTAAGTGCCATTCTTACCACGCTTGGCAGGCGGATTGGCGAGTGCAGTGCTACATGTTGCATTCACAGGAAACGCTGCTGCCCATTCCCTGGGTGAACCTTCCTGTATTTATCCGATACGCGCTTTTTACGACACCCACGGGTAGAATGGCGGTGATGTTATTCTAAGCCAGCATCACACTTAAACAGACTATTTTTTTTCTATTTAAAATATTTTTGAAATCTGTCTGTTTTATATTTCCAAGAACCATCGATCAAGTACAAAGGAATTTGTTGGACAGTTCGACAACTGTAGCAGATGTTGGGTTCAAGTTTAAACTTAAACTTAACAAAGATTTTGGTATTTGATCTAACTTTCTGGAGCTTTGTGGAACTGACGCTTCGGAAAATATTTTGTAAGTAACTTTGTAAATCTTCTGTACCAAATATAACTTGGCTAACTTACATTTCGTTTGCTAGAATGTTTGAAGATATCTGTCAACTGCAATATAATACAGGGTAGTGCAAAAGTTGTGACGTGTGATGCCGGCTTAGACTAGCATCACCTTCCATATCTTTCCCGTGGGAGTCGTAAGAGGCGACTAAAGGAATCGAGGGTGTGTATTGCAATTGTAGGCGATGGGCTGACAACCTGTCACTATGGTGATACACAGTTATCTGATTGACCCTCAAAGTTTGTGTTGACGTGGTGTTGATGTCCGTTTTGCGGTCGTTGACGCTCTGCCTACCCCGTAAGGGATAAAGGCGTGATTTATGTATGTATGTAGTGCAAAAATTTGTTTGCTTTATTTTAAATAATCATTTATATTCAATTCTGTTTCTTTATTAGTAAGTAAAAATACAATAAATTTATATGAACGCAGTATCATCCCAACTGTAGTTAGGATTACTTTAGCCTTAAATCTGAATAGAAAGCGAAACTCTTTTACCAATTCAGCGTTATAACTGAACTGAACTACATTAACAAGGAATTTACTTCATTTATAGCTAATACAGCAAAGAAACTACGATGTAGGTTTTTGTGATTTAGAAATTCTAATCATAATATTAAAAATATTTTTTGTTGTTTTATGTTTATTTGAAGATGTATGTTTGATGATTTTATATTTAGTTACTAGGTACTGCTTTGTAGTATTGATACACATGCCCGTTCAAATTGTCATACACACACACACACACACACACATATCACGCCTATAATCCCTTGCGGGGTAGGCAGAGCGTAAACGGCCACAAAAACGGACATTTACGCCACGTCTGACAAATATTTGAGGATCATTCAGAAAATTGTGTATCGCCATAGTGACAGGCAGTCAGCCCATCGCCTAAAATTGCAATACATACCCTCGAGTTCCTTAGTCGCCTTTTACGACTCCCACGGGAAAGAAATGGGGTGATGCTATTCTAAGCCGGCATAACACGGCATTCAAATTGTCATATAATGAAAAATCAAACTCGCGACTGAACGACACAGACACTTATTTGGGAGTATCGTTAGTAATCTCTAGTTCCACATCAGCACTCCCAATTAGTTTTCTAGGAAAGGTAGAGGGCAGACGATGCTCTCAAGAGGCTCATCTCTTCGACTCAACTCAAATATAATTAGCAACAACTAGGGCTCACGTTCCACTCTTTGATTTACTTGAGCCGCTGAGCCACACCGACAACTTTCGCTAAGATATGCCGAGAGAGGGCGCACTTGAGCAATTGAGCTGGATTTCTTCGTTGTTTACTTCTAAGGCGTAGAGATATATCGAGACCGAGCGTCAGCCGAAATGAAGAAATGATAATGTAAATTTTGAAGGACGTGTGCGTTTTTATTTAGGACACTTTTTTTCTATACCCTATGATTTAAGCCCCGGGGCTATTAAAATCTACACTTGACTGTATGGTGGGGAGCAGGAACTCACCCGGAGAAGATTTTTGGTTGTACAAACGGGGCGCGATTGGGCTTACGAGTTGTTCTGGGAAGAACATATTGGACTGAATCTACCCAGCACGTGCCGGTATTTCCCAAAATGGGGTACAAATGAGCCGGCCGGCGTCGGTTGCTTGAGGAGCTTGTGGAGTTTGATCTACTCGCAATGGCTGCAGCAGTGGCTACTGTGATTTCGTCATCTTCTTCCGAAAGGACGTGTAGAATAAATACATTTATAAATGAAAATACGTGTTGACGCTCTACAACTAAATTGGCGGAAAAAATGTTTTAATGGATGGGCTAGGGGCCGCTGCAGAGCAAGATCACTTGCGATCGACTGTTTGAGCACTTTTGACTAGTAATTCGAAAAGGAACTCTATTATTATTAAAGTAAAGGTGACATAATAAACGGCTTCCACGGTCGCCCAGCTGCAACCGGCGGCATTTGACATTCTAAGAAATGTCACCATTATTTCAATTACGTACGGTCTTTTTTAAAAGTTCTATTAAAAGTGCTCTATCTGTCACTCGCTAAAACGTACCTTTGGTCTTCGGCAGCCCTAACAGACGTAAACGCAAATAGAAGTCGCTAATTTCATCGTTTGGGTTACTAAGCACCAGGCAGCTTAATTGTTTTTTCTACATTATTGAAAAAGTTCACGGGTTTGACAGAACTTGTGCAATAACTCTGACACATACATACTTACATCACGCCTATAATTACGTAAACGGTTGTAAAAAACATCTGAAACATCACACTCGCTGATTATCACATTTTTAAGCAGTTGTTTAACAAAAATATTGTGTTTACTATTTTATAGCTCTATAAATATTTTTCGTCAGACTGCCTTTTATTACAAACTCAATAACGTTTTCACATCCGGTCATTATTTTGACGAGGAATGCGCGAATAGCCTAATGAGAGCGGCTGAAAAGCATCGATACGTGATGGCCTGACGGCGGTAATGGCTGTTGCAGGCTATAGGTAGATAGATAGATAAACCGTTTATTTCAAAAATACACATCTAGTTTACATGCAGAAAAATCAATTTTCAAAACAACAAAAACTTACTACAATTTATAAACTTCAGCTAGATGTGTACCGAGCCGGTTTTCTATTAGGACAATACAACATTGTTATAAAAAAAGAAAATTTCGTTATGCAAATTTCTTTTTTTACAATGACCGATCATGGCGTCAATAAGTGATAATACTATCCTACATTGAATAAAGTTATTTCATTTTCATTTTACTGCGGAAAGCAGGCCATAGCTCAGTGGGATGTTTGCCCGCAGGAAGCAAACACTGATTTTAAGCTATCTGGTGATGGATGATCCGAGTACAGGTACAACTATAATCAATAAAAGTGTGAGCTGCGTAGAATATATTACGAAAAAGTAAATTTGTGTGTAGTGTAATAAAATAAAAGTATTCTGAGAGGTGTCTATAAGACATCTATAGCTGGAATCAGGTCTTTGTAGCGACATGTGCAATAAGCTGGGCAGTTAACGGTTTGTTTATTTAACCTGCTTTTGGGCTATTGAACGTCAGGTTAATTAGTTTTGAAAGCTGGCACTTACTGGAACACTCTTTTTAGAATATAGGGAGGGGTACATGTTGGACTATGGTTAAACAAGTGTTTGAAAATGAAATGAAAATGAAATAACTTTATTCAATGTAGGATAACATTATCACTTATTGACGTTATGAAACGTTTAAAAAAACTGTATACAAAAAACGCTAATCACACGTTCAACGCGCGTCTACTTTGTGGTAAGGCTCTACACACGCGTGTAGGTAGAGATATATTCGCTTCGACTGAAAATAATGTTGAGGGTAATAGTTTGGTTGTAGCAAGCTGAAGTGGCAGTGTGTTGGTCATATATGCTGACGTAGAACTGATGGACGGTGGAGTAAGCGGATTCTCGAGTGGAGGTGCAACCGTGGCAAGCGTAGCGTTGACGCCCTTCGGCCAGATGGACCGATGACGGCTGGTAGTGACTGGATGGCGAAAATGGGATATCATGCCTCATGGTGTGTCCTAGGGGAGGCCTACATCCAGCAATGAACTTTTTTAGGCTGATGAAAATATTATTTAGTAATATATTAAGTGATTAGGTACCAATCACTGTAGATGGCGCTTTTTATCTTAAATCTCCCATACAAAATTACCGTTCAGCTAATTTGAGTTACAATGGAAGCTCAAAACATTTTTGTCATATTTCGACCTATATTCTTTGGAGAAAGTTGTTCCGTATCATCAGGCCATTCTCTGTTTTTAGTATTGGTCACTTGTAAAATAATGTGTGATTAACCTGGCCAGCCCCGTGGCAGTGCTTTGATTTTTATTTTTTTCTCCCGCCCGAGCCGGTTTTCTATTAGGACATTACAAAATTGTTATAAAAAAAAGAAAATTGTGGGATACAAATTTCTTTTTTTTACAATGACGGTTCATGACGTCAATAAGTGATATGATAATACTATCCTACATTGAATAAAGAATTTCAATTTCAATTTCAATTTCAATGGGGTGATGCTTATTAAACAGCAAGTCCACAAATTACATAAACAAGCAGCAAAATAATGTTTACAGAAATACCTATTTATTTATTTCCGTCGGTACATTTGAACAATACAGTTTTCCCTATCAATTTGTCATGGGCTGGCCTCTATTACGCTAAGGATTGGCCATTATTGAAACTCTTTCATGGGAACAAGCGAAGCTGGCAGTAAGCGGCGATTTCATTAGGCTTTCTATTAGAGATACACCGACTATAGTTTTGTCCGACTAGCCAACTAATGACTAATCAGCTTTAAATCAGCCGACTAGTCATCTATTAGTCGCCGAGAGGCTAAGCTGATTATTACTTTGGTAATGTTTGTGTACTCGTTTTGTAAACCTTTTCTATCAATTTACAGTTGTGGTTCAGATTGGAACATTTTACTAAGCCACTTTTTCCAATTATTATATTAAAATAACTAACTACTTACTTAAAATTCAGTGTCGTTATTACAGCCAACTAATCGGCTATAAAGGGTGAAATTTTACTAGTGACCGAAAGCGAATTTTAGTTTTCTTTTCGTGAAACGAGCTACTTTTAAGACGATATTTTGTATAAATCTGATGTTGTGTCGTTACACTACTTAGGATTGAGTTAAAATAGAAAGGTAAACGTATATTTTGAAAAATTAATGAGAACTATTCTGCTACGGTGCGTAACGGATGCGTCAGTCTATGTATTATCCGTAAACGCACCGTAGCCGTACCTATTTATATGGGGATAATATCAAAATTCGCATTTTTTTGTCGGACAGACACATGCGTTACGGTGCGTTGAAAATACGCAGCGACGAACGACAAGTGGGAGAACGAGAACCATGTTACTTATTTGAAACGAATTTGATAAATAGTATTTATACTTGCAATTGTCGGCACTTGGTGAAACTCCATTGTTATGATTTTGATTCAAACACTTGTACTCGTTTCACTTATTTTTTATTTTCGTCCCAACCGGTTTCGCTTAAATAAGCATCTTCAGGGGGCAATTACACTTTTCGTACTAAAATAAACAATTAAAATACATCGAAAACAGTTCGATACATTTGATGATAGTGCAATAAGTGTAACGAGTACAAGTGTTTGAATCAAAATCATGAATTTGATACATCTTACGTACGCTAAAAGTAGGACCCCACCAAGTTATAACACACGTAATAACGTGCCTTCGAGTAGATGCGTCGATATTCTGATGTGTTTGCTGCTCCACAGGGAACTGTGAGTGGCGTTTCATTAGTATTGCCATTTGAACGTTGCTGTAATATCAGAACATCGAGTTGTACATTAAAAGGATGTACTGGTTCGCAGATATGATGGACAGGTTTTCAGGGGGTCCGTTTAATGACAAGCATGCACATGCATTTTGTACATAATACGCTTTGTAAATCTTGTTTTCAGATAGTGGTGGCGTAACGTTACGACCTCCCATTCATTTGTTTTATACTTTTTTGTCATTCGGACCTACAACTAGCCAGTGTCAATAAACTATATATTTATAGGTACAAACCTACTTTACTACAGTAATCGGAATCTCAGAAACGGTTCCAACGATTTTGATGAAATTTTATGTGTAGTGGTTCAGGGGCGATAAATTAATTTCGCTAAGTTTAATTTTCCAACAAAAACAGCCGAGCTATACTTGATCAAACAGGTACCTACTATAAATTAGGCGGTTCTCGCATTTGTCGTCAGTAGCTGCGTTTTTTAAAACTCCGTAACAGAATGAGACTATCCGCAAAAAAACCAAGTAACGGACATAGTCAGAAGTGGCAGTGGGCTGGGCATATCTGTCGTAGAACCGACGGACGTTGGAGTAAGCGGGTTCTCGAGTGGAGGCCAAGCCTCGGTAGGCGTAGCGTTGGATGACCTCCGACCAGTTGGCCTGATGACCTAAAAAAGGCGGCTGGTAGCGACTGGATAGCGAAAACGAGAGATCGTGCCCTATGGCGTACACTGGGGGAGGCCTGCGCGTCCAGCAGTAGACTGCAATAGGCTGATGTATGTATGTAACGCAGGTGTCTGTCAGATGAAAGGGAATTGCGAATTCCAAACATATTCTTTTACAAACACGGCTTCGGTGCGTTTATGGTGCGTTACGGTGCATAGTCAAGTCGTTTGACAGACGCATTAGTGAACGCATCGTAGCCGTATTTGTATGGGAACAAGAATTCGCAATTTCCTTTCGTCTGACAGACGCAAGCATCTCGGAGCGTTAGTAATACGCATCGACTGACGATAAGTGAGAGAACACCCTTAAAGTAATCTTGAGAGTTGGGCGTATAAGTCTAAGTTCTTAGTAATACCTACTTAATATTCTTAGTGTTATATCAAAGCGTAAGATCGCGTGGTAAAACAAACAAGAAATTATTATTGAAAACAAACTTCAAGAGAATTTAATTTATAATGAAGTCGCAAGATGAGTCGCAACCACAGAGTAGGTATCACTTACTTACTTTGATTGAAGTTGGTTTGTACTTTGAAAATATTTAGCAGAGGGTATACACGGTGATATATGGGCAATAAGATAGATTATTAAAAGGATTTTAGGTTAGGGTATTGTAGTTAGACCTTATAAAAAACTGTAGCTAATCTGTGGGTAGGCTGTTAAGTCGCAAAAAAAAAACAGCTGTTCCATAAATTTTATTCAAGTAGGTATGATTTTTCTACGAAGCAGCTGTTTATTTTTGCGATATCGCAGGTGACCCTATAGTAAAAGTTGTTCAAAATCTTGAGAAGAAACACCTAGTAAAATTTCCGTGCTGAATAAAAAATAACCCTGTATAGTTATAAAACAGGGAGTTTTATAACTATACAGGGTAAAATAAATTAAAATAAAACAAAATTTCGATCCGTCGTTGATGTAAAATGCGTCTGAGGGATGAAGGGAATAGGCACCAGCGTTGTCTGTGAACTTTTACAATAACTTGCACTGCGCTCGCCAATCTGCCTGCAATATCCAGCAGTCGACTGTTGTGGTTCAAGTGCCAGCCGCAATTGAAATCTTTCAATTACTTATCTTCGCTACTCACTAATATTTTGATTCCAAAAGTGTATGTTATTGATCTCTATAACCTATCTGGAACCTGCTACAAAGAGTAATAGACAGGAGCTCAATTTCCTAAGTATTACAAATTTGAGCAACATTCACATTCGGAATTCAGTCTCTCACGAAATCCAATTCGCTTACTCCATTTTTTTCTATTAACAGTAAAACTCTGTATTGCCCTTTTAGTGAAATGTTTTGAACTTTCTTGTAATACGCAGAAATATAACCGCCACCAGCCCCAGTAAAATTCATTGATTTAAAAAAGGCCATTGCGTACGGGATTTTAGGAAATCGAACTCCAAATATGGAGTGTCTATGAGTTTTGTTCTACAAGAAGGCGTACAATTCACTTAAGGCGACTGTAGTCGGCCTCGACGTCATTTAACAAAAAAAAATTATTTAAAAAAACAATCTATCAGAATGTATGTTGCTCAAGTTCTTCGTTATATGCTTGAGTAAAAACTAGAACCTGCAAATTCAATGAAATATTCGCTGTAATTAATGTGAAGAAGTGCCTTAAACGGCCACTTTTGGTATTAATTGCCATAACTTTCATTACAGCGAATATATCATTGAGATTATAGGCTCTAATTTTACGTGACAGATAATACTAAAAACTTGAGCAACTCACATTCGGATAGATTGTTTGTATAAAGAGAAAATATTTTTTTGTGAAGTGGCGCCTATGTCGGGGCCGTTCACGGCTACACTCGCCTTAAGTACTGGCGGAGAAGTTACTTAGGAACCAGACAGGTAAAGTTACAACCAGTTAGGGTTTCGTTTTTCCCGGCCTTTTTCAGTTCCCGGGAAACGGGAATTTATTTTTGCTTTTCCCGGGAATTCCCGGGAACCGGGAAAAGTTTAATATTTTTTTGTTTTGCTGTGTTTTGATAAGAAATGGAGTGAAACACTTTATTTAATTGTTTAAATTACATACTTAAAAGGTTAACACTGTCATACGAGTACTGAACAAGCATAATTTCCTGGTTTCGTGAGTTTTTAAACCGTCTAAACAACTTCATTAATTATCAGTGCAACAAATTCAAAACAGCGACCGGGATCGACGGCTTAACGTGCTTTACAAAATAAATAATTTTATACATAAAAACAAACTGGTCAATCAGCCTGAATTGTCAAAAACAATAAACACCATGGGAATCGAATCCCAAGATCTTCGGATTGAGAGACCATGGGTCAGACATTTATAGCACTACATAGCATTTACGGCCACAAAAATCCACTGCTGGATATGGGCCTTCCCCCATAAGTAGTGTTTTTGCCATACTCACGCTACGCTACGCCACGCTAGGCTGGCAGATTGGCGAGTGCAGGGCAAACTGTTGTTTTTCACAGAGAACGCTTATACAGACGTTAAGTTATACGGTCAGATATTGATAAACAATAAAAATAAATCAATTAGGAATGTTTATGATCCATTTTCATCATCTTCATCATCATATCGTGATGGACAACAAATAGAAAAACGACCCAATGAACCTTGGGGTCAGTCAGAGTCTTTGTAGGTATTTGTAACTAACATGTTTATTAACCTCATCTATTTATCGTTCGTGCGTTTACGGATGCGTCTATCAAAGGACTAGACAGAGGCATCCGTTACGCACTGTAGCCGTATTTGTTCGGGAATAAGATCGAAATTTGCAATTTCCTTTTGTCTGACAGACGCATGTTTTACGGTGCTTTAAAAATAATCAGCGACGGACGACAAGTGGGCAAACTGCCTAATTATTCATAGACATCAGCCGGGGCGATGGCTTAATGTGCCCTCCGAAGCACCGATCTGTCTTTCTTACAGACAATTAGGTGAATCAACTTGCAATGCCCTAACCCAACAAAACTGAGTACGATATCACAAGGTGATAAATTGACAAATATCAACTTTGTGCGTTTCCTTTGAGATTCAAACCAAAGACCTCCAGATCCTTAAACAAACGATCAGATCACTAGATCATGGAAGCAGTAAAGATTTATTATTGTTTAATTTTATATTCAGAAATTTAGTGGTATCTGTCTGTAAATAATCATGAATATGCGGGTTTTTAGAGCATTAAACCACAATTTAAACTTTCCGGGAATTCCCGGGAAATGAATATAAATTTCCCGTCGCCGGGAACGGAGCTTTTCCCGGGAATTCCCGATTCCCGGGTCCCGGGAACGAAACCCTACAACCAGTTAAACTTCAATTTGATACCGCAAACATTTCCGTTTGATTCCAATGTTATGATCAGAATTCACTTGCGAAGTTCAGTATAATTTTTGATAGTAGTAGATAGTAGATAACAACTTGCGGTAATTCAAATTCTAACATGCAGTTCTATGATTGATTTTTTTGAATACCAATGAGGTCAAATCATTTACACTTAAATAAATAATAAATCATAATAAATATTCTGGATGGTTCACACAGCGCCATCTAGCCCCAAATTAAGAAAAGTTGGTAGGTACTTTGGGAACTAGATAGCTGATATTAATACTAACATACACTTAAAATACATAATTATCATACATAGAAAACACCCAAACTAATTACAAATATCTGAAATTTACCTTAACTAATATTTGTGTCTTATATAGGAGTCGAACCTACGACAACACGGCTTACTTCGGCGTAACAGGTAGGATGCTCTCCGCTACGCTATCGGGCATCTTATCTCGCAACTCAACCACAATTCGTAATTTGTAACTGAACTGAGATATCACTATCTTCATGCTTTCTTTCCTCAACGAAATTCTTCTCAAACAAGGATGCCAGCTGGAAAAGTCGTGCAATCGCAAAAGAAAAATCTTGAATTACGAACAATCTGCCCGCCAGCTTAGCCTCTCGCCGCGATGTTATCCGACGGAGCTAAATGGCGTAAAACTGTCACAAACACGACTAATTCTCGGGGACATTCTACTGGGATCTTAAATTTTCTACCAACGTTAGGTATAAAATCTATCAAACTTTTTTTGAAGACCAGCGGAGAAGCTACACGCATCTACACTTGAGATACGAGTATTTCACAATTATAATTAGCCATGTATGTAACTTATATTGAAACCGTTTTTGTTCTGTGTGCGGTGCAATCAGAATGAGAATAGCATCACCTCATATTTCTGCTCGTGGGTGTCTTTGAAACGAGTAAGATAAATCCAGCGTTCAATCTTCTTGTATTTGCCTAATCTTTCACTGCGCTCGCCAACGCTTGTACCAAACGTGATGAAAAAAGCAATCTCCACAAAAGGGGGAGGCCCATATTATCTATCAATCAACCGTTCTCGCTGTTGATAATTACGAAACGACATAATTATAATTTAAAAAAAGAAAATACTTTTACAAGGAGTGGAGCCTGAAGTGGAACGAACCTTTCCAGGCATCTGTTATCGGCGCTAACGCACAAATAATGGCCGACCGACGCACGAATCTCGCCAATCTCGACGAATCTCGCCAATTTGCGGAATTGGCCGCCGGGTCGCGGGATCACACACAGAATCCCGGGCTATCGCGAACGGGCCCTTGAGAGGGACAGGGAGGATTAAAGGAAGGTCTAACCTACCAAAAGGGATAGTAATTTGTTTGTTTACTTTTTTGGTATTTGCAAGTGTTTTTTCTTGTGAGTTCTTAACTTTTTAAACGTGCTGGGTATACAGTTTTGGAGAACCAGTCGGTAGAGACGTCGTAACTAGTGATAGCAAAAGTTGCAGGTTCAAATCCTTTGAATTATTTATTTTTTATTATTATTTATTTAACATAGTATACATACAATTTCGTCAAATGCCTTCGCTTAACCTCATAAAGGTTTGTCTCGATGACATAATTCCGCTATTAATATAATAAGGATAAGTAAAATATAAGCTAAAACTTTAAGCGTAGCTTTTCACCAACCTATATTAATTGCACACACAGTGTTTACTTGTTATTGCGTATTATGAAAATTGTTGTGGTTTTTTAACTATAATTTTTTTTCGAGCGTCCGAACTGGTGAATTTGCAAAAAAGATGCTAAAATTTTCTTCTTTTATCTATTCACTACACGCATAATTTTGGATTACAAATTGTAGTTGTATATCATTAAGCGAGACGAAATATATGCAGCCGTCTCGTTAGGCTCAAGGCCAGCTACTTGTACTGTGATTCCTATGAGCATGTTTGTCCGTCTTAAATTATTGCGGGTGAAATTTCACAAGTGACCGATACTGAAAATAGAGGACTGGCTGGTAATAAGAAACAACTTTCCCTAAGGAACATAGTTTGAATTTAGACAAAATTATTCTGAGCTACCATATTTCTACAGCAGTTTTTTATTATAATTTTTTCATATTGCGGCCTGTTTCTTAAGAAAATTTGTACCTTATCACCAGCGTGCCTTCAGGAGTTTTCGCTTTCAGTCACTAGTAAAATTTCACCCTGTTTAATCTAATATTTAAATCTTTCTGAATCCGCCTCTGCGTTCAGGAAACTTGAAGAATGCGAATGAGAATACTATTCGCATCGCAACAACCGCAACGTTGCCGCACGGGCCGCGTAAGCCCCACGAGCCTTACGCTGCTTTTTGCCGCCACGCGCAATTTTTGATTCCGACCCGGAAGCGTTTTCCCAAACCCGACTTGTCAAAACCCCGATTCTCTGATTATTTTATTAATATTTCTTTGAACAGTCAGGCAGTTGAAACAACTGATAATGCCTGCATCCTATTCACTGTTCAAGTTCGTCACTATATAGCACTTAAAGTTCACTTTAGTTATTTGTGTAAAGTGTTTTGATTTTCCACGTCACTGTTTTCGATGTTCGTTTAGTTTGTTTTAAATGCATTTATACTAGTTGGCAAAACCACACTGTCAGGTAGATCATTCCACGGTTTGACCACTCAAATAGTTAGAAAGTTTGTGCGGGTTGCTGTGAGATCTTTGCGCCTTTAATTTATTTTGCCATTGACAATCGATTGTCATTGTGGTTTATTTTATTTTCGGAGCTTTCAGCCTTATAAACATTTAAGTAACTTAATATGTAAACAATTGCCACTTACAAGCTTCCACATTTCTATACTCTAAACTGTTAGCCGAGTACGGAACGACAAAAACCATCCAACTAACTGTATTGAAACACAACTGAAACGCTTTTCAAATACACGATTTTTTCTGAAACGGCCCTCAAATATTAGTTTTACAACCGTTAACGCTCTGCTGTCGTGATATATATGTGTGTGTAGTCTGGTATGAACGTCTCACGCCATCTAAAACCACCTTCCTTTCAGGACAAGCTATGGGTGTAGTCGGGATTGTATTTATGCGACCCGAGATCCTTGGCTTTTGCCAATATTGCTGAATTGTACTTGATGAGCGATGCTGTTTCTAACTTCACGTAATGGAAAAAAGGTTTGATTGAAAAGCTTGTCCTGTTCCAGGTATGTTTGACTGTAATATATTATTATATTGTGAACAAATAAAATTAAACAGGTTTCATAGAAAAATGGGATAGTTCAATGACTTTACAATAATGTACATTTTAATCAAATTAACAGCCAAAATAAACAACAAACAAATTTTAATCAAATTGTTTTATTTTTTCGTGTTTGCACAGCGCAACTGGCTGAAATAGGCTAAGCACGTGTAGCAATCAAAGCGATTTCTACAGTTTGGCCACTTTTAAAAGCCAATTAAGACAGGTTGAAAAGCCACATTAGAAGACATGCCATCGAAAGAAATATATCCCTTAAGATATAGCTGTTAAAATTGGCTTTCATACGTGACCCAAGTTTAGTATTAAAATCGTAATAAGGAATCGAGCTAGTATGTATACTATACTACAACATTATTTTTTTAGGTACTGAAGGTTTTTTTTAACTTGCAAAGTTTTCAAGCGCGGGCAGGATACTAGTACTGAAGGTGTTTCCTCCATTGAACTAGTCCTAGAACCTTATTTTTCCAAGTAAATAAATTTGACCATGATAAAAGTCTGTATAAAATAGCGAAAAAGTCTATAAAGTTATATCGCCTAGTACAGTCGCCGCGTTTATCGCCTCACTGCAATACCACCTTTATATTCAGCTGAAATATTGCACCTTTCCCGGCAGATCACACGTGACTCGCCTGTGTAGCATCCACGTTACTTTTATCTATGGTTTATAGTATAGTTTGGCATTGTGGGGCAACTCAACTAACGATTTATGTGTGTTTTTTATTAGAAATTTGTGTAACTTTTAGGTATGCGTATTATAAAATTAGGCGGTTTTCGCACTTGACCGTCGCTGCATATTTTTAACGCATGCGTCTGTCAGACGAAAGGAAATTGCGAATTCCGATCTTTTTCCCATACAAATACGACAATGGTGCTTTAACGGATGCCATCTGTTTCACACCGTAAACGCACATTTTAACAAAATTATGGTAGTTTATAGCTTTCTTTTGGATTTTGAAAATCATTTATTTTATTATAATATAATGTTTGCGGCAACGTCAAAGCAAACTCTACGCTGCTAGGCCAATATCTAGAATAAACAGAAACTGTATGATAAAATGATTTAAATATTACCTACTCTGTTTAAGAAAGGTATCATAACATAAATAAATTTCTAGTCTTTCTATCAGAAACTTAGTTAATGACTTCATACTAGAGATTGGATGAAACAAAAAAATGTCATCATCATCATCATGTTGACAAGCATATAACAGAGTTTGTAACATTGTACCTAAGTGCCTAACAAACATACGAGACGCAGGTTTATTAGACAAGGGTGGACAGGGGGAAAGAATACCCATCTGAGGTGTAACAACACGGGTCGACATTAGGAAAGATTACAAAGGGAAAAAGGGGTTCTTTTGATCTGCAGTGATGTATACAGGGTGTAAGGGACAGCCCTCCGAATACTGATAGGGTGCAAGCAGACCATGAAACTCTGATCATATGACTCATGAACATATGACAGGAGAGTAAAAAAAATATCATTAGTTAATAGTAAAGTCAGTCAGCCAATCTTGATTTTGTATGGGAAGTCGATTTTTGTCGTTTCCTGACATATGTTCCTAGAAGAAAGTTGTTCAGTTTAACGGTCTGAATGCATCTTATCAGTATTTGGGTTGCTGTCCCTTACACCCTGTATAGGGTGAAATTTCGCATGTGAAGATAAGTAAAAACTTTCCTCAAGAAACAAAGATCGAAATAAGAAAATAAAAATGATCTCCTATAGAAAATTGACGATCAGCTGATTTTAGTTATTATGGAAAATCAAAATATTTTAGGGAAAGTTGTTTCTCCGGAAGGAAGCCCGTCTTGACATTTCTCGATCAGTCACTAGTAAAATTTGACTCTATATTAAAACGAAAACGTTGGCGTGACGATCTTGACGCCCATATACAGGAGTGGATGACGGTGGCATTAGACCGAAAAGAATGGTAAATTGCGGGGGAGGCCTTTGCCCAGCAGTGGGGATCAAGCAGGCTAATTATAAAAAAATAATATGACATAGACCATAAAAAAGCAACGCAAAATTTGTGTAAGGTATGATCGCGGTTGATTACATAGCTAACTTAATAATTACCTAATCAAATAATATATCACACTTACATACCTACACACGTCTGACAAACATTGAGAGTCATTCAGAAAATTGTGTATCGCTATTGTGACAGGTTGACAGCCCATCGCCCAAAGTTGTAATACAATGTGCGATGCGGTTTTAGGTGATAACCCATCGACTCCCTTAGTCACCTTTTACGACACCCTCAAGAAAGAAATGTAGTAATGCTAGTCTAAGCCGATACTGCACACTGCAAAACTAAAGTTGTTTTATTTGTAGAATCAAGCCCTCGATATGATCCGCCGGCATTTGTTGCTCGTGTGAATAGTCATTGAAAGCCGGGGCCTTTATTTCTGCTTTATGTTCAGGCTATGCTATGCTGTGTATGCGATATAGGCTATTGAATCTAGCCTCAGCTGTACGTGCGCTTTTTGGGTGAAAAAAGTGGCTTTACGCGTAGTTTTATGTGCGTTTTTATGGAACAAAAATGAACTTTTACACATTTTCTATTAATTTCGTTGCATGGTGGCTTGTCGTGTGGGAAAGTGTGTCAACAAACGACCCAAATAACCCTATGTTATTTGCATTAAAATATACTTGCATAATTTGCCAAAGGCCGTGGTGGATGAAGACTTCGCTAGTACGGTACTGTTAGCGAGAGTCGTAGGTTCGAATACTGCCCGCGTTGTAGTTTGCAAGCTCTCAAAGTGAAGTAGACCTTGTTTATGCTTTTATTGATTTATTTTCATTCTGATTGTCTATTGGACTGGCAAAGGTCTTAAAACCATGCAGCTTCGTCTTCAGTTAGGACTCTTCTTTAGTCTTTACCTAACTCCTAACCTACTGATAGTGACGCTCGTGTTTCAATGCTCACAGAACTTTACACGGGAATATCAAGGTGAATCCAACAATTTCTCTTTATGTCTTACTTTCTCTACATTGCACTGCTGGCACATAATTAAGTTAATCTTACCATACTCACACAATTACATACATACACACATCAGTCAATTGCAGTCCAATGCTGGAGATTTAGAAAAATAAAGCAGTTGATTAAGAAAAACCTCTCGTTTCCCGCGCAAAAATAACCTCTTTTAACTCACTTTGTGAAGCACTTACAGTTCTCATATCCTTACGGAATTCAGCCAATACACACTGAAGTGTGCTCAAGTTCCTTCCTCATCCGTGACGCCGTCACTCGCGGCTGTCGGGACTTCGATCAATCTTCCCGGGGCATATTCCTGATTCCCTTCATGTCTCATCTGCCCCCTTCCCCATGTCTCACCTTGCCCCCCTCTCCCCCCTGAGTGTAAAATATGCGACGGGATTTTTTATACCACTTCTCTTTAAGGACGTTTTCACAGTGAAGTGGGTGCTGAATTTTTGAGGTTATCTCAGCGAATAAAACATATCGCCTGCGGCACTTTTTTTAAGACGATATACACAGCTACACCAAATGACGTCGGTGACAGAACTAAATATTATGTCTCTTGTAATATTTATTGTGTGCAATAAATGGTTAATAATAAAATTGTGTATTATCATAGTGACAAGTTGTCAGGCCATAGCCGAAAATTGCAATACACATGTGACCCCCGAATCTCTTAGAAGTTGACTCTAACAACACCCACGGGTAAGAAATGGATTAATACTATTCTACGCCGTCAATTACAAAAAGTAATATAATTAAATTTCAGAATGTTTTTGTGTTGAATACTTCTCCATTAACATGAAATATTTCTATTACATTTGTGTCACAAAAATACAGATAGGTACCTATATATATATTCTTTATTGTGTACCAAATGATTACAATAAATTTGAATATTAAACGTAATCACAAAGGTGAGCTTATCTCTATGAAGAGATCTCTTCCAGCCAACCTGCAAAGTGGAATTAGAAAATACTATAATAGGGAATGACATAACCGTGTACACATACTGATAGGGACTTGCATATAATATATTATAAACAATACATACTTATTAATAAATACATAAATAAATATATATTTAAATTTACACACATACATCAAGATTGTTCCGATAAATAGTGCTCTTTAGGTATTCGAATTTCAAAACTTTTGGAAATAAAGGTTTACATGTTTAAAGTTTAAAAATGACAACTTATGTCGTCGCCTCAGCTAGTGCATAGGCAAGGAAATTATAGATCAATTGCATAGGGTTCCACACAATTCCTGTTGCCATTAACAGATTTTCTAGATCTAGGTTTTCTGGATCGAAAAAATTACAATAATCCGTGCGGTACGTGAGTTTGCCACCTAGCCTAGCCCATAACATTAACATTGACAGCTACAACAGTCCACTACTGGACATTTGCCTCCTTGGAGGTATTGCCATACTAACCACATTTGACAGGCGGATGGCGAGCGCAGTGCATGATGTTGCGATCACAGGGAACGCTACTGCCTATTCCTTGGATGATTATCCATTATTCGCTTTTTACTACACCCATGACGTAGAATTGGGGTGATTCTAAGCTGGCTACACACGACAAAGCTGCCGAAACCTGCAGGCTTAGCCTATAGGACGGTAACACTACCGAAAATGCTTTCTAGAATAATAACGTTTTTCCTTTACCTGCCTTTACTCTACTCCACTTGATTTGACCGTATATTCCGGTACGTCAGGCATTGTTTGTGGGTATCACTCACAAAAAATATAAAGTGGCTTATTTTTTGTACGATTTTATTATGTCTGTCTGTATGGGTGCCGTGTGATGTTGGCTTAGAATAGCATCAGCCCATTTCTTTCCCGTGGGAGTTGTAAGGGGCGACTGAGGGACTTGAGGGTGTGTATTGCAGTTTTAGGCCATGGGCTGACAACCTATCACTATGGCGATACACAATTTTCCGAATGACCCTCAAATATATGTCAGACGTGGCGTAAATGTCCGTTTTTGCGGCCGTTACGAATTTATTTTGCAAATTTCTTATTTTAATTTATACCAGTATTGTTCATGTGACTGTTTACACAGTGTTAAAACCCAGTTTGAGCCGCCAGTGATGCAGAAACTTTACGCCAAGAATCAAAATAAATTAAAAAAATAATAACACGATTGGTTTCTGAGATAAATTTAGCCGATGACACTCAGGATAATGAAATGATTCTTCTGATACAATTCTCATTCGAATCTGTTCAGTGGTTAACGAGTTTCAGTACTGTAAAGATTCGCACATATAAACATACATACATACATGAACTCTTAAAACATTACACCTTTTTTAAGTCGGGCAGGCGTATAAAAAAATATATTAATATTTTTGAAACATAAAAACCTAGCCATACTAGGTTAGAAGTGCCGGTTGCTTAATCAAGTCAATTGGAATACCGCGCCGCCGTCGCCCCGATCCTCGCAGAAGTTAACACTTCCGGTTAAACCACGCCACCGGAAGATTGATTTTTGATGAGAACACTGTAACCGACTTGTCTCATTTAAATAATACACTGTAGAAATTTTGACGATTTATTGGTTATAATTTTACGGAGAATAAAAAGGTAAGAGTTTGTTGGAGGTTAGACATGGAGCCAAAAACATTTCAGAATACATTTATCCCTTGCGGGGTAGGCAGAGCGTAAGAGGCCGTAAAAAACGAACATTTACGCCACGTCTGTCAAAAATGAAGGTATTCAGAAAATTGTGTATCGCTACAGTAACAGCCATCGCCAAAAACTACATGTAACCCTTGAGTCCCTCAGTCGCCTCTTACGACACCCACGGGATAGAAATGGCGTGATGCTTTTCCAAGCCAACAACACACGGCAATGTTAGCATGTGTATACACTGTGAATAGGACTTTACCTACGTAACAAGCAAGCAACACATTGAAAGTGATCATGTAAAGTCTCACTTTACGTAGGTCAGCTGGAAGAAATTTCTTAGTAGAAATAAGTTGTCCTGTTGTGTCGTTAGTCTTTGTATGTGTTTCTTTTGTAATGTTTTTGTGTACAATAAACGGTAAATAAATAAAATGATTGGATTGGCGCTGTAGAGAAGAGGCCTATACCCTGCAGTGGGTGGATGTGGGCTGAGGATGATGATGATGATGAAATAAAATGAAATGTAGGAAAGTTCAAACCAAAAACAGACTCCAAAAAGCAATCAAGATCATTATCCCTGTTTCCTCCAATGAGGTGCCTAACAACACGTACTCAACTCATATACGTAAAAAATACACATTTTCGTGAAATACATACATCACTTCTCTTTCCATTGTGGGGTAGGCAGTGCGTCAACGCCGTAAAAGTATGGTTGTTATCGCCAAGTATTGTTTACAATATATACGAGTATTATACGCAGACGACCTACAACTTCATCACCACACAAATGTTGCTGTCATTAACAGCTCCATAGATGTAATCAACAGTGATCTACGTAATATCTCAATCTGGGCTAAATCTTTTGGACTGTTGGTCAACCCGAAAAAATCCAAAAGCTTACTTATCGGCAGCCCTTATATGAGTAGGCAGCTGGAGTTTGTGGCCGTGCAATCTATTAAATACGATAGCGTGCCAATTAGTTTTAGTCAAACTGCCAAGAGCCTTGGCGTGTTATTAGATTCTAGGCTATCTTAGACTCCTCATGGCAAAGAGGTCACTAAAAAGATTCATTTCTCTGTTCATTCACTGAAATGCTTTAAAAACTTTTTACCCTCAAGCACTAAGATCACTTTGGATATCACCGAGGAGCTTCTTAATAAACTAAAGCGTCTTCAAAATCTGTGCATTCGATTCATCTTCGGACTGCGCAAATACGACCACGTTTCCCAATTCCGTTCACAGCTCAAGTGGCTCCCAATCCGCCTTCGGAGGAATACTCACATTCTCTCTTCTATGTACAACATTCTTTATAACCCTTCTTCCCCATCGTATCTTCGCGAACGCTTTGCGTTTTCTCGGCCGCAGGACAAGCCATGTCGCTCAAACGTCAGGACTCACCTGTATAAGCCATTTCACAAGACAGACTTCTACTCCTACTCTTTTACTGTTCATGCCGTCAGATTGTGGAATTCTCTCCCGCACGCTGTGCGCGATAGTCCATCTATTGCTATATTTAAAAAGAGAATTAAAAAGCACTATCTTGCTCTTGCAAATCCGTAGTAATGTATGTAGTATCTATATAATATATTTACATATTAATACGTATATAAGTCTTTTAACGTGAAGGTATTTAAGTATTGTCGAATTCGTATATTATATACAGTACTTTTTGCTATTGTGCACGTCATATCCGCGTCTCCGAAATATTTTTTGAGAAATAAGTAAACCTGTTGTGTCTTGTCTCATTGTAAATTGTTACTGTGTATGTTTACGCAGTAGTAGTATTCTGCATACCTACTTCACAAAGTAAGTATTGGCGGCGGCGCGCCGAAACTACTTTTTTATTAAATTGCTACTAAATACTACATTATCTATATTCTTTATATATATATGATATACATACTACATTATATGTACACGTATACATTAATACTTACATATATACATTGAGCTTTACGAAAGGAAAGCAGATAGAAATGAGAAGGCTTGACGGAAGCCAAGCTGTAGGTACAGATTGAATTCTTTGCTCTCCATTCCATTGTGATTGAAAATGGCTTTAGCCAAGTTTTCAACTCAGTTTTTTTATTACTTTCTTGGAATGACCTTTATTTATTGAATTAAACTAGACTTGCTTCAGACCTAGACCTATTCAAAATAACACTGTCTGATAAAATGTCAGATGATGACTGATTTATTAAAAAAAGTTCCAATATTTTCAAAAGTTTGACAACGTATAGAAAACGAAATGGAAATCAAGTTGTAGTTGTTATTGTAGTATACTGTAGAAAGCTTAACTTTTTACTAAATCATAATAAGTCGCGTATAAGAATTCGAAGTAGATATCAATTTTTCTCTATCTTGACAAAGAATACATAATATAGCTACACTGGCGTGCATATTCCTGCCTCGCCCGTCGGAAGTGGCCGGAGCACATTCGTATCAGAGTTGCATTACTCTTGCATGCTCGGTCTGTCGCGTCAGGTTAGCTCAAGAAGATACTATAGGTACCTGGAAAATGTATTGTAAATACAGTTACAAAGAATGTCCTGTACAAGTTGATCTCTTAAATCTGCTGTTGATAGTACAGGTCTAAACTGCTGTAAACTAGGATTGAAGGTAACTGCACGGATAATTTTATCAAAACATATCAAAAGTTCGACAACGGATAAGCTTTAGAAGTAGAGTCTGTGTGGAAAGAGAATGGGCTTTAAAATTGAGGGCGGCTCTGTGCCTCAGTATGAGAAATGTCATAGCAATATATGATAAAATGATAATTTCACTTTTTGCCCACATATTTTTTTTTTATTTGGACTGACGCCACGTCTGAAACTTTTGAGGGTAATTCAGATAATTATGTTAAGTTATTATTAGTTTTATCACAGCGCAATAATATGGTTCAAATGTTTGCACAGCCAACTTACATGATCGTGGATGCTCTGAATTTGTACAAACCGTTTGTACCCCTGAAAAACTACAAATATCACACTTCATCCTGCTGGGGACTATATCTTTACATACGATGTAATGCTCGTGTGCCGCCGGCTTATAATTGCATTATCTCATTTCTTACCCGCGGGTGTCGTAAGAGGCGACTAAGGAACTAAAGGATTTCAAGTATATTACAATTTTAGGCGACGGGCTGACAGCCTGTCACTATAGTTTCATAAGATTTTTCTTAAACTAAAACATTTGTCAGACGTGGCCATAGCAACCATAGTTTGCGGCCGTTAACGCTATGCCTACCCCGCAAGGAATAAAGGCGTGATATGTGTATTTCTCGACATTTTTATATTTTTTAATAACTGGCAGTTCAGCCACAAAAGCTTTTATGATAACCTTTATTATTAATATACATTTCCATAGAAATAAACTTTTTTCACCTTAGCTCATCGCCTTTCATGTACATTTGAAGATTGGTTACAAAATTTCCTATTGTCAGTCAATTGCCAGCGATCGATTGCCGATCACTAGCCACTAATCTCGACCCACTAATGTTATATTCCTGCATCAATTTTCTATAAGGCGAGTGTTGCCGCGAAAGTAGCGCCATTTCACGAAAAAACAAACGTATCTCTTCATGCAAATAATACTCCAGAATGCCCTAAGCTTTGTTATCTTAAAGCAAAATTAAAATCTGCAAACACTATAAAAAATTTGCTGTGATTTAAGAAAAGAAAGTGTAAAAAACGGGTACTTATGCTAACTTAAATTACCGCGAGTATTTCACTGAGTTTGTACAGTTTAATTAAACTTTAAGATGGCTTATATCAAAAACTTATGCAAAGGACATTTTAAGGTATTGCTTATATGAAGAGGTATTGCATTATCTCGCTTTCGTGGTCGCACTTTCTCATCACCCAAAGTTTGCCTGGCGGAACATGCTACCGAACATTAAGACCGCCTTGTCGTACTGTTTCTTTTTAGTGTTTTAAATTGTTGTATTTCTGTTAAGTTAATTGTGTAAGTACAATAAAAAAATAAATAAATTTGGCGATGGGCTGACAACCTGTCACTATGGTGATACACAGTTATCTGATTGACCCTCAAACTTTTGTCAGACGTGGTGTTAATATCCGTTTTACGGTGGTTCACGCTCTGCCTACCCCGAAAAGGATATAGGCATGATTTGTGTGTGTGTAAAAAATTATGTTATGTTATATTTTTTTTCGTGAAGTAGCGCTAGTTTTGGAGGGCACCACTCGCCTTAAAACACCAGTCTTTATTCATCACGTTTCAATTTAAACATTCTAGCTATGCATAGACTGTTGCATTTGCTATGACCTAGCCAAACTGAAGTCGGTTGCTTGCAAGGAGGTTGCATTCAACGGTGGTTGCCGTGGACTGAAATTATGTATTAAATTGCTTCAACTTACTTTACTATTCATCCGTACTAATATTATAAATCTGAGTTTTTGTATGTATATGTATGTTTGTTACTTCTTCGCGCTCAAACGGTTTGACCGCTTTAGATGAATTTTGGAACACAGGTATAACCTGGAATAACTCATAAGCCTCTTTTATCGCGGTAAAACAACTATTACTGCGGGAAAAGAAGTGGCAGCGGGTTAAACCGCTGGGCAGAAATCTAGTGTGATATGAATCTTGGTAAGCCGGTTAGGAATTTTGGGCATACGGCAACGTCTGCCATTGGCAGTTGGATAACGTATACATCTTTCGTCAACAAACCGGATCGGGCTTAACACTGGAAAATTATACGGTCCGTGTGCAAACCACCTTAGTTCAGAACGCATTGTTCCTAGTACTGATATTGTTTCCAGTTTGATTGGTACTGATCTGCCCATCGATTAAGGTTTCGTGCTTTGGAGTGTACGTTAAGCCGTTGGTTTTAGTTGCTGCCAATGATTATTTAAATGGATATAGATTAGTAATCTAGTAGGTGATTTGTAACTCTGAGCATCTGCGTACCCAACTACTTAATAATCTAAAGAAAATATAAAGAAAATACAACGTATAGGTGACAGCCTACCAAATACTGAAATAAAATATATTTATTCAATGTAAGATTGTACTACCTATCACTAGTTGATGTCATGATCCGTAATTGTAAAAAAATGGTATGCCACAATGTTTTTCTTTTTATAACAATTTTGTATTGTCCCGATAAAAAACCGACATGATACAAAACATAGTTCAAAAACCTAAAAAAGTACTTCCCTTACAAAATCACGATCATCATTCTGTAAGGGAAATCCATTTTTTACTTGTCTTAAAATAGTTTCTAGAGAGAAGTTCGTTTCATGGTCTGAATCCATCCCTCTTGTAGTTTAGTCACTGAACTTTCATTGCTTGTAGACACATTTGACCAAAATGTAATGTGTGTTTTAACATTAAAAAACAAAATTGAAAAAATATCGAAAGAAAATTATGGTGTGAAATGTGTTTTTAGACGTAAATTTTTTTTTACCATAATTGGCTTAAGGTAATACTACTAAGGTACTTTATGCGACGTACGTAAAGTTACGATGTCATAAAATAACAAAATTCCGTTTTATATGATACATAATGCTAATGGAGATTAAAATTTATGTTATTTTACTATATTTATTTTATTTCTATACTTACACGTGATGTTAGAGACGGCAGTGTAACAAAAATTTTGCAGGCATGATTAGATCATGAAATTAATCAACTTTTTTATGGAGACTATTTTGGTGAACGAATGAAAAAACCCACCTGCGAAATTCCCCATTAACTGACTGAACCTCTACAGAAACTCGAATAAAGTTTTATTTTACCGACATAGGCTCTACAGTAAAATAGCTCCACTTTTTACCTTCATGATTACCTATCTGAAAAAATTATAAAGCAAAAAGTAAAACATGAAAAGTTGCGAGTAAATATGTTTTCTTGATCTCGTGTATTATTTCTTCTGATGTGAAACTTTGAACAGACTTGCTACGAACTTCTGCTACGCCGTAGCGAATCGTAGCTCTATGTAGCGGTAAGCTGTTTTAGAATGTTATTTTTAATTTATTATGTTCGTAAGTAGAAACTTGAACACTACATTTGTTTAGGATACATAATCCAAACACTGGATAATGGACTGGGCTGATGGCGTAGCGGATAGTACCTCTGCCTGCTACGCCGAGGGTTGTGGGTTCGATCCCCTCAAGACACAAATATTTGTTAAGTCATTTTCAAATATTGTTGTTTTGTCTGGGTGTTTCTATGTATAATATGTATTTATTTACAAAAAAAGTATAAAATAAGTATTAATATCAGCTATCTATCCCATAGTACAAGCTTTGCTTAGTTTGGGGCTAGGTGGCGCTGTGTGAATTGTCCAGGATATTTATTTATTTAAATTATTTAGTAAAACTAAATTTATATCTATTTCCATCTGTTGCATATTAATCGTTGACCTTAAATTATAGGAATTTTTTTTTATTCTTAAACAGTCAGCATTGTAATAGGCTATTTTCAGTTTTCATTATAATTTACAGAAACAATATAGACCACTGCAAGTGAAAATGTTTTGATAATTCAACCTTCGGGCTTAAAGTGAAAAAAAAACGTAAGTTTCTATTCGAAATGTAAGGGTTCAGGACACAAAAAGCTCAGCTTAAACGAGAGACCAATGCTGGCAAGAGAGATAAACCACTAGCGCGTATAATGCCCTCACATCTGCATTTAGATGTGCATACAGCTTGCATTCAGATGTATTTACTAACAGCACATCCGGTTGGATGCAATTACAAAGTAGCTTTTCTAGGACTTTTTTAATTTTTATAAAACCAAAAAAAAACCTAACCAAGGAGTCCTAGTCAACTTACCAAAATAAATTATCAAGTCGTCTTCCTATCGACTTATCGAGCATGAAAGTTTCCATACCACAACCTTTTAGATAATAATTATATCTTAATTTTGACTTTCCTTTCACTCTAGTAGTTAAAGAAAGAGAGAACACAAAAAAGTCGAGTTAAACTGTTATTATTGACCATCTCATTAGCTGTATTTGGCTAAGCATAGCATCATCCCAATTCTTTTCCGTGGGTGTCCTGTAGGACTCAAGATTTACATGTGTATTGCCATTTTAGGCGATTGGCTGACAACTTGTCACTTTAGCGACACAAAGTTTTCTGAATGACCCTCAAATGTTTTTCAGACGTAGCGTAAATGTTAGATTTTACGGCCGTTTACGCTCTGCAAGAGATTATTGGCGTGATATATATATATGTATGTAATTAGCTGTACACAATGACCAATAAAAGTATTTTTATTAAGAAAGTTAGTCCTAAATACAGTCGTCTGTAGACACTTAAACTACTGTCTATTCGGGCGAGCAACAAACTTCTAACCCTTTGCGTCAAAAGATCCACTGCAGTCGAACTCGGAGTAGGAACAGGTCGAACACGAAACTTGGAAACGCAAGTACTTTACTTACTCAGCTGTACAGAGTGTTTCCTGCTCGAATAATTACATTTGCAACAACTTCTTCTATACTTCAACAACAACAACAGTCTACTGCTAGATATGGGGAATTGGCCATTCTCAACATGCTTGGTTGACGAATTGGTGAGCGCAGTGCAAGGTGTTGTATTCATAGACACCTTTTACTTTTATTTATTATCCACGGACAGAAATGGGTTGATATTAGTGTTAATTGGAACCTCACAGCTTTCTTTTATAGGGACTATAAAAACACTGGATGGGCCACTAGTTTTACAAATGATGATGATGATGATATAATATTGAAGGAGTGAACATGTATATGATTTGTATCTACCATCTGGTTTGAGTTGTAGTTTCCGAACTACATAAGTGCATTCCTGGCTAGAATGGCTTAGTTTTAACCGGACCCAACCAACACAATGTGCTTTAACACACTAACAGTACCAATAGTCCACTGTTGGACATAGGCCTCCTGATATTAGGGGTATTGCCGTACTTTTTCTGGCGGGGTTTTCCTGTTTAGGGGGTCCGGTTAATTTATACGCATGTAAAAACACACTTTGAAAATACATACATACATAAATCACGCCTATGTCCCTTGCGGGGTAGGTAGAGCGTTAACGGCCGTAAAACGGGTATTAACACCACGTCTGACAAAAGTTTGAAAATATTGACTTCAATTTGAAACAAATGTTTAAGTACAGATGGTTTTGCCGTAAAGTTACATGTCGTGTGATTAATCTGGCCAGCCCCGAGGCAGTGCTTTTATTTTTATTTTTATCCCGCCCGAATTAAACAATTCTACATTGAATAAAGTAAATTTCATTTCACTGACCACGCTTGGCAAGCAGATTGGTGAGTGCAGTGCAAAGAGAAAGCTTGTTTTCAAACGAAAAGGTGCTGCCCGTTCCATATTTTTTTATCCTTTATAAAATTAAAAAAAATCTACAAATTTCTCTTTTTTACAATGACATAAAACTGGTGGACACCAAGCTACATAGCCTGGCACATCGCCGCAAGGTTGCCTGCTTGTCGGTTTTTTACAGATTGTACTTCGGAGAGTGTGCTTAAGAGCTTCACGACCTTGTTCCACCTGCTCCCTTCTACCATCGGACATCCAGACGCACCGTCGGATACCATCTATATCTGGTTGCCATTTCAGTCACCAATTCGGACTAAGCGCTTCCAGTCATCATTTAAAATGCGCACTGCTAAAGAGTGGTACTCACTACCTGTACCTGCGTCTGTGTTTCCAAACGCATACAACCCTAATTTCTTCAAAGTAAGAGTGAACAGGCTTTTTCTGGGACCCAGAAAAAGCCTCGCTTAGTCCATCGCTTCGTAACTCGGTCCATCTTAGACTCTGTCTCTGTCCAATGACCTAGACTAGAGTCAAGAGCAAACCCATCCTTAATAATAATCAAAAAATGACGGATCATGACGTCAATAAGTGATAATACTATCGTACATTGAATAAAGTTATTTCATTTTAATTTTTTTCAATCCCACTGTATGTAGAATCTGGTTTGAGTTGTAGTTTCTAGTCGTTTGAGTACCAAGAAGTGCTGAACTATGTGCGTCCCGCGACCCGGCTCGAATGGCTCGGTTTCAACCGGGCCCGACCCGGGTAACTCTTAAACTACTGTGAATTACACACGCACCGGACAGTATTGCGGGCCGCGGCCATCATACAATGTGACAACCTGCGATAGCTGACATTTGAAGTGGCGACAGCGATGTCACCTATGATTTCCAATATTGTTTGACAGTTATAAACTACTTCCACCAAAAATTTACGGCCGATGAGGCGCAGTGGTGGTGCGACTGCCTGCGGCTCAAAGGTTCCGGCTTCGATTCCTGGTGGGGCACTCTCATAGTTGATATTATCACTTTGTGCATTTGTTCCCTGTCTGATTAGGAAATTGCAGGCTGAACCACCTGACTGTCCGTAAGAAAGATGGTTCCGTGATTCGGTGGGCATGTTAAGTCATGCGTTCTGGTCTATGATTATTTAGGCGGTCGTTACACAACTATGTCAGAGGCCGACAAGTAGTAGTAGGCAGTTGAAAAACTGTGACGGGTCGTTCATCAGCTCGGTGTGTCACACGAAAGGACGAGAAGAAAACCAAAACACAAGTGCGTGTGAGAACCTTACTAGCCTTACTCTCAAACAACAACAATTTTGAAGGACGACTCCGGATTTGAACCCGGTTAAACACTTAGGAGTTTTGAGATGGATTGGAGTTTTGTGTTCCGCTAATTAAGTGTGCCTAATGTTGTCTGTCCAGTTCTCATTTCAAACATAGAAGGTACTTACTTATTTAAGCGGTTTACCCACTTGTCATCCGTCGCTGCTTTTTTTAACACATGCATCTGTCAGTTTGAAGAAAACGCATGCATCTGTCAGACTGCAGGAAATTGCGAGTTTCGACATGTGAAACGACTTGAGAGATGCATCCGTTACGCACCTGAGCTGTATCTGTATGGAAATAAAATCGGAAATCGCAATTTACTTTCGTCTGACAGACAAAATGCGTTAAGGTGCGTTAAAAAACGCAGCGACGTACCCGCCTTAACTACCAGTTTTTTTTAATACATCTTAAGCTTTTCTATCAAACAGTGTCTAATTCCAAGCCAAACTCCCGCAGTGGAAGCGATTTACACAGATAAATTTCGAGCAAAATACCAGGAGTTCAACTGGAGGCAGACAATGGCCGCGTTACGCAGCGCTAAATAACATACGCTGCACAATATAGCAGCGCATACTATGAATTAAACGTGAACCTAAATCTATTTAACCTAATTAACTAAGTTGAGTGAAATTGGCAAATGATGTGTTCCAACCTTTACATAACTCAAGTCGGTAGTAAATACCGTCTGCCGATCTGGCGTTACGTCACACGTATTAGCACTAGATTATAAGTAAGTACCTCCAAATTATATCACCCCACGAATTCCGCAATTCGTACTAAGGAGTCACAATGATATGGTACAACAAATATGACTAAGGGGAACACACCATAAACAGTTTTATACTAAAACAACTAGATTTATCACTTACAGTTAACGCCGGTCCAAATGCATAAAATACCCAACGGAGAAAGGAAGTTCAGGGAATGGATCAAATGGGAATTCCGTGGGTACTTACAGGGCTGGGTGGAAAAGATATCGACACCCAGCATTCCACTACAGCCTTGGCGCGTTATTCACGTCAAACCACTCACAGCTTCTGTTCGTATTCCACTTTGATATTAGTCATTACGCGTGACCCAACCCGAATTTGGGCCGTACAAACGCGGGCCAAAATGGCCACCTGATGCCTATTCAACGCGACGCTCACGTGGAAGACGTCGAGACATCCAACAATCACTAAGCCTGGCATTCCAGTACAACCCAGGAGAAACGCAATAATACGATGCATCAACACGCGCGATCTCAAATTGAATCGTCCATTACACGCGGCATCACAAAACGCGTGGCGGGAAATCCGCACAATACGATACCCTCCCGTCCGAACGGTTTTGAGTGACTGAGTGCGGTGCAGAAATCACCGCCTGGCGCCTACAGGCGGCCCGCGCGCACGCCGCCACCCGCGAGCGAGAAAGGGACAACATATGCCCAGAGCGAAGCGTGCGGGCGAGCATCGCGGCGTATTCACAGACCGTCACCAATACCTAACCTACCCCAGCATAGCAACGCTAAATTAAACATTCACCCGCCCTAGGCCGAATGCCTTAGGCCTATTCACTACTGGGGAGACGAGATAGCGTTGTTATTGCTCGCTTAAGAACTGAATCCCCTACCTGAACTGTCGCGACTCGAGGAGTGCCATCACTACCTGGGAACAAGTTGAGAATGCGCCCTCTGCGCCATCGCAGTGGCGGCAGGTTGGCATCCTTAACCAGAACGAGATCTCCGATGCGAGGGGGTTCAGTTCTGTCCGTCCACTTAAGGCGTTGCTGCAGAATGTGCAAATACTCAAGCGACCATCGCTTCCAAAAATTCTGAGACATTTGCTGCAGCAACTCATAACGCGTCAAACGATTGCTACTGACCTCTGTGTAGGGGTATTCTGGCAAGGCGTTAAGTGGTCGGCCAATTAAGAAATGCCCTGGTGTCAGGGCCTCCAGATCATTCGGATCTGAGCTAAGCGGACACAAAGGACGTGAATTGAGAACGGCCTCAATTTTACAAAACACGGTCGCTAGCTCCTCAAAGGTTAATATCGTTAAACCTATAACGCGCATCAAATGCGTCTTAGCGGACTTTACAACCGCTTCAAATATACCACCCCAGTGGGGGCATCCTGGTGGATCGAACACCCAGTTAATGCCCTGACGGGAGAGGCTCGTGCCGATAGCTTCCTCGTTTTCCGATAAAAACGTTATAATTTCTTTCATACATCGATCAGCGCCCTTAAAGTTGGTACCACAGTCCGACCTGATCAGCGCTGGTCGCCCTCTTCGCGACACAAATCTATCTAAAGCTGCTAAGAAAGCCTCCGTAGTGAGGTCGGCCACGAGTTCCAAGTGGACGGCCTTGGTTGCTAGGCACACAAACACGCACAAATACGCCTTGATTGACTTCGCGTTGCGAAGGCGTGATGCCTTTACCATAAAAGGCCCCGCAAAGTCCGTTCCCACACCCGCAAACGTCCAGGCTTCCGTCACCCGGTCCGGTGGGAGGTCTCCCATCTGAGGTTGCATTGCGGCTGCCTTCAACCGATAGCAAGGCAAGCACCGAAACACAATGCTCCGTACCGTACGTCGTCCAGACAAGATCCAAAACTCGCGCTGCAGAATAGCCAAAAGTGCATTGCAGCCCGCATGCGAGTTTTTCTGGTGACGATCCCTAACTATAAGTTCTACCAAAGGTCCCTTCTTTGGGAGTAACAGCGGATGCCGTGCTGAAAAGGGCAGGTTAGCGTTCCGAAGTCTACCTCCAACCCGGAGCATTCCATGCTCGTCCACGAACGGGTTGAGGCGCACAAGACCTCCCTTCAGCTTTCCACGGCCATCCCTGAGCAGCCTGGCCTCTTCCTCAAAATGTTCCACCTGGACGACCCTAACCAATAAACTTAGAGCCGCATTCCGCTCCGCAGGCGAGAGGACAGGTGCCAAGTTCCGTTCTGCTTGAGGTTTTCTACAGTTGTTCACGAACCGTTTGATCCAACCTGTCACCCCTAGAAGTTTGTCGAGGGAGCTGTATCGTTCCAGCAAGAAAGCCGCACTAGGCTTAGGTACGATCTGCCCTACGTTCACTCGCAAACCTCGATCAGGTGGCCCAAGCGGCGACCCGCACTCATTGTATGGCCATCTCTCAGGTGACTCAGTCAGCCACTGAGGTCCCCACCACAGTGAGTGACCTACCAAATCAGGGGCCCTACATCCCCGTGAGGCGCAGTCCGCTGGGTTCTGTTCTCCCGGTACGTGTCTCCATACCAACGGAGTTTCCGATCCTTTAATCTGTGACACCCGATTTGCCACGAAAACCTCAAGAGTATGTACCGACGTCTGTAACCAGCACAGAACTATCCTACTGTCGGTCCATGCGTACACCGTTTCATCCAAAGTGATGGTACCGCGTAGATTACTAGCGACATGATGTAGCAAGCGCGTGAGAAGCGCTGCTCCCGCCAATTCCAACTTTGGAATGGTCCATCTTGTCCTAACCGGAGCCACCCTACTCTTGGCCATAACTAGACGCACGTCTACAGTTCCCGTTGAACTGACTGTCCGCAAATAGACAGCTGCCGCGTACCCTCGCTCCGAGGCATCACAAAACCCATGTAGGGTAGCCTTACATCCCACCGATGGGAGCAACTTGCGAGGTATGGCGATGCGTACGATCCCTGGTAAGGTGGTCACAAACTTGGTCCAATCATTCAACAGCTCTCCGGAGAGCTGGTCGTCCCAACCCAAGTTTGCTAGCCACAACCTTTGCAAGAAGCACTTCGCCATGAACGTCACCGGTGCGATCCACCCGTTAGGATCGAAAGTTCTGGCGATCGTCGATAATACCGAACGCTTCGTCCAAGTCTTCTGCAAAAGGTCTGGCTCGATCTGATACGTAAAGACATCATGCGTTGGCCTATATTGCACCCCTAGGATGCTCAACGTATTTGGATTGTCCGGGTTCTCGAAAAGGTGCGGGTCCTGCTGGAACTCACCTGGCAACCCGGCCAGGAGCTCTGGACAGCTGGACAGCCATTTCCGCAACTCATAACCTCCTGATTCCATGATCGCGATCAGCTCGTCTCGTAGTAGCAGTGCTTGTTGCACGCTATCTGCACCCGTGCAGATGTCATCCACGTAGACGTCGCGATCCAGTACTGCTGCGGCTCGAGGGAATCTTACCCTTTCCTGTGCGGCCAACTCTCGCAGCGTGCGTACTGCCAAAAACGGACTTGGCTTCAGACCATACGTTACCGTGTTAAGCTCATAAGTGACCATCGGCTCGTCAGGGCTCTCACGCCACAAAATCAGCTGGTACCGACGGTCATCCGGGTGTATAATTGTTTGGCGAAACATCATTTTGACGTCTGCGACGAACGCTACTTGGTGCAACCGAAAATCTGTGAGGATGTCCACAATGTCCCGGTTCAACTTGGGACCCGCGTGCAGACACTGGTTCACAGACACACCATTCGATGTAGGAGCAGAACCGTCAAACACTACCCGTATCTTCGCCTCCGGTGACTTCAAAACAGCCAGGTGTGGTATATAGTAATGCTCGACACACCTCCAATCTATGCTGGACACCGACATGTGGCCTAACTCTAGGTACTCCCTCATGAATTCGATATACTTCTGCCGAAGTGCTGCATCTCGCTTCATCTTTCTCTCCATAGCCAGTAGTCTCCGTTCCGCGATCTGTCGCGAACTACCTAAGGAGGGGCGGTTTGGGAGAAATGGCAGCCTGGTAACAAACCTACCTGACGAACTTCGTGCAGTGTTGTACTGATAGAACAGCTCGCACTCGTCATCCTCTGGCTTCCGTCTATCCGCTGTGGGTGGCTCCTCAGACTCCCAAAACCTCTGCAGCACCTCCGACAACACACTACCATAGAGAACCGTATCGCCCTCTGGTAGGTCCTGAGGTCTCCAAACTGGGCCAAAAATAACATACCCCCCTGTGGTATCAACGGCCACTAAACCAGTTTGCTGAAGTACCCGTTTTCTGCCACACCAGAATCTCCCGAGGACGTCTGACCCGAGGAGAACGTCCACCGTACCAGGAGTATCAAATTCAGGATCAGCTAACTCTAAGCCTGTGGTTAACCCTCGTACCGTTGACGGTAACCGAACCTGAGGAAGTTTCCCTACCACTTCATCCAGCACCACTGCTGAGGCATGATAGCTGACCCCTGTACCTGTATTACCTAATGTGAACTCGAAGTTCACCTGACCCCGAACGTCAGGCACATCTACACCTCCAATACCTACAGCCCCATCCGTTGTGGGCCTTATATTTAAGCGTAGCCTACTCACCAGCTTACTAGACACAATACAACCCTGAGCCCCTGTATCTAACAAGGCTCTTACCTGTATGCTGCGGCCACCGTATCCCCATACCCAAATCATTGCCGTAGGCAACAATACCGTAATTGGCCGGGGGGCCGAAGCTGGCGTGTAGGCGGCGATTACCTAGCAGGAACCTAAGCGCGGAGTGTCCGCGTCCTGCGGGGGGGTCCCCTCTCTCCGTACACCTTCGAGTGGGTCCCACTCCTGCTGATAGGGACCTCTGGTCCTGTACGCCATGGCTGGCAGCCTATAGTAACCCTGCGGCAGGCGCGCGTACCGTGGATGCGCCTGTAGCCGCGGGTGCTCAGCCAAGGGGAGAGGCATGCGTGGGTCATGGGAACTCACCATGTTGTTCAGACCCGCCGAGTACTGCATGTACTGGCCCTGGTGTTGGCACCCGCCCGTAGCATCACGTACTTGTGATGGGTGCCCCTGACCTTGGACCTGTGACCACCTACCCTGTCCCGGCACCTGCTGCCGAGGTGGTGACTGTCTCGCGCGTGGTGAAGGGGGCATCACCTGCTGATGTCCCTGGCCTCGTCCCTGAAACCCTGGTGGAAGAGGACTCCTCCTTGGAGGGGGTGGGGAGCGTTGCTCCCGTCTAGGTAGGGCAGACTCCGTCCGCTGACCCGCGTCAGCTCTGCCTCCGTAATCTCCGCTGCGGTTCATGCATAGGAGCTGATGGTGGGCACCCTGGCAGTACCTGCAGTTGGTGCTTGATGGGCACTCTCGCACCTGATGCGGCCCCATACACCTAAAGCACCAACGCCGTTGCTGCACCACACCACGACGTTTCTGCACCCGCTGTGCAGCGAACTCCTCACACGCAGTCACCTGATGCCCCGCCTCTCTGCAGTAGGCACACCTCGATTCCAAATTAGCGACATTGTATCGCCTGGGTGGCCTACTCTTACCGTCTCGCGCCTGTGCACCCGGCCGTTCCGGGCGGCGAGCGGCCGCAGACTCCGCGTGAGGCGACTCTCCAAATTGGGCATCTACCCGCCTGCACTCGGCCTCGAGGAAGGACTTGAGCTCCTCGAAGGTCGGGAGGTAATCAGATGTCTTACCTCCGTGTGACTGTTCAAAACGAGCGGCCATGTCGCTCGGCAGGCGGCGCAACAACGTGTGGACCAGGATATAATCATAGCCTGACACCGGCATCCCCTGTCTCTCAAGAGCGTTCACTGCAACGCAGACAGGGTTGAGGACCTTGGCCCTGAGGTCCGTCCCTCGTGTGATGGTCGGCACGGTGAGCCACTGTTCCAGGAGTTGGTCAATCATGAGACGTTTGTTGCTGTATCTCTCGATCAGCAAACCGCGAGCCGTCTCGTAACTTGCATCATCGACTGGTAGATGCTTTACCAGCTCATGGGGCTCACCTTGCAGCTTGGCCATCAATTGTGCCATTTTATATGCCGGCTGCAAGTCAGTGCGGTTATGAATCACACTGTCAAACAGATCCTGGAATCGGGTCCAATCCGTGTAGTCCCCGTGGAAGACCGGAATCGCCACAGCCGGCAGGGGCACTTGCACCCCCGATCCCCGCGGACCATGGGATGGGTCCGGCTCCCCAGCCCTACGCCTGGTGATCACAGCAGCCGCCTGCTGGATCTCCTGCCCCATCTCCAGGCACTGGGTCACATTCGCCCGGACCGTATGTGTGACTTGCTCATCAGGCGTCCCATCAAGTAACTCCTCGCATCCAGTGAGGCAATCCAACACCTCCGCGACCCGTTCGTCAATCCGTTGCGCACAAGCGATGAGTGCGTCCTCTCGGTCCCCGCGACCGACCATCGCCTGCTTAGTCGCGAACCAAATTAGGTGCGTCCTAATTTTTGCCTGGAGCTGTGTAATTGTGGGAGCCATGGTACCAACTCAAAGTAACACCGAACCTTACAATAAAAAACAATAATAAACAATCGGCCCTGATCCTACCGTTAGGATATCCGCACAGGGTAAACACAACGATAATAACAAGCAATTCACTAATTGATTGGCCCTGATCCTACCGATAGGATATTCTACACAGGGCACACACTACAATCACAATAAATATATTTTTTTTTTATGTAGGTAGATTAAAAATCTTATACTAAAATAATCTTAAATCTAGTGGTTTTCTGAACCACGCTCTGCTACCAAAAATTGTCTAATTCCAAGCCAAACTCCCGCAGTGGAAGCGATTTACACAGATAAATTTCGAGCAAAATACCAGGAGTTCAACTGGAGGCAGACAATGGCCGCGTTACGCAGCGCTAAATAACATACGCTGCACAATATAGCAGCGCATACTATGAATTAAACGTGAACCTAAATCTATTTAACCTAATTAACTAAGTTGAGTGAAATTGGCAAATGATGTGTTCCAACCTTTACATAACTCAAGTCGGTAGTAAATACCGTCTGCCGATCTGGCGTTACGTCACACGTATTAGCACTAGATTATAAGTAAGTACCTCCAAATTATATCACCCCACGAATTCCGCAATTCGTACTAAGGAGTCACAATGATATGGTACAACAAATATGACTAAGGGGAACACACCATAAACAGTTTTATACTAAAACAACTAGATTTATCACTTACAGTTAACGCCGGTCCAAATGCATAAAATACCCAACGGAGAAAGGAAGTTCAGGGAATGGATCAAATGGGAATTCCGTGGGTACTTACAGGGCTGGGTGGAAAAGATATCGACACCCAGCATTCCACTACAGCCTTGGCGCGTTATTCACGTCAAACCACTCACAGCTTCTGTTCGTATTCCACTTTGATATTAGTCATTACGCGTGACCCAACCCGAATTTGGGCCGTACAAACGCGGGCCAAAATGGCCACCTGATGCCTATTCAACGCGACGCTCACGTGGAAGACGTCGAGACATCCAACAATCACTAAGCCTGGCATTCCAGTACAACCCAGGAGAAACGCAATAATACGATGCATCAACACGCGCGATCTCAAATTGAATCGTCCATTACACGCGGCATCACAAAACGCGTGGCGGGAAATCCGCACAATACGATACCCTCCCGTCCGAACGGTTTTGAGTGACTGAGTGCGGTGCAGAAATCACCGCCTGGCGCCTACAGGCGGCCCGCGCGCACGCCGCCACCCGCGAGCGAGAAAGGGACAACATATGCCCAGAGCGAAGCGTGCGGGCGAGCATCGCGGCGTATTCACAGACCGTCACCAATACCTAACCTACCCCAGCATAGCAACGCTAAATTAAACAAACAGCTTCGCCTGAACATGTTGTTTGTTATTTAGTTTTTGTTTAGTTGGAAAATATTTCACTGGCTTTATGAAAAAGTTGTCAAATGACTTTTAAAAAGACGTTTAGCCCCTCAAAGACAAGCTTCTTAGAATATTCAAAGTATTGCAAAAAAGCAGACTGTGGCAAAAATAAGCGTACCCCAGCCATCTTGAACAATGGAAGCGGTTTCTTTGCAAAACTTGTAGCAAAAGTTCTGCGTAACAGGCATTAAGTAACCCAAAAAAATCCTTAAATATTTGAAACTCGATCAGCGGCGCAGATGTTGAAAAAATTGCAACTTATTACCGTTTAGCGGGAAGCTGTCAAAACTCTTTATTTTATTAGCGACTCCCCTAATCGTCAGGAAGTTTCGAAGGGTAGTTCCACGTCACTCCAAAATGTATTTGTAATGTACTCAATAATGAACTTTTATAATATTATAGATCCTTTACTCCAAATGTTACTTTTTTATTTTGTTTATTTGGAAAAGCAAACAACTGTATACATAGGTTACTTACATAATACATATTACACAAAGCACAAGTTTATATACAGCCAACTACGCTATTCACGGCTTGAACATAAACGAGTAGGTAGTTTAGAAACAGGCTGATAAAATATGTAACATGTTTAGGATACTTACGAAGTTTTATCTTTATGACTTACAATAAACAATCAATTTGCCAATTCTCTCAAAATTAATCTCTTAAAATAACTGCAACTGAGTGTTTATAAATCAAGGTGCAGAAATTTATCGTTGTAAGCAGAAATAATTACGTACGTAAAGAACTGCGTTTATAACTACATAGTATAAAATAAAGTCGCTTTCCGTGTTTCTTTGTATGCTTAGATGTCTAAAACTACGCCACAGATTTTGATACGGATGTTTTTAATAGAGTGACCTAAAACGCCTTTTACCATGAAAACTCTACCTCCTAGCGGTCCACCCCGGGCAACGGCAGGAAACTTCGAACGAAAGAAAAGGGGGTGATGCTATTCTAAGCCAGCATCACACGGCACTTATTTTATTAAAGCTATGTTTAATATGGTTACAGTGTAGAGTAACCTACCGCAACGACAACCCACGAGGCCAATCACACCCAGTTATCGCTCAACTTTCTTAAACGTAGTTATTACGATTACGTGAACAGACTTTTTGAGTTCTTTTTGTATGTGACGAGATGTGTAATATCGTTGAGGAAATTAGATTTATTTTTTACCTGTAAATAATTCTATCTACCCGATTTCCCACTAAAATATTTTTAATGCATTTTTAGTTCATTTGTTAATTCTGTAATACGTTAAAATTCTTATAAAACTACTTATATTTATCAATTGCACCTCAAGTTAACCAATTTATGTTGGTTCTTAACTTACTTAACAGCTACAACAGTCCACTGCTGGACATGGGTCTCCCCCTATCGGGGGGTATTGCCATTCTCACCACGCTTGTCAGGAGTATTGGCGAGCGCAGTGAAAGATGATTGATTCACAGGAAAAGCTTCTGCCCATTCCCTGGATAATTATCGATTAGTCGATATTTACGACACCTACGGGTAGAATTGAGGTGATGTATTCTAAGCCGGCATCACACGGCAAATGTGATAATTTAATATTTTATATGTTGGTAATTTTTAATTAATCTATGTAAAACAAACTTACGATGATCCTTTGAATGGATACCTTGTAGTGCTGTTGATAGATCTTCTATTCGTGTGGGACTCCGAGTCGACGAACGACCCGATAAACCATGGTTTTAGTTTTTCAATCACCTCCTACTACTTGTAGGTATTTGTTGTTTTTACGACCTCCGTCTAAGTAATTATAGACAACAACCGGGACCGACGGCTTTACGTGCCTCCAAATCATGAAACCATCCTTCTTATGGAAAATTAGGTGTTTCAGCCTGCTATGTTCTAACCAGACTGGGAACAAATTCACAAAGAGATAATAAATTAACTTTGTGAGTGCCCCACCGGGAATCGAACGCGGAACCTTTGCGCCGCAGGCAGTCGCTCTACTACTGCGCCTCATCGGCCGTCATTATAGTTAAGATGATAGTTATAAGTGCCTGTTAATTAATTGCAAACTTTGTTAAAATAAATACATAACAAAAGATACACAATTCTTCCGAATGGGTCATTCGGAAGAATTGTGTATCTTTTGTAAAATGTTTGTCAGACGTGGCTTAAATGCTTGTTTTTGCGACCGTTTGCGCTCTGCTTACCCCGCAAGGGATTATAGGCGTGATTTGTGTGTGTTTATGTCTCCCTCTTATGTTGATATAACATCATTTTAACCAATAATGTAACAACAATTGGTTGTCCTAACAAATAAATTTATAAATACACCCGACCACAATTATTAATAAAGTTGAGTTTGTCGACACACTTGTAGACGGCTGGATGATTAACGACTTGGAATCAGAGCTCCGTTAAAGCCCTTAAATACCGACACGCGAACCATTAGCCTTCTTTTTCTACTGGACACGTATTTTTGAGTCGCTAGAAGGCAGCTTAGCGTAAAGTTACATGCTGTGTGATTAACCTGGCCAGTCCCAAGGCAGTGCCTTTCTATTTGTTTTCCATTAGAATATTACAAAATTGTTATAAATAGAAGTAAATTATTCTGTAAAACCATATTTTTTTACAATGATGGATCACGATGTCAATAAGTGATAGTACTAAGTATCCTTGATTGAATAAAGTTAATTTCATTTCATTTCTAAATTTATACTCGATCAAAGTGGGCACAATCATGTTTTGGTATGATTTTGGGTCTAACTAAGGGTACCCGGATGTACTTTTGCTGGTAGGTACTTAAAGAACCAGCCTATAGCTTTCAGGCAAAGAATACACTTACTATACATTCTCTTCTAGTGAGGATGTGCTAGGGAGTTTTTATGAGATTTACAGACTGGACTATATCCTTGCTACTAATTGTATGACTTCTCTGTAGAATGAAAATGAAATTACTTTAATTCAATGTAGGATAGTACGAGTATAACTAACTAACACTTATTGATATTATGAGACGACATTGTAAAAAAAGAAATTTGGATAACACAATTTTCTTTTTTTATATCGATTTTGTATTGTCCTTATAGAAAACCGACTCGGGCGGGATAAACAATATAAAAATAAAGGCAATAGCCGAGTAGCCAACGAAATTGTAATACACAGCGAATGATTTAGAAATATGGCTCTTGTCCTGAGCCTGAAGCTGTTAAACATGTTTTTAAATACGTAAAGGTCACTTACGAGTACTCTGATATCATGGTTCGTCGCACACGTAAAGAAGAAGTTACCTTTAGTTACACAACGAGTGGTCAAATTTGTAACTGTATTTTTATTTTTAAATTTCTATTTAGCACCCACTTCTTGCTACTGATCGATTATTTGATAATCTCGAGTAAAAATATTAATGAAAACAATAAATTAATGCTGTACAGTGTGAAAAAGAAATAATTGGGACTCCGATGCGAAATTTATTAAGGAGACAGATTTGCAATTTTCTATACTGCGTCTTGTATACTTTTTTATGTTCTTAATATATTTATATTTTTGTCCAAATTTTTTATTTTTATTTAAGTACTGAGCTTAAATCAGTGAATAAAACGAAATAATGGTACTTGATTAAATCATTAATCGTCGTATTTGGGGCATTTAAACCTTATCCATACCACCCTTTCACCTTTAAAAAGAGTTAGAATCATTAAACGAGTTGTCTGAGGGCGACTACGACTGTAGAATAGTTTTTTTTTATTTGGACAGCAAGAGTCTAAAAATAAATAATATTTAACTGCACGTCACTGCGCATGCGTGCAACACGGGCCTTAAATTACTAAAATTTGTTGCCAGATGCAATCAAATTTCCCCCAATGCGAGGAAATTTTATATGATCTGGGTACCGTTAGATACATACACATATCACGCATATAATCCCTTGCGGGGTAGGCATTGTGTAAACGGCTGCAAAAACGGATATTTACGCCACGTCTGACAAATATTTGAGGGTCATTCGGAAAATTGTGTATCGCCATAGTGACATAGCTGTCAACCCATTGCCTAAAATTGCAATACTCACCTTCGAGTCCCTTGATATTTTTTCAAAAAAAGAAAAACATTTAATATGACTTAGAATAATTCTGCTCCGTCTACCACTTTACCCGGAAAAAGAGTCACAGAGTTTCAATTGAGGTATTTACTAAATAAATTGGATTGTACTTAAAATAGATGAATGAATGTTGATAGAATAAGAAGGTATTTTCAATAATTAATGAAAATACCTTTTAGATAAAATAATGCATCTATTTTTAACTCTCTCAGAGTTTTTAATTGAGAGTGACTATGACTTACTGGCAGCTGAATAATAAAGTCTCTGCTCAGTAACGTTAATTATAATTGAAAGGTTAAAAGTCAAGCCTCAAAGTCAGTCGGTATTAAAATTGGGGAGGATCATAATGAGGCAGGCAACACTGCACCCTTATCACCGGCTTTCCTTCCCAGTATTTTCCCGCCTTTGAGAGCGAACTGACGTTCCTTTTATTAAAACGGAAACGGATTTACGCGAGTTCGAAATTCAAACGCGTTCGAAATATTACATTTAAAAAGATATTACTACGGGAGTTCAGGTATGTGAAACATTTGGTGCAAGGATTGAAGCGCTTTTTTTTCAAATATTGTGATATGTGTGTTTGGTTTTAATATGTGAGATATTGTTATTATTGTGTGAAAAAGTGACGTTGAAATTATGGTGATGCTATTGTTGATGGGCATGTTTATTGGTAAGTGGATCTTATAAATTTCACTATTATAATTATTTAACTAGCTATTACCCGCTGCTATACACGGGTTCGCATAGGAAATTCAATTAACAGTACTTGTGTATTGTGTTGTGGCATTTGTTTGCAGATAAATACAAACAAATTATACTATTTTTTACCCCTTTTTAGAGTTAAACCATGAAAAACGCTACAACATGTCATTAATTATTTTAAAAGTTCTTCCATGGCATGAAATTAGCAAATATATTAAGGTGCATACAAATTTTCATCTTCTGTTTAGGGGTTTTTGTTCTTTAAGGGGTTGAATTTCATAAAATCCTTTCTTAGTGCACCTCTCCGTTACATGATTTGGCCTGTGTGTTGATTGTGACAAGTCAGTTTTGCCTTTTATATAATATTTAATTTAAATAATACCTAAAAATACTCGTAGTGCCGACTATTAACCTCATGTATTCATAACATATGGTTATATTCATTTCGTATCTTATCTTCCCATGGTATAAAATCTTCATCCTTTTAATATTTTAGTTAATATTGTGATAGACATCAGCTTATTAAAGATAAACATTGTTAACACTAGTGAAACTAAAGAGATTATGTCACCTCATTTTAACACGTATTTACGATCTGTTTGTTTCATTTGTTGATTTCCTTTAAAAACTTTGTATTTCATGTTTTGATTTTCTAATAAATAAGCAATTTATAAAGCAATAATCCAAAATACTTAGAACTAATGGATTTTGTCTGCTTTCAAACCACACCAGCGGAAAATTCAGCTACAGAATATTCAAATTGAACCCGTGACAACATAAATTAATATAAATACCAAGTGATTTCTAAAAATGTGATTAATTTACACCTAAGAGTTTCCTAATGAGATTCCTTTTTTCCAATCAAAACAATTTATTTGTTTATTTCCGAAGTAGTCTTACAACTAATTAAAGACGATAAATCTGTTTGTTCATTTCTTTCGTCCTCTATATGTCGGTTCTCACACGCACTGAATGATTTTCCGTGGTTTTTCCAATCCGGTTTTTGACGAGAGGACTACAAAAATGAAATGTAAATGAAATTATTTTATTCAACGTAGGATAGTATTATCACCTTATTGACGTCATGATCCGTCATAGTAAAAAAAAGAAATTTGTATAACACCATTTTATCATCATTGGCCTCACACGTCTGTGACGACTGTGACAGACGATTTAATCAGTGTCTGAGGCAAGACTTTTCATGGCTGTATAAGCCGATACGGGAGCGGCATAATTTTCCGCACACTCTACAAGTGAAGGTGGAATTTGAGACTGGCACATGCATGTTTAGATGACGTTTTTGCCTTTTGTTAGCGAGACCAGAAAACCAGGCATTATCGTGTGTTTTACGCCCATCAAACACACGCTTACGCCATTCGCCCCTATCCTCAGCAAGCTTCTCCCAGCTTTGATGGTCAATGTTAAAGGCAGCCATGTCCCGCTTGGCGCAATCTTTGAAACGTAGCATAGGTCTTCCAACCCCTCTTTTAGCGTTTGCTACAGCGCCAAGCAGAACACGCCGTGGTAGACGCAAAGGTTCCATCCGGTGCACATGCCCTAGCCACCGCAATCGTCTCTGCTTAAGCAGGGCGGTAAAACTAGGCAGCTGCGCAATTTCTAGAACTCGCTCGTTTGTGACTCTGTCCTGCCAGGTTATATGCAAGATATTTCTTACGCAGCGCATATAAAATGTATTGAGTCGACGTTCCTGTTTTGCATACGATGTCCAGGTTTCAGCTCCGTACAAGAGTATGCTTAAAACGCAAGTTTGATAGACAATAATCTTGGTTTTTGTGGTCAGGTGTTTATTGTTCCATACTCTTGTACTGAGCTTGCTGAACATGGTCGCCGCCTTGCCGATTCGCGTATCGATCTCAGCATCGAGCGTGAGATTATTCGACACAGTCGACCCCAGGTAGCAAAACTTATCGACTATGCTCAAGGGAACACCGGCTAGCATGATGTGTGGTGCATCTGCGCTTTGAGCTAGCACTACTGTTTTTTTGGCATGGTCATAGAGAACAGAGTACACGCATGGGAAAACTTATCGACAATGACTTGAAGCTCACTTTGAGAATTAGCAACGAACGCTGCATCGTCAGCAAACAGAAGGCTATCGACGAATAAGTCATCGCGGTTTCGCTTAGACTTAAGAAGCGAGATATTGTACAGCTTCCCGTCGGCCCTCGTGTGCAGGTGGATACCCTGTTGGTTATCGCCGAAAGCTACTTTAAAAAGCAATGAAAAGAAAATACCAAACAGGGTAGGAGCCAACACGCAGCCTTGGCGAACACCTCTACGCATTTCAAACGGCTCAGATGTATTGCCGTTAAAAACAACAGATCCTTTCATGTCCATATGGAAGGATTTAACGAGGCTCAGAAGTTTTGGCGGGCACTCGATGTTTACAAGTGCAGTGTAAAGGCCCTCTCTGCTAACGGTGTCGAAGGCTTTGTTAAGGTCTACAAACGCCACAAACACCATTTTATAATGTCCTAATAAAAAACCAGCTCGGGCGGGATAAAAAATTAAAATAAAGGCACTGCCTCGGGGCTGGCCAGGTTAATCGCACGGCATGTAACTTTCCTGCACCACCATCTGTAAACGACGTTTGTTTCAAATTGAAGTCAACATATAAAAATCTTACGTCATGGCACACGTCGCCGCATCAAAATTACGGCTGTTTTAAGTTATGATTTGTATGGAGGCTTATCAGGAACCGCAATATCCTCCAATACGTGTGCAAAACGCCTTTCTTGCCAACTTTCTCGCCAACCCGCGTAGTTGTGTCCCGTCTGTTTGTCTACCAGGCTTATTGCCCGAGATAAGATCTTAATAAAGTTCTTCAGCGAAATATACTGCTCTGGAGAATATAGCCAGGCCGCTGCCAGGAACAAAAGGAAAATAAGATCAACTGTTCACATGCAAGATGGTTTTGTTTGTCATTTGTGGCCTATTTTTACCCGACTGCCCCACCATAAAAAGGAGTGTACTTAATGCTTTTACAGTTTATGTATATATGTATTTATGTGCGATTCTTTAAAATGCTTCAACTCGTTAACCACTGAACAGATTCGAATGGAAATTGTATTGGAATAATCCTTACATTATCCCGAGTGTCATAGGCTGGGTTTTATCTCAGAAAGCATTCATGTGTTTAATTTATTTAAATATATTTTGATTATTCTTCTATTCTATTTGACCGAATTGGATTTAGAATAAGTAAAGCACCCAATTGAAAAATAAACATTGTAAAAGTGGTCGAATTCATGCTTATGCTGAAAAATAAGGTTCTTTTTCCTTGATGACATCTCTTTGAGTATGGATTTGACACCTGTGAAAATGGTCTTTCCAAAAGGACCTAACTTAAAATCTGGTAAAGGTATAATATAACTGCCACCATCAATCACAAATTAGTTACGATGTTAGCGATCATGGAATTTGATTGGAATCAATGACGTTACGTATTCAACAAGGCTCCACTGGGCCCTGAGTAAATGTTAATTAACACAGTGGCGATGCAAAACGTATGTATACAGGTTGTAAGGGACGGTGTAGTTACCGAAAACTTTGCAGGCATGATCAGACCATGAATTGGAACAAGTTTTACCCCGCCTATGTTGGGTTATATTATATTTATATTCGGTTTTCTATAGAAAGTCAGTCAGCTGATCGGCAGTTTTTTATATAAGAGGTCAATGAGTTTTTCTCATTTACCAACATGATAAGTTCAGTTTCATGGTACGATCTTGTAATAAAACGGATTTAAGTTATATTTATTTTGGTTTCTACAATTCCTACGTTTGAAATTGTTTTATTGTGATCAGTATTATATAGTTGTGCAAACTTAAGAAAATATTGTGTTGTGAGTTGTTTGTTGCCCATTCCCTGGATTTATCCCTTAGTTCCCTTTTACAAACTCCTACCAAATAACCAACTTTTCTAAGCGGGCACCACACAACAACAATGTTTACGAATTCACAAACTACAGTGACCGTTTTCTATCTGACGGATTCATGTTTCTTATGCTACTTTAGTTGTACAAAAAATTGCCTACCATTAGCACCTGGCACTTACAGCTCTTTATATTTTATGGCAACCACTTTTGTATACAAATAGCTCTATGCATTATGGTTAAACACGCAAAGATGGAATTTATTACAATTCTTAAGCAATCGTTCTGCTTTTGACGTCGACATTTCAAAGAAAATAATTTACATTCGTATATTTTCTTTATAAGGAAATAATTTCTGGCAGAAAGGTTAACAACCCCTTCCTACGCATATTACTTTTAAAAATGGCCGCCTTAAAATTTCCTGCGTTTGTTTGTGTTTGAACTAGTCGTGCCTCATACTATAACTTAAGGAATGTTAACAATAACTTTTCAAGAGGTAAATCAACCTGAAAAACTGAAAAACTTTTTCTGAGTAATACGAGTACTTACGTACCTTTTGGTCGCAATTTTATTTCTTCCCATCAAAATTTGTAAGTCAACTGAGTAGGCAAGTACCTGTATATTTTTTATGAGAGGTCTACAACTTTGTTTTTATTTCGACCTACGTACATACATACATACATAAATCACGCCTATATCCCGTACGGGGTAGGCAGAGCATTAACGGTCGTAAAATTGATATTAACACCACGTCTGGCAAAAGTTTGAGGGTCAAACATATAACTGTGTATCACTATAGTGACAGGTTGTCAGCCCATCGCCTAAAATTGCAATACACATCTAACCCTCGAGTCCCTTAGTCGCCTCTTACGACACCCATGGGTAAAAAAGGGGTGATGCTATTCTGAGCCGGCATCATATGGAACCTACCGTACCTACGTTCCTTGTCTAAATGTCATAAAATAATCGAGAAGAGAGCGGTGGGACGGTACTTCACAGGTCCCGGGTTCAATCCCCGGCCGACGCTAATATATTTTTTTTTAATGTTTATATTCATTGCACCGTGAGTGAAAAATAAACAATAGTACTTACATAAATGTCAGTAGTTAATTTATTACTTGGCAATACGTATTTTCAAAATAAGAACATCATAGCCGTGTGATGCCGGCTTAGAATAGCGTCACCCCATTTCTTTCCCGTGGGAGTCGTAAGAGGCGACGATGGGACTCAAGGGTGTGTATTGCATTGTTAGGCGATGGGCTGACAACCTGTCACTATGGCGATACACAGTTTTCCGAAAGACCCTCAAATGTTTGTCAGACGTGGCGTAAATGTCCGTTTTTTGCGGCCGTTTACGCTCTGCCTACACCGCAAGGGATAACGGCGTGATATATATATGTATGTATGTAGAACATATTTTATCTGTAGTAAGTCTTCAGCGCTCTTCTCGGAAATGCAAACTCAAAGTACACAGTCTCTCATATATTTGAAGCTGCAAAGTTACGTCCAATTTCAGATTCTCCGCTTGAACACGATACAAGAATATCAGTGTTGCCTTGCTTCAAACAATAGGCAAACATGTCCTAACATGTCCGAGGCTGGGCAAGGTTCGCTTTGACATGTTCACAGCCAGTTTCCGTATCCACGGGTCTGTTTGTATTCACGGAATTCACATAAATATACATACATATATCACGACTATGGGTAGGCAGAGTGTGAACGACCGTAAAAACGGTCACTTACGCCACGTCTAACAAACATTTGATGGTCATTCTGATAATTAGGTATCACTATAGTGACAGATTGTTAGCCCATCGCCTAAAATTGCAAAATACATGTAACCCTCGAAGCCTTTAGTCGCTTTATACGACGCCCACGGGAAAGAAATAGGGTGATGCTATTCTAAGCCGGCATCACACAAAATTCAGATCGTCGGTAAATAGTTCTGTGTACCTGAAAACTTATTGTAAAGTAAAGGTTCCATTCCTTACGCTCTAGATAGTTGGGCAAAGGTAAAGTTCATCAAAATAAGCCATATTTGAAAGCTGTCAGTTCAATACAAAACTAAATGTCAGCAAAGGAAAATGGACCCTCTGCCATTGCATTACCACAAATTTGACAGCTTCCAAATATGGCTTAATGGAATGGCCGTACTGTAGTCATGAGTAGATTGGGAGACGAACCTAAGGTTAATACATTTACATTACGTAGGTATATCTAACTATGTTTAATACGGGGTGTGAGGGACAGCCATTTCGAATACTGATAGGAAGCATGCAGATTCATTCATTCATCATTCATATATCACACCTATTAACCCTTACGGGGTAGGCAGAGCGTAAACGGCTGTAAAAAACGGACATTTACGCCATGTCTGACAAACATTTGACGGTCATTTGAAATATTGTGTATCACCATAGTGACAGGTTGTCAGCCCATCGCCTCACCCTCTAGTCCTGACACTGTCATGACACTGAACAACTTTTCCGTAGGAACATGTCAGAAAACGACAAAAAATATTTGGCCTCCCATACAAAATCTTGATTAGCTGACTGCTTTTACTATACATACATAAATTAACAGCCAAGGACATGGGTCTCCCCCTATCTGGGGACGTATTGCTATACTCACCACGCTTGGCAGGCGGATTAGCGAGCGCAGTGCAAGATCTTACATTCACAGCTAACACTGCTGCCTATTCCTTGGCATTATAACTTAGTAGCTTTTTACGACGCCCACGAGTATAAATTGGGGGGATGCTATTCTAAGCCGGCACCACACGGCATATTTACTACGGGAAATCAATTTTGCTGCCGTGTGATGCCGGCTTAGAGTAGCATCACCCCATTTCTTTCCCGTGGGTGTCGTAAAAGGCGACGACGGGACTCGAGGGTGTGTATTGCAATTTTAGGCGATGGGCTGACAACTTGTTACTAATTTTCCGAATGACCCTCAAATGTTTGTTGGACGTGGCGTAAATGTCCGTATATCCGTTATTGCGGCCGTTTACGTTCTGCCTACCCCGCAAAGGATAAAGCCGTGATATATGTATGTATGTTTGTATGTAATCATTTTTTTTGCGTTTCCCGAATTATTTTCGTAAGGGAAGTTATTCAGTTTCATGGTCCAAATGCACCCTATCAATATTAGAAGGGCTGTCCCTTACACCTTGTATGCTATAATATGTTGGTAGCATTGGTTATTAATTCTGCGGTATTGGTACAACGAGCTAATACTCATATTAGATTTCATATAGCTAATTGCGTACATACTGTTTATATTTTAGATGGATAATGTGATTTTATGGTTTACGTGGTAAGTTAGTAGGTGGTGCCAAATACAGGGACTAACAAAAAGGGTAAAGCAAGGCGAAGGGTATTTATGAAACTGAATTACTTTCCCATGGAAAATGGGTTGAAATATTTTAAAACACTTGGTACCCCATTTATAAGGAAAATTGTTATAATAAAAGGAAAATTGTGTTAAGTATATAAATTTCTTAAAAAACAAAAACAGTCGATCAGTTTTCAATTGAAATTGAAATTTTTCATTTATTTAGTCCCTACATTTTCATGTAGGGCAATACTATCACATATTGACGTCATAATCCGTCATTGTAAAAAAATAATAATTCTATAACACAATTTTCTTTATTTTATAACAACTTTGTAATGTCCTAATAGAAAACCTGCTCGGGCGGGATAAAAGAAATAAAAATAAAGGCTCTGCCTCGGGGCTGGCCAGGTTAATCACACGACATGTAACCTTACGCCCCCACAGGAAAAACCCCCCAAAAACTTGCCCAGAAGTGCTTCTACTCTAACAATCTAACTAGCCACTAAGCTTACGTAGTTAATTTTGGAGATAAAAAATATGTATTGCCAATAAATGGCTACATGAAAAAAAGATCCATTATTATATTTCGACCTATGTTCCATGGGAAATTGGTTCAGTTTTCTAAGTGAAAAGGTGTGGTCTCTGCCTACCCCTCCAGGAAAGAGGTGCGATTATGTAAGTATTTTATAAATCTGTGTTGTGGGATTTTTCATTTGCAAGCTACATATATCTAATAGGCACGCCTAAAAGTATCACTAGCTTACAGTTAACCTAGCCTCGTGACAGCAAAACCCGCTCAAAAAATATCCAAAAAAGGTCATTACCCCACAGTTAGTCTACCAGCAACCTAAATACAATCGCAGTACAGCAACAGTATAATATTAACAAGGGCCCGCTCTCGTCGGCAAGTAAATAATTTGGGAAACAATACGCCAAGTGAGAAGCCGTTTCGTTTGATGCAATTTATTCACAACAATGGGGTAGCGATGCGAGTTATGCCCGTTCTGGGTGTGCCAGTAGTCCAGCAATGTTACGGTTAATGATTCTATATGTTTTTGGAATTGCCATTGCCATTGATATAATTCGTTGCGCACATTTCTTTGTAATCTCGCGAGAAACGACCTTGCAGCGGTCAAGCCGCTCACTATAACCTTAACCTAAGAATGTCAAAAAACTGCAAAGTCGAGGGTCAAATTTTAGTTTTGGTAACATCCAAAAACATACACACTCATACACATATTACGCCTATAATCCCTTGCGGTGTAGGCAGAGTGCAAAGAGCCGCAAAAAACGGCAATTACGCCACGTCTGACAAATTTGAGGGTCATACGGAAAATTGTGTATCGCCATAGTGACGAGTTGTCGACTCATCGCCAAAATTGCAATACACACCCTCGAGTCCCTTATTCACCTCTATACTAAGCATACGGCAACTCAATCTGAAATAATCTATACAATGTTGATGGCATCTAATGTATCGTTCGACGGCCGATGTGGCGCAGTGGTAGTGCAAATGCCTGCGACGCAAAGGTTTCGGGTTCGATTCTCGGTGGGGCACTTAATAAGTTGATATTTATCACTTTGTAGGTATATTTGTTCCCAGTCTGGTTAGGACATTGCAGGGTGAACCACCTAATTGTCCGAAAAGAAAGATGGTTCCGTGCTTCGGAGGGCACGCTAAGCCGTCGGTCCCGGTTGCTGTCTATGATTATGTTACACAACCATTTTAGAGGCCTACTACTAGTACTAGGCGGTTAAAAACTCTGACACCAGGGTTCATTTGGTCGTTGGACGACTCGATACGAAAAGAAGAAGAATGTATCGTTTGAAATCGTTTTTCCTTGTTCATTGACTGGACTACAAATGCGACACGGCCAAGTTTTACGCAATGTTCTCCGTACTATACATACATGAGTACATTTGAATGTGAATATGAAAGCGCACTTAAACTGAATGTTTCACAAGAACATTGCTGTTTTCTGGCAAATACCTTATCTGATAGCGGAAACAATTGGATAGTTAAACTTTGTGTATAAATGAATATGTATTTTCTTAGTAGCTTTGATCTTAACATTAACATTAACAGCTACAACAGGCCACTGCTGGACACATTATCACACTAGCAAGCAGATTGGCGAGAGCAGTGCAAGATATAGTCTTCACAAGCAATGCTGCTGCCTATTCCCTAGATGAATACCTCCCTCAGTCGCTTTGCACGACACCCACGGGTAGTATTGGGGTGATGCAATTCTATGCCGTCATCAGGTTTCCATCTTATTTTCAACAAATGGATGAAATTTTACTTGTGGCCGATAGCAAAAACTTGAAACGAGCTGGTGATAAGGAACAACTTTCCCCAAGGAATATAACTGAAAATATTATGTGACAAAAAGTACCTTACATACAAGTTATTCTAGTCGGCCGGGTCAATTTGCTAATATTTTTTTCATATTTCGACCTAAATGTTTATTGGGAAAAGTTGTTCTTTATCACCTTCCGTTCTGAGTTTTTGCTATTGTTAACTAGTTAAATTTCGCTCAGTATAATGAACAATAATGAACTATTGAAAAGTATCATAATTACCTATTGTGTTTCTGATTTATTTCTCTATTTAGATTGTGTTTTTTTTGTTATTCCAGACAACAAGAAACAGGTAAATAAAAAATATCTAAGAAATAAATTAGATTGAACCCTAGATAAGGGTCCATGACAAGACCCTAAAGAGGGTTCGTAACTAGTTTTGGAGCTAGTGTTTGTCGGCCTGTGGACATCAAGTCCTGGGTAAAATATCTTGAGAATAAACAGCTCCCTTGACGAAATATGAAGTCGTGTAATATGAAGCATGTTGTGGATAGTCGGGTGGCTTATCCAGTCACAAATTAAATGGATAAACATATTCTGGTTTTTCATACTTCAACTTCAATAGCCGCAAAAGTCCACTGCTGAACATGGGCCTCCCCAAAATGGGAGTACTCGCCCCGCTTGGAATTGACCTGGATTTTAAGCTGGCACTGTACGGCACATGGTTTTCATACAATAATTAAGAATATCCAGTAGACATTGATATCTGAAATGGATAAGTTCAGGTACTGCTAATAGTACGTGCACACATTGTTGTCAGGAATAAATATAAACTTTCAATTTTAATAAACTATCACACTCTCAAGGCTCAAGCTTAGCTGCTTTTATACATACTTTGATATTACACAATGACTCAAAAGAAATGACTTACCGAGTTCAAAATAAATCCATAAATAATATTATTCTGCACTCTTATCAATACCTAACGTCCCAAAAATAGACGTTACAAAAATTCGAAACATAAAATGCAAAGATCCTCAGAATTCTTCAACAAAAATTCCAAATATTCGGAATAGCTGGCTAGTCGCACTGTTTTATCCTTGAGAGCTGATACTCGTAGCTCTCATCTCATTGTTGGGAGTAAATTGCATGACCCAGGAATTGGCTCACGACCCCCGTATTGTTTCCGAAATCACTCACTTGTGGGCCGAATAGAATGTGCTCCAGTATTTCGGTGTGCGCAAAAAATGCGGACTGCTAGGGGGATTTAGGAGGAAACATTTTTTCGGGTACTTACCGGTGATTTTGTTTTTGGTCTGAGATTGTGTAGTGCGTTTGTTTTTAGGCGAAAATTAGGTGTTGATGTAGAAGGTGTGCCACTGCTGGGCGTCGAGTTCTCCTGTGTTGGTGAGTACCATCGATATATATAGCCGTCTCGCTCTTCAAGACAACAGTGTAGTTTAACTAGGTAAATCGATCAACGAAATAAACGGCATCTATTTGCGTCAATGTGTGATGTTAGCGCTATCTACTAGAAAGGTTTTTGTACAATAGCTCCTACCTTAAGTGCAAGAAGTCTTATTTAATTTAGATACATATATACATTTATTTCATAGTACTAGGTATGTTTTTTCTTAGATTTTTTTATTTTTATTTTATATTTTATTTTATTCAGTAAATACAACAGGTAACAATCAAAATTGTCTATTGCGGATACAAAAATTGTTTAGAACTAGACTTATGATGGATGCAAATTTATGTCATATCTACCGTGTCATAAATAAACCACCTACGGGTCTATTTGTCTATTATTTTTTTAATCATATTTTATTGAAATATATTGCAATACAAATTCAACTTTAAAACTAAAGTAGCGGTATTCATGAATGTATCGACACATTTTGAACGCCACATATAGAAAGGTAGGCTGTATCTCCGTCGGAAGCCATTATTCAGGCCATTATTGTCGCCACAGATTGCATCAGCGCCGTAGGAACAGTATAGGTGGAAATTCTCGCCACTGAATATACAGGGTATTAGAAATATAATTAAGTTTAAAGCAAAAAGTTAAGCCGTGTGATGCCGGCTTAGAACAGCATCATCCAAGTACTACTCGTGGGTGTCGTAAAAAGCGAGACGAGGAGCAGCGTTCCCTGTGAATGCAACATGTTGCACTGCACTCGTCAATCCGCCTGCCAAGCGTGGTGAGTATAGAAAGACTCTCCAATAGGGGAAGGCATAGGCCACTGCTAGATATAGGTCTAGCAGTGGAATGTTGTGACTGTTATATTTAATGTTGAAAAGTATTTCAAAAAAGTTTGACGCACATTTAGACAGTGCTTAAATTATTTGAGCATACTATTTGACGTTGTCAAACAGCTTAAATTGTCATAAATGAAAATAAGAAATTGAAAAAATGTCAGCGCCCGCCGGGACTTGAACCCGGGACCGTGGAGTACCGTTCCACTGCTCTGCCAACTGAGCTACCGGCGCCCCGACGTAAGCTGACGAAATCTTTAACCTCTTGGTACTCGTCTCGAAGCGACGACAAGCGACATCTAGTATAAGTTATTTGAAACTTATACTATGGTCAGTCCACTTAAGAGTGAAATTCGAACCATGCGATGAAGCTTTGCTTAATTAAATGTACTATGGTTTTATTTTGCACTCACAGTGCTATATTACTTTCATAAATGAAAATACTCGTCGTCGCTTCGAGACGAGTACCAAGAGGTTGAAGATTTCGTCAGCTTACGTCGGGGCGCCGGTAGCTCAGTTGGCAGAGCAGTGGAACGGTACTCCACGGTCCCGGGTTCAAGTCCCGGCGGGCGCTGACATTTTTTCAATTTCTTATTTTCATTTATGAAAGTAATATAGCACTGTGAGTGCAAAATAAAACCATAGTACATTTAATTAAGCAAAGCTTCATCGCATGGTTCGAATTTCACTCTTAAGTGGACTGACCATAGTATAAGTTTCAAATAACTTATACTAGATGTCGCTTGTCGTCGCTTCGAGACGAGTACCAAGAGGTTGAAGATTTCGTCAGCTTACGTCGGGGCGCCGGTAGCTCAGTTGGCAGAGCAGTGGAACGGTACTCCACGGTCCCGGGTTCAAGTCCCGGCGGGCGCTGACATTTTTTCAATTTCTTATTTTCATTTATGAAAGTAATATAGCACTGTGAGTGCAAAATAAAACCATAGTAAGCTTAAATTGTGTCTAACTGTTTTCTTAATCACACGAATATAGTTTAAAATTGTATGTTTCTGCATCGCCAGCATTTTATTTGCTTTGACAAATACACGGTCAGAGAGATTCTCACGATTGTTTGAAATATCCTATGCATAAATACATACAGGGTGTAAGGGACCTCCGAATACATATAGGGTGCATTCAGACCATGAAACTGAACACTTCACATAAAAAATATTTCGGGAAACGACAAAAAAATTTAACTTCCCATAGTAATTGCAGTCAACTGATCTTGATTTTGTATGGGGAGTATTTTTTTCGTCGTTTTCTGACATATGTTCCTAGGGAAAGTTGTTCTGTTTCATGGTCTGCATGCACCCTAGCAGTATTCGGAGGGCTGTCCATTACACCCCGTATATTAACAGGTCTAAAGGTCTCAGGTTATATTGTTACTGAAATGGCTCAACTTGCTATATCTGGAATAGATCAAAGTGGGCCCTTTTAGTTAACATATTTATAGACCTTTTCTTTTGACCTTAGTTAAAGTATTTGCTTGTATATATAAAAATATGATGTGGCCGTGTGAAGCCGGCTTAGAATAGCATTACCCCATTTCTTTTCCGCGGATGTCTTAATAGGTAACTAAGGGACTCGAGGAATTCAGGTGTATTACACATGAATCCCTCGAGTCCCCGCCACTAAAGTCACAAACCTATGTCACTAAAGTGATACACGATTGTTCTGAAACGGCCCTCAAATATTTGTCATATAGGCTTTAACGCTCTGCCTACCGCGTTAGGAATAAAGGCGTGATATGTGAATGTGTATAAGATCTTGACTGCCATTCTTGAAGTGCCTTTAATTTAAAAAAGATGAGTTCCGTTTAAGTAAAGCATAAACATTTACAACCCTGAGATAAAAACCTTTAAACTATTCACATATAAGTTGTATTCCACAATGTCTTGTCTTGTGAGAGAATTTAAACTTTTAGGGCAAATAGGTAATACGAAATGAATTTAACAAAATAAACGAATAACTAACTCTGTAAAATATTATTACATGCATATACATAATATAAACCTACATGAATAGATAAACAAATCTTTATATACAATGTGAGATAAAAACCTTTGAACTTAAGTCGTATTCTACAATAAAATAGCGAAGCTTTTCTATTCTGAACTCCACGACAGCTTAGCGTAAAATTGAGAAGCGCCAAGATGTGTGAATAAAATTCTCTAGCAGTCGAGTTCAAAGAAAAATAAAAAGTGTTAGCGTTTTTATTTAAATAAGCTTATCTGAAAAATATATTCAACAATAATATCTAAACACATACAAAAATAAAACTAAAGTTTACTTGTAAAGGTAATATGTTAAACATGAGTATTTATTTCGCCAAATAAAGATCTAATTCCATCTTTGCTTAGAATAGTATCACCCCATTTCTGCCCGTGGAAGTCGTAAAATGTGGTGTGAATGGGAAGCAGTGTTCTCTGCAAATACAATACCTTGCACTGTGCTTGCCAATCCGCCTGACAAGCGTAGTAAATACCTATGGCAAATACATCCTAATTGGGAGTGGCCCATATCCAGCAGTGGACTGCTGTGGGTGTTGAAGATGAAAAAGTACTCGTAGTTCAATCGCGTTATATCATATTATTACAATTCAACTTAAAATAATATATTATGCGCGAGTAATCAAAACTTATACTAATGTTATTATTACGTGAAAATACGTTCAAAATCGTAAGTTATATTTTGTATTAGATATTGTATCCAAATTGTTTTACACAGCGAAATATTCCTGAACAATGTTTGTTCCCGTTTCGATAATTATTCAGCTAAACATTTGAATGCTTCAAGCGAAAGCAAATAATACGTTGTATTGTAACTAGTATTCCCGAAGTTGGAAACAAACAGTCTGTTTTAGTTTGCGCACTGCCCTCGCCGCTCCAACTCGATCCTTGATTAGGTTTTCCTTTACGAAATTGCTGATTCGTATACTAGTGGTTCTCAAAGTTTGTGCAAAGCAAGTAGAGTGTGTTTTTGTCAAATTTGTGTCGAAACGAAACACAACTGCTCAGTTGCGAAATATCGGATTGTTTGAAAACGACTTCAATGATGTATCTGAAAATGTACTTACCTACCTACATAAGTGGTTTTAAAACACTTCCCGTGTTAGGTATACAATTTGTGAAAACTTGCAAAATTTTTAATTTTCCTGCCCGCGCTTGAAAATTTTGCAAGTTTAATAAATGGTTTCTAAATGATTTAAAGAGGTCGGAACGGCCATCACTTGCAGACAATTAGGACGAAGAATTATTGATTTGTATAAATTACGACAATGGGATGAAGAATCTTTGATATTTACATGTAAATTGATGTAAATTTGTGCATATCCATGTCCAGCAGTGGATTAAATTCAAATTGTAATAGTTTTTATTTTCATTTTTTCTTATTAAACATTACGTTCTTGACACAGTCAATCTTAAAAATAATGACACTTCATCGGCACCTTTGTCTATTGGAAGGTGAAAACAGAAAGTTGTTTTTGTGATATGATATCGTTAACTACAAAAAAAACTGCTGCAGTGGACTATTGCTGATGTTATGTAGATAATTTGCTTCTTCTTCTTCTTTTCGAGTGATACACCGAATCGACAAACGACCCGATGAACCCTGGTGTCAGAGTTTTTCAATTTATTGCTAGTAAGTGCATTTTCTGACCTATCATGTGTCCAAACGCTTTCAACCTCAGATTCCCAATAATCTTGACCCCTGAGTAAAATGAAGCAAAGTTTGGGTACAACTTTCGAACACAAACTAAATTAACCGGCAGATATGATTAGATCAATCGTCTGGGCTGTTGGGTTAACTGGACCCTATTTATCGCGGATAACATTTTGTACCCTTCAGCTTTGACAAAACTTTGTAAAAATCACATCAACAGTCCCAACAGTCCACTGTTGGACATAAGTTTCCTCGTATACCTAAGGGGGTTTTTGTCAAGAATATTGCGCATGGCACGTGGGGTCAGGAGCACAGTGCAAGATTCTGCATTCACAGGGAACCTTGTTGCACATTCCCTAGTTTGGTCTTTTAGTTACCTATAAGATCACCCGCGGGTAGAAAACAGGTGATGTTGAATACCAAATTTTAAAGCACTCCCTTGTTTGGCAAGTATATATATATTTTTGCCGTGTGTTGCCGGCTGATTGCCGTGTGTTGCCGGCTGAGAATAGCATCACCCCATTTCTTGCCCGTGGGAGTCGTAAGAGGCGACTTAGGGACTTGAGGGTGTGTATTGCAATTTTAGGCGATGGGCTGACAACCTGTCACTATAGCGATACACAATTTTCCGAATAACCCTCAAATATTTGTTAGACGTGGCGTAAATGTCCGTTTTATGCGGCTGTTTACGCTCTGCCTACCCCGCAAGGGATTATAGGCGTGATATATGTATGTATGTATGTATATATATTTTTAAACTAGCAAAATTTTCGTGCATTATTGGCATTAAGATACACTTGCAAAATTGGCGGGGATTGGACGAGCCGCGGTAGCCCAGATGGAAGAGGCGTCGCCACTAGTAATAGCGAAAGTCGCAGGTTCAAATACTGCCAGCGCTTAAAAATTTTACAAGTTTTCAAAATCGGGTGATGTTATTGTAAACCAGTACCACACTTTTAGATCAATTTCTACCGCGGGCAGGATTTGAACCCGCGACTTTTGCCATCACGCGATGCCTCTTCCATCTGGCTACGAGTATTAACTCTGCAAAATTTGATACGGATCTAAGTCTATTCAGCATAATCCAAGGTTACACATTAGTTACAATGAAATTCCGTCCAAGTACGTAGGTACTTACAGTAAAAGCTCTCTCGAGAGTGTCCTTTCCTAATGCATGCTGGAGCTTATTCCGCTATAACGCAGTTTATGACGCTGGCAACGTTCGGCATATTTTATTTTTACTCCCGAAAAATTGCTGTTTATATGACAGCCGTACTCTAGAGTCTACTTATTCCTTGACGTGGAATACGAGCATTATAAAAACGTCGATATTACTTTGTGTCAGGCGGGCTGCCAGGATCCAGAAAATAATGTATGCTCCAAAGTATTCCCAACTTCTGCCATAACTTTTGTTTTAGGTCGTTTATGTGTGTCAATTTTGACAGTTTTGTGGTAAGTAAGTACCCAAATTATTTTCATGTACGAGAAAGTGTAGGGTAGAACTAAACTTATTGTAATACCTTAGCACAAAATTTAGATGTTCAAAAAAACTCAAAATTATAAAATCAACAACATTAGCGTAAGGCGCCTACTCTCTTGCGGAGTAGGCAGAGCGTAAATAGCCGTAAAAACGGAAACGTACGCCGCGTCTGACAAACATTAATTGAGAGTCATTTAGAATTAAATGTCAACGTTTTATTTTATTTTCATTTATTGATAAAACCTACATTCATTTTGACATAATCAGGCAAAGAACACTTATAAAATAAAAGCTTATAACAGGTTTTCCTTAATTATCATAGTGTCATGTTGTCAGCCCATCGCCTAAAATTGTAAAACACATGTGACCCTCGTTTCACTGAGTCACCTCTTCCAATAACAACTAGAATGAAATGGGGTGATGCTATTCTAAGGCGCCATCGCACGGCGTTTGATGAAATTAACGGTTTTGTTTAAAGCTTATGTCTATACAAAAACAAAAATGCTACTACTCAATGAAATGTATGAAACGGTTGGTTTCGGTACCGACTTCTTAAATATAATAGCATTGTAATCGGCAAAAAAAACAGGTAATTAAAGATCGATAAACTAATTTTGTTCCCTAAAAATCAATACCTACAGTAACATTTTATGATATCATGTCCTCGAAAGTTACCTTTAATTAGAACATTTTGTTTCCGACACAAAATGAAGTCCTTTATTTTGTTACTCTGAATTTGGAATCAGCTATTTGACGAGGTTCCATTGTGTTGTTGCCAGAGCTATAAGTACTCATCGTAAAAAATAACATCATTTTTGAAGAGGCTTATCATTGTTCTCAAAATGAAAACTTGGCGGTAAAACGAATTGTGTTGTGGCAAAGAATTGAAATACCTACACGAACATTCTAAAACTGGCTGATATAAGTTTAGATAATTACCGTCAGCATTCGCTTGCCCTCAACCGAATATATAGGTTGAAATTTTACAAGTGACTGAAAGCGAAAACTCAAGACACAACTTTCCTCAAGGAAAATAGGTCGAAATACGAAACAATAGTTCTTTCTCGTGTGGGACACCGAGTTGAAACGACTCAATGAACCCTAGTGTCAGAGTTTTTCAACAACTAGAAGTAGGCCTCTGACATTCTTGTCTAACGACTGCCGACAGCCGTGAAAGTAATCGTAGACAGCGACCGAGACCAACCCTCCGAAGCACGGAACTATCTTTCTTACGGACAATCAGGTGGTTCAGCCTCCAATATCCTAATCAGACTGGCAACAACTTCACAAAATGATAATATTAACTTAGTAAGTGCCCCAGCGGGAATCGAACCGGGAACCACTACCACCTCGCCACATCAGCAAAACAACTGCCAGCTTATGAATACCGGTGGTTCAACAAAGGCTCCGCTCCGCTGGCGAGTGTCACACCATTCATAATACGTGTTCGGGTTGAAGGTGTAAATCATGTTGTCACTCACCAAGAGGGAGCATTGTCTCTTGACAAACGTGCCTTGCGTACCTAGTTGAGTTCTAAAGAATAGTATTATTCGCAAATATTTGGCTCAATAGTGCTATTTTATTCATGAAAATAAAGAAACCGTGCCGGCTAAGAATAGCGTCACCCCATTTCTTTACCCGTGGGAGTCGTAAGAGGCGACTATGGGACTCGAGGATGTGTATTGCAATTTTAGGCGATGGGCTGACAACCTGTCACTATGGCGATACACAATTTTCCGAATTACCCTAAAAAATTGTCTGACGTGGCGTAAATGACCGTTTTTGCGGTCGCCGTTTACGCTCTGCCTACCCCGCAAGGGATTGTGGGCGTGATATGTGTGTATGTATGTAAAATAAAGAAACCATCAAATTATACCTTTTTAAGCACTCGCGATTACTTTCACACATACATCTAAGTTGATTAACCAGGAGGTCTCTAAAGCTAAAAACGACGGCTGGGTTTTGTATGGAATGGCGCATGCATCACGATTTTCGTTGAGTTGTCAAATAGTCTTGTCTAGTCTTGTTATGCCCACATGATTCCACTGCTGGGCAAAGGGACTGGGACTCCCTCATCTCCTTCCATCTATTTATATTTTTGGCTTCCGCATGCCAGTTTTGTGAGAACTATAGTCAAATTGTATGACAAGTAATTAACATACAAAGTTCATAATCATATCATTGGGTTTCTGTCCCTACATACGATTATTTTGTCTATGGTGTCGAAAAGAAGTGAGCTATGACAACCAAGAATTTGTCATTGTGCCCGACCATGAGTAGTCTCAAGAATCGGCGCCTGGGTCTATCGCGATAGTTTTGAGGTTTGTTTATTTTTCGTTTGGGAAACTAAATCGTGCAATGAACTGATGATTCTGGTGTCGTAGTTTATTAACTTCCTACTACTTTATAGTATGCTTCTGAGTTTTGAGGTAAATATAAACGATTTACCTGTATCCCAACGTTTCAGCTGAGTAACATCTGCTGTGGTAGCGAGTAAATCGTTAATATTTACCTCAAAACTATCGCGATAGACTCAGATAACCAACTTAGACTTTCAGATTATTGAATTGAATGAATGCCATGCACTTGTCAACAGGCAAGTTTGATTGAAAACACGGTCGAACAATGGAAGAAACAAATTCTCGTGTTAAAATTTTCGTATTTATACTTAGTGAGTACCTCTGCACTTGATTTTATATGTTTGTTACTTTACTTGACGTCTGTCATACCCAAATATGTAAAGGGTGGCCGAATAGTGACGCCCAAAGACAAAATTCGGATGCCGTATTCTGAGGCGTATCCGACGTAACTTCAAGTGAGTGACATGTGTTTTTGTAGTTTCTGAGTCAACTTTTAAAGTTATATGGGGAATTCGGGCCAACTTGTATAAGGCCCTATTAAATTCAATGAATATATTTTAGAGTGGTTTCTACTCGTGAAACTGAACAACTTTTGCATAGGATCATACGTCGAAATATGAAAAAATATTGACCTCCGATACAAAATGACACGTTTATTGTATTTGAGACGTAATTTTTTTCATTATTTCGACCTATGTTCCTTGGATAATATTGTTCAAGTAGAATTCAACCTTCAAATATTTGCAGAGAATTTAATAGGACCTCATATTGCAACAAAGTATTTTGATATAAACATATATGAATATATATTAAAGTTGAAAGAGGTTCGTCTTACTATTTGATATCAAAGGTCCTGAATGTCTCATAAGAATTAATGTATTCAGAGCCGTTATTATTAAACATAATAAATGAGAATCGCAATATCTACAGACGTGTCTTGAACGCATGACATACTCATCATCATGTGTCATAGAGCCGTGTGATGCCGGCTTAGAATAGCATCACCCCATTTCTTTCCCATGGGAGTCGTAAGATGCGACTAAGGGATTCGAGGGTGTGTATTGCAATTTCAATCGATGGGCTTTCAACCCGTCGCTATGGTGATACCGGTTTTCCGAATGACCCTATATATTTGCTAGACGTAGCAAAAATATCAGTTTTTTGCGGCCGTTTGCGCTAAGCCTACCTACCCCGCAAGAGATTATCGGCGTGATATGTGTGTGTGTGTGTGTTTGTGTCATAAAGTAAGTACATTGTGAACTACTTTTAAAACAAAAATTATTGTATTGTTTTAGCAAAATAAAGAATAAACATAAGATTCCTATAAATTGCAAAAAGTTTAATAATTTAAACAAGAATAGAGTTGAAACATAACTATTTGAATACGAACATCAAATATTTTCCGCGCTAGTCAAACAATCTAAAATTTTGAGTCTCGGCTCTACATTGCCATTTTTTTCTAGGCAAGTTATTGTTCACTATTATCAATTTGATCAGGCCACGAATCGCAAAGAACAACCAAAAAAACAATAGTGTAAATAACCAGGGATGTGAGAAGAGAATCAATTATTAACAGATGTTTTGTTGTTTTGAGGGACTCGAGGGATGTGTATTGCAATTTTAGGCGATGGGCTGACAACCTGTCACTATAGTCATACACAGTTATCTGATTGACCCTCAAGCTTTTGTCAGACGTGGTGTTAAAATCCGTTTTACGGACGTTAACGCTCTGCCTACCCCGTAAGGGATATAGGCGTGATTTATGTGTGTGTGTGTGTTTTTTGAAAAACATCGATTTTTAATAAACCTTTTTCCATATTTCCAAGTGCAAAATTCGTATTTTTGTAGCACTTTGCGACGTCAATTTTTTGTAATAAAACAAACATCACCGTATTGTGGGTCCCTTCTATTATTTTGTTTCTGTGGTACGATGTTTATTTTATTTCTCTCAGTTATTACATGATAATTGGGTGAAATCAACAAAATATTAGCAAATATCAAAAGATTAATTTAAACCTATTTTTTCATGACTAGATTAATAGATTATAAACAACCGAAATATGACCATATATCTATTCGCCGTGTGATGCCGGCTTAGAATAGCATCACCCCATTTCTTTCCCGTGGGAGTCGTAAGAGGCGACTAAGGGACTTGAGGGTGTGTATTGCAATTTTAGGCGATGGGCTGACAACCTGTCACTATGGCGATACACAATTTTCCGAATGACCCTCAAATATATGTCAGACGTGGCGTAAATGACCGTTTTTGCGGCTGTTTACGCTCTGCCTACCCCGCAAGGGATTATAGGCGTGATATGTGTGTGAAATATGACCATAACATCACATACCCTATACAAAACCGATATATCTAATATAAGCAAAAATAAAAAGATTAATCTTTTTTAAATTTCCTGACTAAAAATGATCGATAATTTAAAAACCGAAATATGACCATAATATCACATTCCTATACAGAGCCGAAATAAACCCACAAACATCACACCATTTCCCTTAGTAATACCTGAACATGTAATTAGGTTGCAGCACTCCCGCACCGAGTTCCCCGCATTATAAGTTTCATACACTCACCCCACACGAGTAGCACGAGCAGAATATCGCGTACGTGTGTAATATTCCGTACAATATTAGCATTTCCTTGTTTCTGCTGAACTAAGCAATAAACATGTTTGATAAGTGCATGCAGTAAGTTTTAGAATGCAAGTTGTCTGCTGCAAAACTGAAGATATTGTATTTTTGGAAAAATTCCATGAAAGTAGCTAGAATTTACTCCACCGATAAGAGTTAGTTAGACTCTTGCATTTGTAGAAGAAGCTAGACGTTGTGGAAGAATTGATATGATTCCTAATCTCTCTCTTTCCGTGTGGGTCACCGAGTCGTCCAACGACCCGATGAACCCTGGTGTCAGAGTTTTTCAACCGCCTACTACCACTAGTAGGCCATTCCTAATTACGGGCAGGTACTTACATACACAGCCACAACAGTCCACTGCTGGACATGAGCCTACCTCTATTGAGCGTATTGCCACACTCGTACTCATCACACTTGGCAGTGCAGTTGAAGATGTTGCATTCACAAGGAATGCTGCTGCCCGTTCCCTGGACGGCTATCCCTTGGTCGCTTTTTACGAGACACATGGGTAGAGTTGGAGTGATATTATTCTAAGCCGGCACCACACGGAAAACGGCGATGTACGAGTACTTCTATACAACTATTTAGGGTTAAGTAGTAGCTTCTTCTTCCTCGTAGCCATGTGATGCCGGCTTAGAATAGCATCACCCTTTTTCTTTCCCGTGGGTGTCATAAGAGGCGACTAAGTGACTCGAGGATAACATGCGAATTGCAATTTTAGTTGATAGGTTGGAAACGTGTCGCTATGATGATACACATTTTTTTGAATGACCCACAAATGTTTGTCAGACCAGGCGAAAATGATCGTTTTTTACGGCATCTTACGCTCTGCTTACTCCGCAAGGGATTCAGGCGTAGTATATGTATGTATGTTCTTTTTCTTTCGTGCCAGACAATGAGTGGCTGAACCCGTGTAATCAGCAAAAGCTTTAAATGATAAGTACTTTTCAAAAAGGTCGTTTCAAATCCTTTTAAATCTAATTAAGCGTAACGAGTGAGGATTAGGCTGGTGCGGCAAACTTGTAACAAATCCAAATTTTATCCAAATGAAACCGGTTAAATACATACATAGATATATCAAGCCTGTATCCTTTGCTGGGTAGGCAAAACGGACATTTACGCCACGCCTGACAAACATTTGAGGGTCATTCAGAAATATGTGTATCACAATAGTGTGACCGGCTGTTGCCCATCGCCTAAAATTGCAATACACGTGTAACCCTCGACTCTCTTAGTCGCCAACGGGAAAGAAATGGGGTGATGCTATTCCAAACCAGTATCACACGGCAAACCAGTGTAATGCAGAGAATATAACATGTCTCACACAAATGGAATATTTACGCACATAGCACGGATGTCATTCTCGTGGCGCGTAAAATGAAATGAAGTAAAATTTATTGCAGGAAAAACATGGTATGAAGTTCTTATTAAATAGGTTCATAGATCAACATGTTGCGCCTTGCATTGGCAAGCATGATATAGGTTTTGGTTCATTCGGCAATCACAGCTGATGGGCGGTTGTATGTGATCTGTCGACCTCCGCAAAGAAGGCTGCCGTAGATTTAGATTTATTTATTTCATACTATCAATCACAATTACAATAAATTATTAGTAGATCAATCAGACAGGAGATCAATTTCTTTTTTTCATATTCTACCTATGTCTATTGCGAAAAGTTGTTAAGTTTTACGAGTAGTACTCACCCTAAAAGTATTCGCATTTAATTTCACAGTAACTTATATATCGAGATCAAATAAAGCCTAAGGTAAAACATGAATATTTGGACGACCCATTTTAGTTTCGAGATAAACATAAGCATGGCCATATTCCAGTTGAAATAACCTTGTTATATCTGCATTTGTGCAGCAACATACACACAATGCTAACCTGCTGCAGTAAATAGATTTATACTACAGCGATGTGAAGCTACTTCTTTTTCAAAATCAACTCTTTGGACTTATTTGCGTCTCCTATAGTGGAGTTGGTAGTGTCCTCAACTTTGCTGAACGAGTTAGGGAGCTGAAAATCTGCATGAAGGTGGTTCTTGACCTGCTAATCAAAACAGGGGGTAGTGCCAAGTGTAGCTCGGTTCACTTGGCAAGTACCTAAGTGTTGATATTCAAGTTTTTCGCTCGATGAGCAAAGTTGTAGCTCTTCTTTGACGCTAAAAACCCAGCAATTTTCCTTGTATTTTGGATTATTCTATTTCAATAGCCTAAAATATATACATACACATATCACGCCTATAATCCCTTGCGGGGTAGGCAGAGCGTAAACGGCGGCCGTAAAAACGGACACTTACGCCACGTCAGACAATTTTTGACACATATTGATTTTTAAAATATACTTATTAAGGACTTACAGATATTACAAACATTTTAATATTCTAGCAATACTGCATAAGCAGTTTGTTATTGAATAAGGTGTGACAATTGTAGATTTTCTATTAAGGAACCTGACCCCGCATAATATATTGCGATGTAGGTTTATTTCATCAATGTCATGAATAACATTTTGCGTTTCATCTTCTATTTTCACAGGCACTGTACTATATTTTGTCGCTCTTTTTTTGTTGCGCGCATATAAACACCGTATCGCAATTCGGCTTTCACAGACATTCATTTGCTTGCTAGCTGTCAAAAACCCGATATCATACGGCATGAGTGCACCTTGTAATAGAAAAATAAAAAAGGTCCTATTAACCAAAATGTTTTATGGTGAGTACTACTCGTGAAACTAAACAACTTTCCCAAGTAACATACATAGAAAAGTGACCTCTTTTACAAAGTGAATCATGTAAAAAAAAAGTGAGATCCAATTTCTTTTTATAATTCAACCTATGTTCCTTGGGAAAAGTTGTTCAATTTCAACTCACACTAAAAATATTTGCACTGAATTTAATAATACCATATATCACTCAAGTTTGGGATGCATCCCATAGTACACTTGTAGTAGGTGCGCAGTACTAGCTTCGTCTTTATACCGTGTCTGAGCAGCGAAATGCAACAACGGAATAATTAGAGCGAGGGCTGTGTATCATGCGCGGTATGGACACGCCTAACGACGTCGTATCAATGCTACCTATAGACTTGTAGTAGGTGCGCAGTACTAGCTTCGTCTTTATACCGTGTCGGGGTAGCGAAATGCAACAACGGAATAATTAGAGCGTGTGTATCATGCGCGATATGGACACGCCTAACGACGTCGTATCAATGCTACCTATAGACTTGTGGTAGGTGCGCAGTACTAGCTTCGTCTTTTTACTGTGTCGGGGCAGCAAAATGCAACAACGGAATAATTAGAGCGTGGGCTGTGTATCATGCGCGGTATGGACACGCCTAACGACGTCCATATCAATGCTACCTATAGTAGACTTGTAGTTGGTGCGCAGTACTAGCTTCGTCTTTATACCGTGTCGGGGCAGCGAAATGCAACAACGGAATAATTAGAGCGCGGGCTGTGTATCATGCGCGGTATGGACACGCCTAACGACGTCATATCAATTACGAACTTGTCGATGTGAGAGGGGTGAGCCGCTAATGAGGCAGTAGAGGTAGTTTCTGGTGATATACAATAATTGCATACAAACATACATACATAAATCACGCCTATATCCCTTAGGCAGAGCATTAACATTGACAAAAGTTTGAGGGTCAATGAGATAACTGTGTATCACTATAGTGACAGGATGTCAACCCATGGCCTAAAATTGCAATACACACCCTCGAGTCCCTTAGTCGCCTCTTACGACACCCATGGGTAAGATATGGGGTGATGCTATTCTAAGCCGGCTTCACACGGCAATAATTGTATTGCAGATATACTCGTACATACTATATTGTGTGTTTGACTAGTGACCGAATCCGAAAACTTACATCGGGCTGGTGAAAAGGAACAACTTATAAACGTAGGTCGAAATATGAAAAAACAAAACCAACCATACAAAATTGCACATCAGCTGATTTGAATTACTATGGAAACTCAGAAGATTTTGGAATATATTTCAAATATTGTTGTTCCTTATTACGTTTTGAAATTTCGGTCACTAGTATAATAAAAAAAAAACGGATATTTACACCACGTTCAACAAACATTCGAGGGTCATTCATAAAATTTTGTATCACCATAGTGACAGGTTGTCAGTCTTTCCCCTAAAATTGCCATACACATGTAACCCTTAAGTCCCTAAGTCGCCTTATACGACATCTACGGAAAAAAATGGCGTGATGCCATATCGAGCAGGCATCACACGGCAAATATGCTTGTTTTATAGTGAATTGCAAAAATTCAAACCGATCTTCGCATTGAGTACTTCTTCTTTTCGTGTGGGACACGGAATAGATAAATGACCCGAGTATCCTGGTATCTAATTTCTTCAACCGCCAACTACTAGTAGTAGGCCTTTGACATGGTTATATAACGACCGCCGTCTAAGTAATCATTGACAGTCACCGGGACCGATGGCATCAAGTTATATTTCTTACGCACTATCAGGTGGTTCAGCCTCCAATGTTCTTACTACACTGTGAACAAATTCACAAAGTGATAAATATCATCTTTGTGAGTGCCCCACCGGGAGTCGAACCCGGAACCTTTGCGCCACAAGCAGTTCGTACTAGCACTGCCCCACATCGGTCATCAGCAGAATTCAAACCAGCGATCTTTGTTTAAATATTAACAATCCTACCTGCCAGCATAAAATTCAACAAGTACACTTTGATTCCAATGGAACGTGCCATGGCTGCGTCAACCGGAATTAGTTAGGAATTAAGTGTAAAGTAAAAATGGTATTCGATGGCCTGACTGGGCCGATGGCGTAGCGGATAGTACCCCTGCCTGCTACGCCAAAGGTCATGGGTTCGATCCCTACCAGACACAAATAATTGGTAAGTCATTTTCAGATATTTGTGTTTAGTCTGGGTGTTTCTATGTATAATATATTTTTATTTACAAAAAAAAGTATACATAAGTATTAATACCAGCTATCTAGTTCCCATAGTACAAGCTTTGTTTAGTTTAGGGCTAGATGGCGCTGTGTGAATTGTTCAGGATATTTATTTATATTTTAAGTAAAACCATGTAAAACTGTTAGTTAACTGAGTTTTATAATATTCTTTATTGCACAAACAATACACAGAAAAAAAAATTACAATTTTTGTCGCAAAGGCGAGCTTATCTCTAAAGAAGAGATCTCTTCCAGCCAACCCATGTCTTGTGAGAGAATTTAAACTTTTGGGGCAAATAGGCAATACGAAATAAATTTAACAAAATAAATGAATATATAACTCTGTAAAATATTTTAACATGCATACAAATAATATATATAAACTTACATGAATAAATAAATAAATTTACATAAATACTATAAAAATACATAAACATATATAAATATTTCAAGGTTGTTGAGAAATGAAGTGCTCTTTTACTCGCTTTTTAAATACGGAAATAGATGGGCTTTCCTGTACAGTCTTAGGAAGATCATTCCAGAGCTGTGCAGCTTTAACGGAAAAAGAGTTAAAAAGAAATCTAGTATTCGCTCTTGGACACTCCAGCACCTTAGTGATGCAGTCGCGCCTAGGGCGGGGATCAGGGGGAAGGAAGTGGAAACGGGAGCGGAGATAGTCGGGAGTGGCAGGATTGTGAAGGATGTTATAGAGAGTGGATAGGATGTGCACATCGCGGCGAAGGCGAATTGGAAGCCACTTTTATTTATTTTTGTGAAAGTCCCGCACTGGAAAAGAGTATAATTTGTAAAATGTTTAGTAAATTATCTGTCCTAAGCCAGTTCTCAGACCTGCCGTTCGTCGCTACGTATTTGTAACGCACCATATTCTTGCATTTACGAGTACCATCATTCGAAAAAAAAATTATACCGTAGGCAGTATTTTAACCTGCGACTTTCGTCATGAAGCTTCTTTCTATCGCGGCTCATTCATTGCCCTGCGCGGTTTATCTTGATACCAATTACGTGTGACACGGCTCCATCTACCGCGTTAGTTTTTTTGCAATCAGTCTTTACAGATTGCTTGTAGCCTAAGCGATGGAATCCCGAGTGACTCAAATTTTTAAAACACTACCCGTGTTGGGTGTACAAGTTTGGAGAACTTGCAAAACTTTCTACTGCGGGCATGATTTAAACCTTTGAGTTTTAGTAAATACTAAAATAGGATATCTAGCACAGAAAGTTTTAATAATTTCGTATTCGATTTATTATTCCATTTTCGCTTTTTGCTTGTGAAACTCAGTCAACAAACGTGCCGTTGAAGCAAAAACATCAATAAAATTACTTATAACACCAACATAAAACTTCTGCCGTGTCATGCAGTGCTAATATGGAAGTTGATTGGATGACTAGCCGTTCCGTATAATCGATAGTTTGTTATCAATTCCTATGGGTTATTAAAGCAAAATTCTATAGAATAATTTCTGTTTTATTCTTTGTTGTGCATGATTTATAATAACTGGCCTGAACAAAGCTGTGATTAATGGACCGGTTGAATATCGTTTAGTTATCCTTTTGTTATATTTTTTTCATCTAAAACAGTTATTCAGACACATTTTCTGAACTTTTTTTTATAGAGAAATGGCGCCAAATTGATGAAAATATTTAGGCTCATCGTTTTATTAACAATTAAAATCTTATAATATAAAATCTGATAAGTCCAATAAATAATTTGTTGTCAACAAATATAAACGCAAATTCGTACATCGATGACGTGTAATGTTCAGTTTAAAGATATTTTATTCTCAAAAGAGACATGCAATGCCACTTACATGAGAAAAAATATATTAATGTTAACAAACAAATTTAATTTTGCCGCATCATCTAGATTTAAAATTAAAATTTAGGTTGATATAAATCAAATAATTAAACACCACCAAGCACTAGTTTTGGTAGACTTTAGTTTGGATTTATAGAGGTAAATATTTGTCGAGCTAGCCTTTTTAATTTTTGCAGGTATGTTATTATAAAGTTTGGCCCCATCGAACGTAAACGTTCGTTTTCCGTAGTTTGTGCCAATCCTGGGTAGTACAAGATAACTGGTTCTCCTAGTATTGATGTTGGTTTAGAATAGCATCACCCCATTTCTTTCTCCTAGGTGTCGTAAAAGGCAACTAAAGGAACTCGAGTGTTAATTGTGAATTGCAATTTTAGGCGATGGGCTGACAACCTGTCACTAGAGCGACACTCAATTTTCTGCGCACGGGATTATAAAATGGTTTTCACTTAGTTAATGTGACAAGAAGTGCCTACTTGCAAGGTCTTCAATAAAGCCAAAATTTGATATCATAGAGAATACTGGTGGATCATAGGTTGCCATTACTTACAACTGGATATGGTCCAAGACGGGACAGCATTTTGTGGCAAGTCTGGGAAAAGGTCCCCGCCTAGTGGGCAAATTTTGATGGATGACAGTACGGCTCCACCTCGATAAATCAATCTCGAGGAAAGAGACAATCTGAAGGTTACGTATCACATCATGTGTCTTATGTTTTAGCAAGGGTTGAAAAATGGTTCGCAGATATTTCTTCTGCGTCTAGGATTTTTTCTTTTAAATAAGCACACACATCTAGATTGAAATTGAAATTGAAATTCTTTATTCAATGTAGGATAGTATTGTCATATCACTTATTGACGTCATGAACCGTCATTGTAAAAAAAAGAAATTTGTATCACACAATTTTCTTTTTTTTATAACAATTTTGTAATGTCCTAATAGAAAACCGGCTCGCTTCGGCTACGCTTAAAAAGCGTAATACTTCATTTATAAGCTTAAAGTGGTCATGGGTTGTAAACTTTTGTGCAATATTCAGTACAATGTAATTGTTTATAATTAATGATACATGTACACTAGTTAAACATTGTATAAATTATTTTTACCCTCTTTATGTACTTGTTTCACACGACCATAATATATCAATTGAAAAACCTTCCTCGAAAAATCACGGCGCCGTATAAACGCCAGTCTTCCTTAAAGCAGTTGCATTCATTTCCACTAACCAGATTTAGAATCCTTAAACCCTTATTTGAAGTGTTTTCAGAACCGTACCAAACAAACAAAACCCGCAAATACCTGCACACATTCTTATTCCCAACAAACATAAACTAGTTAGCTCAGCGCGAGCGTGTGGAAACTCGAGACATTCAGCATATTATCCAATAGACGAACTTGCAGCGACGCGCACACAGGGTTGCCAGCACTTTATATACAAAAACTGCATTCGGAGCTGAAAAATAAATTTTATTCTAATACCTGGAAATATTTTCGATATCATAAAAGCCTAAAGAGAATGGTAATTTTTATACACACACATATATTACGCTTTTATCCCTTGCGGGTTTGGCAGAAATGGCCGTAAAATACGGTCGCTATCGCCACGCCAGACAAGTATTTATGGGTAAGGCTGTCAGCCTTACGCGTTAAATTGTAATACACATGAAACTCTCGAGTTTCTTAGTCACCTATTACGACACCAACGTAAGTGAAATAAGGTGATGCAATTCTAAGCCAGAATCACACAGCAAATGTATTTTTGAGCGATTTATATTTGTTTAATGCGTCAAGTAGAACTTAACTTGAATTGTAATTGCTTCATATTTTGATCAAGTTTACTTTGCTCGCGGCTCGTTTAAAAGCATAACAAAAGTCTGAAAGTCCGGACTCTTAAATGTATGGCCGGACGAGACCGTAAAAATCCTGATATGTCCGGCTAAAGCAGGACGGTTGGCAACCCTATGCGCAGAACAAAGTTGAAATTATGCCGACTTGTCTAACTTCGCGGCGAATGAAATTATCATCTATCTAGCAGGATTACTGGGAGTTAGAGTTGGAAAGCAGATATTTTGTAGAGCGCAGTTTTGGGTAAAGCCGATCTCAGAATTGAAGAGAAGTTATTATAACATACTAAATTTATTAACCTTAGAGTAGGTTGCAGTGAGAAACGTGCTTTGTTGTGCTTTAGCGTTGCTTAAGGTTGCAAGTAGTGAGAAACAAAGGTACATTAAATTTAAAAATAATACAGTACTAAATCTATTAACTAAAAACGCGTCCTCAGGACGTTCCCGGTCCAACGGTGCCCATCACACAGGCCTTACTACGCCGGATGGCTATTGCTTGCATCACAAAAAACAAATTAGTGAACGTCTTCGTCCTCCAGTAGTGAAATCTGCCAGTTTAAATGCCATATCGTAGCGATATCGTTTTTCTTTTCAAAATAAAATGTTTTAGAAAGGTGATGAGCCACTGTCATCAATAATTTATCCATGAAAAACGATCCTTAGATTCAGCACTTTAATTCTAATACCTATTGCTGATATGTATGTACTACTTACAATAGAAATAGATCGAACATCTAAATCCAGGGCCATACAACCGAGGCAAACAGATTGGAATAGCAGCATAAACAAGCCCCACTACCCCGGCAGACGTACAGCCTTACAGCGTTTAAAATATATCCCCCGGCCGGATTTAAATTGAACCCAGAACCCTTGTATTGAACAGATACATACTTATGTATGTGATCCTTTCTGATCGACGGATTGAATTATGTTTTCCCAAATAATGTAAACATGTGTAGTTCAGCTGTAAATATACGTGTACACGAAACTTTTTAAACAGAACGTTTGGGCATGTAAAATCGGAACGTTCTCTGAATTGGTTTTGAGTTTCGATATGAAAGCTCAATTCTGGAATTTTAACTCCAGTATGGCGGTTGACAGAAGTGATTCCAACAGGCAGAATGGAGGGTTCCAGGTGGTGGCGGGAGAAGGGTAGCTACCCGCCTGGCCGGGTATTGTGGCCAGGGGACCGACTGGTCCACCTGGATAGAATTAGAAGCTGTAGAGGTAAACACACGGTGAAACACTGCGATACCGCCGAAGGAGACGTCTATCAAGTAGTTTGATACACGCGTCCGTTACACAGCGTAACGCACCGTAAGCCGTATTTGTATGGGAATAAGATCGAAATTCGCAATTTCCTTTCGTCTTTCAGACGCATGCGTTACGTTGCATAAAAAAAACGGAACGACACGACGGCAAGTGAGCGAACCGCCTTCGTGTTGTTGTTGTATGTTGGTATACGAGAAAATTCCCATACAAAATTCGCGATCAGCTGACTGATGATGGAAACTACTTTTTTTGCATTGTATCCAAACATAGGCTCCATAGTACAAGTTTTTCAGTTTCATGATCTGATCATTCCCGCAGAGTTTTTGGTTCACCATCCCTTACACCCTGTATGAATGTATGTGATGAACAGATAAAAGAACAACCGCTGCTGTGGCGTATTTTTCGCTGATACGGATTTGATGTCAACTTTTTACTCCGGTGATTTGTTAGTGAAAACATTTTTTGGGTGGAAACATTTTGCTTTCGATACAAAGATTAACAAAAAGATTATAACAAGCCGAAAGGAGGTGAAAGTACTCATGAAACGTAACAACTTTCCCTATGTAAAATGGGACCAAATAAAAAAAAAACATTGGTCTTCCAATACGCCGATCAGCTGGTTAGTTTACTATGTGAGATCCAATTATTTATGTTCAATGGGGAAAGTTGTTCAGTTTCATGAGTACCTATACCTTCCTTTGGCTTGTTTTGCCCTTTTTACTTAACTCCTGGCAAAACGTGTCAGCTTTAAGCTGTCAGTTGGCGTGCTGCTTTATCGGTTCACGGCTCGAGACAACCTTTCACGTTCAAGTGGGGGCAATTTGTACGAAGCGATAAGGTGTCAAATATTTTATGAAACGTGATATTTTGTAAAATGATCTCGTATTGGCAACAAAATTTGCGCTGTAAGTCATCGTTATTAAGTTCGAAATATTCACTGACACTTTTTAAAATAACAAAATATTTGTAAGAAACCTTGCTACCGTAATGACTTTACACATTAAAATATTGTATATTCGTCGCTGAGTGTTCTAAACGCACCGTGTGTCTGTCAGACGAAAATAAATTGCGAAATCCGATCGTATTCTCATACAAATATGGCTACGGTGGATGCGTCTGTGAAACGACTTAATGAGAATAAGATCAGAATGTGCAATTTCTTTCCTCTGACAGATGAATGCTTTAAGGTGCGATAAAAATATGCAGCGACGAACGACAAGTAGGAAAACCGCCTAAACTAATGAAGTCCTGTCCTATCTATGTTTATTTTGCTCCATATTTCACAAAGTTTTCGGTTCAAAAATATTACATACACTAAAGGAATTTGGTAATAAATAACGAAACATTCTGCAAATGTTCCTACAAATATACTTACTATTATTCAGTAGGAATGTCTTGTAATTTCCTTGCGTGTTCGTATTTTCTCGATCGTGAAATACACTCTAGTGAATTTATACGCCGTTTAAATACGTTTCGAAGTTATAGAATATACTTGCCATCTGCTCTGTTGCCATCGATTTATGTTAGTTTTTAATTTGCTAATATTAACATAACATAACATACGGGCAAAAACAGTAGAAATAATATAAAAACACGACTGCTTTCTAAAATAAAACCTAGGCTATGATCATGTTAAGATTCTTCCGATACCATTCTCATTCAAAACTATTTAGTGGTTAACGAGTTTCAGTCCTTTAAAGAATCGCACATACATATTATATACAAACATGAAATCTTAAAACATTACACTCCTTTTTTTGTAAGGCAGTCGTGTAGTAACAAATACTTAGGTCCCTCCTAACGCAAAATGGGTACGTGGTCATCCAAGTAAAAGGTGGAAAGAAAACCAAAAACTGGATGAAGGCGGCACATACACACAGGATAGAGAAAATTCGAAGAAACAGAAAGAAGCCTTTGCCCTGCAGTGTGACTTAACTGGCTCTTTAAAAAAGTATGAACTCATACTACAACCTTTTAAGAAGTAACTCTTAGGCCTTTGCTTTCTTGTTGCTACCTTATCAAAAATGTCGCGTCGCTTTTTTAACCAGCCGCGACATTTATATAACAACACACCCATCTATCGAAGTCCACTGCTGGACGTAGGCATCTGATTGACCCTCAAAATTTTGTCAGACGTGGTGTTAATATCCGTTATACCGCCCTTAACGCTCTGCCTACCTCGTAAGGGATATAGGCGTCATTTATGTATGTATGTATGTAAAGAGTTATTACAAAAAAATTTAACTACATTTTACTTTTGATATCTACTTTATAAACAAAAGGTAATATTTTATTTGTTCCACTGAACTTTCATTGACAAGATATTTGTACTCGACTTCCCAGGAGGGAAATGTTTTAATTAAGTAATTACGAAGCAGACTAATTAAGTGAAGAGAGTAACTTAATAAACACTCCACTAGGCGTCATCATTATGAGACCTCTTATAATTAGGGCCCTGCGCCATAACAGTAGGTATTATACGTATAATATAAGCCCTCAGGGCTGAGAGTACTTGTTGTTAACTAGCTAGCCGTTACTAAGTATACACCAACATTTATACAGTGTGTTAGGTAATTATGCCGTGGGATGCCGGCTGAAAATAGCATCACCCGATTTCTTTACCGTGGGTGTCGTAAGAAGCGACAAAGAGACTCGAGTGTGTGTAATGAAATTTTGGCTAATAACCTGTCTCTATGGTGATACACAAATTTTGAATGACATGGTGTAAATGTCCGTTTTTGACGTCTTGTTCTTTCCATTCATAACTTCTGTGTGATATGATGACACTGACTCGGAGAAATTATTCGTAATACCTATTCTGAATAATATAACGAGAACTTTGCAAAGTCTTTTTATTAGACTTACAACTAAAAACAGTAGTTCGAAACAGAAATACCTTTTTAGCTATCAATCAAAAAAGTAGATGACGTATAGATCTACTGAGAAAATATTTTTTTACCTAAACATTCAGTGCTTTTGAAAAGTCATTAAAACGATGTGCATAGGTAGCTGTTTTGAAATTTTAACTTATAGTAAAATGGCTCTAAAATATATTATTTACAATGATACCCACTTTATTACGTTTAGGAATTTGCAAAGAAACTAATTTTCGGATCAAATCATACCGATATGCGTAGGGATGCATACCGATATGATTTTCAATCCAGCTGGATTTTACCAGACTTACACCAATCCGACGGGACCGTACCGATTTAGCAGTAGTATGTTAAAAACACTCATTTCCCTATATTTTTAAAATTTAAGTCCGCAAATGGGGTAGTATGGGATCTACCTCCTAGCGGTCCATCCCGGGTAACGGCAACACAGGCTTGCCTGTGGATAAGTCCGGCTAAACGATCCCACCAAGCGGTGGAAGGCTCCGTAAGGGGCCGCCTGGCTCGCGACCAACGTTCCGTCAGTGTGTGGGAGTGCCAGTGCCTTAACAGGCTTCTTCTGGGTGAGCTCGCTCCATCTTAGATTCTGTCTCTGTCCTATGACTTAGACTAGAGTCAAGAGCAAACCCATCATTAATAATAAAAAAAAAAACCCAACGCATCTCGAGACCTCCAGCATAAAACCGAGATTTCTGCGGTTGTTGTTTTCTAAAACAAAAAAACAAAATAACGATAACATACATTGCGGCCTGGACAGACATTTCTGTACTCCGCAAGCTATGGAAAGCAAAGTTTTTGTGTTTTGTCTAAGGAAAGTTGGGGAAAAACATTAGCTAAAGACTTGCCTTACAATCTAGACTGTGCACCGCTTTGCCGTTTTATTTGACCCTAAACTTTTATTTCTTTCCTTACAATTTGCATATAACTCGACCTAGTTTGATATCGATCACGCATAATTTAAATAATACGTTGTTGGTTTTTATGCCTCTTTGGATTAGCAGCATTAGTTGTACAGGTATTATTATTCCTTAAAACCGTCGAAGCTCTATCAATTTGGAGTCCAATTTCCTAAGTATTCGTAATCGAAATCACGCACACAATGGCGTTTTTGTCATAGCGTTCGTGGTTGTAATTGCAATGCGCAGTTCCATGCGCAATCCTAAAATTGTTATTTTCTGTGAATTTGCAACGAGTGGCCTTACACACACACCCACACACACACACAAATCACGCCTATAATAACTTGCGGGGTAGGCATAGCGCAAACTGCCTCAAAAGACGGACATTTACCTACGCCACGTTTGACAGACATTTGAGGGTCATACAGAAAATGTATATCGCCATAGTGGCAAGTTGTGAGCCCATCACCTAAATTTACAATACACACCGTTGAGTCCTTTTGTCGCCTCTTACGACTCCCACGGGAAGAAATGGTGTGATGCAATTATAAGCCGGCATCACGCAGCCTTAACACTTGTATAAAAAACAGCTGATTATCAAAATTTAATGACAAGGTAAAGATTTCACTTACATACATATATCACGCCTTTATCCCTTGCGGGGTAGGCAGAGCGTAAACACCCTAAAAACAATTACGCCATGTCTGACAAATATTTGAGGGTCATCCAGTTAATTGTGTATCACTATAAAGTGACAAAATGACAGCCCATCGCCTAAAATTGCAATACACATGTTACGCTCGAGTCTACAACTCACCTCTCACGACAAACACGGGAAAGAAACGAGAGGAGTGTTGCTATTCTAAGCCAGCATAACACTTCTTATAAGTAACTAGATTTCCACCCAGAGGTTTCAGCCGCTGCCACTCATTGACCCGTGGTAATAGTTGTTTTCCCGCTATAAAAGTGACTTATGTGTTGTTCCAAGTTATACTCTACCTGTGCTTCAAATTTTATTCAAATCGGTGAAGCCGTTTGAGCGTGAAGAGGTAACAAACATACATACATACACAAACACACACACACATTACGCTTATTATCCCTTGCGGGGTTTCTTTATTCTTTTTGTTTTGTGATTTATACTATGTGTTGCACAATGGAGTGGCATTGTCATATTTTGACAAAACTCCTTAAATAAAGATTTAAAAAAAAACCCTTGCGGGGTAAGCAAAGCGTAAACGGCCGCAAAAACGGACATTTACGTCACGTCTGACATATATTTGAGGGTCATTCGGAAAGTTGTGTATCGCCATAGTGACAGATTGTCAGCCCATCGCCTAAAATTGTAAAACACACCCTCAAGTCCCTTGGTCGCCTCTTACGACTCCCACGGGAAAGAAAATGGGTGATGCTATTCGAAGCCGGCATCACACGGCAAATCAAAAACTGTATGAAATACCAGTTTAAGTTTGTCCCTCAAGTTGCTGGTACAAGTACAGAGAACAGCAATAACTTCTCAGTAGTAACATTATGTTATTTTCTACATACATGAACATTTGTTAGACGTCAGTGTAAATCTTAAAGTTAGCGGAGTGGGAGTGGAGAGTGCAATAAATACGATTTAACGTCTAAACTGCACCGTTCGATTCCTAGTGAAGAAAGATATATTGAAAGAGAACTATTCACATAGGTACCTACTATAAGGATTGAATACCTAATTCTAAAACTTCCCGTTTTAGGTACACAATTTTAGAAGCAAAATAAAAAAATCCCGTCAGCGCTTGAACATTTTGCAAGTAATCAAATAAACTATAAGGATATGTTTATTACATGAGATTTCATGACAGTAGTATGAATTTGATAAGTGCAATGATACGACATCTTATCATTTCATATTTTTATTTTTTTAATGCAATGAGACCGCGTATGCCACTAGGCTTAAGATTTACTTATCTTAGTAAGTAATTGTATCAGGCGTTACTTTGCGGAAGTCCATCTTGATTGAATTAGATAGCAAGGTATTTAGCTTCTTCCGCACTTATGATGGCTAGTAATGCAGCTAGTTGAATGCACCACGCGAACGACCGCAAGTTAATGCAAATGCACAAGCGATGCACTTTACTCGCACTACTTCCACCGTCTTACACTCTACACGTGTTTCGCCCCTCCACGGAGCATCATCAGGAGATGTTCGACAGTCGAGTTCCGAGTACTGAGTCAGTATCATCAGTCAGTATCAGTATCGTATCATTGCACTGACTGAGTCAGTGCTCGGAACTCGACTGTCGAACATCTCACTTCGCTTGAAGTGGTCTCTTCCAGGCAACCTTTACATTTAAATAGAGACAAAAAAGAAAAGATTTGCAAGTAGTTGCAAAAGTAAATTAACAGATATAATAGATTTATTTTATATTTTAAACTTGTATTCCTATATGCACACTGTGAACTAAGTGAGAGTAGTCTCCGGTTACAGATATCGTGTTTTTTCTCTTTCTCAGTTAGAAGTTAAATACAGAACTAGAAACTTTCAGAAGCTGAAACTACCTCTATATTGTCCTCTAGGACTGAGTAGAACCACCAATGGTACATGTTTATACCACTAGAATTACATAACACAGTGCGGACGAGTCTTACCGTGTGAAATTCAAAGAAATGCGAAAAATACTTAAGATTGATATTGACCTTGCGTATAAAAATTACAATAAATTAATCTCTGACAATATTTTCAAAAACCCCAAAGAGTTTTGGCAGTACATGAGCAGCCTTCGTAAACCTGGGGGAATTGAAACAAAGGTCACTTACGGTGACGTTGAGTACTGTGGGGCGGGGGCGGCTGAGGCATTCGCGCGCCACTTCGGTTCCGTGTTCTTGTCTGATGAGCCCGCGCTCAACCCGACCGCAGCCTGCACTGCCCCGCCAGCTGACGCTCGCAGAGTAGACTTAAACTCGTTCTCTCGTGCGGACATTCGAACTGCTATTAAAAAACTTAAGCCAGATTCACCTCCGGGGCCCGATGCTATCCCAGCATATATTGTTAAAGGATGTGTGGATGCGTTAATAGCACCTATAGCTCATATTTTTAACCAGATTTTGAAAACAGGCCACTATCCAACCATCTGGAAAAAGTCGCGGGTGACGCCAATACCTAAATCGGGTCCCAAATCAAAGGTCGAAAACTATAGGCCTATTGCCATACTTTGTACACTGGCGAAGGTCTTCGAGTCTGCGCTGCAGAGCAAGCTCCTCCCACAATGCCTACCGTACATCACGGGTAGTCAGCACGCTTTTCTCCCCAGCCGCTCCGTAGCTACTAATCTGGTAACTCTTGTCGACCGAATGAGTTACGAACTCGATCGTGGAAATCAGGTAGACGTCGTCTACCTTGATTTTCAAAAAGCATTCGATCGTGTCGACAATGATGTCCTCTTATTAAAGCTGGGCGCAATGGGGTTTACCCCAAGGTTACTTAAATTGTTCGCTAACTATCTATCGAACAGGGTCCAGTTTGTGAAGTATGGCTCCTATATCTCGCAGAGTTATATCACCCGATCCGGCATTAGCCAGGGTTCGAATTTGGGACCCTTCCTATTTGTTTTGCTCATCAATGATCTGCCTGAGGTAGTCAAGAACTCATTGGTTTTAATCTTTGCGGATGACGTTAAACTTTTTATGCCGTGCAGAACATCTGCCGACCATCTCGCCCTGCAGCACGATATTGATGCAGTTTACAATTGGAGTGTTTCTAATAAATTAATTTTTAACGCTAATAAGTGTGAGATTATGACGTACACCCGTAGCAGTAGACCGGAATATGTCGATTATCTTATAGGCAAAACGATAATAGAGGGGGTATGGCTAGTTCGTGATCTTGGTGTATGGTTCGATCGCGGATTGACATTCCGAGACCATGCACAACGTGTAGTCGACACTGCCAACCGTACATTGGGCTTTGTGCTTCGCAATGCGGCGCCTCTGTCCTCAGCAGCAACACGAGCTCTGTATGCTACCCTCGTGCGTAGCATACTAGAAAGCAATTCAGTAGTATGGAATCCATGCGAAGATAAATACATACTCATGATCGAAAAAATTCAGAAAAAAATCCTTAGAAGCCTGTATAAAAAGGACCTATTCTACTACCCCTACATGTATCCTTCACTGTTTTTGCAGGGACAGCTAGGCTACGACACACTAGAGGCCAGAAGGGCATTTGCACTTTGCAAATTCTCCATAGGGCTGCTCCGGGGTGTCATTGACTGCGCGGATCTAGTTGAGGTGGTCCTTCGTTTGTCCGTCCCTAACCTGCAGCTGAATAACAGGCTCCGACCGCAGCCACCCGCGCACAACACCGCGAGCACAGCCCGGTCGAGCGCGCTCGTCGCTTGCTCAACGCCGTTCTCGAGTTTGCGCCGCAGTGCGACTTGTTTAGTTCAGGGTTCGCTAGTTTGATGCGCGTATGTAGGAATGCGTGTGAGATGACGTGTGCCAGAGGAAGCACGATACAATTTTAGTTAATTTTTGGTTTTAATAATTTTATGTCTTAATAATAATAAATAATTTAACAAAAAAAAAAATATATATTATTATAATATGACTAATGATAAAATAATTTAAGTAAATGCGACTGAATTTTTTAAGTATAGGCTAATATTATTGACATTTATTGATATAATTATTTTAATTTATTATTAATACCTAATTAAATAAGACGATGTTTATAACGATTTGGTGTCTGTAACTGTTATGTTGTAAACTTAAATGAATAAATAAATAAATAAATAAATAAAAAAAAATAAAAAAAATAACATTGACAAAATTTCTGAATAAACTGCAGTAAATTTTAATAGTACGATTCATTCCTTATTATTTTGCCAGCATGGAGACTCGAACTACACGTGCCGTGTGATGCCGGCTTAGAATAGCATCACCCCATTTCTTTCCCTTGGGAGTCGTGAGAGGCGACTAAGGGACTCGAGAATGTGTATTGCGGCCATTTACGCTCTGCCTACCCCGCAAGGGATAAAGGCGTGATATATGTATGTATGAGACTCAAACTCCATACTTACAAAAGTTTCGTGCCTACGAATTCCGACGCATCGTTCTGGTCGCCCCTGGGAACACTAACTTTTGTTTATGTATGGCAGTCGGAGTTTTCTTCCATAAGTACTTTCTTAGACAATGCGGAAAAATGAATATTGTCTCCTTTACTTTCTTATAATGGAGCTTTAGAATATTTGAAAAAACTATTTCTGTATTATTAAAATACAAAATTCTAGCAAGTCAAGTTTATTCGGCTTAAAAATAGTTGAGGTAAGTTCTTAGGGTAAAAGTGGTTAAGTTTTAAATCGTAGTTCAACAAGAGATTTTCGACTATCGATCAGTAAAACTACTACAACACTAATATTTACTAGCGATTTGTTGTTAAGTGTGTGGCTATCTTAACTTTTCCTTAATTCGATCCACTTTCTTATTATTATGATTTATTTAGGCGCTTAAATTTACCCTGTGAGAAATAACAGTGATTTCTTATTAGTAGAAGTCACAGAAAGGTTATATTTCTTGTTCCACAATAAAATAAAAACTCATATAGGCCCATGTCCAGCATTGGACTGTTGTGTCAGATAATGTATGAGATATATTTTGACTTATTTAGTTTATAAGGGCCTGGCAGCTCATACTTGATTGATCCTCCGTACGCGTTATGTATATTAAATTCACTGAACTGGCGTTGTGTGAATTCCAACTGATCCTTAGAATTAATTATCCTTTGCTACCTTCGTAGTACTCGAGCCAAGAACAGGGCGGGATTAAGGTAATCTACTTTATATAAGGCTACAAAGATAGTTAGGATCCAAAAACATCTACGTAATAGTTAAGTTGCGACATTTAAAATAGTATGGGATATAAATACAAATTTTTAAAACACTTTCCGTGTTAGGTATACAAGTTTTGTTTTGTTTTATTTGGAATTTTATTGCATTAGTTAAGATTTTTTTCAACATCAATAGCTGCTTATTTAACTTATAGACTTTGAAAACGATTAAGCTTTCAATGTATCAAAATAATAGCGGCCTGCCCAGCGGTTTCACCCGCTACTTTCCGTTTTCCTGTGGGAATAAGAAAGACATTTTAATATAGTCTATGTTCATCAGGGATAATGTAGTATGTTCTAATCGGTTTTGTTGTTTCGGAGCCAATTCAAACAAACAAACAATCTTCTTTCCAAAATTAGTGTAGATAGTGTAGACAACCCATTAAATACGAAACTTCAGCAGCTTAATTTTTAAGACTATCCCAGAAAATAATTACTGAGAAGATCAGTTATTCTCGATCATGATTTTGAAAATAATCCACTTGATTTTACCTTGATGCGGCTCTGTCAATCTGTTTATACATATTGTGATAAATTACACCCGCAAGATTGCCTCCGTTTTAACAGTGGATTACCTTTTATAAAGGGATAGTGGACTTATATTGTGATTTAATACATTTATTTGACTAACATACTGAATCTTTTATATAATAAGAACGTAATTAAAAACATTTTCACAATTTTCCTAATTTTTTGTGTTCTATCTGCGTTTCTTGTGTTACAACTTACCTTCTTTCAAGGCCATACTAATAATAAATTTAATAAAAAATGCGTCGGTTGGGACATGAGCCGTTGAGTTTTTATGAAAATAATTAAGCACTGTGAGTGCAAAATAAACCAAAGTACTTTGAAGTAATAATGCTAAAAAAAGGTTCTTACACACAAATGTGTTGGCCGTTGGTATTTTTGTATTTTTATTATGTCGACCTTTCCATTCCTTGGAAAAACTTGTTCAGTTCCATGCGCTGGTTCACCACTTAAAATATTTGCATCATTTTTTTACTCTTTGTATTTTGTTTTAAAATAAATTCCATCATACCTAAACAGGATTGCTCGTTTGCTTGTTTAGTTAAAATTTCAACGGTGGGCGCCTGCTACGGTGCTACGAGATATAAGATGTAGCAGGAAGCTACGGCTTAGCTACGTGTTTTCGTAGCAGCCGTAGCTAAACTTTACTCATGTTTGCTTTTGTAAGAGGTGGGGTTTATTTAATAGTATCAAAGGATTGCTTAAAAAAATGTTGTAGATTTAGGACTTAGGACTTTTACGGGATGTAAAGAAAATGCTGAAATTATTTCAAAGGGTGAACAAACGCTTATAACTTCAAACTCTTACGTAAAAGTTCTGAAAGCCCGATCCTGTTTATTTGTGCCAATAAAATCCTGTTGGGAATGAATATCAGTAGACATTACTGCTATAACCAGTTTTCATAGTAATTTGCCGCATATCCTATGGGAACTAACCCGTGCTTGTTTCTGCCACAATTACCATTAAACTATAAGTTGGTATCCCCGTGGAGTTCTTCTTCTGCCATGTGGGACATTTAGTCGACGAATGACCTGATAAATGAATAAAATAAATTTATTGGCTTTTACAAAAGTTCAGTTCAGAGTTACAGCTGGTGTCTTCCTTTAAGTTTATAAAAACCTGCGTCGGAAGGCACCGCTCCTCATTAAATAGATAGCCTTATACTAAAACAATGAAAAGACAAACGCACAACAATTCTCAAGAAGTTACAAAACAAAGAGAAAATATATATATAATTATGTACCTATAATAAAATTACAAAAACTAACAAAGTGTGTGAGTGCGGGCGTGCGTATGTGTGTGTGTGTGTGTGTGTGTGTGTGTATGTGTGTATGTGTGTGTGTGTGTGTGTGTGTGTGTGTGTGTGTATGAGTGAGTGTGTGTGTGTATTTCTACGTGTTTTTCAAAATTGCCTCTGTTTCATCATAATAATATGTCTTACATTTCAACCAGTTTGTAATAGCTTTTTTACATTCGTAGATTTTCTTCCTGAGTATCTTAAGTTCTTTATTAATTTTGTTGTAAAGAACAACAGACCGTTTGAAGTACTGGCAAATACAGTATTAACTCTAAGGGCTCGTACAACTTTATCTTTACGTCTTCTACTTTCAATATCACGGTTGTATGGTAAGGACTTGTGCTTTCTTAAAACTGTTTGCAAAATATAGAGCTTCCTAACAGACAAAAGATTGCTTAAATTGTATAAAGACTCAGTCGCAATTTTTTTTTTTGAAATGCATTACTTTAATAAGGCTACGTTGGGCGCGTTCAACTTCTAGAAATCGAGTTTTTGCTGCACCACCCCATACAGAAATACAACAGATCAGGATGGACTGTACCAAAGAGATGTATATTTCTCTAAGGAGATCTCTCTCAGTGCTTTGCCGACCCAACGATACCACATGTCGAAGCGTCTTGAAAATCCATATGAGTTTTCAGACTCTCGATAGGTATAACATGTTTAACATGTGAATACCAGGACATCGCTGGTCAAGAAAGATCCCAAGATATTTTGTTTGGTCAACCCTATTTATAATTGGGCAGCTGCATCCATTGTTTTTAATATTGAGGCACAGTGATGTATTTTAATATTTAAGTCATCAATAGACTGTGAGTTATTATAAATATTGTAGCAAATATAGTTTGACTGGGCAGTGTTTAGAGACAAAAGATTATTGCACAACCATTTACTTACTTGCTGCATACCCATTTCTGCACAATTTTTTGCCTCAATCCAGGAATTACCAGAGAAAACGATGGCGGTGTCATCTGCGTACAAAAATATTTTTGTATTATCTACATTCAGGGCGCATAAATCATTAATATATATGAGGAATAGTGTGGGGCCAAGGACACTACCCTGTGGCACTCCGAATGACACAACCTCGTCCTCACTAGTGTGGGAGTCAAGTTTAACCCTTTGCCTCCTATTCGACAGATAGTCCCTCAGTAAGTCAAGGGCCGTTCCCCTTATACCTATGGCTTTCAGTTTATGTACAAGGATAGAGAAAGAGACAGTGTCAAATGCCTTTTTAAGATCTAGTAACACTGATATGCATTTTTATTTTTATCAAGTAAATCAGCCAACATAGAGCTCAATGCGGAGACTGCATCCTCAGTTGATTTTCCTTGACGAATACCAAACTGAGAGGGTGATAGTATATTGAAGCGCTTCAGGTAGCTGAGTAACCTAGAGTTCAGCAGTTTTTCAAGTACCTTAGAAATTACAGGCAGTCAGTACCGATATAGGGCGGTAGCTGTTGACACTGCCCTTTTCCCCACCCTTGTACACCGGTGTAATGAAAAACCCCTTGGTGAAAACATAGATTCGCTAGATGGGTGGACCTGATGAACTGTGGCTTCAGAGTTTTTAAACCATTTACTAATAGAAGGCCTCTGACATGGTTGTTTAACGACCGCGGTCTTAGTTATAACTTAGATATCAAACAACGTGCATCTCCATCTTAGACTCTGTCTCTATCCTATGACCTAGACTAGAGTCAAGAGCAAACCCATCATTAAAAAAAAACGTGTTCTCCAAAGCACGCAAACATTCTTGCCTGCAATGTCCTTACTAGGCTTGGAATTAAACTTGGGACTTTTAGGCCCTGAGGCGAACTACGAAAGAAGTTAATCGCATAATATGGTGTATTTTGCACTCTGGGATTAAGTTGTAATATTCATAAATAAAAATAGGAAAAATGAAACGATGAGTCGAGTAGAGATTGAAAATTCGGTAGTGGCTGTCGAGGTGTCAATAGCTAAGTTGGTACAGGAGTAGGCCAGTACTCTACGGTCCTTGGTTCAAGCCCCGGCCGCCCCTAACATTTTTCAAATTTTTATTTTCTTTCAGTCAATTCTCGTTGTAAATTGCCGCTTTTTCCATGGGAGCCTCTTAAACTATGTGTCATGGGAGTAATACGGAAATTATGTTAACTATTGCAACTATTTTTCCAATTATACAGGATGGCCCTAACAGTGACATCCAAAAACAAAAATTTGAATGTTATATACTGAGGGATATTTGCATTAGCTCCATGAATGTTTTACGATGTTTAATAGTATCCGAATTTAAAGTTTTATTTCCAAACTGTTAACGGTATACGAATCGGCCAACTAACAGACACTCTATTGAAACACAACTGAGCCGCTTTCAAATTGCAGAATTCGCCTCTAGGTGTATTTATACTTAGTAATAATTATGTTCCTGTTACTTCAATAAAATTCATGTAATGGGTGTATCAAGAACAAAAAAGGTATTTTTACAAGTTCTCAAAAATACTTTTCCTTCGATAACCAAATATTAATCTTTTGAAACGGATTGTGCTATCGAAATATCGAGCACTCACTGATACGAAAAACAAATTATTTTTCACAAAATGTTTCCGAATTTGCATCGAGCGAGTCGCAATAAATCAGTCAAATGGACGAGTCGAGCCTCCATGGTCCAGTGAGTACAGTTTCAGGTACCGGAGGTCCCAGGTTCGATTTTTGCGGGAAACACACAAAGTTGATATTTGCCGTGTGATGCCGGTCTAGAATACTACACACCATTCTTTACCGCAGGTGTCACATGAGAGGATTAAAGAACTCGAGAGTTACATGTGTGTTACATGTGCAATTTAAGGCGATGTGCTGACAACCTCATCGTCTTACCGTTTCTCATGTCAGACTTGGCGCATATATCCGTTTTTATGACCGTTTACGCTTTGTCTACTCCGCATGGAATATATAAGTTAGAATATTTATCTATTTATCACTTAGTGAGATTATTTTGTTCAGGTAGAACATTTTAAGACAAACTACCAGATTATCCGTAAGAAGGTTACTTGCTTTGGAGGGTACGTTAAGCCATCTATACTTTTTACTGTCTATAATTAGGTGATAGTTGTTTACAGTTATGCCAGAAGGATATAAGAACTATTATTTGTCTGTTTTAAAACTCTGACATCAGGGTGCAAAGGGTTGTTTACCTACTGAGTGTCCCAGTTCATAAACATACATCTAGAGATGAGTTATAATAAATCAGTGTTGCTAACTCTCCGAGCGGCGGGCAACACAAAACTCCTATCTGTCGTGTGATGAAGTCGTAAATCTCCACCAGAAGCGGCTACGGCTATCAATTTGCTTTAGACTGTGACGTCATGTCATATGACGTCATATCACGAGCGCCTTTTAGTGGTTACAAACCTAAAATAATAAAAAAAAATAGCAGTTGACTGGTGTGGCTGTAAATGTAATGTAAGTTAATAATAACAGAAATATATTTATTTCATCAACATTGCCCATGTTGAAGAAACAACATACAATCTTAAACTAAAAACCTCGAAGTTTAGTTACAAGGAAGCAGGCAGGTATTGCACAACAATTAATGTGTCCCCAAACTGCATAAACGGCCATAAAAAACAAACCTTTAAAACACATTTTTAAAAAATGTGTATTGCCATAGGGACAGCTTTTCAGACCATCGCCTAAAATTACAAAACACATGCAACTCTCAAATCCTTTAGTTGCCTCTTACGACACCCACGGTAAAGAAATGGGGTGATGCTATGCTAAGCCGACATCACACGGTAATACATTTTTGACGCGTAATCAATTTCTTATTCTCGGTGGATGAGACGATGCACTTTTAGTGTTTGTGGTACTCAGACGCTGACAACGCATGCGTTTGCACCGCTTAGGCACAAGCGGCTTATCTTATATAGAGGACCTATGAGTTGTCGAGACCAATGGACTGGATTTCTTTTCGAGCTCCGAATCTCGATTCATCGCGTCAGCTGGTCGCTATGTTGAGGCTCAGACTACTAGCATCAGTGTTCTTTGTGTCACACACGAAAAGAAGAAAAAGAAGAAGAAGTGTTCTTTATAAGAAAAATTAAAGTTGTACCTTATAAAAATTGCAATCGCAGCGACTAAGGGACTCGATGGTGTGTATTGCAAATTTAGGCGATGGGCTGACAACCTGTCACTATGGTGATACAAGATATTCCAAATGACCCTCAAATGGTTGTCAGAAGTGGCGTAAATGTGCGTTTTTATAGCCGTTCACGCTCTGCTTACCTACCTAGTTTTAAATGTGCGTAGCAACTCGGATCTCCCAATAAACTTCCAAAAAGTTTGGGAGAATATAAATAACTGTGTATTTGATAAACTTGTTCACGGATAAAAACCTGTATGTATGTACCTCATTTTAATGCCTATATGAATTGACTTTCTAAGTAATGTACCATTGTGAAATAAATCACTTACTATTTATTATTTCTATTGTATGTGAACATGTTTAATTTACTAATTGCGTTTGGTTGTAAATGGTAGCATTTAGGTTGACTTTATAAAGAAATTGAAAAATGTCATCTGTGTCCGGACGACTATCTAGTTTAATCTACTGATCTTACAAAGTAGCTCCATGTCCAGTAGTGGACTGTTGTGGCTGTTAATGTATTTATGTACAATTTTACCATAATCTCAAAGGTTCGCTTATTTCAGAAGTAAAATGATTTTGAGCTATTACCAAAAAGTACCCTTTGCAAGAAAGCTTATGGAAAATACAATTCAAGATCTTTTTTGATCCACAGATTAATCAGTGTTTTTTCAAAGGGCTCCCGTACCGGTGTAAGACACAAAAAACATCGACCGAAACAGCTGTTAATATTCCCAGGCGTACTGAAAGAGAAAAACGAATCTCGATGAAGTCTCATCACTTTTTACAGTTTTCGGAACCCATTCGGTAGCTATTTTTGTCTCTTAATCAAATAAATGTCTGCAGATTTTTATAAAAAAATATTTCTCATTGTGTATACAGAAATAAACACAGATAAAAGTTCCATTGTTATTTTTCAGAGGTACTTTTTGTAGAATTAGTCTATTACTATAAAAACTGGTCGACGAAAATTTTATTGCGTTCAGAAAACACTGTCTTATAATATAATGCGTCAACCGATACATTTGCCTTCGCTTTATTTTGTTGCCTGTGATATAATATAACAATCCGTGGCCATGTGATGCCGGTCTACTATAGCATCACCCCAATTACACCCGTGGGTGTCGAAAAAGCAACTAAGTGGTGGTGAGTATGGTAATATCCCTCGATAGTGAGAGAGAGTCGTGGCTGTTGTAATGTAATGTTAAATGTTAATGTAATTTAACAATAAATATTACGAAAGTGGCATGTTTTGTGGTCCACAATGTGAGGCACTTCATTTATCTATCACATTTTGGATCGGGCTTTTATTAGAAAAGATGACGATAAGTTTTATTGTTTGAAGCACAAAACTACGGTTGCTATAGGTCAACGCATTTAATCCATAGAATCTTAGTACCTACATGTCTGTTGTAAAAAAATACTAAGTTAAAATATAAATGCGTTAAATTTCATGAAAAAAAAAGATAAAAGGTCGTCTTTAAATAGGTTATAAATATTCAAGCCAATGCGGTGGTTTTTACCATGCCTCAAGATATTTGGTATTCATAAAGAAGGGACACTTTAATTACTTACTAGAGACATCTTTTTCTAGAAAGCGGAAAAAGAAAATAAGGTTCTATATATTTGTTTAAATTTTGGCAGTTTTTTCATTTGTCGCCCGTCGCTGTGTATTGTTTATACACCGTAACGCATGCGTCTGTGAGACGAAAAGAAATTGCGAATTCCAAGCTTATCCCCACACCAATTCGGCTACGGTGCATGTGTACGTCCAATAACTCGATGAACCCTGCTGTCAGAATTGTTCAACCGCCTACTACCAGTAGTAGGCCTTTGACATGGCTGTGTAACGACTGCCGTATAAGATATGGGAGCTGAACTTTTACTATACCATACCCCACCCCGATAGAGACTTGATGTAAATATACTTTTGGTTTTTGTCTACGCCTGATAAGCTTATCCCGTGTGATGCCGGCTTAGAATAGCACGACCCCATCTCTTTCCCGTGGGTGTCGTAAAAGTTGACGAAGTGACTCGAGGGTGTGTATTGCAACTTTAGGCAATGGGCTGACAACCTGACACTATGGCGATACACAATTTTCCGAATGACCCTCAAATGATTGTCAGACGTGGCGTAAATGTTAGTTTGTTTGCTGCCGTTTACGCTCTGCCTACCCCGCAAAGGATTATAGGCGCGAAATATGTATGTGTGTATGATAAGCTTAATATAAGTCCACGGCAGAGCTGACACATAAGCTTATTTATCAATTCAGTAAGAAGCTGAGGCAGCTGAACTTAGCCAAAGATGGAAGGAAGGATATCACCCACTCATCAAACATAAATTAAACATGAAGGTGATGGCAGTAAGACTTCGGTCTCATTTTCATGCAAATAGTCTGTAGTGCTTACTATTCAGAGCGAAACGTCTCTATCCGGACTAAGTTTATGCCAAACACCTACTAAACTCTATTTAGTAATCGTTTGGGTAAATAGTTGCTGCATTTTACAACCTTGTCATTATTGCCGTGTGATGTCGGTGTAGAATAGCATCACCCCATTTCTTCCCTTGGGAGTCGTAAGAGGCGACTTAGGGACTCCAGGTGTGTTTTGCTATTTTAGGCGATGGCCTGACAACCTGTCACTATGGCAATACACAATTTTCCGAATGACCCTCAAATATTTGTCAGACTTGGCGTAAAAGTCCGTTTTTTACGGCCGTTTGGGCACTGCCTACCCCGTAAGAGATAAAAGACGTGATGTGTGTTGGGTTAGTAAATTTTACGCAATACCAGTTTCCCTATCATTCGACACGGTAAAAGACCACACAATGCCCTACAATTTATAAGGCCCATAGCCATTTAGACAACTAAGACATAATTAAATATTCATAAACATTTTGTTCATTGTATAAAAGACTTCTATCCACTCAAACTACTTAAACAGAATGCAACATTATATTTTACTCAGAGCCTAGTAATGGGTACTATATACTCTGAGCTCCGAGCACTCCCTCTAAAATATACACAATTTTAACATGACTGCCGGATGATGGATTGTCACACAACATTCATATTAATATGCGTGACGGGCTGGGAGAGGCTTGGTGGAAAAATAAAAATATATTAACTCATTTCCTACAGTTGTTGCAGGATGTGCCTGTCAGTTTGACGAAATGTACCCCTAATGGGACCCTTTTTGACGTGAAAATTAAACTCATTCGTGACGTTATTGTTGTGACAACTTCAAAAATGAGAGAATTATTTAGGGAAGAATAATAGCGTTGTATTAATAGTAGCTTGATAAGTCGGCCGTCGCTGCGTATTTCTCGTCGCAACCCACCGTAGCCATATTTGTATGGGAATAATATTGATAATTCACGTGTAACCCTCGAGTTCCTTAGTCGCCTCTTACATCACCCACGGGAAAGAAATGCGGTGATGCCAGTCTAAGTCGACACCACACGGCAATGAATTAAGAACCTAAACACCAGTTTAAATTGAAGATAAATAGGTATAGTTGTTAAAGTTTCAACTCAATTTCTGTAATATTGAGCTGGAAATAGTGTAGGGAGAAAACACGCGCTCTCGGCTACGAACGTGCTTCTGCACTCGAACACTCCCTGATTCCGTCTTTCTGTTATACAAGCATGGGTTTTTTTATTTCGTGTGGGATACCGAGTCGTCCAACGACTCGATAAACCCTAGTGTTAAAGTTTTTCAACCGCCTACTACTAGAAGTAGGCCTCTGACATGGTTATGTAACGACCACCGTCTTAAATTATCATAGACAGTAACCGGGACCGTGGGCTTAATGTGTCCTCCGAAGCACGGAACCATCTTTATTTTCAGATAATCAGGTGGTTCAGTTCAGCCTGCAATGTCCTAACAAGACTAGGAACAAATTCACAAAGTGATAAATATCAACTTTGTGAGTGACTCACCAAGAATCGAACCCGAAACCTTTGCGTCGCAGGCAGTCGCACTACCACTGCGCCACATCGTTCTTCAGAGTTAAACAAATATCTAGTTTTTAACAAGTAACTTTATATTACACAGAGCTTTCTAAGTAGAAATAATCGGCTTTGTGATATGAAAGGGCGGTCCCTTTGCGTCTGCTCTCGAATCGGAAATAATTCATAACTTTTCCATTAAATTGGACTAACTTTATTTTGCGGTTAGTTTCAACATTGTGGAGTGGCCTCACTCAATTCCAAGTGCTCGATGGTTATGTTAGTTAATTTAAACATTTGTAGAGTTTTATTAAAAGTTAGTTTGGTTCGTAAATCAAAGAGAAATAGTTAATAAGTTTACTATTTTAATAAAATCTGTCATTGCGGTTTGAATCACAAAAATGTTACCTTTTAAGTTAATGCCGTGTGATGCCGGCTTGGAATGGCATCACTCCATTTGCTTTCCGTGGGTATCGTAAGAGGTTACGAAGAGGCTCGAAGGGATGAGTGGTTGCATTGCAATTTTAGGCGATGGGCTGTCAACCTGTCACTGTGGTGATACACTATCTTCTGAATGAGCATCAAATGTACAGTCGGTTGTAGCACATAAGGTACCAGGGGAGCTACGAAAAAACGGAATTATTTTTATCCCCAGTTAATACATAATACAAGAAGTTCTCTACTAAAACATATTTATTTCAAGAAAAAAATATTGCTGTGGACAAAAATAATTCAGTTCTCTTGGAGAACCCCTGGTACCTTATGTGCTACAACCGACTGTACTATGGTTTATTATACACTCACAGTGCCATATATTTTTTTTATAAAATATTAGCGCCCACCGGGACTTAAACCCGGCACCTTGGGGTACCTTTCCACTATTCTTGTCCTGGTTTCAAGTCCCGGCGGGCTTAACATTTTTTCAATTTCTTATTTTCATTTATGACCCTCAAATATTTATCAGACGTGGCGTAAATGACCGTTTTTTACGGCTGTTTACGCTCTGCCTACCCTACAAGGGATATAGGCGTGATGAATGTATGTATGTTTTAGTTTTAGTTATGCCGTGTGATGCCGGCTTAGAATAGCATCTTCCCATTTAATTCCCCTAGGAGTCGTAAGAGGGACTCGAGGGTGTGTATTGCAATTTTACGCGATGGGCTGACAACCTGTCACTATATATAACCGTCAATTTTTTGTCAGACGTGGCATAAATGTCCGTTTCTTGTGGCCGTTTACGCTCTGCCTACCCCGCAAGGGATTATAAGCGTGATATGTGTGTGTGTATGTTTATGTTTATGTAATAATACCCAGCTATGTTTAAGTCAAACATTTATATTTCTTGGTCAGCTGCAATAAATTGAGAGTAAATTACGTGTCGTGAACAAGCATTAAATGTGCATGTTTTCATAAGCTTGCTCCTTTAATTTTAATTATACATGCAAAGTATCGACGGCCGATGTGGCGCAGTTGTATTGCGACTGCCTGCGACGCAAAGGTTCCGAGTTCGATTCTCGGTGGAACTGTCACAAGGTTGATATTTATCTGTTTGTGAATTTGTTCCCACCCGATTATCCGAATAGAAAGATGGTTCCGTGCTTCGGAGGGCACGTTAAGCCGTTGGTGCCGGTGGCTGTCTATGATTACTTAAACGGTGGTCGTTACAAAACCATGTCAGAGGCCTACTATAGGTACTAGTAGTAGGCGGTTGAAAAACTGATACAAATATAAAGAACTTTATGATACAGAAAGCAGGGTTCATCGACAACTCGGAGTCCCACACAATAAGAGAGAGAGTATTGATGTTATATTTGTTTCTTCGTATCCTACTTCAGCGTTGCGTAAATACAAAAAGAAATCAGGCCATAATAAATATTGAGTATAAAAAATAAAAAAACTCAAAGTAATACTCGTAAATCTTATTATTAACCTTAACATCGCCCGTCTCCCAGCTAACAATAAAACACAATTTAAAGTAAGCTTCTAAAGACCCATAAATCATTAACTTTAAGGTGAATCGCACACGCACCGGTCGTTATTGCGATTTGTGACAGCCACAATTCAAGACAGCATGTGACAGCCGCAGTTTGATGCGGTAACGTGTGCCATGATATCCGGTTTTTGAATATAATTTTGATAAAATCTACATACATACACATATCACGCCTATAATCCCTTGCGGGGTAAGCAGAGCGTAAACGGCCGCATAGAACGAACATTTACCCCACGTCTGACAAACATTTGAGGGTCATCCGGAAAATTGTGTATCACCATCGTGACAGGTTGTCAGCCCATCGCCTAAAATTGCAACACACACCCTCGAGTCCCTTAGACGCTTCTTACGACTCCCACGGGCAAGAAATGGGGTGATGCTATTCTAAGCTGGCCTCACACGGCATTGATAAAATTTGGATCCGATAAAACACCGGAAATTATGCAGTACGTGTGAGAACCGCCTTAACGAGGAATAAATCATTTTGTCGCCACAATTACGGTCCACGTTAAACTTTCTTGTAATTTCGGATCATTTTTCACTGCACAAATTGTAATAATAAATTAAGGATCGGATCGCCCTCTTGGGTCGAGGTTTCATCGAACAGAGTGGAAGTCAGGTGTACAATACAGGACAGGGCTGGATTTAGGTAACTTGTTGTCTTTTTAAATTACTTACAGCGTATGCCAGTATTACAGAATATAAAATAGCCAGTATGCCAGTATCACAGAATATATAATAGCCAGTATGCCAGTATCACAGAATATATAATAGCCAGTATGCCAGTATCACAGAATATATAATAGCTAGTATGCCAGTATCACAGAATATATAATAGCCAGTATGCCAGTATCACAGAATATATAATAGCCAGTATGCCAGTATCACAGAATATATAATAGCCAGTATGCCAGTATCACAGAATATTATAATAGCCAGTATGCCAGTATCACAGAATATATAATAGCCAGTATGCCAATATCACAGAATATATAATAGCCAGTATGCCAGTATCACAGAATATATAATAGCCAGTATGCCAGTATCACAGAATATATAATAGCCAGTATGCCAGTATCACAGAATATATAATAGCCAGTATGCCAGTATCACAGAATATATAATAGCCAGTATGTCGGGTACTTAAAAGCGTACGCCAGAGTGAGCGTGGGTGAACACTTTATGTTTTAAGATTAATTAATTGTTAAAGTTTATATTCTGTTTTCTGATAAAAGATACTAGATAACCGGATTTCCTCATGAATCTGTGCTTTAAATAACCTCCTTGTCATTAAATAATTAACAAAAAAGATGTTTATTTTCATAATATGGTTACTATAAGTGTTAAATTTTTACATACCTACTTTGTTGTCTATCTGTAAAAACTCATAATTGGCTATTTGTTTCAATAGTTTTTAAGTACGTTGTTGTGTTCGCTGTTGGTTTTTCTGTCAAAAAAAAACTAAAATTTGTTTGCATTTGACCAGATTTTAGTGATTATTTTGCTAGATTACATTAAAACTATCCTGACAAGTCATATAGGTAAGACAGTTATAAAATCCAAACTTCGCCAGAGAGTCTACTTTTTTAGTTCTGACACCAAGGATCATTGTTTCCTTCATCGACTCGGTGTCCCACACGACAGAATAAAAATAAGTTGACATATCTTCTTAAAAAAAAACTAATCTTCATAATCATCAGTCCACATCTACCACTGCAGGGCATTTTCTCTATTGCGCTAATCTTCACGACCCTGAGGTTAACCTCATCCATAGAGGTCTTCTCTTGACTCACTATAACTAAGCTAACAAATGCATCTGCATACGGGTGCCTCAGTGGCCCCACTCAGCCCCCGAGAGAGCCCAACTTAGCTGCGCCGGTATGTGGGGCAGAGTTCAATTATTTTGGACACCGCTGCGACCTGAATCCGGCGCTGATTGAGTTTGAATTTTAGAATATACTGCAGTGTTTCCCAAAACTTGGGTCTGGAAGCGGTAAATCCTGATGTGAAGACAAACCTTTTCAGGTTTAGTGACGTCATTTGTAATCAAATCAAATCAAATCAAATCTTTTATTTGCTAAAATTCAGATAGGTACAATTAATTACAGATGGGTTAGTAATTAGCCTAAAGAATAAGAATTCAACCTGTCACAGGTGTGCAAATCTTAAAGTATAGACCTCAAGTGGTTCTATTTACATACTCCTTAATTGAATAAAAACAATTGCTTAAGAGCCATTCAGTTAGCTTAACTTTAAATAAGTTTCCATGCATACATCTAAGATTAGTGGGTAAATTATTATACAGAAAAATACACATATTATAGGCATTTCTTTTGTGAATATCCTTACGGCATCGAGGCTGATACAGTAATTCTTCGTAAAACGTTCTTTGGACCCTTCTTATAACATCTTTACGTATTACGAAATATTTTTCGTTAGATCGCACAAACAAGCAACTCTGATGTATTGGCAAGGTAGCGGTAAAATTTTATATTTTTGAAAAATTGGTCTGCAGCTGTCTAAAAACCAGGCTTTGTCAATGGCTCGCATGCAACGCTTCTGGAGTTTGAAAGCTCTATCAATGTCCACAGAATTACCCCACAGTAATAAGCCATAGTTGAGGATAGAAGATACATGGCCATGATATGCCGTGAAAGCTGCCTCTGTAGAGACAGTTTGCCTCAATTTTTTCAGGGCAAATACAAATCGATCTAATCTGTTGCAAATTGAATCTATATGTGCTTTCCAATTTAGATTACTGTCGACATTGAAACCTAAGAACTTCACATTGTTTACTTCTTGTATTACTTCGCCTTGGTATTTCATTGTGAAAGAAACGGGTTGTGACTGGTATGAATGGAATTGAATGCATTTTGTCTTTAATATATTGACTGATAAATTGTTTGATTCCATCCACCTTATAACATTTTGTAATGTAGTATTTATTTGGTTTTCGAAAAAACTCTTGTTGTCACATTTTATCAAAATTGTCGTGTCGTCTGCAAACAAAACGCATTTCTCTGTAGTGGCTCTCGGCAAGTCATTTATATAAAGTAAGAAAAGGAGTGGACCGAGAATGCTTCCTTGCGGAACTCCAGTGTTATTTAGTTTCCAACAAGACCTGAATTTCTCTTTAGTTAGATTTTTATTATAATAAGTGGTTGTCAATATTTCGGTACACTGCGTCCTACCAAGCAAATAGCTCGCAATCCAATCGAGGGCCTTGCCTCTTATTCCGCAGCGTTCCATCTTGCCTAATAGTATAGAATGGTCAACATAATCAAAAGCTTTACTCATATCTAATAGCACTGATGCTACTTTAGTGCCGTTGTTAATGCTCTCTGTGACAAATTTGAGCATCTCAAAACAAGCGAGTTCGGTCGAACTGCCTTTTCTAAAGCCAAACTGTTCATTTGTTAAAATACTGTTTTTTGTTAAGAAACTATTTAAACTGAATAATGAACTAATGAAAATGTTTCTTGTATATGAAAAAAATTGATAATATTCGGTAGATACCTGGCAGAATTTGATGCGTGCCGTTTACGGAATAAAATTGAGAAAAGTCTATTGCAATTCACTACTTGCATACTAGTCAAATGAGCGACTCAATAAAACGATACATTATTGTATGAATCTACTTTTAAAATTTCATCACTATCATTGTAAACGATGACGTCAAAATACGAGTAAAAAAAATCTAAATGATTTTATTTTTAATGATTCTAATTTTGCTTATTTGATAACATTGAACGAGAATAGTAATATAATTAGACGATAATTTTAAACAAACATGTTTCGCATTTTATTACCTACTCATGCAAGTACCGAATTGTAATTAAGTCTAAGGGACTGGATGTTAATGTCACATGTCAAAATTATCCTTCTTGTAAGCTATACTATCCGTTGTAAAAGTATTTTTTAGTTCCTTGGATGTTCTTTGTGTTAAACCACGCACCGTCTCCTAAATTTGTGTTTAGATCGACAGTTTTTAATGAAACGCATTCGTAAGAAGCAAGCAAACCTTTCTCTTGAAGATTTTTTAAACATTCGTGTCTTCAAGATGGTTGCGTTGCGGTCCAAGCAACTTTGAGAACCACTGATATACTGACTTACTGGCTCTTAGTGACTCACACACTCGCCGGCCTAATTTAATATCGGGCAGATATCGCCTCGTGCTTTAGAGAAGGCTAGTTTGTGTGCAAATTTCAGCTTAGCACAATTGTAGTTAAAGTGATATTAGACAAAGTTTGAGATCAATACCTGGTGTTGAAATTTGTTGGTGTGTAAGTGTAAATTTCAAAATATCAATTTCAAAATTACTGGGGCCGTATTCCGCTATTTAAAAGGCTTCTCACTTGTGTATCAATAGACTGTCAGTTAGAAGGTTTTTGGCTGTTTCGTATTTACGCTAGCAGTTTAAAGTATAGAAAATCACATTAGCAATAGAATGTCATTTTATTGTCGATGGCATTAAAATGACTAAAAAACAAGAGAATTAGGGCACTGAAATGGCGAGTCTACAAGGAGTTTTTCAAGGGACTTCCTAGTTAAACCCGTTTGTTGGAAAAACCAGAGAGTAAGTCAAATTGTAATTAAGAGACTATTAGCTACCTACTTCCAACTTTCTTAATTAATGTGATATTCTTCATAACTTTAAGTGAGTATTCAAGACAATGAAACTAAGATGCAGCAAGGTATTTAATAACAACAATGCAAATTTATTTATGGATTTAAAAATCACAAACCTATTAATTTAATTATTTATTTATTTTGATACTTTATTGCACATGGCACAAAAGGCGGGCCTAATGCCACGCGGCATTCTCTATCGGCCAAACAGAGGGTAAACAGAGAGAAAAAGACACGGGTGCACTCGGGTGTGAAATCATAAACTAATTTTAAAAAGAACGCAATTCGATACTCTTTGGTTGTATAGATAGATAGATAGATGAACACTTTATTGCTTACAACATACACAACAGAAACAAAACAATACAGAAAACTTAAGACTAAAAGTAAGCAAAGGCGGTTGTATACTGATTGTTTTCTAAAAAACTCTTTTACTTACAAGAATATAGTGAAAAACATTATTCTTTCCCGTTATATCGCCTACGAAATTCAAATTTACTGTTTATTATGTCAGCGCCATAGTGGTGGGACGCATCGCGCGGCTGGCCCGAGGGACCACTAACTTTTGTTTAAGTATGGCAGCCGGCTCCCCGCGTGTACTGCGGAAACTAACGAAATATCTCCCTTTTTATATTATGTGGTAATTTATTCAGGAGAGATTTTGGCTCCTTTTTATTTGCTTTTTTTTTTATTAATGATGGGTTTGCTCTTGACTCTAGTCTAGGTTATAGGACAGAGACAGAGTCTAAGATGGAGCGAGCTCACCCAGAAGAAGCCTGTTCACTCTTACTTTGAAGAGATTAGGGTTGTATGCTTTTGGAAACACGGACGCAGGTAGTAAATTCCACTCTTTAGCAGTGCGCATTATAAATGATGACTGGAAGCGCTTAGTCCGAATTGGTGGAATGGCTACCAGGTACGGATGGTATCCGGCGGTGCGTCTGGATGTCCGATGGTAGAAGGGAGCTGGTGGAACAAGGTCGTGAAGCTCTTGAGCACACTCTCCGAAGTACAATCTATAAAATACCGACAAGCAGGCAACCTTGCGGCGATGAGCCAGGCTATGTAGCTTGGTGTCCACCAGTTTTATGTCGCCTATGAGCCTCTTGGCCCTGCGTTCCACCGAGTCAAGAGCGGCAAGTTGGTATTTGGCTGAGCCATCCCAAAGGTGACTGCAATACTCCATGCAGGATCGGAATTGTGCTTTGTAAAGAGTTAAAAGCTGTCCAGGCGTAAAGTATAGCTTCACTCTATTCAGGACGCCCAGCTTTTTAGCCGCCGTCTGAGCCTTGTACTCGATGGTCGCGCCGAAGTTTAGATTTGATGTCAACTCCATGCCTAGAAGCTCAAGCCTGTCAGTGACTGGGACAGATGTACCCCGAAAAGTAGGTGTCCAGTCGAAAGGACTCCTTTTTGCAGTGAAAAGACACGCTTGCTTTCCACAACTTCTAAGTACTGAAGCTTGAGAAAATGATATGTAACAAAACTAAGCATTTTAACAATCCGTGAAAAAATTGGCTTCTCATTAGATTGTTATAACTAATCTCGTCAATTTCTTAAAATAACGGCGGTTCGATTCTCACAAAGTTGATATTTATGACTTTGTGAATTTGTTCCCGGTCTGGTTAAGACATTGTAGGCTGATTCACCTGATTGTCCGAAAAGCAAGAGAGTTCAGCCGTTGGTCACGGTTACGGCGGCAGTAACAAAACCATGGCAGAGGTTAAGGTTCGCAATAAAATTGCGAATTTCGATCTTATTCTCATACATATATGGATACGGTGCGTTATCCGTATCCTTTCGTCTGACAGACGCATGCGTAGCAGTACGTTAAAAATACGCAACGACGGAAGACAAGTGGAAGAACCACCTAAGAATAGTTAAAAAGGTTTTTTTATCCTGTAATTCGTTGCTTCAATTTACAAGTATTATTAATTATGCCTTTGAAATTATTTACGTATTTCTCTAGACGTCTTTTAATCAAAACTCATCAAGATTTTACATAAAAGATGATTGCTTTATTTCTTCAATACTTTTTCATCATGAATATGTATTTCGCGTAATATTTGCGCTTAACTTTTAATATTTGCACTGTGGTGCCGGCTAAGAATAGCATTACCCCGATTCTTATCGAGGGTCTCGTAAGAACCGACTCAGGGATAATCATCCTGGGAATGGGCAGCAGCGATCCCCGTAAATGCAAAATTTTGCACTGTGCTCACTGCTCGCCAATCCACCTGCCAAGCGTGGTGAGTATGGTATTACCCCCCAAATAGAGGGAGGCTCATGTCCAGCAGTGGACTGTAGATGTTGTCAATATTTATGTTTTATATTTGGGCAAAATATTAGCCGCAAAAAAAAAATAAGAAGTATCGAAAAAAAAAAAAACCGAAACGAGAATTTAATTTATTTTGTAATATCTAAAAGAGCACAAAAATATTGTTATCGATATATAGAATAGTTTATTTATATGAATGTTTTTTCTCTCACTATGTGAAAACAAAATTGTATAAGCTGTGTGTGCTTTTTTAGAATAGCATCAGCCTCATCATTATCATGTCTCTGGCCTTCTCCAATTCATTTAGAGTCGTATCTCACAAGTAGGAGTCGAATAGAAATTTTTATAACTTAAAACGGTCGTACCAGCTACAATTATTAAGCTAAATAAACCCCTAAAGTATATATGGGATATATGGGATAGTCGCAATGCGCCGAGCGATGCGCACGTATTTGCCGACATAAATTATTTTATTGTGAAATAATAATTCGTCAGCGTAGCAACGACTGCGCTCGGCTTGTTCCAAGATGCCATCTTTCTTGGCCAACGATGTTCTGGCGTTTCTGCAAGATCAACTGACCTTCACAAATGAGGCCAGCGCCATCCAGCTGTGTACGACCTACTTCTCGGTGGACGACATATGCAAGGCGAAGGCGTTGCTGTGTGAGTGGCTCAAACTGAACGCCAAGTGTGTGCCCCATAGAACAGGGGACGAAAATGGGAAGAAAAGCCTTCAGGACATTATCAATATCCTTAAAGAGACCGACTACAACAAAGTGCCAGTGTTCGTGAAGGCTACTCATAAGGCACTTCCCATCGCGCTCGACCAGCAGGATGTTACCCGGCTGCTAAGGGACGTCAAGACCCTGGAGAATAAGCTGGAAGAATTTCAGCGGAAATTCGAATGCTCACAGAAAACTATTGCTGAACTACGTGCCGAAGTAGATTTGTTACGAAATTCAGCAACTAGGTCAGCTGAGACTTCGAGTTCTGCTGACAAGGAACAACGCGGAGTGCGTACCGTCGGTGAATCATATGCATCGGCGACAAGCACATCGTCAGCAAATTCGCCCGCCAAGCGAACCGACCAGCGTGCGCCCGCGCCCCCCGCCGCCGCCGCACCGCTCGACCCGCCCCGCCCCGCTGCACCAACGCTGTCAGCTGCGCCCGGCAATGCTGCTGACACGATTAAACGTTGGCGCCGGAACATCACTAACCGGCCTCCTAAGCCGCTCACTGCAGCAGCGGTAAACAAAAAGGGAATGGCTCATCTATCACTCTGTGAGCCACCCCTTAACAAGCGTTGTGACCAAGTAGACGCGGATGGGTTTACTTTGGTTCAGAAGAAGCGCAGCAGGCAACCCCGCCAGAACAAGTGTGGCACCGCCCCGGTCGAGGCCAATCTACAGCTGCGCGCCTTCACGCCGAGGACATCGCTTTATGTCTCCCGCCTGCACGACTCCACTACCAAGCAAGACGTGCTGGACTACATCTTCGCGAGGCATAAAGCAGGTGCCTTCAAGGATACGCCAAGACTCGGAGTATACGTGGAGCCGTTGGAGTCGCGCCATTGGGTGGGTTTCAACTCGTTCGTGGTGCGAGTCCCGACAGCTACTGTGAGCGTCTTCACGTCACCTGAGTTTTGGCCGCAGGGAGTCGTGTTTCGCCGCTTCCGAGGGAAGCTACCGCTCACGGCTTCACCGTTAGAATAGGTTTTAGAATAGTAATATTATAAAGTGTTTTTAAGTTTATTTTACTTGTATAGTCGTATTTTATTTTTATATTTTATTTAGAACAGTTATGTTGGCAAACTGTTTACCTAAGACACAGGAATGATTATTCTTAGTTTAGGAAATAGTTAAGCCTCATAATTGTTTTGTATAGTTTTACGTATTAGTAATTATGTTTATTTAATAAAGAATTTTGTTTTTTTTTTTTGATATTTTTTTTCAATTTTCAATGAAACTGGTTGCAGGAAAAAAGGAAGAGTAAATGGTAGTAAAGAAAGTTTGCTTGATAGTTATATTTTTCAATGTTTGGTATATTTTTAAACTTTTTTGCATGGTGTAAGTATAGAAATCTTATTGGGACTATGTACCTATTCGTTTTAAGAATACTAAATTGATTAATAAATAAATTTATTTATTAAGAACAAAACACATTATATTATTTTGCGAATACGATACGTCCTGTACATTACTAGAGTCTTAATGTATAGTTTTTCGATTACTTGTTTATTTGGCGAGAAATTTACAAAAGAGTGAAAAATTGTCTCAATATGGCAATTCCGCTGTGTTCTCGCACACAAGATTTGCCGTTAGTGGGAAAGGGACGTTTACAAGTTCACGGCAGGACCTTAAAGCAAATAGCAGTACTCGCCCACAACAAGAAAACACGCTCGGAATTAATATAAATGAGTATCATTTATACTCATGGTAGACGTCGCATGGCGGCTTAAGTCGCTGTGTTTAAGCTTGCAATATTAGCAAAGGTACAGATGACTCAAGATTAGTAGCTTGTACAGTCACGCTACTGCTGCTGAAGGCCGTCTGATGCTGGCTTAGAATAGCATCACCCCATTTCCACCCGTGGGTGTTGTAAAAGGTGACTAAGGGATGAATCCAGGGAATGGGAAGCTGACAGCCTGTCACTATAGTGATACACAGTTATCAGATTGACCCTCAAACTTTTGTCAGACTTAGTGTTAAGGGCGTCTTAGTGTGAAAAATGTCGAATCGACCTATTTTTGGTTGAGTTTTAAAGCATCATATATTATTTTATTTGAACCAGAAAAAATATATGTTGTTGTTAATGAACAGTTCTTGATTATTTAATGGACAAAAACACGATATCTATAACTTTTCTCGATCATAAAAAAATGCAAAGATACGTAAGTTTATGACAATTTTTCAAGTATTACTCAAAGATTATTAACACTAAAAAAAATTAAAATATGCCAAAATGTAGGAAATTACAAGATGTAAATAAAATAATGGATAGATTTTTTAAATTGTTTTTTGTGATTTTTTGAAACCCCATTATTCCCATTATATAACCAAACGACGCGCGCGCTGCGCTTCAGACGCCCGCCGGGCATCATCGGAGCAGGACCTATGCCAATTTTTCGACCGCGGCGTTCCGCAACCTGCTTTTTTCATCTTGTCGCGTAATATTAATAAGATATGAATTTTCTGACATCAAATGTGTTGGCTAGAAGAGATCTCTTCTTAAGAGATAAGCTCGCCTTTGCTACTAAGTTTTAAATAAGTGTTGTATATTTTTGACTGTAAATATTTTGTGAATGTGTAAATATTTCGTTAATTTATTGTAAATAAACGTGTACATAGTCTGTAAATAAGTAAAAATGGGAAATAAAAATAAATACAAGAGGGTACCTATATGTCAAAAGCGAAAAGACCGGCAAACAATATCGTAAGTATCTGAACATAATTCTAACCAATTTTTGACCTACCAAAGTAACTACCAACTATGAAGTAAGTATGTATAGGTATACATTTTAGTGAATAGATAAGTAGACAAAGAAATTGTATAGCTGATCTGGGTAACTAAACCAGAAGCAGTTTTAGGTTTAACAACAACAGACAGTAAAATTAAATAGTATTGCAACCACAGTATCTAACATTGTACCAACCATTTGATCTAGAGTCATTTTATTTATTATGTAGTTCATAAGCTGTTGCCATATTAAAAGTAAACATCATAATACATACATAGTAGAAATGAAACCAGTGGTGCAACCACAGTTCAAATCATACGAAGAGAATGTACGATTTTACATAATGTAATTTTATTATTTATTAGTGAGCCATGCTATAAGTAATTATCAAGTACATACACAGTAAAACAAAATCAGTAGTGCAACCACTGAATTTGTTTGTAATGTAATAGTATATTTAATTAGACGGTAAATATTGTACCGATAACCTTGGACTTCTAATCCTTGCAGTGCTTCAATACTAAGAGACAAAGGTATTAGACATGCAAACAAATTACTAGGTACTGAAAAGTAAGTATAATTTAGTGAAACAGAAAAGGTAAGCCTGTTCAAGATTAGTGTACTTTTGATAAAAACGTTCCAGGACTTCAAGCCGTCATGACGATGACCAACTTTCTCTGCAAGTTCTGGAGTCACATACATCTCCAAAACAACATAGTCAAACATATCGCAAACTGCGAGGTTGTCCAATCCTACGTTTATCTGGGAGCGCTGATTTCCAACAACGGCGGTTGCATAGACGAGGTAAAAAGACGTATGGCGATAACTAGATCCACTATGAGCAAGCTTCATAAGGTTTGGAAAATCGCAATATCACGAAAGCCACCAAAACACGACTCGTGAGAGCACTCATATTCCCCGTGTTCCTCTATGCTGCAGAGACGTGGACTTTGCGGGAAATTTAAAAGAAGAAGATAGACGCACTGGAAATGTGGTGCTGGAGGCGAATGCTTAGAATATCATCGATAGAATTCCCCACCAATGACTCCATTCTCAAGGAACTCGGCCTCTCCTCCATCGTGCAAGCTCGCATCCTTACATTCTTTGGACACGTCGCCCGACGCGGGGACATATCTATCGAGCGGCTCGTGGTCCAAGGGAAGGTCGAGGGTGCGCGCCCTCGAGGAAGATCAGACGGACCAAATTAAAGCTGCTACACAAGAAGGTTCCGTGACGGAGTGCACCAGAAAAGCAGTCATCCGTGAGGAATGGCGACGGATTGTAAAGCGTGCCACCAACCCGGATTGACGACCACGTCCGCTCTGTTAAGAGTGTATTGATGAAGAAGAAGACATCTCCACGCCAATCAACTCTCCAGTCTAATGAGTAAGTTACGAAAATTAAATGTTTTATTGTTCAGCTAATAAACAGTTGTTTTTTAATATGACTTTGAAAGCATTAATGATATTTTTCATATTTATATATAGATTTTCACTTACTTATACATACATTTTTAATGTAGTTCTATACAGCAGCCTCACCATGTAGCTATTACCTCCCAAGCAGAAAAGGCAAGATAGAAATACGTAATTTTATAAACAAAAAGTGGAAATGACGATTCTTAATGTTATTTAAATACTGCTCTGTGTGAATATTGATGTTTCAAACATGTTTCAGAGCTTCAAGCATATGTGATGATCAACCCTTATTGCAAGTTATGGACTCCCATACATTTCCACTTCAATAAACTTCTAAATCTCATAAGTAAGTAACGAAAATTCATTCATTAGCCTATTACAGTCCACTGCTTGACGTAGGCTTCCCCCTCGGTATGCCATAAGGCACGATCTCCCGTTTTCGCCAGTCAGTCGTTACCAGCCGTCTTTTTAAGTCATCGGTCCATCTGGATTCTGGCCGGAGGACGTCTAACGTTACGCTTGCCAAGGAAAGGCCCACTCCCACTTCAGCTTGCTACACTTCCAGAAAATGTCCGTCACTGGTCTTTTTTGCGGATAAGGTAGGTGATGACTGGTAGGACACATTGATCGAACACCATGGTCTTGAGGCATTGTGGCAAAGATGATTCTAGGATATGACGCAGCTTCCCAAATGCCGCCCAGCCCAGCTGCACTCTTCTGGTGCTTTCAACCTCAAAGTTGTCTCTACCCAACTGCAACGTTTGCCCAAAGTACACATACTTCAACAACTTTAAAGGCTACACCATAGAGTAGAAATCACATAGAGATGACACTCCCGCTCCAGACGCGCTCAAGGTCAATCCGTCTGGCTGTCTCTTAGCGTACAAATTCAGTCGGGAGTGCGCTTCGCCGCGGAAACGTTCGTCATGCGGGTCGAATTTTAATTTTTTGTGAAAAATTTAGCAATGCCGAATTATTGTGGTGTGTATGGCTGCAAAAGTGATGCGAGGTAGACTCCGCATAAAAGTTTTTTTAATTTGCTTAAAGATGAGCCAAGGTAAGTGATGATTTTACAGTAAATACCTAGGTACCTACCATTCTTTATTATACGTAATTGTTGTGTGTACTCCTATTTTTACTTACGTAGGTACCTAGTTACCATTTTTAATTTAAACTACCTAGGTGCGTAAGTCATTGTTAGCTAATAATGATAAATAAGCACATTCGTATCGTAGGTATGTTTTGCACCTATTTTAAAATTCTGCACCTACCTATTAACAATAAAATGGTAAGGTAAGACTTTAAAATGGGTAAATATTTTGTTCCCACGGGAAAACTGTTAGAAGCGGTCGCAACCGCTTGACTGGCCGGTAGTCTGGAATAAAATTATTGGCACGTGACAGCCCCGACTTAAAGCGCGGGAGAGTGCGGGGCGTTACGGGCTGCGGGGGGAAGTAGGTATTTAAAGCGCGGCTTTTGGGGCCCAGACAAAGGAGTTTCGTTTCTATACGCAGTATTATTATCTATTCTTATGGCTACACCTTCGACGGAGACTGGCTTGGGGATGATTTGTTGAGTGAATTTGACTTTTGTTTTGTCCGAGTTCATCCCGAGTCTGTTACTTCTCGAGGCTGCCTTAAGACATGGATAGCATTTTTGCACACACTCTTCACACACACTATATATAAAATTAGTACGGATAGTAAGGATTATTTGTCATTGTCCTTCGATTTTCATTGTTTCGATGATTATAAGTAACTAGTGAAAAATTTCAGATGTACCGACGGTGATGATATTGAGGTGGATATCTCCCGCTAGTAGAAGCGGAAACCAAGGAAGACGAATTTCAAACTGTTACGGGACGCCATATTTTAAATGAATTACAGGACAAAGCTCATCATAATGAGTTATTCAACTGCACATTACATAATACTAACATTACTATTATTAATTAGTATATTATTCAATAATTAAAAATTAATAATATAAAAACACATCTTCAATGTTTAATTTTATCAATCCTACAATTGTACCAACATATTTTTCCTAAGTAAATTACGTAAACAATAAAATTATTATCTATATCTTGGGGAGTTATTGACCTACTGCCATAGTTTTGTATACTGTAACGCGTGCGCTCGCAGTGGAAGCTGCGCTTGCCGCCCGGTCCGCACCGCAGGGTCAAGTGAGTTCACCGCAGACTAGCTCGCGCGATCTTTTCTACGCGACGGGCGGAAGGCCGTAAATGCCTACTTTTCAGCACTAAGCTGCCCTTAATATCCGTTTTACGGCCGATAACGCTCTGCCTACTTCGTAAAGGATATAGGCGTGATTGAAATATTAGCTAAGGTACAGATGACTCAAGATTAGTAGCTTGTACAGTCACGCTACTGTCGCCGAAGGCCGTCTGATGCTGGCTTAGAATAGCATCACCCCATTTCCACCCGTGGGTGTTTTAAAAGGCGACTAAGAGATTAAACCAGGGAATAGGAATCGTTCTCTGTGCCTCTGTGCTCTTGCCAATCCGCCTGCCAAGCGCGGTGAGTATGGCAAATACCCCACAATAGGGGGAGACCCATGTCTAGTAGTTGACTGTTGTAGTTGTAGTAGGGTAAGATAGTTTGGACTTTGGACCGTTCTTATGCCGCGCATAAAAGACTTACATTCGCGGTTCAGGTGTCTAACCGGACGTGAGCTTGACTGTACTTTTTAAGACTGGTATGGCTGACATTATTTGAGGGAAAAACTTACAAAAAACATGACACGTCGCTTATTTTTTTGCCACGTTTTTACGTTTGTGTTAAATGCGTCTGTAAAGCATGTTGCTGAGTGATGCTGGCTTAGAATAGCATCATCCCATTTCATCCCCGCGGGTATCGTAAGATGCGACTAAAGCCTCGAAGGTTTCATGTGTATAGCAATTTTAGGCGATACTAAAGTGATAAAACATTTTTCTGAAACGGCCCTAAAAAATAATCTTCAGACCTGGCAATAGCGGCAATAGCAACCGTATTTCACGGCCGTTAATGCTCTGCTTACACGGCAAGGGATAAAGGCATGATATGTGTATGTGTTTGTAAGTGTGTATAAAATTTGTGTCATATATTAAGCTTGCGCTGTAAATTGGCAAGTCAATGATAGGTAAATCAATGATTAAATAAATGTTAGAAATTATAACAATATCATCTTAATTATGACAGCTATTTTCAGGTAATAAACCAGTTTAAGACTTTTGCATCCACTGCAAATGAAAGTAACTGAGCATAAACCGAAAAATAATACGCAATAATATATTGGATTTAGCCAATGGTCAAGGAAGTAATTTCACAAAAAAAACGTAACATGTAAACTAACTTACTTCAAGACGAGTATCAAGAGGTCGAAAATTGGAAAGGTTCCGTTGAGGCGCCGGTAGCTCAGTGGCGGAGCGGTGGTACGATACTCCACAGGTCCCGGACTCAAACCCCGGCTGCTGACGCTAACATTATTTCAATTTCTCATTTTCATTTATGAATAAAGTAGATAAACATATTTGTAATGTTCTTATAACAGAGAAACCTTCAAACAGACGCCCCGGATGGAGTTTTATTAATATTTAAGGCGAGTGTACTCGCGAATGACCTCGACAGTGGCGCCACTTCAAAAAAAAATATTATCTCTTTATACAATAAATCTATCAGAATGTCCGATGCCCAAGATTTTAGTATAATACATACATACATATATCGGGTCTATTATCTCTTGCGGGGTAGGCAGAACGTAATCAGCTACAAAAAATGGACATTTAGGCCACGTCTGACAAACATTTGAGGGTCATTTAGAATATTGTGAATCACCATAGTGACGGGTTGTCAGCCCATCGCCTAAATTTGCAATACACACCCTCGAGTCCCTAAGTCGCTTCTTACGACACCCACGGGAAAGAAATGGGGTGATGCTATTCTAAGCCGGCATCACACGGCTCTAGTATAATCCATAAGTAAAATAATAACCTGCAAACTCAATGAAATATTCGCTGCAATTGAAGTTATGGCAAAAAGTGTGTAAAAACGGCTTCTCTTGGTATTAATTCATTAATACCAATTCATTAAATAATACCATCATTCAGTTTGCATAGGTTCTTATTTTACTAAAAACTTGGGCAACGGACATTCTGATAGATTATTTTTTTAAAGAGATAACTTTTTTTTTGTGAAGTGGCGCCACTGTCGAGGTCGTTGAAGGCTACACTCGCCTTAATCAGACTGCCAGCAACACTCCCCAGGGCGCCATAGCCCTTTATGAAGCTCTTTGAGGTACATAAAGCTTAAGACCGTGTGGCTTAGAATAGCATCACCCCAATTTTACTTGTGTCGTAAAAAGTAACAAAGGGATAATTATCCAGGGAATAGGCAGCAGTGTTTCTTGTGAATGCAACATCTTGCACTGCGCTCGCCAATCCACCTGCCAAGCAAAGTGAATTTGGTAATTATAATGTCCTCCTCTGTGAATCGTATACGTAAAATAAATGTTACAGTTCACATTGCGAAACCAGAGCCCACTCTCGATTTTTTTTGTTGCGTTTTACGATATCCTAGGATTTACTATACTTTAATTTAGTACTCTTTTACGACATACAGATAGGTTGATGCTATTTTAACCCGTGTATTCTAATACAAAAGCATATACATTTTTCATCACGCTGCCAGCGATTCCCGGGAGGGCTGTAGCTCTTTATGAAGCTGTTTCTGCCTCCAAAACGAGATACTGTATAATTTATGACTAAGCTTTATCGCGGAAACATTATATTCTATCATAATATTTATCAATTTATTTTTAGTTTAAATAATTTTGTCGTAGCACTATGCTACGCCATGTTTGATCCCGTAGTAGTATTCGAAAGAAGTGGAATAAATGATTTTTTAATGGCTACCCAATTTTGCACTTTGTTTTAAAGTTTTTTTTTTACTAACACGTCAGAGTGTTTTAAAATTTTGTACACAAATATACGCTTGTTTTGTACCCAAAATAGCTATGTTTAAATTTTAAACCATGTTGGGAACGTGACAGGTTGTCTCGAGCAATGAACCGATAAGACAGATGCCAATAAGTATCGGTGCTTGACTAGTTTATTAATAATATACTTGTATGCTTTAATCTGGTCTTAAAATTCTACACACTTCTTTCAACGTTTTTCAATATATTCAAAGTTAGAATAGTTAAACAAAAAAATTATATAAACGACTCAGTGTTCCACACGAAAATAGAGAACGTTTGTGTTTTGACGCCATTCAAAATATGACTTTATGTATAACTTTTTAAGCACTCGCGATCACTTTCACTCATTTTAAGTATTAGACCGGGTCTATCGCGATAGTATTTAGGTAAATATTAGTAATTTACCTGTGTCCCGATGTTTCAACACAGTTTCATGTATTGTGGTCGCGGGTTGACTGACGTCCCAGCGAGTTGTCATCTAGGCGGCGGGTAACGAGATGTTCTGCTACCCACATTTATCTTTATATTTTTAATATTATTGATTGTTTGTAAACATTGCACTAGACTTTGACTTCATGTTTTAATGATTTCAAAGAAAATGTCATTTTTAAAAATGTTACTCACACATACAAGTAACTTATATAAATAAACGAAGGAGAATCATGAATCAGAAGTAAGTAGTTCAACACTGCAAAATGTTCGAAGGAAATTTATATTTATTACTTAATATTTTCACCGAGGATAAAAATATTTTAATTAGCGTTGAGGAGTCCTGTGTGCTGTTAGCTTATGTACTTCAATAATGTACTTTTGCATCAAATCTGTATCAGTAAAAAAACGCCACAACAGCCATATTTTATCCGAACATATGAAAACTACTTATCAAACTTTATTATAATACAAAATTATGCACATACTAAAACAAAATTGTTTTAGTTAGAGAATTTTGGAAAATTGGTATAAGCGGAATATTAATAGTTTCCTGAAATTTGCACGTCTATAAAATGGTGTAGCTGTTCTTAAGGAAAGCTTGGCAATTTCCATAATAATGATAAATTATGTTTCTGCTAGCGAATTCTTAATATTATTTTAAGGCTATGAAAAAGGTTAAAGTTCTAGTTAAAAAAAAAAGTGTTCGATCAAAGCGTACAAAACAAATAATACCTACATAACATAGGAATATTAAAACTTGTGTTTCAAAACTTGTTGGAAAACAAATACATATACATACATACATATATCACGCCTATATCACTTGCGTGGTAGACAGAGCGTAAACGGCCGAAAAAGCGGTCACCTACGCCACGTCTAAAAAAATTTTGAGGGTCATTCAGATAATTATGTATCACTATAGTGACAGGTTGTCAGCCCATCGCCTTCAATTGCGAAACACATATTGTAAGCCTCGAGTCCCTTAGTCGCCTCATACGACAACCACGGGAAAGAAATGAGGTGATTGTATTCTAAGCCAGCATCGCACGGCTTCTAAGCCGGCATCACAGGGCAAAACAAACAAGATGGCAATATGGATTGAACAGAGGCAATTTTCATAACAGTCAGCGTTGCTATAGTAATCCCTGGTGACATATCATACTTTTCTATACATTACTCAAAACCCCAATATTTTTTACTTTCCCATGACTTGGAGCAAAATATAATAAAAAGAAATGAATACGATCCACCTAAGTTGCTCGTGGAAAGTTGTTATTGCTTATTTATGTTTTTTAATAAATAAAACTAGTAGGCCGTTTAAAAAATATTGATACCAGGATTTACCGGGTCGTTGTATGACTCGGTGAACCACTCGAAAAAGAAGAAGAATAAATTTAAAAATATCTGAACGCATTACGTAATTATAGTTCCAGACTTTTCTTTGCATAGACAATAAACAAACTTCAGACAAATATTTGCTGATATTATGAAACAAAACACCAGAACCTGTACTACAGAAGTCGCTAAAGTTAAACTATTTCCGTTTTCCATAGGGTATTTGCTATCTTGTTACCCAATATAGACCCTGTCACGGCACAGTTACTCGTGCGAGTGAATTGTACACTTATTAGAAATGCCACACTGTGAACGACACACAGAAATGGAACATATTTCGTCTTTTGTTGCTTGAAGGGAAATACGCTCCAATAAGAGAAATCAATGTAACTAAAAATGGTAGGTATACGTAGAATTGAATAGAGGTCGTTACTTTTGACATCAATATGAAGCGGAAACGGCTCAGACTTTGAGAAAAGTAATGTGAAATGATCGAGACATACAGCTGAAGAACTTAATTGGTCCTGATTTTGTTATTTATCGCTGACATGATAGATAAAATCTTTGGATGAAACAAATATACGCTACTGGTTAGGTACAATATTACAGTAAATTGTCACGTTTTATATTTAAGTTTGAGTTAGATCTTGTCGATCATAACGATAGAGATGAAGAAGAAGAATAACATCTAGTCAATAAAGACATGTTTATTCTAATTACTTTTTACCGAGTTATGAATTATCAAGTGATGAGGGCGCTATTTACGCTTCGGAATCTCGTTAAGTTAGAGGCCCTTTGAGTATAACAAGGTCTCATTCGCAGCCATAAAAACAAGAGGGTAATAATTTTTTCGTTGCATTTAGTTTTTCACAGTCAGTTTGCCTTGAAAAGGCTCAAGGGTGAGAATCTCGTAAATCCACTAGCCTATGGGTTGAAAGCTTGCGGCCTCTAAATTGAGGCGGCTCGTGATATGACGTCACAATCTGTAGCAAATTGATAGCCGTAGCCGCTTCTGATGGGGCAAGATTTACGACTTCATCACACGACAGATAGGAGGTTTGTGCCGCCCGCTTAAGATTGCCAAGTTCGAATATTATATCGGGTAAAATGTTAACATTGACCGATATTAAAAATAGAATACGGGCTGGTGATAAAGAATATTTTTACCCAAGGAACATCTACTGTAACCCAAATCAGCTGATCGGCAATTTTGTATTGGAGATCCTTTTTGTCCACTTTTCAACCTATGTACCTTGGGGAAAGTTGTTTCTTATCACCAGCCCGTCTTGAATTTTCGCTATCGGTCCCTAGCAAAATTTCACCCCATATACAAAGTCCGACCTCGAAGCTGAAAAAAGCCGCACATTTTTATAAGGTTTCTTGCAACGTACAAAATTTGCATACTTCATGCAGCTGAACAAAAAAAAGGTCGGAATAGCAGACAAGCAAATGGCGGTTACACTCGTACATCTTTTGTATATTGTTTCATTCTTTGAGAATGTGTCCACGCGGCTTGATCTACAATTTAATGAAAGACATGCCCTAAGGTAGACTGGGAGACAACGCCTTTGGCGTTAAGTCCACCCGTGTATTTTTTTGTGCATAAAGTTAAATAATTAAATATATTCAGAGTAAATATTTAGCCGGAAAAGACCGTATAGAATCCGGACTTTTGCGGCTGGAGCCGGATGGATTGTTACCCTGTCATTCACCCTGAGAGTTCATTTGACTAACTTATCGCAACTTATATACATACATACAAACATCACGTTTATATCCCTTACGGGGTAGGCAGAGCGTTAACGGCCGTCAAAAACGGACATTCACGCCACGTCTGACAAACATTTCACAGTGATTCAAAAAATGCCTGTCAACTAAAATTGCAATACACATGTAACCCTCGAATCCCTTAGGCACCGCTGATGATACCCATCAGAAAGAAATGGAGTGATGCTATTCTAAGACGACATAACACGTCACGGCACGGAAACATTTTGTGTACAATAATTTGTTTGCCATCGCTCTTATCGATAAATGGTTTGGATAGCAGTATTGGTTCATCAAATTGCGAAGGAAATTATTGTCCGTCGCTGCGTATAATTACGCACCGTAACGCATGCGTCTGTCAGACAAAAATAAATTGTTAATTCCGATCTTATTCCTGTACAAATACGTCTATGGTTCGTTTACGGATGCGTCTGTCAAATGACTTGACTTCATTCATGAAAATAATATAGCCCTGTGAGTGCACATAAATCATAGTACATATTTGAGAATTTGGATAGCAGTATTCTTACCCGTGATGCCGGCTTAAAGTAGCATCACCGCACTACAACCCGCGGGTGTCGTAAAAAGCGACTGAGGAAAACCTTCATCTTGGGAATGGGTAGCAGCTTTCCCTGTGAACGCAATATCTTGCACTGCGCTCGCGTATCCGGTTGCCAAGCATGGTGAGTATGGCAATAGGTACCCCCAGTAGGGGGAGACCCATGTCCAGAAGTGTACTGTTGCGACAGTTATTGTATGCTCTTTTTTTATTGCAAAATTTTCAAGCGCGGGCAGGATTTGAACCTGCAACATTCCCCATTACTAGTTGCGACGCCTCTTCCATCTGGGCTACCGAAACTCTTCGTTATGTTATGCATTCTTACTCGCTACCACACAACTCTTTCCCCATATCATTCATAGTTACGGGCAAAGATCCCGGTTTACCCCTATTACTCAAGCCTCGTTACTTGCCCCATGGGGTGTCTGACCCATAGTTTAATGGTGAGCCTGACGGAAACATTCAAGGGTCATGGCTCTCGTGGGGCAGAAAGCAATTTACAACGATTGATGTAAACACTGATGTAGTGTTGGGAGTCTGGGAACATCCGATTCGATACTAGGTACAATATTTATATTATTATGCTTCACTGCTCAATTCTCACGATTAATATTTTATTTATTACTTGTAGTACTGTCCGTATTTCGCGGCCGTTACACGAATATTTTAAAGAAAAGAAATCAATTTTCTAAAACAAAAAACAAAACTTTAAAAGTCGTTGTTATGACCATACACCACATCCCCGCTAGGTGGCGCCACGCCTACGTCTTTGAGGCTCGCCGGCCATATTGGTTTCATTATCTGTTTTCGTGCAGTACCGGTCGTTACTCGTAAAAAATATTTAACTTATTTTTGCTAAAAATCAAAAAGCGTGAACTATTTTTGCGTCAGTGTTCTTTTTCAGCAGTGTCTCTAAAGATGGGGAAAAAACGGAAACATCGTGACAGGAGTGGTGAACGTTTACTGCGAAGGATTGAGAAATTGGAGGATAAATTACGCAAACGCCGGCGTAGATCGCCGTCATACGTATATACAAACAGTTCACATTCAAAATCACGTAAGTGTTTGATCTTTTTTTGGTTATGTAGGGTCCATTGATTTACTCATAAATGCGAAAGCATACCTTACATTATACCATATACTTACGACCTACGTGAGATGATAATATAGGTAGCTACTTACGTTCACTTGTTGCGCGTGGTCCGCTTGCCACATTTTTTCGTTGTTATGTAGGTAAGTGGACATTCACCATAAAAACGCAAATTTGTTTACAACAAGTCGTTTAAACCTAGGTAATTAGCGATGCGAGTATTACATTGGGAATGCTACCTTCACGATAATAATACCTACCGTTCAGTTATCTAGCATATAGCTGATAGTATAACTTTCTTTTCTAACAATACCTACCAACATATGTTGTTTAAATTATGAATACCTCAATCGTACCTTCGCTTCGTAGTAATTGCCTATAAGTGATGCGAACAGTACATTTTGGGACTGTTACCTTCATTCCCTCTTGAAATAGGTAAACTAAACATAGGTTAAAAATATCAGTTTTGGAGTGGTTTGTGTCGAGGTATTAACTTTTTCGATGCGAACAGTACAAAATTGGGACTGTTACCTTCGCTGTTTACCTGCTGCGGCTTTTGGCTGACGTGCAAGTTAATACCTACTGTGATGCGAATGGTTTACAGGATCATTACCTTCACAATTTATATGATGTTTTCAGGATCAGAATCCCCCGATCGTTGTTACTCGAACAAAGAATATAGAAATAATAGACAGAACGACGACACAAATCAGTCGCCTATCGATGTCGAATCGCTGCAGTCTATGCAAACAAGCCATGCCAATCAAATGACAAATACGTCATCACTGACATCTAATGAGGTTAATAACCTGCCGCCCACATCAGCTGATCCTCAGCCGATCACATCAGTCGATTCTCAACTGTCTCCTCCGGTGGATCTTCAGCCACCTATATTATCAAAGCCAGTAGACGGTGGCGATAGCGAGAATATTGAAATAAATCACTTGAACGAAGAAATACTTACACTGTTGGGTGATGCCCCTAAAGACCAGTCTCCTGTGGGTAAAGATATACACATGGACATTGCGACAAGACTGAGCGACGTGTTAGAAAATGGACTGAAGAAAGAATTAAAAGATAAAATATCCGAAGAGTATCCCATTCCTGGTAATTGCCAGTTATTTAAAGCACCTACACTGAATGCAGAAATTAAAGCGGCAGTTTCAGATTTACTTCAAAAGAAAGACGCTTCTTTAGCAGCGCGACAAGGGCAGATTGGCTTAGCTTTGACAGCACTAACTTCTGCAATGGATATTTTAGTGACTGAAAAATCTGAAATAAGTCAAGCTATTTTGAGACATATTAGCAATGCAGCTCGATTGCTTTGTGATTCCCATTATATAGATACGAAATTGCGTCGCAATTTTTTAATTTCTTCACTAAATAATAAGTTAAAAGAGACACTAAAAGAATCCAAAAGGGATACATACCTATTTGGTGAAGTATTGCCAGAAAAGCTGAAAGCTACCAAAGCTATAACCAAAACTAGTCAAGATCTCAGGTCATTTAAACCAAAATCAGTTGTGTCAAAAGCGTCTTTGCCATCTAGCTCAACAAATAATTTAAACTGGAAACACCCGCAGTCCAACACTCAGAATGTTCCAAGGAAACCAACAGCGACTCAACATCATCGGTCTGCGGGTCCGACGACGACGATGCCTCGCCGGGGCGAGCCATCGCGCAAGCTGACGTCATCGCGTGCCAACAGGACGCATGCCTACTACAGACAACACAAGAGACCCTAGATCCTCAGGTGATTAGACCAGCAGGTCGCCTACAATATTTTTTACCACACTGGCAAAAATTTACGAATGATTCTGTCGTTCTATCATGGATCCAAGGATATCGAATACCTTTTTTCACTCTTCCTACACAATCTGATCATCCTAAAAATAAGCCTAATAACATGGATGAGCTAAGAGTCTTTCAGACTGAAATTGATAAATTAATTGCAAAAGGAGCTATTTCTCGTTGTTCTAGGGAAGATGGAGATTTTCTTTCTAGTATATTTCTTGTGCCGAAACCAAATGGCGAAAAAAGGTTTATCCTTAACTTAAAAAATCTTAATAAGTATATTAAACCACCTCATTTTAAAATGGAGGACCTAAGGACCGCTATCAAGCTTGTCACTCCGCGCAGTTTTTTAGCATCTGTTGATTTAAAAGACGCGTATTTTTTGGTCCCCGTACATACGGATCATAAAAAATATTTAAGATTTCAATTTTTGGATAATTACTATGAATTTAACTGCTTGCCATTTGGTTTGAATACGGCACCCTTAGTATTTACCAAAATTATGAAACCTGTGATGGAACATCTCAGACTTCATGGTTTTTTATCGGTTATATTTTTGGATGACATTTTACTTATTGCTAACTCATTCTGGGAATGTGAAGAAAATGTTAATGCAACCATTTCATTGCTACAAAATTTAGGTTTTTTAATTAATTATGAAAAAAGCGTTACTACACCTAGAATGGCATGTAAATTTTTAGGTTTTATTATTGACACAAATGAATTTTGTGTAAAATTACCAGAGGATAAAAAAGATCGGGTTCAACAAGAAATAAATAAAATCAAAACAGTTGATACCTGTAAAATTAGAGATTTTGCGAAGTTTATTGGATTATTAATATCTGTCTGCCCGGCTGTTGAATATGGTTGGTGCCATACAAAACTATTTGAACGAGAGAAATTTTTATACTTAGGTATTGATCAAAATTATGAAAAAGATATGAATATAAATAAAAATATCTTACATGATGATATATTGTGGTGGGGTAACAACATCCATAAATCAGTCTGTCATATACGAAATTCTTGCTATGATTATGAAATGTTCTCAGACGCGTCTAAAACTGGGTGGGGTTCATCATTCGGTATTCAGAGAGCTAATGGATTTTGGACTAATGAAGAAAAAACAAAGGGTAATTTAGCTGGTTGACCGGACACCAGTAGCTATCGGACACAGCCAAGTTATTTGCGCCGAAGATGAAAACTTTAAGTAAATTATTAGAAAAGTCAGTGTCTTTCAAAACTTTTCGACTATTCCCATCACATTTTAATTAGTTAGCATTATAACTGCTCCAGTGTCTCGTCAATTGACCTCTTAAAATTTGCGAGTTCGGTTGTGTGCACATACAGTGAAAAAATCTTGGAGCTATGCATTTTTCGAGGTAGGATACAGCGTTGTTTATAATTTATTGGATATAAATATTGACATAGTGTGACTATTTGTGATTCTAATTTACGTTAATTTCATTAAAAAGCTTGAAATTTTCAATATTTAGCATTAAAAGTAGATGTCCGGATAACTAGAAGCAATTTTCGGGGAAATTTAGCTATCGGCCTACTGGTCGATAGCTAGCTGATAAACATTCAATTTACATCCTATTTTTCATTACATTTTGAAAAGCTTCAGACGTATTATATAAATTCAAGCGTTCTAATATCCAAAGGCAACGGTTTAGTTAACAGGCGGCCATGCACCTTCATACAATAATTTAAAATAAATAAACTTTAAAATATTTTGAAATTGACGGCCGACAGCTGAATTTGTACATTTTAGTTATCGGCATAGAGTTTACTAATGATGCCGGTACCAAAAACCTTTTTTTTGGTTTCCGGACATATATTTATTAGTGTTACTATTACAATTTATTAGTAAGTTTTGTTTAAAGAAGATTTTACGAAGCAGATTATTATTTTCTACTTAGTTTTGATTATTAATAATGGCTTATCAAGTATTGAACTATGGCAAAAACATAAATATTGAATAAGAAAATGATCATGTCAATTTTTTATTGAAAACCCATCCTTACTTGACAGCACTAAGACTTATTTTTCAACGCATTACATGGTGGCCGAAAAGTAGTTGTTTTAGCGGGCGAAAACTGAATGTTCTGTCCGATAACCCCCTAATTCGCTCATTTCAGATATTTTATCGTTTTATTTATTTTTAAAGCATTTTTGAATATTTTGGGGTTTCTAAACTAAAACTACAATATCTACAGATCTCAAAATCATTTAATGCTTTAGCCTCGTCTAAATATTTGATACAAATATATTATCTTCAAGTCAAAAATTCGCAAGATTGGCCGATAACCCCCTAAATTACCCTATCACATTAATTTTTTGGAGCTATTAGCAGTTCTTTTTGCTTTGAAAACCTTTGCTAAAGATTTTTATGACAAACAAATTCTTATGCGCGTAGATAATACGACAGCTATTGCCTGTATAAATCGTATGGGTAGTGTTCAATTTCCTCACTTGAATCTGGTGTCAAGAGAAATTTGGGACTTTTGTGAACAACGAAAATTATTCATTTTTGCGTCATATATAAAATCAGCTGAAAATACAGAAGCGGATTATGAATCTAGGAAAATTAAATCTGATACTGAATGGGAACTGGCACCTTATGCTTTTTCACAAATATTACACACATTTAGACATCCAGACATTGATTTATTTGCAACTAGATCTAACTCTAAATGTGATAAATATATATCCTGGAAACCTGATCCCTATGCGTACTGTGTAGACGCATTTACTGCAAGCTGGTCAGACTTCTTCTTTTACGCATTCCCACCCTTTGCTATTATTTTAAAAACCTTAAATAAAATTATCACTGACAGAGCTGTAGGAATAGTTGTTGTGCCATGCTGGCCAACGCAGCCATGGTTCCCAATTTTCAAAAAATTAATTGTTTCTCAGATTATTTATATGGGCCCAAGTAGTGATTTATTAATTTGTGATGATTCCAGGTCACAACACAAACTGCGAAAAAGCCTTACCCTGGCTGCCGCGATCTTGTCAGGGAAGCGTTATTAAGAAGATCTGTTCCACCTTCTTCTTTGAGTATAATAATAAATTCTTTGGCTCCAAATACTCAAAAACAATATGATTGTTATTTAAAAGAATGGTATAATTTTTGTGATACCCGTAACATTGATTATTTGGAAGCCTCTGTTCCAAATATTCTTTATTTCTTAACTAAATTGTTTAATTCTGGTTATCAGTACGGAAGTCTAAATTGTTGTAAATCAGCGTTGTCATATATCCTAGGAAAAAATGTTATGTCTGACGACAGAATTGCCAGGTTCATGAAAGGCGTGTTCAGGTCCCGACCTCCTACGCCTAAATATGAGGTTACTTGGGACACTGATATTGTGCTAGACTATTTGTCACATTTATATCCTAATGAAGAATTATCTCTGGAACTATTGTCCAAAAAAATTATAACTTTACTAGCGCTCATTACTGCTCATAGAGTTCAAACTATGTCCAAAATTCAAATAAAAAATATAATGTATAGTCCTGATTGCATACTTATAAAAATTCCCGATGTTATTAAAACTTCGAGACCAAATGCCTATAACCCAATATTAAAATTACCATTTTACAATGAAAAACCTGAATTATGCCCTGCTCGTGTATTGTGTTGTTACAAGGATAAAACTGAATCTATTAGAAAACCAGACTGCGATTATTTGTTTATAAGTCACAAGAAACCTCATTCAAAAGTAACTAGTCAAACATTAAGTCGATGGATTAAAGACATGCTTCAAAAAAGCGGAGTTGATACTTCGGTTTTTGGCTCACACAGCACGCGTCACGCATCAACATCTAAAGCAAAGTCTGTTGGCTTGAATGTTGATGTGATCCGCAAGACCGCTGGGTGGAGCATGTCTTCATCAATCTTTGCGAGGTTTTACAATCGAGATATTGTTGTAAATAATAATGATTCTTTTGCTCGGTCTATTTTAGACAACCTAAATTAATCATATTTTTATATATTAACAGTATATTTAGAAAAATATATTTTCGCTTAATATATTTTTTGCAGATTTTGCATGAATTTTCCAGGCTGTCTCATTTCATCTTCAGCTGTAAATTGCTGGACACAGATTTACGCAATATCTTTAAACATCTACAAGTAATAAATAAAATATTAATCGTGAGAATTGAGCAGTGAAGCATAATTAATGATAAAACGAACTTACCTGTATGTGAAGTTCTATCATAATTATGCGAGCTGCTCAATTCGAAACGATTAATATAATCACCCGCCCTGATTCCCACCCCTATTGGCGGAAATCTGTATCCAGTCAATTTCTTCATTCTACCCTGTTTTCAGGAAAGCTATAAACTAAATGAAACCAATATGGCCGGCGAGCCTCAAAGACGTAGGCGTGGCGCCACCTAGCGGGGATGTGGTGTATGGTCATAACAACGACTTTTAAAGTTTTGTTTTTTGTTTTAGAAAATTGATTTCTTTTCTTTAAAATATTCGTGTAACGGCCGCGAAATACGGACAGTACTACAAGTAATAAATAAAATATTAATCGTTTCGAATTGAGCAGCTCGCATAATTATGATAGAACTTCACATACAGGTAAGTTCGTTTTATCATTAATTATTTGAATGTAGGAGTGAAATCTCCGTGATAGATGTCGTGTGATAGAGAAAGATAGAGACGTATGAAAGGGAGAGTAGATATACTGTCAATATGGATGAACGTAAAAAGTTGTGGTGTGTATTAACAGTGTTTTTCCGTCTTCACAATATTTTTTCCGTCTTCACAATATTTTATTCCGTCTTCTCAATATTTTAAGACGGAATAAAATATTATTATAAGAAGAATCTGTTTGCTTAACTTCGCCGCTCGCCGCCCCATCCACATTATCAATACATATACGTGTATTTATATCTAGGTTTATATTTATATTGTAGTTTTGTATTATGTATTTATTGCATTTATTCAAATTACCATTTCATGTCATTTTAAGTATTAGACCGGGTCTATCGCGATAGTATTTAGGTAAATATTAGTAATTTACCTGTATAAAGTACAATGCAGCTGCGGTAAATCTTATATTGGCCAAACGAAGCGAAGTGTCAGCGAACGGGTCAAAGAACATATCGCAGCTGTAAAAAACCGACAGATGCATAAATCGGCAATAGCAGAACACCTTCTATCATCCGGTCCGAATCATTGGATTGAACTTCATGCCCCGAAAATTCTCTCAGTGGAACGCCACTATTACCCAAGGATCGTTCGCGAGGCTATTGAAATTAAGAAGAACCCTAATAATTTCAAACGGGAGGACGGGTTTTAATTGTCATCCGCATGGAGTCCAGTCATTGATAAGCTGAAACCGCGCGATTTATCATCGGAACAATCGTCGGATACTGTGAGTGTTGTGTGCCGGCAGCCTAGTGCAATGTTTACAAACAATTAATAATATTAAAATTTTAAAGACAAATGTGGGTAGCAGAACATCTCGTCACCCACCGCCTAGATGACAACTCGCTGGGACATCAGTCAACCCGCGACCACAATACATGAAACTGTATTGAAACGTCGGGACACAGGTAAATTACTAATATTTACCTAAATACTATCGCGATAGACCCGGTCTAATACTTAAAATGAGCGAAAGTGATCGCGAGTGCTTAAGAAGTTATATTACCTTTTCATGTGTATTGTTAGTTAAAGTATTATGTATTTCCGTTTCAGTTAAGAACTCATACAAAGGTACATATATTTACAACCACTTTAATTCGCTGCTGGGCATAGGCGGGAAATGTCATACTCTGTATTTGGGGTGGTATGGGATCTACCTCCTAGCGGTCCACCCCGGGCAACGGCAACACAGGCTTGCCTGTGGATAAGTCCGGCTGAACGATCCCACCAAGCGGTGGAAGGCTCCGTAAGGGGCCGCCTGGCTCGCGACCACCATCCCACCGAAGTCTGGCGCCAAGTAGCTTGCTGCGTTCCGTCAGTGTGTGGGAGTGCCAGTGCCTTTGGGGGAATTGGAGGATGTCAGTTGCGCTATTCAGAACCGGTCTTGGACTCTGGGCGATACTGTACCGGGTAACTCATTCTGGAGGGTAGCGGGATCCGAAGCACGGTGCCAGCCGTTGGCCGACCGCAGTCAGTAGGGGGCCCAAGTAGCACGCCAGCCACGTGCCAAAGGCTGCCCCGCCAACTCGCGAAAAATCCCGATATGCTCCACCGTGCCAGCTGGCGACTGGATGGGAGGACCCGGTGGCCATATTCGGGGGGGTTCGGGCGTCCCCGCAGTCTCCAAATGAGTTTCCCATAGGTCGGTTAAGCTCTAGTGTTCCAGTGGTTTTTTTTTTTTTTTTTTTTTTTTATTAATGATGGGTTTGCTCTTGACTCTAGTCTAGGTCATAGGACAGAGACAGAGTCTAAGATGGAGCGAGCTCACCCAGAAGAAGCCTGTTCACTCTTACTTTGAAGAGATTAGGGTTGTATGCTTTTGGAAACACAGACGCAGGAAGTGAGTTCCACTCTTTAGCAGTGCGCATTATAAATGATGACTGGAAGCGCTTAGTCCGAATTGGTGGAATGGCTACCAGGTACGGATGGTATCCGGCGGTGCGTCTGGATGTCCGATGGTAGAAGGGAGCTGGTGGAACAAGGTTAACTGAAATGCGCCTCGACAATTCAACTTTTTTCTCCACAAACTCTAAAATTATGAAAAAAGTAAAAAAGAAGAATAGGTTTATACAACGGCTGCACTTCCTCCCAAAAAAAGTGCACCTCACTAACATCCGAGGGTTGCACTCCAATCTCGATCCGGTCCATCACCACCTTGAGACCGAGAAGCCGCACCTGTTCTTCCTAACGGAGACGAAGATAACAACACCGTCGGACGTGGCGTACCTCAACTACCCGGGTTACTCTCTTGAGCATAAGTTCAAGAAGCAAGCTGGGGTCTGTGTGTATGTCCGCGATGACATTTGTTGTCGTCGTCTCCGTTGCTTTGAGAAATCGGGTTTTTCTGCTACTAGCATCACACCCTCCGGGTAGTAAAAAGTTTTGGTCCCTGTCAAAAGCGGTTGAAACTAATTTCTGTCGTCCAACCTTACCTCCAATGCTGAAACCTGATGGATCGCTGGCTCACTCTGCAAGTGAGAAAGCAAATTTGTTTGCTTCCTTGTTTGCAAGCAACTCACGTCTGGACGCTGGCTCCAAACAACCACCTACTGTACCTCGTTGCGATTCTTCGATGTCGGAGATCGCAGTACACATTAAAGAGGTTCGAAGAGTATTGTGCAGTCTAGACGTGAACAAGGCCAGCGGACCTGATGGCATACCAGCGAGAGTATTAAGACTATGTGCGCCTGAACTGTCTCCTGTGCTGACACGCTTGTTCCGCCTCTCTCTTAAAGAAAGAACGGTGCCGGGGGCCTGGAAGCTTGCTAATGTGCAACCAGTTCCCAAAAAGGGCGACCGTGCCGACCCTGCCCATTACCGTCCAATTGCCATTACCTCCATCCTATGCAAGGTCATGGAGAGGGTACTTAACAGTAAGTTGCTGACCTACCTTGAAGACAATGATCTTCTCAGTGACCGTCAATATGGCTTTCGCCGGGGGCGGTCTACTGGTGATCTTCTTGTGTATGTCACGCACTGCTGGGGCGAAGCCATCGAGAAAAACGGCGAAGCACTTGCCGTTTCACTCGATATCTCGAAGGCCTTTGACAGGGTCTGGCATGCAAGTCTGCTCAGCAAGCTTCCTGCTTATGGCATCCCAGCTGATTTTTGTACTTGGATTTCAGACTTCCTTAGTGAACGGTCCATCAGAGTAGTCGTTGACGGCTGCTCCTCTGACCTAATGGCCATTGATGCCGGAGTTCCTCAGGGGTCTGTTCTCTCTGCAACTCTTTTCCTGCTGCACATCAATGACCTCCTTCGGCATGGTATTGTTGGATACGCAGATGATAGTACCGTTTCAGAGAGATACTTGACAGGTGCAGGGACCAGTGGGGATGAAATACGTTCGTTAAGAAAGGCTATGGTAGAGCGAACAGATCTGACCTTAAGTCTTGTCTCCCAATGGGGCGACGACAATCTGGTCTCATTCAATGCCACCAAAACACAGGCGTGTCTTTTCACTGCAAAAAGGAGTCCTTTCGACTGGACACCTACTTTTCGGGGTACATCTGTCCCAGTCACTGACAGGCTTGAGCTTCTAGGCATGGAGTTGACATCAAATCTAAACTTCAGCGCGACCATCGAGTACAAGGCTCAGACGGCGGCTAAAAAGCTGGGCGTCCTGAATAGAGTGAAGCGATACTTTACGCCTGGACAGCTTTTAACTCTTTACAAAGCACAAGTCCGATCCTGCATGGAGTATTGCAGTCACCTTTGGGATGGCTCAGCCAAATACCAACTTGCCGCTCTTGACTCGGTGGAACGCAGGGCCAAGAGGCTCATAGGCGACATAAAACTGGTGGACACCAAGCTACATAGCCTGGCTCATCGCCGCAAGGTTGCCTGCTTGTCGGTATTTTATAGATTGTACTTCGGAGAGTGTGCTCAAGAGCTTCACGACCTTGTTCCACCAGCTCCCTTCTACCATCGGACATCCAGACGCACCGCCGGATACCATCCGTACCTGGTAGCCATTCCACCAATTCGGACTAAGCGCTTCCAGTCATCATTTATAATGCGCACTGCTAAAGAGTGGAACTCACTTCCTGCGTCTGTGTTTCCAAAAGCATACAACCCTAATCTCTTCAAAGTAAGAGTGAACAGGCTTCTTCTGGGTGAGCTCGCTCCATCTTAGACTCTGTCTCTGTCCTATGACCTAGACTAGAGTCAAGAGCAAACCCATCATTAATAAAAAAAAAAAAAAAAAAAAATACTCAACACGCTTGGCAGGCGGATTGGCAAATTACATTTATAGGGACCGCCCGTTTCCTGAACAAATTTATCCCTTTTCGCTTTTTACGATACCCAAAGGTAGATGAGTATTAAGGGTGATGCTATTCTAAGCTGGCATGACAATGATTCCCGCTTCCAGCAGGCTGCGGTCCAAAATGCGCCACAGGTGAAAGTAGCCATAAACATAAATATGTCGTAAAAATGACAACATGATAAAGTGTGATGCTACAGGTGCCTTTCCGCTAACTTACGACATTATAAATGGACCGTTAGTCAAATGATATTGTTTATGAAATCACGCCTTTAATCCCTTGTGGGCAGAGGCAGAGGCAGAGCGAAAAACGGCCGCAAAAACGCACATTTACGTCTCGTCACACAAATATTTAAGGGGCATTCGGAAAATTGTGTATTGGCATAGTAACAGGTTGTCAGCCCATCGCCTGAAATTGCAATACACACCCTCATGTCCCTAAGTCACCTCTTACGACTCTCATGGGAAAGAAATGGGGTGATGCTATTCTAAGAAATGGAATGAAATATCACTACCTTGAAATCAAGTTGTGCAAAACCTCGTGTAAGTTTCCTTAGCCATAGAAACACTGGAAAACTAACTGTGAAAACACGCCTATATATATATATATCATACATAATGTTATATCACGCCAATATCCCTAGCGGAGAAGCCAAAGCGTAAAAACTTTCAGTTACGCGTCGTCTGACACACATTTGAGGGCATTCAGAAAATTGTGTATCGCCATAGTGACAGTTTGTCAACCCATTGCAATTTAAATGGTACCTGCCAATCCCATAGCCTCTAGCTTTACTGCCACTAGCTTATAAGAAATAAGGCATTTCATATTGTTATTATACGTTTTTCCCAAAAAATAAGATTTTCCCATGGTAAATTGCTCTTTCCTTCATAAAACTACCCTACCCCGGCTCTAACTGCTTTATCTCCACCTTTTTTCTATCTTTCTACCAAATCTTTGTATCTTAAGTTTAGCTACGGCCTCTACGAAAACACGTAGACGTAGCTTCCTGCTACGGTGCTTATATCTCGTAGCTACGAAACATAGCTTGCTATGTTTCATGAAATTCACACGTACCGGATGATATTGCGGTAAGTGACAGACACCATAGAAATGACAGCCTGTGACAGACGCATTTTAATGCGACGACGTATGCCATGTTATCCGGTTTTTGTCTGGATTTTCGGAAACTCCTATCGTCGAAAACAAACATCACATCACATCACATCAGCCAATTGCAGTCCACAGCTGGACGTAGGCCTCCCCCAGGGTACGCCATAATCTCTCACATGATCTCCTGTTTTTGTTATCCATTCGCTATCAGCCGCCCTCTTTCAGTCATTAGTCCATCTAGCCGGAGAGCGTCCAACGCTAAGCTTGCCGAGGCGTGGCCTCCACTCGAGAACCCGCTTGCCCCACCGCCCATCGTTTCTACGACAAATGTGATTAATCCAGTGCTTTTTCAACTTGCTACACTTCCAAACTATGTTCGTTACGTCAAAAACCTGAATCGGAAAAATCACTGGAAAATCATGCGGTACGTGTGAAGTCCGCAGTAACAAGAGGCGCTCGCCGTTGAAATTTTAACTAAACAAGCAAACTAGCGATGTGAGTCTGGAGGGATAAATTGTTAATCTATATTTATTACATGACGCCGTTTATTATTCACGGACATGAGTCCATAGGTGGTGTTTACTGTGTGATGCTGGAATAGTATTTGTAAAATAGCTCTTGTGAATGTCATAAAAAGCGACTAAGAGACTCGAGAGTCTCATGTGTCATGCAATTTTAGGCTGACAACCTGTCTCTAATAGTAATGCACGGTTTTTCTGAAACGACTTTCAAACATATTTTGTCCACTACTTTAACATTGTTCCAGTATATGACCACTTTCATTAGAACCTTTCTATTTATTTATAATTTACCACACACGATTTAAAACGTATTTTTATTATAATCTGGCGTAATTACACAATAAATTTGTAAGTACAACAAAAGTACTTTCGAATCATTTATAGTTTGTAAATAAAATGGTTTAAAGATGTTGTCACATACTGGAATGGCCACAATTCGGGATGTACATTCTCCTTACTTGCCTTAAATTAGTGCTGTCATTTTCCGTTAAATAGGTTTAGAAAAGGATAGGAAATATTTTAGTCGTGTCATGTCTTATAATTTCATGCAAAATACGTATTATTTGTCAAAATAAGACGACAATCAAAACAATGGCGACTAAATTGACTAAGAAAGGCGAAAAAACCCTTGACGTTTTTAAAAATGACAGGACTTAGATATCTTCTAGCCTTTTCTAAACCTATTTGACGGAAAGTGACAGCACTAATTTAAGGCAAGTAAGGAAAATTTAAATCCCGAATTGACCTCACTGTCAAACTTGTAAACAATACTCGGCGATAACAACCGTGTTTGTACCGTTGACGCTTTGCCTACTCCACAAGGTAATGAGGCGTAATGTGTGTATTTCACGGTATTGTGTTTTAATAACGGATTTGAGTTGAGTACGTGTTGTTAGGCACCTCATTGGAAGAAACAGGGAAAAGTATCTTGATTGCTTTTTGGAGTTTGTTTTTGTTCTGAACTTTCCTTCTCCTGCATGTCACAGTGTCTATTTATTAATATTTAAAATAAACATCTTGGAAATTTCACACAGCGCCTCTACACCTAGTCCCAAATTAAGTAAAGTTTGTACTTTGGGGATAAGCTAGCTGATATAGAGGTAATACATAAATACTTTTTTATTGGTTGCTTATAGTAGGTAAAAACCTATATTTACACTGGATTCACATGCAACTTACAAGCATACAAATGTATGTAAGTATGTATCATTGTTTTAAATAACAATATGTTCAAATATCACACAGTTTGTCGCTGCATTATAATCAAGCATAAAAAAGGTGTTGGTAACAAAATCAGACACAAATATAAGTACTTAGTTTCATTTCTCCCTTGAGTAACATAAATCGTGGTTAGCTTAGTCTCTAGTGATGAAACTGAAAACTAATTTCAGACTACATCCCAACCCAGTGGTTTTACCCGGTGACCCCTACGTTTTTCCAGAGACAAGCATTTTTCCGTGGTAATAATTAGCCAATGTTATGTAGAGTTCTTATTGTGAAAGAATTGATTTTTGAAATCAGTCTGGTAGTTTGAAAGTTTGTCGATTAAATATACAAATAAAAATCAGTCAAGTACGAGTCAGACTCAGAGCACCTTTACATATTAATTTAATTACATTTTAAGTCTTCATTGTTAAAGTGGCAAGAGTACATACATTTTCTATGAAAATTTCAACAGACTGACGATAACTGTTTAAGAGATACTGGTTCCAAACCACCAAATACAAAATCGAGCTATAAATACTTTTTTTTTATAGTAGTCCGCCTTATTTTTATTTAATTCTGGTGGCAACAGAAATACGGCATTTGTGAAAATATCAACTTGTGTTTTATGAGAAGACTGGTAACAGACAAAAGAATTATATAAGGGTAAAGAACATATTAATATCACTAATTTACTTGCAAACAAAAAGGTTAACTATTTAAAACTACTAAAAGGTACACACACACACACACACATATATCACGCCTTTATCTTTTTCGAGGTAGGCAGAACGTTAACAGCCGTACATGGTCGCTATCGTCATGAACTCATGACTGACAAATGTTTGAAAGCCGTTTCAGAAAAATCGTGTATCAATTAGTAACAGGTTGTCAGCCTGTCAAGTAAAATTGTAATACACATGAAACCCTGGAGTCCCTTGTACCTAATTTTTTTTTTTTCAAATCGCCCGATGCAGTTTCCTATTAGCGCAATACAAAATTGTTATGATAATACTATCCTACATTGAATAAAGTAAATTTCAATTTATCTATATACAATTTTTATTATTCAAATAAACCTCCACTTTACCTTTTATAAAGAGGTAATCCGGTGTTAAAATGGAATCAATCCCGCGGGTGTTATTTATCACAATATGTTCAAACCAGGGCCGACAGGAACGGATATTGGTAGGTTAACTTGTTTACAAACATTTGTAATACTATACGACACGTTTTTTTTTATTTTTGTTTTATTTTTTGTCGTATAGTCTCGTAACGCCTAGGCCTTTGGGAGATTTTACAGATACAGGCCCAGATGCCTTTCAAAAGCAAACTCGTAACACTATAGAGCTACATACGTTTTAAAAGGTATCTGGGCGTCACGAGGATAGAACACCATATCAACTACTAAACCATAGCGAAGTAAAAAAAAAACCTAATTAATAATAAAAGCTAAATGTAACCGACTAAAAATAACTATTAAGAAAATTGTGTATTACCATAGTGACCAGTTGTCTTCCGATCACCTAAAATTGCAATACACATGTATGGGTTGATGCTATTCTAAGCCAGCATCACACGGCAAACCGCCTTAATCCTGCTCTGCGTTCAGCTTAAGTACTACGAGGGTAGCAAAGGATAATTAAATCCAAGGATTACCTATCTCCTACTCTATTATATATGCATAACACGTAGGTGAGTATGTTTAGGACAATTGCGTATAGTCTTCACATAACGTTGCACTGAATTATTCATGAGTGCCGACTGAGAATAGCATCACCCCATCGTAAGGATTGGTAAGTCGCCTTTATAAGGCGACGGTAAGAACGTTTCCACCTTAAATTAGACCTTAACTACCCGCAATAGATTTCACAACCAATAAAAAATTTGGATATGGTCTGCCCGTTAAAGGGTTAAGGGATATTTCTAGGGCGTTCTCTGTGAATGCAATACCATGCACTGCGCTCGCTAATCCGCCTGGCAAGCGTTGTAATTGTAACACGCATTATGGGTAGCATGATACACTTACGAAATTTGCAGGCAAGAGACGAGCCACGGTAGCCCAGATGGAAGAGGCGTCACCACGTCCTGTGATGGCGAAAGTCGCAGGTTCAAGTTCTGCCGCAATAGGAATTGTTTCAAGTATTCTAGAACTATGACATTATGTTCAGTTTGTCTTAAATTTGTGTTGAATTGTTAATAAAATTATAATCGATTGGGTCATTCGAATTATTATTCAAAGAGTTATTGTATTACACTCATGAACGAACAAGAAATATATGATATGATTGGGAATAATCGTATGAAATTCAATATGTCTGATTCAATTTGCTGATGATGCTTGAAATAAATTATTTTGTCAGACCTGAATTTTATTGATATTAATGTTTCGCGATTGTCTGATTGATAATAAATTATATTAATGTATTCTGAATCATTTTCCAATACAGCGTAAGTATAATAATACATACATACATAAATCACGCCTATATCCCTTACGGGGTAGGCAGAGCGTTAACAGCCGTACGTGGTGTTAATATCCGTTGATATTAACACAAAATTTTGAGGGTCAATTAGATAACTGTGTATCACTATAGTGACAGGTTGTCAGCCCATCGCCTAAAATTGCAATACACACCCTCGAGTCCCTTAGTCGCCTCTGACGACCCCCACGGAAAAGAAATGGGGTGATACTATTCTAAGCCGGCATCACACGGCAAGTGTAATGATTCATCGCCTAATTTATTTGATTGCAATTCAAAATGGTGGCAAACCAGCTAAATTTCCGTGCAATGGGCAGCAGCATTTTCTGTGAATATAAGACTCTGCACTGCACTTGCCAATGCGTGGTGATTCGAGTCTACAGGGTGGCCCGAATGGTGACGCCCAAAGACAAAATTTGAATGCCTTATTCTAAGGGGTATCCGAATTACCCCCATGTATGTTCCACGATTTTTTGTAGTTACCAAGTTACTGAACATTCAAAGTTTAAGTTTTTTGTTATGTATTTGTGTTTTTACCTACTTACTTGATACTTTTAGCAAAATCAAAATGAACACTGTCAGATTCGTTATACCTAAGATGGATAGTCTCATGTGTTCATATATCAGTCGAAAATTTAGCTGAATATTAGGCGCCTCACACACTGGGTCCGCGCCCCGACGCGTAGCGCGGAGCGGCAGATCCCGCCACTGCGCGTTGACGCTTTGTCGGTGTGTAGCACGAGGCGGTTTTTCGATACGTACTGATGTACTTGCATACAACTTTAAAATCTGCGATCCCGCGCTACGCGACGGAGTGCGGTGCAGTGGGAGAGCCGCCTTACGCTCTTCAGACCACAATTTATTGACTAGACAAAAAACAGTTAAAAAAAATACACTCACATCAAATGCAGTTTATTCAGTTCGCAATAACAGCGGATCATTTTCTGCGTATACAGTGTGAAATTTTGCTAATGAACAATAACGAAAACTCAAGGCGGACTGGTGATAAGGAACAACTTTTCCCAGGGAACATAGGTCGAAATACAAATAATAATTACCACCCATACATCCATAATGAGCTGATTTAAGTAACTATGAAAACTCAAATATTTTCATATTTCAACCTATGTTCCATGCGGGAAAGTTGTTCCTTATCACCAGCCTGTCTTGAGATTTTGTCATCTGTCTTTAGTTAAATTTCACCCTATATAAACCTAGAAGAGCTCTCAGATTCGCAATATCAGCACAACCAAATACAAGACGTCTATATTCAACCCCAGTCTCGAGTAATGCTGTATTTTATTACGTGGCACATACATACGCACCTATTTTTTACCAAGTTATGTGCATATTTAGCGCTTGAAGCGAAAGAATTGTGATAACTTACATCTCGGCAAGAAGATTTCGGTAATAATAAGGGTGAAACAAGGCCTTATTTACTGACAATGTTAGCTTGGTTATATTAGGTAATGTAGGTAGTTTCTGTTTTGTTGTAGAAAAGAATGACTTAGTTCTTTTTCTGTCAAAATGGGACAAATAATCATCTATGAATTAACGTTGAACTACGCTCTGGACAATTTGAATTTGTTCCAGAACTTTGCAAAAGTGATGTAAATTGCTGCTAATACCAAGTTTTTCAGTTCTAAGTGGCTATGGAAATCAAATTCCGAATTTGAAATATCGTAAGTCGTTGCAAAATTGGATCGTTTTTCAAAAAAAGGAAGGGAAGCGTTGGCGTAGAAGGCAGGGGTACTATCCGCTACGCGATCGAGCCAGTCATAAACTCCTGGGTCAGAATCCTGAAACTATCTTCTATTATTAGTGATTGTGATAGCAATAAGAGACATTAAAGAATCAATTTTAGGTCGATAGGTAAAGACGGGAGAAAAATAAACTTTTTAGCCATAAGGACACTAAAAACTCTTTCTTTTTAAAACAGAAGGGCAGACAAGTGTTCATTACAATAAGTTAAAGTGAGGGTGCTACGGTTCAAAATCACTGGTACGCACGTTGTACCACGAGTAGATTTGGGGTTAACGATGAATGCTGTAATCAAAAAGAATGGGCGGGATTCCCAAATGTCTTCCAGGCGCTCCAGAAAAGCTAAAAGGGTTTTATACTTCCATCCAATCTGGCCAACCGTTGGCTTTTTATTATATCGACCATTGTGCTTGACCGAGGCTAAGGGAATTATGGTTTGGTGTGTTGTTCTGAGGTAGAATGGCAGAAGCATCACTAACAATAAAAGAGTGATATGAATTTCGGATATATACACTAGCAGGTGCCCGGCGTCTTCGTACGCGCGGCGTAAATTCGATATTACATTTTCCCCTGGGATTGATAGATTTTACTGCGATAAAAATTAGCCTATGTCCTTCTTAGGTTTCTTTCTACGCTAATACCAAATTGTATCAAAATCGAATTTATAATATTATTAAGTATAGATATAGTTAACTTTTTAAGCTCTTCAGCTCCTTTAGCTCAATTGGGTCAGAAAGAGATAACGCGGTTTTAAAGATATACAGATATGATATGTGTTTAGTAACTGGGACTAACTGCTAACAAAACCATATTTGTTAAAGACATTTAGCTGGTTCAGCCTGCAACCAGACCAGCCTCTAACCAGACTGGGAACCCATTCCCAAAGCCATAATATCAACTTTGTGAGTGCCCATCGGGAATCGCACCCGAAACCTTTTCGCCGCAGGCAGTCGCACAACCACTGCGCCATTCAGTCGCCAATTCTACGATGCATTCGTATAAAGTAACAAACATGCAAATTGCACAAACTGGCTGCATAATGCTCAATAAATCTAGATTTTCCTTATGAAAAATCTGCGCGCCGAGCACACATCGTCTATCTTCATAGTAAACGATTAGGATTTGGATTTTGAACGGATTTCCACATCGTTCGTACGGTTTTACGTTTGGTGCATTGATGCTAATTTGAACCATGAGGGTATCATAGAATAGCATCACCCCATTTCTGCACTTAGCAGCCATAACAGTCCACTAATGGACATGGGCCTCCCCCTATCTGAGGATATTACCATACTCACCACGCTTGACAGGCGGATTGGCAAGCGCAGTGTAACATGATGCTTTCACAGGGAATGCTGCTGCCCGTTCCCTGGAAGATTATCCTTAAGTTGCTTTAAATGACACCCACGCATGGAGAATATTGCGGTGATGCTATTCTGGCACCACATCGCAATGGCTACAGTGTTTCCTGTGAATACAATACCATTCACTGCGCTCACTAACCCGCCTGCAGGGCGTGGTCCGCTATTATCCCCCATATGAAGAGACACTGTCCAACAATGGACAGTTGTGGCTGCTGATGAGTGGATGTGAAACCAATTCCAATCAAAATAAACTAATGATTCCTAATTCATGAAAAACATGAAGAAGAAAAAATGTTTTACAAAAGAGCCTTGATTTAAAGAACAATGTTTTCCATTGCATTAACCTTGCATGAAACATATTTACTTTAATGCAATAATTTGCATTTATATTGAAGTCGATTTCGAAATTTACATACCAGAACAGTTAGTTCTATTCCACGAGGACTGGATTATTTTCTAGCTAGTAACTGAAGCAAAAACGATGTTTATTTTTTGCACAAACTAAATTGCTTAGAAAACAATTTTTGTTTGGAAAATCTTATTTGGTAATGAGTGCCCCGTTTTGGTAATAAAATACAGTCCATGAGTTCTCATCAAAAATAAATAACAAATGTAAAAAATACCATGAAAACCACCCAAAAGCCATTACGTTGTCAGCAGTTTAGGCCGTCCTTCCACTTTTGTCCGTCGCTGCGTTTATTTAACGCTCTATAACGCGTGCGTCTGTCAGACGAAAGGAAATTGCGAAGTTCGATCTTATTTCCTTACAGATATGGCTACGTTGCGTTTACGGTGCGTCTCGGATGCGTTTGTCAAGTGGTTTGACAGAGAAATACGCAGCGACGGATGACAAGTGGGAAAACAGCCTTTGCAGATTTGATGAGTGCCGCAAAACAATACCAGGATTCACTAAATTTATAACCCTTGCAAAGCCTTGGACACTAAAGTCTCATTTTATTGTCATTGTCATATTTAATACTGTTAGCAGAATACGAAACGCCCGAATCATGCCACTGACACGCTATCTAAATACAACTGAAATCCTGCCTGCGCTTGAAAATTTTGCAAGTTCTCAAAAAATTGTATACCTAACACGGAAAGTGTTTTAAAAAAAAATGGTATACAACTGAAACGATTTTTATATGGCATGCTTTGGGCCCAGAAAAAGCGTTTTAGGTTGACAAAACAGAAATAGTTTTGGCCTAATAATTCTCTCATCAGGCTCGGCAACGACCGCTAGATAGTTTTTGGATAGCTTCCAGATAGACTACTGGTGCTAATATGCCAAGCATTGGGCTTTGAGTGTCTTAACGAGAATTTTTCTGAGAGAATGGCTTACTGGCTTCAATTCGGGTTAACAAGAAACTAAGATATGTCCTATCCTTTTCTAAACCTGTTTAAGGGAAAGTGGCAGCTCTCATTTAAGGTACATTAAGAGAATTTTTATACTGAATTGAGGCCAATGTATCTAATACCTACAAATTTGCTAATTGTTACGCTTACAAGTGGCTTATTTTAGAGGTAGAAAATCATATTATTTGTAGTCAATACATTCTAAAACCCGCGCCGATTCGTATCGACTAATGGTAGATGCTTCTAGATAAACAATAGAAGTATTTTTTATAAATAAAACTGACGACATAGCATAGGTATTATGTGTACTACGTATACATAATACCTTTTTCATTTATTATTGGGGATCAATACCCTGTGCGTTTTAGAATCGGACAAAAGTGCATTGACCCCTTATAAAGCCGACGCAAGTCATGACGTCACAGGTCAGTTTAAGTCACTATAAAGGGTCAATGCAACCCGTGGGTGTCGTTAAAACCGAATGAGGGATAAATTAACCAGGGAATGGGCAGCAACGGCCCTGTGAAAGCAATGTATTGTACTGCGCTCGCCAATCTGCTGGCCAAGCATGGTGAGTATGGCAATACCACTCAATAAAGGGAGGCCCATATCCAAAGGTAGATTGTTGTGGCTGTTAAAAAAGAGTCAATGAACTTTTTTCGTGTTTTAAAGCGAGTGTACCCGTGAACAACAGTGGCGCCACTTCAAAATATATTTTTTTCTCTTTATACAAACAATCTATCAGAATGTCCGTTGCCCAAGTTTTTAAGAGTATCCTTAAGTAAAATTAGAACCTGCAAACTCAATGAAATATTCGCTGTCATTAAAGTTATGGCAATTAATACCAAAAGTGGCGGTTTATAGGCACTTTTTTCCATAACTTTAATTGCAGCGAATATTTCATTGAGTTTGCAAGTTCTAATTTTACATTTGGATAATAATAAAAACTTGGGCAACGGATATTCTGATAGAGTTTGTATATATTTTTTTGTATTAATTTATAATCTTTGATGATGTTAGTTTAAATATTAAAAGCATCTCTTGATTTTGTTATTTTTTATTGATTATTTGTTTTATAATGTTTTATTAATTGTACTTAAATTTCGAACACAATTTGTAATTGTTAATGAAATAAATGAAATGAAATTTAAAGAGAAAAGTTATTTTTTGGCGCCACTGTCAATGTTGGCTACATTCGCCTCAAACGTACCAACCAATATGTCTCCCTCCCGTGACTACTCCTGATAAACAATTCACTGCGACTCCTCACGGGCTCATAAATTTCAACTCAAGCGGCTAAATCATAAAAAACACGAATGTAGGTTGGATTTTCGCAAAGTTACCCACTTACCGGGAAGTTTTTGCCAGAATAGACTTTTTGTCACGCTTATATTTGCTTGGATTTTAATCGTGATAATGTGAAGATCCTTTGAATTAATTGTGATGGAGTATCTTGCCTGACGAAGATACTAAGGACAAGCAAGGATGTCAGTGTTAACTATCTGCAGTGGGTATTTTGTGACATTTTAGTTGTATGTAAGATGTATAAAAAACTGCAAATGTTTAAAGGGGTGAACCAGCCCATGGAACCAAACAACTTTCTCCAATCAAATTTTAAATTATGAAAAAATATTAGGCCTTCCAAAAATGTGTATGGCAGGTCCACATTCTTTTTCATATTTAGACCTATGTTGCTAATGGTTTAAGATGTTCAGTTTTATAGGCTGGTCGACGACGGTGAGTGACGGCCGATGTGGCGCAGTGGTAAGGGCGGGGCAGACCGGCTCCGTATCCGTTCCGTATCCAGCTCTCGTCCGTAGTGACGCACGAACTTCTTCTTCTTAGCGTGTCGATGGCAGACACTACACCGTCGCGGCCCAGAACTTGGTTACGTTGACAGCGCTGACAGACGCTGTCATAAGATCGTCCTGCGTGCAGGTGCTAGGGCACGCAGGACACGATGTTAGGTGGTTCATTGTCTGAACTGCACCACACAAACAACCTACATCGGAACCCTCCAAGAAGCCCCACTTGGTCATGTTTTCCTTACTCCGGCCGGTCTGAGTCCGAAGTCTATTTAAAGATTTCCAAACCGACCATGGCAAATTATGGCCAGGCGGCAAGCTCTCAGCAATCGGGACGAAAGGATCTGGTAGGGTCACCCCCTCCTGCCAAAGGTTGCACCTCGCTTGTTCGGGGTCTGTGCAAAGAGGAGTGACGCACTTAACAAAGCCATTACGGCTTTTCAGCCGTTGTGTCACTGGGATGTGGTCGTGCAAAGGATGCCGTGCATCTGACTCCATCTTTGCTCTTTCAAAGGAGCTAGCCACAGATCTACGAACAACTGGAGGCGCTATTCCGGCTAGTGGGTACAGTTGGCTAACCGGGGTCGGTTTCAGGCAACCAGTTATGATCCGGCAAGTCTCATTCAAGGCTGTATCCACCAGCTTTGCATGAGCTGAACGGCTCCATACAGGACATGCATACTCGCCTGCAGAAAAGGATAACGCCAGCCCAGTAGTCCGCAGAACATGAGGTGTTGCTCCCCATCCAGTAGAAGTAAGGCGCTTTAATAGATTGTTCCGAGTGTGCACCTTCTTTTTTATGTTTTGGCAATTCTTACTAAAGGTAAGTGACCTATCCAGAGTAATACCCAGATATTTTGGAAAACTATTGTGAGCTATAGGCACACCTTGCCACTCAATATTAAGCCTACGACCTGCTTGGCTGTTGCGGAGATGGAATGCGCAAGACTCAGTTTTTGATGGGTTGGGTTTGAGTGAATTTTCTCTATAATATTTGCTTAAGTCATTCAAAGCATCCGACAGATTCAACTCAACCTCCTCAAAACTGGACGCCTGGGAAGTCAGCGCAAGGTCGTCGGCGTATAAAAAGCGGCGGGTGTTGGGGCAGGATGGTTGGTCGTTGGTGTATATGTTGAAGAGCAACGGGGCAAGAACGCTGCCTTGGGGCAGCCCGTTCTTTTGCGACCTCCAACGACTTTTGTCCTGAAGAAGATGTACCTGAAAACGACGGTTATGAAGAAGCTCTCGGAGTATTGTGACGAATTTGAGGTCCCCTGTCATGATCTCTACTTTCCATAACAGTCGCCTAAGGTTAACTGTGTCGTAGGCTGCAGACAGATCTACGAATACAGTACCGGTTATCTTCCCCAGTTCAAAACCATCCTCGATGTGTTGCGTCAGTTTCAGTGTCTGATTGCTGCAAGACTTAGCCGGTCTGAAACCCGCTTGCTCTGGGATCAATTTTGGGTCAATGAAGCTTGTTAAGCGGGACAACAGCAGTCTTTCAAATAATTTATATGTGTGTCACAAGAGTGAAATAGGCCTGAAGTTTTTGGGACTGTCTGTTGGTTTTCCAGGCTTTGGAATTGCTATGACCTTTGATTTCCGCCAGAGACGGGGGATCGAAGCGGATTCCAGGCAATGGTTAACACGTTGACGGACAGAAAGGCCATAGCATTCGCTTTTGCACTTGGTCTAGTGACAGAACTGTTATAGCCTACAATAGTGGCGGGCACTTTCTAGCCAGAGCTGCCAAGACATTCGCTCGATTCATACAAAAATAAGAAGAGCATTTTTAAGTGTCACTGGGCAACTTTTGCCAATATTGTCAGTGTCAATTAGAGCAGTTTTTACATTTGTTAAAAGTTTAAAGTAATCCGTCTCGCCCCCCACCCCCCACAACGACAGAGCGGGTATACCATTCGCGCATCTATGACATATTCCTCAATCGGCCGGTGAGTGTCATTTTTAGCAGACACGTCCATATGATCGTTTTGGCGCCAAATTTCAAGGACTTATAATTGATGTAAGTAGCCTGTTTGTAGATTTATAATGATGCAATAACATTTAAATATAAGTAAAAACTCAAAGACTGTCTCTCTAATTCCATTTATATATTCAAAAACACTTCAAATGGTAATAAATTAATGTAAATTTTAGTGATAAAATACGCGATCGTTTTGTGATTTGATTGTGTGTATGATATCAATAATCTTTGAAACTACTGATCGTTTTCAAAAATTCTTTTACTATTAGAAAGCTACACTATCCCTGAGTAATATGGTTTACTTATCACCACGGGAAAACATCGTTTAACAGGAAAAAGTGTAACAGTGGGGTGACTACTCGGCATCCCGCTAGTAGGTACTAAACGAGAAGTTACAGAAGCTATTTGATTGCGCTGTTTCCCAGGATACTCTTCAAGAAGAGTTCTCTTACGGGTCCTCAAGTCCTAACCATATGAAAGTAAGATCAAACGCCAACCCACGATCCTTACCAAACATTGATATTGAAAGACGTTATCTTCCTAGGCTCCTGATCGTATCAATCATTTATCTGAGCTTCCTTTAGTCTCAACTAAGGATTCTACTGATCAAAATCAAGAGTTGTTTATTCAAAACTAGATAGAAGTTGAATCAACGCTAACCCATGATTCTTCAGCTGTTACAGCAGTTCTGTCGCACTTAACAGTGACTACTTACTATTGTATAAGACAGAGCTGCGGTAACAGTCGAAGGCTTTAGCAGTTAGTGTCATTCTTGAATCATACGTATTGTAAAATATGCGACAGAACTGTTATAGCTTTTCATACAAAAAAGTTGTGTCAAAGTCGTGTGACTTAGTGTCCGTGAACGTGTTAAACATTTGCAGCAACCAGGACACGGCAACAGGGCCAAGTTGTTTAAGCTGTTCAACAGCAATGTTGTCCACCCCTGAGGCTTTACCACATTTGAGTTGCTTGATAGCAGTGATGATGTCAAGTAGGTTGAATGGCTGGCTTATAAGATGGTTAGTGCTCCCAGCACGGTCTGGTTTAGGAACATTCGCAAGGCGACCTACTGACTTGCCATTTAGAAGTAGTTGGTGGGCTATCTGATTAGCTGTAACTCTACTGGGAGATGAAGGAGGAGGTGGATCAGAAGTTAGTTTGCGAATGGTGTTCCACGCCTTTTTACTGTTATGCGTCATGTCTATGTTGGTAACAGTGCTGATCCACCTTTCCTGTCGAGTTTTGCCAATCTGTGATAGCAGTTCCTCGCCAACTAATGTGGTGTCCTCAGAAAAAGGGTCTTGGCTGTATTGGGACTCGTACTCTTTCAGCAGCTCTGCAGACTCTTTTGACAGCCCTGGGATGTAGGAAGTCCGGCAGCCCCTTGGTATGAATTTACATGAAATTGTTGCAACTATGTCAACAAAATGTTCATAGTTTACGGGTACTGGCGAAACATTCAAAAGGGCTTGGTCTATTGACTGCGAGAACAGCTCCCAGTTTGCCTTATCGTAGTGGAAACGGCGCTTCAATGGGACATTTACGGGGCGGACTACAGGTTGGATTGTGCACATGATCGGTCTATGTTGGGTGCGAGGTATAGGAGCACACACAGTTTTAATGCTCTGGGGACTAATAGATTCACTGACGAAGATAAGGTCTGGATTGTAGCCGCGTTTCCACCGGCCACTATTGAAAGAAGCCGGTAGTTTGGCATCATGGATCAGACCTAAATCGTTCGTCTCAGCCCATACCTCAACAGCCTGGCCACATGGATCCGTGTTGCTATATCCCCAACTTGTACTGTGACTGTTGAAGTCGCCGATCACTATTTTGACTGGATGATCGTCAAAATTTCCAGGAGCTTGAAATTGAAAAGGGGTTCCAGGAGGTTTGTAAACAGAGGTGACAGTGCAGTAACCAAGAGTTACGGTTATGATCTCAATGCCGTTCTGTGTCGTACATTCGGCAGATGTTATGCTCACGCCGGGAGCAGCAAACACTGCGTTACCGTGTTTCGGATGGTAGGTCTCGGCGATGAGCGTGAGTCCAAGAATGTGTGGCCGGCTTTGGGTTTCGTCTCGATGGGTTTCTTGTACACACATGATGTCACAGTGTGTAGTCCGGCTGAGTTCAGAAAGGATTTCTGACTTGGCCTGTGAGAAACCTTCGATATTAATCGAGACTACGCACAAAGCCGGCTTTAGGGCTGGACTAGAGGATGCATTGGTGTTTGCCATCGTGGTGTAGTAACTAGTTTCACGGCATCTGCCACTACTCACGGGGAGGGCCCGAGCACAGGTGTCGCTCTTCGAGAAGGCTTACTACTTCCCCCCCCGCACGAACTTATGACGTTGTAATGTATGGGACTGTATGAGATACGGCACACCGCTTGCGTTGCGTATCCGTTCCGTGCTGCACGCAAGCGGTGTGCCGTATCTCATACAATCCTATACATTACAACGTCATCAGTTTGTGCGTGACTACGGACGAGAGCTGGATACGGAGCCGGTGTGCCCCGCCCTTTAGTTCGACTGCCTGCGACGCAAAGGTTCCGGGTTCGATTCTCGGTGGGACACTCACAAAATTGATATATATCACTTTGTGAATTTGTTCCAGGTCTGGTTAGGACATTGCAGGGTGAACCACCTGATTGTCCGAAAAAGAAATGGTTCCGTGCTTCGGAGGGCACGTTAAGCCGTCGGTCCCGGTTGCTGTCTATGATTACTTAGACGGTGGTCGTTACACAACCATGTCAGAGGCCTATAGTAGGCGGTTGAAAAACTCTGACACCAGGGTTCATCGGGTCGTTGGACGACTCGGTGTCCCACACGAGAAGAGAGAGAGAGATAGGCTGGTTATACTTAAAAATATTTGCTAGATCGCCAAACAATGACATCTAGTGTCTAGCAGAGATTTTTTTATTTTTAGAATATAGTTTTACCGTCTACTACATTTAGTCGCTTTTACGACAAAAAAAATATTAAGTTATTTTCCAGAAACAATCCAAAATCTCTCCGTACCTAAATTCATTCGAAATGTAGGCTCTGTTTTAATTAGCTAATTGTTCAAACGGAAACTTTATAACATAAATCACATTTTCTTGAATATTAAGCTGAAATAAGTTGGCTTAGTTCCATTGCACTCCATGAATCTATCATAATTTTGTTTGCGAGTGCGACAGATTTTGCTTTGTGTCTTTATTTGACAGAACAGGTACAGAACATGATTCTACATACATAACAAACATAGGTTCACATATACATACACATACACATATCACGCCTATAATCCCTTGCGGGGTAGGCAGAGCGTAAACAGTCGCAAAAAACGGCCATTTACACCACGTCTGACAAATGTTTGAGGGTTATTTGGAATATTGTGTATCGCTATAGTGACAGGTTGTCAGCCCATCGCCTAAAATTGCAATACACACCCTCGAGTCCCTTAGTCGCCTCTTACGACTCCCACGGGAAAGATATGGGGTGATGCTATTCTAAGCCGGCATCACACGGTGAATCACATATCACGCCTATAATCCCTTGCGGGGTAGGCAGAGCGCAAACGGCCTCTAAAACGGACGCCACGTGAGACAAATATTTGAGGATTCGAAAAATTGTGTATCGTCATAGAGACAGGTTGTCTGCCTAATGTCTAAAATTCCAAATACACTCTTTCGAGTCCCTTAGTCGCCTATTACGACTGCCACGGGAAAGAAATGGGGTGATGCTATTCTAATCCGGCATGACATGACATGAACATGATTCTAAATTTGTATTTTTCTAAACGTAGGTACTGTAAGCATGCTTAGCATCAGATAATCATCATCAATCATTAATAGACTAAAAAGTAACTATACTACATTAAATAAAGTAATACACATGTATAAGTCAACTGTTTCAAACTTTCGCGGTCACACATAATAACTCAAAATACTGAAACAGGGTTCTTACAGCGATACTTATTTTTGACTGATCATGTTGTTCCGATATCATGGCAACTGGGTCAAAATATCGGACAATTCAACAAAAAAATATATCACGGTAAGAACCTTGTTTTAGTATTTTGAGTTATCACTCCTATGGAAGATAGGATATTATATTATACAAAGAAGGAAAAGAAAGCAGTGGATTACGATTAAAGACGGAGGTCAACCATGTCAGAATCCTACTAGGCCTAATTACTTGAATAACTCTGACACCAGGTTTCATCGGGTCGTTGGTCTTATCCGCATGCCGATACCTTGGCGGTTATTATTTATATTCACTTTGCAGCAAGCCGAGTTGCAAGTACTTTGTTTAAAACTAGATAATTTGTATGAAAATTTGACTGACGAATATTAAATTCAATTATACTAAAATTTTAAATTCAATATAGTTTTCATTATTATTTTAATTGTAGGATTTCATTTCAAATTAATTTTCACTCCAATTTCACTAAAGACCGTAATTTGTTATGTAAATTGGTCTGTGGCTCTGCGAATATGTAAGTAGTCTGATAAATTACTGCAGGTGATTAATACAGAGTAAATATCATAATGTTTGTAACTAAGTGGAAAACTCTGATACCACTCCCAGGCCTCATCGACTCGTTCGAAAGGCAAATAATTCAGAGTCGGAGGTTTATTGATAAAATTTAAAAAATTACATGTCAAATACATACATACTAGTGTAACATCATGTAAATAAAGATAAAGTTTCAACTGAAATACATAGATATAACTTAAGTTATAAAACTGGAATAATAATAACAAAAAAAACCGGGTCGGAACGAGACGGAGGACCGTGTTGCTCGGAGCAAAAAATGATAAAACATTTGTCGAATACCAAAATTTTTAAAACACTTCCGTTTTAGGTATAAAATTTTTGAATGAATTAGTCGCTGGGTGTTATCAAAACTAACCCGATAGATGGAGCCACGCCACGCGTAATTGGCATCAAGATACACTTGCAAAATTAGCGGTCAATGGATGAGCTGCGGTAGCCCAGATAAAAGAGGCGGTACCACTAGTGAATGGTGACATTTGCAGGTTCAAATCCTGGCTATGCTAGAAAATTTTGCAAGTCTTCTAACTATTCTTTAGATAATAATTTTCAGGTACACTTCCGTCATTTCTGGAATTTAAAAAGCGAACCTACTTACTACTTCCCTAAATAAAGGCTCCATAAAAAAATAACAATATTTTTATTTTGTTGCAGCCCGCAGCGTATCCTACACCATAACCTCGTTAGAAATGCCTCGATGGGCGGACCCTCGACGTGACATCGAACTGAGGTGCGCCTACGAGCGACACGAGTACGACCCACCACTGCACTCGGTCAAGTGGTACAGAGATATGCACGAGATCTTTCGCTATACGCCTCAAGAGGTAAGATGGTCCTTAATATTAGTATTTCACAACACAATGTCACTTGTGATTCTTGATGGACATAAGCAAAGAATAACATAGTTCCCAACATAGGTTTTCTTCAGGCAGCCTTCTTTATAACTCAAATATGGTCTGAAAATGTTATTAGTCCACCCAGTTGATACTTGTTTATTTTATGAACATTTATGGCATTTCTTTCCAGAGGGTGTCGTAAAAGGCGACAAAAAGACTCGAAAGTTTCATGTCGTATTGTGTATTACAATTTTAGGCGAGAGGATTACAAGTATTGCCGTGATTTGTGTATGACGTTTCTCAAGAATCTACTATTGCAAGCAGAAATGTCCCCCAAATCACAAAGACAATTTATATCCAACCAATGATCAATGGTTTTCTGTACAAGCCAGTTGGAGCGGATGATCCCTGAGGAACTAGAGGCCTCGCCACGGAAAGAGCCTCGCATAGATAAATAAAAATTGCCCTTAAAATGCACCTCAAAAATTACATTCTCGTAAAGTCCCAAAATGTGTAATTCCACGATAACTCTGACACCAGGGTTCATCAAGCCATTTGTCGACTCGTTGTCCCATACGAAAAAAGAAGAAACGATAGCAGATATTTTGTAAATGACGGTGCCTTCATCTTATTTCTATTAATGTGGAACACCGAGTCGTTCAACAATCCGATGCTACCTTGTGTCAGAGATTTTTTACTGCTTACTACTAGGCTCTGACATAGTTGCGCAACGCTAACAACCGTTTTGTGTTTAAGTAATCATAGACAACAACCGGGCTAGCAGCTTAGCGTGCCGTTCGAAGAATGGAACCATCTTACTTTTCGGATAATTAAGTAGTTCAGCCTGCAACGTCATAACCGGACAAGTAGCAAATTCACAAAGTGATAAATATCAAGTTTGTGAGTGACCCACTGGGAATCGAACCCGCAACCTTTGCGTGGCAAGCAGTCGCACTATCACTACGCCACGTCTGTCGCCAAATATCAGTGGCGATTTTGTGGGATTACTTTCGTAGCAAAGACTCAACTTGGCACACAACGCACGTCTTATCTGATACACTGCGAATGGGAGACAATTCGGAAGTCATAAGCGCAGATTTCCACTCTGTTGGAGGGTTTGGCAAGTAGGACCACCCTCTTGAAGTGATCATTTATTGTAAGAGGGAGAATGACGATTGCTATAAGCATCTATAAGTAAACCATTACATACATACATTAATAGCCACAACAGTCCATTGCTATATACCACATATACCCACATAAAATAATCATTTTTTTTCTGTATTTAATATTTCACATTACATCACAAATACTTTATTTTTATAAATATAGATACGCGTATTACGAAGAAAATCCCCTGAAATCAAAACAAAATATTAGTAAGTTGCCAGTTGCGTATGTACAGGGTGGAAAAAAAGGTTGGATGCACTTTGTAAGGGCTTGTTTTGGAAAACAATAGAATTCTCAACAGTAATATTTATCGTTAAAGATTCCAGAATAAACTGAAATTTATTTCGCACAAAAAACATTGCCTGGATCTCGACTTTAACGTCTTCAGCGCTGTTTTATTGAATAATCACAGTTTTCGCTCCATATTTAGGCAGTTTTGCCTTTATATTGAAAGAATTAAGTGATAGTGTGTGTCAAACTTGCCCACCGAGGATTCCGTAACATGCACATTAAAACTTATTCTATTATAACAAACCTCACATGAACTACTAGCCTCAATTTCAAAATTATGGCCATCTTCAACCCTCTAAAAACCCTAATTCAAGTTCTTTTTTCTAAACTTACACTTCAAAACGAATTTTCTTGCCAAGCTTCATAGCGTAAGGTTGACGGAAACCCTATGTATTTTGACTCCCTTGAGAGGGTCAAAAACACGGGTATTAACAGCGTCAACGGCCGTATTCTCTAAACGTTAAGTTAGGAAGCTGATTTTTTATATTTATAAGCGACTGTAGACCTCAGTTTATGGTTTTAATTTCAACTCGATATCTTAACGCGTTCCCGAGATAAAAGATCTTGACCTTGAAGTATGGACGCACAACAAAGTGATCCTATAGGTATGCCGATATTGTCCTTTTTTAAACTTTAGCACGGAACCCTAAACAGAACATTAGTTTACAATAAGAACTAGTTCTGAAAAAGAATTAGTTCTGGAAAAAGTTAGGCAACTTTTTCCAGAACTTCCCTTAAAACAAAGAAATAACTAAAATCAATTTCAACCAACTTGAGAATTGCTTTTATTCGTTTTGCAACAAACAAATTCACAACAAGCTCAGTAACGCGAGCCGGGCTCACTCGAAACTACTCGAGTTGAGAACATTGGACGTGACGCCATCTTAAAACAACTTCACGCGAATAATAGAAACCTCTTAGAACCTACATTCCTCTAAAATGGGTTTTCAGCTAACAAGCATATATATTCAAGTGTAAGAGTTTTGAAATCACTCCGTAGGTTAGGCGTCTATTAAAAATATAGTGAACAAGACAATGCCTGCTTTAGGCCCTATTTTTTAAGTATTGTATCTATCAAACTTATACAAGGTCCTATTAAATTCTGTAGAAAAGAATATTTTGTAAATTATACTTCTAATTCTAACCCAGCAGAGTTTAAATGCGTTCAAAAGTTTAAACAGTTATAATTGCATATTTTTTTAAATACACTATTATTAATTAAACTTAAAAAGAGACGCCACTAGTCCATGCTAATCTCACATTGCCTTTTACCATCAGCGTAAAGTTTAGCTCCATAATATTGCGTTATTATAAACTGTTGGAATGTAGCTCGCCGCTACGTGAATGTGTCCGCCGTGTGATGCCGGCTTAGAATAGCCTCACCCATATCTTACCCATGGGTGTCGTAAGAGGCGACTAAGGGACTCGAGGGTGTGTATTGCAATTTTAGGCGACGGGCTGACAACCTGTCACTATAGTGATACACAGTTATCTGATTGACCCTCAAACTTTTGTCAGACGTGGTGTTAATATCCGTTGAACGGCCGTTAACACTCTACCTACCCCGTAAGGGATATAGGCGTGATTTATGTATGTATGTATGTGGAATGTAGCTCCTGGAGTAATTTCAAATTATTAATATGGCGGCTCAGGTAAATTTTAAAGTTTGTCAGACAATCATATTAAGCATTTATTAATAATGAGGTTATGAGGCGTCATACAAAGGTCATAAAAGACAAACATATTTTTTTAAATATATTAATATTAATACACTGTTCTTTTAAAGCAGATATAGTAAATTAAATATAAATCTCAAAATTACTTTGAGATTTTTCATGAAATCGACCATCTTAGCATAGCTAATTAAAATTGATCTAGCACATATTGATTATTATAGTGTTGCCGTGTGATGCCGGCTTAGAATAGCATCACTCCATTTCTTACCCGTGGGAGTCGTAAGAGGCGACGAAGGGACTCGAGGGTGTGTATAGCAGTTTTGGGCGATGGGCTGACAACCTGTCACTGTGGCGATACACAATTTTCCGAATGACCCTCAAACGTTTGTCAGAGGTGGCGTAAATGTCCGTTTTTTCGGCCGTTTATGCTCTGCCTACCCCGCAAGGGATAAAGGCGTGATATATGTATGTATGTATGCATATTGATTATGTCCTTCGAATCTTGACTTCTCAGCTTCCATATTGAGATCCCCAGTCGCGAACTACTCAACTACAGAGGTAGTCACTTGAAACTACTTGAGTTACGAACACAGGACGTGACGCCATCTTGAGAAAACTTCAGCGGACAATAGCAAACTCAAATCTGCCATAATGGTCTCGTGAAGTATCATAAATGGTTAAGATTTTTTCACCAACCTATATTTGTTGGGATTGTGTTTTTTTAAAGAAAGTATTTCTATTTATGGAAAAATTAGTAAGTATAATTATATTATTTATCTAGCAAAATATACTCGTACTATGCACTTACAGTGATATATTATTTTCACAAATTATTTACGATTGTACTTGAGACGGGATAGATAAGACGGTAGCCATGGACGGTCTTGACAGTGGCGCCACTACAAAAAAAACCCTTTACAAACAATCTATCAGAATGTCCGGTGCTCAAGTTTTAAGTATTATTCTTATGTAAAATTAGTATTATGACGGCCGATGTGGCGGAGTGGTAGTGCAACTGCCTGCGACGCAAAGGTTCCGGGTTCGATTCTCGGTGGGACAGTCACAAAATGGATATTTATCACTTTGTGAATTTGTTCCCGGTCTGGTAAGGATATTGCAGCGTGAACCAACTGATTGTCCGAAAAGAAATGGTTCCGTGCTTTGGAGGGTACGTTAGGGTACATTGTGTCCCACACGAAAAGAGAGATGTAAAATTAGAACTTTAAAACTCAATTAAATTTCGATGTTATTAAATTATGATAAAAATTGCCTAAAAACGGCTACTTTGGGTATAAATTGCCATAACTTTAATTACAGCGGATATTTCATCGAGTTTGTAGGTTCTAATTTTACATAAGGATAATAATAAAGACTTGAGCAACGGACATTCTGAAATATTGTTTGTATGAAGAAAAAATATTTTTTATGTGAAGTGGCACCACTGTCGATGCCGTTCACAGCTACACTCGCCTTAATGGATACTTAACAATTACTTACTACAACGGGCGGGAGCATGTAGGAAACCTACATCAAGCTTGACACTGGCCGTATTGCCTTTCCCGGTAAGTGCCATGTAATTTTAAAACTGTCGTCCTTCTTTTTCTTGATCATTAAGCGTGTTGTGTGAATTTGTGCAAAAAATATATTTATTGTTCACCGAATAAGTCTTGCAGCTGAGCTTTTAAAGATCATATCAGGGCGCTATCATTTTTTCGTGTACTGTGTGATGCCGGCTTAGAATAACATCACCCCATTTCTTTTCCTTGGGAGTCGTAAGAGGCGAATAAGGGATTCGAGGGTGTGTAGGTATTGCAATTTAGGCGATGGGCTGACAACCTGTCATTATGGCGATACACAATTTTCCGAATGACCCTCAAGTCAGTGGAGTAAATCGTCGATTTTTCTGGCTGTTTGCGCTCTGCCTTCCCCGCAAGGGATTAAAAGCGTGATGTGTATGTATGTATTATTTTGTTCAATTAAATAATTTTTGTTTATCAAAAATATTATTTAGGAATAGCTATAATGAAAGAAAAAATCTCTCATTAGAAAATAAGTACAGAAATAGTATGGATATGTACGTAGGTTATTAATGATCATCGAAAACATAGATACTAATGCTGCCCGCTACAATAATATTCTATTCATTATCTTTATGTCTAATTATTAACTATGTTCAGATAGTACATAATTAATTTGACTTTTCTTTTCTCATCATTATTTTTATAAAGAAACCATCTTTAGCAACCAACAAACATTGTCGATATGAATTTTTACTGCTATTGGGTTTCGGTTAAGATGGCATATGTTTTAAAGAGGAGCAGCCTCGAAAATTGTTCTACGGTTTTAGTGTAAAAGTAAGAAATTTCCTTAATTAAAATGGCAACACCTCTGCCCATTATTCTTCACTGTCAAGTTCGATTTTTAAATTTGATGATTAGCGCGGAAGTTACAACCAATAATAGATTTATAGGTGATCAGAAAATTGATTTCTACAAGTTTGTAAGGATTTAAAAAAAATTTAATGATATTAGTTTAGAACAAGTGTTTTAAACTGAATGCCAATACATTTATGCGTTCAGTTCAGTTCAATTCAAGGCACCATGCATAGATATGATTGGGAAATTTCATAATTGTTGTAATATAGGGCATATTATTATCTAAATAAATTTAAACCCAAGGAAATTAATAGCAAAAGTTGTTTAAAATGATGGACCATTTCAGATAGAACATAGACATCTGGTCTGGAGTATCTGAAATGTTATTTTCCCTAATCCGTTTTTTAACCTGCGTTGTACCCCTAAATCTTCATTTTCTTGACCATGTTGTTAAAATATAATAAAAATATCTATCCCACATTTCAATAAAAAAAAAATGTCTTAGAGACAGCTGCCTGGGGCAGCTTTGAAATTTTCCTTAGTCTTATTGTGCCGTCGAAAAAGCGCCGCCACTAGTGATGGCGGAAGTCGTGAGAATATTTTATTTTTAAAGCAAAAATAAACTAAAAATGGTATTGCGAAAACTCAAGACACCATCAAAACCAGCTTTATTCATCGTCAGTGGTTTTTCAAACACGCCGTCTCTTTGCGATTTTTTCACTCGACGCAAATCCTTGTTACGCGGTGTAAGGGGGATTACGCTCCGGCGAACAAAATCAAACGAGCTCGCGTCTTTACTTATTAGACCCACTGCCAATTAGACCCAGTGGGTCATATTAGTGACAGTGTATTGTAGCCATCTAATGCCATCTTTCTTTCCGCGGCTGTTGTAAGAGGCGACAGTGCGACAGGCTGACAAACTGTCACTATCGTTATATTTTTATTTTCTGAAATATAAGTGACGCTATAGACCGTATTTTTACTTTCTTTAACGCTCTGCCTACCCTGCAAGGTATGTATGTATGTATTGTACCTGCAAATCCCGTCACTAATTAAACTCTATGACAAAATCAGATTAAAGTTTGATACAGTTAACACGTAAAGTCTTAAATAGTTTTATTATCAATTTCAATTTTTTCAATTTATATTTATTCAATAACAAATACAATTTGTGTTTGAAATAACTTAACCTAAAGGTGTAATACAATATCACTATATTTTATTTTACTGTGTTGACTAATAAGAATAAGAATAAGAATAAAGAAATTTATTTGCAAGCAAACATGGTAGAGTAGATGGTTAATTTTTACAATGTAGATCATGCATGTTGCGCCAGCAGCTGGCATGCAAATATTATAATTTGAATTTAAATAAGTATGTCCAGTTAAAAAATATATATCAAAGTTAATAAATTAATTAATAAACATGTCACTAAATCATTATACAATACAATAAAAAATACAAATATAATCATTCACATTGTAGTCATAAAATTAATAAATTCGTCTACACTATAAAAACAATTTTCTGTACATATTTTATATAATTTTGATTTTAAATGATTTTTACATAATTTTTTTAGTTGTTCGGGGAGGCAATTAAAAATTTTAATAGACATATTAAAGCTATTTCTCGCAAAACAAGTTGTGGAGTGTTGATGTACTACAAGTCGGTTGGGGTATCTCGTAGAGTATTTGTACGTTTTAACTTTAAACAAATCAGGGTTATTTTTAACAAACATGCACACTTCATACACATACATTGCCGGCAGCGTCATAAGCTTTAATTTAACAAAATGCTCTCTACAAGAATCTCTTGGACCAAGACCACACATCGCTCTCACACACTTTTTTTGTATGATGAAGACTCTATCTATGTCAACAGAGTAACCCCACATCACGAGCCCGTACCTTAGAGCTGAGCATACGTACCCGTGATATGCGGTTAAGGCTGTTTTAAGGTCGGAAATCTTCTTAAGACGGAAAAGAGCATATGTAAATCTGTTGATTCTTTTGCACAGTACATCAACTTGGTCCTTCCACGTGAGGCGTGAATCCAGCGTTATACCGAGAAACTTTGTGACAGAGGACTCTTCAACAACGTGACTATTATACGCAACTGAGAGTTTAAGGGGTTTTCTATTTTTATTGTAAAATTGTTGGAATGTAGTTTTGGTCAAGTTTACCCGAAGATTGTTACATTCCAACCACTCTATTATTTTTTTAACTGTTTCATTTATCTCCTCGTTATAATTAAGGTTTGGCTTATCTGCAATAACTATGGACAAGTCATCCGCGAACATAATGCACTGATGGCATGTTACGGCAGGCAGGTCATTTACATATAAAATAAATAAAAGCGGGCCTAAGATACTGCCTTGAGGCACGCCTACATTGTTATTTTTAAATTCCGATTTATATTCCACATACTCTGAGTCCTCGTTAAAATTATTCACTACGACACACTGTGACCTGTCAGACAAATAACTTTTAATCAGATCACTGGCTGTACCTCGAATACCATACAGTTCTAGTTTCGCCAAAAGCGTTTTGTGACAGACAAAATCAAATGCACTGGTCATGTCAAAAAATACTGTCGTCACAGCCACCCGTTTGTCCATACATGTTGAAACCTCTCTAACAAGTTTAAAGCAAGCTTGAGACGTGGACTTCCCTGTTTGGAAGCCAAACTGTTCTGCTTTTATCACATCAAACCTATTAAGGAAGGAGATTAGTCGTACATGTATGACCTTTTCCCATACCTTCGAAAGTACCGGTATGAGTGTGATAGGGCGATAATTTTTTAGTAAATCTCGTTCACCTTTTTTAAATAAAGGTTTAACCACGGAAACTTTGAAAGTCGCCGGAAAAACACCATTTGTAAGAGACAAATTGATTAGATAGGATAGCAAGGGTGCCAACTCAACTGCACATGCCTTAATCACCTTAGTGCTTAATTCATCGTACCCAGTACATTTGGAGTCATTCAGCGATTTTATAGTTTTAATAATTTCATTGTCATTTGTAGGTAAAAAAAAAATACTAGAATCATTTTTATCAATTAATTTTAAATCGTTTTTGATCGCCTTTATGTCATTTTTATTAGTCAAACCGATATAAAAGTTATTGAATAATGTCGCAATTTTAGAAGAGTCAATTATTTTACTATTATCAATAGTTATGTTTTCAATTATTTGCTTATTTATATAATTGTTATCTTTCTCTTTACTATTTATGAGATTCCAGGTCGCTTTTCCTTTGTTTTTGGCCCCGTGTATATATTTACCGTTGTGAATTTGTTGTGCGGTATGTATGCATTTTTTAATAACTTATTGTAATTATTATATGACTTTTTGACTATAATATTTTTATGTTTATAATGTAGCATTCGCAATTGTCTTTTTCTCAAACATGACCTCTTTAGGCCTTTCGATAGCCACTTCAGAGTAACGTTTGATTTATAACTTACTTTTATTTTTGATTTAGGGAAACATAAGTTATATAAAAGCTGTAACTCCTTATGCACTGCAGTAAATACAGTCTGGATGTTATTTTCCTGGAGGAATTCAGACCAGGGGTACTTTCCTACATAATATTTAAACTTATTTATATTATCTATGTGTAAATCCCGTTTGGTTTCATACCATTCTCTCCTACTCTGAATTCGTTTCTTTATTGGCACGGTTAATAGTTGTGCAAAGTCAAGAAAATATAAGTTTTATAATTCGACGTAGAGGTAGACCCCGAAAACGTTGGCGTGACGTCCTGACGCCCATTTACACATGAGTGGATGACGTTTGCATTAGAAAGCAAAGAATGGAAGATTGCGGGGGAGGCCTTTGCCCAGCAGTGGGATCAAGCAGGCTAATTATAAATAAATAAATAAATAAAATTATATTATCAAAAAATTACTGAAATGAGGACTGTACTTCGTACCAAACTAAACTTGATTTTGATAGTGGATCTTATTAGCGACAGATACATGTTGATTGTAGTGACACCAATTAGACCCACTGGGTCTAATCTTCAGTGGGCCTAATAGGTGAACATCTCACGAGCTCACGCTGGCTTAGCCAGTCTCCAGCACTGATGACACTAGAACCGCGTCTTGAGAGGCTTAGATGGATATTAAAATTTCCTGACTCAATTTTTATTCCGAGTTGAGTCACAAATTGTGTGAACTGTAGGACCTTTTGCTCAACAAGCTAGCCCTGCAAGTCTTCGATGGTGGTCACACTTAGAAAGTAAACTCAATAATACATACATACATATAACACCCTTGCGGGGTAGGCAGAGCGTTGACAGCCGTTAAAATACGGTTGCTATCGCCACGTCTGACATACATTTGAGGGTCATTCAGAAAATTGTATATCACTATAGCGACAGGTTGTCAGCCCACCGCCTAAAATTGCAATATATTTAACGACACCCACGGGACAGAAAGGGGTGAGGCTATCTTAAGCCGGCATCACACGGAAAATCAATAATTGTTCATATAAATTTAAGACGGCTCACCGTAGCCGTATTTGTATGGGAATAAGATCGGAATTCGTAATTTCCTTTCGTCTTACAGACGCATGTGAGCGAACTGCCTAATACACAGCTAGGTTCATAAAGTAATGATCTTATATTACATGCCTTATGATGCTGGCTTAGAAAAGCATCACCTCATTTAATCTCCGCGGGTGCTTAAAGAGGCGACTAAGGACTCGACGGTTTTACGTTTATTTCAATTTTAGACGACAGGCTGACACCCACTTACTATAGTGATAAGCGATTTTTTTAAAAGGCCCTCAAATATTTGTCAGACGTGGCAATTGCAACCATTTTTTACAGCCCTGTACGCTCTGCCTACCCGCAAGGAAAAAGGCGTGATATCTGTATGTATGTATGACAATTTGAACTTTGAGGTTATAAAATTACTCTAAATATTAATTATTTTGAATCGAATACCTAACTTGTCGGTGTATTTTCTGCGCAACAACTGTTTTCTGAATTGATGTTTAATTAAAAAGTTTTCTAATAAATGTTTTCTAAGTAATTCCACAAGAAAGCCGCTGTTTTTGTACGACTGACCAACTTCTGCGTCAAAAAGTGATTCGAATTTATTTCTGGAACGAGAAAATTATCAATCAATAATGAAAAAGTTAGAAGCTTTCGAAAATGTTTATAAATAAATAAAAACAATTTAATTAGGTAGATGCTTAATTAGCAGTTTCACTCAAATACCCCTTTTTCTTTAGTAGTAAAAGGCGGTTGACAAACTCTGACACTAGGTTACACCGGGTTGTACGGTCGCATTCAAAAGTGGAGTCATAGTTAACACAAACCTCAGAAAACAAGTCGCTCGCACCCGCGGCGACACTCACACAATGACATAAATGACGTATAACATACTATAATTTGACGAACTACCATTGTATAATAGGCTGAGTAGTATTGACTATTTCACTACATGAGTCATTAGCTTCGATAGCTTGGTCAGTAGCGCGGTCAAGCTAATTCTTGACCGTTATTGTGGAGACAATGGTTCGAATCCCGACATCTTCGTTGTAGTTTTTATTTTATCAAATGAAGCAAAATTTAGTAAATTTTGAATTACATTTAGTTGTTGCTAGATTGTTTGCGAGATAGTGCGTGTGCTAAGTTATTTTTTTAACCTAAGTTTATTTATTAAACTTCAGTGTTTATTTCTTCGAAATGCATACTAATATCAGTTTGCAGGATAGGCAGCGTATTGTTGCGCTGCAATTATCTGTGGCGCTGCATGATATTGGATTTAATTTAACTCAAATTGCTAATCAGACTGGTCTGGCCGTAAGTATAGTTTAGTTTTTACAATTGTATTTTAAATATTAAAAACTCTGACTCATAGTATGTTGGTAGCTGTGAACCGATTAGTATAAACTTTTTTATTAATAATGCTACTTTGTTTTAGTGGAAGACTGTTAAACGTTGGGTTACACGTTTTGAAGAGGAAGGTAGCGTAAAAACTCGACTCGTCTTATTAATGATTCACAGCGGAGGATGATGGTGTAACGATATGAAGAAAATGGTTCTGCCGCTGGTCCAGGCGAATTAGTAGCACAAGAAACAGGGCGTGCAACTGCCGCTAATTATGTTGATATGCTACAGGAAAGCATGCTACCCACGACGGTGCGAAATGTTTAACTGTTTATCCTGCTAGTGAAGTTCCTCGTTTTGCATTTGTCCAGGATAAATTGTCCAGTGCATCGAGCTGCCGTGGTGAATAATTGGTTTAGCCAGCACCCAGATATCCAAGTTATTCGTTGGCCAGCAAAATCTCCGGACTTAAATCCCATAGAGAATGTATCGGGTTTAATGGTGCAAAGGTGGGACATGCGCAATGAAAGAACTACAGAAGCTTTAGAGGCTCACTGCCTGGGAGTGTGGGAGAGTACCAGAGGAACAGATATATGCATTTATTTGGTCGAGTCTATTAAGTGTTTATTAAGTAATGTTGAAAACAGCGGAGGTAACACCAAATACTAATTATGTAAGCGGCGATTTTTACTTAAGATTTCAATCTGACCCGATCTAGCATACATTGCTGATTATCTTGTGTATTTCATTACAATATATGAATATACACAAAATAATCAGCAATGTATGCCGAAGCGGGCCCGATAAATCGTTGCTCACTCAACCTCTGTTTACCTGCTTACCCGCCTACTATTGCAGTAGGTATTTGTGGAGCATTACATTATCAATTAAATTATGCTAAAACATCGATATATATTTATATAAGATTGATCATTATTAGTCAGTTATCTTAAGGCCTTGCTTCAATATCTTTTCATTACGAAAACGAATACTTAAGCTTAAACCTTGAGATGTAGGCAAATAACTGATTTATTATTATTATTACTTTTACTTCCGAGGAAAGTGCATCATCGTTAAACATAGAACAATAAAATAATTAGTAACGAAATTATTACTTAAATAACTTTATTGAAAGATTCAATCCAAGATTTGGATCATTCCTATGATCTTATAAATAATTACCTATCGATGTTTCAGCTAATGAACACTTAATATCATTTTACATAATATTGTGTTTTATCATTCAAACAAAACTATTAACTAAGTATTACGACAGCAAGTATTTTATGTAGTTTTACATACTCGTATCTTATGGCTACCAAAAGTTCTCATTCATGTCATTATGTTATTTACATAAAGTAATACCATACCTACCAATAAAATAATTTCTTACCTTACTTTTTGTTTTATTACAATATTATAGGTTTATGTTTTTAGATATAATATTTTGATACATAATTTACAATAAACATTTATAGATATAATACATAGATGAATATATAGAAAAATATTATATAAAATAATTATTACTGGAGAAAATATGGTAAAAACATTTAAAAAAACATTAATCAACATACAGAGATCGGATGGGAACCCGGTTCCGTTCTGATTAGAAGGTAAGAACTATTACCGCTAAGCTACGGTTGCTTGTGATCAATTTGACGAAATAAAGATATGTAATCTATTGCTTTACTACAAGTGAACGAATAAGGATAACTATAATACAGTTTTAGACAAACCAGTGTGATGTATACTTTGTGGTGATGTGGTGGCGAATAGGCTATCACCGAGTTATTATTTCAAAGATTACATAGATGTCGCTTATAGGTGGTAATCTGTTTAAGTTTTAATGCTACGCCTTAAGGTGGACTTTTCTACTTACAGTCGATAATCTTACGTGTGTGCGTAAGTTAGTAAAGTAAGTACAGAGGATAATAACCCGTATTGCAATCTGTTACGTGGACTAACTATGACTCCACTTATGAATCCGACCGTACGTCAACTCCGTGTCCTACACAAAATGAAAAAGAGGAAGAAGAACCATTTTTATTTGAGAAAATCACCTTTCCCATGATTGAAAGCTGCATATCTTCTTCGAAAATATTTTTTCTCTCCCTCTATGGTGAAAAATAGTACATTCGGAGATTTTTGGTTGTTTACAAAAAATACTTTTTCTTATTTCAATGACGGTCGTAAGCATACTATTTTATAATAACGGTATTTTCTGTATTCCGTGGATTCGTTTACACATACATACATACATACACATATCACGCCTATTATCCCTTGCGGGGTAGGCAGAGCGTAAACGACCGCAAAAACGGACATTAACGCCACGTCTGTCATATATTTGAGGGTCATTCGGAAAATTGTGTATCACCATAGTGACAGGTTGTCAGCCCATCGCCTAAAATTGCAATACACACCTTCGAGTCCCTAAATCGCCTCCTACGACTCCCACGGGAAAGAAATGGGGTGATGTTATTCTAGGCCGGCATCACACAGCAATTTGTTTACTTCATTATCAATAAATACTGTAATCATAACCCCTGCGTTGTAGAACACTGAAGATTCAAAATGGCGTCGGTGTGAAGGGCCCGCACGGGTGTAGGGGATAATAGATGAGACATTAGTCTCAATGGGAAATTTTCTAGGGATTTTCGAGTGTCATGTAGAGGGCGCTAAGCTTGATTGAAATAACGTTTCTTTACACAAAAACTGTACCAATTTATAAATTGTTCTTTATTTTGTGTTTATTGAATTGTTCTAAATTTATTATTAGTTATTTGTTTACTTACACGTATGACCTCAATATAATAGCAAGGCGATAAGTTTATTTTGTAGTAAATCAAACTAAGATAATTAATTTGTAACGAACACAACGTGAAACGGAACCTGTGACAAAACTTTGGCTGACGCCAGCCATATTGAAACGTCAAAATTTCAGTTTAGCACAGCGCCCTCTGGTTTGACTTTAAGAACTATCAAGAGAACTGTCAATAGAAAAACCCCCATTCCATGTTACCGGCTACAACCTCTAACTGAAAATAGCACTGTTACTTTCTGATTAAATAGGCTTTGACGAGGATGGAAGATGATCACCTCTTAAATTGTCTATGGCTTTACGCATTTTTTAAATCTGAGAAATAGCGCTGATTACATTAATAAAATAGTCTGTAACGTCTATTAATATTTTTCAATTTGTTTGTCGGAAAATGACAGTAATATTTTTAGTTAGCCGTGTAAGTCAGTAACGTACATACATACATACATAAATCACGCCTATATCCCTTACGGGGTAGGCAGGGCGTTAACGGCCGTAAAACGGATATTAACAACACGTCTGACAAAAGCTTGAGGGTCAATCAGATAACTCTGTATCACTATAGTGACAGGTTGGCAGCCCATCGCCTAAAATTGCAATACATCCCTCGAGTCCCTAAGTCGTATCTTACGACACCCACGGGAAAGAAATGGGGTGAAGCTATTTTAAACCGGCAATATCATCATAAGTCAGTAACTGAATCTAAATCTATTTTTTCACACAAAACGACCAAAGGCAATATCACCAAAAGCTACATAAACCTAACCAGATCTCAGTGATTTTGAAAGTAGAAAATTCTTTTGTAGTCTAAATTGTACTTCTTGGGTTGAGAGATCCTAAGTAAATACACCAAAGAAAATATCGAAAAGAAAATCCTCGTTCAAAATGGATATACGTAATAAATGCACATACACACATACATACACATATCACGCCTATAATCCTTTGCGGGGTAGGCAGAGCGTAAACGGTCGCAAAAAACGCACATTTACGCCACGTCTGACAAATATTTGAGGGTCATTCGGAAAATTGTGTATCGCCATAGTGACAGGTTGTCAGCCTATCGCCTAAAATTTCAACACACACCCTCAAGTCCCGTAGTCGCCTCTTACGACTCCCACGGGCAAGAAATGGGGTGATGCTATTCTTAGCCGGCAACACACGGCAATTTTTTGAATAAAAATATAAATATTTTGGACAACAGAAAAGCAAAGCTTGTACTATGGGAACTAGATAGCTGAAATATTTACTTCAATACTTTTTTTTTTGTAAATAAATATAATGTTATCCACAGAAATCATCCAGACTAAACACAAATATCTGACAATTTTCTTATCAACCTGTAATAATTAATCTATCTTTTTAAAAAAGAACATTTTTAAAGTAAATCAAGGCTTGTATTTAATATTTTCATAAAAAGGAAAGTTTGTTACCTTCTGTCCTTGAAAGAAATTCTTAAGACTTTACACGAGTCAGCTTTTTCTTTCAAAAATTTTCACTTGATTTCTCCGCCAAATCGTAACTGATCACCAAATATTTAGAGGTAAACTTGAGGCTAGATGGCACTGTGTGTCTCGTTTCCTACATATTTGTATCACTACATACATACGCATAACACGCCCTCATTGCTTGCGGGGTAAGTGTTGATAACAGCCGTAAAAATACGGTCGCTACCGCCACGTTTGTAAATTTTTTGAGGGCTGTTTCAAAAGAATTGAGAATCACTAAGTGAAAGTTCGTCAGCCTATCGTCTAATATTGTAATACACATGAAACCTTCGAGTCCCTTAGTCGTATGACATCCGCGGGAAAGAAATAGGGTATTTCTACTCTTATCCGGCATCACACGGTACGGCGTTCAGACTCAGAACGCCGTACCGAGTGATACCGTGTAATATAAATTATCTCTGAACTTCAGAGATAATTAATATTATTTCAAGACATATTATTATGATTTCAACATTAATAGCCAAAAAATACTACTATTGAACATAGGTACACTATTGTGAGATATTTGCTATTCTCACCACGCTTACTCTTCTACTATTGAATAAAAGCGGACCGCCCATGTGGCGCAGTGGTAGTACAACTGTCTGCGGCGCAAAGGCTTCGGGATCAATTCCTTGTGGAGCACTCACATGGTTGATATAATCACTTTGTGAATTTGTTTCCAGTCTGCTTAGGGCATTGCAGGCTGAACCACCTTATTGTCAGTAAGAAATGGCATGTTAAGCCGTCAGTCCCGGTTACTGGTTCTGATTACTTAGGAGACTGTCGTTACAATACCTTGTCAGGGGCCTACTAGTAGTAGAAGGCGGTTGAAAAACTCTGACACCAGAGTTCATCGGATCGTTCGTCAACTCGGTGTCCCACGCGAAAAGAAAAGAAGAAAGTATATAAATAAAAGACATTTTGAAAGCAGTTTTAAGCGCCGTGTGATGCAGGCTTGGAATGGCGTCACCCCATATCTTTCCCATGGGTGACGTAAGAGGTGACTATGGGACTCGAGGGCTATATATGTACTGCAATTTTAGGCGATGGGCTGACAACCTGTTGTGTAATGTTTGTCTGACGTGGCGTAAATGTCCGTTTTTTGCAGCCGTTTACGCTCTGCCTACCCCGTGAGGGATAAATATGTGCATGTATGTATGTTTGTGTATGTATGTATCTTTATGTATGTATGTTTTAAACCATTTTACACAGTGGTATCACTAGGCAAATCACTTCACTAGATTAACTTGGCAGAGTAAGCATTATCTCGTAAACGTGGTCACAGAATCCGCACTAATATTATAAATCTGAGAGTTTGTGTGTGTGTATGTATGTTTGTTACCTCTTCACGCTCAAACGGCTTGACCGATTTGGATGAAATTTAGAATACAGGTAGGAATTTAGGTATAACCTGGAATAATACAAAGGCCACCTTTTACCGCAGAAAAACAACTATTGCCACGGTAAAATGAGTGGCAGCGGGTGAAACCGTTGGACGGAAATCTAGTGTGTTATAAAACTTCTCAGACCTATAAATCCCTACAACAGACTACGCTTATTTGCTCTGGTACAAAAGCATTGTGAATATGTAACGACGTTTTAGCGCTATTGTAGGATTTTTAATATCAAAAAGTTTATCTCAGCTGAAATTGCGCTTTCATGGAAACATTAACAGTATTCATTATTATTTTTTGCGTCGCTGCCCTACCACAATATTGTTAAGGTGAATCGCACACTTACCAGATAATATAACGCTTTGTTTTTTTCCCTTTTCGTGTGGGGCACCGAGTCGACAAACGACCCGATGAACTCTGTTGTCAGAGTTTTTTAACCGCCTTCTACTACTAGTAGGCTTCTGACATGGTTGTGTATCGACCGTCGTCTAAGTAATGATAGATATCAACGGGGGCCAATGGCTTAGCGTGCCATCCGAATCACGGAACCATCGTTCTTACGGACAATCAGGTGGTTCAGCCTGCAAACCTTACCAGACTCTAAACAAATTCACAAAGTAATAATATTAACGCGCGTCGCTTACTCTTTACGCCTAGTTAGATTCACCATGCAAACGTTCACCTGTGACAGGCAAGTCCTATGCGGTGACGTATGCCATGGTATCTGGTTTTTGCATGGGATTTTGTAATTTACTTTCGTCTGAAATCCAGATTTGGCAAAACATCGGAAAAACATGTGGAAGGTGTGAGAACCCCCTAAGAGAAATTGTTATTTCTCACGGTTTGGTTGCTTTTATGAGCGTGGTTTGTACCCTGTCACTGTTATTGGGTTAAAAAAATTATGAGCGGGTAACCAGGGGTAACCTCGTTAGACCATTCGTCTCTTGGTTTAATTTCAGCTTTTGACGGGACAATTTATCGGGGCGCAAATGGTCGCCATTTGCTGGAGCCCAGAGTAATCTAGGAGATAGTGACTAGATTTCAAAGTCGTTTTGTAGTGAAAGTGGATAAGGTTTTCAGAGTCAAGACGTAATATGGACTGCTTGGGTAAGAGTGGTTGTGTTTAGGAGCAATAAGCCGCTGAAGTAAATTTTTTTGTTTAAAGCTAAGGAGTATTGGGTAATAAAAATACTGAAAATATTTTAATGGGTGAACCAGTTCATGAAACTGAACTCGATTTTACCCTCCTAGAATCATATGTTGAAGTATTAAAATATAATTTGGAACTTCTATATGGACAAAATATTGGCTGGCCGGGTCAATTTGTACGGGAGGGTTAGTATTATTTTCATTGTTCAATGTAATATATTGCTAAGTCTCATGGACTAATTCACCCCTTAAAGTATTTCCTGCAACTTAAAATAATAAACGCATAGAAATGTTGCCAGACTCTATATGACAAACCCTTTTACAGAAAATGCAAAATCAATTCAGCAGCGGCACAAGCCGCTACTAGACACGCCTTTTTGAATATTTTTATACAAAATTAGCCTGTCAGTTTCCGTCACCGTCAGTGTAGCCGCAACTGTAATCTTAAAAGACACATTATCCGCCAGTAAACGCGTATATTGAGATAAAAAGGTTCACTATTTAAAAAAAAAACAAAGATGTGTAATACTGAAAAAATCTACTCGACTGCGATTAAAAGTCCAGTTTTCAGGACAGTCAAAAAAACATTTCAATTTTTTAAGTTTGTTTCGTATTACAAACATTTTTATAAGGACCTGCTTTATGCAAAAGTTGTATTTTCAGCAGTGATGCATAAAATGGTTGATATGATTCAGATCCCATATTACATTTTTGCAATAAAATTGGTTCAGAGCCATATCACAATCTCGTATTGTATCCTAGAACCATATTACGTTCTTGTTACGACTAGAAAAATCACAAAAATTAACTGTTTCATACTTTTGCAGTCACACATAATGCCTCAAACTCAAAACACTAAAACGGTGTTCTTACCGCGGTATTTGGTTTTGTTTTTATCTAACAAAATTGACATATCACCAAAATGTCCCTTCTATTAATTCATATTTTTTGAGTTTATAGGATTGAAACGCGCTTTTGCCCAAAGGGCGCTTCTATTAGAGGTGACAATACGTTACGTTTGGGTGATTTGTGCGCTTACTAAACGCAACCGCTCTCGGCTGCCAGGCTTTGACATAAGTCTGTATTGAGCGCAGTGATTCTGTAAATATTATACCCATAAAAAATAAATTTGGAAGTTGGTCACTAGCTCCTATCTTAGGAAGGAAAGTTCCGTCCTTTCAAATTGGACATTTCGCTGACACCTTCGCCTGATTGTGCTTCCAAATAGACGACAAATAACTTCGTTAAAGTACGAAAAGAATCGCTGTTTTGTGTTTTTCCGGGATTTAGAAGAGAGGTTTAGTGCTTTTTGATTACGTGGATAAATTGCTATTCAAAGATGTAAGAAGACTTTTAATATGATGAGTGAAAGAAATAAATTATCACTGACAATAAAACGAAAAACTACTAGATATTTTTATAATTACAAAAATGATTTAATACGAGTCATATCTACAACACACACACACACACATATCACGCCTATAGTCCCTTGCGGGGTAGGCAGAGCGTAAACAGCCGCAAAAAACGGCCATATACACCACGTCTGACAAATTTTTGAGGGTTATTCGGAATATTGTGTATCGCTTTAGTGACAGGTTGTCAGCCTATCGCCTAAAATTGCAATACACACCCTCGAGTACCTTAGTTGCTTCTTACGACTCCCACGGGAAAGATATGGGGTGATGCTATTCTAAGCCGGCATCACACGGCAAATGTGTATCTACAACACATCAGCCTCAAACAGTCCACTGCTGGACGTAGGCCTCCCCCATGGTTACCTTGGAGAAAGTTGTTCAGTTTCATGGTCTTATCACGCCTGCAAAGCTTTCGGTTCTATCTCTTCTTTTCGTCTGGAATACCATCCCTTACACTCCGTATTTCCTGCTGACGTAATACGGAAATATTTAATAGCTACAGGGAAAGAGATAGGGGTTATTTTTCTCGGAATCCGTGGAAAGAATACCAGTTGGCGAGTTTTATCTCACATCAACGGCAAACACGCTGATACGATCAAGGTGGAAGATTTTTGAATCTAGTGATTCAAAACTCTGATTCCACGTGCGTTTCTCTGCGATGAGTGGTCGTATTGCAAGCTCTGCTACTCAAATTTATTTATTAACCAGATTTCTGCCCAGCGGTTTCACCCGTTGCCACTCATTTTCCCGTGGTAATAGTTGTTTTTCCGCGGTAAAAAGTGACCTATGTGTTATTCCGGGTTATACTCTACCTGTGTTCAAAATTTTGTTCAAATCAGTCAAGCCGTTTGAACCTGAAGAGGTAACAAACATACATACACACACAAACTCTCAGATTTATAATATTATAGTACGGATTACGTGTGATACGAGGTGCAGTAATTGCGTGACAGGCAGACCGCCGTGTGATGCCGGCATAAAATAGCATCGCCCCGTGACTGTCGTAAAAGGCAACTAAAGGATAAATTTATCCAGGGAGTGAGCAGCAGCGTTCCCTGTGAATGTAACCTACACTGCGTTCGCTTATCCACTTGCCAAGCATGGTTAGTATGGCCATACCCCCTTATTAGGGGGAGGTCCATGTCCATCAGTGGACTGATGTGGTCGATAATGTATGTCGTGCATGCATGAAGGATGTTTTCTAATTCAAAAATACGCCTTCATCTGCCGCAGTCGAAATCGCCGTGCCAAATCCGTTCGGTTAACCACCGCTTGACGCCGAATTGGCTTCGAACCAAAACACAGTTTTATAACATTCATTCTGCTAGATACCTACTTACCTTCTTGGTTTCATGAACCCCTGGTAGTTTTGAATCGGTATCAAATTTATTTTCAGAATTTCTTTTACTTCGAAGAATGGTTTGAAAATAAGGAGAAATGGAATTCCTGTTTATTGATGATTTTGTGAATTAGCTTTCTGATTGAAATTTTTTTCTTCTTTAAAGTGATAACAGAATAAAAACTTCAAAAAATGTATAACGTCATGATAACTATTTCATCAACAGTCTCAACAGTTTCTTTTAGTGCGTACCTTACTCACCTTGTTTGAAAAGCGGGTTAGTGAGCGCAGTGCAAGATATTGTATTTACAGGGATCGTAAGATTTCCTTTTGAAGATAAAATTTTTTCGATATTTTTCCAGTCCTATACCCTCACAACTTTTAATTTAATTGACGTCTGCTTGTGAAGCTTATTTTCTTTGATTTCCTAAGAAAAAATTACTCTTCTTTTGATGTCTTTAAAAAAAAGCAAGTTTTCTATTGCTTCTTTTTTCCAAATATGTTGATTAAAAAGTTATAGGACTTTACAGTAAGGATTTGTAGCTAAAATACCCATACTAATAATTTATAGCATTACAGACGACTATTGCTGGTTTAGTATAGCATCACCCCAATTCAACTCGTGGGTGTCAAAAATAGTGAGAAAGATAAATTCATCCAGGGAATGGGCAGCAGCGTTCCCTGTGAAAGCAACATTTTGCACTGCGCTCGCCAATTCGCTTACCAAGCGTGGTGAGTGTGGCAGCAGTGGACTGTTGTGGCTGTTAATGTAATACACCTTTTACTACACGTACCTACGTTCTTATGTACGTACACAAAAAATCGTACAATGTAAACCCCAAAGACCGAATTAATTTCTATCAAAGCAAGCCAAAATCCCAGCGAACACAAATTAACCTGTCAGCTGAAAAGTCCGATGTTGGGCATCGGATGTAGACCTCATCCAATATGCATGAAGATCATAATTTGCAGCCGTCCACTGCTAAATAAACATGTCTACTACGGGTTTAGCCGCAAACCGACCATGAAAAATATATTTGAGTGATGATGAAGGAAAAAGGTCGGACTACCACGGCTAACGTCGTCGAGGGAAAGTTTCCTTTATTTAAAAGTACTACGAACGTAAATACATCATGCGTATTTCCTTTGCGGGGTGGAAAGAGCATGAATGTCTACGTTTGATAAATATTTAAAGGCCATTTTGGAAAATGGTGTATCTTTAAGTTTAATTGTATCAATAAGTGATAATGCTATCCTACATTGAATAAAGTTATTTCATTTTCATTTTCATTTTCATTTTCATTTTACACATCGGTGTATTAATTTTTTTTTATTGAAACGTGCCCTCTAAGACCACCAGATACCGCAGAGTAAAACCACTGATACAACAATTGTGTTTACACCTGGTCCTGAAGTCTACTAAATGAAAATCGTTTCAGTAGTAAGTCAATGGCCTGTTTGAAGAATAGAAAATGACAGTGTCATTATAATGACAGTTGATATTTGATGGCATTACAATAACAAAAAAATAAAAGATTCGGAGCCCTGGCGCTATGTTCCGCTATTTGAAAAGCATCTCAGTTGTGTTTCAATAGTGTGTCAGTTGCATGATTTTGGCCGTTGCGTATTCCGCTGACAGTTTGAAGTATAGAACTTCAGAATGGGAATATAATGATTATTGTGTTTTGTTGGCATTACAAAGAGATTCGGGGTCCTGGATTTGCTTATTTTCAATGTTTTTTTTTTTATTAATGATGGGTTTGCTCTTGACTTTAGTCTAGGTCATAGGACAGAGACAAAGTCTGAGATGGAGCGAGCTCAGCCAGAAGAAGCCTGTTAAGGCACTGGCACTCCCACACACTGACGGAACGCAGCAAGCTACTTGGCGCCAGACTTCGGTGGGATGGTGGTCGCGAGCCAGGCGGCCCCTTACGGAGCCTTCCACCGCTTGGTGGGATCGTTCAGCCGGACTTATCCACAGGCAAGCCTGTGTTGCCGTTGCCCGGGCTCCACCGCTAGGAGGTAGATCCCATACCACCCCAAAATTTTATTTTTCAGTATTTCGCAGTTCTTCAGGCGTTTCATCATCCTCATCTTATCAATGGGTGAAAACGAAAATGTCGTAACCAAAAAATAACAACTTTACACCAGAGCCAAAAACAAAAAATTTCATAACACAAAGACTATGCGTCCTTAAGAAACGATAATTATTAAGGACATGTTTTAGCTTGATTAGTATGCTCAGTTAGAAATTACAATTTTACATCTAAAGTTACTAGAATTAGTAGGCATTTTCCTACTTACAGCAAACAGTTTTCAATTTTCTGTCTGTAAAAATGTCGTAAATGGTTTGTACACATTTGTATGCAAGTGGAAATAGCTATACTTTTGAAGGATTGTAAAACGTTGTATCTTTGATGATTTATAAATACAAGTATAACCTAATACAAGATAACCTGATCTCGCGAACTGCGCCGGTCCTGTGCCTCCCGCATTCACTGTTTGCCAGCAATGGTCGCTAGGTCGTCCGTCCATCTAGCGGGTGGTCTGCCTACTGGACGTTTAGTTTTTCTTGGCCGCCACTCAGTTACCGCCTTCGTCCACCGTCCGTCATCACGTCTAACCAAGTGTCCTGCTGACTGCAAAACAAACATGTTTTATTACGGGTTAAGACATAAGCCAACTGTGAAAAATATAATGAGTTATGCTACGATGAGGAACTATTCAACTGCAATAGAATTATACATTTTACAAATATGAACTGAATTGTAAAATTGGACTTGTTCCGAAGTTAAGAATATAAGCATGTTTACCCGACTGCCAAAAGCAGGATAATGTTCGCGTTTATTTTTCCGCTTTTCTTTATTTTTCGTGTTTCCAGCAAAGTTTAACTTATTAAACTTTTGTAAAGTTCCAGTAAGTTTCAACGGTGTATTGTACTCGTAGTCGGAATGTTTGGGAATAATATATCGTATAGCAGAAACTTGTGAGAAGAGTTGGCAAGGTTTACTTTCTTACTTCCAATTTGAGTTCAAAGTATAAGGTTATGAGTTTCCTCTGAAAATATCAAAAAGCACTACAAAAATGGCCCTTTGGCGTAGCGGATACCCTTGCCTGCTACTCCGAGGGTTGTGGGATCGATCCCCACAAGGCACAAAATATGTTACTTAAGTCAATTTTCAAATATCTGTGTTAAAGTCTGGTATTTTCTACTAGATTTCCGCCCAGTAGTTTCACCCGCTGCCACTCATTTTCCCGTGGTAATAGTGGTCTATGTGTTAGTTAGTTATAGTGGTATACTTTTCCTGTGTTTCAAATTTCATCCGAATCGGTCAAGCCGTTTGAGCGTGAAGAGGTTACAAACATACATACATACACACACACAACCTCTCAGATTTATAATATTAGTACGGATGTATAATATTTATTTATAAAAAAAGAATATAAGTTTCAGCTATGAACTCTCATAGTACAACCTTTGAACAGTTTGGAGCTAGGTGGCGCTGTGTGAATTATCCAGGATATTTCTAAAAAAACTAATAGAAATAGCATCACACCTCCTTCCTACTGACTGATTCTTCTTCTTCTTTCGTGTGGGACACTAAGTCGACTATTAACTCGATGGATGTCGAAAAAGGCAAGTAAATCTTAACCAAGCAACTACCTCTAATAGTTCAGGGAATGGCAGCAACTTTTCCCGAGAATACATCTTTCTTTGAGCTCGCCAACCCGCTTGCCAAACATAATAAGTATATTGCAATTTTAGGCGACGGGCTGACAACCTGTCACTATAGTAATACACAGTTATCTGATTGACCCTCAATCTTTTGTCAGACGTGGTGTTAATATCCGTTGAACGGCCGTTAACGCTCTGCCTACCCCGTAAGGGATATAGGTGTGATTTATCTAATATGATGTGTTATGTGTAATTATAGAGTGTCATTTGGATAGTTTTGACCGTTTCGTACTCCGCTGGCAATAGAATAACAGTTGAGTGTCGATGTCATTACTATAGCAAAAAAATACGAGAATCAAGGACGTGGAAAAGTAAGTACAAACGAAATTGATTAATTATTTCTGGATAATTAGGACTCCGTATAAATTTTAAGTTTATGTCGTTAGGTCACTTTTGTGTCAAACGTAGAAAACGTAGAATTATTCTATTTGATGTTCCACGAGGAAATCAACTCAAAGAAAATGTAATCAGTTGATTTTTCTTTATCAGGTAAGTACATAATTTACTGGTAACTCAAATCTTAGAGATCTTTATAAGTGGACCGCAACATGTTGGTCCTTTAAAAAGGTGCTTTATAGCACGTTAGTACATTAGCTGGTTAGAATTAATCTCATGAAAAGGGGCATTGATCTCTTAGACAAACTGACCTGTCACTTCATAATTTGCGTCAATATGTACTTATGAGGTTTAGTCACATTATATGAGGGTTCCAAATTTTAGATTCATATTTCGAAAAAAAGTACCTAACAAAGAAAAGTGTCCAGTTTTGCGAGTAGAATACACTCTGATAACTTTTGCACAGAATTTGAAAAGAGCTTAAAGAAAGAGAAGTATACCTACTTACTTCTTATGTGCCTAATTTAATTACTTAGTTAAGACAAATTTGGTTATACAAATCAAAAATAAGAGTTAAATTTTAGAAATAATAATTATAGGCTTAGTAATCGTAAGTTAACCGTAATTAACATTTCTATTCATTTAGGTTTTGCCGGTTATGTAATGAAATTTCAAATAAGATCTTATATTAAATATCATAAATAATTAAGTATTTCTACAAGGACCGCTAATTTCTTCGTGCTTGGCTTCTTTTACTTAAACACTCAATAAGTACAATCATTGTCGGATGAAATTTACTTATTTTAAAAAAATATTAAAAAGTGTCCGGTTATGATATTATATGTACCTGGTTGACAGAGCATTGTCTAGTTTTAATAAAAGTTTTTTTTAGAACGAAACCTAGGTCGCTCCATTTATCACCCCCGAAGTACTTGTTTTATAGAAGTGCTTCCCCCCTCTACAGGAAATTTTGTGAAAATCGTTGGGAGCCGTTTCTGTTACGCCGATCATATAATATTAAATTCAATATAATTGAAAGGGGATTTGTACTCGTGAAATTAAACAAGTTTCCCCAGAGAACATAGCTCGAAATATGTAAAAATAAATTGGACGTCCCATACAATGTTCTGAGACGAGCCATTAGCGAATGTGGGTGGCATTAAAGCTTATCTAATGCGTTGGCAACTTCGGTGGTGCGATCACGTACTTTATTCTGAGCCAGAGGAGGGCAAGCAAAAGCAGGGCGGACAATTCCTCAGACATAAAGATGTTCAAAAGCGCCACATGAGACGATTCAACATCGAGGCCACTTAATAGGAGGGTTTGGCAGCACATCGCCCCGAATAGCGCGGGATGGTAAAAAGGCGACTCCGCGAGTTTAAAGAGCTGCGTAAAGCAGACCTGGATGCTAAGCGTTATTAGCTGAAAGCCCGTCCATCCGCAGTCATTAATTAAATTTATGCAATGTGCAACCTCACCTGCCCAAGACAGTTTGTAGCGGAAATTGGCTACAATAGCCATCTCCGAGCGCATAAGCGACGCTATAACTAGGAGTTTTCTAAAACTTTGAAGTGGTCGTCATGGCCGAAATCGGTCCGAAGAATCATGATCACACACATTTGAAAAAGGACTTTTGAATATTAGGCAAAAATAGGTACATTTTTACAGTTTTGCTCGCTTTGTCTACCCCGATCGGGATAAAAGCGTGATTCTATATCGGTATCATATTTATACATGGTGTAAAAAAAATGCTGAGAATATTTAAAGGGGTGAACCAGTACGTGAAACTGAACAACTTTCCACGAGGAACATAGGTCGAAATATGAAAAAAAAAATTGGCCCTCCCATACAAATTATCCCGGCCGGGTAACACACTAAGTATGGAAGGGGCAAATTATTATTTCATATTTCGACCTTGGGGAAAGTTGTTCAGTTTCAAGTACTGGTTCACCCCTTTAAATATTCTCAGCTAATTTTTTTACACCTTATATATTTGAAAGCGCTTTCAAGAAAATAAATAACTACACAAATAAATACGTTTAGTGGTAAAAGATATTTCATAGAGCTATTTCTTTAGTTGCAAGTAAATAATGATCCCATCTAAGTCTGTTGGATTGGTTATTTACTTGATAGACGTGTCTATTATGAGGTTTAATTACGCAAGGTAGAATTATTACTCCACTTATTTTCAATGATATCGTATCAAGTTTTCTTTTTCAGCGTATCTTTTTGAGTTTTTCAAAACATTTTTGTTTGCTCGCACTTCTATGTGAATAACGCCACTGGTTGTGCAATAACATATTATTATTATTACCTCATCATTAAATACAAATAACCTACATTTACACACGGCTGCTTTTTGTTCCAAAAAAGTAAAAATAATATTATAATAAACCTATAGTGTTCCATTCGTAGGAAAGGTCTCCCCTTCCTTTTTCCACTTATCTCTTTCCTGTGCAAGTACCCACCAATATTTTAACGAGGTGTCACCGCGCCTCAATGAGACCACTGGTGACCGAAAAGCTGGCAGTTTTCTCGACCAACGACTAAGTTTGGCCATCCAAAGAGGGAACGCTGCTAGCGTACTGGGTACCATGTCTAATGGAGGCGCGCTAGACGACTTTTTTTAGCTTAAATTTAGTCTAGTTTAGCTTAGTATTAATTGTTATTTGTCCTTTTATACTTATATACTTTTGTGTAAATAAAACCATTGATGTCTGACCCATATTTTTAGTAGGCTTTGAGACTATCACACTATCGTTTTTTGGGGTCGGCCTCGTCGACGACTTCCATCCTGAGGTATCCACTTTGTAACGATCTGAGCCCACCGTTCTGGCCTTCTTCTTTTTCTTTTTACGAGTCCTGGCCGGCCCCATTCGAGTTTTGCTGATTTACGCCAATCATTAGAAATAAATAAAATATTATTAAAAAGAAGTTTAAAAATTAGAACATTATAGGCGTTTATCTGCAAGTTTTTTTATAACTGTAAGATTTCTCTACTATACTAAAAATTCAGCTAGTAACATTGCTACAATCAATTGTTGCTACGCCGTAGCTAATGTCTACGAGTGAGACTTAATACCATGGGCCTATAAGTAAATATACTTAGACGGAATTTTAGCAAAAAATTATGATAATAATTAAGAAACAGAATTAAAAAAGAAGATCATTATCAATCATAGGTGTTTACTACTTTTTCACGACTGCCCAACCAAAAAAGAGTGTAAAGTTTTTGGATTTCATGTATGTATGTATATATGTGCGATTCTTTAAAGTGCTGCAACTTGTTTACCACTGAACAGATTTGTATGGGAGTTGTATCGGAAGATTCCTTACCTTATCATGAGTGTCATAAGCTAGGCTTTATCTCAGTAAACAGTCGTCTTATTTTTGTTTTCCAAGCTTATAACTATAAGATTTCTCTAGTATATTAATATTCAGCTAGTAACACTGCTACAATCGATTGTTGCTACGCCGTAGCTAATGTCTACGAGTGAGAGTTAATACCATCGGCCTATAGTTAAGTATCCTTAGACGGAATTTTATAAAGTGTTTTATAATGTTATATTGTTCATTTAAGTGTCTTTACCGAGGCGTTAATGTTGACCTTGATCACTGCTCTTAGCGGTCCGTTAAATGTTACAAAATATGACAAAATTGTCGCGGCGTATAATTTTCTTACTTTCTTCTTTTTTAGTTACCATAAAAAGTAATAAATATGTTTTTAAGATATTTCAAAATCAAAAAGTCATGCTTTGTGATTCAATTGGGTATTCTAAGATTTAAAAGATCCAATAAGTATTGATTACAATGAATAATCTTTGAATGACCCTCAAATGTTTGTCAGACGTGGCGTAAATGTTCGTTTTTTACGGCATTTCCGCTTTGCCTACGCCACATGGAATATATAGGCGTGATATAATTTATGTATATTTAGTTGACGAAATACTAAGGTGACGAATACCTAGTTGAATATTGTTATTTGGCATATACTTTACTAATTTGATATATACTTTTATTAAACACATATCAAAATACAATAATACATAATTATTCTATTTAGATATGTGTTTAATAAAATTAATAATTTATATAAGTAAGTATTGATAGCGGCGCGCGGAATACATAGTCACTAAATAATTTGTTACGAACAACCACATCCAAATTTTTCTTTAAGTCACAAAATTTTAAGTGGATGATAAGTTGACACGACCCTCCCGCATTTTTTAAATTTTCACAGTGAATTAATCTAAAGGATAAGGAATAAATTTCGTCTAACTTTCTTTCGAAACCACTCAGCGCTGGAGCCGACGTAAATTGGTTCTGAATTGTTTCAAATTATCAGTTTGAAAAAAGAATTACTTGCCAACAGAATTTGACAAATTCCTTTTTATATATCTTGACGATGTTCTCATTTTGAATACAAGTAAAATAAACTCAATGATTCGAAAATAATAAAGGCTGTTGCTAAAATGGAGAATTTTTTATGAAGTTAAATATTTATTTAGTGAAGGGTTTTCCTTAAAGAACTTAAATTGGCAATTAAGGTGCTGTATCCTGTTGGTTCTTGTTTATTGTTAATAATTTTTGTGCAAAATATTCAAATAAAGAGTAAATAAGTATTTCCTAAAGATTTTCTTTATGATGGACCTTTCATGTTATTGGTTGTATATTATCGGTTTATGTAACTTCATTTTACTTCTACATAAAAACAAGTACTTATGTACAGTCAAGATCAAGCTGGATTAGACAGTTTGGATTATGGACCGTTTTTATACAGCACGTAAAAGTCTTGACGCCGGCTTAGAATAGCGTCACCCCATTTCTTACCCGTGGGAGTCGTAAGAGGCGACTAAGGGACTTGAGGGTGTGTATTGCAATTTTAGGCGATGGGCTGACAACCTGTCACTATAACGATATACAATTTTCCGAATGACCCTCAAAAATTGTCTGACGTGGCGTAAATGTCCGTTTTTGCGGTCGCTGTTTACGCTCTGCCTACCCCGCAAGGGATTATAGGCGTGATATGTGTATGTATGTATGTATGTATGTAAAAGTCTTGCATTGGCTGTTTAAGTGTCTTGAAGCCTATGATGTGTGCTTTGGCATCAAATAAAAGAGGCACATCTAGTACTTACATAAATTTTATTGTCGGTTCTACAAAAAACCCGGTCACTGATTTCGTAGGTTTGTATAGTTCACTGCCGTGAGATGCGACGCATGTTAGCGAATGAGCATCGCCACGATGTAGTAGATAAGATTTGCTCAGCTGGCCACGGAAGCGGGAGCGAGCTGGTGTGATGCAATTTCTTCTGTTGAAGAGAGCTCTTCAAACTCAGCAAGGTCGACCGATGTCGCGCAGTGGTAGTGCGACTGCCTGCGACACAAAGGTTCCGGGTTCGAATCCCGGTGGGGCACTCACAAAGTTGACATTTATCACTTTGTGAATTTATTCCCAGTCATGTTAAGACATTGCAGGCTGAACCACCTGATTGTCCGAAAAGAAATATGGTTTCGTGCTTCGGAGGGCACGTTAAGCCGTCGGTCCCGGTTGCTGTCTATGTTTACTTAGACGGCGGTCGTTACACAACCATGTCTAGCCTACTATTAGTAGCAGGCGGTTGAAAAACTCTGACACCAGGGTTCATCGTGTCGTTGGACGACTCGGTGTCCCACACAAAAAGAGAGAGAGAAGAGAGAAGAGAAGAGAGAGCAAGGTTCTGGCGGCAAGTTGAGCCGGTACTTTTTCCCTATAACGGAGAACAAAGATGTTGACTATTTGTTCATTGTCGCTTCTATCTGATTGTGACCATGTAGAGTAACCGCACGTGAGCTTGACTGTACTTAAATAATAGACCCTAACTCAAAGAGCAGAATAGTACCACCCCAATTCTGCTTTGGGTATCGTAAGAGGGGATCGAAGGCTTCCGGGAGGTGGGCAGCAGCGCCTCCTGTGTTGACAACATTGTCCAACATTACACCCAACCTGCCTACCCAGCCTGGTGACTATAAGCAAAACCCCCATAATGAGCAATCTTTTTTTGACAAAAAGAAGGCGGTTGGTAGAGACTGGATGGCGAAAACGGGAGATTGTGCCTTATGAGGGAGGTCTATGTCCAGCATTGGACTACTATAGGCAAATCAAATCAAATCAAATCAAATTTATTTATTTGTAGGCAAACATGGTACAATAAGATGATATAAACAAAAGTTTTGAGCAAGCATGTTGCGCCAACAATTGGCATACAAATATTCGTTTATATGTACATTTTGGTCCGAAAAAGAACATGTAATATTTCAAATAGTTATTAAAACATGCAAATGTACACAAAAATAAATTATAAAATGAATACATTACAAATTACAATGTCAAAAAAGAAGATAAAAATATTATTTAACATGTCAAATTTAAATAAGAGGGGCGCCACATTTTAAAATTAAATGTCAAAAACTCTTCAATGTCATAAAAACAATTAGTAACAAGAACATCAAATAACCATTTCTTAAAAATTACAATTTTCAAATGTTTTATGTCATCAGGTAATAAATTAAATAATTTAATCGACATGTTATAGCAATTTCTGGCAAAAGCCGTCGTATTGTGTATTTGGCCAGCTAAGCGATTCGGATACCTCGTCGAAAAAGTACTTTGCTTTCGATCGAACAATTGAATATTTTTTTTGACAAACATACATACTTCAAAAATATATAGAGATGGTAGTGTTAAAATGTTCAAGGATTTAAAAAACGGTTTACAGCTCTCTAGAGGCCCAATACCACACATGGCTCTCACACATTTCTTCTGTAATATAAAAACTCGGTCTATATCTACACAGTTTCCCCAAATCACAAGCCCATATCTCATCGCCGAACAGATATATCCATGGTAAGCTGTCAAGGCTGTATTTTGGTCACAAATGTTGCTGAGGCGATACAAAGCATATACAAATTTATTTATTTTTATACAGACTTGGTTCACCTGATCTTTCCATGTTAGCTGTGAGTCGAGCGTTATGCCGAGGAATTTGGTAGTGGAAGATTCAACTATTAGATTATTGTTGTAGGCGATTGATAATTTCGCTGGCTTCCCATTTTTGTTAAAAAACTGTAAAAAGGTAGTCTTCGTTAAGTTAACGCGAAGATTATTGCATTTCAACCACTCAATAATTTTTTCAATAGTTTCATTAATTTCAGTTTCATAATCCAGTCTAGGTCTTTTGTGAACAACAATAGACAAATCGTCCGCAAATAAGGTGCACGGATATTCTATGATACTTGGGAGATCATTTATATATAAAATAAATAACAGAGGCCCCAAAATACTCCCCTGGGGTACTCCTACTCTGTTTCTTTTATGAGTTGATCTGTGTGCAATATATTCTTGTTTCTTATTAAAATTATTTATTTCAACACACTGCGTTCTGTCACAAAGATAATTTGCAATCAAATCGTTAGCTTTCCCACGAATACCATAATAATCTAATTTAGCTAGCAGCGTTTTATGACAAACAAAATCAAAAGCTTTACTCATGTCAAAAAATATAGCAGTTACAGGTACTTTTTTGTCCATGAATGTTGATATCCTTTGTATAAGGGAGAAGCATGCCTGTGCAGTAGATTTTCCCTTTTGGAATCCATATTGCTCTGGGCGTAATATGTTGAATTTTGTTACAAATGACATCAATCTAGCATGTATGACTTTTTCCCAAACTTTAGATAACACAGGTATCAATGCAATAGGGCGATAGTTATCTATGTCGTCACTGTTTCCTTTCTTATAAAGTGGCTTTACTATTGAGTGTTTAAACGCATCTGGGAATACACCGTGTTCAAGCGATAAATTTATAAGATGTACTAGGATAGGAGCAAATTCATCAGCACACGCTTTTATGATTTTGGTATTTATCTCATCATACCCGGTTGCATTTGAGTTGTTTAGCGACTTTACAATATTCTTTATTTCCTGCACGTCAGTCGGAATTAAAAACATACTTTTTTGATTTTTGCTCAAGGAGTCAAGATTTGTGTCTACATTAGCTACATAATCAGAGTTTGAGGAGTTGATGAAATGTTCATTAAATTCAGTTGCAATTTCTACGGGTTTTATTACCCTAGTATTATTAATATAAAGACACTCAATAACATTTTTCATATGTTGGGAATTATTGCTATTAATAACATTCCATGTTGCAAGACATTTATTCTTAGAGTTTGTTATAAACTTATTATTTATGAGCTTTTGTGCAACACAGATGCATCTTTTTAGTATTCTATTATAGTTTCTATAGTGGTTTTTAATAACAGTTATTTTATTATTCTTATAGTATGACATACGTATTTTTCTTTTTATGGCGCAAGATTTTCTTAATCCTTTTGAAAGCCATTTCAATTTATTTTTGGTACTTCTAACTTTAACCTTAAAAGTCGGGAAGCATAAATTATATAATAACTGTAACTCCTTATGGAAAATCATAAACATTCCTTGTACATTGTCAGAGCGAATGACCTCAAGCCACGGGTACTTTATCAAACAGTATTTAAATTTACAGATATTTTCGCGAGTCAGCTGTCGTTTGGTTTCAAACCATTGCTTTATTTGAGGCGTCTGCTTTGCAACTGGTACGGTCAATAATTGGGCATTATTATGGTCTGACAAATATAACGGTATATTTTCACCCTTAGCGCCTTCAATGTTGCTGGCAAAGTGATCGATACACGATTTCTCGCGCGTTGCTGTGTGGATATGTAAATCAATATTATAGGAAGTAAGAATTGTGGTAAGCTTTGTTTTTAATTTTATAATTTGAATTTTACTACTAATGGTATCAATATTCCAATCCCCTGTTAAAACTATTTTCTTGCTCCTTTTAGTTTTAAGTTTATCCAACAAGATGTCAAGTTTATCGAAAAATATGTTCACATCTGATTCAGGTGTTCTGTAGATGCATATTAATAAAAACTTATGATTTTTAATTTCTACCCCACAACATTCAAACGACGATTCCGAAGCGAGATCTGAAACCCACGGCAGACCTTTTACCTCGACCGATTCTCCGTGCAATATACAGACACCTCCACGACTTTTGCCTAGCCTTCCAAAAGATGCTCCCAAACTAAAACCATTCACCAACGCATTACGTTCATGACCACGTGGAATAAAGGATTCGGTCAAGCAGATAATATCAATGGGATTTTTATGATCTTTCGTTATTTCACAAATTGCAATATCGAGTTGATCCCTTTTGCTTAACAAACCTTGAATGTTTTGGTGCATGATTTTTAATTTCGATTCATCCTTACTTATAAAAAATGGATATCAGACTGGCTTTTTTGAGTGTGAGATTCTTGGTGGTTTTGGTTTACTTTAATTTGTGTTGGCAGTGTTGGTAAGTTTGATGTAGAAAAGCGATTTAAACATATGTTTGACTCTATTTGTTCAGAATTCCTGTTATAGACCTCAGGTCTGTTGCATGTATTGTGACAAATTTCTCTACTTATAGAAAGGTAATGTAAACTCACAGTGTCGGAGCTACTATCTTTAGGCATGGTTATATTATTGGCTATATGTTTACACTAACACGCCCACACATACACACACACATCAACCTTTATTCCTTTCGTAGCAGGCAGAGCGTTGACAGCCGTGAAAATTTGGTTGTTATTGCCACGTTTGACAAACATTTGCGGTCGTTTAAAAAATCGTGTATCACATTATAGTATCAGGTTATCATTAACCTGTCGCCTATAATTTTAAATACTGATGAAACCCTCAAGTTCTTTACTTGCGGTTCTATCACTTGTCATCCGTCACTGCGCATTTTTGAAGCACCGTGTAGCCATATTTGTTAGGGAATATGATCGGAATTCACAATTTCCTTTTGTCTGACAGACGCATGCGTTCCCTACGCGTTAAAAACACGCAGCGACGGACGACAAGTGGGAAAACCTAGTATAAAATGTAAAAATTTCATTTCATACTAACAAGAAAACAGTATTTTTCAATCCAAACCTTCACACAGGAAGAGATACTTCTAAATGAGGCGTCATTTAAAATCGTCACGCGTGCGATGTGCGTTGATTGAAAATGAGATTCATCCCTTAAAAAGGTTTGCGTGTGTGGATTTTAAATGTTCATACGTTTTTGTGTTGCTATGTGATTCCGGATCGGAACATCATCAACTTATCTTTGCCTGCAGGTATCGTAAAAGGTGACTAATTGAATGAACCTAAGTGGGGTTTATAAATTTCCAGACCCATGTCCAACAGTGGACACATAAGCATTTGTAAAAATATATTCAGCATCTTTAGGTCCATTTTATTTCAGATTTCGTTAGTATGTAAAACGTACAAAGATTTATTTTGTTTCCTGTTTCTTCAGTGCCTCTTTATATTTCGTCTAATTTGACCTAATGAGACCCTTAAATTGGTCCTTAAAATATGGAGTGTGGCAAAAGGCATGGTTACTTTTCATTTATTTCTTATATTTTGACGAAAATCTTGACGCCATATGTATTTTGAATGGCAAAAAATATTTGAATATATTCTTAACGAGGTAAATACATTGCGAATAAATTTGTATAAAACATATGCGTAGGTGTCTGATATCATGATAAAAATGGTATTCAAATGTGTTTTTCACAAGCCTTAACTCTGATAAACCTTTCACCAACCATCTTGGGGAAAGTTTTTCAAATCATGAACAAGTACAATACATGGTATAAAAAAACAGCTATTAATGTATCTTTGTCTGTCTATCATGGACACCGGTAACTTCTTCTTAACCGAGCAAAAGACTCTAAGGGCCCGCCGTGAGACAAATGGGTATTTTTGGATGCACAAAATTTCGTTGGTGAATACGATAAACACCTTATTTTTATGTATAGTGATTTTTCATTACATTATCTAGATTTTGAAAAAGAAGAAAACACGATTGAAGGAAGATTTCGCGATAGATTTGTTTTTCAAAATTTAGTCCTATTTTACACTTTTTTCTTAATGTATAAGTACCAATCTTATGAACATAAAACATTATTTTTTGCGAATACGATACGTCTTGTACATTACTAGATTTTTCATTACTTGTCTAATTGGCAAGAAACTTCCAAAAGAGTGAAAAATCGTCTAAATATATTGATTTCGCTCTAACACACAGGATTTGTCATAAGTGGGAAATAGACGTTGAAAAGTTCGAGGTAGGCCCTTAATGCTTTTTTTAAAGAGTAATTTTTTTTTTTATATCTCTGTCTGAATAATTAAAGAGGAAGGTTTATATGTATAATACATGCTGGAATAACTTCTTTTCTTATTCCTACAGGAAAACTGGGTTCACCGTCTGGGCGGGCCGCTAGTCAAATAATAATATATTCAACAATTATTTACACTTTAAAGGGCGAGGCACACCGGCTCCGTATCCGTTCCGTATCCAGTATGAGATACGGCACACCGCTTGCGTTGCGTATCCGTTCCGTGCTGCACGCAAGCGGTGTGCCGTATCTCATACAGTCCCATACATTACAACGTCATAAGTTCGTGCGTGACTACGGACGAGAGCTGGATACGGAACGGATACGGAGCCGGTGTGCCTCGCCCTTAAATCTCCAGAACGCCGTGTGATTTCGGCTCAGAATAGCATCACTTCTTTCCCGTGGGTGTCGAGGCGACTAAAGGATTCGAAGATTACATGTTTAACAATTTTAAGCGATGGACTGACAAACTGTCACTATGGTGATACACAATTTCCTGAATAAAATGTTTGTCAGACGTGACGTAAATGTACGTTTGTACGGATGTTTACGATCTTCCCACCCCGCAAGGGATAAAGGCGTGATATGTGTATGTTAATCTTCAGTGGGGTTAATGAAATCAAAGACGCTCAAAATTGCATCCTCTCGATTGCCAAATAGCAAATAGCTTTGACGACTTTTCTGCTGCTCACTGCTCTTGCATATCATACGAGACCTTTAAAATTTCACGTAATTTTTTCGTGTGAGACACGGAGTCGACCAATGACCCAATGAAGTATGATCAGACTACCACTACTTCTAGTAGTAGGCCTCTGACATAGTTGTGCAACGACCGCCGTCTAGACAACAACCGGAACCGACGGCTTAACGTACCCTCCGAAGCACGGTCATTCAGAATATTGTGCATATCGTTGATTTATGTAGTAAAAAACACACAAATAAATTTATATTTTAGTTTTATTATGTTTATTACGCCCCCCAAGGTGAGTAATTTTATTGCATGTATTTTCAAGAATGAGGTTATATAAATAAAAAGTTTAATTGAAATATTTCATAATCACTCGTCTGTCGCTTCATACTATAACAATTTCATTGGTTTTGAATTTTATTGTGGGTAGTTAAGGTTCAAAATTGCTGTCCGGCTCCCGGTACGTGACAGACAAGCGGTTCTCAACATAAAGTTAATATTTCATAAAGAATCTAGGCAAACCATTTAATCTAAATAAATATTGACTGGCCTGCGCTAAAAGTTGGCAATATTCGCGGAAAAACTGGGGCAGAACTAAAATATTAACTACTATATCGAACGGGTTTAGATTTGGCAGGCAGTTGTAGGGGCATAAAATAAATAACTGGCTTTCAATAACCGGGCTTGTAGAATTAAACGGCCGGGTGGACGGCTGATGTAGCGCAGTGGTAGTGCGACTGCCTGCGACGCAAAGGTTCCGAGTTCGATTCTCGGTGGGGAACTCACATAGTTGTTGTTTATAATTTTGTGAAGAAAAAACCGAATCAGCTGCGTGTCCGAAAAGAAATATGGACCCTCAAAATGTTTGTCAGATGTGGCGTTAATTACTGTTTTTTAGGCCATTTACGCTATGCCTACCTTGCAAGGGATAAAGGCGTGATATATTTAAGTATGTATGGTGGGAGGGGTGCGGGAGACCTGTCTTAAGTGTACAACAATTTGGTATGTGACAGCATCACATCAACAACGGGCACCCCTCTCACAGATAAAAGAATAGGAAACATCTGTTTCGGCAGTGTCATTAGAATTAACCATCGACAAGGAGGGTTATGGCAGGGATATAGCGCGAAGCAAGATTTTTAAACGAGTTTTATTAAGACAATTACAGCCATAAAATTGAAAAAAATTAAATGTTACTGTCGAGAATTTAAAAATTTACATCAGTTTAGATACATACCTTTCCTAGTACAAATACCTAAATTAGTCATTCTTACGGAATTTCTTTAGTTTCATTATCGGAAAAACTGTAAAATCACGCAATAATTTGAGCGCAAAATGAGTGTCTGTTTCTCTTAGGCGCGAATGAAAGGGACAAACTTTTGTAGTGAATCAGAGCCTTATAAGGATTTCGAAAGTGATACCAGAATCGACTGTCGACACCGGGGAATTGAGTGGTGCTCGCTCGTCTTACAGGGCAATATACTGTGAATAACTGCTTCGGAAGTGCAACCTGCATCAACTATCGACTCTGTGGGTTGGGCTGGCCCCTGTAACAGAAAAAATATTTTGTAAGAATGTAAATATAACATTGTACAAATATACTGTACTGTTTTATTTTGCTTAGTTTGGGGCCCGATGGCGCTGTGTGGAATGTCTAAGATATTTATTTTTATTTTATATATGTATAAATTACGCAAAATTTTCAGTGTGCTCCACGTTTTACCCTTCACGAATATTTATTCTGTTGGAACTAAGTAACAACCCAAAATATTACTTACTGATTTCCCATACCTACATAAATGATAACGGATTAGGATTGCTCTCACAGTAATGGGATTTCGCGAACTCCTTTCGTCATGAAAACGGATACAGGAAAAACATGTGGTGCGTGTGAGAATCGCTTCACTCCTGACCTGACTCGTGAGAACGTTCGGGGATCAGTACGGGTCACTGCCATTTCCTTCGTAATTGGTACACGCAGAGATTGCGAAGGGAAGCGGATATTTTGATGACCTTCGGACTCGAGTGGATTTATATACTTCTTGCCAGAATCTTGATTGAACTGTTACACATATTTATTTTATTCTCCATTTTTGTTCAAAATTAATAATATTAAGGTTTTATTTGCAGGCAAAAGATCCATATTATACAATTAAATAGTCAAAAAACACAAAATGAAATAAATTGATCTAAAAATATTTGATATGACAGTAAAATCTTGATTTTTATTTTCTGTAAGCAAGATAAGCTTTTTGAGCCACAAGTGGGAGAACTGCTTAATTTATTGTACCAAGACGTTGATCCGCATTTCATTATATGGAGAGCCATAAGCATATTTCGCTTGCTTAATAATAAAGAGAATTAAGTCCAAAAATGCGAAATTTTAGTTTTAATCATAAAAGGAAATAACTTAACGAGGAGAATAGGTACACTTCAATCGGCGTTGAAATCGGAGCGAGATAACTGATTGCGCCATTCATGATTCTTTTTTTTATAAAAAGAATTACGAAACCGTTTCTGTAAAAAAGAAGTATTTTGTTATGCTCCCTATATGTTTGGGAGAAGTATTATTATTTTTTTTATAAAAATGAAACATCTCCAAATAATACTCTTTAATATTAAATGCAGGTAATGATGTATCCTATTTCTTTTTTTGTAAAAAGAATCATTTCGACTTAATTTCCTTTTTTAGCAAAATATTTGTAGATGTTAGTGAATTATTTTGAGTTACTTCGGTTTATTTTTAAACTTTTTTCACAAAACGTATACTATTTCGATTTAATGCACTTTAGGTTTAAATACTTATTTCATTTTAAGTCATATTTCATGATATTTCTGTTTTTTACTTAACTAAAATGTTAATGTCTAAAATATTTTTAGTTATTTCCATTTATGACTAACTTCATTTGTTTATTGATACAAACATTTAACTTTATTTCTATATCTAAGTAAATTTTACGTGAAAGCGTTTAATTAATGCAGGCGTTATTCATAGGTTTCCGAAATTATAATGTCTATTATGTAATATAAATACCTAATCAATGTTCTTCGTTAGAAAATTTCATTTGAATTCTTCGTTAATTATGATACAATTATTATTTTTGTTTTAAAATTTTCCAGAGTACTAGGGATTTACCTACTTTAATTTTTGATAGCTCTTTGAGTGACTTGCAACCAGTGTGCCAGTTAAACTCTCAGATTTTACGTTTTAGCTCCGTAGGTATGACTGGTAGGACGCACTGATCAAAAACCTTGGTCTAGAGGCATTTTGGCAAGGATAGCTCAAGAATTTGACGCGTCTTCCGAAACACTGCCTATCCAACGGCACTCTTATGGTGATTTCACTCTCTAAGTTGTCTTTACTTAGCTGCAATTGTCCAAGGTCCAATACATACGTACTTCTGAACACCTGTAAGAGCTACACCTTCGAAGGAGACCGACTCAGGGATGATTGTGTTGTATGAACAAGACATGCCTTGAGGTAGTATAGACTGCACAGCCCTCCTTGCAGGTCTGTGCAGTCTAAATACTACCTATAGCAATTCAGGCTAGTGGATACATAGTCCTAATTGACTATATCATTGGCAAAACGAAGATGTCTGAGATATTCACTGCTAACGTTGATGACTGCAGACTTTTGAAGAAATCCTACAGCGTGTTGGTGAAGTTTTTCGGGGATACAACTACACCTTGTCTTACACCTCAGAATTGCTGAATGAGTCTTCATTTGTGGTTTTGGACTTGAAAGAACACCGTTGTCATTTGGTATAATATTTATTAGGACCTCCACATATCGCCAGTCGGCTTAGAAGCACTGCAAGGACTCCAAAAACCATAAACAGCTGTTCCTATTCTTATATTCCTCTAACTTCCGTTTAACCTGCCATACAGTATAGATGTGGTCCACGGTGCTAGAAAATTAAGAAATCTGGCCTGTTCCGGTGACTAGAAGGTGTCAAATCTTAATACCAAACGTTTCTTAACGACTTAAGAAAAGCTTATAGTGTTATTCAGTGACTCAGAAGTGTGATCAACTTATACGCCTACGACTTACGCCAGGGTGGTTTAATTGGCTATAGCGGTCTTGAATAGCCTCTTCAGCTTTTTAAAGATTTTTTTCCTCCAGCCTAAAGAAGCTTAGAAGCCATTCCATCTACCCCCGGGAGCATTCTTGAGCTGCCAGAGAGCCGCTCCAATTTCGTCTATACTTACGTCCGGAAGATCATCCATGAAGTGGCAGGAGAAGTTAGTCTAGGTAAAAACTTGCAAAAGGAGATGTTTTTCAATCGCCTTCTGCGTATAAGGCGAGTTTTCTAACTACGTAGGTCGCCTATCACCATCCTTTGGACCTTATTGATCTGGCTAAAGTCCCCAGGGCCTGGTGTTTTGTTAATGTTTAAAAGCCCAAGTATGCCCTCTAAGTGTCTACATTTTCCGGGTCTCTACTGCTGTTAATCGGTTTTTAAATGAAGTTGATAGTCATCGAATTTTACTTTGGGCACATAAGGGCCTCCCTGTGTGGCTTATTTCCTGGCTGAAGTGGAAATTTAGGTTAATTTTGCAAATCAGTGATCACTTCCGGTATGAAACATGGTGTTAACCTGAGACATCCCTGTATGCTTTAAGGCCTCATCTACGCCGGTACAGTTTAAACCGTACCACCCTTAATTAAAGTTCAAAAACCTATGAAAAAACATAACAATAGTGATTACACTAGGAGTTAAACCGTCATGATGGAGTCAATCTCGATTTGTTTTCTATCTTTAAGGCGCTTGCAGCTCCTTTCATGTTCTCACATGTTACGTTTGAACACATTTTATTAAAAAAAGCCCCAATGTAAGTAAGTATGTAGTAGTGTAAGTATGCAGGGGCGCGGACGATGCCTTTCTGGTTTCTGCGTCCGTAGTCACGTGGTCCAAACCTGATAAGCCGCGCTCCTGTCCCACTTTGACGTTGAAATTCCCCATGATAACAGCGAAGTGGGTAGTTCAGTGTATAGCTTTCAACACTTTGTTGAAAACGGCTTTTATCCACAGCTGCTCGAAGTTGGCACCTGTACGACCTTGAGAGAGTACATTTCATTTCATCCAATTTTAGGACGAGGAACCATACCCGGGTCGACACGCTGCAGTTATAATAAATAGGTGGCCTGATTTTATAGTTAACGTTTCCTCCCTCACTATTTGTACTTTTGACAACCCAAAATTGTCCCACCTTATTAATGCTGCCTCCAGGATTCAAAGGCTTTCGTCCTACCGTAAACTGCATCCGTCGAAGACCTGGTCCCGGGTACGTCGGTTTTGGCAGTTGTCATACCCTGCCCAACCATTCCCTACTATGAACCGGGCCGCTACCATGGCTTTGAATAGTAGGGCGGAATGAAAGGGGTGGTTTCTGGTCGGAGCTGTTTATCGGGGGGTTTTGCCCGTAGTCACCACGTTGGGCAGGCAGGTTGATGACCACAGAGTGTGATTTTGTCATCATGGGAAGCGCTGCTGCCCACCTCCTGGAAGCCTTTCATTGCCTCTTAGGATACCCACGTGCAACCATAAGGTGGTGCTATTCTACTCTGCTAGCACCATACATCACATTCATAGTTTATTCTATTTAAATTAACTAAAATATAAAAAGATTCTTATCTCCACTGAATTATTTCATAGAATAATAAAAAGATTTAATATTAAACTGCATCAGTAGCAGTTAATCCACGAATACACTTATTCTGTTTAATACTAAACGGAAGTATATACAAATAATTCATGAAAGTCTTGCAATCGTTTAATCATAAAAGGAACTAAGTCTGAACTCCATTCAGAAAAGTCCCATAAATACGGATTACAAGTTAAATAATCTATTTTTTTATCATTATTTTAATGTACTAAGTATGCTCTTAAAGTGACAGGCAAAAAAAACCGGACCTACATATCAATTTCTTTAAAAAAATACTGAATCGTTCAATAATATTGATGAACCAAAACTTTGATCACGATTTCCCACAAATTTGGTTTTTTGAGTTATGGCTGTTTATTATTAAACAAGCGATTTGTTTGTTCCTTCAAGAGGAATAAGTCATGAATTAAACAAAAAATATTTGTAAATGTCAAAGTAATTTGCTATTCCTGTGAGTGGACCTGTGGAAGATTTTTAGAAAAACTGCAGGTCTTTTCTTATAATAATACTGACAGAAAATATGGTTCATGTAGGCTCAGTTTTAATGCCTAAAATAACTAAAACGAGTTCTTTCCGCGTTACTCAAATTTCGTAAAAAAATCCCTGTTTTATTATTTTAAGTCATTATGTGTGACCACAGTTTAGACTATGTTTTAGTACAAATTCTCTGCCACTTGGTAATAACAGTTTTTTTAGCTGATCCTGCCTACCCCCTGCGCTGCGTACTTTACCTCTAAGATATTTTTAGCCGATTTTCACTTAAAGCTTTTTCGAAAAGTTGCAAACTCTCTTATCAAAAGCCTGTCAGAAGCCTAAAGGCTTAACTTTCGTATAAATTTCAATCACATGGCAACAATAGTTTTATCAGTGCGTCTCGTGGCCCAACGCGAGTAGGTAAACGCGATTAGGCGTCTCAAAGCTTTTGCGTAATCCTCAACTCGCAACAATCTGGAGAGTTTGTTCCCAATTGTGGAGAATGTATGTAGCTAGGTAAGTATGTGAGTACTTATTGTTTGGCGAGTTCGACTGAGCAATATAGGAGATAGAGTGTTGCTTTATTGCCTACAATAGGAGTACAACAAAAGACTCAGATAGACCACTCCAAACTCGCAGCAATTTGGAGGGTTTGCTTCCAATTGTGACTTGTAGCTAGGTGAATAAGTTAAGGACTTTTTGTTTTGTGGACTCGAATGAGGATTTCAAAGACATAGCATGTTTAAGTAAAGCAAAAGACTCGGAAAGATTATACCGAACTTGCAACAATCTGGAGAGTTTGTCACAATAAAACAATTTTAAACTGATTTAATTTTTGTTCTGGAGAGTAAAGGCTGAGTGAATCTAGGTGAGTATGTTAAATACTCATTGTTTGGTGAGTTTGACTGAGGATCTAGAACACAGAGCATGTTAAAGAGAAGCAAAAGACTCGGAAAGACCCGAAAGACTATCTCCAACTCGCAGCAATCAGGAGAGATTGTTCCCAATTGTGAATTGTGTGTGTTTCGCTAGGTGAGTAAGCTAAGTACTTATTATTTGGTAAGTTTGACTAAGGATTTAGAAGATCAAGCATGTTTAAGTGACGCAAAAGACTCTGAAAGACTATACCCCAACTTGCAACAATCTGGAAGTTGTTACCGTCGTTTGTGTAGAAACTGTTTCGATTGTGTGTGGACTGTAAACAGAGTGAAGTCCAATATTGTTGTAAAACAGTTCTGGAAAAACAAAACGCAATAAGTACATTAAGTAATGAAATTAGCACACGATATCACAGAGCTAATTATGTTAGGCGGTTCTCCTTCTTGTCGTCCATGTCTGCGTATTCTTTAAGCACCGTAACGCATGCGTCTGTCAGACAAAAGGAAAATTGCGGATTCTGTTCTTATTTCCATACAAATATAGCTGCTCGTTGGTGAGTGAACGGTGCGTTTACGGATGCGCCTGTCAATGCGACCGTTAACGCAACGTTAACTCACCCAAAAGTTGGAAAACCGCTTAGAGCATCGGCATTGCACGCCAAAAGTCACGAGTTCGAATCCGAATCAAAGTTTTGGTGTAATTTTTTAATTGGGTGGCTTAGAAACGAATGAATGAATACACTGAATAATATAGACTTTATGTTTAGCTTCAATTCACTGTTTTGTAGCGTTTTATTCATTATTTCGTGATCTGAGCCGAAAAGCGTCTTAATTAAATGTAAAATTAACTCAAAACACAGAAGCTCCGAGATTAAAAGGGTATTAATTGCTACACGTGTGTAAGGAAGATAGCTCTGAAATTGATTAAAAAGTAATTAATTTTGTACACACATACATATAGCACGCTTTTACCCCTTGCGGGGTAGGCAGAGCGTAAACAGCCATAAAATTGGACACGCATGTGTCTGACAAAAAATTTAATGTCATTCACAAAAATCATGTATCACCATAGTGACAGGTTGTCAGCTTGTAGCCTAATATTGTAAGACACATGAAACCCTGTATAATCCCTTAGCCGGCTCGTACGACACCCGTGTTTCATGTTACTAGTTAATTGGGTTTTTCGTTTCGTAATTATTATTATCGATGTCTAGTGTTCTGGGTCTACTTTTCACTTCTTACATGGTATAAAATAAAGTCGATTCCGTTGGGCAAACTTCTAATAGCTATTATTTTCCATAAACTAAATTAAATTGATTCAGCCATCCACGATTCAGCCTTATACATAAGTAATACGTACACCGGGACCATTTCCTTTGAGAAACTTTTCTCAGATCTCGTGCATGTTGGAAGCTGATAGAAAATTCCGTGTGTGGTCATACAGAAACACGAAACGGACTTGATATTCTTAAGATGCTACCAAATTGAGAGAGAAGTTAAGCAATAAAACGAAAAGCATCTGTGGAGAAAATAGAAAGAAATAAAGAAAGAAAAAATATTCAGTTACAATCAAGTACATACAGGGAGTACAAAAGCATACACAATATACAAAATAGGCTTTTGTTTTTTTTGTAACTCATGGGTGTGGCCCCAGGATCCTTAAGGTGGTAACTCGTGAACGGCCTCAACAGTGGCGCCACTTCTCAAAAAAATATCGTAGAGAAACAATTTATCACAATGTCCGTTGCTCAAGTTTTTAGTGTTATCCTTAAGTAAAATTAGAAGCTACAAACTCAATGAAATATTAGCTGTAATAAATATAGAGTTTTTTTAGGATGCGTCACTGTCAAAAATTTTGAAGTGACAGTCGAGGCGCCGGTAGCTCAGTAAACAGAGCAGTGGGACGGTACCCTACGGTTACGGGTTCAAGTTCAGGCAAACGTAATTCTTTTTTCACTTTCTTATTTCCATTTATGCTAATACTAGCTGTTACCCGCGGCGATGCCCGAAAATTAAAACTATCCTATAATATGTTAATCCATGTTACCTTATGTATATGTGCCAAATTTTATAACAATCGGTTCAATAGTTTTTGCGTGAAAAAGTAACAAACAAACATACATACAAACTTTCGCATTTATAATATTAGTAGGATTAAAGTAGTCTATGGCTTTATCTCCACTACATTGGTAGAGACGTGTGTACTGTGTATTTCCAAACAGTTCTTGGTAAAGCAGTCGATACTGAGTTCTGGGAAACAAACTAGTTAATGATTAATAAAGAGATCAATGTACTATAGTTAGGCCATCCCAATAAGCAAATTTGACAGCTGTCAGGTTCATACTGAAAGGGATGTCAAGAAAATTTTAATTTTTTTATATTTCTCATACTTGTTATACTTATTTATACACTTTTGCTGTGGTCATCTGGCTTCACGGAAGACCAGCGTTACAGGCAGCTCACTCTGCTTGTAACATTATGCTACATTTTAGATATCTGTATTTGAGTTTAGTGTCTAATTGAATGTGACTAAAATAAACGTATTTTATCTTTATCTTTAAAATGGAACTTCTGCCAAACGTAGCTGCCAAAATAGCTTATTGGGATGGCCACACTGTACTTCCCAACAAGAAGCAGGCGGCTTGAAAACTGTAACACCAGAGTTCATCGGGTCGTTAGTCGACTCTGTGTCTCACACACACAAAGAGCTGAAACACAATTGAACAGTATTGATAAGTGAGTGTGGTACGAACCATATTTACACCTATATCCCTTACGGGGTAGGAAGAGCGTAAACAGCCGTAAAAAACTAACATTTGCGTCTCACAAACATTTAAGAGTCATATAAAAAATTGCTTATTTCTATAGTAACAGATCACCTATTCTATTGCAAATCGGTAGTTAAGATTTACACACCAAATAAATTATAATTATTTCCGTAATAAAATACTGTTTTAACTACAAACGAAATGACCCATCTCTCTTCAATAAAGTTGGTAATTGAATTTATCTTCCATCCTCGTACAGAATCCAGGTTTCAACTTGATGTACATTGCAACTGAAACTTTTCCCGCAGTATATCTCAAAAGAATCCAACTTAAGGGAATTACATAGGTCATTCACTCATCACTGAAAAATTCATAAGTCAATGAAAACGTTATTTATCAAAAGCCGCTTCTGTAAAATTGAAGTACAGATGCTGAAGCTTGTTTAAATAAGTGAAACAGCAAAAAAGTTTTTTAAACAACATACATACATGCATACATACATCACGCCTTTATCCCTTACGGGGTAGGCAGAGCGTAAACGGCCGCAGAAAACGGACATTTATGCCACGTCTGACAAAAATTTGAGGGTCATTCGGAAAATTGTTAATCGCCATAGTAACAGGTTGTCAGCCATCGTCTAAAATTGCAATACGCACCCTCGAATGGGGTAATGCTTATTCTAAGCCGGCATCACACGGCTTCAAAACAAGCTTTTATTTATTTGAGTGTACTATGGACCCTGGCTACCATGTATTTGAAGAGTGGTTGGCAAGACGATTCCAACGAGCGTAAACTCGATAGGGGTACATAGTTTCATCTCTGAGATGCTATGACCACCTTCCACCTTCCGGCTCCATCATCATATCAGCTTTTCGACATCATAATATTGCATTGTCACCCAATTTACATGTATATGCAAAATTTTTAAAAATCGAAGTCGTTATGTGGCGCAAATTTTGCTTCCAAGATTTGACGCGTACAAACTAACGAACACGGCAAGTCAAATTAAAGCTTGTAAGAAAATGGTTGTACAAATAATAGTAGTATCAGATAGAGAAATTCCTAATAGTGGCCGCTCTTAGCACTTTTGCTAATTGTAACTACCTTGATATTTTTTTACGTATATAAGACATTCTGTAAATATACTTAAGTACCTGTACTATTATTTTTAAATTAATACGTTCACATATAGATGAGAATTTTTAAGTAACTGCAGCACCTAGCCTGTGTAATTCTGCTACGGCCTTGTTTTTCCTGAAAATTTGGTGCTCTTCATTTGCGCTGCGCCAGAGAGAAACAGCCAATTATTTTGCCCTTATTCTATATATATATATATTATATCTTTGCAAAATTTAATGGTTTTTTTCGAAATAGAAACTACAGATATACTTACCGTAACAGTTACTAGATTCAGCCTTTATTACTTTAAAGCCACAACAGTCCACATGGGACTCTCCATGTCAGAGGTTATTGCCATACTCACCTACTTTTACGACACCCACGGGTAGAATTGGGGTGGTGCTATTCTAAGCCACACACGGCATAACTCGATATAATTCAAAATAATCCAACTTAAAGAGCGGTTTTCACACGTACCTAAGAGTGCGGTATGTGACGGATACCGTTCAAATGACGAGCTGTGACAGCCACAACGACATGTGTCAAAGTATTCGTTTTCTCTAAGGGATTTCCAAAACTCCATTACTAAACCTCTCATCTACCTGTAGTGCAGCGTGTGTCCCAGTGATTTTAAAATCTATTTCCCTTATTTTAAGTTCAAAACTTTTGAAAAAACTTAGCAATAGTCGGTACACTTGTAGTCAAAACACCGGAACCAGCAAAAGACCGGGAAAACATGAGGTTTGTGTGACAACCGCCAAAAGAATCCAACTTAAGGCGAAGGAATTAAGCGAAATACTGCCAAACTTCGCTCGTTTCTCCAACGTGATGGTATTTTTATTCGAAGCAGGATATCCTCGAAGACCCCGCTATCTCTAAATCTCTAAACTCCTGTATTATAGGGCACGTGGAGCAATCTCGAGATTCTATTGGAGAAATCTTTAATTCAATGGATTCTCTTAAAACTAACTTGAACGCAATAAAAATTCCCTTTTTATTAGTATACATTTTCTTTTATTCTAAGAAAATGATCACAATCGCTTGACATTCTTTTCTGGAAATGTAACATTTTACGCAGTTATTGCAAATCACCCGAAATACTGTTTGATTTTCAATAAGGACTTTTTTGACAGCAGAAAAGAAAAAGGTGCCAAAAATCATCGATAGATAGCGTTAAATATCTGTGGCAAAATGCGATATTATTTTAAACTATGTGGTGAAATGAATAAATATATAGGTTTTCTATTGCAAACAGAAAAAAATTGCATGTTTTCTAAAATTGTATAACTAACAAGGAAAAATCTTTAAAAATTTGGTTAAAAGGTATAAATATGTTTTACCCTCCTCATACAATACTATGTATAATAAACATACAAACATACATATATAATGCTTATAATCCCTTACGGGATAGGCAGAGCGTAAACGGCTGTAAAAAACTCACATTTACGCCACGTCTGACAAATACTTGAGGGTCATTTGGAATATTATGTATCACCACAGTGACAGGTTGTCAGCCCATCGCCTTAATTTGCAATACACACCCTCGAGTCCCTTAGTCGCTTCTTACGACACCCACGGGAAAAAATGGGTTGATGCTATTCTAAGCCGGCATGGTATAATAAATTAAAATAAAAATGTCTGTCTCTACCTATCTATTGGTTTTTTGGACCCATTTCAAAAACACAAAGGAAAATGATCAGACCCACCAAACAATTATTAAAATTTCATCATGAGAATTTGAATTTAAAAACCCGGAACCTTCGTACAAAAGGAGGAAAATTTATTCTTTTAATTTTGTCATTACAATATCCTGCCCGAAGCTGGGAGCTTTAATTCCCAATGCGATATGTTCCTTCTTTAATTCACAGAAAAAACTGGGTAACAAAGTATCAGATACGTCTTTTTTTTGGTTCCGTAGTCATTAGGTAGGTAATCGTATTCTTAATTTCAATCCAATGACAAAACTTTCCCTGTTTGACAACCAATATCGGTGGGATCCTGAATTGTTTGTCGAACGTGGCGTAAACACATAAATACACAACGAAATACATCACACCTGTATTCATTGCGGGGAAGGCAGAGCGTAAACGACTGAAATAACGAAGTTATGCCACGTAAACGATATAATAGTATATGAGTTTTTGCAGCACGTTGATGAACATACAGGGTTATTTTTTATTCACTTCGGAAATTTTAGAAGGCGATTCTATTCATGATACTGAACAACTTTTAATATGGGGTCACCTGCGGATTCGCGAAAAAAAAACAGCTGTTTCATACATTTTGTTTGAGTGGGTATGAATTTTTCTATTGAGCAGCTTTTTTTATTCGCAATCTCGCAGGTGACCCCATCATAAAAGTTGTTCAGAATCATGAATAGACGCCCTCTGAAATTTCCGGGGTTAATAAAAAATATCCCTGTTTATTTATCTCCTTGCAATGAAATGATAAAAGCTTACGCCAGTTGACTAAGGAACCCTAAATGGAACGACGCTCGTATCTTACTAAAATATTGGCATAAGAGAGAGCTTCTATCTACACTGCAATCGGCATTTTAAACATGAATATGTAAAACGCGAAAAGGAAATGTTTTCAACAATTGCTGAGTGAAGTATGCTGCATTGTGTACCTAGTGCTTTTAGATAGCATGTATAATTTTCGTGAAAAAAAATTGTTTTAATATTGTATAAGACTGTTTATGCTTTGAAGAAAGAGTTGTTACACCAGTGCATATAGAGTGAACTCTTCCTAGTGACCGATAGCAAAATCTCAAGACAGGCTGGTGATAAGGAAAAACTTTACTAACGAAAATAGGTTGAAATATTACATCTATATCAAACATTAAGTTTATTTTAAAAACTCAAAAGTTTAGCTGTTGTTCAGATGTCGTTCACTTGTTGTTTTTCAGCTGTTCAGTAACAACTGAACAACAGCTAAAAACTTGAACTAAACTTGTAATGAGCAACAGCTGAACAACATCTTAACAACTGTTGAACAACAAAAGAAAAACAACTTAATAACAGTTGAAAAACAGCTAAACAACAACTGGAACACAGTTAAACAAAAACTGAACAACAACTGAACAACATCAGAACATCAACTGAACAACAACCGAACAGCATTATAAACAAAAAATAAATTATAACAAAACAATAACCATACAACACCAGCTCAGGTGTGGCTAGCGGTAGGTTTGAGTATTGGCACGGATTAAATAAGTATTGGAACAGAAAAATACATTTCGATTGTTCATTTAATCGTATGGCATAAAACGTATCCACCCGTAATATTTCAGTCTTGGGATAAAAGTAATTACTAAAAGCATAATGCATAAATCCAGTCTTAAAGAATTTGTTTTCGAATATGTAATCTGAACATTATGAGACGAGTGTAGAGAAATTGGTTTTCGGACCATTTACAGAATGAACAAAAGAAAATATTCCAATTACACTCGCACTAAACGAAATGCGAGCCGGTTGAAAATCGAAGCACTAGATAAAACGAGCAAATAAAAATGTAGCTAGGTAGGAAAATTTTGCATTTCTTTCCTTTTTTAACGAAAAATAAATACTTTATTACGACTGGTAGGTAATCATCCAGGGAATAGGCGTTAGCGTTCACTGTAAATGCATTATCTTGATTTCACCAATCCGCCTGCCAAGCGTGGTGAGCATGGCAATATGCCTAATAGGAGCAGGCCCATGCTTAGTAGTAGACTATGGCAGCTGTTATTGTATAGTATAAGAAAGGCGATATGATGAACTTAATTAAAACAATGTACACGTATACAGGTGTAAGGAAGAGCATTGTGTTCCTATCAAGGGACGAACCAGCCCAGTTGCCAAAAATTACCTCCCATACAAAATGTAGCAGCCAAACAAGTCTGGTTGTGTGTGAGGTCAATATATTTTTTCATATTAATTCCTATGTTCCTTGAGGAAAGTTTTTCATCCCTTAAAAGGAACACAGTTCTTTTCCTTACACCCTGTAGAATAGAATTAAAATCCCTGTATCTTAGGTAAACAGATGGCCAATATAACTATTATTTTATCTGTAGTATTATGCTTGGCATTTTTAGATAGGATATGAAAAGACAAAAACTAATTTTTTATGGCCATACGAAGAAATAAAAGTCCATTTATGAATAGACGAGCAATAACTACTATAAAATCGTTTGACTGAATGCCCAAATAAAAAACTTTCGATATCAAAATCGATTATTTTGAACGATTCCCGAATATTTTAAAGGGAGGTTGAGTTCATGTATCGTTCTTTGAAACATTTTTCGTTCCGGTATTAAACCGGTTCTTGTTGCTGAGCTAGCTTTATCTGGTGCACTCAAGTTTTTTCTACGATCAAAACTACTGTGTGAGTATATTTATTGACTTATGGTAGCTGGCATTGTATATGGCACATAAAATTAAAGTAATTAACTTTATTCAATGTAGGATAGTACTATTACTTATTGACGTTATGATCCGTCATTGTAAAAAATATAAATTTGCTTCTTTTTAAACAATTTTGTATTGACCGTTATGGATGGGATAAACGAATTAAAATTAAAGGCTGCGTAGATTAATCACACAAAATGTAACAAGGGATTGATGGTTTGCACATTCTTTATTTTTTAGTACTTGAAACCATAAATAACTATCCTTCCTCAAGCCACTCAGGCCACCTTTGTTACGACGACAGTGTTTGGTGCAAGTGATTATACATTAAGAGAGATAAGCGACTCTGTGGTCGGTCATCTCTCCCCAAACCTAGACTAAGAGTCAAAAGAAAATCCAGCCACAAAAAATCCTAACAGAGCGTCGAGACTCGTGATACTGAACAAAAAAATCATTACTCAGCAACTCGAACATGTATTCACCGTTTGACTTCGCTTAAATCCTTTTATTTTAGTTCTCATGTGCTGCAGAATTTATTTTACAGTTCCAGCAAAAAAAAAAATTTTTTGACCTGTGTGACGGTGTCTCCTTTGTTTTTTTTGTACCATGTCATACAGTGCCATCTAGCCCCAATCTAAGCAATTATTAGTTATATACTTTTTTGTAAATAAATACATAAAAACATTAAAAAGTATTTTTGTATTTACCAAATATTTACAAATACAAATACATAATATTCAATTTTTTTCACAAGTATATTTTGTCTTGTGAGGATCGAACCCGCGACCTTCGGCCTAGCAGGCTGGGGTACTATTTGCCACGTCATCAGGCTAGTAAAAATTATACTATGATAGGATATTATAATTAAGTAGTAGGGGCGAGCCCTCCTCAATGTGTGTATGAAGCTAGTTCATTTTCCACAACCGGCACTCGATTGTTGTTTTTGTACGTGGGGAGCAAACCCCCCGCAAAGCCCCAGTTTGTGTGTCTAAAGCTAGATGATCTTCCAGAACCGGCACACAGTCGTTGTTTTTGTACGAGGGGGGCAAACCTGTAGTTCTTATTTACTAACATACTTATAAAGTCGACATAATAAAACAGTAAATCAACAACAACAACAATATTTATGAGAAGTACACCAACATCCTATCAACTAACCCATTTAAGGGATCAAGTTTATATCATACTGGTTTCTGAATTCTTAATTTAAAAGGAAATTTTTTTTTTATGTTCTTGTTTTATAAATCTAAGTCCTCATTAAAAAGCCATTAATTTAACTCAAAATTTAAATTAAACGTCTAAAAATCTTTTAATAATGCTGCGTCATAAGTCATTGGCACAGCTCAACTCATTTTAAACTTGGGAAATTCTTCAATGGGTAAGAGAAGGTTACTGCTTAGCAGACATTTCAGAAAGCTTGATTTAACGTCCAAAATGCGATTTCAGCTGAGGATTTTTGTGTTGAAAGAGTTCCCGGAGCGCTGTCCAAATTTAGTTTTCTTTAATAGAAATAAATCTTCTAGCTTTACCTAGAAATCTGTTCTAATTCCACCAAGTTAAGACGGTAGTGAAATGTTTTATAGAAACTTTTGTGACAGGCTGGAGAAACGACTTTCTAAAATGTTGTTGACCTACCTACCTACAGTTGAAATACCAACTATTTATCGTAATATGCTTTCAGTAGATGTACGTGGTGTAAGGGACTGCCCTTTGAATACTCATAGCATTCATGCAGATCTTGAAATTGAACAACTTTCGCCTGGAAAGATATGGCAAGTAACGACAAAAAAATATCTACCCCTCATACAAAATCACAATCAGATGACTGCATGCATTTCTTATGGAAAGTAAAAAAAAAGGTTTTCTGAAATTATGAAAAGTTTTTCAATTTCATGGTCTGATTGCAACCTATCAGTTTCCGGGGGGCAGTCCCTAACACCCTGTATATTGACATACTAGAGATTCTGTAATTATTTTAGTCTTGGTATCGTGACGTCAACCACGTTTGGAAATATTATTGTAAGTGAATTTTCCGTCACCATATCGTTAACCATTGGCAAATATTTAACCAAGGTTTTACTGGCGTTCATGAAACACCTTGAGTAGACTACATGTGGCAATATTGTTAGCCGCTAGCCGCAGCCGCTGATTACTACGAATTACTTTTAAAAACATCATCATTAACAACAGCCACAAAAGTCTACTGCTGGACTGGATCTTCTTGTATAGGAGGAATATGGCAACGAATTTACTTTTTTGTGAATTATTTACTATAGCGTTTTTCTGACACCTTTTTTCTGTTTGTCCTCAGCTGGAGACGCGGTTCTTCAATAGCACAAGCATCACGATCCTCAACTCTACATGCAATGAACGTGTGTGCTCCATCATCGTTCGCCCAGAGAGAGGAACCGCGAAGTATACCTGCGAGGTGTCTAGTGAAGCACCCAGGTTTGCTGTGGACAGGAGAAGTGCTAATATGACTTTGGCAGGTGAGTGTGTTACCATCGACTTTATTATCATCATCATCATCATCATCATCATCATCATTCCAATCATCATCATTGACATCATTATCATCGTCACAATTGTCAACTCCACACGCAACAAACGTGTGGACCGGAAGAGTGCTATTATGACTTGAGCAGGTAAGTGAGTCATAGTCTTCATCAACAACTTCATCATCATCATCATCATCATGATTTATATCATTATTATCATCATCACCCAATAAGGCGCTCAGGTTTGCTGTGGACGCTGAAGACAGTGCCTCATCGCACCTTTGGCACCTTTTCACTTGCGATAATTTTCACCCATTTTAAGCATTAAACCGGGTGAAATATTAAACTGTGTTGAAACGTTAGGCAATTGGTTAATTAAATAGTATTTACCCAAATTTTATCGCGTTAGTCCCGGTTTAAGTAACTTGGGAAAATTGTTTGTAATCACAAGGAAAAACCACAGGGAAAAACGTTGTTTATAGGATTTGCACTTAACGATTCCTTTTACATGTATACTGGGCCCGGAATATATAGCTTTAAAAGCAATCTACACTCTTTGAGTGGTTCCCTGTGAAGTGTAAACATATTTAACGCTTAGGAAGGAAATTAAGTGTAAACAAACGATGAGTTTCTCAATTTGATCAGGGTAAAATTCAGACCCTCTAAAAAGGGTGTGAGGGCTTCAGATTGGATTACCTACCCAGAACCGAACCCACTTTTGCTTAAAAACCGTAAATTTTAAATGTCTCAGTTATAATTTATACCTATACTGGGTATAATAAAATTAAAGATACAGTACGTTCTACGTTCCTTTTAAGAGTACCTTACCTTAAATGAAACTGAAAGTAAACTGAATTCTGTAAAAAACTTGTCTAAAAATCATATAATTTAAAACTACACATATTTTTTGTGAATAATATTATCAAACTCCTATTCATTGCTGGGAAAAAATGTTTTGATTGATGCTATGGTTTTGCGTGACTCAACTAACAACACGCTCAATAAAATGGCGATACGTGATACATTCTGTCACTGCGTCGGTACTGATATTGACAGGCATATGAAATTAATCACGCCGGCTTATGCGTGATACATGGCTATCAATAATTGAGAGTACGGTATCGAAAACAAACTGAAAATAGATATCTATGTTTATGACTGTGACAAACAAGAGCTTGAAAACTGATGATTTGAGGATAGTTTGGCAAACTCTACGTCGCGTCGATACTTCCGCGGAAGTATTTAGGACATAGTATGAACGTGACATAAAATGAAAATCCATACTTACTTCATTATGGTAGAAAAAAGATTTTTTTCGTTTATGTGTCATCCATAATTTCAGAAACAAGGATTAATCTTTTAAAAGAATAGGTTGCCGTTACATAAATACGTGTGTCGCTAAATTACAATGTGTATTTATTTATTAAATAGATCACCAACAGAGTATACATCAGTCACATACAAAGACCAATATCTTAGTCACAGTATCTAAATGTTAGTCTACATAAAGACAACGAAGGCGTGCATTGTACAAAGAAAAAGAAAACTTATGTGTAAAAACATTTACAATACAAAAACATTATAAGAGACAACAGGGAAATATAGACTAATAGCTTCAAGAATTAGAAAAAAAGAAAAATTTTAAACGATTATTTTATAACCACCCAGACTTAAAGATATAGAAATTGGCATGCATTATAGAAATTCATGTTTATTTATATAATAATATTCTTTATTGCACAAACAATACACAGAAAAAAAAATGTACAATTTTTGTCGCAAAGGCGAGCTTATCTCTAAAGAAGAGATCTCTTCCAGCCAACCCATGTCTTGTGAGAGAATTTAATTATTTATATATTCATTTCTTAATTTTATTTTTTCTAAATGGCAGCACATGCCTTTGTAAGTCTGAAATAAACATCAATATCCTTAATCTTGAACAGAGAGCTGTATTGGCTTATAAGTTGGTTCATAGGTGAAAAACGCCCAAGATTGGTTCTAGAAGCTATCTCGGAAAAACCTTATAAGAGCCTGGCCGTGGGAATGGATGATGTGTAAAAAAAGTCTACCAATTAAATACCAAGTAATTGAAATACTATGCTGCCTGTAAATAACAAAGAGTTTTTTGCGTATTTAAACCACAGAAAACAGAAAAGAGTTAGAATGGCGATGTGGGCGGGGCAGGCGCGCCACGATTTTGTGCTCATATTTACTCGCAAACACGCAATCGCGTCGATCACTCACCCGCGTGCTCCAACGGAGGAAACTACTGTGACGCGCAACGTACAAAATTAAGTGATAATGCCGAGTTGTGCAATAATTACTTGTAGATTAAGAAGTCAACGCTGAGTGTTCAAAAAGGAGGCATTTCTTTCCACCAGTAAGCAAAAAACCTTCTTATATATACGATAATTAAGCAAAAATGTCTCAAATTGTCATTCAAATAATTCCTGTCACAAAAATCATACATTGCGAGCTGCGTGCGCTCGTTATTTCTACCTCTTCAGTTCGAACACGCAATGTACTCCGCTGCGGTCCGGTATCAGTTCTAGTGTTGGGCGTAGTGTAAAATGATATCGATATGTTTTCGAAGTTATATTAAAAGCGAAGGTCTTAAGTAATGTTAATGTTATTGGGTCGAGATAAATTTTATAAATTGTGCACGCAATAAATAATAAAAATATCTTTGAAATATCGTAAAAGTGGCGATCACACCTGCACATATACAGGGTGTCCAGACTTTTCTTTGTAACATTTTTTTCCATTGATTCCTTTCGGTTATCCATTAATTCCTGGACACCCTGTATAATGTTACAATTAATTACGTACAAAATATTTTTCAGTGTGTGTTCTACTCATAAAACTAATCAACCTTTCTAATATTGACCTCCTTTACAAATACAGTTTTTTTTTATTGTTTGTATGGGTGATCCAAATATTTTTCTTATACTATTTCATAAAACTACTACTATTTCATAAAATTACTAAGAAATGTTTTTTATTAATATAAGTAGAACACGCTGAAAATATTTTTACTTAAACATGTAATGATATAAACATACATACACTCAGAGATATTTACTCAGACGGTCGTTTCTGAACGTATCACCTACCTACATACAATAAAATAATATACAAATCTTTTCTCTGTATTATATTTATATAGACAACTAGCGGCCCGCCCAGCGGATTCACCCGCTGCAACTTATCCGTTTTCCCGTGGTGTACGCCAGGAAGGTACCCCTAACCCTCGATGATCATATGCCAGCAGAAGCGGCCCGTCATGCTGAACAACTTTTGCTATTAAGCTATTTTCGTATCTCATATAGTTTGGATGGGATCTTGTGGATTATATCAGGTACTCCAGATCCTCGATGACCATGTGCCAGTAAAAGCGGCCCATCATGCTGAACAACTTTTGCTTTGAAGCCATTTTCATATCTCATATAGTTTAGCCATGCTCCTGATGTCCTCCATCAGGTACTCCAGATCCCCAAGTGCTGACAAAATGTAGTCCATATCCATCTCTGATATAAAAGCAATTTAAGTGCCAAATTTCGCGATGATCCGTTGAGCTGTTTGGCTAATTTGGGTAATATTCGCTATATTTCCCCGTTTTCTCGCTTCTTATCGTTTTCCCATCGGAATAAGGCATTTTCTTGTGGTGAAAAGTAGCTTATATTACTCAAGTATGTCGTAGCTTTTTAATAGTAAAAGAACTTTTGAAATCGGTTTAGTAGTTCCGGAGTTTATCGATTACATACCTACATACAAAAAAAAAACAAATCTTTCCTCTTTATTATATTAGTGTAGATAAATACGTGTCGAATTGATAAACCTCCTTTTATGAAAGCGGGTAAAACATTAAATCTTTACAGCAAAACACACTTTTATTCGTTCAGAAATTATATAATGACGGTTTGAATAAGCCGTTGACATTCTGCCTACACCGTGAGGTATACAGACATGATTATAATTTATTTTAATATTGCTACCTGACTTTTGTATGCAATTGTGTAATTCATAATTCAATATCGATAACAGTTTATCGATAGCCGTGTCCCTAGTTGAGTTTACATGGTCACTCACACATAAGCTATAAAAACCGGCACGTGTATGCGTGCATGCGCGTGATTGGTTATTTTGAATTTACGCAAGCCGTAGTGGCCGCGATTATGTGTGCGTAAGCGTCATCTTTATTAGTTGGAGATGTAGTGATAGGTGAAAGGTGGGGAAAAATCGGCGACGCTGGTTCTCGTACGAACGGCTGAAGATCGCCATTCTAACTCTTTTCTGTTTTCTGTGATTTAAACCATATTTTTTTTATTCAAATGAAATCTGTGAGAAACGGCGCTAAACTTGAAAAACAATGAAATACTCCACAGCCGTATTTTCTTTCAAGCGTTTTGCTTTTTGTTTCTCAGATTTTCAGACCGTTTCAATTGCTGTGTTCTTCATCTTTGTTCCCATCTTCAAAGCATCCAAAAGTCTGGTGGTGACAGGTCGGGTAACGAAGTCACTTAAAGCAGATAGTGACGCAGAACTAGCGCCATTTTACGAAAAAAACCAAGCTCTTTGTGCAAACAATAAATTTCAACGTCCTTTGCTTAAGGATTTAGCTGTATCTTAAAAATCAATTAAAACCAACTTTGCGAAAATATTTGCATTAATTTAAAACCTAAGTCCTAAAAGTCCTAAAGTGATCGCGAGTGCTTAAAAATTTATATAAGTCCTAAAAGTAGTTGTTTTTTGCATTTTCATCCATAACTTTCATGACAGTAATTGAGTACCAAATTTTTAAAACACTTCCCGTGTTAGGTATACAATTTTTGAAAACTTGCAAAATTTCCTGCCCGCGCTTGAAAATTTTGCAAGTTTTCAAAAAATGTCAGTAATTATTTTATTGCATTTGCAGTTATAATTAAGTTTTAAAATAGCACCAAAGTTTTGGACAAAATACATTCTGGTGTGTTGTTTGCATGAAGTATGATTTGTTTTTTTGATGTGGCGCCAATTCTGCGGCACCACACGCCTAAAAACAAAAGACGTGTGGCAAAGAACCACAAAGTGTACCGCCTACCGCGACCACCCTCTGTCATTAAAGAGGCGACGACACGCATTTTGAAAAATAATGAACAAGGGAATATCTGTGTAATATTGCCGTGTGATGCCGGCTTTTGCCGTGTGATGCCGGCTTAGAATAGCATCACCCCATTTCTTACCCATGGGTGTCGTAAGATCCGACTAAGGGACTCGAGGGGTGTGTATTGCAATTTTAGGCGATGGGCTGACAACCTGTCACTATAGTGATACACAGTTATCTGATTGACCCTCAAGCTTTTGTCGGACGTGGTGTTAATATCCGTTTTACGGCCGTTAACGCTCTGCCTACCCCGTAAGGGATATAGGCGTGATTTATGTATGTATGTATGTAGGGAATATCTGGTTACCCAACTTGAAACACCTCATGATGATCTTAGCTTGAAAAAAGGAAGAAGGATTGTCTTTAGATTTGTAAAATTTTTCGCACTCATGTGCTATTTTATTCAAGATAATTCAAACACCAATAATTTCACACGAGTGAGAATTGAACCAACGATTGAAATCACGGCAATTAACGTTTACTCGTATGTAGATGGATTTTACCAAAACAATAATCCGTACTAATCCGTACTAATATTATAAATCTGAGAGTTTGTGTGTGTATGCATGTATGTTACCTCTTCACACTCAAACGGCTTGACCAATTTGGATGAAATTTAGAACATAGGTAGAGTATAACTCGAAATAACATATATGCCACTTTTACTGCGGTAAAACAACTATTACCGCGGGAAAATGAGTGGCAGTAGGTGAAACCGCTGGGCGGAAATCTAGTTTAACATAAATTACTAGCAGTCCAGCGAGGACTTTATACGAAATTTTAATTGCAAATAATGTAAACAGTTTACAAATGCTGTCGAAATTTACGCATTTTTTCTTCACGTTTGTGCCGGAGTCGATTGACCGATTGATTGATGGACTACTGATTGCTGAAAAGTAAATATAAGGCTGATATAATTACTAAAAGAAAAACAACTTCAGAGCTTACTGCTTTCAGAGCTATATTGACTCGCCTCAAAAAACTAACAAAAGAGCAAAGTGACACCAAAAATGCTAAACGTGATAAAAATAAAAAACCAAACGTGTAAAAAAGGTGCGATTCCGCACACGATAGTATTTCACACCTGATGTTTATAAATTACGCTTGATCAACTCAATTTTTTGGCAGAACCATTATGAAACCATCTTGTAATGTTATTTTCAGTTCTGCAACACAGATATATGGACATTATGCACCTAAAGGATACACTTCCCTCAGAAATTTAAGATACAGGCGGGCGTCAGAGTTTTTCCCGTAGAAACTTCACCTTATTTTCCCAGTTGTTTACTACATTAAAAAGGCGTACGTCTGAACTTTTATAGACTTTCTCCGGGTTAATGAGTTTTTAATTACTTTGGCCATGATTGCATAAATTGTAGACGCATCCGTTGTCTTGTTGATGGCGGAGGCTAATCGCTAAGTTGGTGAGATTGTTACTACTATAGATGTGCTATAAAATTTAGAAACCATTCTTGTTTTGATATAGTGTTTTCTTCAAATTTCATTATACCTCTATTTTTTCAAATTAGTATATTGCTTAGTAAAAATTACACAATGTGATTATCAACTATTTCAAAATCGGTAAAAACCACATTTGCATATAGTTCAGTCGCGAAATTTTAAATTGTATAGGTATTATTGATGTTGATAATAAAATCAGAAATGTTTGTTGTTAACTGTGTTAGTACACAGATCTTACATACATTGACAATTCGTTTCAACAGTTTACCTATTTAGGTGCACAATAATTTTGTTAATAAAATCAAGTCACTATCATTGTAATAAATATTATTATTAAAATTACTGGGTTATTTTCCGCGTGACTTCTTATTTCATTTCGCATAACTATTATTGAAAATACTGATACATACATACTACATAAATCACGACTTTATCCCCCACGGGGTAGGCAGAGCGTTAACGGCCGTAAAATGGATATTAACACCACGTCTGAAAAAAGTTTGAGGGTCAATCAGATATCAATATATCATTATATAGCGACAAGTTGTCAGCTCATCAACTAAAATTGCTAAACACATATAACCCTCGAGTCCTTTAGGGTAAGAAATTGATTCTAAGCCGGCATCACACATATAAATACTCATTTATACGCATAAGAGGTCCTTCGCTTACAATTCAAATTGCTCCAATTGAAAACATAAGAATTCCAACTCCAAAGATAAAAGTCGTCTCGGTAGTTTTATTGAAATGAATTTCATTCCGTTTTTCTTTTGCCCGGATTTCAGACTGAAGTCACTTTGTTACGCAATACTCGATTGAATGTTGCTCACAAATAAAGTACTGTCAGAAAACTCAAACAACTAGTTGTGGATATCATTAAAACTTTTAATAAAGCTGGCTAAGTACTTTCTTCGTCGAGTTAGAAATCTAGGGTATTATGCTTTCTTTTCAACTATTTTATTTTGTATGGCAATGAGTTGTTTATTTCTTCAGGAACAGTTCTTACCAAGACGTAATTCTTTGAAACACGGGTAAGGTGCTCTCACACACGCCACCGATGACATTTGTGTATGTCATTGCTGTTGGAAGATTTCACATTCATCGCAACATGCTGCCGTCACAATGGCGGCGTGTCTGAAAACAGCTATAGAACTCTGCCACATTACATTTAACATAACCTAAAATATTTCGCGTATTTCGCAAAGCTACAAATAGCGTTACATAAAATATAAACGAAAACGATGCTACAAGTTTAAGTGATCAGATTTCACGGTAAGCTGTTAGGCAAAATGAAGGATGAGAGAGTCATGCTGTGCCTAAGTAATGGTCTGACTGTAAGCCAGTGGTTGCCAAAGTTGTAAGTATCCTGAAAGTTTTAAGTTAAGATTCACGCTTAATATTTAGATCCTTGAAATACCGTGCCGTGTGGTGCCGGCTTAGAATAGCATCACCCCATTTCTTTCCCGTGGGTGTCGTAAAACGCGACGAAGGGACTCGAGGGTGTGTGTGTATTGCAATTTTAGGCGATGGGCTGACAACCTGTCGCTATGGCGATACACAATTTTCCGAATGACCCTCAAATGTTTGTCAGACGTGGTGCAAATGTCCGTTTATTGCTGCCGTTTACGATCTGCCTACCCCGCAAGGGATAAAGGCGTGATATATGTATGTATGTATTGAAATACTACCAGGCAATTTTGTTCCAACCAAGACCGGACCAAGGTGTAAGACCAACTGCAGGAAAAACGTTTCTTCATTCTCTGACATTTTGTTACTCTTGTGAAAATAAAAGATCAATTAGAATAGTCGGACGTATGTCGATTAACTTCATGTTATTTTAAAAACAACTACTGTATCCGGTGAAGGCCTCTGACGTGATTTTTACTTACTTTTTGCCTTGCAAGTGCATAGACAGCACCGGTACCTACGGTTGACGTGTCTTCCGAAGCACTTACACAACTTTCTTACGGACAATCAGGTGGTTATTCTGACTTGAAATCAAGTTTTTCAATCGAGGATAGTTCTATCACTTCTTGACGTCATGATCTGTCGTTATTAAAAAATATTTTTAATAACAGTTTTGTGTTGTTCTTTAGTGTTGATAAAAAAATTTGCCTTGGGGCTGGCCAGGTTAATCACACGGCATGTAGCTTTACGCCTACACCACCAGTAAATGACATTTGTTTTAAATCATGATTATCAAAAGGTGTATTTTATATGAATATAATTAATCGTCTCGTCTGACACTCCAAGTTGATCATAAGTGGTGCAGTGGTTGTGTGGCTGCCTGCGACGCAAAGGTTCCGGGTTCGAATCTCGGTGGGACACTCACAAAGTTGATATTTATCACTTTGTTACACTGTGTCACAGTCTGGTTAGGACATTGCAGGGTGAACCACCTGATTGTCTTAAAATAAAGATGGTTCCGTCAGAAAGCACGTTGGTTGAGCCGTCGGTCCCGGCTGCTATCTATGGTTTCTTTGACGGCGGTCGTTGGACGACTCGGTGTCCCACACAAAAAGAGAGAGAAGAGAGCGGTGATCAACGACCCGATATACTTTTACATCACAAGTGGGTCCACTTTGAGAACCACTGTCGTGAGATACATCTCAGCTCCACGCTCTCGATATGCTAATATTATCTCGACGCACACCTGGAATATGAATAGGCCCTATCTGTGACGTAGCTGCCATATTTGAACTCTCCATGAATAATATACCATCTCATACTTACCAGATTTACGTTTGGTAAGTGCAGAAGATGAAAATTTAGTTCTAAGACATGCTTTATCAAGAATTAGTTAGAGCATTTCATAAGAGAAAATTTCATATTATTCTTTTTGGCATTTTTATGTTCTTCGCATTCGTATTCAATAGTAATGGCATTATTAGACTTAATACCAGTAGCTTATTTTTTTCTTCTTCCCCAAACAACCGGTGTCAGAGTTTTCAACCTTCTACCATAACTAGTAGGCCTCTGACATGGTTGTGTAACGACCGCGGTCTAAGTAATCATAGGCAGTAACGAGGACGGCTGTGTAGTAGTAGTAGTGGCTTGAGAACTGTGCCCTGTTATGAAACTACAGGCTACAAGTCTACAGGTGAAACTTTAGTACATTGCGTACCCAGTTTATATTCCTGTATCACAATGGCCAACCAACTACGCAATGAACATCGAATTGCACGTGTAAAATTGTAGCCTTTAGTTTGATAAGGAGAACCTTTCCCCAAGAAACAGATCGATATAAATAAATAATGTGACCTTTCATTTGAACTAATTGATTCAGATGTATATTAAAAAATCTTTCCTATTTATTTTCTTTTCACCGACAATTTTTTAGTATGAAGTACTATTTTAATATTCTGTTCGTACGGGCGACTAGTCTTAAAAGGAATTGACCTTATTATTATCAAAGTATTTGACCTTAATTAATCATAACAAAATAAAAGCTTGTTAATCTCACACCTATAAAGTTAAGTCATCTCTCAAACTCACCGCAACAATTTTAACGGGACATTTCACAAATTTGATGTTATTACACTCAAATGAGTTTTCGGGAAACTGTATTAAAATTTGGAACTTGATAAGTCGAGACTAGTGTTGGAGACCAACGATAGTAAATTGAATGAACTAAATAGATTCTTGTTTTTAAAACACATTTGATGATGTACAAAAAGGTAATGACACAAAATTTCTAAACTGAGTATTCTAAATGCAACAGAAATATAAATTTTGAAATAATATGATTTTACTTACATACATATATTACGGCTATATCCCTTGTAGTAGGCACAGCGTACCTAAACAGCCGTAAAAATGGACATTATACGCCACGTCTGACAAACAGTTGAGGGTCATTCAGACAATTGTGTATTAACATAGTGACAGATTGTCAGTCCATCGCCTAAAATTTCAATACGCAATTACGCATGTTACCATAGAGTCTTTTACAACAGCCAGGGGAAAGAAACGGTGTGATGCTATTCTAAGCCGGCATCACACGGTGATGTAATACTCATTTTATAAATATTTATGTGCAACTTGAACTCTCACGTCTAAATCAACGCCGGCAAATCAATTTTAGTTTCATCGATAAGAATACTATCGATAGTATTGGCACACTAAGCTTATCGACAGTGAACCATAACTAATAGAGTTAGGAAATTTTAATTATAAAATACCTTCACAGGTAGGCATCTGGGTAATTACTTTGATCTCGTGAAATTATCTGTCTGGTTTAATTAAGGTTATTAGATAATTAAAACGATGTTTAATCAGTAGATAATCGTTACGATGGTTGCAAGCTATCTATCTATCTAAAGATCTTCTTTTTATCGAATGAAACGAATTCACGAATTCTGTTTGAGTATGTCTGACTCCTTTCCGATCTAACCTTTTTATTGCATAAGTTTTTTAGGTAAAAACATTATCTTATCTAAAAAACATATAAAATAATCTGCTTAAATGGGTAATTACTTTGAGGCATTCTAATTTTACTCGTAGTTCTATTCCGCACGTAGGACCGATATAAACATTAGAAGTGACTTTGTCGTTTTAGATATTCCTCTATGTTTATAAGCTTACTATACTCCAGCCTACTAGTATTGCTTGCTGACTAACCGTCGGGTCATACTACCGGTATTGAAGCGTAAAAAACAAAGAATACTATACTCACTGGCGTGTAAAAAAGGCACCGGTAAGGCTACCGCATTTTGCCACTAAGCTGCCCTTTTGCGACAAGTTCTTTACATGTATCGAACAAAATGGAATGTGGCACATGACAGCAGTCAAAGCCTTTGGCGTGCCAGCCACAGAGCTTGGTCGCCTAAGCCGGCACGCTTACACTAGCCGGCAGCATGTGTATAAGCTATTTTGTTATTTACAGCATCCACAATCGTTTGCCGTGTGATGCCGGCTTAGAAAAGCACTACCCCATTTCTTTCCTGTGGGTGTTGTAAGACCAAAGGACTCGAAAGTTACATGTGTATTGCAATTAAAAGGGATGGACTGACAAACTGTCTTTATGTGGTGATATACTATTTTCTGAATGACCCTCAAATGTTTGTCAGACGAGGCGTGTATGTCCGTAATTTAAGGCAGATTACGCTCTGCCCTGCTCCGCAAAGGACGAAAGTGTGTTATATGTATATGTACGTCACTTTTCAAAAGTTTTTTCTTTCACAGTGTTGCCAGAGTACGACCCGCTGATCACAGGCCTGCCGACTCTAGTCAACGTCGGCGAAAATGCCATCATCAATTGCACATCTGACTACTCCTTGCCAGCCGCCACCATCGACTGGTTTGTGGATACTGAGCCTCAGGAGGTAAGCTTTTTAGATTTTCTTAAATTTAGCTACGGGACCATTCACATAACCTATGCTCGGACGTTGCTGTTGTTTCGCTGGTAGCTTCTCCAAACGCTGAGCAGCCCATCGGGCCCAGTCAAATAATACCGGTGGTGTAGTCACTAAAGAGACGAGACTCCTGCCCCAAACGCGCTCAAGGTCATTATATTAACCTACTCGCTTAGCGAGCATTTCAGCTAGGATGTGCGGGCGCCTCGCTACGTGAACGCTCGTTGACATTTTATACGATCAATCGATTTCTTTAGTCGTGCCGTTTTACTTTGGTGATTTCGTATGTTAAAGTGACTCAAAAGGTTTTCAGCTTATGAAACCTAAAACTGTTCCTAAAGGTTTTATAAACACATTATGAAGTAAATACTTAAAAACATTACTTGACATTTAAATATAATAAAAACAGTAATAGTGATACCTCCTTCTGGAATAAAATTAAAAGCGCGTGACAGCCCTTGCTTATGAGGCTGGAGTCGGCGCAGGATAACGGGCTGAGGGGGGAGGTAGGTATTAAGCGCGGCTTTTGGGGCCCAGACAAAGAAGTTTCATTTCTACACGGTAGTGTTATAATTTGTTCTATGTCACAGTACTATTCCGACTTAACAAGCTGTAGGTAGCAGCTTGCTTAGTCTTTTCAGTTGCTTATCCGATGGGTGCACACATTGATACATTTAATGTATTTATTCTATCAAGCTAATCTTCTGATACTTTCTTGTGGATATAAATCGTCAGTTGTTTGTTCTGAATTTTCTCGTTTTGTTCTTGATAAAGCCGTGTGATGCCACATAGCATCACCCCATTTCTTACTCATAGGAGTCGTAAGAGGCGACTAAGGTACTCGAGGGCGTGTACTGCAATTTTGGGCGATGGGCTGACAACCTGTCACTATGGCTATGCACAATTTTTCGAATGACCCTCAAATATTTGTCAGACGTGGCGTAAATGTCCGTTTTGCGGTCGTTTGCGTTCTGCCTACCCCGCAAGGGATATAGGCGTGATGTGTGTATGTATGTATGTATTTTCTTGAAATAATGTATTTTGCGTCACGATCGTTTGTCTAGGTGTTTAATACATGGTCCTCTTCTTTCGAATCATCACTAAATAAATAAATTTCAATCAAACTAACACTTTACACCAAATTTTAGGATTTATAAAATATACCGTTTTCCTAATGAATACTGTTGTCATAAAATTGGTCCAAATTCTAGTACCTTGACATGTAGATTTGAACTACAAAACTGTTTAATCAAGCAACCTGGTAAAATAAACATTTTATTCCAAATACTTGTTTTGCTCGTTCTTTAGCAAGTTGTTTAAGAGATACTTTGGCTTCTATGAGGTTAGTTTAACCAGGCTTTTAAGTTTGCACAAGTTTGACCATTAATGAAAATTGAAACCTAATCCTTCACTGGCTGAAATACGCTGAATATAAGCTGTAATTATGAGAAATTTTAAGCTGCATCATAAAACTTTTTATCTGTATATAATTATACAAACTATAAAGTTAACGACACGTACATATCTTGCAGGCTGCAAGCTCGTTTTTTCAAGTATGAAAATGAAATTGAAATGATTAATCCAATGTAGGATAGTATTATCACTTATTGACGTCATGTCAGCGTCATCAATGACGGATGTCATTGTCCTAATAAAAAACCGACTCGAGGAGATTAAAAAATTAAAATAAAGGCACTGCCTCGGGGCTGGCCAGGTTTATCAAACGACATGTGCACTTTACGCCACCACCATCTGAAAACGACATTTGTTTCAAATTTAAGTCAAGATTTTCAAAGCATGTTATTCATATGACATTCGTGACCTTTTCTTGATCATTTATCACACATTTTCATACCATGCAATAAAAAACTAGGTTTTTATTCGTAACGAAATCAGCAGTCAAACTAACAAATGGAGATTGTATTGCTATACTCACAAAATTGGGTTCGCTTTGTGACCATACTCCAATGCTGATACGTTATTTTCCTTTCAACGCCTTCGGGAAATAGCCGAGCAATATGATCGAGGATTTGCATACGTATTTTGATGATTGATATTGCTATATACGATAAAGGGGTCTAACCAGACATAGTAAAACGGTCTGACGATTTGAATTGTGAATAGAAAATTGATGACTAAATTGCAATATTCGTAATGATAAGTTGCATTTTACATTTACATTAACAGTATTTAGTCAATAACACCTCGTTAATTTCTTAAAGCTATTTCAAGTTATAGACAGATCATATTTAAATAATAATATGATCATAGGTTTAATAATTTGACATAGGTTTAACTTTGACATGTATTTATTTTTTAAAATTACTGTAAGATTATCATTCTTTTTTATGTATTATGTGAAGTACCTATATTTGACTTACTAAAAGAGAATCCTTTAAATTCCTTTTAGAAATAAATGATTTGATTTGATAAACAAATATTTTTGCGAACTTCAACAGCCATGTCAGTTCACTGCTGGACATGGGCCTCCCTCTATCGGGAGTATTGCCTCACACCACGCTGCGCAAGCGAATTAGCGAGCGCAGTGCAATATTTTGACTTTAAAGGGAACGCTGCTGTTTCCCGGGATGAATTTATCCCTCAGTCGCTTTTTACGACACCCACGGTTAGTATAAGGGTGATGCTATTCTTAACCGGCATCGCACAGAACTACTGTCTCGGTTCAATTGATAAATTTCTCCCACCTTAAAGGTAATCCATAAAACAGCACTTTATTCAAGGTCCTGGAAGTTGGAACAAATACCTGCTAGGTGCGATCAGCTCTTGCCATTCGTTTAACGAGCTCACTGGCAGACAGATTACCCTCGTTTCGTCACGAGTCGCCTCTCTTGCCTGCTGAGTGTCATTATGTAAGATTCGCGGGATGGGTCGTGAAGAAAGCTTCTTTTGTGTTATCCGAAAAACCGCGAGTTATGTTGACGGCCGAATGGCGCAGCGGTAGTGCGACTGCCTGTGGCGCAAAGATTTCGGGTTCGTTTTCCAGTGGGGCTCTCACAAAGTTTACATTATTACATTGTGAATTTGTTTTCAGTCTGGTTAGAACATTGCAGACTGAACCACCTGATTGTCCGTAAGAAAAATGGTTCAGTTCGGATGGTCCCGGTTACTGGGCACGTTAAACCGACGGCCCGGTCACTGTCTTTGATAACTTAGACAGTAGTCGATACACAAACAGGCCTACTCTTAGTGTAGTAGGTGGTTGAAATTCTGAAACCAGGGTTCATTGAGTCGTTCGCCAACTCGGTGTCCCACATGAAAAGAAGAAGAAGAAGATCGGGGTTCTCGTGTGGGTTTTTGTCTTTGTCACTTGTTCTGTAGAACAATTTTGTGTTTCTGTTACATTACTCAATTACAGGGTGCATCGGGTCACTGGTAGCGTTTAGCTGTCAGCCTACATACTTGATACTTTCCTTTTTTCAGTTGGCCCAATTCAGAGAGGATTTGCAAAAATATATAAATGTTGGGATAAAATAAGTTAATAAACGATTCAGTTGATACTGCATTAATGGTAAATTTAATGAATATTATATCATTTGTAATTCATAATTATAGTTTGACTGATAGATAATTAATAAAAGGATTCATTTCCAATTAGGGGTAAAAGTTATTGCCACCAAATTGAATAATTTGTTGGATTCTTCCAACATTTAATTCAAAATATTTTTATAAATTTGCAACACCTGCAAAAATAATTAAGATCTGTGCTTTTCTCTGTTTAGCTACGGTTGGTTTCGTTAAACAAGTTTTCTTTCAACGTTTAATTCGAATTTCATTAACACGATTCTTCAGCACCTTTTATAGTCCTTCTATCGAACATTACAAACTTTTCATAATTCACCAGGTTTTAGTTGATACAAATATTAGTGACAGCCAAAAAAGCCTTACCTTGATACTTACGTATGTATTGTATTTGTTTATTATTTATGTACTTATAGAACAATTAATTTAAAATTTTGTAAGTATGTGTATTTATTTACTATTATAAAATAATTATTTATCATCACACCAATTCTACTCGTGGGTGTTGTAAAAGCGACTAAGGGATAATCCAAGGAATGGGCAGGACATTCCCTATGAACGCAACATCCTGCACTGCACTCGACAATCCGCCTGCCAAGCGTGGCTAGTATGACAATAGGGGGAGGCCCATGTCCAGCAGTGGACTTTTGTGGCTGTTACGTGTGACCCCGAAATTTAAAAACAGTTTATACTTTAAATAATTTAAATTGCCCTTTTACAACCAGAATGGATGGGCCGCATTAGGGCAGTAGCCCTTTTTGCACTCAACTTAAAGCAATATTCCGTTTCTCATATATTTAACCCTCAGCGACCATTAATTAAAATTTTGTGACAATCACCAGGGCCTGCTGAGTGCCGTTTACCACAGAGTAGAATGAATTGAGACTCATTTGTAAAAGAACATGGGAACTTCAAAAATATTGATTAGATCAAAATGTACTCCAATAAAAATGTACTCCAAGTAACATTGCTTTTCGTTTAATTCGCATAGTTTCTTAGTTTTTTTTTACAAAATATCTTGCAACATAATCCCGTATATTATTTACTTAGAAGTGACAAGATCTTAAATAAAACGTCTTAAGGTTTAATATCACTCGATACGTAGTTTAAAATAAAGTCTCTTTCTGATTCCTTGTGTCCCAAACTACGCACTGGACTTTGAGTTTTTTTCAATAGATGGAGTTGTTCATAATAAAAGTTTATACGTATAAAATATACCGGGATAATGACTTGTTTTTGCGGGAAATCGGTTACACCGAGTAAAACCTTTGGGCAGGATGCTAGTTGAACATAATCGTGAAACCTTGGCGTAGAGGTAACCGTTTTGGCGATATATTATCTGTGTTTTAAGTAAAAGATACTTAAAATAAATAAAGGTATACTTTTTAAAGGGTTTCATGTGGCTAATGAACGTTCAAGAGTGTTTTTAATGTACATACGACAATGATACGACCAAAGAGAATGCTTAAATCAGCATTTGACTGGCCCGATAGCGTTGTAGATAGTATCTCTTGCCCTTCTAGCCACGCTGAGAGTCTAGCCTTCGATGCCCATACAACTTAATATTTCAAAATATTTATGTTTCATTAAATTTTCAATGATATTTTATTTATTAATTCAGCGTTACTGGTCTCTATCTAAATTACAAATAAAATATTTCTATGTTGAAACTCATTAAAATTTACCAGAAATGATCGTTTGTTTGAAGTTTTTGCTAGTGAACATAAATGTGGTTCGCACACACCCCGAACTTTATAGCGGTTTTCAACACCCGGCAAGCAAATTATTGCCCGTGACTGAAGCAAGGGTATACGGCGTTTCTATGCTATTTCACACAACTTCTTTGTCAATAAAACTGGACCTACGAAATACCGCAATATGCTGCGGTATTCTTCTTGTTTGATGAACCCTGGTGTCAGAGTTCTTCAACCGCCTATTACTTCGACCAGGCCTCTGACATGGTTGAGTGACGACCACCGTCAATCATAGCCAGAAGCACTCTGAAGCACGGCACCATCTTTCCTACGGACAATCAGCCTGCAATGTCCTAACCAGACTGGGGACAAATTCACAAAGTGAAAATATCAGCTTTTGAGAGTGACTCACCGGGTATCTAACCCGGAACCTTTGCGCCGCGGGCAGTTACACTACCACTGCGCCACATCAGCCGCCGACTTTGTGTGAGTACTACCAAAGTGTGTTACGGAAACTTGGCTATTTTGTGTTTTGATCAAAGACCAAAAGGGGCATAGGAATTTGTTTTCATTCGATAATAATCATTTTAGATGCTTTAAACAGTATGTTTACATACATGTATCACGCCTACAATCCCTTGCGGGGTGGGCAGGGCCGCAAAATACGGATGCTTATGCCACGTCTAAAAAATTTTTGAGGATCATTCGAAAAATTGAGCATCGCCATAGTGACAGGTTGTCAGCCTATCGCCTAAAATGGCAATACACACCCTCGAGTCCCTTGGTCGCCTCTTACGACTCCCACGGGCAAGAAATGGGGTTATGCTATTCTAAGCCGACATCACACGGCATGCATCACAGTTTTTTGATATTTAATATCGGTGCCGCTGTTCTATTATTTTTAAAATATCACTTTCTATGTTGAGTACCAAATTTTAAAACACTTCCCGTGTTAGGTATACAAAAACTAACCCGGTAGATGGAGCCATGCCAAGCGTTACTGGCATTAAAATACACTTGCAAAATTGGCGGGCAAGAAATGAGCTGCGGTAGCCCAGATGGAAGAGGCGTCGCCACTAGTAATGCGAAAGTCGCAGGTTCAAATCCTGCCCGCACTCGAAAATTTTGCAAGTTCGCAAAAATTGTATACCTAACACGGGAAGTGTTTTAAAATTTGGTACTCAATTTATCGCTGGTTTTCATCGCTTAGACTACATTCAATCTGTAAAGATAGAATTAGTCGCCGGTTATTAGTTGCAAAAACTAACCCGGTAGATGGAGCCATGCCAAGCGTTACTGGCATTAAAATACACTTGCAAAATTGGCGGGCAAGAAATGAGCTGCGGTAGCCCAGATGGAAGAGGCGTCGCCACTAGTAATGCGAAAGTCGCAGGTTCAAATCCTGCCCGCACTCGAAAATTTTGCAAGTTCGCAAAAACTTTCTATGTTGCTTAGTTAAATATCAAGAAAACAAAGAACATTTTTTAATGTTTTTAACGTTGTCGTCATTTTAAAACTATGGAATTATAAGAGATCTTTAAGTACAATTTTTGAATTAAACTTAATGGATTTATAAGAGACCCATTAGACAAAATATTTTTTACTCTTACGAATCATTTAAAAGTCAGCCAAACTAAATATTGTAATAGCATTTAGTTTTTTTATTTAAAAGTATAACTCCATTCTTAAAAATCTTTTTAAAGAAAAATATGTGCGAAAAAATCTAACTTTAAGAAATATGCCATAACCAATTGAAGAAATTGAAGGTGAGCTCTGAAGGAGTGTTGTGCATTAGTTAAGTAAACAATACTTAAGTTGATGGAATTTCTCTGAAACACTTCAATAACAAATTTACTAAATCTAACGCAAAAGTACCAACTGCTCGTTATTATTCGGGTTAGAATAGAACTCGTGGAAAGTCCTGGCTCAAAATACATACATATTACATAATATCAAGCTTTTATTCCTTGCGGGGCAGAGCATTACCGGCTGTAAAAAAATATGGTCGCTATCTACACGTCTGACAATTATTTGAAGGTCGTTACAGAAAATTTGTGTATCACAATAGCGACAAGTTGTCAGAATTTCGCCTAAAATTGTAATACACATGGCACCAAGGGTTCTTTTATTCACCTCTCATGACACCCACGCCACGAGAATAAACTTCTTTCTGTTCATACATACATCATAATAAAATGGAGTGATGTTATTTTGAGCCAGCATCACACAGCATATCGTTGCTGTCAAACAATTCAATTTTTGACCTGCTACGTGCCGTTTGAATATCTGATCGATTGAAATATCTGCTCTTGATGGAAATCGACCCGACAACCTTTGCGTTACTGGCAGGCGAAATAACACTGCGCAATATACATCAATCGTAAAAAAAACATAGTGTGGCTTTTTGATATCCGTCACTCTAAATCTCCTGCTATATTTAAATCGAAATTGCACAATTATTTCCTTTTGAAATCAGTAAGTATTTAAATGTCCATTGTCATGTGTGTACTTATATTTTTTTATGTAGGTATGTATTTTATAATATATATCTTTAATTTTAAATATATATTTATTTTTAATCATATTTGTATATATTTGCATGTATGTATGTATATATGTATGTATTTATGTATGATTGTAAATGTACTTAGTACATAAGTGTTGTTATTAAATTTAATAATTTGACTGATAATTTGCTTATGCAACTAATGCAAATGTATGTATTTTATATATATGCAAATCTTTTAATTTTTGTCTCTATTTTAATGTAAAGGTTGCCTGGAAGAGATCGCTGCAAGCGATAAGGCCGCCTTTGCTTACTTTTAGTCTTAAGTTTTCTGTATTGTTTTGTTTCTGTTGTGTATGTTGTAAGCAATAAAGTGTTCATCTATCTATCTATCTATCTTTTTAAACGACTCTTTTTGTCAATTAAACCACGTCAATTTCTTATAGCCACGACAGATATACTTTTGCGAACTTCAAATTCAACAACCACAATAGTCCACTGCTGGGCATGGACCTTCCTCTATTGCGGAATATTGCCATACACACCAAGTTTGGCAGGCAGATTGGCGAGCGCAGTGCAATATGTTGCATTTACAAGGAACGTTGTTGCCCATTCCCTGGATGAATTTATCCATAAATTGCGTTTAACGACACCCCAGAGTAGAATTGGGGAACAATTTCGTTCTTTTGCGAACAATTTTGATTAATTGTGTAGACCGGAGTTCCAATCCAATAATCCTCGATCGAAGTCTAATTACAACTACGGGCGAAGTATAAACATAAGTTTTGGCTTGTACAATACGTAACACTGTATTGTAATACATGGTGTAAAAAAATTTGCTAAGAATATTTTAAGGGGTGAACCAGTACGTGAAACTGAACAACTTTCCCCTAGGAACATAGGTCGAAATATGAAAAAAAAAATTGGCCCTCCCATACAAATTATCCCGGCCGGGTACACACTGTGTATGGAAGGGTCAAATTATTTTTTCATATTTCGACCTATGTTCCTTGGGGAAAGTTGTTCAGTTTCACGTACTGGTTCACCCCTTAAAATATTCTTAGCTAATTTTTTACACCTTATATAAGGCATGTAGTAGTATACACATATTATTATTGTTATTTATGTAAAATATGTAGATATTATTGTATAAAATATGTATTTTATATATATGTAAAAGCACTATCCTGCATCTCAAATTTAATTTTCTAAACCATAAGGAAGTCTGGTAGAAATAGCAACCTAGGTATAAGGCTGCCTACTCTTTCTTTTCTTTCTGCATGTCCATTTATTGTTTTTGTGCATTAAAGTATATTTATGTTATGTTATGTTATGTTAACACTGGTTTGACAGATTTTCACTACGTGCTGCGTATTTCTTAAAAAGTAGTTAAAATTAATAAGAAATTGACAACGGTAGAACGAAAATAATTTAAATTCTAAATAAGGACGTCGAACTCCTTAGTCATCCGTGACCACAAGTTTTGTATTGAACTCGAAATGTAGGAAATATAAAATCCAAAATAAACACAACTTAAATCCGTTTAAAATTGTTTTATTGTGATGATGAGTAAACCGACCCTAAACCGACGAGCATTCATGAAGAGATTGATGAATATAGAGGAGGCGAAAGAAGTATTCCAGGATCGTAGTTAGTGGAAGGAAGTAGTCTCTGCCTACCTCTCCGGGAAAGAGGCGTGATTTATGTATGTCTGAATTGTACAAAAGTACAAATGACGGGCCTAATGCCACGCAGCATTATCAACCGGACAACTATCGGGTAAATAGACAGCTTAAAGTCATATGAATTTTGTTTCCCTTGAAAGAGTCCATAACACACATTTTTAAAGGCATTAACGGGCGTATATTTTTTAAAGTTATTAAGAGCTTGGTTGTTCTTACTAGTAAATAAAAAAAGTTTGGTTTCGTTTATATAAAACGAAACCAAACTTTGAATCTTTTAAAGAGTAATTAAATGGGCATCCTTTAAATGAATATTGACTTTAAACGCAAGTACATACATATAAATACGCTTTTATTCCTTGCGGATAGACACCTGCGGGAAAGAAATGGGACAGTAGTTCTACATATATTAAGCCAGCATCACACGACCAAAAAAATTAATAAACATAAATGAACGATTTTTAGTATTCATTTTTAATAATTTTGTTTTAAATGAAAATTTAAATCTTACCTTTTAAAATGAACAGCTTATTGTAAGTATAATAAAAATTCACAACCGCAGTATGAATCTCTTTTTCTGTGGCCAAATTTCCGCCACAGCGCCGTCCAAGATAAATAAAAAATAATCGAAACTTTGTTTCTAAGGTGTAATTGATTTATACAGTATGTCATATTTTAAAGAAGTAAACTAGTTCAAGAAACTAAACTGGTTTAGGCGGTTTACACACTTGTCGTCCGTCACTGCGTATATTTGAAAATACGCGGAAATTTGGAATAAATCAGATAAGGTGTTTCTCTCTGATGCAGCAGCAATAAAAAATACAGTCGCTTAATGTCGCTTCACCCTATTTAGCACCTCATTTTGTTTGGTAGACTAGACAGTAACATTTTTTAGAATTACATCGGTTCGGTTCTCTCATTTACCGTCTGTTGCACATTCCGATCTTATGCCCGTAAATTGGGGTGGTATGGGATCTACCTCCTAGCGGTCCACTCCGGGCAACGGCAACACAGGCTTGCCTGTGGATAAGTCCGGCTGAACGATCCCACTAAGCGGTGGAAGGCTCCGTAAGGGACCGCCTGGCTCGCGACCACCATCCCACCGAAGTCTGGCGCCAAGTAGCTTGCTGCGTTCCGTCAGTGTGTGGGAGTGCCAGTGCCTTAACAGGCTTTTTCTGGGTGAGCTCGCTCCATCTAAGACTCTGTCTCTGTCCTTTGACCTAGACTAGAGTCAAGAGCAAACCCATCATTAATAAAAATAAAAATAAAATATGCAAAGACGGACGACAATTAACTTTGCAAATGCCGAGCAGTATCCCATACAAACCCATACAAACCAGTAGTGCCGCGGCATATGCTGTCGGCCACTCGGTTCGGAATAGTGTGACGGAACCTGGATGGTGCCTTAGGCTTTAGATCGTCTAGTCAATACATTTGTGAATAGTGCTAACCACTTGTTTTAGTGGTTTGTTAGCTGATAGGTATGGATGGAATTCTAAATCACTGCAGGTCCAGAACTATTCCGGAAAATGATTATATTACCCAAACGTGTTTGGTCCAATGACAGTAAGCTTAGTCAACTTTGTGTGTTCGGTCGATCCATAATTTGCTATCCCCACGTTGGGCCATTGGCTCTTTGTTTGTCGATGGTTTTGTAAGTATGCAATAGTTGATTGCTATGCCCGCAGGCATTTATATTTTCATTATGAAACCGCAGTTTCTTGTTTAGGAAGGCCTTCCTGTTTGTTCGAACCTATTTAGCAGGCGGATTCTGTTATAAAACGTCACAACCTCGACAGCTCTACCGTGTTGGATTAAAACATAATCAAGACCTCTGGCTCTTAGTATACTACGTTAACAGTCGATGGACGGCTTTTATGCAAGTTCAAATGTGATTTAGTTAGCAAAATATAATAATCTATTTTTATATTGGAAAATATGATTAATTAGGTTTGAATTTCTTAGTTATTATGCTTGAAAGAGAAGGAGGAGTGGTGAGTAATAGTCGGTATCACGGTAAAAATTTATCGAGTTTATTTAAAGTGAATTTTAAATTAATGTTGCTGATCTAGGAATGCGAGATTCGTCCTCCTAGAGCCCTGGATCATTGCTAGGCCAAATTTAGATGAGAGAAAAGATCCAGAAATGAAAAACTCTCATTGCCAAACTTAAATACTTATAATAAAACATAAACTAACAAAAGTCGGGACTCGTATCTTCTTTTGTGTACGAACCCAAATCTAGAATTAATATTATAGAGGATATCAATATAGCTTTTTATAGTTTATAAGTATATGAAATATTACAAAGGATTTACATAGGTAATATACAAAAGTTGAGTCGAGATTAGCATCTTCTTTTGTGTGCGAACTCGAAAAACAATAACTAGTATGAAATGTTATCTACAACCTGTGGTAGGCTTATAATACCGTAATTGCAAGGTAATTACAACGTCTGCAAAGTAATACAAAGGGGATTTTAAAGTAGAAAAGTTAATAGAAAGGAGCCTCGCACTATTTTCTGTGTTACATCCCAAACAATGCTTTATGAAATGTTTAAGTCTTATTCTATGATAGAACTGAAAGAAAATATGGGTATCACAGTAGTAAAATAGGGCGAAGCTTTCCAAACCGTATTTTTAACTGACTCTAATAAACCACTCGGGACACAAATTCACTTGTCCGAGTGGATCGTAACTTCTTGGCAGCTGCCTGATAAAACTACGTGATGTCTCGGTCCTGGGCTCCTGTCGAATGCCCCAACACCCGCGCCTTGAACCCCGATCCAAAAGGAGCGCGCGCCCGCGCTGGTGACCCGTGATTGGTCGCCTTTGCGCCCAACCCCCAGGCTTGCATCGGCTACCTGACGCAATCGTGAAGATTTGGCGGAGACCACGAGCGTCCATCTCAATGTTGTGTTTCTGGAAGGATTTAAGACTTTTATTATCTTGCACAAAACTGATTCATAAACTGTTACTCTTAAAGTTCATAACTTTATTGTAGTCCGCATCGGCGCCTGGGACCTTTGATCCTGTTGTTCCTATTTTATGTAGAAAGTGGCGAGAACAAGACATGTGGCGACCAGCAGACTCGAGCGTTTTCCAGGAACAATACTTTTTATGATAGTTGCTTGTTTTGAAGATAGCGAGTTCTATTGATTTAGCAAAGTATCTTGTGTCTCCATTTAAGACCCCTGTCCCGTTTTTGTTCAAATGAATATTAGTTTACGACTTCACAGGGTGCAAAATTATTTTAGGCAGTTCCGGTTAAAGAAATATTATGCAATTTATGGTGTTCAGCTGTGGGAATCACGACGTGATTTGTTTTGGCTTCGACTGTTCGAAGAGCGCATTTTTGTGTTATTGTTAAACTTAGGTATATTAGAAGAAAGGTGCCGAAAGGGATAAAAAGTATTGTGGCCGGCTAGGTGTCATCACATTCCTCTCCTTTGGAATACTTAAAAGGTCTTTTCTTTTGAGTCTTCCAACATCAAACTATATCTAGCCTGAAATCGATATTGTATCGCCTAATCAACTTCATTTACAGTCTGCACGACATGGAATCAATTTAAATTATTTAGTTGACAAACTCTTCTTACAAACAGTTTTCAAGTTCATCATAAAATTCTCGTGAGAATCAACCCAAAAATATTAACTATTTGCTCAATCATTGCGTCTCGAAGCACTATGCCTTAGTTATTTGAATTGACTTGTAAAACCTTTGAAAAGCATGGCGCTTTGGCTTACCAAATCATAAATTATTATTGATTGCATTGCATTTTTTTTTCTCATATATAGCTAGTTTCATACGGTATTCCTTCTCTAATGAAAATAATTCTATTAAAATAGGTATTTGTTTTCTTTGTTAACCTTATACTAACCTCCAATTGAAGGAGAGCTTTATGTTGCGCTTTGTAAATATAAATAATTATTATTACACATTCCCGTCTTCTCTTATCTTAAAATATACATAAATATATCTATGTATAGATATTAAAACTACAGCACGCTTACTAAGTGTCTATTGACCTTGCATCAATATTCATTTCTACCAGTCAAATTTCTTTTGCGTCTCGATACACAAATTTTCTAAAGCCTATTAAGACAATATTAACTCTCATAGTCCATTGTTTCTGTTCTGTACTTGTCAACTCCGTTTGAACCCCTTTTTTTTTTTTTTTTTTTTTGGCAATCAATTAAAAAAAAATCTACAACCTCTATCTTTGCCTCTCCTAGACCAACATTACATACATTTATCTCAACCTGATTATGGACTTCGCAATCAATTATCATCTGACTTATAGCAACGATTTTTTCTAGTTTATTCTTCTTCTTAGTGTTAGCAAAATCATCAAAATCTAGTACCACCAGTTTTTTATATTGTCTTATCTACACTCATCTACAGTCTACGAAAGTGATGAATTATCTTGATACTCTCTAAAAAGGTGTTTTAGTAATAATCCATCGATTCATCACACCATATCTAGCTAAGCATTAGCTTTGCAGTCCTTTTGTAAAACATACTTGTCCATGTACACTTACCTCATTGCCAACATCTTTATATTCTTTGCAAGTACTTCATTCATCATTATCATTTACCTATAATTCCAATAATGACTATGACTTCGGTTGATCTCTTAGCTCGTTTTATTAATCAACTAATAATCACAAAGAGAAATACTTAGGTGTCTCGGTTTAAAATATATTACTAGAGTAACCTTTTGTCCTACGAAAATCTTTGATTAAATCGTATTAATATAACTCTTCAAGCAATCGCGATAAATTTCACACACCAGAGCTATTGAAACTTAGCTGAAACGTCAGGATTTAAGCAAAAATAGATAAATATTTATCTAAAGATATCGCAATATACCCGGTAAAATTATTTGAATGTAGGTTCTATTGAATTGGTAACTATCCAATTAGCCTCTTATTAGTTGGTTTTGTATCTTACTTGTATCTCGAAATGAGTACTACCTGTAGCAACTTATCTGAATTTAGGATCCAACCCCTTTTTTATTGTAAGCCTCCATACTCACTTCTCACTTTTTATTCACACATTTATATGACATTTTTCTCTTCTTACCAAATAATCACATTCAATCATCATCACTGCTCTGGGCAGACTTAAGACTAAATAATTAAGCATATTCATTTATTTTTACTATTCTGTGTTCAGCGCATTTTATTATTTTTGTTTATAAAGAAAATGTGATTGTAACCATCAATAATAGCGCCTTGTAACTGTATAAAGCTTTACTAGTAGCTTTGCCTTCCAGAGTAAAAGGCCTTTTACGACAATATCTCATGTTACTCTGCCTTCCAAACACTATACATTATTATCTTTAATTATGTAAACAATCGATATAGTAGTTAATTTGACACATACAAACATACATCATCCTTACTTTTCTTACTTATGTATAACCATTCTTTCTTCTTCTTACCAATTTTTATTTATTATATTAGGATACGCGTAGTATTATCAGCGTATGTATTATTTCTCCAATAAAGAATGACCCTCATCACTTTTTAAAACTAACTCATTCATAAACACCACCCTTTTCTTCTTCTTAATACTAGTTTGCCTTTAAAGGTGTTTCTAGGACGCAACTTTACAAGCGTCGTATTAACTGTGATTCGATTTGTCCTTCACTCAGGTCTGTTTACCTAAATCCATTTAATAAATTACTGACTGTAAGTTATATCTTTAGAAATTGCATTTACAATCATATAAAATCAATAGACGATCAACCCATTTGCCAAACATTATTTGTTAAATTGATATTTTATAGCAATATTGTCAGTCAATCCACTTTTAATGTAAATTCAATTTTGACCAGCTCCATAGAAACCTACATGTTATCGCTAAGAAACATAGGTTCTAGTTGAGATTGAAACTAAAAGAAAAATTCACACATACAAAACATACTAATTGCAAGTAAGGGAAAAATCTAATAGTCCATAGCATAGATCTTACTAATACTTCAAACCGTTCGTCTTCTAGCTACTTTATAAAATGACAATGCATGATTCCACTTAGATAATAATATTTCTTATTAGACGAGATTAGTCCACTGCTGGGTTTTTATGCAATGTCGCAAATTTTCACTTTAAATAAAACAAAATATTTTGTCTCGCTTGCTTTCATATTGACCTGTGTTGCGATTAATGTATTTTCCATCTTTTTATTCTTGCAAGTTTACAAGTGTACTATGGTTTATTATGCACTCACAGTGCAAAATTATTTTCATTCGAAAAATGTTAGCGCCCGCCGGGACTTGAACCCGGAACCGTGGGTGTTTACTAGTGTTTGGGGCTAATTGTTTATTGCAATTGTTATTTTTCTAACATAATTTTACTGCTGGGCATATAAATAATGATATGCTAAACATCTTCGTAGCTTTTTCTTTCAGATTTAACTAAAGTAATTACTCGCTATGATTTGGTCATTATAGGCATAACTGCCTAAGGGATAATCTTATATAGCCTCGAAATTCTAAGTAGAATAGTCTAGTGTCGGATGTGCATACATTTCTGTGACAGTCAGCATTATGCTGTACATAACACTCTCGTTCGTCATAGGTACTCATGAGACGACTTAGGGATATTTCAATATTATGACTCTGACGCAACAACAAAATTATTTAGAATTACTATTTATCTATCTTTAGCGTATAAAATAACACGAGACATGTAAGGTCCTGTCTAATTTTTTTTTTCAAGCCTTGCTTTCAGGTGTCTACCTCTTGTATCATTATTTTCGTTCTTACTTCAGAATAATTATGCATTATTTGGAATCACATCTTGTTATACGGCATACTCTATTTCTAGGAATATGTACCATTGCACTATAGTTCTATCTATTATTTAAGTAATCCACATCTAGCTAATATTTTGCCACGCTACGCAAATTTATGTGATTTAAAACTCCGATTAATGATACCAAATCGTCGGTGGAGAATACGTTTATGCCATACACCTTTTACTTTGTTTAGGTTTGAGCATAATTAAGTCAATTCTGTAGTTGTATAGAAAGAGGTATTTTATGGTGTGCTTATATTTTTGACATATTAAGCCCATTAAAATATATTAAATTTATTGTTGTAACCTCTAAAATACCTGAATTACAAGCGTTATGTCGTTTGACACACTGCTTCCTCCGGTTCAAGTTCTTACAACATTATGATTGGTACAACTTATTTTAAAGCGCGGATATAGTACAAAACTGTATTATTAAGTTACTTGTACAATACTTCTTCAAAATTGATATTACACAAACGTATCCTCACATGACGATATTTCAACTCAATTTGTACCTTAGATTTTCATCTATAAGACAACCGTTTGTAAATTGGTACAAGACTGCGACCGCGCACATTTAATAAATAATAGTTTTACATAACGAACAAGGTTCCTATTTTATCAGTAATGCTCCTAGAATCGCTCAAATCTGCTGAAAACACACATGCACACGAAAAATTATAATAAAGTTATAAAAAGCAATGTAGGTACATGGGTAAGTACATTAACTTTTATAAAGATGACAATAAAATCCCTTTGATTTAAAATGATAAATTTTGTAAGAATGTAAATTTTTCACGTAAGGAAACTATTACGTAATGAAACTTTATATTGATAAACCTCTCATTACGTTTATAATATTACCATGTATCAAACAAAATATGTATACAGCACTGTGTTTGTTTTATCGTGCTTAAAATTAATGGCAAGATATAAGCTTACCTCTCCTTTATTTCTAGATTTTACAAAAGTACTATTTATATTATAAATTGAGAGTAAATTAAACTCTTTTCTCTCCTTGAGGTTTTTTATAAAGAGTTTTACCTCTCCTTTATATTTAAACTTTGCGAATTTATCATATAAAGTACAATTAAATCCATTTTCTTCTCTTTGATGGCTCTCATGAAATTAGTATTTAGTTATCACCTCTCCTGAACCTTCTCTCTTTTTACACATGTGTTTTATTGTTATAAATTATGTGTAAATAATATATATATTTTTTATCTTTTCCAGTCCAGTTCCAGTCTTTTGTTATAACTAAGTAAAATAATAACCTCAAAGGTGGCAATAAAATATATTTGTTTGTATCAGAAAATATTGTTGAATTTTTATTGTTATTTTCTGTACTGCTATTCAAAAATAACATAACATTTTAAAAATATTGCACAAAGTGATTATTTCCATTCCATACCAAAATGAAAAATAAGAAATCAAAGAAACTCGACCCGCGCGCAGTCAAATCCCCTCAACCTCTTACATTCATTTGTTTGAATTTAATAATTATTTTTCTCTACGTTGTGTTTTTGTAGTAACCCTTAATAGTTATTTGAATCTAGTCGTCTACTTTTTGTAGTACGAACTCTAGATCTTGGTCACGGTCCACCATGTGTGACGGAACCTGGATGGTGCCTTAGGCTTTAGATCGTCTAGTCAATACATTTGTGAATAGTGCTAACCACTTGTTTTAGTGGTTTGTTAGCTGATAGGTATGGATGGAATTCTAAATCACTGCAGGTCCAGAACTATTCCGGAAAATGATTATATTACCCAAACGTGTTTGGTCCAATGACAGTAAGCTTAGTCAACTTTGTGTGTTCGGTCGATCCATAATTTGCTATCCCCACGTTGGGCCATTGGCTCTTTGTTTGTCGATGGTTTTGTAAGTATGCAATAGTTGATTGCTATGCCCGCAGGCATTTATATTTTCATTATGAAACCGCAGTTTCTTGTTTAGGAAGGCCTTCCTGTTTGTTCGAACCTATTTAGCAGGCGGATTCTGTTATAAAACGTCACAACCTCGACAGCTCTACCGTGTTGGATTAAAACATAATCAAGACCTCTGGCTCTTAGTATACTACGTTAACAGTCGATGGACGGCTTTTATGCAAGTTCAAATGTGATTTAGTTAGCAAAATATAATAATCTATTTTTATATTGGAAAATATGATTAATTAGGTTTGAATTTCTTAGTTATTATGCTTGAAAGAGAAGGAGGAGTGGTGAGTAATAGTCGGTATCACGGTAAAAATTTATCGAGTTTATTTAAAGTGAATTTTAAATTAATGTTGCTGATCTAGGAATGCGAGATTCGTCCTCCTAGAGCCCTGGATCATTGCTAGGCCAAATTTAGATGAGAGAAAAGATCCAGAAATGAAAAACTCTCATTGCCAAACTTAAATACTTATAATAAAACATAAACTAACAAAAGTCGGGACTCGTATCTTCTTTTGTGTACGAACCCAAATCTAGAATTAATATTATAGAGGATATCAATATAGCTTTTTATAGTTTATAAGTATATGAAATATTACAAAGGATTTACATAGGTAATATACGAAAGTTGAGTCGAGATTAGCATCTTCTTTTGTGTGCGAACTCGAAAAACAATAACTAGTATGAAATGTTATCTACAACCTGTGGTAGGCTTATAATACCGTAATTGCAAGGTAATTACAACGTCTGCAAAGTAATACAAAGGGGATTTTAAAGTAGAAAAGTTAATAGAAAGGAGCCTCGCACTATTTTCTGTGTTACATCCCAAACAATGCTTTATGAAATGTTTAAGTCTTATTCTATGATAGAACTGAAAGAAAATATGGGTATCACAGTAGTAAAATAGGGCGAAGCTTTCCAAACCGTATTTTTAACTGACTCTAATAAACCACTCGGGACACAAATTCACTTGTCCGAGTGGATCGTAACTTCTTGGCAGCTGCCTGATAAAACTACGTGATGTCTCGGTCCTGGGCTCCTGTCGAATGCCCCAACACCCGCGCCTTGAACCCCGATCCAAAAGGAGCGCGCGCCCGCGCTGGTGACCCGTGATTGGTCGCCTTTGCGCCCAACCCCCAGGCTTGCATCGGCTACCTGACGCAATCGTGAAGATTTGGCGGAGACCACGAGCGTCCATCTCAATGTTGTGTTTCTGGAAGGATTTAAGACTTTTATTATCTTGCACAAAACTGATTCATAAACTGTTACTCTTAAAGTTCATAACTTTATTGTAGTCCGCATCGGCGCCTGGGACCTTTGATCCTGTTGTTCCTATTTTATGTAGAAAGTGGCGAGAACAAGACATGTGGCGACCAGCAGACTCGAGCGTTTTCCAGGAACAATACTTTTTATGATAGTTGCTTGTTTTGAAGATAGCGAGTTCTATTGATTTAGCAAAGTATCTTGTGTCTCCATTTAAGACCCCTGTCCCGTTTTTGTTCAAATGAATATTAGTTTACGACTTCACAGGGTGCAAAATTATTTTAGGCAGTTCCGGTTAAAGAAATATTATGCAATTTATGGTGTTCAGCTGTGGGAATCACGACGTGATTTGTTTTGGCTTCGACTGTTCGAAGAGCGCATTTTTGTGTTATTGTTAAACTTAGGTATATTAGAAGAAAGGTGCCGAAAGGGATAAAAAGTATTGTGGCCGGCTAGGTGTCATCACATTAGGACCTTTAATATTTTCTTTAAGAACATCGATATGTTTATGAAAAATATACAAAATTATTGTCAACTAAACCCATAAAGAAAGGATTGGGTAGTTTACTGTTTATATTTTCATAAACAGACCTATGAGAAACGTATTTTTTTCGTGAGCTAATTCACTCCTTGAGATATTTTAATTTCTTATTTTCACATCCTGTAGAAGCCTTGTCACCTGTTATTACGGAGGCTTCGCTAAAATTAATCTACTTAAAATTTTGCCGGCATTTCTAATAAATTACCTCTAGGATAGGATTAATTAATTAATGGAATCTCTCAGATTTTAGATTATTTTTATTTTTTTTACGGGGTATAACAACCGAAGCCTGTTGTAAAATTACCTTTTATTAATTTGCATAATTAGACCAGTAAAAATATTATTGACTGACTGAATTCAAAAGAAGAACTGTAATGGCCCGATGGCGTAGCCGATAGTACTCCTTCTTTCTACGCCGAGGGTCTTAGGTTTGATCCCCACAGGACACAAATATTTGTAAAGTTATTTTTTCAGATGTTTAGTCTGGGTGTTTTCTATGTGTAATATGTATTTATTTACAAAAAAAGAGTATATAAGTAATAATATCAGCTATTTAGTTCGCAAAGTATAAGCTATGCTTAGTTTGTAAAATGGCGTTGTGTGAAATGTCCAGCATACTTATTTATTATTTACTGGCTGGTGTCGCGAACTTCGTTTCGCCGACAGAATGTTGTGGTTAGCATACCACCACCAATACTAGTATTTCCTACCAGAATTTTTCTATCGAGCCATTTCCGTTTCTTGTAAAGTAAAGCTGTGTTCCTTGTGTTCTTCATCATTTAATCCAGACTCTTGATATTAATGTGCCAGCAAAAGCGGCTTTTGTTATGGACCAATATCTGTATCCCTTATAGTTATGCCAGGCTCCTGGTGTACCACATCTTGTACTCCAGACTCTCCATCGCAACGTGCCAGCTAAAGCGGCCTATTTTGCTGAACAACTTTTGCTATACTATCATTTCTGTATCTTTCATACTGTAGCTAGGCTCCTGGAGACCTGAATATTCTGCATTTAATCGTATTTCCCGTGGGGTTGAGCGATTTTCCCGCGATAAAAAGTATTTATGATGTTGACCAGGCTTAATGGCAACACATAATAAAAAGTTTCATTCAAATCCGTCCAGTAGTTGTTCTGATCCTATAACATCATCTACGATAAGTTTTTCGTAAATTTGTTCAATGTACAAACACACGGGTTTAAATTTTTTATTATATGTATTTATACATATTATACAGGATAATAGAATGGACCCTAATTTTTCACGTTTGAACTGGCTCTTCAAGCGAAGTAAAGGCAAAGATTCCATATTGCTACGGCGTAGGCTGTTTGCTACGAGAACGCTACGTATCTTGAAAAACTTTTAAGTACTTATTACTTATTTATTTCTTTATTTAGACATAGCATACATAAACATACAATTTTTTAACGCAAATATTCCCTGTTGGTTTTGAATTATGTTATGATTTTATATTTTTTTGTCTACAAAATGAAAACTTAAATTCCGAAAGAATCTAAATATGCTACTTTATTTAGTCGATTTTTGAAGTAAAATTATTTGTTAACAAAACTAATTCACCAACACACGAAATATACTTAAGTATCAGAAATACGAATAGCTAAGAAATCTTAGCAAGAGTAAAGTAATGGCACGGAACCCGACCGAGTGTCTGCAGCCAGTCGGACCGTGAAATTACCAGCGGACCCCTGATATACGGCTTCGGTACGGATCATAATCGTAAGTGTGCGCGTCCATTGCATACATCGTGTTTTCATTATTATCATTAACACGTTCAATGAGACTGATATGATCTATGGAACTAAAAGCTTACAAATTTGTTTTAAGCACCTTTGAAGAATTTATATAATTAGTTACCCCAGAACAATGACTATTTTATTCCTTAGCTTTTCTCATTTTCGGCATTTCTCGTGTTCAAACTCTTTTCTAATATTTATCCGTTGGTATAATTACTTAGTGAATTTGTTCCCAGTCTTGTTAGAATATTGCAATATTCTGACTACCTGATTTTCTGAAAAGAAAGATGGATCCGTGCTTTGGAGGGCACGTTAAGCCGTCGGTCTCGGTTGCTGTCTATGATTACTTAGACGGTGGTCGTTACACAATCATTTCAGAAGCCTACTAGTAGTAGGCGGTAAAACTCCGCCACCAGGGTTTATTGGCTCGTTGAATGACTCGCTGTCCCACACTAAAAGAAGAAGAATCCGTTTTTTTGTGTCTACTCTTTATTTCTTCTGCTTCCAATGGAAACGCACCCTAAGCAGGCCGGAGGAGGTATCGATATATTTATGTGGATGATGAGAATTGCGAAGTTAAGTGGTTGTTGCTATTTTCGGGGTCTTTGAGGATATTGAAGGGGTAATTTATTAATATTGAAAGTGTTAAAAGTGTTTTGAAAGGTAAGTTTGTTTTAGTCTGTGAAAAGATGCTCTATTATTGTGTGTGAAATTAAATTAACTTTATCCAAAGTAGGGTAATGCTATCACTTATTGGCGTCATGATCCGTCTTTCTAATAAAGAAATAAAATGTATTGTCCAGATAGAAAAGCCAAGCCCGGACGAAATATAAAATAGTTTTTTAAATATGTATAAAATTTATTTTTTTAATTTAAGAGTTATATGGGGTACTATTGCGAAAGGGCTTGAGTTGCATATTTCGAAACCCACGGTGGGCAAGTCCAACTTGCACTTACCAACACTCAACGAACTATTACCTTTGTACATATAATATTCCAACCGCCAAAGTTCACGGGATGTTGTAATTTAAGTACACTTCTCTTATATACATGGTGTAAAAAAATTAGCTGAGAATATTTTAAGGGGTGAACCAGTACGTGAAACTGAACAACTTTCCCCAAGGAACATAGGTCGAAATATGAAAAAAAATTGGCCCTCCCATACAAATTATCCCGGCCGGGTAACACACTAAGTATGGGAGAGGCAACTTATTTTTTCATATTTCGACCTATGTTCCTTGGGGAAAGTTGTTCAGTTTCACGTACTGGTTCACCCCTTAAAATATTCTTAGCTAATTTTTTTACACCTTATATACAGTTACAAACAATATTTTAGTAGAAACATTGAAGAAAAACCCAACAAGAGTAGAGTCGTATCAAATAAAAGGAATTTGAGTTAATTGTCAGACTAATTTGTCTTGCCGTGTAATGCCGGCTTAGAATAGCATCGCCTTTTTTTTCTCGTGAAGAAGCAACTAAAGGGCTCGAGGGTTACATGTATATGCAGTTTTAGGCGATGGGCTGGCAACCTGTCACTATGATACACGATTTTCTGTATGACCTTCCAATGTTTGTCAAAAGTGATGTAAATGTCCGTTTTTTTTCGGCCAAATTTAAAGCAAGATTAATCGATTCAAAATAATGTTTGTGGCTAGTCTTCTTCTTCTTATTTTTCGAGTAAGACACCCAGACGTCCAACGACTCCATGAACCCTGGTGTCAGAGTTCTTCAACCGCCTACTACCAGTAGGTAGGCCTCTAACATGGTTGTGTAACGACTGCCGTCTAAGTAATCATAGACAGCAACCGAGACTGACGGCTTAACGTGCCCTCCGAAGCACGGAACCAGTGGCTAGTGATTGTCGCTTATTCAAATTTGTTTCTTAATTAATAACATTTTGCACTGATTGGCGCTAGTATCACTGACGTAGCTCCTTAGGTAGATAGTAAAACGAACAAAAAATATATTTTAGTATCTCTTCAGTACTTTTATTATAAAGGGACGCCAATTAAATTCGGATATCTTTTGCGAATACTAAATAACAGTTAAGAGAATCATAAAAAATAATTAGGTATTCCTTTTTCACGAAGGATGTTGTTGCATATTAATACTGTTGACTTTAAAACAAGAAATGTTAATATGCCTTTTTTAATTTTGCCATTTGAATTTGATCTTTTTGAAATATTCGCATTAATCGTAATATTCGAAAAATCTTACCATACTTAGCGCAAATTAATTTAAATTTATTAAATGAAATTACTTGATTGATTGCAGGACAGTATTATCACTTATTGGCGTCATGATCCGTCATTGTACAAAAGAGATTTTTAAACCAATTATGAATTGTCCTAATAGAAAACCAGCTCGGGTAAAAAATTAAGTCACTTCCCATAATGTCCCGTTATATGCTTAGATGTTTAAATCTGTGCAACGTTTTTTGACGCAGTTTTTTAAATATATTATAGTGATTTAAGAGAAAGGTTTATATAAATAATTTACGCCGGGAAAAAATCACGTTCGCACAGAAACACGAGTAGCAGTGGGTGAAGGCTCTAGTTTGATATAGGTTTTAAAAACAATAAAAGACTAACAAAATAAAACAAACTTGATAAATAATTGTTTGAAGAAATATCTGTTCATTGTGTTGCGCTCATAACAAAAGATCTGGCACAATGTTGAGACGCCAAAGTTTGTTTGAACACATAACAATTGTACAGGAAACTTATTACTGCTGTCTTTGATAATTGCTAAATAATTTTGCAAACGAAGTTAAATTGTAACTAGACTGGAAATAAAATATTAATAATAATAATAAATATGCTGGGCATTTCACACAGCGCACTCTAGCCCCAAACAAAGCGTAGCTTGTGCTATGGGAACTAAATAGCTGATATGATAATATTACATAAATACTTTTTTTTGGAAAGAAATACATATCAGACATAGAAACACCCATACTAAACACAATTATCTAAAAAATCTTCACAAAAAAATTTGTTTCTTGTGGGGATGGAACCCACGACCCTCGGCGTAGAAGGCAGGGGTACTATCCGCTACGCCATCGGGCGAGTCAAGTGAAACAAAAAAGCAGTTAACTTTATCTACATCACATCACATCTCATCAGGCTATAACAGTCCACTGCTGGACGTAGGTCTCCCCCAGGGCACAATCTACCGTTTTCGCCTTCTAGTCACTTGTCATATTGGTCTATCTGTCCGAAGGGTGTCTAAAGCTATGCTTACGATACCTTTATCTTGAAATCAAAAATCTATTACAATTAAACCATCGCTTAATTATATAAAAAATTTTGTATTCACTGTTTTGTTACGAATTATGATAAGAAGGCTACATAGATAGAGAGATACATAATATAAAAGTAACAGTTACATTCTTGCATGCGTCAGTAAATATAGTACATTTACTCTTAATGAAGACTGAAAACTTTCACGATGGCTTCTAAAAATAACCGTAGGTTTTATCTGCCATTTATCTTTGAAGTTATCCAAGAAATGCATTACAATGTAACTTTTATGTTTATGACCATAAAACTTAAATTTTATGTTTTAACACAACTTTTAAAAGTACACCTTCGCAGGATGAACGTTGTTATGAACTCAGAAATTGTTTTATCCCAGAAAAGTCTACAACGAAATATTTTTTTACATTGATTACACCCCATTGCTTCCCTGTGGGAGTCGTATGAGGCGACTATGGCCCTCGAGGTTGTGTATTGCCATTTTAGGCAATGGGCTGACAACCTGTCACTATGGCGATACACAATTTTTCGTATGAACCTCAAATAAATGTCAGACGTGGCGTAAATCAAATCAAATGGATTCTTGTCGTCCGTACTTTGTCAAACACAAGATTTTAACTGTTACCTGCTTGTACATTCTGGAACTTTGCGTGTTTGTTCACAGAAATGGTGCTTTATTTAGACAAAACCATATGGTCAGCAACCGTGAACTACGTTCACAATATCGAAATAAATTATATAAACCCCGTGTCAGACTTACATTGATTAAGAAAAATGCCTATATGATGTGCATTCAAATTTTTAATAAACTTCCAGAGGAATACAAATCATATGATTTCAAAAAATTTAAGACAACAATTAAGATTTGGCTCGCAGAAAAATGTTTCTACGACTTAAATGAATACATGGAATGTTGTTAATTGCTCTGTTTGTTGTTTTGATACTTTTAATTTTATTTTAATTTTATTTGAACCTGAAATTGTGTTTATTGACTTATTACTAATTGATTCGACATTTTATTTGGCCCTGACTTTATTATAATAATACTTGTATGGAAATCTGACATTGCTGGATTAATTTATTATTGTATAAATCTAAATTTTTACTCATTGTTTTGATTTTTATTTTTATTGTGTCATTTTTATTCATTATTTAATTTCATTGTATAGATTTTATTTTATTTCTTATTTCCTTGATTTGTATTTTATTTTGGACATTGATTTTTAATTTTTATTTGATTTTGGACATTGTAGTTTTAATAGAAGAGTTGTCAATAATTTTAATTTCATGTACATGCCTGCAAAGGCAGTTTTCAGTGAAACTTAATATTTGTTGCTTTTATATCTGCTTTATGTACCTGATTACTTAACATGAATAAATGAATTACTGAATTACTGAATTAAAGTGCGTCTGTTTTTTAAAACCGTTTACGCTCTGCCTACCCAGCAGGGGTTAATAGGCGTGATATGTGTTTGTTTGTTTTCTTGATAAATTACGAGACTGTTTTGATCAGCAGAAATCAACCCAACGAAGACTACTAAAATATTTTTAAATGAGTGTACAAATATTCAGAACATTTTGTATTCGTAAAGATTTTGTAATTACTTACCTATAAGATTTTACTTGCCACGATAGATGATAGAACATACTGTGACTTATTTTAATTACTTTCATTCCACCTGTATCAAAACTGTTGTATGTTCTGGCAAATAAATTAATTTCTTTTTCTATTTGTACCTACCATTCTAAGGAATCAAGCCTATACTGAGTTCTTATCAACGGTATGAAACAATGCCGTGTAATGTCGGCTTAGAATAGCATCACTCTATTTCTTTCCCGTTGATGTCGAGGTCACTAAGGGACTCAAAGGTTACATGTGCATTGCAATATTTGGCGATGGGCTGACTACCTGTCACTATGACATACACAATTTTCTGAATAACCCTCAAATGTTTGTCAGACGTGGTGTAAATGTTAGATTTTTACGGGTGTTTACGCTCTGCCTACCCCGCAAGGGATATAGGTGTGACATATTATGTATTTATATGAATTAATAAAAGAGGTTTTTCTCTTAACGGGGTAAGTCAATATGCAGTTGATCGTATCATCCTACACCAATTTACGAAAAGAATTTTACATCATAAAATTATGGTAAAAGAAGTGCCTGAATCCAGAAGTAAATCGGGTCATTTGTCGATCATTCAGCATAAAGCATCATCAGTATTCTCACCATCCACTGTCTAAAATATCTTGCTATTTAATTTCCCTAATGCCCTCCACTCATCCCCCAATTTGTCCAAGTCACGGGTTTATCTTAACAACCCGCGCTCGCCACGCCATCTGTAACCAGCTTAAGTTTTAAGAGACGTCTTAAGGGACGTTTTGGTGCTGAAGTAATACTTTCTGTTCACATTTCACCGCTTAGTCTTCAGTATTTCTTTAGTTTTTTACGAGTGTTTAAAGTTATTTTTACACATACATAATATCCCGCCTATATCATTTGCGGAATAGGCAAAGCGTAAACGCCCGTAAAAAACGAACAATTCGCCACATCTGACATACATTTTAGAGTCGAACATCATGTATGTCACAGTGACAGGCCGTTAGCTCATCACCTGTAATTGCAGTATACATGTCACCCTCAAGTCTTTTTGTTGCCTCTTATGATATTCATGGGACATAAATGGGGCGATTCTATTCTAAGCCGGCACCACTAGGCATTATAAGCCGGCATCACAAGGTATATTTTATGCTGCTCTTATAATATGTGAAACTGAAACTATGACCACGGAACTGAACTAAAATGACTGCTAATAAAAAATATTGATTACACATTAATATGTCGTCACTGTTTTTAAAGCACAGTCATTCGTTTGGAATTTTTAGGCGGTTCTCTCGTTTGAGTCCGTCGCTGCGTATTTTTAACGCTCCGCATGGGTCTGTCAAACGAAAGTAAATGTGAATTCCCATCTTATTCAAAGACGACAAGGGTGCGTTTTCTTTGCGTAACGGATACGTCTGTCAAGTTGTATGACTAACGCGTTTGACGACAGGTGGGAAAACCACACTAGTAACAATAGTAAATAATATTTAGTGAACTTTGACAAAGCATTGAGTAAATATTGATTGGGATTATAAAGCAAGAAAGAGTTATTATTATTATTCTCAATGATAATCATTTACGCAATATAACCTACTAAAGGAATAAGTATCAAAAGCTAATTTAATTTTCCAGTCTTCTAAATTACAACATTATAAAGTCAATTACGAGTGAGACCTTTAAAACGCGCCAAGGGCTAAGTTTATTACCGCCAAGTCACTTTTGTTTTGCATTCCGAGATAAATAAATATGTTGCTCCCATTTTTGTTTAGCTGATAATTCTGATAGTCAAAGCATACATAGGTAGGTAGGTATGCTATAGTTTAGATGTATTCATTTACAAAAAAATGGCATAAGCATTAATATCAGCTAACTAGTTCCCATATTACAAGCATGTACAAGCTTGTTTTAAGGGTTTTATGGCGCTGTGTGAATTTTCACAGAATATTTTTTATAATTTTTAAAAACGTTCAGCTGAAATGCGACGTTGAATAAGTAGTAAGACGTGGCTTTTATCCAAGTTCCGATCGAAAATTTCACATAACTATCGGACATTTTTGCGTTACAATCTGGTAAAACTTGTTCAAACAGAAATTAATAAAACCATATTTTTTTTGTCCACAGGACCCACTAATAGTTAGCAAGAACCACATATCCGGGGCCGACGGCGACGGCCTCCAAGCCTCGTGGCGCACGTTACACGTTTATCCCGACGACTACGCGACGCATCGAGGCTACCTGTCACTCCGATGTCAATCAACCTTGCCGACAAGCCCGCCGCATGTCACAGCGATGTCCGTGCGGTTGTTCGTCGCCGCAAGACCACACATATCTTCCTATATGTTCAGTAAAAATAGTAAGTACTTTTACTCATTACTCTCAGCTCTCTGAAAACACATCGCTTCTTGTCGCTAGAATCTCAGTCAACCTGTTCTTACAATGTCAATCAGCCTCTTCTTACGATGTTAGTCAACCCGTCAATACGATGGCAGTTAACCTGTTAGTTCGATGTCAGTTAACCTGTCATACATTGAGGTCAATTCGGGATTTAAATTTCCCTTACTTGCCTTAAATTAGTGCTGTCACTTTCCGTCAAATAGGTTTAGAAATAGCTAGAAGATATCTAGGTCCTGTCATTTTTAAAAACGTCAAGTGTTTTTTCGCCTTTCCTAGTCAATTTAGTCGCCATTGATTTGATTGTCGCCTTATTTTGACAAATAACACGTATTTTGCATGAAATTATAAGACATGACACGACTAAAATATCTCCTATCCTTTTCTAAACCTATTTAACGGAAAATGACAGCACTAATTTAAGGCAAGTAAGGAGAATGTACATCCCGAATTGTGGCCAGTGTCAGTCAACCTGTTCTTACGATGTCAGTCAACCATTGCTTACGATGTCAGTCAACCCGTCCTTACGATGTCAGTCAACCAGTGCTTACGATGTCAGTCAACCAGTGCTTACTATGTCAGTCAACCAGTGCTTACGATGTCAGTCAACCAGTGCTTACGATGTCAGTCAAGCTCTCCTTACGATGTCAGTCAAACAGTGCTTACGATGTCAGTCAACCAGTGCTTACGATGTCAGTCAACCAGTGCTTACGATGTCAGTCAACCTGTACTTACGATGTCAGTCTACCTGTACTTACGATGTCAGTCAACCAGTGCTTAAGATGTCAGTCAACCAGTGCTTACGATGTCAGTCAACCAGTGCTTACTATGTCAGTCAACCAGTGCTTACGATGTCAGTCAACCAGTGCTTACGATGTCAGTCAACCAGTGCTTACGATGTCAGTCAAGCTCTCCTTACGATGTCAGTCAACCAGTGCTTACGATGTCAGTCAAGCTCTCCTTACGATGTCAGTCAAACAGTGCTTACGATGTCAGTCAACCAGTGCTTACGATGTCAGTCAACCATTGCTTACGATGTCAGTCAACCAGTGCTTACGATGTCAGTCAACCTGTACTTACGATGTCAGTCTACCTGTACTTACGATGTCAGTCAACCATTGCTTACGATGTCAGTCAAGCTCTCCTTACGATGTCAGTCAACCAGTGCTTACGATGTCAGTCAACCATTGCTTACGATGTCAGTCAACCAGTGCTTACGATGTCAGTCAACCTGTACTTACGATGTCAGTCTACCTGTACTTACGATGTCAGTCAACCAGTGCTTAAGATGTCAGTCAACCAGTGCTTACGATGTCAGTCAACCAGTGCTTACGATGTCAGTCAAGCTCTCCTTACGATGTCAGTCAAACAGTGCTTACGATGTCAGTCAACCAGTGCTTACGATGTCAGTCAACCAGTGCTTACGATGTCAGTCAACCAGTGCTTACGATGTCAGTCAACCATTGCTTACGATGTCAGTCAAGCTCTCCTTACGATGTCAGTCAACCAGTGCTTACGATGTCAGTCAACCATTGCTTACGATGTCAGTCAACCAGTGCTTACGATGTCAGTCAACCTGTACTTACGATGTCAGTCTACCTGTACTTACGATGTCAGTCAACCAGTGCTTAAGATGTCAGTCAACCAGTGCTTACGATGTCAGTCAACCAGTGCTTACTATGTCAGTCAACCAGTGCTTACGATGTCAGTCAACCAGTGCTTACGATGTCAGTCAACCAGTGCTTACGATGTCAGTCAACCAGTGCTTACGATGTCAGTCAACCAGTGCTTACGATGTCAGTCAACCAGTGCTTACGATGTCAGTCAACCATTGCTTACGATGTCAGTCAAGCTCTCCTTACGATGTCAGTCAACCATTGCTTACGATGTCAGTCTACCTGTACTTACGATGTCAGTCAACCAGTGCTTAAGATGTCAGTCAACCAGTGCTTAAGATGTCAGTCTACCTGTACTTACGATGTCAGTCAACCAGTGCTTAAGATGTCAGTCAACCAGTGCTTAAGATGTCAGTCAACCAGTGCTTACTATGTCAGTCAACCAGTGCTTAAGATGTCAGTCAACCAGTGCTTAAGATGTCAGTCAACCAGTGCTTAAGATGTCAGTCAACCAGTGCTTAAGATGTCAGTCAACCAGTGCTTAAGATGTCAGTCAACCTGTACTTACGATGTCAGTCAAGCTCTCCTTACGATGTCAGTTAACTTGTCCTTACGATGTCAGTCAACCAGTGCTTACGATGTCAGTCAACCATTGCTTACGATGTCAGTCAACCATTGCTTACGATGTCAGTCAACCAGTGCTTACGATGTCAGTCAACCTGTACTTACGATGTCAGTCTACCTGTACTTACGATGTCAGTCAACCAGTGCTTAAGATGTCAGTCAACCAGTGCTTAAGATGTCAGTCAACCAGTGCTTACTATGTCAGTCAACCAGTGCTTAAGATGTCAGTCAACCAGTGCTTAAGATGTCAGTCAACCAGTGCTTAAGATGTCAGTCTACCTGTACTTACGATGTCAGTCAACCAGTGCTTAAGATGTCAGTCAACCAGTGCTTAAGATGTCAGTCAACCAGTGCTTACTATGTCAGTCAACCAGTGCTTAAGATGTCAGTCAACCAGTGCTTAAGATGTCAGTCAACCAGTGCTTAAGATGTCAGTCAACCAGTGCTTAAGATGTCAGTCAACCAGTGCTTAAGATGTCAGTCAACCTGTACTTACGATGTCAGTCAAGCTCTCCTCACGATGTCAGTTAACTTGTCCTTACGATGTCAGTCAACCAGTGCTTACGATGTCAGTCAACCATTGCTTACGATGTCAGTCAACCAGTGCTTACGATGTCAGTCAACCTGTACTTACGATGTCAGTCTACCTGTACTTACGATGTCAGTCAACCAGTGCTTAAGATGTCAGTCAACCAGTGCTTAAGATGTCAGTCAACCAGTGCTTAAGATGTCAGTCAACCAGTGCTTACTATGTCAGTCAACCAGTGCTAAAGATGTCAGTCAACCAGTGCTTAAGATGTCAGTCAACCAGTGCTTAAGATGTCAGTCAACCAGTGCTTAAGATGTCAGTCAACCAGTGCTTAAGATGTCAGTCAACCAGTGCTTACTATGTCAGTCAACCAGTGCTTAAGATGTCAGTCAACCAGTGCTTAAGATGTCAGTCAACCAGTGCTTAAGATGTCAGTCTACCTGTACTTACGATGTCAGTCAACCAGTGCTTAAGATGTCAGTCAACCAGTGCTTAAGATGTCAGTCAACCAGTGCTTACTATGTCAGTCAACCAGTGCTTAAGATGTCAGTCAACCAGTGCTTAAGATGTCAGTCAACCAGTGCTTACGATGTCAGTCAACCAGTGCTTACGATGTCAGTCAACCTGTACTTACGATGTCAGTCTACCTGTACTTACGATGTCAGTCAACCAGTGCTTAAGATGTCAGTCAACCAGTGCTTACGATGTCAGTCAACCAGTGCTTACTATGTCAGTCAACCAGTGCTTACGATGTCAGTCAACCAGTGCTTACGATGTCAGTCAACCAGTGCTTACGATGTCAGTCAACCAGTGCTTACGATGTCAGTCAACCAGTGCTTACGATGTCAGTCAAGCTCTCCTTACGATGTCAGTCAAACAGTGCTTACGATGTCAGTCAACCAGTGCTTACGATGTCAGTCAACCATTGCTTACGATGTCAGTCAACCAGTGCTTACGATGTCAGTCAACCTGTACTTACGATGTCAGTCTACCTGTACTTACGATGTCAGTCAACCATTGCTTACGATGTCAGTCAAGCTCTCCTTACGATGTCAGTCAACCAGTGCTTACGATGTCAGTCAACCATTGCTTACGATGTCAGTCAACCAGTGCTTACGATGTCAGTCAACCTGTACTTACGATGTCAGTCTACCTGTACTTACGATGTCAGTCAACCAGTGCTTCAGATGTCAGTCAACCAGTGCTTACGATGTCAGTCAACCAGTGCTTACGATGTCAGTCAAGCTCTCCTTACGATGTCAGTCAAACAGTGCTTACGATGTCAGTCAACCAGTGCTTACGATGTCAGTCAACCAGTGCTTACGATGTCAGTCAACCAGTGCTTACGATGTCAGTCAACCAGTGCTTACGATGTCAGTCAACCATTGCTTACGATGTCAGTCAAGCTCTCCTTACGATGTCAGTCAACCAGTGCTTACGATGTCAGTCAACCATTGCTTACGATGTCAGTCAACCTGTACTTACGATGTCAGTCTACCTGTACTTACGATGTCAGTCAACCTGTACTTACGATGTCAGTCTACCTGTACTTACGATGTCAGTCAACCAGTGCTTACGATGTCAGTCAACCAGTGCTTACGATGTCAGTCAACCTGTACTTACGATGTCAGTCTACCTGTACTTACGATGTCAGTCAACCAGTGCTTAAGATGTCAGTCAACCAGTGCTTACGATGTCAGTCAACCAGTGCTTACTATGTCAGTCAACCAGTGCTTACGATGTCAGTCAACCAGTGCTTACGATGTCAGTCAACCAGTGCTTACGATGTCAGTCAACCAGTGCTTACGATGTCAGTCAACCAGTGCTTACGATGTCAGTCAAGCTCTCCTTACGATGTCAGTCAAACAGTGCTTACGATGTCAGTCAACCAGTGCTTACGATGTCAGTCAACCATTGCTTACGATGTCAGTCTACCTGTACTTACGATGTCAGTCAACCAGTGCTTAAGATGTCAGTCAACCAGTGCTTAAGATGTCAGTCTACCTGTACTTACGATGTCAGTCAACCAGTGCTTAAGATGTCAGTCAACCAGTGCTTAAGATGTCAGTCAACCAGTGCTTACTATGTCAGTCAACCAGTGCTTAAGATGTCAGTCAACCAGTGCTTAAGATGTCAGTCAACCAGTGCTTAAGATGTCAGTCAACCAGTGCTTAAGATGTCAGTCAACCAGTGCTTAAGATGTCAGTCAACCTGTACTTACGATGTCAGTCAAGCTCTCCTTACGATGTCAGTTAACTTGTCCTTACGATGTCAGTCAACCAGTGCTTACGATGTCAGTCAACCATTGCTTACGATGTCAGTCAACCATTGCTTACGATGTCAGTCAACCAGTGCTTACGATGTCAGTCAACCTGTACTTACGATGTCAGTCTACCTGTACTTACGATGTCAGTCAACCAGTGCTTAAGATGTCAGTCAACCAGTGCTTAAGATGTCAGTCAACCAGTGCTTACTATGTCAGTCAACCAGTGCTTAAGATGTCAGTCAACCAGTGCTTAAGATGTCAGTCAACCAGTGCTTAAGATGTCAGTCTACCTGTACTTACGATGTCAGTCAACCAGTGCTTAAGATGTCAGTCAACCAGTGCTTAAGATGTCAGTCAACCAGTGCTTACTATGTCAGTCAACCAGTGCTTAAGATGTCAGTCAACCAGTGCTTAAGATGTCAGTCAACCAGTGCTTAAGATGTCAGTCAACCAGTGCTTAAGATGTCAGTCAACCAGTGCTTAAGATGTCAGTCAACCTGTACTTACGATGTCAGTCAAGCTCTCCTCACGATGTCAGTTAACTTGTCCTTACGATGTCAGTCAACCAGTGCTTACGATGTCAGTCAACCATTGCTTACGATGTCAGTCAACCAGTGCTTACGATGTCAGTCAACCTGTACTTACGATGTCAGTCTACCTGTACTTACGATGTCAGTCAACCAGTGCTTAAGATGTCAGTCAACCAGTGCTTAAGATGTCAGTCAACCAGTGCTTAAGATGTCAGTCAACCAGTGCTTACTATGTCAGTCAACCAGTGCTAAAGATGTCAGTCAACCAGTGCTTAAGATGTCAGTCAACCAGTGCTTAAGATGTCAGTCAACCAGTGCTTAAGATGTCAGTCAACCAGTGCTTAAGATGTCAGTCAACCAGTGCTTACTATGTCAGTCAACCAGTGCTTAAGATGTCAGTCAACCAGTGCTTAAGATGTCAGTCAACCAGTGCTTAAGATGTCAGTCTACCTGTACTTACGATGTCAGTCAACCAGTGCTTAAGATGTCAGTCAACCAGTGCTTAAGATGTCAGTCAACCAGTGCTTACTATGTCAGTCAACCAGTGCTTAAGATGTCAGTCAACCAGTGCTTAAGATGTCAGTCAACCAGTGCTTAAGATGTCAGTCAACCAGTGCTTAAGATGTCAGTCAACCAGTGCTTAAGATGTCAGTCAACCTGTACTTACGATGTCAGTCAAGCTCTCCTTACGATGTCAGTTAACTTGTCCTTACGATGTCAGTCAACCAGTGCTTACGATGTCAGTCAACCATTGCTTACGATGTCAGTCAACCAGTGCTTACGATGTCAGTCAACCTGTACTTACGATGTCAGTCTACCTGTACTTACGATGTCAGTCAACCAGTGCTTAAGATGTCAGTCAACCAGTGCTTAAGATGTCAGTCAACCAGTGCTTACTATGTCAGTCAACCAGTGCTAAAGATGTCAGTCAACCTGTACTTACGATGTCAGTCAACCTGTACTTACGATGTCAGTCAACCTGTACTAACGATGTCAGTCAAGCTCTCCTTACGATGTCAGTTAACTTGTCCTAACGATGTCAGTCAACCAGTGCTTACGATGTCAGTCAACCATTGCTTACGATGTCAGTCAACCAGTGCTTACGATGTCAGTCAACCTGTACTTACGATGTCAGTCAACCAGTGCTTAAGATGTCAGTCAACCAGTGCTTAAGATGTCAGTCAACCAGTGCTTAAGATGTCAGTCAACCAGTGCTTAAGATGTCAGTCAACCAGTGCTAAAGATGTCAGTCAACCTGTACTTACGATGTCAGTCAACCTGTACTTACGATGTCAGTCAACCTGTACTTACGATGTCAGTCAACCAGTGCTTACGATGTCAGTCAACCAGTGCTTACGATGTCAGTCAACCAGTGCTTAAGATGTCAGTCAACCAGTGCTTAAGATGTCAGTCAACCAGTGCTTACTATGTCAGTCAACCAGTGCTTAAGATGTCAGTCAACCAGTGCTTAAGATGTCAGTCAACCAGTGCTTAAGATGTCAGTCAACCAGTGCTTAAGATGTCAGTCAACCAGTGCTTAAGATGTCAGTCAACCTGTACTTACGATGTCAGTCAACCTGTACTTACGATGTCAGTCAACCTGTACTTACGATGTCAGTCAACCAGTGCTTACGATGTCAGTCAACCAGTGCTTACGATGTCAGTCAACCAGTGCTTACGATGTCAGTCAACCAGTGCTTACGATGTCAGTCAAGCTCTCCTTACGATGTCAGTCAAACAGTGCTTACGATGTCAGTCAACCAGTGCTTACGATGTCAGTCAACCATTGCTTACGATGTCAGTCTACCTGTACTTACGATGTCAGTCAACCAGTGCTTAAGATGTCAGTCAACCAGTGCTTAAGATGTCAGTCTACCAGTGCTTACTATGTCAGTCAACCAGTGCTTAAGATGTCAGTCAACCAGTGCTTAAGATGTCAGTCAACCAGTGCTTACTATGTCAGTCAACCAGTGCTTAAGATGTCAGTCAACCAGTGCTTAAGATGTCAGTCAACCAGTGCTTAAGATGTCAGTCAACCAGTGCTTAAGATGTCAGTCAACCAGTGCTTAAGATGTCAGTCAACCAGTGCTTAAGATGTCAGTCAACCTGTACTTACGATGTCAGTCAAGCTCTCCTTACGATGTCAGTTAACTTGTCCTTACGATGTCAGTCAAGCTCTCCTTACGATGTCAGTTAACTTGTCCTTACGATGTCAGTCAACCAGTGCTTACGATGTCAGTCAACCATTGCTTACGAAGTCAGTCAACCAGTGCTTACGATGTCAGTCAACCTGTACTTACGATGTCAGTCTACCTGTACTTACGATGTCAGTCAACCAGTGCTTAAGATGTCAGTCAACCAGTGCTTAAGATGTCAGTCAACCAGTGCTTACTATGTCAGTCAACCAGTGCTTAAGATGTCAGTCAACCAGTGCTTAAGATGTCAGTCAACCAGTGCTTAAGATGTCAGTCTACCTGTACTTACGATGTCAGTCTACCTGTACTTACGATGTCAGTCAACCAGTGCTTAAGATGTCAGTCAACCAGTGCTTACTATGTCAGTCAACCAGTGCTTAAGATGTCAGTCAACCAGTGCTTTAGATGTCAGTCAACCAGTGCTTAAGATGTCAGTCTACCTGTACTTACGATGTCAGTCAACCAGTGCTTAAGATGTCAGTCAACCAGTGCTTAAGATGTCAGTCAACCAGTGCTTACTATGTCAGTCAACCAGTGCTTAAGATGTCAGTCAACCAGTGCTTAAGATGTCAGTCAACCAGTGCTTAAGATGTCAGTCTACCTGTACTTACGATGTCAGTCAACCAGTGCTTAAGATGTCAGTCAACCAGTGCTTAAGATGTCAGTCAACCAGTGCTTACTATGTCAGTCAACCAGTGCTTAAGATGTCAGTCAACCAGTGCTTAAGATGTCAGTCAACCAGTGCTTAAGATGTCAGTCAACCAGTGCTTAAGATGTCAGTCAACCAGTGCTTAAGATGTCAGTCAACCAGTGCTTACTATGTCAGTCAACCAGTGCTTAAGATGTCAGTCAACCAGTGCTTAAGATGTCAGTCAACCAGTGCTTAAGATGTCAGTCAACCAGTGCTTAAGATGTCAGTCAACCAGTGCTTAAGATGTCAGTCAACCTGTACTTACGATGTCAGTCAAGCTCTCCTTACGATGTCAGTTAACTTGTCCTTACGATGTCAGTCAACCAGTGCTTACGATGTCAGTCAACCATTGCTTACGATGTCAGTCAACCAGTGCTTACGATGTCAGTCAACCTGTACTTACGATGTCAGTCTACCTGTACTTACGATGTCAGTCAACCAGTGCTTAAGATGTCAGTCAACCAGTGCTTAAGATGTCAGTCAACCAGTGCTTACTATGTCAGTCAACCAGCGCTTAAGATGTCAGTCAACCAGTGCTTAAGATGTCAGTCAACCAGTGCTTAAGATGTCAGTCAACCAGTGCTTAAGATGTCAGTCAACCAGTGCTTAAGATGTCAGTCAACCAGTGCTTAAGATGTCAGTCAACCAGTGCTTAAGATGTCAGTCAACCTGTACTTACGATGTCAGTCAACCAGTGCTTACTATGTCAGTCAACCAGTGCTTAAGATGTCAGTCAACCAGTGCTTAAGATGTCAGTCAACCAGTGCTTAAGATGTCAGTCAACCAGTGCTTACTATGTCAGTCAACCAGTGCTTAAGATGTCAGTCAACCAGTGCTTAAGATGTCAGTCAACCAGTGCTTAAGATGTCAGTCAACCAGTGCTTAAGATGTCAGTCAACCAGTGCTTAAGATGTCAGTCAACCTGTACTTACGATGTCAGTCAAGCTCTCCTTACGATGTCAGTCAACCAGTGCTTACGATGTCAGTCAACCATTGCTTACGATGTCAGTCAACCAGTGCTTACGATGTCAGTCAACCTGTACTTACGATGTCAGTCTACCTGTACTTACGATGTCAGTCAACCAGTGCTTAAGATGTCAGTCAACCAGTGCTTAAGATGTCAGTCAACCAGTGCTTACTATGTCAGTCAACCAGTGCTTAAGATGTCAGTCAACCAGTGCTTAAGATGTCAGTCAACCAGTGCTTAAGATGTCAGTCAACCAGTGCTTAAGATGTCAGTCAACCAGTGCTTAAGATGTCAGTCAACCAGTGCTTAAGATGTCAGTCAACCAGTGCTTAAGATGTCAGTCAACCTGTACTTACGATGTCAGTCAAGCTCTCCTTACGATGTCAGTTAACTTGTCCTTACGATGTCAGTCAACCAGTGCTTACGATGTCAGTCAACCATTGCTTACGATGTCAGTCAACCAGTGCTTACAATGTCAGTCAACCTGTACTTACGATGTCAGTCAACCAGTGCTTACGATGTCAGTCAACCATTGCTTACAATGTCAGTCAACCTGTACTTACGATGTCAGTCAACCAGTCGTACGATGTCAGTCAACCAGTGCTTACGATGTCAGTCTACCTGTACTTACGATGTCAGTCAACCATTGCTTACGATGTCAGTCTACCTGTACTTACGATGTCAGTCAACCAGTGCTTACGATGTCAGTCTACCTGTACTTACGATGTCAGTCTACCTGTACTTACGATGTCAGTCTACCTGTACTTACGATGTCAGTCAACCAGTGCTTACGATGTCAGTCAACCAGTGCTTACGATGTCAGTCTACCTGTACTTACGATGTCAGTCAACCAGTGCTTACGATGTCATTCAACCTCGCTTTACGATATCAGTCAACCTGTCCTTACGATGTCAGTCAAACAGTCGTACGATGTCAGTCAACCTCTTTTGACGATGTTAGTTAACTTGTCCTTACGATGTCATTCAACCAGTGCTTACGATGTCATTCAAACAGTGCTTACGATGTCAGTCAACCTCGCTTTACGATATCAGTCAACCTGTCCTTACGATGTCAGTCAAACAGTCGTACGATGTCAGTCAACCTCTTTTGACGATGTTAGTTAACTTGTCCTTACGATGTCATTCAACCAGTGCTTACGATGTCATTCAAACAGTGCTTACGATGTCAGTCAACCTCGCTTTACGATGTCAGTCAATTTATCATACGATGTCAGTCAAACTGTCTTGTCTTTACGATGTTAAGCGTAAAAACAAGACAGTATATCACTGCAATGTCCGTAAAGTTATTCGTCGCTGCTAAACTGCACATTATATCTTCTTACATGTTCAATAAAAATAGTAAGTACTTCTTTTTATAACTCTTTGCAGCTTAAAGACGCGTCGCGGCTATCTGTACTCCTTTCTGATATTTAAGTATTCTGTATTAGAATACTGTTTGTAATTATCAATGTAACGTATGGCACCATCCTATTCCTACAATGACAATCACTTTCGCTTTACTCAATTTTCAGACGCAACCTTTGCTTTTCATACTCAAATAATCACCATATTAGTTAAGAAATCCGATTGAATGTTTTCTGGTATATCAGCAATAAAAAGAACAGTCGCTTCACCCTACTTAGCGCCTTAAACGTGTAGCTTGAAGTGCCTCTGATAGTACCCAGTTTACAAACGGTGCACAAACGTTCTGGAGCGGTGACAGATATGTCACTCCAACGTTGTTCCTTTGTGTTTAGGGCACCGCACGTCACTTGTCATGCTGGGCGGCCATGTTCGTGCTGTTACTCCATTTCCTGACCCTACCCTTAGGTAAAATTTATGTTATCACACAGAAATAATCGTAAAATAAATGAAAAAGAGCGGTTATGAATGACTGACATTCTTGAAGTGTTTTAACTAAAAAATGTAATAAGTAAGTAACTTAAAATAATCTAAGCTCTGTCACGCTACGCCTACTTCTGCTTTTTCTGTCGTGTGGTGCACCGAGACGACAAAAAACTCCGGTGTCAGTACCCACTTTAGGCCTACTAGATACTTAGAAAGCGGTAAAAAAATCATGGATGGATTCATCAGATTGTTCATCGGGATGAATAAACGAATATTTAAGGGGATTTTAGAGCATAACTACCGCCCCCATGAGGTAAAAATTCATATTTCGATGTAAAACTTAAGTGCTGGTAATGCTGAATGTCGCATCATCTACTTGCCTTTATACCAATTTATTTGGGGTTGGCGCAACATTCTTTTACTTCCATTCATCTCTATCAGCTGTCAAATCTTCGTTTACACCGTTTTACTTCATATCATCTTTTATACAATCCATCCAACTTTTTGAGGCCTTCCTCTCCTTCTGCATCCATCCACATTCAGATTCAATACTTTTTGTCACATGATTTTCATCCCTCCTCATAACATGTCCATACCACGATAAACGACTACTCCTCATCTTTTCTGTAACTGGCACTACTTTCAAACTTCCTCTTATATGTATATTAGAATGTTGCATTAGTAAAATAAATATTTGATTTTACATACATACATACATACATAAATCACGCCTTTATCCCTTACGGGGTAGGCAGAGCGTTAACGGCCGTTCAACGGATATTAACACCACGTCTGACAAAAGTTTGAGGGTCAATAAGATAACTGTGTATCACCATAGTGACAGGTTGTCAGCCCGTCGCCTAAAATTGCAATACACACCCTCGAGTCCCTTAGTCGCCTCTTACGACACCCATGGGTAAGAAATGGGATGATGCTATTCTAAGCCGGCATCACACGGCAAATATTTGATTTTAAATTTGAAATATTTCATTTATATTGATAGTCCAATATTATTTTAATAAGCTTCAGCATCTGTTCTTCAATTTGACAGGAGCAGAATATCGAAAACTTCCTATTTTATCAAGTTGGGATTTTTTTAGTGATGAAGGAGGTAGTTACGCTTCTGAATCCCCTCAAAAGAAAACCACGAAACAAAAGCGCAACAGCGGCCTTATACCAAACGATCAGTATTTCTTTAAAGAACTGACCTACATACTATTGAGTATATTTATTAATGTAAACTGTCTAATCTTACATTTATTTTATGCGCTACTCTCTTCTTTCCTTTGATTTCTCCTCCACCCAAAGGTTGTCTGGTAGAGATCGCTCTCAGCAATAAGGCCACCTTTGCGCATTTTTTGTTTTAGTTTACCTGTGTATTTATTTGTGTTTTGAATGTGCAATGAAGTGTTCACTTACTTACATCCTTACTACCTACTATTTCTAATAGACTATAATTTTCCCAAGCAATACGCAGCACAGAATTTCATACAAGTTTTCCTTCGTGCATTCGCTACCACGGTCCACGGAATACCTTGCAAAGAATCTCTCGGTATTCCGTCAACAATGAGAAAGCTTATACCGGATATTTTATGCTTTATAAAGAGATATCTAGAGAGCATCAACGGTAATGCCATTGTGTCTGTGCCGGAATCGTAGAATCGGGACAAGTGCGTACAGTTACGGCGGGGATAGCGCGCGGGCAAGATTTTTAAACCAGATTTATGAGGTCATTGTTACTTTATAGATTTGTCCATGTGGTATTTATCACATGTCTCATTTATCTAGGATAACCAGTACCGACCTATGCAGGGCGTAAGGGACAGCCCTCCGAATACTGATAACCCGCGTTGAGACCATGTAACTGAACAATTTCCTATAAGAATTTTAGTAAACGTCAAAAAGAACTGACTCCCCGTAGTAAATGCAGTCAGCTGATCGTAATTTAGTAAAAAAAAAACTTTGCTTTCCTGTCATATGTTTCTAAGGGAAAGTTGCCTAGTTTCATGGTCTCCATGCACCCTATCAGTATTCGGAGGGCAGTCCCTTACACCCCGTATATATATAACTAGCTATCAGGGCTAACAGAAAGCATTGTGTCTACCAAGTATTTTTTTTTTTTTATAAATGCTTTAAATTATTTTTATTTTATTATCTTAATGAATTACATGACCATTTCGGAAATTCATAGGATGTATATTTTTACAATAAGTAAATGGTTTAACTATAAACAGGAGGTTGATATTTTCCTATGGTTTCATCAAATATACAGGGTAATTTTTTATTCACCCCGGAAATTTTACAGGATGATTCTTCTCATGATTCTGAACAACTTTCATTATGGGGTCACCTGCGAAATCGCGAAAAAAAATCCAGCTGTTCCATACATTTTGGTCGAGTAGGTATGAATTTTTCTATGGAGCAGCTGGTTTTATTTTTTCGCGATTTCGCAGGTGACCCCATAATGAAAGTTGTTCAGAATCATGAGAGGAATCACCCTGTAAAATTTCCGGGGTGAATAAAAAATAACCCTGTATTGTCATGTGAAAAGTCACATTGTGTCTCATACTTTGATCTTTCGCTATGACAAAACCACACAAAGCAATCTAAAAGTCACTTGGGTTCAGCGGATTCAGCGATATCATTGCGAGAAATAATATTCGCCCTTTAGTCGAAGATTGAAAATGCTTTCAATTGTGATTAGAAAGGAATTCGTTCGAATTTCAAATAATGAACCATTCTTTTTGAACTGACTTCTTTAAGGATGCAGGTTTGCAATAAGGAGTTTTTATTTCGAGAATAAAAAAAAAAGTTTAGTTTCCAAGCACTGTGTAGATAGCGTTGAACTGACTACGTTACTAGATGCCAAAGCCAAAAGGCATGAAAAAAGTAATTGTTGTTTCCTCGATTTTCGCGCTTTGTTATTCTATTTTATTTGTACGTTGTTTCGTTAAGGTTTTTGCGAGTGATGTTACAAAGTTAAGTTACGTTTCGTGTCGTATTGTTTGATTTTACTTTGTATGGAGTTACATGATCATGGAATCCTGCAGAGATCTAGGAAACTATTCATATTTTATAGACACACCGTATTAGTACAAAAAAGTTAGACGCACTTTTATGCAGTAGTTTGGGGTGGTATGGGATCTACCTCCTAGCGGTGGAGCCCGGGCAACGGCAACACAGGCTTGCCTGTGAATAAGTCCGGCTGAACGATCCCACGTGCGCGGTGGAAGGCTCCGTAAGGGGCCGCCTGGCTCGCGACCACCATCCCACCGAAGTCTGGCGCCAAGTAGCCACCTGCGTTCCGTCAGTGTGTGGGAGTGCCAGTGCCTTAACAGGCTTCTTCTGGGTGAGCTCGCTCCATCTTAGACTCTGTCTCTGTCCTATGACCTAGACTAGAGTCAAGAGCAAACCCATCATTAATAAAAAAAAAAAAAAAGTGTTAAAAATATGTTTCTATAAAATTTGACGCTGTCAAAAAGCTTATTTTTTATTTATTTATACATTTATTTCAGAACATAGTTTCATAATTTCGTTAGTAAAATCTTCTTTCTTTTTCGTGCAGGACATCAAGTCATTCAACGACCCGATGAACACTGGTGTCAGAGTTTTTCAACCGCCTACTCTAGTAGTAGGCCTCTGACATGGTTGTGTAACGACCGCCATCTAAGTAATCATAGACAGCAACCAGGACCGACACGGCTTAGCGTGCCCTCCGAAGCACGAAACCATCTTTCTTTTAGGACAATCAGGTGGTTCAGCCTGCAATGTCCTAACCAGACTGGGAACAAATTCACAAAGTGATGAATATCAACTTTCTGAGTGACCCACCGAGAATCGAACCAGGAACCTTTGCGTCGCAGGCAGTCACACTACCACTGCGCCACATCGGCCGTCAGTAAAATAAACTTGTAACTTAAGTAACTAAACTTATACTATGTTAGTGAAATTATTTAATGATGCCAATTATTGAAATGTGGCCCCAGAGGTTCTGAAATGGTCCATCAAAACGACTTGCAATCATTTTCAGAATGCGGTTGTCACTGTTGCATAGGCGCTGCATGAACCATGTTTAACTTTTTTTGTAGTAAGACCGTCTACAGTACATACATATATCACGCCTATTATCCTTTGCGGGGTAGGCAGAGTATAAACGGCCGCAACGGAAATTAACGCCACGTCTGACAAACAATGACATTTGAGGGTCATTTGGAAATTATGCATCGCCTTAGTGACAGGTTGTCAGCCCATCGGCTAAAATTTAGAAGTGCAATACACGCCCTCAAGTCCCTAAGTCGCCTCTTACGACTCCCATGGGAAACAAATGGGGTGATGCTATTCTAAGCCGTCATCACGCGGCACAGTACTTACCGAAATAATATTAATTTCTTTTTTATTTTCAGATGCGGCAACATCGGCTGGCTGTATTCACAGATTTCGAGTAGATATATCAGTGTGGACGTTAGTTTTTGTGCTAATTCAAGTGCCTTCTTTAGTGAAATAAACTAATCAAATCATTAAAAAAACTATATTGAAAGGTTACACGATGAATTATAAATATACGTATATAAATAACAAGCTGTGACAGTGTGTTATATCATAGTAGAAACTACAACTATAATATACCAAAAATTACTAGTTATCCTGTGGGAATAAGGCGTTTTCCTACAACGAAAACTAGTCTATTCAGATAATATAGAGCTACTTCTTTCTGTTTTCAATCTCCTTTATCCATTATCTATTCTATAGTACAATTCAAATCTTACTGAAAAATTATATCAACAAAATGCTGTAAAGATTTTTATACCTACCTACTCTACTTACAATTTACAATTTCACGATGTTATAACAAAAAGTCAGATGTGTTTTAAGCTTTTCAGCGTCAAATCGTATCCAAAATTATAATAAATACTATCTTAAAGCGCGTCTTACTGTTTTGTAATAACACGGTCAATTTCTAAGTTTTTATTTATTTATCATATTGAGGTGTATCACTTTGTTAATAATGAATGAAAAAGAGTTTAAAATGTACTTGTTTACTCTCTATGAAATAACCATGATATTCAATCATCTAATACAATCAGGTTTCACATCTCGGTCTTCTCAAACCCCTACTACTTTGAGCTCAGCATTGTCACCTCGTGATTGCGAGACCTGTAGGTAGGTACCGTTTATTCATAGTGGGATTATACAAGACCCGAGTTTCCGTTCTCCTGGAATCCGGTGTTTGCCGGTTCCCGGGATTTCCTGGTTTTGAATTTGGAACGAGAATCAATTAATACCTGTCGGCGGTTTGACATTTGCAGCCAAAATGGATGCTGCGCCATTATTCGTGGCTTCCGTCGTAATAGCCAGGGCTTGTCCTCAGCAATATGCTAAGGGCATATAATTAGTTTTCCCTTTAAGTCCAGTCAGGGTTTGCTACTTTGAGAAATGGTTTTTGATGCCTACTGATTTTTTAAAGTATTATGTAGCAAAATTATGAAATTGACGTTTATAAGCGTTTTATTTTTCATAGATTTTGATTGTTAAAGAAAATAACTGGATAATAACTGAAATAAATCCTTCTCAACCGGAACAACTTGAGTCTATTTTTAATCGTGATGAAAACTATGAGTTCGTACTTAATAATTTTTTTACTTCCTTTCTTTACTGAAAATGAAATCTTATTAAAATTTTACTAATTAATCTAGTAATATAAGAGCTTTGAAAGAACACTTGAATATTTTGCTCAAAAGGTAATAAAAAATAATAATAAATTGAGTTGTAATATGGTGAGTGAAATGGGGTTATGATTTTTAATTAAACAGTTGTAAATATTGAGAGAATCGCACGACTGAGAAATCCTGTAAATTATGTATTTATTAAAGTTGTATATAATGAATTCTATTAAATGTTTAAAGTCATAGAAATAATTTGTATAGTTTTTTGCTTTATTTGTGATTGATCGTATTTTATAATAAATATCGATATCGATATTAATAGTGCACGAACTAACTTTGATGTTACTCTACTGACAAGAACAAAATTTTTGCATTTAAAAATATCGATGTATGACAACGATTTTGTTTTTTCATATAACTCATTAACAATTTGTTATATAATTATAATATATAAGTATAATATTATATACGACACAGTGTGATAATATTGAGATATGGTTTGTGTAAATACGTCAATGTGCCAATAATTTAAGTGAAACAGAGACATTGTTTAAATCTGAATATTGATGTTTAAATTATTGAGTAAATGTTGTCAATTTTATAAACTAAAGTGGCACACTTTTGGCTCGATATTACTATTTCAGAAATTTGCCCAAGCGTGTCCTGCAACTTGAAGTCCGTCACTGTTTTTTTTAAACGCATTCGTCTGTCAGACGAAAAGAATTGCTGATTTCCGATCTTATTCTCAAACAAATACGGCTACGACCAGTTAAAAAATACGCATCGGCAGACGACAAGTGGGAGAACCATCTAATTACGACAAAAATTAAACTTTTTCTATTGTATTTTGAAGTAATGTTTTATGAGAATGTTCTGGGTGCTTGTTTGATAAATAACGGGTATAAAATTTCTTTGATATTATTATAATTTCAATATTTAGTACTTACTTAAAAACTGTTTTAAACTTTTGCGCTCGCATATAATAACTCAAAATATTAAAACGGGGTTCTCACCGGCGATACAGCCATGATCAGGAAACAACTTTGTTCTGTGATCATGGCGTATGCAACTGGGTCAAAATATCGGTCAATTCAACAACAATAAGTATCGCGGTAAGATCACCGTTTAAAAAATTTGTGTTATTATATTAAATAAAAGTTATTCTAAATATCTGTTTGAAAAACTAGTTAATCGCTTAAAAATGTGCTGCTGTTAGTACCAGAGTAATGGAAGTATTTTTTGGAGTCAAAAGTGTCCCAGATGTTATTAAATCATCTATTGTACAGAATAAATAAAATGTCTGAATGTCATACTTATTAATAAAAGTAAATAATTACATTTTCTTTGATTTTAGAACCCATATAGGTACATTCAAGCTCACGTGTGGTTAGACTCTCAAACTGCCGATGTAAAGTCCAGGCAACGGTTCAAAGTCCAAACTGTCTAACACAGTCTGATCTTGACTGTACATAAAAAGAACATTCAAATATTGAATGATTAATTGATTGATTAATTTATCACACAATGGAAATTACATTATAAAGTTATAGATTTCCGTTTTAAGAATTCGCATAGTGCTCGTCAAAAACATATTGTAATAATGATAAAAGAATTTAAAAATACATACATAAATCACGCCTTTATCCCTTAGGCAGAGCGTTAAACGGATATTAACACCACGTCTGATGAAAGTTTGAGGGTCAATCAGATTACTGTAATAATAATAATAAATATTTATTTACCTAAACAATTAACAAACAATGTCTGGACAATACAATTGAAAATAATAATACATAAGACTGTGTCCGAGGTGAGGCATGCAGACAATTTAACAGCGGACCCTGCACTAAGCATAGCCTGTATCGCAGGGGCCCGAAAAAACATTGACTATTATGAATTTTGGTTCGGACGAGACGTTAGTTACAAGACGTGTTGAACTTAAAATTTAAATAATATTTATGCAATACAAAAGAAAATAATAAATATATAAGTTTTATTTGTGTGTGTGCGTGTGTGTGCTTGTGTGTGTGTGTGTGTGTGTGTCTGTGTTTCCAAAAACATAATGCTGCACCTAGGTAACAATGCTGCTGGCATAATAGCCTCAGTCTGGTCATCAATTCAGCTTCAATAACCAGCTCTCAAATACATGTTTAGCTTCTCGAGTCAATAAAACTTTGATATGTGGGTGGAAGCTTGCGACAAAAATTGTTGAATAAGTAGGAGGAAAGGTATTCAGGCAAGCGCTGTGCAAAGATCGTACGAACAACAGGTATTTTAATTTTAAAAACTCTACGTTTAAGTAGCGCTTCATATTCCGGGGAACTACATACCAATCTATGTTTTGATACTACGGATCGCAACATATATAACTGACGAACCGTCAACCTTACATTCACTGTATAGAGGTAGTAACTCTGTGGAAAATCTAAAATGTTTACGCAACATCACTTTGAGTACAGCCCTCTGAGCACGTTCCAGATCTATCATTATTGTTTTAGCCGCACCGCCCCAAACTCTGATGCAGTACAAAATCAAGGACTGCATGGGACAGAGCTTTGTAAACCATTAATAAGTTGTCTTTTGAGGCCGAATAACGGAAGGATTTCATTACAAAAATCATTTTCTTTGTCCTAGATGAAAGAAGTGAGATATGTGGCCTAAAAGACAACTTTTCATCAATAATGATGCCCAGGTACTTGATAGTAGATGACCTGGCTATAATCTGACAACTGCACAAGAGGCTGTCGCGGGGAGAGTCTCGTGCGAAGGAGAGGCACGTGTGGAGCTTAAGCGACATCATTGCAGGTGGTTCCGACGCTTTCGTTTTATGGAATGCTATATACTTAGTGTTTGTGACAATGAGGGTCAGTAGGTTTCTATCCAGCCAGCCCGCAACAATATTCAAGCCAGTCTCAGCCATTTTATATGCTTAAATTATAAACCGAGTCACCGTTTTCATCGCAAAAGGTTGTAAGTCGCATTATACCTTTCAGTTGGTATAAGATATCACATTTATTTTTTCAAATAATTTAAATTTGTAAATACTCCAGACATTAAAATGAAATTAGCATTTTGAATTTATTTCATCCCAACCTCAACACAATTTTATTAAAATACGCTCCGTATACGTAGGTATTACTGCTACACATCTACCTAGCGGAATCCATCTAGGTTTGACGAGGTCACAAAGTTGTAAATAAACCAGTGACAGCTAAAAACAGCAATTCTGACCTTTACGCTTGGCTGTTGAATTTATATTTTCATCAGCAGTACACAATCTTATCTATTTAGGGATATGAACTGTATGAAAAACCAGTTTAAGTTGATCCTTTAAATGGTAGGTTGATGATACAAAAATTCTTTTTCTTTTGGTGTGCGACACAGAGTCGTCCGACGGTTGAACCCTGGTGTCGAGGATTTCTCAACCACCTATTTCTAGTTGTAGGCCTCTGACATGATTGTGTAATGACCACCGTCTAAGTAATCATAGACAGCAACCGGTACCGACGGCTTAACGCGTTCTCCGAAGCACGGAACCATCTTTATTTTTTGACAATCAGGTGGTTTAGCCTGCAATGTACTTACCAGACTGGGAATAAATTAAAAAAATGATAAATATCAACTTTGTGAGTGCCCCACCGAGAATCAAACCCGTTCCGGATTTTTGCGTCGTAGGCAGTCGCACTACCACTACGCCACAGCGGCCGTTGGATAATTCAACAATAATAAGTATCGCGGTAAGATCCCCGTTTCAGTATTTTGGGTTATTATATTATACGAAAGTTATTTTAAATATCTGTCTGAAAAACTAGTTAATCGCTTAAATGCAACCCGGAACCTGTGCGTCGCAGGTAGTCGCATTATCATTGCACCACATCGACCGTCACGAAAAAAATATTAAAAAACATGATATTAAATATGCAAGATACAGTTACATACATAGTTAGCTACTGATGGGTAAGCCATAAGGCATGATCTCCCGGGTTTGACATCCAATTCTACCAGCCACTTTTTAAACTCATTGGTCCATCTGGCTGGAAGTCACCCAACGCTACACTTATTAACTAATATCTTTTATTATTTGTTTTTTAAACAGTTTCCGTGTTTTCAATATAAGAAAACTAACAATTTTATACCTTATACGAAATGCATTTCAAAAATTTGGTATTCTATTTGCCGCGGGTTTTTATCGCTTTGGCTACAATCAATCTGTAACAAAAATTATTGGTTGCTAGGAAATAAGTTGAGTTAAGTTGAACAAAACTAACCTGGTAGATGTAGTCATGTTAAGCGTTATTAGCATCAAGATACACAACATTGACTTCGTGGGCAATGAATGAGCCGCGGGAGCCCAGATAGAAGAGGCCTCGCTACTAGTGATAGTAAAAGTTGCAGGTTCATATCCTGTAGAAACTTTGTCTTTTTCTAAAACACGTATCTTTGTCCTACTTCGCTTCTCTACTCGCTTATGGAGTTCATATTCTCGTCCCGAAGCTTATTACGAACTTTAAAGCTTTAAGTGACAACTTTATTAATAAACCTGTAAAGCAGCGTCTAATCATAGCTAAGTAGTAAGACTCACAAAATTAATTTAATATTGCTGATATGATAAAATGAAGATATATTTTGCTACCTACGTGTTTTACCAGTTTATCCTACTAATTTTATAAATACGAAAGTTTGTATGTTTGTTACTTCTTCACACTAAAACTACTGAACCGATTGTTATGAAATTTGGCACCCTTATAGAAAGTAACATGGATTAACACATAGGATAGTTTTTATTTTCGGGCAACGCTGCGAGTAATGTTTTAATAATTTCGTTGTTTACTGTATATAAGTACGAAAACTAAATATTGGTAGGTAATTTATTGCGTCACCATAATTTTATTCCACCTTTCATGCTAGACAAAAGTATTAATATTATACACAGCTATGTTTAAAGTGCATTATTATGATTTGTTTTCCGTTTACTGTACGATTTCTAGGCGCCCAAGACAGATAGACGGCAACAAGGAAACTTCAAAATATCACGCAACATCGACACGCCGCTGTTTACGGGCGAAATGGAACCAAATCGAACACCCGAGTAGTCGAGTGTCAACAGCGTTTAGTGTTTACTTCTTGCAAATGACTTCTATCAAATTACAGTTGCAGTTTTAAGAAAAAAAATTAAGTTGTGCAAAAACTTAGATTTTGTTTGGTAGGTACTTACCGTTTCCTTTGATAAATCATTTCATTAAACTTCAAATGCAGTAGCAATGGAGGGGTTTCTTTTCCAACAGCTGTTTTTAGTTGCTCGTAAAACACCACTGTTTGAGGTAAGAAATTATTTAAACAAAAAGTGGCGAAATCTCGTATCGGAGGCCAAGACTTACTTTAGGTCGTCGAGCCGGCGAAGTACTTAGTAGTAGTAGTAGTAGTAAAATTAGGTAAGTTGCGCCTGCGGGTTAGCTAAGGCAACAAAAAAACATTTCCCGATACAATAATTACGTATGATGTCGGTTTACGCGACTTACTTGTATATGATTTGGTAGAGTTTAGCCCTCTACGTTTCGGCTGGTTTATACAACCTTCTTCACGGAGATCGACAGATCACATACGCCCACCCGTCAGCTGTGTTGAGTGGCGATTACTCTCTACAAAATCATTATCAAGTAAATCGCGAAAACCTATGTTATGAGTGAGACTTGTTAATTTCGAACCGTATTGTAAGTACTTTGTTCAATAAATTGATTCAAACTTTCGCGGTCACACATAATTTATTATGTGTGACCGCGAAAGTTTGAATTAATTAAAAGTGAAACCAAAGACAAACCTTTTTATAATAAAGTTAAATCTTATTTATTGACCAAATGCTATTACTCTATTGATGAATTTCTGCATGATCCAATCTAGTTTACAAGTTTTTTATTTGCTAAAATCAAATATTTACGTATTATAAGATTGACTTTTATATTAATTTTATCTTGACATTAAATTTTTACTTAACCCATTTGATAAATTAATTTGATGTATGACTATTGACATGTTGACTTATTACCCAAATGTGACATACTTATTATGATTTTAATTCACGCTATTGTTTATAATTATTAGTTTTAATGTTAAAGCTGTAATATGATAAAATGGAAATTATATTTATAAGTATTGTGTCTTACGTATGCATGCCACAACTTGCAATGCCCTTAAAGGGTACATGTAACTATCTGCTACTTCTATTGTAATATCTTTAAGCTTTACATGTAAGCATGAATAAATTGAATTGAATTGAATTAATAACTCAAAATACTAAAACGGGGTTTTTACCGCGTGTTCCGTGATCATGGCCCATGCAGCTGGGTCGAAATATCTGACAATTCAACAAAAATAAGTATCGCAGTAAGAACCCGTTTCACTATTTCGAGTTACTATATTCAACTTACATAACCCATTCCAAACATTTACTAAGAAAACACGAGCAAGCAACACTAGCAGAGTTGAGTAGGTATCAATTATCGTAATGGGGGCGTACTGTAGGTACTTCTGTAAATTCTCTATTTTGAAGACGTATTTTGTCCAGTCCCACACATTATACTGCACTTAAATTGATAGGCCTTTAAAAAGTATGAATTTGTCCTCATGATATAAATAACTAAAGTACCTTTAAATTAAATTCGTAGAATGAAACGCGTAAAACTACTGACTGAAATATACAGGTAAAAAAAAACTCTTCTTTGCTTCACCGTTTTTTTAATGCTATTAAAAGCACTCGTTTTATTCAGAACGTTTTTGCCGCGTGATATCCGCTGTGAATAGCATCACCCCAACTGTACAGGTTTTCTGAAACAGCCTTCAAATATTTATCAGACGTGGCGATAACGATCGTTTTTTACATGTTTCAAGGGGAAAGTTGTTTCATCAGTACAGAACAGTTGGAATACCCGTTTTATTACTCCTTACCTTACCTTATAAATAGATAGGTTATACTCAAATACAAGTAAATCCGTAAAACAGAAGAAGTAGGTACAACTACTAACTGGAAACTACAACCAGACTGCTAACTGAACATCGTTTCAGTTGTATGTAGATAGCAGTCAGCGGCATAGTTTTGTGCGTTTTGCATTCTGCTATCAGTTTGACTTACATACATACATAAATCACGCCTATATCCCTTATGGGGTAGGCAGAGAGTTAACGGCCGTTCAACGGATATTAACACCACGTCTGACAAAAGTTTGAGGTTCAATCAGATAACTGTGTATCACTATAGTGACAGGTTGTCAGCCGGTCGCCTAAAATTGCAATACATACCCTCGAGTCCCTTAGTCGCCTCTTACGACACCCATGGCTAAGAAATGGGGTGATGCTATTCTAAGTTGGCATCACACGGCAGTTTACAGTAACAGTTTGAAGTATAGAATATTACGGTGAAAATAAAATGACAGCATTGCAAGGGTAAAAAATAAGAGAATCCGGGCTCTGATATACTACCTTTATAATACATACATACACATACACATATCACGCCTATAATCCCTTGCGGAGTAGGCAGAGCGTAAACAGTCGCAAAAAACAGTCATTTACACCACGTCTGACAAATGTTTGAGGGTTATTCGGAATATTGTGTATCGCTATAGTGACAGGTTATCAGCCCATCGCCTAAAATTGCAATACACACCCTCGAGTCCTTTAGTCGTCTCTTACGACTCCAACGGGAAAGATATGGGGTGATGCTATTCTAAGCCGGCATCACACGGCAAATAGTAATAGTAAGAGAAAAATCTAACTATTCTCTCTTTCACTGTTATTTGAAGCTGTGTTTAAAGCGCTCGCTTTATTCAGACCGAGTTATAACTGCTACAGCGATTTATAAAAACCTGGACTGTTTTTTAAAAAGGTTTATTTAAATAAGTTCCGTGAGGAATTCTTAAGTTTTCTACCTGTAGCGCGCTGCAGAATTACAAAACTGAGGAACATTGGTAAAAATATACTTTACTGTGTGACAGTGGGACTGACAATAATTACCAATTCTTATTTACTATTCTCTCTTCGGCTACTTACATACATACATACATAAATCACGCCTATATACCTTACAGGGTAGGCAGAGTGTTAACGGTCGTAAAACGGATATTAACACCACGTCTAACAAAAGTTTGAGGGTCAATCAGATTACTGTGTATCACTTCGAATATTTGTTGATAAATATGGCATCGATTCTTAAATGTATTAATTTATGTCTTAAATACAGGAAGGCCCGTATAGTGACGTCCAAAACACTACTTGAATACCTTATAGTTATATTGATGGGTATTCGAATCTCCCGCATTAGTATGTTCCGCGATTTTTGTAGTTTCCGAGTTAATCAACTTTTGTATAGGAAAATTTCGACTGTCTTTCTTCTTTTTTATTTCCGTAATCTATGCATGCATACTTATACACTAGTTATTACCTACTGGCTTACAAGAACAATATTCTACCCTAGATGGAGTTTTAATAGGTATTATTTTTCTTTTTCAGTATCTTTACTCATTTGTATTTTCTGCCTCGTAAAATTGAACCTGTATTACCGGTATAACGTATTGATTAGTTCTTAATTTTGTTCTTTAGGAAGAATTTACTATACTAATGGTTGACTTTTTCTGTTTATCTTTTGGTTGGCCGGTAAAGAATGCTGCGTGGCATCAGGCCCGCCCTTTGTACTTTCTGTGCAACAAAGTTTAGGCCTATAGTAGGCGGTTGAAAAACTCTGACACCAGGGTTCATCGGGTCGTTGGATGACTCGGTGTCCCACACGAGAAGAGTGAACAAATTTATTTAACCATTTATTGTACACAAAAACATACACAGGAACAATTTACAATGAGACAAGACACAACAGGTTTACTTATTTCTAAAAAGAAATTTCTTACAGCAAACCTACATAAGAGGCATTCTATAATTCGAGACGCGGATAAGACGTGCACAATAGCAAAAAAACAAAATAACGTATATATACGAATACTACAATACTTAAATACCTTTATGATAGAATACTTATATACAAAGTTTAATAAAAAATGATTTATTTTGCACGCTCAGTGCTATATTATTTTCATAAATAAAAATAAGAAGTATAGTGGCGAGTGTGGTTGGGAACGTTGGAAGGGGAAGACCAAGACGCACGTACTTGGATCAGATCGGACGCGTTCTAAAGAAAGGTCAGGTCGAGAGTACCCTAAACCGACGAGCATGTATGAAAAGATTGATGCATGTTGAAGAAGCGAAAGAGGTGTGTAAGGATCATAGCAAGTGGAAAGATGTAGTCTCTCCCTACCCCTTTGGGAAAGAGGCGTGATTATATGTACGTATGTATGTATGTATAGTAACGGCCGTAAGCGTTCTGCCTACTCCGTCAGGGACAAAGGCGTGATATGTATGTATATGGTTAGGTTTTTTTTCGATGTACTTAATTTCATATTAAACAAAAAACTTAATGAGATAAGATTATGCTATTCTAAATTTTCATCACACGGCACGACATGCCACCTGGCAGTATAAAACTCATGCATATTTGAACAACTACCAGCTGTCTATCACTGCAACTCTCACAGTCTACACCTGTCGTTGCTATGCAAAATTCCGTGTGAAATTTCACTCGCATATTTCAGATAAAAGATAAAACTCTACGCTTTCAGAACTCTGTAAACTAAACGTATATTGAATAGAAAATGCAAAATGTAGTTTCGTACGTTTGGGAATAAGAGCGTTCCGGTTTTAGAAACAGTGAATAGGGAGTAAGTTCAAACCAAATATCACTATAGTCTCTTCCTATTGAGGGGTATTTTTATACTTATTTTAGAAGATGGATTGGTGAGCGCAGTGCAAGTATTTTCACAAGGAATGCTGCTGCCTATTCCCAAAATTCAAGCCATAGACTAAGGCATATCGATCTCTTACGAGACACTCACCCACATATAAGAGGTGATGCTATTCTAAGCTGGCACCACACGGCCCTTTAATCCTACTCTAATATTATAAATGCATAGGTTTGTATGTTTGTTTGTTTGTTTGTTACTTCTTCACGCAAAAACTACAGAACCGATTGTAATGAAATTTAGCACACATATAGAAGGTAACATGGATTAACACATAGGATAGCTTTTATCATCACTCGAGGGTTAGTAGTCAAATAAATAAAAGAAACACTAATATAATAGAAAGTATGCTACTACAATTACATCGATCATATCGGCTGTCATCGGAAAGCACGGTCAAAGAAATAATCCGGAACTACTAAGGATTAATTCTATCAATACAATATGTTACAACTTATATTGAAAGTCTGAGACATTGTGTGTGTGTGTGTATGTATGTTTATTTCCTTCATGCTGTGTACTTCATGCTCAAAATAGAGTATAACCTGTTTTTTATTTTATTCTACTATATTACGGGCTTTTGAACTTTATGTACCTACATGCCAACCCTAAAGTTCCATTTCTTCCATGTCAGAATACAATATCTCCTAATATACATAATGAATAGATAGGTAAATAAAAAAAAAACAGTATTCATCAGGGCAAAACTTTAAAGCTACTTTTTACCACAGTAAAACATGACATTTCTTACGGGAAAACCTAAAAATATTATCGGAAGAAACCGCGGTGCAGAATCCTGGTGTTCCACTAACTAATTAAAATCAAACGCGTAATTGAAGATCGTTTCAATTACATAGTGGTAAAACGGGTTGAACCGGGTGAAAACGGACAAAACTGGTCATGTACTTTACTACCCATTTCTTTTTAAAAACCTTACGCCTCTCGATGCAAAATATTTTATTTTATAAAACAAAATGTTTCGGATTGTCAAAATACGGTTTCTATACAGTTTCAGATAGAAAAGTCGGCATTGTTATTTAAAACATTATTGGTCTTTTTTCACACATAAACGTATTTCTAAAATATTAATTCATGTTAAAGTACCTAGGAATATTATTATCAATATTATTAAGGTACACCAACATTGCCAGCTTATAAGTTGGTACATCCTCTCAAGTAGATTAAATGTATTTTATCAACTTATTTATTATATATTTAACCATAGATGTATTTAATTTGCATTATAATTCTTTTTTTAATTCAAATACATATGTCTATTTACTTATTACTCTTGAACTCAGCTATGTTTTCTATCTTTATTTTCTCTGCCCAAAGATTGTCTGTTAGAGATCGCTCTTAGCGATAAAGCTGCCTTTCCGCATTTCCAAAGTTTAATATATTCTTAATTTTGTTTCCTTTTTCTTATAGTGCAATAAAGTGTTTTTACTGTTACTATTACTATTATTATACGAAAGCGATTAAAAAAAAAATTGCCAATATATTAAGAGATAATAATTATACCGTCCAGCTGCGGGGAACAAGCAATACACACAATCATTATCAAGAATTGAGCTTCCATAGAACGCTGAATTTCCGGAAATAAATTGATTATAGTATTGAAAACAGCCGCGGTAATACTTTACTATTACAGAATAGTCCAGTACGGCTGGCATTATTTAAGGGGATTACTTACAACATTCAAAAGTCACTTATTTTTTGTATAATTGCGTTCTCTGTCTGCAAAGCATATTTTACAATTTGTATTCTATGCATGGTAGCTTTTTCAGAGGCTTTTATTAAACTTATATTATAAAATATACCATTATTGTCTAATGTGTGACTTAACACAGAGTGAAAAGTTTTGTTGGAGTCAGTTTAAGTCGTTTCTATGCACTACAAATGAAAGTATGTTAGCATACACCTAACATTACACAAAATCATAAATTAGGTTCGGCCAATGATCCAGATACTAAGAGCCAAAAATAAACGACTTTAATATGTTTGAAACATGAAAAGCTAGCCATACTGGGCTATTATAACGCCATACATAGTATGTTTATCATATAAAATGATATGGTTCAAGATAAACTTTACAGTGGAATTCATAAACTCTTTTCGTATGGGCACTAAAATATTTCGTAACCCAGTTGCTACGTGCCGTAGTGCGGCTGCTACGTGTCGTAGCAATGTGCTACGTGTGGTAGTAAAAATTACTCCGGTCCTAAGAATTTCTAGTAGGTATGCGCTGCTATTATGGTAATTTTCGGTTCTATTAAAGCGGCATCAGTGGAATTGCGGTTGAGCGATAAGATCAGTATAAATGGAAAAAGCTGATGATTCAATAACAGGAATCGTTGCGCTTGTCACGCACGCCCCCTGGCGTTGGTAACCGCGCAACTGTTGTAACTAATTATTTGTAATTCACTCACTGGAATATACAGGTAACAAAAAAAAACAATGGTTCGATACTAATGTACCTTTTCAATTTGAAACAAATATCGTTTTCAGATGATGGTGGCGTAAAGTGTGATTAACCTGGCCAGCCCCGTGGCAGTGCCTTTTTAAAAAAAAAATGATCCCACCCGAGCCGGTTTTCTATTAGAACATTACAAAATTGTTATAAAGAAAAGAAAATTGTATGATACATTTTTTTTACAATGACGGTTCATGACGTCAATAAGTGATAATACTGTCCTATATTGAATAAAGAATTTCAATTTTAATTTCTTTCGTGATATTTAATGAACTATTATTTTATTTATATAAATAACTTTTTTACAGAAGTAATTGTTCTCTATTTATTATTGTTATTTACATAATTAAAATTAGGTTCAGCAGCGAATATGTTCATTGCTTCTTATAAATATTATAATTTTTTAAATATTTTGATCATGTCAGAAAATTTCAAATAAAGTGATAATTCTATTGAATAGTACCAACTTACTAGGTATAACAAAAATACACTTTTTTAAAGTAGTATTCAAGTAAATATGTACAACCAAGTCGAAAACAAAACGGAATTCAGTTACAAATGGCTAACTGAGTTAATTTAAAATGTGAAAGTTTCTAATTTAACTTCCATCTATGAATTTCAGTCAAAATTTATCATCACCCAATTTTCATAAAGTCTATCGTTCATGATTGGTGGTTTCGATATCAATTATGCCACAAAATGATTTTCACCGAATTGAACAAAATTTAGGAAGTTCAAAAGTCAGTAAGTAACTATTAAATAACGTAGGAACTATTCGTAATAATATTTATTATTAAACGAGTTCATTCCAACAAACTCTACATACATACACAGACCAGCCTATTAAAGTCCACTTTTGGACGTAGGATTCCTGCCGGGTACGATCTCCCGTTTTCGCCATCCAGTCACGACCAGCCACCCCAGCTGGCCAGAGGGCGTCCAACGCTACGCTTTCAAGGGCGTGGGTTCCACTCGCTTATTCAACCTTTCATCAGTTTTACGACAGATGAGACTAGCCCAGTGTCACTTCAATACACTTCCAACAAACTGTATTGATAAATTATATTTTGAAGATGTTGTGTAAACATCTCCAACATTTTTATTTCAAAAAGCAAGACATGGTTTAAGCTGTTTGGCAACGTCAAATCGTATGGACCAATAATTAAAACACTGTCTCTACGCTCTTTTTGTAAAAATACCGCGATAGTTGAACATTTTGTGCAACATAGACTGTTACACTAGAAACGTCCTTAAAAGTATTGTAATAAGCTACTAAGGGATAAATCCAGGCAATAGGCAGCGTTTTCAGGGAATGTAAAACATTGCACTGCGCTTGCCAATCTGCCTGCCAAGCATAGTAAGTTTGGCCACACAATCACAACTGAACAGAAACATACACAACAGTCCTCTGCTGCCATGAGACTATCCCTGTGGAGACGTAATGCCACACTCACCACGCTTGGCAGGCGGATTTTTGGGCGCAATGCAAGATGTTGAATTCACAGAGAACGCGGCTGCCTATTCCCTGGATGGCTATTTGTTAGGTGCGTTTTACGATACCCTTGTTTATAATCGGGGCGATGTTGCTCTAAGCCAGCGCCACAAGGCAGCCGCTGAACTCCACACTTATTACTTCTATGACCTTGTGTATGTTAGTTTTATGTTCATATACATAAACTATTTTAACATCACCCCCAATAAGATTTTTGTAAATATATTCAATGTTCAGCTATGACTCTTAGTATAATGATGTTCGTTTTATAGAAAAACATACATACATATATCACGCCTTTATCACTTGCGGGGTCGGGAGAGCGTTAACGGCCGTAATATACGTTGGCTATCACCTCGTCTGAAAAATATACATATAAGAACCCTTAACAACCGTTCCAGAAAAATCGTGTATCACTATAGTGACAGATTTTCAGCCTGTCAAAAGTCCCTAAAAATAAATTGTTATTGTTAATAATTCAAAAAACTATAAACATAAACATTTATTAAAAAAGGCTTTTTAATTTATAAAAGTAACTTCTTATAGGTAATGGAGCGAGTCATACCCTCATTCGATATTCCAAAGCTTTTAAAAAAGATATTTACTTAGTAACTAAAAGCGTTTTTTTAGGACATCGTTTTCTCTTTAAATATCTTTTAGAAAGGACAAAAAGCTAATGAAGTGTTGCTGAACTCCCTCACAAAGTTTTCTAACGAGAGTTTGCGAACAGTAACGTTATTTTTCCATGCTTACTAAATAGGCCGTGGCATCTTTTAAAGAGAAGGCAAATTGACAACAATGAAATACAGTTTTGGTGAAGTGCCGGCTAAGATGGCCGTGTGGTGGTAGAATTGCATCACCCCATTTCTACACGTGGATGAAGGCAACTTAGGGACGAATCCGGAAATATGTAGCAGCGTTCTCTGAAATAGCTATCACACCTTGCACTGCACTCGCCAATCCGCCTGCCAAGCGTGGTGAGTATGGCAAATAGGAGGGAGCCCATGTCCAGCAGTGGACTGTAGAAATTGTAAAAAGAGAGTTCACTAGAATTCTTCGACTCCATGTCCCACACGAAAGAAGCAGACTACAATTTTTGATATCGTGTGGATTAGTTTTCTAATTGTTCATTTCTAAGTGTCTTTTCTGCGGCCATATGCGTGGCTTTGTAGAAAGGCGGATCCCATACTTGTCGTCCATCACTGTATATTTTCAACGTTCCGTAAGGCATGCGTTTGTCAGACTAGGAAATTGCTAATTCCGATCCTATTCCCATACAAATACTGTTACGCACCGTAACAGGTTGTATTTGAATAGGATCGGAATTCACGGATGCGTCATACGACTTGACAGATGCATCCGTTACGGTGCAATAAAAATAGGAGACGCAGTGACGGAAATAAAGTGAGAGAACTGCCAAACTCTTAAGCAGATTCCTATTTTCTTCCGTTTAAAAGTCGGACGAATGAAACAGTCTTTTTCATACACCTCTTTAGCTTCATTCAAGTATCTAAAATAGGTTTATTAGCGAGGCACGAGTCTCAGACAGTATGCAGCAGACAACAGTGTTAAAGACAGCTATGAACTTAAGCTTCGATTCAGGATATATCAAATAAGAGCCAGTTTGAATAATTTAAACGATTGCTTTACCTGAGTTCCACTCGGAATACAAAGATGCGCCGCAGAAAAGTCAAGAAATCACTTGCTGGTATTCTGAATAGGGTTCATTAGGGAGTTCGATTTACTAACTAGTTAAAATTTTACCATCATTCCCATTCTTAATTTAGCCGAAATCTGAATTGCTTGTTTCATTTTTGTTTTTCATTTTTCTTGACTCTACTGACAAATCAATTTACTGATATTTTAGTGCCGGCAATAAAAAATTACTGAATAACATAAACGTTTCGTAACGACGGCGGTTCTCTTACTTGTCGTCCGTTGCTGCGTATTTTTGACGCACCGTAACGCATGCGTCTGTCATAAGAAAGAAAATTGCGAATTCTGATCTCATATGGCTACGGTACGTTTACAAATGTGTTTATCAAACGACTTGACAGATGTATCTACCGAAACAAAACGAAACGAAAAGAAAAAATAAAATGAAAAACATAAAATTCATGAGTGATTTGCCTCATGTTTGCTTTTTCCAACCCACCTTAGTATATTTTTTCTAGAACACGTCAAAAATTATCCTTCGAACATACATTATGCAGAAGCGAGCATCGCCTGGAGTGCAACAAGGAACAACATAGAGTGAGCAACGATTTAGACGGTAATTAATTTATATGGCTTCTTACACTTTTAAAATTCGAGGCATCGCCACTAGTGATAGCTAAAGTTCCAGGTTCAAATCCTACCCTCGGTAGATAAATTTGTATGCGAAATATTACAGTGCAAATACTATTTACTATAGTTAAACTATCCCATTAAAAAATTTAATAATATTAAACTACTTAGTTATTTATAGCGGAGGCGACTGGATGGCGAAAACGGGAGATCGTGCCCTATGGCGTACCCTGGGGGAGGCCTACGTCCAGCAGTGGACTGTAATAGGCTGATGATGATGATGATTTTATGGCTTGCTTTGCTTACCTGTGTGTCAAGCTTTCTTTAGCTATTCGCCACTTTTGATACCTAGTATTTAGTAGTTACCAAAGTAATTCTATAATTCGGGTGCCTTAATTACTTTCATGAAAGTTATTCAACAGTCGAAAAGGTGGCCAGGGAAAGATAAAATAATCGTTTACTCTGGCTACAAAGTTTTTAATAGAGAGTAAATAATCTGCCTATGTGTAAAAGTTAATAATGTTCAAATAAGGTTTCCAACATTTATTTCAACAAAAGCCATAGTAATGCATATGCGTGTTGTTGAAGGCGATTGGGGGACTCGAGGGTTACGTCTGTATTGCAGTTTTGGGCGATAGGCTGACATCCTGCTATTATGGTAATGCACAATTTTCTGAATGAATTAAGGTGATTGTCAGACGTGATGTAAATGTCCGTTTTTTGCGGCTTTTACACTCAGCCTTCCCAGGGTCATAGTCGTGATACATTTTATGTGTGTCTTGTGAAATGACTACAAGCGTTTCTCACAGTAATCTGAAGTAATTTTTCCTTTCAGTTCTAAAAGTTCCCGTTCTTCCTTATCCGGAGTCCTCAATTTCCTTGATCTATGTCTCGAACAGTGAGAAATTTCTAGAAATATGAAAGCTTTTGTGTCGCACCTTCGTATTGAAGGAAAGTGCTGTCGTATTGATTTTGTTAGGTATGGTGCATCTGCAAGGAGCTCAGGAGTTCAACGTGGTTACTCTTTTGGGAATCGCGGGAACATTGCAGTCGACATTCGCAATTGCCAAGTGAAAATATTAAAGAAATCGTTTGATAGAAAAGTCCAACGATAATACTTATAATAACTTGCGAGTTGATTTAGCGCAGTGGTAGTGCGACTGCTTGCGACGCAACTGTTCCGGGTTAGGTTCTCGGTAAGGCACTCACAAAGTAGACATTTATTGACATTAGTAGACACTTTGTGTATATTTTTTCAGTCTGATTAGGACATTACAGGCTGAACCACCTGATTGTCCGAAAAGAAAATGGTTCCGTGACGTAAAACCGTCGGTTTCGGCTGCTGTCTAGATGATTACTTAGACGGCGGTCGTTACACAACCATGTCGAAGGCCTACTAGTAGTAGTAGGTGGTTGAAAAACTCTGACAACAGGCTTCATCCGGTCGTTGGACGAAAAGTACGAAAAGAAAAGACCCTTGCGAGGTGGGCGAAGCGTCAATGGCCGCAATAACGCTTTTATCAAATATTTTAGAGTGATTTAGCATTGCTGTGACAGGATAATCAAAAAAATGTCATACACGTCAATACTCCAAATCCCTTAATAACATAGTCATTTCTTATCAAGCCTCTTACTAAAAGAAATAGGGTCATTAGAAAAAATCCATGACAAAAAAAAGTAGGCGTGTGACATCCAAATCCTAATCACTCTGAGATTAGTTTAAATTTTTACATACACAGAGTGTGACCTACATTAGGGACGAAAAATTATTTGGTGAAAGATAGGTCGATAAATATATTTATAAAAAAAAACTGACTCGACCAACTGATACTGTTTGTATGGGAGAGCCATTTTTTTTTACTCTTTTGACCTGTTTGTTCCGCGGGAAATTTTGTTCAATTTCATGAGTGGTTTCGTCTCGTAAAATATTTGCCCCTGTTGTAAGCCACACATTGTAAATTATCAATGCCGGCATCATACCTACCTACATTCAGTTTGGCGATAGGATTTGGATTTTCAATTTCACGGGAATGGTCCTTTTGTTAGATGTGACAGCGTCATGACAGCGTATTCAAATATGAAAAAAATAACGGATTCCATTTTATAAATATTTTCATTAGATTTGGTGAACATGTGGCGTATGCTTTAATACCGAAGATCAAATAGATGATTTAATCATGACTAGTTTCGTTAACTTTGTGCTTGTTTTGTTTGCATCAAAAACATTATTATTATTATTTATGAAATGCAAAATTATTCTTCTATGAAATGCAAAATGTATAAAAAATATATCTATGGAATGTACGTGGTTAGAAATTGGATAAAACAACATCAAAGTTAAGTAAAATGCACTTTTCAGTTTTCATTTCTAAGATTTCATTTCTGTGCTTAATATAGACTTCAAATTGAACAAAAATGTTGAATCCAATACTCATAAAAATGTAAAATATAACCACAATTTCTGTTTATTATAAAATATCAATCATGTAAAGACTTCAATATGAGCAACATTTAAAAGGAATCTTTTGAAAACATTCCATACTACATTATCAGAATATTTCTTTGCAAAAATGCCAAGATTTTTGAAGTCGTTGCCTTCACCGTCAATAAAGGGAGGCAGACAGTATTCTTATAGACAGGATGATTTTCAGAAAAGGTTAAAAATAATACCTCTACAATGATCAACTTCGTTTTAAGGCGTGTCAAAATGAAGTTTTATTTATTGGAACGGTGGGTCGTTGTAGCTTTCTCTACATTGCAACCATGTTTTTTATATTTTCATGGTGTAAACTTGAACTTCGACCGCAAAAGAAGAGTCACGAAGAGACAGAAATGTTTTTATTTGAATGAATATGATATGATAATGACATATTGGGCGTTGGAAAATCTTTGATGTCATACTCGTAGGCAAATCGGAACTTTGAATCTCTGAAATCTATTTTTTTATTTACTATTTAATCATAACATAAAAACATTACAAGTGAAATACATACAAAGAATAACGACACAACAGGACAGCTTATTTCTACTAATAAATTGTTGAAAATTGTAATCTATGTGCTTTCAAATCTCTTAATTTACTTACTCCTGTGGCCCAAAGTGGGTCTTGGCCTCCGATACGAGTTTCCAACACTTGTCCCGATCGAAGAACGACAGTTGGAAATATCTTCACAGATTTTTAATGAATTAGGTACCGATAAAACGGGGTGCATCGAGATGGCCGGGTGAATAGGGACAAAACTGATTCTGTACTTTACCACCAATAAGTTGTATAAAAAGCTTTTTTTCCGATGTAAAATATTTAACTATATATTACAAAATATTTAGCATCGGGAGAAGCTTTTTAAGTATATCACCACATTTTTCTTATTTACCATAAAATACCAAGAAGTAGGAGTTTAACTCGAGCACCTCTCCGTCTGAAACTACCTACATCAGCAGGGATGTCAAAAAAATTAATATGCGAACCCGAATTTAAGTGACATCACACTTAGGCACAATAATGCCAAGTTACAGTAAGAAAACAGTGACTGGCATAATTATTTAATGAGTAGTCAGGTTTCTAGGTATTATTTTCCCCGATTTCCCGCTACTGAAACAAAGACTCATAAATCATAAATCATTTATTTGCCAGAATACAGTTACATACAGATGTCATGGTTACAGAAAAATAGCGCAGTGTATTCAGCTTGTGTAAAGCATGCAAATGTCGTTGTAGTTATTATTACAATTAAATTATTACATTGATTTAAAAAAGGTACTAAATATACTTAATTATCATGTCATATTATAAATTACAGTTTTCGTTTATGTTCAATAAATTCCTTAACACTATAAAAGCAATGTATCAGCAGCCATTTTGTCAATCTTATTTTGAATGAATTTCCACGTAATGATTTGAGATCGTTCGGAAGATTATTATACAATGTAATGCACATATGATACACATTTTTAATATATATTTCTTTAAAGGGTGGAGGCTGGTATAATAAGTCCATAATGTGTTTTCTTGTCTGCCTAGTTTTAACATCACCTCGCCTTTTAGTATTTAGTATTTTACTCGCGGCGGCAGTGCGGTTCACTGTGACACGAGCGGCACGAGATTCTATGTAGTAGTCGTATACGTATAGGTCGGTCGGGCGTGTGCATGTGTGAGTGCGCAAACCGGGCGTTAGTACGAAGTTAAACTACTGCTCCTTGGAATATTGTATACTAGCGGCCTGCCCAGCGGTTTCACCCACTGCTTGCCGTTTTCCCTCGGGAATAAGACATTTTAATATAGCCTATGTACGCGATCTCTTGGTGTTTCACATAGGTAGATACTCCAGGACTTCGATGTTAATGTAAATGAGAAGCGGCCCATCATGCTAATATTTTTTGATATGGACCAAATCTCTTATGTTTATTTTGTAAATAAGGTGCCTGACACAAAAAGCAAAGCAACCCACACAACGGAACCTCGTCTGATGATTTTCTTCGGCGTTATGCGCTATGTTTCTTATGATTTACTTTGTTTACCGTGGGATTGATAGATTTTCCTGCGGTAAAAAGTAGCCTATGCCCTGTCTTAGGTTCCTGTTTATGCCTATGCCAAAAAGAATCAAAATCGTAACAGACAGACAAAGTTACTTTCGAATTTATAATATTAGTATTGATATGTATTTACCCAGCCATCCCAATGCACCCCTTTTAACGGTTAATATTTAAGGGTATTTTGCCTGCAAATAAACACCCTGTATTACAGAAACAAAGCCTTTGAAAATGAGTGAAAGAAGCATTAATAAGGAAAAATTGCTGGCACCCCATTGTGTAAAATCCATTTTGGCTCAGCGGGCCGCGTAGTTAATATTCTTTAAGGTGATCATGCACTTTCTGATCTTGCTAATAAAAGTCACCGTCAGCTCATTTTGGAAACAATAACTTGACAAGGAGACAAGGCGTTAAATCTTTGTTCAATCACTGCTTTTTTTAATGAACGTATTCTACACTATTTATTTGTAAAGACATTGTTTTCGTTTGACCACCTTTAAAGATACATACATATCACTCATTTTAAGCGACAAGTTGACAAACTGTCACTATAGTGATTCACGATTTTTATGAAACGGCTTCATACAAATAGATACACACACACATATTTCACGCCTATATCACTTGCAAAGTGGGCAGAGCGTAAATGGCCGTAAAAAACCGGACATTTACGCCACGACTAACAAACACTTGAGAGTCATTCAGTAATTGTGAATCGCCATAGAGACAGGTTGTCAGCACATCGCCTAAATTTGCAATACGCATGTAACCCTTGAGTTCATTAGTCGAAGTCGAAAGAAATGGGGTGATGCTATTCCAAGCCGGCATCACACGGCATTTATTTGTATAAGTAACTACTAGTAGTGTATATGTATGTTCTTGTATACTTAATTTTTAAACGAATTAACGTGTTGGGTAAACAACAGTTGCAGTGCGAAAGTTGACGGCCGATGTGGCGCAGTGGTAGTGCGACTGTCTGCGACGCAAAGGTTCCGGGTTTGATTCTCGGTGGGACACTCACAAAGTTGATACCTATTTATCACTTTGTGAATTTGTTCCCGGTCTGGTTAGGACATTGCAGGGTGGACCAACTGATAGTCCGAAAAGAAATGGTTCCGTGCTTTGGAGGGCAGTTAAGCCGTCGGTCCCGGTTGCTGTCTATGATATGATAACTTAGACGGCGGTCGTTACACAACCATGTCAGAGGCCTACTACTGTAGTAGGCGGTTAAAAACTCTGACACCATGACGGGTTCATTGTGTCGTGAGGATCGAACCTGGTACCTTTGCGTCGCATACAGTCGCACTTCCGCTGCGCAACATCGGCCATCAATGATGCAGTGCAGTACATATTTAAAGCAAACAGAAAAAATATAAATTCAGATTTATTATCTTTGTGAAAACTTTATCGAAATGATTCGCCTTTTTTCCAGTGCATCGGCACGTTCTGTTTCCAATCAAAAAAACTTTTATTTGCTCTTCCGTGTTTCTATATAAAATCGACCTCACGCCCGGACCGGGTCAAAGTTCGTTAGTGCACGTACTGCCCCCGGCTAGGGTCTCTAAGCCCCGGCCGGGTAACTCCGGACAAAAAAATAAGCGTGTTTGATCGTCATAAGGCAATCAAAATTAATAGAAAGAAGTATCTCAAAAAATTGCAAATGTTTTGATGGCACTTTTCCGTTTTCCATTCTTGCCAATACAAGAACAAAGAAGATCTATGTTAGTCAGAGGGTTCTACGAAAATTCATTCATAATTCATTCCATGGTTTTTTCTTGAGTATTCCTTTCAAAAAACGTGGCCCTGTGCCCTAGTAAACCTGAAAAATTTGCCCACCTGTCAGTTGGTCGGCCTGGCTCTAAGCCTTGGACAACATTATTTTTTACCATTGCTTGAGATGCCGGAACCGAAACTGAAATTTCGGAAAACCGGAATATTGAAACGATATTTCGAAATTTCAATTCCGGTTTTCAGCGTTTTAAAAACTTTAAACCAGTTTTGGCAAAAAGGATAATTTTAAAAATTTTCCCTACATTTGTCGAGGCGTAACCATTACAAATAATGTAGTTTTCTACCGCCTGCCCCTGTTTGCAAGCATTTTGTCACGCAAATACCTAAGAACTATTCCCGATTCTCGCGAAATTTTCCTGAAATCGGAAAAATATTGATCCGAAAATAATTATAACTATGACTACACTAAAATTTTAAAAAGAAAAGATTTGATGGTTTGTTTATGTGAATTGAATAAGTTTCAAAACTACGGGACTGATCTACGAAATTCTTTTACCATTAGAATTCGACATTATGACCCTGATGACATAGGCTATATTAAAATTTGGTATTCCAGCGGAAAAACGGTTAGCAGAGGGTGAAAGGGGACGACGCTAGTTTATTATAACTTTCCAAAACCGGAGTTCTGGAATTGAGCTCTAATATCGAAACTCTAAACCGGTTATGAGAACCTTCCGATTTCCCGGACCCTCTCTATGCTTTAGCTGAAGTAATCCTGCTAGTTTATGTAACCTCGTGGCCTCGTTGGGGATTACTTCACCCTTTTGTTTTTTGTAAGAGAATAACATGTGTTTTGTGCTGAGGTCAGATAGCAAACAGTAGGGCCAACTTAACTACGAGTAAGCAAGTAAGTATGAATTCGATCGAAATAATAGTAATTCCATTCATCTACAAATAGTGTGTGATCAAAGATATTTTATTACAATACCTTTTTTGTAGTACAATTTTAGGGTATGGTGCCCAAAAGGTAAAACGGTACCCTTGTACTGTGACTTTGCTGTCTGTCTTTCACCATAATGTCTTTATGTCATAAAGCGTGATAATAAGTTATTTTAAATTTTCACAGATGATGTATAACCGTTGCCACTACTACAAGAAGTACTTAAATTCGAATTTAAAAAAAGTTATGTGGCCTTACATGTTATTTTTACACGACTACCCAACCAAAAAAGGAGTGTAATTTTATTAGAGTTCATGTCCCGACATTATCCCGAGTGTAATTTTTTTAAATTTAGTATGCTTGTTCAATTAAATTTTATCTTTTATCATTCAGAGGCTGTATCTCATGAACGGCAATAGTTATTTTTTACAGAATATGTATTACTATAAACAGAATAAAATTAATACTTAACGGGACTTGCCATTTTAATGGAAAATGGAACAGATCCGAAGGAAAGGCCGAATTTTTAATGAACTCCTTTTTAACGGAACTTTATATTATACTTCGTTCCATTCGCAATCATGGGCTTTAATTAACCAATCCCATTCTCCTGTCACTTCCAAATGAATGTACGAAGTTCACACCGCAAACAAGTTATTTATTACGGGATGTAATTAAAATTATACTTAATTGTGATAGGTGTAGCTACTTGGATCTTACGTACCATCATATCAAGTTTACGTTATAATTTAATTATAATTCAAATTTACGTTATTCAAACAACCTGTCACTATGGCGATAAACAATTTTCCGGGTGACCCTCAAAAGTTTGTCAGACGTGGCGTAAATGTCCGTTTTATGCGGCCTTTTATGCTCTGTCTACCCCGCAAGGGATTAAAGGCGTGATATGTGTATGTATGTGTATTTGTATTTGTATTTGTATAAGCCTGAGATATCTCATTGCTGTCTTATTATTTTAATTATAATTATTATACTTTAGTAACATAAGTTATGTTTAAGTTTCAAGTTTTATTGCATTATCAAATTCACATACAAAATATGGTAAAAATGATACCCTGTTAGTTAGGGCACAGCAACATCGAGAAGAGAGAGCATATTCTTACCTATTAATAACATATTATTTAAGTACTATGACAAACAATAAAATCTAACATTAACATTAGATATTTGTCATGTAAAATTTATTATTTTAACAACTATTTTTTTATTAAATTTTGCCCAAATTTAGAGGCACAAAACTGTGAAATAAAAATAAATACAGATGTTAAGTAAAGTATGTCTAAACGCGTTTGTGCATCAAAAAATTATGATCTTTTTCAAAACATTAAAACCGCGTTCTTTTTTTATGTTAAACTTAAGTGTATTGTTTTCAGTAACGAGGCTGTTTGCAGATATTATTTCCCTACTGAAATTAGATCGAATTATTAAACTAAGTACTAATGTTTTAATTTATATTTAAATCAACATATCACAGATAAATTTAAGCCTAGTCTATTTTTTCACCCAGAATTAAAATTTAAATACCGCTATAAAACTTTCAGCGCAGTATTCGGAATGTTTCGCTTTTCATGTCGCATTTTTAAACGCTCGGGTAGAATTTTTCTCTTCAAGTGTGAAATCTGTTATAAACTTAGTTTTCTTCTTTCAACCCAGTTGCAGAGTTCACACGCAAACGTATGAGTACACACACCCACATATATACAGAGTGTAAGGAACAGTCTTACAAATACTGAAAGAGTGTATTGTGACCACGAAACTGAACAACTTCCCTTAAGAAAATATTTCAGGAAACGTAGAAAATTGTTAGACTTTATTTTATTTATGATTTATTGTACACATGAACATTAAAGAGAAAAACACATAAAGAATACAGACACAACAGGCACTGCTTATCTCTAATAAGACATTTCTTACCGCAGACCTAGGGAAGAGTAATGGTATTATACGATATGCGGATAAGACTTTCCATAGTAAATGCAGTCAGCTGATCGTGTTTTGTATGAGAAGTTGATTTTTTTTGTCGTTTCCTGACATACTTATATTTCTATGCGAAAGTTGTTTCATGTTTCATGGTCTGTTGCACCCTATCAGTATTCGGAGGGCTGTCCCTTACACCCTGTATATCTATGTAACTCACATGCAGCGAAAAACAACTTTTAATTGCTCCAACTTTCAATGCACGCGCAGTTTTGAGAGGGAATGACACGGACGTAGACCGCAAACAGAATGGTAAAAATAAATTTATACAGGATGTAAGGGACGGTGTACCGAAAACTTTGCAGGCAAGTCAGTCCATGAAACTGAATAATTTTTACAATGGAACCTTAGTTGGGAAACGAATTTTCTTTTTCGAGTTTCCGTAGAAAGTGAGCTGATCGGGAATTTTAGACAGGAGGATGAGTTTTTTTCTCGTTTACCAACATACCGTCTATAGAAAAGGTTGTTCAGTTTTATGGTCTGATCATGCCTGAAAAGTTTTCGGTACACCGTCCTTTACACTCCGTATAGAATTATTTTTAAGTAAGTTCGCGAACTTTAGTTGACATTTCGGTCGGCGACGATCACGCGCGGGTAAATTATTTATCTACACAATTCATTAGAAGCCAAGTACATATGCTTTTGTCCCTACTCAGCCAGATATATGCGTGATATGTGTATGCTCTTGATCTACTTAACAAAACTTAGAACAACTTCCTCTCCTCCGAATAACATAGTACATTTAACAGGCAGGCAGGTATGTATGTGTACAATATAGGTAGTACATAATATTCTTGTAAATAGGAGAGATGAACTCATAGAGCTAGAAATAATAGCGAGGAGCGAGCGTGAGTTGTGTTTCTTATCACGCGCGCAAATGTGACATTAATAACACCAGGCCACAGAGCAGGCAGCGGGAAAAACACGTGGTAAAATTTATAAATTACATTCTACTGTTGTCAACCTATGGCCTCACGAAAATCAATCTTAAACTAAAAAACTACAACTAAAAATTATGTGTAGTGTCGGTGCCGTGTGTGCCGGCTTAGAATAACATTACCCTAATTCTGCTATTAGGTTTTGTAAAAAGCAACTAAGGGAAAAATTATCATCATCAGCCTGAGAATGCAAGCGTGGTGAGTATGGCTTTACCCCCTAATAGAAGGAAGCCCACGTCCAGCAATGGACTGTTGTACCTGTTAGTGTATGAAAATGAAATTAATGTATTCAATGTAAGATAGTAGGTATTATCACTTATTGACGTCATGATGTGTAATGTTAAATAATGTCTTAAACATAGATAACGCTTATAAATAAAAGCTGAAGTGGAAAAAATAAACTAGTTTAATCGTATAAACTGTGGGTAATTAGTAAAAAAAGACCAATGGATGTATTTAACTTTTGGGAATAATTATTTTTCCCAAAATACTCGGTATAATATTAATTTATTCACATCTCTCCATTTCAAGAAATACCAATAGATGGCGTACAAAAAAGAAGTTGCGTTTTTTAGTTTTGGCCTCTCCTATAGTCTATTTTTCTCATTACTTAGGCAAACTCAAACGCACTGCAAGATATTCCGGTGTTTGGATCTGCGTTTACGACGTACAGAGGCACCCGTACTTGCATTCAATTGCAGCTGGTAATGCGGAATTTGTATTGTGGGTGTCATGCATCATAATATTAACCGGTGTGAGCAAAATTCACCTAAATACTAACTGTTTGAATTACGAATATTATGCGCTTAGGTGATAAGTCATATTATACCTACTCGTAATGACAACAACTCTGTAGTTTTCAGATTATTAGCAACGTATTACTAAAATTTACAATATATGATGATAAGCAGGCTGACGCTAAAAAAAACATTTAATAATTCATCATCTTTATGTTCATTTAACATTCTGCATTTTCCAATGCATTATCATCAATCAGGTTCAAATCAGAGACCTGTGAAAAAGGTTTACTTAGCTTTAAAATTATTGTTGACCGGATTATACTTAATTGGACTCCAAACTTAAATTATTTATAAAAAATGTGAAATAAAGACTAAAATGCGCCTCATTTCTTAAGTACCTATTCAAATTTTGTTTAAAACTAATGAGATAATTCCATTGTATTTAGTGGCTAAACAATTTAAAGTATTTTCAGAGCAATAAAATACCATTCTAAGAAGAATGAATTTAACCATTACAGCCTCAAAAATATGAAAAAATATATATTGTTGAGGATCTAACAGATAACTTTTAGTTTTGAAATTTGTTAAACTTTACATAGTAGAAAGAAAAAATAATAATCTCGATTTGAAACATTTTTACTATTTTATGGATTTTTTATGTTATAATTCAAATAATTAAGTAGTATACCATTTCTAGTAAAAGTAGCTGATTTAGGCATTGTAATGGTATTTCTCTAGTTTTTTTTTGTCGAAAAAACCCTAAATCTTGTAAAACTTAGAGCTCAAAATGATTGTGTGTTTCTCTCAGGCGCAGCGCAAATTAAAGGGACCAACTTTTCAAGAAAACAGTGCCTTCAGTGAAAATATGAATGTACCATCTGAGACACATAATCTATGATTCTAACATATCAGCGAGTGTGAGGACGCTGCATTGAATAAATCTTGGGTTTCGGGTCACTTTATGAGCTTAACCCAGCGGAATGCCAAGCCACAGTCGCATAAAATGCACTACTTTTTTGTATTTATTCTAGAAATATATCTTATTTTATTTGGTTTACCTCATACGAACAAATTCTCAAACAACCTTATTTTTGTTAGTAACTTTCGTATGTAAACCAATAAAAAAATACCTAGATCCTAAGTACAAGTACAAATTAAAAAACTTAACTGCGAATATTTTAATGAACTATTAAAACTGAACAACTTTCCTCAAGGACCATTGATAGGTTGAAATAACAAAATAATTGGGCCGCTCCTAAAAATGTGACAAAACTTTATATGATAGGTCCAACTTTTTTTCATATCTCGACATTCCTTCCTTGGGGAAAGTTATTCAGTTTCACGAGTAGACCTCACCCTAAAAATATTTGCTGTGAATTAAATGGCACCTTAGCTGGTGTGAGGCCTGGTATAGTCAAACTATAATATATTATAACAGCCAAACCAGTAAGCCGCAAAGCAGCAAGCAGTTTGCCGTGTGATGCCGGCTTAGAATAGCATCACCCCATATCTTTCCCGTGGGAGTCGTAAGAGGCGACTTAGGGACTCGAGGGTGTGTATTGCAATTTTAGGCGATGGGCTGACAACCTGTCACTATAGCGATACACAATATTCCAAATAACCCTCAAACATTTGTCAGACGTGGTGTAAATGGCCATTTTTCGCGGCTGTTTACGCTCTGCCTACCCCGCAAGGGATTATAGGCGTGATATGTGTATGTATGTGTGTGCAAACCAGTAAGCCATAACATTTACACGAAATACGCGGTAAAGTTTTTGCGGATGAGTTTCCGACTTCCTACCACTTTATCTTTGCGTTCACTTTCTCACCCACCAAAATAGTAGGGGAGCATTGGAGAATTTTTTTACAAAACTGCAGCGCAAGGCGACATGCGACATGACACGTGATGGGTTATAGTTCTGAAATGGGTCTCAGATACGTATCAGACATGGCAATAACAATATATTTTTGTGGCTACGCTACGTTTACGCACTACTTACGTCGCAAAGAATGTAGACGTGAATACACATCCCGTTTTAGGTATAAAATTTAAGAAAACTTGCAATATTGCAACGTGTTACGCAGTACTAAGATACACTTGCAAAATTTGCGTCAGGGGACAGACAGATAGAAGAGACGTCGCCACTAATGATGGCAAAAGTCACAGATACAAATCTTGCCCGCGGTAGTAAGATATATACATGATTTGTGTGGCTTGGCCGGGCTCGGTGGCTATACGGAATAAACAAAACAAAATCTTAATAGCGTATTTGATAAGTGCTACTAGCTTACTAGCCAGGGGGCACTCAATCATGGTGAAGGTACATCAAAGGATGTGATGTGAGCACAGCACACCTCATTATGTATTAATCTGCTAAACTCAAGCACCTCCATTAATCACTTACTAGGCTCCCATACTAAAACTAGCGATAACGAATATTCGGACAAAAACCGGACGGGTGCAGCGGACGCGTTGGCCATAACTCACCCGGGTCCTACATGACCGGACCACACCGGATAAAACCGGCTACCTTAGCCGGAGCGAACCGGTTTTAAATCACTCTATCTAGTCCTCACTGGTAAATATGTATATTGTGATATTATTTATCTACGCTCTTCTCAAAATGTTCAGATTATAAACTCTAAAACAGTTATATAAAGGCCTGCTTTATGCAGTCTGCCTATAGAAATTAGTTTCTTCAGAAACGCTGAAGGGATATATTAAATGAGAAGGTACTCCTGTCGTCTAATTGGAGAAATGAAACGAAGGGTTTTTACCAATACTTAAATTGCCGTGAATGAGTACTGGTCCAAACAAATTTAGTAATCGCCAGAATCGATTCGCTAAGAAGAAGTTATACTTATGTCCTATTTAAGTATATATAGTATAATTGACAATGTTTTCTCATGAACACGAATATACTAGCCTTCGTAGCCCGAACATGGACTTAGACAGTTCTCTTTTTAATTTCATCGTATCGCTATAGCAAGTAGAGTATAATTTCTTTCACGTAAAAATATTGTTTCAAGTATTCTCAACCCTCAAGCTTCGTCGGAACTCAACGCAATTAGAGTTGAAACTCAAAGAATAATAAGCTGTGAAGTATGAAGTTTGTTTTTCGTTCTTTCCTAACTTCCATTACGGCCATCGCAATAAGTCATACATACACATTCACGCCTATAATCCCTTGCGGGGTAGGCAGAGCGTAAACGGCCGAATAAAACGGTAATTTACGCCACGTCTGACAAATATTTGAGGGTCATTTGGAAAATTGTGTATCGACAGGTTGTCAGCCCATCGCCTGAAATTGCAATACACACCCTCGACTCCATCGTGAAAGAAATGGGGTAATGCTTTTCTAAGCCGGCATCACACGGCAAATAGTCCTATTTGGGATAAGTCATGTTATGTGAAATTCATGCTAATTCTTTGGCAGACCGTCCACTTTCCTATGTTGCCATCTCTTTTACCAGGGAACTGATAGGTGTCAAATGTGACTTATTGAGATGGCGTTACTTTAGTAGATATACAGCCGTCTGTGGTATTTCAATGTTAAACTTTCCGCTACATAGAGATCACACGGAGGAACAAAGAACGATTCACAATATTACATATTATCTCGCTCTTAAGTAATTAGTTGAGTGGAATTATGTTACATCGTTCGTTTCCCAGGTAAATGTATGTATGGATAAATGCTCTGGCCCCCGTGAAGATATTCGAATTTTATTTAATTTACCTTACAATTAAAATCGTATTGCCTATTTGCCCCAAAAGTTTAAATTCTCTCACAAGACATGAGTTGGCTGGGAGAGATCTCATCTGAAGAGATAAGCTCGCCTTTGCGGCAAAATGTTTATAACTTTTTGTGTGTATTTTTGTGCAATAAAGAATATAATATAAATTTACGTAGATCAGAGAGATAATAAGTCACAAAAAGCAAATCATTGAGGGCCTTGTAAAACTAACCTACATTCACGAAAAAATTATATCTTGAATTTTAAAACACGTGGTAGGTATACAACTTAAGAAGACTTGCAAAAAAAATCTAGCAGCATTTTGGGCAGAATTTGAATCTGCGACTTTTGTCATCACTGGTCGTGACGCCTTTTCCATTTAGGCTAACGCGGCTCTTCCATTGCCCGCGAATTTCGAAAGTGTATCTTGATGCAATAACTGTACTTAGTTTTATTCTTGACATTTGATTATAATGAAAATGTTTTATTCATTTATTATTATTGACATTTGTTAATTTAAAAAAGTTGAACATTATAAATCACTAACAAATTTTCAAAACACTTACCGTGTTAGCTATAAGCACAATTTTTTGAAATAATATTAAACCATGAAAATGCGAGCGAGCTAAAGCAGTCAAGTTACCCCACAAAAAATATGTGAAACAAGTATAGTCAAGATCAGGTAGGGTTATATAGTTTGGACTTTAGACCGTTCTTATGCCGCGCGCATAAGACTTGCATTGGCAGTTTGAGTATTTAACCGGACGTAAGCTTGAATGTACAAGATGGTACAAGTGTTTTTGTAAAATTAAATACTATGATCTTATCACACACACACACACACACACCCACACCCACACACACACATGTACGTATTCAATATTTCACTTTTATTTCATTATTACTTATATTATTAAGTTGATTTCTTTCTAAATTCAAAAATTATTTGTGTTTACTTAATAATCCCCAGGATAGGCTCTTGGATTTGTCGTGTAACCTGTTTACTGCATGGTTGCCCCCGATACAGGCATGACCTAGTGGGGGAACCACAAGATACGCTAACCTGTTTGTTACTAATACTTATTTCGCAAATATGTCCTAGTTGATAAGCACTTGAATGTAACATTCATTAATAATAAAAAAATTGTATTTGTATCCAAGAACGCATAGAGGGAAAATTTCGTGGCATAATCACCGGGCTATTTTAACAAAATGTATGCAAACGCGGCCGTTAAAATAGAACCGGACTGTTTGAATATGTATGAAGTAGTGTAAGCAATAGTCTAGGGAATAATTTCACCTAACATTTGTGCGCGAAATTTTGCGAATAATAATCAAATTGAATTCAATGTAACTACCAGCAAGTCCAAAGAACACGATACAATACATGGAATGATTATAATTTTACCTACCTACCTTAAATGTTGCCCACCGTCTTAATACCAGAAAAAAGCATTTTAAAACTAAAAATAAGAAATAAAATATAGCATGTAATAACACCAATACTTTCACGTTGTAAAAAATCTATGTAAATACATATAATAAAACTCTAACGGGTCGCTGTCTGTCCGTGGTGAATAAATGCAAAGAATTATTAATAAGATAAGATAATAAAAATATTTATTGACAAAAAAACACTCAACAAGAAGAAACATATTATTGATTTAATACATATTTGCCAAAAGGAAAAGGCTCAGCCTATGCTGACACGTGCCATGAAGGCGTCGCGCAGCGCTGATTTTCAGCCTCTCCCTGCTCTCTTAGTTAATGGGCGAGAGATATGTACCCAAGCAGAAGGAAGTAACAAATACCTTGGTTCAATAAACATTACATAAAAGAAAAAGAAAATAAAATGCCTACAAAGAAAAACAGAAAGTGTGTGTGTGTGTGTATGTGTGTGTGTGTGTGTGTGCGTGTGTGTGTGAGTGAGTTTGTGTGTTAAGTGCGGTAGGAAAAATATGACGCAGCATATTTATGAATATAATATTATAGGGGTTGATAAATGCAATACAACTCAAAATAATGTAATGTTTGTGCACGCGTATCTTCATTTGAATAAAATAAATTTGTACTGTATAGCTACTAAGCCAACCAAACATATAGGCTACGCTTTGTCACGAGAAAATTGCCTATTCACACGGGAAATACAGTTAGGCAAACAGACCAACAGAAGCCTAGCTAAACATAAGAAGTACTGGGATGGCAACGTTAAAAAAGCTGTGTGTTGGCTACAGGCCGGTGTAATACTGTGCGCGTATCGAAAGTCTACATTAGGGAGTTCAGAAGGCTATGCCCTCCTCTGAGGAAAAAGATTAATAAACTACTGCTTTGGAAGTATTACCAGCATCAATTATCGACACCGAGTTGAAGACGGCTAGGTCTCACAGAAAAAAATAACAGATAAGCATCGTTAATTCAGCAGTGTTACCAGCATCAAGCATCAACACGGGGAATTTCTGAAATCACGGATATTAAACTAAAACCTCTGTTCTTACAGTGTAACGGCGTCAACCATCGATACGGGGGGTCGCACTATTAACAGATAAATTCAATATATAGCAACGGTTTTAGAAGTGTAACCAGCGTGATGCTTCGACAAGAGGGAGTGGTTTTCCCCTCCACAAACAACTTAAGCTTAAGGTTGCAACTTTAATGCGCCGAGTGGGATGGTTGCCTTTGCAGGAAAAGTTGCTTAACATAGGCAACCATCCCATTTAGCACGCTTAAAAGACCACCAACCATGAGACTTGTTGCGTAAAAGGGACCCTGAATAAAAACAAAGTTGAAAGGGTATGGCTACATTGTTATACATGTTCACAAAAGCTTATTTCTTTAAGTATGAGATAAGTGAGGTAATATAAACCCTAATTATTTTAATAGGAAAATATCCTTAAATTGAATCTAATTAACCTTAAATCGAGCCGCGCCAACGAAGTCGCAGGCACCAGCTTGTAGTAAATAAATCTACTTTTGCATACAAGTTCTGCATCAAGTATAAACAGATAACACACGCAATGAAAAAATATGTGTATCGATATATTTACCTGGCTAGCCCCGTGGCAGTGCCTTTATTTTATTTTTTTATCCCGCCCGAGCCGGTTTTCTGATAAGATATTATAAAATCGTTCTAAAAAAAAGGAAATTGTGTACTACATTTTTTTTTACAATGACGGTTCATCACGTCAATAAGTGATATGATAATACTATCCTACCTTGAATAAAGAATTTCAATTTCAATTTATTTGTAGGGTACTATACGGGGTGTAAGAGACAGCCCTCCGAATACTGATAGGATGCATGCATACCATGAAACTGAACAACTTCCCATAAATAAATGTTTATGGTTTAATGATTGGACTTCCCATTGTTAATGCATTGTGATTTTGTATGCGAGGTCGATTTTTTGGTCGTTTCCTGACATATGTTTCTTGGGGAAAGTTGTTCAATTTCATGGTCTACGTTTCTTGTTTCGCACCCTATCAGTATGTGAAGGGCTGTCCCTTACACCCTGTATATTATTTCATCCATTCGCTTTTGAGAGAAAAACATGCAATATGTTATTTGATTTCTGAATATCATTAAGTTCCCACGAGGATTAATCAAAAGCAGTTCCTCAAAAAGCTTTGCGATTTATCGCAAGCGAAATGTTTTCAAACAGGAAATGAATATTTAAATAGTAAAAATTAATAACACAATTTTCCGAATGACCCTCAGATATATGTCAGACGTGGCGTAAATGTTTTCGCTCTGCCTACCCCACAAGAGACAATAGGCGTAATATGTGTATGTATGTATGTTATGTTGCTGTATCGATTGTTTTAATCAAAAATATAAGAAAAAGAACGTAATTGAATAATTACAATTCTGATTTACCTTAACCGTGTTTGTATAGGAATAAGATCGGAATTCGCAGTTTCCTGTCGTCTAACAGACGCATGTGTTGCGGTGCGTTAAAAATACGCAGCGACGGACGATACGTGGGAGACCCGCCTTAAGGCGAGTGTGACCTCGACAGTGGCGCCAATTCACCAAAAAAAAAAAGTTTTCTCTTTAAACAAACAATCTATCCAAATATCCGTTGCTCAAGTTGTTAGTATTATCCTTAAGTAAAATTAGAACTTGCAAACCCAATGATATATTCACTGCTATTAAAGTTATGGAAAAAAGTACCTATAAACGGCCACTTTTGGTATTAATTGCCTTATCTTTATTTACAACGAATACTTCATTGAGTTTGCAGGTTCTTATTTTACTTAAGGATAATACTAAAAACTTGGGAAACATATATTTTGATAGATTGTTTGTATGAAGAGAAAATATTTTTTTTGTGAAGTGGCGCCTCTGTCGAGGTCGTACACGGGTACACTCGCCTTAAATGTTAGGGTGAATTTATACCGATACAAAGTATCACCTGGCTGGTGGGTGGTTTGTGCTGAATACCGACTCAAGCAACAACCTGACAAACCCACTTTCAAATATGAAGGTACTCTTTATTTCTCCATAGTCTTCTTTTTAAAACAGATCACATTTAAAAACCATGAATTTCCTTACAAACTTTTTATTTCATTTTTACCCGTATAGGGGTTAAAATTTTAAAAATCCTTTCTTAGCGGATGGTTATATTATAAGTAAAATAAACCTACTGTCTAAATTTTATGTTCTAGCACAAGTAGTTTAGGCTGTGTTGATGAATGAGTCAGTCAGTGAAGACATTTGTTTTTATAAGTACCTATACATTAAGTATCACACACCTCCATCATAGTATAAAGAAGGAAGTACGTTATCTTCATACAAACGCACCGCGCGCGGCTTGTATGTGTGCGCGATAGTACCTATGCGTCGCCGCACGCACACGCGGACATATCTCGGGTGGTTTCGCACTGCGCTTCTTCGGGGCCGCTAGTCGACACCGCACGATGAGTCACGCGTCACGGCTTACTAGTACCGCGAAACCACGATTGTAAAATGGTTGATTGTAGCAAAAGAAAGTATTGCTGTGTCTAAATTATTCATCAATTCCTGATTTGTCTCTTTTCAAATTACCTACTGACCAGAATAGGTACCTAAGTAATTAATTTGTTTTAATATGATAGATATTTTTACTATGTTAAACACGATGATGAGATTTATTAGTTGTATTTAGTTGTCGATTCGTTGTAATTATTGGTGTTCTTCCTAGTAGGCATAGGTGCTTATAATACCTGAAGTTGAGTCTGCCAGTTGCTCACATTAGATATTGTAAATCCTTTCTTATCGTGTGAAGGGGCAGCGAGCCGTGAACGACCCGATGAACCCTGTTGTCGGAGTTTTAAGCTGACTACGTAAATTAACACCTTTACAAAACCATATTTTACGATATTTTATTTTTTATTTTGTAGGATAACAAATTCTCAAAGAAAATGAGTGACAGCGGTGAGCAGGCCTCTTGGCGTTGTTATAATGAATGCCATAAATCAGTTATGATTCATGCACAAGATCATAAACAGAATACACTGGTTATAATATCCTACTGGGTGCAACTGCACTGAATAATTAAACGCCTGGGCTTATCAAACAGGCAATCTATATGCGGGTGAGAGAGTGACGTCTTGAATTTAGTATGTGGCAGTGGAGAAGGGACCCCAGCGCCTATGCTGTGTCAAGCCGTGCGTTTGACATTATTATCCGTCCGAATTAAGATGGCGCATCATACCGAAGTAACTGTGTTGCGGCAAGGTGTCGTCGTGTTTGGACAGGTTGTACTGGTTGTTGGGCACAGGTAACATCGCTGCTCTTGTATTTTGCCGAATCTAACTTGCAGCCTGCTCGTCACAGAATCGGCGCAGACTCCGCGCCAGCAAAGGCGTTTCGCAATAGAAATGCTAAAGGATGATACTAATTAATTTTGATTATATGGGTCAATATTTGAAAAACGTTCTTCGGGTCCATTGACTGGCGAATTTTTTTTTTGCGTTTTGTGGTGATTTTAATATCACATACTAATTAGGACCCAATATGGAGCTTAGTGGCGAAAAATCCTTTAAATTGAACCATAGGTTTCACCAAAATAAATTTTTGAAAATTGTGGTGCCAGTCAACGGACATAATTGCGCCAGTCAAAGGACCGAGTAGTTATTTTAACTAATAAAGTGTACTAAAACTCTTTTCTACCGTTCCTAACCAACTAAAATAGACCAAAAAGGAGCAGCCAGCCAGAGGCACGATTCAGTGAGCCAGAAACACGACCCAGCGAGCCAGGGACACGACCCAGCGAGCCAGAGACATGACCCAGCGAGCCAGAGACACGACCCAGCGAGCCAGAGACATGACCCAGCGAGCCAGAGACACGACCCAGCGAGCCAGAGACACGACCCAGCGAGCCAGAAACACGACCCAGCGAGCCAGGGACACGACCCAGCGAGCCAGGGACACGACCCAGCGAGCCAGAGACACGACCCAGCGAGCCAGGGACACGACCCAGCGAGCCAGAGACACGACCCAGCGAGCCAGAGACACGACCCAGCGAGCCAGAGACACGATCCAGCGAGCCAGAGACACGACCCAGCGAGCCAGAGACACGACCAAGCGAGCCAGGGACACGACCCAGCGAGCCAGGGACACGACCCAGCGAGCCAGGGACACGACCCAGCGAGCCAGAGACACGACCCAGCGAGCCAGAGACACGACCCAGCGAGCCAGAGACACGACCCAGCGAGCCAGAGACACGACCCAGCGAGCCAGAGACACGACCCAGCGAGCCAGAGACACGACCCAGCGAGCCAGGGACACGACCAAGCGGACCAGAGACACGACCCAGCGAGCTGAAATAACATGAGTCCATTGACTGGCATTAAATGTCCTTTGACTGGACAAAATGCCAGTCAAATAACGCCAGTCAAAGGACCGATTTTTATGTTTTTAGCACTTGGCTAGAAAACCATAAAGTATACACATATTATGTAGACAAATCTTGAATCTCAGTTATATATGTGACATCATACTATAAGAATGGATACTAGGTACTACTCTTTCACTAGGAAAACATGCCCAGTCAAAGGACCTACGCAGGTGCGTAAAATACCGACTCAAAATTACTGAGCTTGTATTTTTTTCTGGAATCGGCAGCGAATCGCAAGTCCACACTCGTCGGATGCCGAAGCTCAACTGGCAATAGGCGGGAACAAGACAGCGCGAATAATGCACTTAGTCTCGGCGCACGAGTCGGTTTAGCACCACGCGGTAGAAAACGCGAAAACGTGTGACCAACATAAAACTTATTGTTTTACTAATATCAAGTTCAAGTGATATAAATATTAATATTTATCTTAAATCTATAACATCTTAGGATTATTTTAATGTATAAAAAGTGATATCAAATCCAGGTAAATAAAATGCTACAGGTCTTTGAATTTCGGAATTGCAAAGTGTGACACGCGAAGAATGGCAAGTTTACCCCCGATTTTAGGTTTCAAGGTGAGTTTTTGTTAATTATAATTAGTAATTTGTGGATTATTTTTTGATTTCCGAGTAGTTAATTAAACATTTGAGCGAATGGTGTCGAGTTCAAGACTGTGCGTTGTGTATTTTAAGAGTAATTAACGTGTGACCGCAATTTTCGACCCCCCGAATATTCACCCATATCATAGATTCCACGCAATACTCGCAGCAGAAATTATCTGGATGACAGCACCGAATCTACAGGGTTTCATTCTGAAATCCAGTCTAAGATACAATCTTCATTCGAAAATATGGAATTGCGCCAGTAAATAAGACGCCAATAAATGCACCTTTATGATGATCTTTCAGAACAAATATTGGACACTAAAATAAAGTCAGTTAACTTGGATCCCATTTGTAAAGTAATCTACACGTAGGAGCGATATCCTAAATCTGCATTTGAAAATAAATTTATTTCACTTTAAAACAGCGGTTCTCAAAGTTTTTAAAATTATTTTTAGTCGAGGAATGATTGTTGCGCAAATTATGTAAAGTAAAATCAATTCATTCGGTATTAATTTTGCATGACCTATATTTACCATGACATCGTATAAATAAGCAATACTCAAATTCAAAACTCGCTCGTGGAAATTAAATAAATAAATACAATAAGATAAACCCTTGCGGGGTAAGCACACTGTAAATTGGCGTAAAACTTGGCCACGTCTGACAAACATTCTAGGGTCATTAAGAAAGTTGTGTATCGCCACAGTGACTGGTTGTCAGCCCTTCGCCTAAATTGTAATATACAAAACTGTAATACCCTTGCCCTCGACTCCTTTGATCGCCTCTTACGACAGCTACGGGTGTAACACCTTTTTGTCTACAATGCGTTTTTTTTTTTTTTTTTTTTGTTTGGTCACTGGTATTTTGGTCGTATTTTGTGCACTTGACACTGGCCGATCTGCGTTCTGCGTGGCCATCTTGTTGAAGAAAGTGAACCAGCTGTTTTTTTTTGCTCGCCCGTCGGGTCGACATTTGGCGAGGACCGACATTAATTTTAGTTCAAATTATTTTGGTGAAGTCCCCAAAGCACAGAATAATGACTAGTAACTAGCGTTACCCAAAGTGAGCATTGTGTTTTGGATTGCTCTGTGGTTCTTTTATCGTTATTTTTCCGTTTTGTAACGAATGTGTCAGTCAGACGGAAGGAAATTGCGAATTCCAATCTTATTTACATACAAATACGGCTACGGTGGGTTTACGGTGCGTAGCCGACGCATTGCGTTAAAAACGGAACGATGGACGACTAGTGAGTGAACCGCCTATTTTATACTTGTTTCAAAATTATATGAATGGGACACAAACTTTGAGAACGACTGCTCGATGAAGAACAGTTATTTCATTTATTCTGATAGAGTTGGTTGGATGCCTTGTAGTTTGCGCAGTGGCTTCGAATTCAGTCAAGAACAGCTTATTCCTTAGTTTGCTTGTGAATTTAAATTGTGATTTGATTTTTACGCTCTGCCTACCCTGGAGGGCATCAAATGCTTGGTATGTGTATGTATGTATGTATTAATTAAACAAAAATATTCGCCAGTTATTATGTTTTATGAGTGTTATTTTTACCGTCTCCTACCGTTTTCTTGACTGCCTTTATGGCGGTTCACTCACTTTTCGTCCGTTTTTTTAACGCAACGTAACGAATGCGTCTGTCAGACGAAAGGAAATTGCGAATTCCAATCTTATTTACATACAAATACGGCTACGGTGGGTTTACGGGGCGTAACGGACGCAAGCGTTACGTTGCGTTAAAAAACGGAACGATGGACGACTAGTGAGCGAACCGCCTATTTTATAATTGTTTCAAAATTATATGAATGGGACACAAACATTGAGAACGACTGCTCGATGAAGAACAGTTATTTCATTTATTCTGATAGAGTTGGTTGGATGCCTTGTAGTGTGCACAGTGGCTTCGAATTCAATCACGAACAGCTTATTTCTTGGTTTGCTTGTGAATTTAAATTGTGATTTGATTTTCATGAAATTGCTGAATAGGTGAAAGAATTTGAACCTTATAAGAAAATTATATGCTGCAAAAGCCACGATAGTCCACAGCTTAGAATAGCTTCACCCAATTCCTTAGCCATGGGTGTCGTAAGAGGCGACTAAGGGATTCGAGGGTTGTGTGTATTGCAATTTTAGGCGATGGGCTAAAACTTTTGTCAGACGTGGTGTTAATATCCGTTTTACGGCCTTTAACGATCTGCCTATGTATGAAAATGAACCTTCCCTGATTAGGGAATATTTACCACACGCACACTGCGGCGGCTTGGCGAGCACAGTGCAAGGTCTTGAAAAGATATAGATATATACAGACAACGCTGCTGCCTATTCCCTGAGTTATGCTTTAGTCGCCTTTTACATCAGAAATTAAATGATGCTGTTCCAAACCGGCACCACACAGCAATACAATCAAAAATCGTCTAAATATGGCTATTCTGTTCTCACACACATGATTTGTCATTAGTGGGAAAGGGATGTTTAACATTTTGAGGCAGGCCCTTAACGCTCTGCCTGCCCCGCAAGGGAGGCGTGATAATTATATGTAGGCGTGATAATTATATGTACGTATGTATGTTAATTTTGTTCAAACTTCTTCATTTACAAGGCTCATAAACAACATTGTGAAGGCCTACGCCAATGCACACCTTTACTTTACGACCGCAAAATATAACCAGCAACAATAAAATAAATCAATTTAGTTCATTAGGCAGTTCTCCTACTTGTCGCCCGTCGCTGGGTATTTACGACGCACCGAAACGCCGCATGCGTCTGCCAGATGAAATGAAACTGCAAATTCCGATCTTATTCCCATACAAATTCGGCTATGGTGCGTAACGGAAGCGTTCGTCAAGTCGTTCGCACACAGTCTGTACTGTTTTTTGAATAAAAATGAATTCTTCTTCTTAGCGTGTCGATGGCAGACACTACACCGTCGCGGCCCAGAACTTGGCTACGTTGACAGCGCTGACAGACGCTGTCATAAGATCGTCCTGCGTGCAGGTGCTAGGGCACGCAGGACACGATGTTAGGTGGTTCATTGTTTGAACTGCACCACACAAACAACCTACATCGGAACCCTCCAAGAAGCCCCACTTGGTCATGTTTTCCTTACTCCGGCCGGTCTGAGTCCGAAGTCTATTTAAAGATTTCCAAACCGACCATGGCAAATTATGGCCAGGCGGCAAGCTCTCAGCAATCGGGACGAAAGGATCTGGTAGGGTCACCCCCTCCTGCCAAAGGTTGCACCTCGCTTGTTCGGGGTCTGTGCAAAGAGGAGTGACGCACTTAACAAAGCCATTACGGCTTTTCAGCCGTTGTGTCACTGGGATGTGGTCGTGCAAAGGATGCCGTGCATCTGACTCCATCTTTGCTCTTTCAAAGGAGCTAGCCACAGATCTACGAACAACTGGAGGCGCTATTCCGGCTAGTGGGTACAGTTGGCTAACCGGGGTCGGTTTCAGGCAACCAGTTATGATCCGGCAAGTCTCATTTAAGGCTGTATCCACCAGCTTTGCATGAGCTGAACGGCTCCATACAGGACATGCATACTCGCCTGCAGAAAAGGATAACGCCAGCCCAGTAGTCCGCAGAACATGAGGTGTTGCTCCCCATCCAGTAGAAGTAAGGCGCTTTAATAGATTGTTCCGAGTGTGCACCTTCTTTTTTATGTTTTGGCAATTCTTACTAAAGGTAAGTGACCTATCCAGAGTAATGCCCAGATATTTTGGAAAACTAGTGTGAGCTACAGGCACACCTTGCCACTCAATATTAAGCCTACGACCTGCTTGGCTGTTGCGGAGATGGAATGCGCAAGACTCAGTTTTTGATGGGTTGGGTTTGAGTGAATTTTCTCTATAATATTTGCTTAAGTCATTCAAAGCATCCGACAGATTCATCTCAACCTCCTCAAAACTGGACGCCTGGGAAGTCAGCGCAAGGTCGTCGGCGTATAAAAAGCGGCGGGTGTTGGGGCAGGATGGTTGGTCGTTGGTGTATATGTTGAAGAGCAACGGGGCAAGAACGCTGCCTTGGGGCAGCCCGTTCTTTTGCGACCTCCAACGACTTTTGTCCTGAAGAAGATGTACCTGAAAACGACGGTTATGAAGAAGCTCTCGGAGTATTGTGACGAATTTGAGGTCCCCTGTCATGATCTCTACTTTCCATAACAGTCGCCTAAGGTTAACTGTGTCGTAGGCTGCAGACAGATCTACGAATACAGTACCGGTTATCTTCCCCAGTTCAAAACCATCCTCGATGTGTTGCGTCAGTGTCAGTGTCTGGTTGCTGCAAGACTTAGCCGGTCTGAAACCCGCTTGCTCTGGGATCAATTTTGGGTCAATGAAGCTTGTTAAGCGGGACAACAGCAGTCTCTCAAATAATTTATATGTGTGGCACAAGAGTGAAATAGGCCTGAAGTTTTTGGGACTGTCTGTTGGTTTTCCAGGCTTTGGAATTGCTATGACCTTTGATTTCCGCCAGAGACGGAAAAATGAATTGAATTGAATATATATTTTTGTTGATTTTCAGTACTCTGCAGCTACAAAAATATATAGTTGTCTTTAGCTTTTTTTTCATTGAGGATGGGTTTGCTATTGACTCTAGTCTAGGTCATAGGACAGAGACAAGAGTCTAAGATGGAGCGAGCTCACCCAGAAGGAGCCTGTTCACTCACAGGTAGTGAGTTCCACTCTTTAGCAGTGCGCATGATAAATGATGACTGGAAGCGCTTAGTCCGGATTGGTGGAATGGCAACTAGGTATGGATGGTATCTGGCAGTGCGTCTGGATGTCCGATGGTAGAAGGGAGCTGGTGGAACAAGGTCGTGAAGCTTTTGAGCACACTTTCCGAAGTACAATCTGTAAAAAACCGACAAGCAGGCAACCTTCCAGCGATGTGCTTTCATAAAAAATACGCCATTTCCTTTCGTATGACAAACGCATGTGTTACGGTGTTTTAAAAATACGCAGCAACGGACGACAAGTGTGAGAAACGCCTTTGTTCATTAAACGCAACCTTGTAATATCCGCTCAGTAATGATGCAGCCTGTATATGTAAATTACATGTCCAGTAGTAAAGAAAAGAGTGCTGAATTTAATTAAGTAAAAATGTTTCGTGCACTAATTACTCTTTTCACCGCACCTTCCTATGAAAGCTAAAGAAATAACGGTGTATTTTTGTAGCTGCAGAGTACCTACTGCACATTCACAAAATAAAAATATTTTCTTTGCTTACTTATTTCAAATTGTGACGTGTGATCCTTTCAGGAGAAAGAAACTCTTTTTACCTTTGCATGAGTCGAAATATTTAGTGAATTAAAACACACATCACGTCTTTTGCCTAGTGAGGTAGACAGAGCCTTACCAGTATGTCCGTTAAAGCTATGCACGGTCGTTATCTCCACGTTTGAGTTATACTTTAGGGTGATTTAGAAATGAGCTAAGCTCATTGTGGAATACCACATTAGGTACTTTAGACTCTTAAAGTTTATTTTCCAGAAAAAGCGGTTTATCAAGCAGATAAACTTTGTATCTTTTATATTTTAGTGGTGTCTTAGATCTTCCACATCAGGTACTTCAGACCCTCGATGCTTGCAGGCCAGCAGAAGTGACATAGCACGCTAAAGAAATTTTGATGTTAAGCCATTTAATCCTTTATAGTGTAGACGTGTTCCTAGTGTTCCAAATTGTGTCCTTTATTAATCGGTGTCTATGTACCATAATTATCATGCTATACAACTTTTTCTATGAAGCCATTTTTGTATCGCGTATAGGTAAGTCGGTTCAGTTCAGTTCAGTTCAGTTCATTTATTAATAAAATATATTTTACACGTCAAATGCTTAAATCTAACTTTAAATAACCTTAAAATTACTTAAAATAGATTCATTATTATTAATTGTATTACATTATTTTTAATATCATTATTAGGTATTTTACATTACATTCAGTTATCTTTCATTATTACGTTTAATCCTAATTCGGGCTCTTAGTGTTCCACGTCAGGTACTCTAGACCCTCGAATGCTGACCAAAGTTGTTTTAAATGTTGACCACACATATCTTTTTATCAAAATCCGTCGCCTTCTTTTCATTCCGGTGCAATTAACTTTTGTTGGAATGAATTTTTATACTTTCGAAACTGGCTGGAATTTCGCTCCACATATTAGTAAAATTTGAATCTAATTTTTACGTGATGCTTTTTAACATTAATTTAACTTTCATATTTTCAGTTATTATCTGACATGATTTCGTCAAGGTTTATTACTTTCTCTGAGAATCAAACAAGTTAGCATGCTTAATTGATAAGATGAACGAGTTCAATGTTTGACAGCCGTCTTTAAAAATGTAGATTTAATCAAGAACTAGTAGTGTCTAATTCCAAGCTAAACTCCCGCAGTGGAAGCGATTTACACAGGTAAATTTCTAGTAAAATACCAGGAGTTCAACTGAAGGCAGACAATGGCCGCGTTACGCAGCGCTAAATAGCATACGCTGCACAATATAGCAGCGCATACTATGAATTAAACGTGAACCTAAATCTATTTAACTTAATTAACTAAGTTGAGTGAAATTGGCAAATGATGTGTTCTGACCTTTACATAACTCAATTCTGTAGTAAATACCGTCTGCCGATCTGGCGTTACGTCACACGTATAAGCACTAGATTATAAGTAAGTACCTCCAAATTATATCACCCCACGAATTCCGCAATTCGTACTAAGGAGTCACAATGATAATGGTACAACAAATATGACTAAAGGGAACACACCATTAACACGAAGAAACAGTTTTATACTAAAACAACTAGGTTCGACACTTACGGTCACGTCGCCGGTCCAAATGCATAAAATACCCAACGGAGAAAGGAAGTTCAGGGAATGGATCAAATAGGGATTCCGTGGGTACTTACAGGGCTGGGTGGAAAAGATATCGACACCCAGCATTCCACTACAGCCTTGGCGCGTTATTCACTTCAAACCACTCACAGCTTCTGTTCGTATTCCACTTTGATATTAGTCATTACGCGTGACCCAACCCGAATTTGGGCCGTACAAACGCGGGTCAATATGGCCACCTGATGCCTATTCAACGCGACGCTCACGTGGAAGACGTCGAGACATCCAACAATCACTAAGCCTGGCATTCCAGTACAACCCAGGAGAAACGCAATAATACGATGCATCAACACGCGCGATCTCAAATTGAATCGTCCATTACACGCGGCATCACAAAACGCGTGGCGGGAAATCCGCACAATACGCGATACCCTCCCGTCCGAACGGTTTTGAGTGACTGATAGTGCGGTGCAGAAATCACCGCTTGGCGCCTACCAGGCGGCCCGCGCGCACGCCGCCACCCTCGCCCCGCGTGAGAAAGGGACAACATATGCCCAGAGCGAATGCATGCGAACGAGTATCGCGGCGCATTCATAGACCGTCATTAATACCTAACTTACCCCAGCATAGCAACGCGAAATTAAACATTCACCCGCCCTAGGCCGAATCCCTTAGGCCTATTCACTACTGGGGAGACGAGATAGCGTTGCTATTGCTCGCTTAAGAACTGAATCCCCTACCTGAACTGTCGCGACTCGAGGAGTGCCATCACTACCTGGGAACAAGTTGAGAATGCGCCCTCTGCGCCATCGCAGTGGCGGCAGGTTGGCATCCTTAACCAGAACGAGATCTCCGATGCGAGGGGGTTCAGTTCTGTCCGTCCACTTAAGGCGTTGCTGCAGAATGTGCAAATACTCAAGCGACCATCGCTTCCAAAAATTCTGAGACATTTGCTGCAGCAACTCATAACGCGTCAAACGATTGCTACTGACCTCTGTGTAGGGGTATTCTGGCAAGGCGTTAAGTGGTCGGCCAATTAAGAAATGCCCTGGTGTCAGGGCCTCCAGATCATTTGGATCTGAGCTAAGCGGACACAAAGGACGTGAATTGAGAACGGCCTCAATTTTACAAAACACGGTCGCTAGCTCCTCAAAGGTTAATATCGTTAAACCTATAACGCGCATCAAATGCGTCTTAGCGGACTTTACAACCGCTTCAAATATACCACCCCAGTGGGGGCATCCTGGTGGATCGAACACCCAGTTAATGCCCTGACGGGAGAGGCTCGTGCCGATAGCTTCCTCGTTTTCCGATAAAAACGTTATAATTTCTTTCATACATCGATCAGCGCCCTTAAAGTTGGTACCACAGTCCGACCTGATCAGCGCTGGTCGCCCTCTTCGCGACACAAATCTATCTAAAGCTGCTAAGAAAGCCTCCGTAGTGAGGTCGGCCACGAGTTCCAAGTGGACGGCCTTGGTTGCTAGGCACACAAACACGCACAAATACGCCTTGATTGACTTCGCGTTGCGAAGGCGTGATGCCTTTACCATAAAAGGCCCCGCAAAGTCCGTTCCCACACCCGCAAACGTCCAGGCTTCCGTCACCCGGTCCGGTGGGAGGTCTCCCATCTGAGGTTGCATTGTGGCTGCCTTCAACCGATAGCAAGGCAAGCACCGAAACACAATGCTCCGTACCGTACGTCGTCCAGACAAGATCCAAAACTCGCGCTGCAGAATAGCCAAAAGTGCATTGCAGCCCGCATGCGAGTTTTTCTGGTGACGATCCCTAACTATAAGTTCTACCAAAGGTTCCTTCTTTGGGAGTAACAGCGGATGCCGTGCTGAAAAGGGCAGGTTAGCGTTCCGAAGTCTACCTCCAACCCGGAGCATTCCATGCTCGTCCACGAACGGGTTGAGGCGCACAAGACCTCCCTTCAGCTTTCCACGGCCATCCCTGAGCAGCCTGGCCTCTTCCTCAAAATGTTCCGCCTGGACGACCCTAACCAATAAACTTAGAGCCGCATTCCGCTCCGCAGGCGAGAGGACAGGTGCCAAGTTCCGTTCTGCTTGAGGTTTTCTACAGTTGTTCACGAACCGTTTGATCCAACCTGTCACCCCTAGAAGTTTGTCGAGGGAGCTGTATCGTTACAGCAAGAAAGCCGCACTAGGCTTAGGTACGATCTGCCCTACGTTCACTCGCAAACCTCGATCAGGTGGCCCAAGCGGCGACCCGCACTCATTGTATGGCCATCTCTCAGGTGACTCAGTCAGCCACTGAGGTCCCCACCACAGTGAGTGACCTACCAAATCAGGGGCCCTACATCCCCGTGAGGCGCAGTCCGCTGGGTTCTGTTCTCCCGGTACGTGTCTCCATACTAACGGGGTTTCCGATTCTTTAATCTGTGACACCCGATTTGCCACGAAAACCTCAAGAGTATGTACCGACGTCTGTAACCAGCACAGAACTATCCTACTGTCGGTCCATGCGTACACCGTTTCATCCAAATTGATGGTACCGCGTAGATTACTAGCGACATGATGTAGCAAGCGCGTGAGAAGCGCTGCTCCCGCCAATTCCAACTTTGGAATGGTCCATCTTGTCCTAACCGGAGCCACCTTACTCTTGGCCATAACTAGACGCACGTCTACAGTTCCCGTTGAACTGACTGTCCGCAAATAGACAGCTGCCGCGTACCCTCGCTCCGAGGCATCACAAAACCCATGTAGGGTAGCCTTACATCCCACCGATGGGAGCAACTTGCGAGGTATGGCGATGCGTACGATCCCTGGTAAGGTGGTCACAAACTTGGTCCAATCATTCAACAGCTCTCCGGAGAGCTGGTCGTCCCAACCCAAGTTTGCTATCCACAACCTTTGCAAGAAGCACTTCGCCATGAACGTCACCGGTGCGATCCACCCGTTAGGATCGAAAGTTCTGGCGATCGTCGATAATACCGAACGCTTCGTCCAAGTTTTCTGCAAAAGGTCTGGCTCGATCTGATACGTAAAGACATCATGCGTTGGCCTATATTGCACCCCTAGGATGCTCAACGTATTTGGATTGTCCGGGTTCTCGAAAAGGTGCGGGTCCTGCTGGAACTCACCTGGCAACCCGGCCAGGAGCTCTGGACAGCTGGACAGCCATTTCCGCAACTCATAACCTCCTGATTCCATGATCGCGATCAGCTCGTCTCGTAGTAGCAGTGCTTGTTGCACGCTATCTGCACCCGTGCAGATGTCATCCACGTAGACGTCGCGATCCAGTACTGCTGCGGCTCGAGGGAATCTTACCCTTTCCTGTGCGGCCAACTCTCGCAGCGTGCGTACTGCCAAAAACGGACTTGGCTTCAGACCATACGTTACCGTGTTAAGCTCATAAGTGACCATCGGCTCGTCAGGGCTCTCACGCCACAAAATCAGCTGGTACCGACGGTCATCCGGGTGTATAATTGTTTGGCGAAACATCATTTTGACGTCTGCGACGAACGCTACTTGGTGCAACCGAAAATCTGTGAGGATGTCCACAATGTCCCGGTTCAACTTGGGACCCGCGTGCAGACACTGGTTCACAGACACACCATTCGATGTAGGAGCAGAACCGTCAAACACTACCCGTATCTTCGCCTCCGGTGACTTCAAAACAGCCAGGTGTGGTATATAGTAATGCTCGACACACCTCCAATCTATGCTGGACACCGACATGTGGCCTAACTCTAGGTACTCCCTCATGAATTCGATATACTTCTGCCGAAGTGCTGCATCTCGCTTCATCTTTCTCTCCATAGCCAGTAGTCTCCGTTCCGCGATCTGTCGCGAACTACCTAAGGAGGGGCGGTTTGGGAGAAATGGCAGCCTGGTAACAAACCTACCTGACGAACTTCGTGCAGTGTTGTACTGATAGAACAGCTCGCACTCGTCATCCTCTGGCTTCCGTCTATCCGCTGTGGGTGGCTCCTCAGACTCCCAAAACCTCTGCAGCACCTCCGACAACACACTACCATAGAGTACCGTATCGCCCTCTGGTAGGTCCTGAGGTCTCCAAACTGGGCCAAAAATAACATACCCCCCTGTGGTATCAACGGCCACTAAACCAGTTTGCTGAAGTACCCGTTTTCTGCCACACCAGAATCTCCCGAGGACGTCTGACCCGAGGAGAACGTCCACCGTACCAGGAGTATCAAATTCAGGATCAGCTAACTCTAAGCCTGTGGTTAACCCTCGTACCGTTGACGGTAACCGAACCTGAGGAAGTTTCCCTACCACTTCATCCAGCACCACTGCTGAGGCATGATAGCTGACCCCTGTACCTGTATTACCTAATGTGAACTCGAAGTTCACCTGACCCCGAACGTCAGGCACATCTACACCTCCAATACCTACAGCCCCATCCGTTGTGGGCCTTATATTTAAGCGTAGCCTACTCACCAGCTTACTAGACACAATACAACCCTGAGCCCCTGTATCTAACAAGGCTCTTACCTGTATGCTGCGGCCACCGTATCCCCATACCCAAATCATTGCCGTAGGCAACAATACCGTAATTGGCCGGGGGGCCGAAGCTGGCGTGTAGGCGGCGATTACCTAGCAGGAACCTAAGCGCGGAGTGTCCGCGTCCTGCGGGGGGGTCCCCTCTCTCCGTACACCTTCGAGTGGGTCCCACTCCTGCTGATAGGGACCTCTGGTCCTGTACGCCATGGCTGGCAGCCTATAGTAACCCTGCGGCAGGCGCGCGTACCGTGGATGCGCCTGTAGCCGCGGGTGCTCAGCCAAGGGGAGAGGCATGCGTGGGTCATGAGACCTCACCATGTTGTTCAGTCCCGCCGAGTACTGCATGTACTGGCCCTGGTATTGGCACCCGCCCGTAGCATCACGTACTTGTGATGGGTGCCCCTGACCTTGGACCTGTGACCACCTACCCTGTTCCGGCACCTGCTGCCGAGGTGGTGACTGTCTCGCGCGTGGTGAAGGGGGCATCACCTGCTGATGTCCCTGGCCTCGTCCCTGAAACCCTGGTGGAAGAGGACTCCTCCTTGGAGGGGGTGGGGAGCGTTGCTCCCGTCTAGGTAGGGCAGACTCCGTCCGCTGACCCGCGTCAGCTCTGCCTCCGTAATCTCCGCTGCGGTTCATGCATAGGAGCTGATGGTGGGCACCCTGGCAGTACCTGCAGTTGGTGCTTGATGGGCACTCTCGCACCTGATGCGGCCCCATACACCTAAAGCACCAACGCCGTTGCTGCACCACACCACGACGTTTCTGCACCCGCTGTGCAGCGAACTCCTCACACGCAGTCACCTGATGCCCCGCCTCTCTGCAGTAGGCACACCTCGATTCCAAATTAGCGACATTGTATCGCCTGGGTGGCCTACTCTTACCGTCTCGCGCCTGTGCACCCGGCCGTTCCGGGCGGCGAGCGGCCGCAGACTCCGCGTGAGGCGACTCTCCAAATTGGGCATCTACCCGCCTGCACTCGGCCTCGAGGAAGGACTTGAGCTCCTCGAAGGTCGGGAGGTAATCAGATGTCTTACCTCCGTGTGACTGTTCAAAACGAGCGGCCATGTCGCTCGGCAGGCGGCGCAACAACGTGTGGACCAGGATATAATCATAGCCTGACACCGGCATCCCCTGTCTCTCAAGAGCGTTCACTGCAACGCAGACAGGGTTGAGGACCTTGGCCCTGAGGTCCGTCCCTCGTGTGATGGTCGGCACGGTGAGCCACTGTTCCAGGAGTTGGTCAATCATGAGACGTTTGTTGCTGTATCTCTCGATCAGCAAACCGCGAGCCGTCTCGTAACTTGCATCATCGACTGGTAGATGCTTTACCAGCTCATGGGGCTCACCTTGCAGCTTGGCCATCAATTGTGCCATTTTATATGCCGGCTGCAAGTCAGTGCGGTTATGAATCACACTGTCAAACAGATCCTGGAATCGGGTCCAATCCGTGTAGTCCCCGTGGAAGACCGGAATCGCCACAGCCGGCAGGGGCACTTGCACCCCCGGTCCCCGCGGACCATGGGGTGGGTCCGGCTCCCCAGCTCTACGCCTGGTGATCACAGCAGCCGCCTGCTGGATCTCCTGCCCCATCTCCATGCACTGGGTCACATTCGTCCGGACCGTAAGTTTGACCTCCTCATCAGGCGTCCCATCAAATAACTCCTCGCATCCAGTGAGGCAATCCAACACCTCCGCGACCCGTTCGTCAATCCGTTGCGCACAAGCGATGAGTGCGTCCTCTCGGTCCCCGCGACCGACCATCGCCTGCTTAGTCGCGAACCAAATTAGGTGCGTTCTAATTTTTGCCTGAAGCTGTGTAATTGTGGGAGCCATGGTACCAACTCAAAGTAACACCGAACCTTACAATAAAAAAAATAATAGACAATCGGCCCTGATCCTACCGTTAGGATATCCGCACAGGGTAAACACAACGATAATAACAAGCAATTCACTAATTGATTGGCCCTGATCCTACCGATAGGATATTCTACACAGGGCACACTACAATCACAATAAATATATATTTTTTTTTATGTAGGTAGATTAAAAATCTTATACTAAAATAATCTTAAATCTAGTGGTTTTCTGAACCACGCTCTGCTACCAAAAATTGTCTAATTCCAAGCTAAACTCCCGCAGTGGAAGCGATTTACACAGGTAAATTTCTAGTAAAATACCAGGAGTTCAACTGAAGGCAGACAATGGCCGCGTTACGCAGCGCTAAATAGCATACGCTGCACAATATAGCAGCGCATACTATGAATTAAACGTGAACCTAAATCTATTTAACCTAATTAACTAAGTTGAGTGAAATTGGCAAATGATGTGTTCTGACCTTTACATAACTCAATTCTGTAGTAAATACCGTCTGCCGATCTGGCGTTACGTCACACGTATAAGCACTAGATTATAAGTAAGTACCTCCAAATTATATCACCCCACGAATTCCGCAATTCGTACTAAGGAGTCACAATGATAATGGTACAACAAATATGACTAAAGGGAACACACCATTAACACGAAGAAACAGTTTTATACTAAAACAACTAGGTTCGACACTTACGGTCACGTCGCCGGTCCAAATGCATAAAATACCCAACGGAGAAAGGAAGTTCAGGGAATGGATCAAATAGGGATTCCGTGGGTACTTACAGGGCTGGGTGGAAAAGATATCGACACCCAGCATTCCACTACAGCCTTGGCGCGTTATTCACTTCAAACCACTCACAGCTTCTGTTCGTATTCCACTTTGATATTAGTCATTACGCGTGACCCAACCCGAATTTGGGCCGTACAAACGCGGGTCAATATGGCCACCTGATGCCTATTCAACGCGACGCTCACGTGGAAGACGTCGAGACATCCAACAATCACTAAGCCTGGCATTCCAGTACAACCCAGGAGAAACGCAATAATACGATGCATCAACACGCGCGATCTCAAATTGAATCGTCCATTACACGCGGCATCACAAAACGCGTGGCGGGAAATCCGCACAATACGCGATACCCTCCCGTCCGAACGGTTTTGAGTGACTGATAGTGCGGTGCAGAAATCACCGCTTGGCGCCTACCAGGCGGCCCGCGCGCACGCCGCCACCCTCGCCCCGCGAGTGAGAAAGGGACAACATATGCCCAGAGCGAATGCATGCGAACGAGTATCGCGGCGCATTCATAGACCGTCATTAATACCTAACTTACCCCAGCATAGCAACGCTAAATTAAACAAGTAGTTTACCATGTTTTTTTCGGCTCGGTGTCATCTAAGTTAACTTAAAGATTGGCTTGAAAATATTCCATTATTATTTTTTTAAACTTTTTTGAATCACGCTTTTATTTAAATGAATCATTGAAGTAAACACGGATCGAACTCACTGTTATTTTTGTTGCGCGTTATCGCGACGTATTCGGACCAGTCGGTGGTCCTTCCTCAGGCTGAGTGCACTGACTGGTCCGAATACGTCGCGATAACGCGCAACAAAAATAACAGTGAGCCCGATCCATGTTCACTTAAATGATTAATTTAAATGCGGTAAAAAGAGTAAAACAAACTCATATCTGTGGATATGGGGATAAAATCTGAAATCGCAATGTTCTTTCGTCTGACAGACGCATGCGTTAGGGTGCGTTAAAGATATACAGCGTGACGGTATGGCAAGTGGAAAAACTGTCTTATAATGATTGTACAGTATAATGGTACTTAACCAGGTGCTTAAATTATTTTTAAAGACACTGAATGTAGGCCAAGTGGTCGTTTTCGCATCAAAAGAGTCCCAACCAGTACTTGAAATGAGACAATGACAATGTCGTCCATATAGATCACAAGATGTAGCCCATAGCTGGCTTTTGATGTTACAATTTTTTTTATTTTTGGCTTATACTTTCTGGACTATTGACCGAACCCAATTTATAATTCTGTGTCATTTTAAGAATATGCCAACATTCTTAACCCACCCTAAATTGCGTTACGTAATTTGTAACCGACCCCTGACTGACAGTCAAAACACTTGACAAATTGTATTTATTTTACTTTGAGTAAATATTATTTCAAGTCATCATAAATGATAACCGCTCCTTTCGTAAACCTACCGATATTATTAGCTTAAATTAAACTTTAGTGAATAAGGTGAGCCCCCGAGTAACATTTTAGAAAAAAACAACACTTTTATCCCTTTTTATTTAAATAATTTAAAACTGCTCATTCTAAAAGGTCGTAAGTGCATAATGACGTCAGAATACGATTATAAAAATGGTATCACTACAATTCTTAAAAATAATAAAATATAATGGCAATACTGATGATTGAAAGATGATTGACAGCGACATAACCATACATTTCCAGGGTTGCCAACCGTACAATACAAGGTTCCTCGTACTAATACGAAACTATGGTCTCCCATACGACACGCGAGGACAAGTATTCACTTCGATACGAGGTTTTGGAATTTTTCATAATTTTGTTGGAAATGCTGATTGCAAACGATTTTACGTATTAAAATGTTTTGATTAAATTGGATGGAAAAGAAGTCTAAAGGCGGAAACATACTATCTGACGCATCCATCAGCCGCGGCTTAAGACAGTGTGCACGGAGTGTCCGCGGACGAAATTCGTCTATGGTCGCGGTCGCGATGATGACGTCGAGCAACGAGTAGGACGAATTTTTTTATTTAACTGTGGCCACATTGTATTGTCTACCAAGAAATTAGATAAAAAGAAGCGTTTACGTCCACGAAATAAATTAAAAGCGACTCCAGAGTCTAAAAGGCCAGTGCACATTGTCTATGGCATCCGACCGGCTAGATATCTCTCTCTGACTGTGCGCGACTTAGATAGTTTGCAGTTTCACATAAATTACTACCCAGATTCAAATAAGTCGCGGCTGACGGACGCGGCTGATGGACGCGTCAGATAGTATAGTTCCGCCTTAATTAGGAAGTAAAAAACGTTGCAGAATGGGAGGGTGGAAGGGAAAAGAGAAAGACGAAGACGCACAAACTTTACTCAAATTAAGAAACGGAGAGTCTAGAGTCGTGACTAACGTAACTTTAGTAGAGTCGTGTAGTACTAAGAGGTCAAAACCCCAGCAGGAAAGACACAAGTGTGGGAATACCACACTGCTGGACATGGGCCTCCCCCTATAAGGGGTTATTTGCCATACTCACCACGCTTAGCAGGTGGAATGGCGAGCGCAGTGTAAGGTGTTGTATTCACTGACAACGCTGCTGCCCATTCCCTGGAGTTATCCCTTAGTCGGCTTTTACGACACCTAGGTAGATATTGATATTGACAAGCATTTTGTTTTGCCTTTGGCATCTAATCTAGTAACTTAGTCAGTTGGTACCCTTCGGTAGGTACCTACTTGTTGGCGTGTGAGATGTCAACACGGCCCGCATCTGGTGTGGCATGTTCATGGCATGTTTCTTAAGTTTCCAGTTCCATATTGGTTCCATAGATTACAACGGGTACGTCAACGCGCGTGCTTCATTTGCGTAGACGTACAAGCCACAGTCTGCGCTAGCCTTAAGTGCTTCAGTACGAAAAAAAAATCCCAGTTGGCAACCCAGCCAACTATGTACTTTGACGTTATTGACAGTATGTATGTATGTATGTAATAACTTTATTGCACCAAATAAATATCACAAAGAAAAACACAAATAATAGAAAAGGTAAGGCACAAAGGCGGACTTATCCCATGAAGGGATCTCTCCCAGTCAACCTTTGAGAAATCCAGAGGACATGGTGTGCGCAGGTAAACTATGGTACGGGTAATTGAAAAATAAATATTTATATATATATATAATTGACACTAAATATAGCTGTAAAAGAATAATAATTATATGTACATACAATCCTACTTATACAGGATTATTTTTTAGTCAGTGCGCAGCTTCAACATACGTAATGGTTATCAAATTTTAGAAAATATGTATTTATTTTTTACACTTGACTTAGAACAAAAAAATTGAAATAATCGCACTTAAACTTATCCCAGGATCGTACGTAAGTGTGGATCACCCTATTAGGTTCACTAGCTATCATTCGGTTTGGCAACGTCGCGCGCGGCCCAGTTATACCTATCAGCTGACTGTGTTCTAGCTTCTACCTACAGCACAGGTCAATGACCAGTCCAGGTTAATGACCGCTATTGGTACCGGGGTGCGTGCGGGTGATACCTACAACAACTAAGTACCTATCTCACAAGTACCTACACTTAAACTGCCTCCGTGGTGTAGTGGTTTGAAAGTTGGTCTCTTGATTTGATGGTACCTGTTTCTAGTTTATGCGGAGAGACAAGATTATTTTTTTAATCAGGTAGTTGGATTTTTCCCAGTTTGGTTAAGAATTAGCAGCTACTACTAGCATAAGCAAGACATGTAAATGTTTAATCCATAACGGTAACTCGGGATTGTACAGCACCTCGAGTAACCAACTACGTGATCAACTTAGAATGGTTTTTCTTACAGTTAACAAGAATAACCAGAAAAGATTGATACCCATTTTAAAAGATCAACATTCAAAGGTTTTTCTAATATTCTTTAAAAATAACCAGCAAAGACTTTAATGGCAACTGGAGCCGTTGCTGATAGTACCTAAAAGCCTACACAACCTGCATACAACAGAGGTTGTGATGGTTTGACAACGTCGCGATTAGTCACCGCGTCTTACAGCGCCAGACATAGTGGCGCCTACGGTTCAATTTTTAGAAGAAATCTGACGCCGGCGCGGGCGCCGGCACGGCGTGGCGGGAAATTCATCTGCACTGCTAGAAAGCTTTATGTACACTGATGATATGAGGTAGCTCGTATTGCGAGTGCCTGCCCTTCGATGATTTTAACCGAATTATCCTTAAAGTACAACTGCATTTAAAGTAAAGTAAACGGCAATTGTGTGCGCTTATGAGAGTGGAGCGAAAAATTCAGTAAAGTATGACAGTCAAAGTTCATAGGCCACTAAATTGTTGCTACTACGTCAGTGTGAACTAACCTTGAGTGGTTATTTAGGAATAAAGATTAAAAACGGTCTACTCACACAAAAATAACAGGGTGTGATTTGATCGGGCATTCATAAAAAAAATCGTATGGCCGTAACGCGGCTATCGCGCGCCGGTCTTGTGTAGCTGAGCCTTTAAAAAGATGATTTCAATTTTCCCTTCATACTTTTACGGGCTTAGGACCTTCAAAATGAAAAGTTTACCTAGAACACTAGGTAGGCAGTAGGTAGCTAAGTACAATAGTCGTTTAATTAACAGTTACTTACAGTAAACTGCCCGTGATCCAACAGCCGCTGCATAACGTTGAGGAATGTTCTTGGGTACACGAGGGTCCACAACGCCAGCATTACGCAGTCGAGGTAAACTTTCGTCCGCGTACATTCATTGGGGTGCTCGGGTATTTTCCCCACTTAAAAAGTACGAACGCACCATTTCGTAAAACTCGCGAAACGTAAAATTCGACATCGCGAAATCAATTCGGGATCGGCGGGAAAAGTAGTGTCACACAGGTGCGCGCCCGCCCGCGACGGAATCAAAGCGAGAACTGAAACTGACTGAAGGGTGCGCTGCGCGAGCGCTGTTGCCATTTTCACGCACCCCCGATTGAAAAGTAGTGTGTCCATGATTTATTTTATATGGGGCAGACAAAAATAAAAATATTATAAAAATAAAACATATTTTTTATTTGCCTAAAATGTCCTATTAACGATTCTGATATCATGGTATAAGTTTGCGCACTGACTAAAAAATAACCCTGTATAATTAAATACCTATCGATAAAGAAACATACATAGTATAAAAATATAATATTTTAAATATAAATACAAGCCCTATAAATCGTCAGAGTTATCCAAGTTAAAACCCCAAAGTTTTCTCATGTTCGTCTTGAAAGTCCCGATGTTTGTGCTTTTCCGAACGTCCATCGGAACCTTGTTCCACAATCGTGCGGCGTGGACAGTAAAAGACTGAGCAAATGTTTTGGTCTTGCATGCTGGTGCCTGAAGTGAAAGGTCACCACAGGATCGCAAACGTGCGTTATCTACATTACGAAACTCAAACTTCTCTCGCAGATACTGAAGAGCAGCGGGATTAAATAGAACATTGAAGAGGAGTGACAAAGTATGAAGGTCTCTGCGTTTACGAATAGGCAACCATCTCAACCGCTCTCTGAAGTCCGAAACATGATCAAACTTCCTTAACCCAAAAATGAACCGGATGCACTGGTTTTGGAGACGCTCTATTTTATTTAGGAGTTCTTCAGTGAGGTCAAGGTAGGCCACATCACAATAGTCCAGCAGAGGCAGCAGAAGAGCTTGAGCCAGCATCGTCTTCGTTTTGAGAGGAAGGAAACTCTGCAGCCGCTTCAAGGAGTGGAGTGACGCATACAGTCTTCGGCTAACCTCGTTTACCTGATGTGTCCATGACATTGTCTGGTCGATTAAAATTCCCAGGTTCTTGACTTTAGAAGAATAAGGAATAGGAGAATCATTGAGAATTACCTTAGGAGTATCGACAGTTTTGGCACTCATGATGCGCTTTATTTTGTAAATTTACGTCTACAAACGGATGTGTTTTTTTTGCAGGATAATCATCGTATTGTGACGTCACAAGCACGATTTCAGAAAATTGATTATTTTTTCCTAGATTTTCAACAGAAAAATTTGAAACTTTTTCACTATGAATCTGCAACCAGAAATCTCCGAAATGGTCATAGAAAAAGTGGATATTATGAAATTTGAGCGCTTGTCTAATGTCCTTTAATAGTTGCCGCGTCCAACTACTTCCCCTATCCTACCACGCGTCTTAAACGCCGTCCCAGACACGTCCTTTCGGATGATGATGACGACATCACAGTAGTCGCTGCTGCAGCCGAGTAGGTCACACTCCACAAGCTCCTCAAGCAACCGACGCCCCCGCCGGCAGGGGCGCGGAGGTCCCTCATTTGTTTCTTAATTTGGGAACTACCGACATGTACCAGGTAGATTCAGTCCAATCTGTTCTTCCCAGAACAACTCCTAAGCCCAGCCACTGGTTGTTTGAAGCTCCTGCTCTCCACCAAATTGTCATGTATATATTTCAAAGCCCCGGGGCTATTACTGCAGAGTTCAGCTCTAAACAATAAATATATTATTTCAGGCGATAAGTACTTTAAAGATCTTTAAAAACCTTCTCAATTTCTAGAGACGTCTAAATCTCAGAGCGTGAAATACTGGACAATCATTTATCTTTGAAAAATCTTTCTTGAAAAAAAATATACTTAGGCACAATTGTATAACAAAGAGTGCCTAAAACATTATTGAACTAAGACTTCGAAATAACAATGGGAAGTATTTGGCAATTAACTTTGTACTTCGAATCTCATTAACTTGGGAATCTTTTGAAAAACCCGCAATCGTTCCGAGTTGGGAATTCCGACAGACTCGCATAAATATTTCGGTGGTATTCAAGCAAAACTCCTTTATTAATTCCATTTGACCTATCGCGTGTGGAGCGAAATGAAAATTCTTTGATTCCTACTTGATAAAAGATAAAACTCTTCAGGCAGAATGGGAAATACATTAGTTCTTTCTAAGTGTAACCGTGTTTTGTTATAGTTGCGTCATTATCTTAATGAGGAATTCTTTTACCACAGAAAATGTATTAGCAGTAGTTTAACTTCACTGACGCCAGATTTGCGCACACACACATGCACACGCCCGACTGACCTATATACGTACACGACTACTACATAGAATATTGTGCCTATCGTGTCACAGTGTAATGCCGCCACATGACTTCGGAAATCGGAAAATACATACAAACATTCATACATATACATACAGTCATACAGAAAACAGAGTATCGCCATAGTGACAAGTTCTGCAGTGAACGATTGTTTCCACGTTACTGGAGCTCGATTTTACATGTATTCGTAATTGAAATCCCGCACGAATCGGCCAATTTCTCATGCACCATCCCAAAATTGCTATTTTCTAACCTTGAATTTCCCGTGAATTCGAGTGATTCGCGAAGAGTGACCTTACCGCTCGTATCAAGCCGTGAATAATTTTTACTGCTCTCCAAATCAGCTGATTATCAAAATCAAATGACAAGTTAAGCACTTTATCAATAACTACGATTTGACGCAATTACTTTTTAAGTGACGTTGCTTTTCACTGTCAAAATTACGTTTCACTGTTAAAGAATAACGATTTTTTTAAATCAATGAATTTTGCAAGGGACGGTGCTTTGGGGGTTTTACTATTTCTGCGTCTAACGGAAAAGTTTAAGAGATTTTAATAAAATGGCAGTACAGATATTAACTGTTTAAGAAATATGAAAAAATAGTGGATTAATTGAATTTGATTTCGTGAGAAACTGAGTTACGTATGAGAATGTCGGTCAAATGTCTATTACTTAGGAAATATATAAGTCAAAAGCGAGTATCGTCTGACCTCACAGTCAAACTGTTGGTGCAGTTTTGTGAGACACAGTTCTATAATAAAAGTTTAAACACTGTTTTTACAATAAAGAAATAATAATAAGAAATAAAAATTAAAAAGAGCTCTTGGGCCGAAATATTGGACAATTCAACGAAATCGAATATCACGGTAAACACCCTGTTTTTAAAACGACTTGGTATGCCACACGAAAAGAGAAAGAGAGAGTCAATATGTGTGATCGCGATAGCTTGAAACAGTCCACTATTGCATGCTGAATCAACATGATTCAATGCCGAGTGGTGGTAGCAATACAACCATCTCAGAGGTCTACGTCTACTAGTAATACTGAGGGAGTTTAATTTTTTTACCCCAAATTTCATTAGGTCATTTGCCGTTCGGCAAAAGGTCCAGGCTATAACGGCAAAGGAAAATAGCATGGAATTTGGTGCAAAACGTAGCGGCAAATTCAAATCAGACATTTTTTGCATTCCACCCTCCACCCTTTCCAAAGGAATACAATTCCAGACAATGTCCTCTTGTATTACACTTTCGTTTCAAAAGTAGTTTTCTGTTCAACTGAGGCCTTTTCCATTGACATTTTGAGGCCACGGACGATCCAACAAAATTACAGTGGTCAGTGTGACGGCCGATGTGGCGCATTGGTATTGCGACTGCCTGCGACGCAAAAGTTCCGGGTTCGATTCTCGGTGGGACACTCACAATGTTGATATTTATCACTTTGTGAATTTGTTCCCGGTCTGGTTATGACATTGCAGGGTAAACCAACTGATTGTACAAAAAGAAATGGTTCCGTGCTTCGGAGGGCACGTTAAGCCGTCGGTCCCGGTTGCTGTCTATGATTACTTAGACGGCGGTCGTAACACAACCATGTTAGAGGCCTACTAGTGATAGTAGGCGGTTTAAAAACTCTGACATCAGGGTTCATCGGGTCGTTGGACGACTCGGTGTCCCACACAAAAAGAGAGAGAGAGAGAGTGTGATTTTTATAGATAATCTAGATAACTCAACTCGGAGTGCTCCCAATGGTTGTAACCAGGAACTCGATTTCCTAAAAACTAGAAGTGACCAATGTTCACATTCGTTATTCTGTCTCTCACGAAATCCAATGTGCTTAACTTAGTTTATTAGTATTTTCTAAACAGTAGAAATGTGTATTTCCACTTGACTAAAGTCTCTTGAACATTCTCGTTATACGCAGAAATATTAAGACCACCACCAGCCATTATTGATTTAAAAACCGGCAACCTTCCAGAGTGAAACGAAACGTAATTTAAAAAGTTATTTCGTCAAATCGTAGTCTTTGGTCAAATGCTTGCCTACTTATTTGATTTTGACAATCAGCTGTTTAGGAGAGCAGAAAAAATATTTCACGGCTGGATGCGAGTTTTGATAACAGACTGAGAAGTGTACCTACAAACATTTTATCAAGTCAGTGTCAACCACGGGTGTCAACTGTAAACCAATTAGCTGTTCTAAAGTTCATTAATCTGTGTGACGGTAACCTTAATTATATAACTGACTTCAAAAAAGGCAGTAACCAATTTGAACCGTAACATTATTAAAAAATACTTTTATCCTTTTCACTTTCACTTGGTTATCGTTATCTACAACAACAACAACACATATCACGCATATCACCCCTTGTGGGGTAGGCAGAGCGTAAATGGCCGCAAAAAACGGACATTTACGCCTCGTCTGACAAATATTTGAGGGTCATTCAGAAAATTGTGTATCACCATAGTGAAAGGTTATCAGCCCATCGCCTAAAAATGCAAAATACACCTTCAAGTCCTTTAGTCGCCTCCTACCACTTCCACGGGAAAGAAATGGGGTGATGCTATTACACGGCCGGCATTATGGTTATCTAGTTACCTTCTATTATATCCAGAGAATCATTCTATAACTTACAGAGTATACAATGGAATCTCTGAAGTCAGAGGTTTAGACGGAGACTGCCTGGTGGTGCAAAATTTTCACTCAACTGCCTTTTATTACTTTCCTGGCCATTTGCGTCGCATTCGCGTTTGAAATAAACTTACCGACATATCGGAATGCAGCTTTAAAATCTCTGACTCAAAGGTTCAACGGGTCGTTCGACAACTCGGTGTCACACACGATAGAAATAAAAGCTTACAAAACAAATGCCAGTACAGTCGGTTGTAGCACATAAGGTACCAGGGGTACTCCAAAAGAACTAAATTATTTTTGTTACCAGCAATATTTTTTCTTGAAATGAATATGTATTAGTAAACAATCACTTCTTTTATGAGAATAGGTATGTTTAAAATTTTATAATGTATTAACTGGAGATAAAGATAATTCAGTTCTTTTGTAGTACCCCTGGTACCTTATGTGCTACAACCAACTGTACATCAAAGGGCTACAACAGTCGAATGCTGGCCATGGGCCTTCCCCTATTAGAGGATTTTGCCGCTTGGCAAGTAGATTGGTGAGCACAGTGCAAGATATTGCTTTCACAGGGAACGCTGCTGACCATTCCCTAGTTGAATTTATTCCTCATTCGCTTTTTTAGACCCACGGGTTGTATTGAGGTGATGCTATTCCAAGCCGGCATGACACGGGAATGCACATAAATATGACTATTTTTCAAAGGCTGACTGACTTGTTCAGGAATACAGAATAGAATAAAGAAAATTTCTTTTTTTTTTATTAGATCTTAAGGTATGCAAGTATTTTTCCCACGTGCAACGAAAGGGTCGCAAATTGGTTTTAGATCTTGAAATTGTTAATCAGCCGATATTGTCGATAACATTAAGTTGATACATGAATCGTTTTTTGCTGTATAAAATGTCTGCCCTGTAGCATTCTGAAAACGCCATGTAGTTTAAAAACAGTCCACCACAAGACAGTCCCACTTTGACTTTCCTAAAATGTCTCTTTCTCGAAACAGCCAAGCATTATTTAGCCGTCGCTATCACAGTGAAGTCTTTGAATGCGCATTCAAAAGACTACTGTAGCTTGTAGCTTGAGGCATAAATTACGTACGGAGCTTGAGGAGCCAAGTACAGATGGGTCACTTAGTAATTGGTGGTAGATTTTGTCATCACCACAACGGTGACGCCGTGTGATATCGGCTTAGAATAGCATCATTCCTTTTCTATCTAGTGGGTGCTGTAAGACGCGACTAAGGGACTCGAGGTTTACATGAGTATTGCAATTTTAGGCATTTGGCTGACAACCTTTTACTATAGCGATATCTACTAAATTTTCTGTATGACCTTTAAATTTTTGTTAGAAGTGGTGTAAATATTCGTTTTACGGGCGTTTACGCTCTGCCTACCCTGCAAAGGATATAGGCGTGACATATACACGTACTCTTAGCTGCTACTGTACGGACAGATAACGTTCGGTAGTTACTTACAAAATTTACGAAAGTGGACCTTCTGTAACGTCTTTAATCTGTGGTGCAGACTTTTGTATTCGATGGGGATCAACTAGAGGGCAAATCCAAAGTACATTTAAGTATGGGCAGATAATATAAAATAGTTACTTACAAAATTAGCGAGAGTGGACCTTCTGTAACGTCTTTAATCTGTGGTGCAGACTTTTGTATTCGATGGGGATCAACTAGAGGGCAAATCCAGAGTACAGTAAAGTACGGACAGATATCTTGAAATAGTTACTTACAAAATTAGCGAGAATGGACTTTCTGTAACCTCTTTAATCTGTGGTGGAGTCTTTTGTGGCCGACGGGGACCGGCGAGAGGGCAAGTCCAAAGTACAGTAAAGTACGGACAGATAACGTCAAAGTTACCGGATGCCAATGAACAGGTACCCCGGGCCGATAACAACTTTATTTAAGGCGAAGGTATGTAGAGGGATTGAATGAAATGAAACAACAATAAATTTTATTTGTTAATAAATAAGGTACAATTGATTTTGTAAGTTACTTATAAGGATCACATATTTAGCTAGGAATGAAATGATAAGTTGTACGTACGTATCTGTAGGTGTAAACGAAAATGCTGCTAATATTTCAAGGCAACCTGTTTAGGAAACTGAACAATGTCCCACAAAGAACGAAGTTGGAGTTATACTATGTTTTAAATATATTTCTTGTGGAATAGTTTAATGTGCCAGGTAAGTGTGTTTAACAAAAACTGATAAATTAATTTTTGCGAACTTGCAAAATTTTCGAGTGCGGGCAGGATTTGAACCTGCGACTTTCGCATTACTAGTGGCGACGCCTCTTCCATCTGGGCTACCGCAGCTCATTTCTTGCCCGCCAATTTTGCAAGTGTATTTTAATGCCAGTAACGCTTGGCATGGCTCCATCTACCGGGTTAGTTTTGCAACTAATAACCGGCGACTAATTCTATCTTTACAGATTGAATGTAGTCTAAGCGATGAAAACCAGCGATAAATTGGAAGAGGCGTCGCCACTAGTAATGCGAAAGTCGCAGGTTCAAATCCTGCCCGCACTCGAAAATTTTGCAAGTTCGCAAAAATTGTATACCTAACACGGGAAGTGTTTTAAAAATTTGGTACTTGATAAATTAATTATTATCAACAGCCACAACAGTGCACTGCTGGACATGGACCTCCCCTATTTGGGGGGTATTGCCGTACTCACCACGCATGCATTCACAGTGAACGCTGCTGTCAATTCCCTGGATGATTATCCCTTAGTCGTTTTAACAACACCCACGGATAGAATTGGGATGATGCTATTCCACACGAAAAAGAAAGAAGAAAGAATTATAGAGGTTAATAATTACGCGGTTTAAAAAGTGGTCAGCGGTATTTTTTATTATGAAGAGAACTATACTGAAAGTTATAGAGAACAGAAGAGGAAACATGCTGGGACACTTGTTACGACATGACGACCAACTAAAAACTATAATGGAAAGAAATACCTAGACGAGCGTAAATGGACCAAATCAAAGAAAAAATAGGTTTCATGTCATACAAGCAAGTCAAAGAGAAGGCTCAAAATAGAACAGATTGAATTTTACTCCACCGACAAGAGCGAGGCTCTTAAATTAGGTTCAAAGACATTTATTTCTCATTAAGACAAAAAATTATCAGTCACTTACATGAGAAAAAAGCTTAACATTAAAAAATGATAGTAAATCTAGTATTGTTCGCAGTCGCACTAGATACTTAAGTATATGCACTTATAACACCGTTTGAGTAGGTAGGTACTACCGACTATCTCTCTGATAAATATATTTATTTTTAAACCTACTTATCAACTTACCTAAGTGAAATTAATATTTTTCCTAGTGTAATCTGCCAGCCTTGACTTAAACATGTTATTGGGACCTAAATTTCTTAAGGATGACGGTAACTGATTGTAATGTTTTATTCCATCGTGGGTTATCATTTTTTTGCCGATGTTGGTACGCACTTTGTGCGACACAAGTAAACTGGCTCGACGAGATGAGCGTGTAGTAGTGTGTCTAACTTGTGTGAGTATGATTGAAGTATGAATGGATTTGTGAACGATTCTACGAATTAGCATGCAGGTATTATAGAAGTAAAGTTGTTTAATAGTCATTATTTTGGTTTCTGCGTATACTTTGTTTGTTGATGTTAGGTATGGGTAATGAAATAACATTTTGACTAATTTGTTCTGAATACGTTGTAGTTCCGATAGTTTTGTCTTCCCGGCTGTGCCCCATATTTCAATAAGATATGCTAGATGGGACTTTACCAATGAATTATAAATGGTCAATTTTACTTTCCGAGGTAAACAGAGTACAATTCTGCGAAGTGAACCTGTTAACGAACTTAATTTTTTCTTTAGATGGTCTATGTGGTTATGCCAGGATAACTTGTTGTCTATTCGTAAACCAAGGTATTTTTCGGACTGCTTCTCAGTTATTTCTTCGTTATTTATTGTTATAGGTTTATACGGAGGTATGTGTTTGTTTTTCGCTTTGAAAATTATGTAGCAAGTCATTGAGATGTTTATAGTTAAAAGATTCTTCTGAAGCCAGACGTAAAGAGTGTCAAGATCTTTTTGAACTAGACTAACGATGTCGGTTATGGAATTACCATAGTAAAAAAGGCAAGTATCGTCAGCATAAAGAGTAATGTCTCCATGTAAATCAAGCTCCTGTATATTATTAATGTAAATTAGAAATAGCAGTGGGCCCAAAATGGACCCCTGAGGTACGCCAAAAGTTATTGGGAGAGCTGTACTCTAGTACCCATTTAGTTTGACAACTTGTTTCCTGTCCCTGAGATAAGATTCAAAGATTGCTAAAGCTTTGCCATCGACACCGATCATTTTGAGTTTGCTTACTAATAAATCATGACTCACGGTGTCGAAGGCCTTTTTTAAATCGATAAAGAAATTAATGATGATGATCAAATTATTAAAATATATTTATTTCTTTAACCATTTATTGTACACAAAAACATACACAGGAACAATTTACAATGAGACAAGACACAACAGGTTTACTTATTTCTAAAATGAAATTTCTTACAGTAAACCTACATAAGTGAGATTCTATAAGTCGAGACGCGGATCTTCTTTATTCTCTCCACGAAACTTACATTTATTTTAAATAACTATGAATATGATAACTTACTCTTAACAGGAAAACAGGTTATTTCACGGTCCACACGAATTCCCGTAATAAAACCGGCGAATATTCGCAAAAACGATAAATTTTATATTCCTAGTAACTCCAACCCAACTTTGATTCTCGTTTGGACAGGCCTGATTTATGTTTGTAGATTCCTTTGTATTATCTTGAGTGGCCACATGTTAATTCAATTCACTGCTGGACATTGGCCTCCCTTAGGGTACGTCATTTATCCTGTTTTCGTTACCAGCTGCACTAAGTTTCTTAATTTTGACGCACTCTCAAGTAAGTATATCAGGTGTAAGGGACGCCGTACTGAAATATTTTTAGGCGTAATCAGACCATGAAACTGAACAACTTTAACCATAGAGCCTTTGTTGGGAATCAAAAAAGCTACACTGTCAAAAATAAATATTTTATTCAAAAGAGCACTTGTTTTAATATGATCACATGAATTAGTTTGCTGCAAATAAGTACATTAGCAAAAGAAATCAATCACTGGACAGATCATATTAAGTGCCTGATAGATCTTAATAAGGTAAGGAATCTTAATATGGCGTAGCGAATATTACCCCTGCCTGCTACGCCGAGAGTAATGGGTTTAATCCCCGCATGACACAGTCATTTTCATATATTTGTGTTTAGTCTTGGTATTTCTATGTATAATAGGTACGTATATATTTACAAAATAAAATAGTTTACGTAGTACAAGCTGGCCGATGCAAGTTAAATCGAAATAAGTTGGGATATAGTTCATCGGGGCGTTGGACGACTCGTTGTCCCACACGAAAAGAGAAAAAAGAGAGTGCCCTTATACCTGCACCTTGTCCGATTTGTATGACGCCACAGGCAGCGCCGTAGCCGTGGCTGATTTCCGGTCGAAACATATTTGAGTCATCGACACGAAAGAAGAAGAAGTACCAGCTTTGCTTAGTTTAGGGCTAGATGGTGCTGTGTGAATACATACATACATACATACATACATCACGCCTATATCCCTTACGGGGTAGGCAGAGCGTTAACGGCCGTTCAACGGATATTAACACCACGTCTGACAAAAGTTTGAGGGCCAATCAGATAACTGTGTATTAATATAGTGACCGGTTGTCAGCCCGTCGCCTAAAATTGCAATACACACCCTCAAGTCCCTTAGTCGCCTCTTACGACACCCATGGGTAAGAAATGGGGTGATGCTATTCTAAACCGGCATCACACGGCAAATTCACACGCTGTGTGAATTGTGTAGGATAATTATTTAAGGTTCTTAGTACCAGCAAACAAATCACTTTATGTGCTCAGTGAGTCAGCATGGTAGCTAGCATTATTATGGTAGGGTTAGTCGTAGTTAGTAGGTAAGTCTCAGTAATAGGGCAACTATTTTGGTACCAACTATTTTAGTAAGTTCTCATCCCTACATAGAAGTAACTATTACAGGGGTAACCCTGTAATATGATTCAGTTCACGTGACGGATCGGTGGCTGAACATGCCCACACCATCAAAGCAACTTGATTGATGGCTCGCAAGTGACAAGTGAATTAACTACACAATTTTTTTTTATGTGTAGCCCCGTCATAGAGCTTAAAGACTTCTTAAACGGATGTTACAATCTGCCCCGCAGCAAAAATAAACACATAATTCCGATGGTTTTCCTAGCGTTCACAAAATGCTGTAAAATATTTTATTAGTTAATTAAATAATAGTTGCACTTAGTAGGTATCAATAAAAAAAACATTTCCATATACAGGGTGGCCCGTATAATGACGTCCACAGATAAAATTTGGAAAACATGATTCGGATACCCCTCAGTATAAGGCATTTAAATTTTGTCTTTGAAATCATTCGAGCCATCAGTAAGTAGTTTTATAGCACATAAGGTACCAGGGGTACTCTAAAAGAACTGAATTATTATTATATTATATATTATTATTATTATTATATTATATTTTTATTATTACATTGTGCACGATCTATCAGCCTCACCTTACGCTGTCTCTCTACCGTAGGACTGCTGGAAGAGATTTCTTTTTAGAAATAAGTAGTACCTGTTGTGTTGTTTTCCTTAATAGTAAATGTCCTGTGTCTTATCTTGTGTGCAATAAACAGTTAAATAAATAAATAAATATTTTTATCCCCAAAATACATAGTATTTTTTTTAATTTAATCTCATAAAATAAGTTATTTTCTACTAATACATATTCATGTCGAGCAAAAAAATGGTTAATCTTCTTAAATATCACACACTTTTACACTTTTAACTATTAAGGTATGTAACTTGTAAGGTATTATACACTAACATCATTAGAAACTTAATACGAAATAATCATCGTACACGGCTAAGATCATAGTTTGTCGACAACACAACGCTACCGCGCTTTAAAAGTACACTAGCGACATCTCTCGGACTCTATTTATACTGGGGACAAAAATAATTCAGTTCTACCCTGGTACCTTATGAGCTAAAACCGACTGTACATAGTCATAAATAAGTCACTCTTGTCTTTCGTGTAGGAGAGGTATAGGGTGAGTTAAGACGCATGCGTTTTGTTCTTTCTGATTTGTCCTTAGTTGAATGTATGTGTGCGTTGTAAATTTATGCAATGGGACGTCTGATCTGGGACGCCACTTGCCTGAGTACATTTGCGCCTTCTCATTTAAGCAGGACCACAAGGGCTGCTGGTGCTACTGCGGAGTTTGGTGCAAAACAAAAGCACTCCAAGTACTCAGCTCTGGAGGCCTCGTACCTGTTCGTACCTTTTGCCGTGGAGACGGTCGGACCCTGGTGCAGCGAATGCGGGAGAAAGGAGGATCCACGCTCCGGTTCTTTCCTGGTCCAACGTTTATCTGTGGCCATCCAACGTGGCAATGCAGCCAGTCTGATGGGGACGATTGGACCGGGTAACCGATAATACCGGACCGATAATATAATTTTAAATAATTTTGTATTGTACTGATCTACTGCGGGAGATTTTGGAGGATTTTCTGTAATGAAATGAATCCTTAAATACCCTGGCGCCTGCCCTTTTCATTACAATATTACCTACCGTGATTAGGCCCTGGCAAATTGTCAGCCAATCAAGACGGAAGCTGACGAATAGATTGCGTTTTGACACTGACACTGGACACTGATTTAGTTTCTGAACGCAGTAAATTGGTAGATATCTTCTACATAATTCGAGATAAATAGATTACGTTATGTTTCTCATAACCAGCTCGTACTAAGTTTTCATTATCGGTTACTAGTAAAATGTCATTCTAGGTTTCATAGAAAATTTTCAAAACAAAACGTCTGGCTGGACGTAGCTTACCTTCACACGTGCAACATAATTTAGCGGTACTTTACTTGTCCGGTGTTATAATTGTAATAATAAATCATTAATTTGCCATTAAACAAGTTACATTACGGGAATAGATATCAAATAATTCAGCTTGTTTAGCCATAAAATAACATGTCCAATTACGACGAAAGAAGTTGTATGAAACTGCATTCAAAAGCACATAAGTAATAGGTAAAACGCGGCATTATTGCTATAATAAAAAGCAAAAATATCATCTTTGTTGTTGTTACAATATGTGTATCAAATGGAAGAGCTTGCTGAAAATAACTAGAAAAATAAAATTGCGTCACTGTAAATCCAATATGGCGGACTTCTAAAGATATCTGGACTACGTTTTTTGTTTACTTTCGTTTTCTTTAAGTATAGGCGTCAAAAAAAGAGTTTCGCGCGATAAAGTAACTTCATTTAAAGTGCAATATGGTAGAGTTATTAAAATGGTGGTCTTGGATTTTTTGTTCTCCCTGTCTTTTTGATTGATTGGATGTTAAATGAAAATAATTGCTGAGAATACGAATGCGAGCTAAAATGCTGTTGCTCCAAAACATTGAATGTTTATTGTATTGAGATTTTTTAGTATGATGATTAGCTTTATTGTATCTAAAATATTTTAATCAAATTGGACGTATTAATTAAAAGAACCAATTGTAAAAATACTCATCATAAAATTTGCACGCCGTAAAAAGTGGATCAAAAGATGCATTGTACAATTTAAAACCTTCTATAAACCATGTATCCAAGTAAATAAAATATTTTGACATTGACTTATTTTTATAAGGGGAATTCTTTTCATTTACTGAAAGTGAAAGAATAACAAACTAACAGACAGTACAGTAACGTTCAGTTTATGATGACCCTCAAATGTTTGTCAGACGTGGCGTTAATGTCAGTTTTATGCGGCCGTTTATGCTCTGCCTACCCCGCAAGGGATTATAGGCGTGTATGTATGTATGTATGTATGTATGTATGTATGACACCTCTATAATTATACTCTTTGACAAGTTTAGACACGACTTCCGAATTTCATTTGAATTTCGTTCCTTCCGCCAAAGTACAAGCCTTAAGAGTCAAACTCTTGTCGATGGAGTAACTTCGAATTACTCCTTTCTTAGGGAAAGTTTTGCAAAGTAAAAGGTACTTAAGGGGAAAAAATATGTTAATAATTTGAATTGTATTTAAATAAATGGTTGATAATTTTACAAAAATATTAACGACATACAGCCTGGTAACAGATGGACGAAAAGAGTCTCAGAAATAGGGTCTCATTTTGACCCTTTGGGTACGGAATCCTTAAGAGTAACACATTGATTGTAATTTGAAAATAAAAAAGATTATGAAATTGTGCCAAGGTTATATTTTGGGTCAAAAGTTTTCTGAAATGTTAGTTCTCAAGAAGTTGGTTTACTTTTATCACCACATGCTTCCTATTCGTATATTACTATTATTATGTGTATCTGTGAGGTATTATTTTTTCTAACCGGTTCCGTTTGTATCGTTAGTGTCATTGCCTGTGGTATCATTACTTTCCGTACCGTTCCCACCAGCGTCTTTCACAGCACCTTCGGTAACATTACCATCTCCACCAGCTTCTGTTGTACCATTACCATCATCAGTTGCAGTATCATTGGAGCCAGCATCGCCGTCTTTACTACCCTTCCCTGAAATTTCAAAGATTTTTATGTCCGCCCCATAGCTATTTTTAATTTCATGGGAACGGCATTTTTTCGCGCGGTAAGAGTAGCCTTTGTGTTATAATGACTGGGCCGATGACGTAGTGGATGAGGCTGAGGGTCGTGGGTTCGATCCCCAACAAGACACAAATATTTGTTTAGTCATTTTCAGATAAGTATTTGTGTTTAGTCTGGGTGTTTCTATGTTTATTATTTGTATTCATTATTTATTATTTATTTATTTAAGAGCCCGTGTTGTCCCACTACAGGGCAAAGGCCTCTCCTCTTTTTCCACGTCTCTCGGTCCAGTGCTAGGCTTTGTATTCATTAACAATAAAAATATATTTAGTTTAATTTTTACGCTGAACTAAGTGTACGGACGAAAAGTATATTTGCTAAATAAGTCGGCAACTGAGCTTTTAATTCAGCTCTTCAGGTTAGGTAACCTGCCTTACGCAGATTCGCACCAGTAGTCACGCAGTTAAAATATATATATACGTATTAATATCAGCTATCTAGTTCCCATAGTACAAGCTTTGCATAGTTTGGGGCTAGATGACGCTGTGTGAATTGTCCAGGATATAGATTCCAGGCAGGAATATTAAAATCTTTACCTCCATTTGGCTTGTTATACCTTTCAAGATACTCCTTGTATAGGGTTACTTTAAATTAAGTACCTATAAATATTTTAAGAGTGAGAGCTACACGTGAAACTAAAGAAATTTTAAAATTATTATTTTTCAAAATGAAATGAAAAGCTGCAAAAAATCTAAAATACTTCATACGAAAACTATATTTTCTTCATTATTTCGAAAAATTGATCTAAATAAGTTGCATAATTTTGTGAGAAGAACTTGAAGTATTTCTACTTAATTAAAAGTTAACTTTATCCGCGGGTGTCGTAAGTAGCGACTAAAGGACTCAAGAGTTTCATATGTAAGTAATAAAATATATAGCGACATAATGTGTCTTTGCAACTATAGGGTTCATTTTGTCGTTCATTGTCTCGGTGTTCCATACGAAGGTGCGCTCAATATGCGTCAAAATGGTTCAAACGAAAATGTTTTCAAGGATTGTGGCAAATAACATATTTCAGTCCTGCTCTCAGATGACACTCGTCAATTGGCGCGTAATATTTGCTGCACATTTTGTGTTGAACATTTTTATTTGAACAATTTTTGTCGCATATTGTGCGCGCCATTAGAAAACTATACATGTTTTTGACAGCTGTCACATTAATAAAAAAGTAATTTTTCCTTTGCCAATTGTTTGCTTGTTAACCTTGCTTGTTAATTTGTTTTTCTACCTGGCAACTTGCTGTCAAAAGCATCATCCTATAGTCACCTCTGGCATAAATAACAGAGAAAGAAGAAGAAAGAAGAATCTGAAATACCTTTTTCTGTAGTGTTCATAGGCTTCCAATATCTGAAATTAAAAATGTAGTCAGGTAAGGTATATAGCATGTACTCGCTATGCTACGTTGCAAACCACGTTTTAAACTACCTTTAAATAAATTACGCATTTAGTTTTTTTATGTTTTTTATTTTATTTTATTAATGATGGGTTTGCTCTTGACTCTAATCTAGGTCATAGGACAGAGACAGAGTCTAAGATGGAACGAGCTCACCCGGAAGAAGCCTGTCAAGGCACTGGCACTCCCACACACTGACGGAACGCAGCGAGCTACTTGGCGCCAGACTCCGGTGGGATGGTGGTCGCGAGCCAGGCGGCCCCTTACGGAGCCTTCCACCGCTTAGTGGGATCGTTCAGCCGGACTTATCCACAGGCAAACCTGTGTTGCCGTTGCCCGGAGTGGACCGCTAGAAGGTAGATCCCATACCTCCCCAAAATTTTAACGCTTGAGTTGAATCAGCTGTCGATCGATCTAAATTATCTCACTGCTGCTGCCGTCTGCTCTAATATGATCAGAATTTTACACGCATTTCAGATAAGATAAGATAAAATAATAGTTTATTTGCCAGTATACAGTACATGAGGTTTTAAAAATAATACATTTGTTCAGTGCATTCAGCCTGCTCGCAGGCATACAAGGGTCATTCTCATAATGACACGGAATTTTCTCACTTCCATGTCATTTTTCAAATTTAGTTTTTTTGGATAATTGAATATACGTTATCAAAGTTTTTCTCATTACAAACACTAGATTGAAATTGCCCGGTTCTTGGACCACTAGTTTCAGAGTTATTTGATGTCCACTATTTGCGGACATGGAAATGAGAGAATTCCGTGGCAATTTTTCTTTTATTTGATATTAAAATAATTAAAAATGTTTTTTAATATATAAGTAGTCAGTTATGTTTGCTAGAGCTTAAAGAACGTATTTTAGTAAAAATTATTAATATATTACAATTATAAATATAAAAAAGGAGGGCCACTATTTTTTGTCATGGAAATGAGATGTCCACTACTTGATTTGTAGGAAATATAAAGAAAATAAGCTTTATTTACTTAGTTAAATATTTATTTAGCATCCCACGAACATGAGAGTGTGGATACTGATAACTTTTACATAGTGACCAACTGCAGAATGCAACAAACAGTTTTATAACACTTTGTATTAAAGTAACTTGTGGCTAAGATTGAAAAGAGTACCAAAATAATATTAAAATAGGCTCGCCCGACTGAAAAGCAGTTTGAAGTGGTCATCAACTAGTTACGCGCGCTTTATACTAGTTTAAAGTGCGTTGCGGTTTCGGTAGTCCTAGTCTTGGCACGCACATATATACATGTAGGAGTTTTGCTTCTAAGCGGTAGCCATTATTAAATATTCTTTTCTATAAGAGACAAGTGGGTAGCATGGTAGACTACTTTAATTGGCGTACAGATATCGCGGGTTTGCAGTACCTGGTATAGAACCACTTTTTTTCTATAGAATGTCTCTTATAGAAAATAATACATAATAATGGCTACCGCTTAGAAGCAAAACTCCTACATGTATATATGTGCGTGCCAAAACTAGGGCTACCGAAACCGCAACGCACTCTAAACTATAAGTCGGGCGAGCGAGGGGCGGTGAAATATCAGAGAGCGGGTGGGAGTGCCGCGTCTTAGCGATATCTTGTTTAAAATGTAGCAAATGTCACTCGCGCTGATGCGCTGCGAATCACATGACACCCCAAATGTCAATATCCATCTAGCCGTTTGGGCTGTAACCCACGAAAAAGAAATTGCATTTCCACATACATAATACATAAACACATACATAATACATACAGACAGACTCCCGAAAAACTCTTACCCTCCTTCTGAGACATTCGGTAAAAAGACATATAAAATTAACTACAAAAGCTGTCATTTCATAAAAATAGGTCATCATCATATCAGCCATAGGACGTCCACTGCTGAACATAGGCCTCCCCCAAATATTTCCACCTCGTCCGATTAGAAGCGGCCTGCATCCAGCATTTCCCCGCGGACTTGACCAGATCGTCTGTCCATCTCGCGGGGGGTCGTCCTACGCTGCGTCTGCCGGTACGTGGTCTCAACTCAAGAACTCTTCTGCTCCACCGGTTATCAGTCCTTCGAGCTATGTGACCTGCCCATTGCCACTTCAGCTTACTGACTCTCTTAGCTATGTCGGTGACCTTGGTTCGTCTACGGATCTCTTCGTTTCTGATTCGATCACGTAGAGATACACCGAGCATAGCTCTCTCCATAGCTCGCTGAGTGACTCCGAGTCTATTTAGGAGGCCGACAGTTAGAGACCACGTCTCGGCACCGTAGGTCATCACTGGCATCACACACTGTTCAAATACTTTCGTCTTGAGACACTGAGGGATTTTGGACGTGAAGACGCTGCGCAACTTCCCGAATGCTGCCCAGCCGAGTTGGATTCGCCGAGTGACCTCTTTCTCAAAGTTAGATCTTCCTAGTTGGACTGTTTGTCCTAGGTAGACGTATTTGTCCACCACTTCGAGTATCGAGTTTCCTACTGATATTGGGGTGGGTGCTATATGAGAGTTGGCCATGACTTTCGTCTTGTCCATATTCATCTTGAGGCCCACTTGTTGGGAAACCCGATTGAGGTCTTGTAGCATTTTGCTGAGGTCTTCAAACGACTCTGCCATGACTACGATATCGTCGGCAAACCGAAGATGAGTGATATATTCGCCATTGATATTGATGCCAAGTTCTTCCCACTCCAGGAGCTTAAAGGCATCTTCCATCGCATTGGTGAAGAGCTTTGGAGACAGTACATCTCCTTGTCTTACACCCCTCTGCAATGGAATTGCCGCCGTGGTCTGATCTTGTATTCGAACTGACATTGTGGCGTTTCTATATAAACACTTCAACACTTCGATATACCTGTAGTCAATGTGGCACCGCTGTAGAGCCTGCAGTACTGCCCACGTCTCGATAGAATCAAAGGCCTTTTCATAGTCCACAAACGCTAAGCATAGTGACAAATTGTACTCCTCGGTCTTCTGTACAATCTGCCGCAGTGTAAAAATGTGATCTATGGTACTGTACCCTTTTCGGAAGCCGGCTTGTTCGGGAGGCTGGAAATCATCAAACCTGCGAGCCAGACGATTCGTAATAACTCTCGAAAACAGCTTGTAAACATGACTCAGAAGCGAGATAGGCCTATAATTCTTAAGGAGAGTTTTATCACCCTTCTTAAAGAAAAGCACCACCACGCTTCTGTTCCATGCTTCTGGCGTCACACCCTCGAACAAGACGGAGTTAAAGAGCTTCTGAAGGACTTTAAGTACTGGTGTTCCACCCGCTTTCAGTAGCTCTGATGTGATTCGGTCCTCGCCCGGCGCCTTGTTGTTTTTGAGCTGTTTAAGAGCCATCCTAATCTCATACAAGCTGATGTCTGGGATATCTTCGGTATAGTGTCGGGTAAGCTTTGCTCTAGGATCTGTTGAGCTATTAACAGGTTTTGCGACTGAAGTGTACAGCTGTCCATAGAACCGTTCGATCTCCCTCAGAACCTCTGGCTTCGTGGACGCTACACTGCCGTCCTCCGTCTTAAGCTTTGTCAGCTGGCTCTGCCCAATAGACAAGTCCCTGGCAAAAACTTTGGTGCCTTTGTTTCGCTCAATCGTTTCTTTAATATTATTAGTATTAAAGTTTCGAATATCGCACCGCAGGGACCGGCATATATGTCTGTTGAGCCGCCGATATGACTCCGCGTCTTCAGAGGATTGCAGCGTCATCGAACGCCTTTCAGCCATAAGGTTCAGAGTTTGATCGGTTAGTTTTTGAGGTCTATTGTTACGACATGGCTTATAGAACTTGGAGCCAACCGTGTTAACAATTTCCACCAAACCGTTATTGATATCGTCCACGGTATCGCAATCTAGGCAAGCAAAGCGATTTTTGAGTTCCAGTTGGAAGCTTTCCGGGTTCTGAATATGGGTCGCAGATGGTCGGAGCGTAGACTTCACTAGGCGAGACCGTTCTAGTTTGACGTTTATGTTCAATATGCCTCTAACCATTCGGTGATCGCTTCCGGTTTTTATCCTGTGGATCACGGAGACATCATTGAAAATTTGTCTTTTTGTGGCCATTATGAAGTCTATCTCATTTCTGGTAGAACCGTCGGGGCTCATCAAGGTCCATTTCCTATGAGGCGGCTTCCTGAAGAACGAGTTCATCATGTAGAGTTCCTCCTTCTCCAGGAACTCGGCCAGCCTCTGGCCCCTCGGATTCCGATCCCCATATCCAAATGGCCCCACCCCCAACTCACTACCGCTTCTCTCGCCTAGCTTTGCGTTGAAGTCCCCCATCACAATAGTGTAGTGTGACTTGGAAGTATGTATGGCTTGCGAGATGTCCTCATACAAAACTTCTACTTCATCGTCAGGGTGTGTAGAGGTCGGTGCGTAAACCTGTATTACCTTCAGCGAATATCTTTTAGATATTCTTAGTATCAGGTACGCCACCCTGCTTGATATGCTTGTGATAGAGATGATGTTGTTGACGAGGGACTTGTGCACGATAAACCCGACACCACCTTGGGACTGTTGATCGCCCTCTCGGTAATAAAACAAGTGACCGGATTTGAGGGTTATCGTGTCCTCGCCCTCTCTTAAAAATAGGTAATAATGAAAAATACCCGTACTTCCACATATTTACGATTAAAACAGGCATTGGATTAATTAAAGAAGAAATATTCATAATTTACAAACTTTGTCCAACTGTGGACTGCAAAATTTTAATCATTCTCTCATTTCCATTTCACTTTCTTATTTCCATGCCATCTCAAACCATGGAAAGACATGGAAATGTGAACATGGAAATGAGAACGAAAGCTTATTTTGCAGTTTAATAAAAACCTATTCGTTAAAATTTAATACAGTACCGCCTGTTAAGTATTTTATGCATATCAAATGTATTCCTCAGAAAAAATATCGATAATACCTAATAACTGAATAATTGGTAATCGACTAGCATGGAAATGAGGTCGGTACTGGACAAAGTCGTAAATGTGAGAAACTTATCTTCGCCATCGAAGATATAGCGGCGAGTGGAGCCTGCGTCCCCCACGACGTTGTCGGCGGTACTAGCCGCTACGAATTCGTGAGTAAAATCGACAGATAGCTTTTACAGTCATGAATATATGAGTGAGAGAGTAGCGCGAGGTAATTGTGGGCTGATTCAGGGCTTCAACGCAAAAATCCGTGTTTATAAAAAAGTTTCTGCCGTTGTGGAAACTTAAAACATGCTAAAAGATAGAAAATATAATTGTTTAAAAGATAAGAAAGCTTAACACGACATAGACTTCTAATTTTAGGATCTATAACAGTCTATTTAGCGCAAGGTAGCAAAGAACCATGCCATGGATGTGAGAGAATGCATGTTTGACAGGAAATTTACAAAAAACTGACCACATATTTGATGAATTAAATATTTGACCATATGTGAGAAGTGCTGAAGTATTTTGAAGTAAAATTTTATAACGCTCGTCCCAGAGGAAGCAGCACTTTTTAAGCGGAACGTACAAAAAACGCGGTCGATGAGAACAACCCACAAATATAAAAATTCAGAGAGAAAATGTCATAAAAACTAAGTTCAATAAAATATTTAAGTTCCAATTAAAACATATAATCCAAAGTATTACAAAAAATTATGAAAAATATTCATAAATTCACTTAAATTTTAAAAGCAATAGTGTAATAGCCATTTTGTCAAATTATTTTTAAACCAGATGGCACTAGCAGTTTTTTATTTAAGTTATTAATTTATTTCTGTTTACATTCAAGTATGTATATTAATAATATTATGTAAGTTTATCTATCTACACTCGTCTCATAATAATCGAATTATGAACTTATGCATTCTGCCCATACAAATTACAGTTTAATAGAAATTACAGAAGCGTTAAGCCTCAATGAGAAACTTGAGAAATGAAACAAAGTTTTTTTTGCCATTACTCATATTACAAAGTAAGTATTGGTGGCGGCGGCGCGCCCTCATATCGCCATCTTCCGCCGCACCTGTCAGTTATTGTTGTGCGGTAATTGTTCGGTTGTTTTTCAGTTGTTTTATTCGATTGTTGTTGAGATGTTGTTCAGTTGTTGTTTCAATGTTGTATCGATGTTGTTCAGATGTTGTTGAGTTGTTGTTTCGATGTTATGCCGATGTTGTTCAATTGTCGTTCAGTTGTTTTTCAGATGTTTATCAGATGTTGTTAAGTTGTTAAGTTAAGTTATTGTTCAGTTGCTAACTCTAAACAACTACTAAAAAGTATAGAATTTTCAAAAATAACTTTAAAAAAAAACTCAATTATACAACTTTTCAAAAGTCCGCACCGGCGCGGCGGCCATTGCAAGGCCCAATGCAAGGTCAAATTCAATACGACCTTTATACTATGTGCAATAAAGTATAATAAGGTGGAAGTGTGTCGCGTCGCTACGACAATCGTCAGGGTAGGTCAATGAAACTCTTGTTTGATTAATGGATTTAATGTGGGGGGGGGAAACCCTCTAAGGGTTAAAATCGGTGGTCAGGAAAGCTTTACTGGAAATTTGCACAAACTAGCAAGCACGGGGGTTTGTATATCATTATAACTTAAAAACACTGCCGTCTGGCCGACTAGTCCATGCAGAGGTTTACTTTAGACTGCCTGATCTGCTGGAAAATGGCGTCTTGGAACGACAGCGATTCAAAATTCAAATGTGAAAGATGAGATAGAAGTTGGTGGTGGACAGTGTTGACTAAATAGTGCAATGCCCGGAGGTCGCATTGCAACAAGTGAAACATGCGTAAGTCGCGAGTTGGTACATGTTCTGGCCCCCACGCCGGACCACTGTGCAGAAAGCGGTGTACACCTCTCGACTGTTTATACATACATACATACATACATATATCACGCCTTTATCCCTTGCAGGGTAGGCAGAGCGTAAACGGCCTCAGAAACGGACATTTACGCCACGTCTGACAAAAATTTGAGGGTCATTCGGAAAATTGTGAATCACCATAGTGACAGGTTGTCAGCCCATCGCCTAAAATTGCAATACACACCATCAAGTCCCTTAGTCGCCTCTTACGACTCCCACAGGAAAGAAATGGGGTGATGCTATTCTAAGCCGGCATCACACGGTGTAGAAATGTATACTGTTTATAGTATTTCTATGAAAGCTGGTGTTTTTTACGGAGATCACATCACGTACGTGGGACCACGTGAGTCCAGTGTGTCTGCACCTTTAAAAATAAAGTACTTACATGGTACTAGGACGGGTAGGTGGCATAACTCGGGCTGCGGCCGCGCGAGCTTCCAGAAGTTCACTAAAAAAAATTACAAACACACGGGGTGTAAGGGACAGCCCTCCAAATACTGATAGGGTGCATTCAGACCAGAACAACTTGAACAACGTTTCCCTAGAAAAATATGCCACGAAACGACAAAAAAAACGACTTCCCATACAAAATCACAATCAACTGATTTACAATGGGAAATCAAAAAAAAAATTATGTTTCCTAAAATACTTTTTATGGGAAGTTGTTCAGTTTCATGGTCTGAATGCTATTAGTGTTTGGAGGTCTGTCCCTTAGGTACACCATGTATATATATTTTTCGCTGTTACAAATTTTATTTCAGTCATATGAAAGTTGTGAACTAGTTACGAGTTAATAATTACTACATAACTAAAAGGAATGATCCGCGGTGGTATTGTTAATACAATACTTAGGTGACGAAAACCTAGTTGAATATTGTTATTTGACCTATACTTTATGTATTAGGTACTAAATTTCTGCCCAGTGGTTTCAACCACTGCCACTCAATTTCCCATGGTAATAGTTGTTTTCCTGCGGTAAAAAGTAGCCTATGTGTTTTTTCGGCTTTTATTCTATCTGTGTTCTAAATTTCATCTAAATCGGTCAAGCCGTTTGAGTATGAAGAGGTAACAAACATACATACACTCACACAAACTCTCAGATTTATAATACACACACATATCACGCCTATTATCCCTTGCGGGGTAGACAAAGCGTAAAAGGCTGCAAAAAGGGACATTTACGCCACGTCTGACAAATATTTGAGGGTCATTCGGAAAAATGTGTACCGCCATAGTGACAGATTGTCAGCCCATCGCCTAAAATTGCAATACACACCCTCAAGTCCCTTAGTCGCTTCCTACGACTCCCACGGGGAAGAAATGGGGTGATGCTATACTAAGCCGACATCACACGGCACAATATTAGTACGAATTGTATTTTGACATGTGCTTTCTTCTTGTTTAGCCCACACCATCCCACTGCTGGGCAAAGGCCTCCCAATATTTACAAAGTTGAATAAATGATTTGTGCCGTGTGATGCCGGCTTAGAATAGCATCACCCCATGTCTCACCCATGGGTGTCGTAAGAGCCGACTAAGGGACTCGAGGGATGTGTATTGCAATTTTAGGCGATGGGCTGACAACCTGTCACTATAGTCATGATTGACCCTCAAGCTTATGTCAGAAGTGGTGTTTATATCCGTTTTACGGCCGTTAACGCTCAGCCTACCCCGTAAGGGATATAGGCGTGATTCATGTATGTATGTATGTAATAAATTATTTGTCGAACCGAAGCATTTTGACACTGATGTGTGCGCTGGGCAGCCTCGCCTCCACCGGATTGGAGACGGTGATGATGTCATCATCGTCAATAGTTTCGTTGCCGCAGGAACCGAAGTCGTCATCATCCGATCCCGCGCCGTAATCGTCGTAATAGGAATCGTAGTAGAATACGTTCTGGAAAGTAGCATAATTGTTTAAGGTAGGACGTTTTTCATGCAAAAGTAAAATGGACTTACGTCTTTAAAAGTCTTATAAAAAACTCGATTGGAACTCCCGTGTTGATATAAATTTTTCGCAAAATAACAAAAATAGGAAGTACAATGCAACGATTGCGGAGGCGTCGCCTCCAGTCACTTGCTCCACCGTTCATTAGTTCTATCACAGTATAACCAATAGTATGTAGTACCTATATATTATACATAGAGTACGGACACTCTACTCCCCGCACCCCAGTCCCTGAGCCGCCCTCACCCGAGAAATGTTTGACAGATACCAGTGAAGAATTAAGTAGAAACTAGCGCTACGCATGTTACATCCTCTTTGGTAGTTACTGTATGTGTTCATCAGGTTAGGTATAAAAATCAACCTGTATGCCAACCCTGCACTCACACATCTGTGATCACCCACACATGCACATGTAGAAATGACAGTTGTCTATAAAGAGTCCGCTGTATGGAGTGTCTGAGGTGTGGTTCTACGACAGATGTGACATGTGACCATCCGTAACCCACCGCCAATTCAGGTTGCTACACTTCCAGACTATGTCCGTTACTTTGGCCTTTTTGATGATTGTGGATAATCTGATTCCGGACTTAATCAATGTGGTGATATTTTGCTACCGCCAAGCCTTCCACCGAGGGTCGATAGGGTTGGAAGGTTATGGAGTGACGGCCACTTCGAAAAGCACAGAGCTCCTCCTGCCAGTGACTGTTATTAGCAAACTACAGGCTACAATTTTACAGGTTAAAATCGTTTTTCATTGCGTAGTTAGTTAGCCATTACGATAATTATTAGGAATATTTACCGGCTACGCAATATACTAATCATTTCACCTGTAGACTCTTAGCTTATAGTTTTGTAACATATGGCACTGGTGTATTAGCTAGCCTTGTAAAGGTTGCAAGCAGCCGTTGGATGCAGTAGTCATAAAATCGGGATCTATGGCCACCTCTGTAGGGGAAGGATGAGGCCATCCCACGGCTGGTGTCAATGATAATGATTATGAAGCCAAGTTCACACAAGATCACACGAAAATACTAAGATGCAAGCAAACAAACGCTGAATTTTAAGCATTCGACCAAAGACTACGACTTGACGCAATAACATTTTAAATTACGTTTCGTTTCACTGTGGGAGATCATCGGTATTTATAATGAATGTAATTTGCTACGATTGGTGGTGGTGGGGCTTCAATATTTCTGCGTATAACGAGAAAGTTCAAGAAATTTTAATAAAATGGCAATACAAATTTCTACCTACTGTTTAAGATATACAAAAAAACTGGAGTAAGCATATTGGATTTCATGAAAGAACGAATTACGAATATGACGATTAGTCAAATTTATAATATTTTTTTTTATTAATGATGGGTTTGTCGTGCGCTAAAACTGCTCTTAGGGCTGCCGCAGACCAAACGTATGTTTTTGCGAGCGACAAACCGTAATTATCCAGAATGACAGAACCCCGCCGGGTGCCGCCGGGCGACCGTAAGAGCCATCTGTCATTCTAGCCAAGGTCACCTTTATTTCAATTGAAATATAGAGGCCTTTTCGAATATTTAGCCAGAAGTGGTCGCGCTATCGCTCGCAAAAACTGCTCTTGCCCTGCGCCGACATCACACATAAACTTACCACATGCTTGCTTGGATATTTAGGGAAGTTCTTATAGCTTTTCTGTATCTTACTCCCTTTGAAGGACCTTCTAGTCTTAGGATGCAGAGCGCGTCGCAGCGCTTTGGCCAAAGGTTTAGTTTTTTCACTACTCCGAATAAGTTTCAGCAGTCGCGTCACTGAATCATAGTCCCATTTCTTTGAGTCCACGTAGCCATCTGGTGCCTTTACTATTTTAGCTGTAGAAGTAAGTAGTCATAATTTTTTTTTATTAATGATGGGTTTGCTCTTGACTCTAGTCTAGGTCATAATGAGTGAGAAACTTCATCCGTTGACAGAATGTACACATACATACACATATCACGCCCTTGCGAGGTAGTCATAGCTTTAGCGGTTGTAAAATACGTTCGCTATCCCCACGTCTGACCAATATTCTAGGGCCGTTTCAGAAAAGTCGTGTATAAAAAAACTATAGTGATATATATCAGCCTGTTGTCTAAAATTGTAATACACATATAACCCTTGAGTCCTTTAGACGTCTCTTACGACACCCACGGGAAAGAAATAGTGTGATGCTTTTCTAAACCAGCATCACAGAATATAAATGAATAAAAATTGACGGCTGATATGGCGCAGTGGTAGTACGATTGCTGCGACGCCAAGTCTCCGGGTTTGATTCTCGGTGGGGTACTTACAAAGTTGATATTTATCACTATGTGAATTTGTTTCCAGTCTGGTTAGGACATTGCAGGCTGAACCACCTAATTGTCTGTAAAGAAAGAAGGTTCCGTGCTTCGGTACGTTAGGCCGTCGGTCCCGGTTGCTGTCTATGATTATTTAGTCTGCTATGTTAGAGGCCTACTACTATTAGTGGACGGTTAGAAAACTCTTGACACCAAGGTTCATGGGATCGTTGGACGACCATGCGAAAAGAAAAAGAATTAATAAAATATCATCAAAAACTTTTATCTTATTTACATCTTACCTTTAAATTCTATTGGTGGCAGCTTATCTTGCACATCTGCGACAAACCTAAAATTAAACGCTCTGGATAATAATTTAAAACACAAAATCCCTACTGCAGCTCGTGTCAAAGTTTCACAATTATATTTTTCGTTTAAACTCCACCATTTTGGCGGATCGTAACACAAGCATCTGTCAAACGAAAAGAATTTGCGAATTTGCGATCTTATTCCCATACAAATACGGCTTCGGTGCGTTACAGACCATCATCCGTTACGTACCGTAAGTTCCGTCAACTAGTTTGACAGCCCTATAGGTGAACGCATCTTAAACACAAACATACATACCTCTACATACATACATATGTACTAATACCATAAAAGCCAAATATATAAATTAGCCGTGTGATGCCGGCATAGAATAGCATCACCCCATTTCTTTCCCGTGGGAGTCGTAAGAGGCAACTAAGGGACTTGAGGGTGTGAATTGCAGTTTTAGGCGATGGGCTGACAACCTGTCACTATGGCGATATACAATTTTCCGAATGACCCTCGAATATGTTAGACGTGGCGTAAATGCCCGTTTTTGCGGCCGTTTACGCTCTGCTTAACCCGCAAGGGATAAGAGGCGTGATATGTGTATGTGTATGTATGTGTAATATCATAAAATAATCGGTAGGTACCTAGGTAATCCTGTGTCAAATCACACCCATACCGCCGCGCCGTACTTTTCTCAAAGCATTTGGCATACATACGTATATTCCATGCAGGGTAGGCAGAGTTTATACGGCCGTTAAAAACAGACATTAACGCCACGTTCGACAAATATTTTGAGAACCATCCGGAAAATTGTATATCCCATAGTGACCGGTTGTCGGCTCATATCGCCTCAAATTACAAAACACGTGAAACCCTCAAGTTCCTCAGTCGCCTCTCACGAAACCCACAAAAAAGAACTGTAGTGATGCTATTCTAAACTGGAATCACACGGCGATCATGCGATTGGTCTTCTGTAAGTATTTTAGTATTGACACAAAGTAAGTATTGGCGGCTGCGCGCCGAATACAGAGAGCTCACTTCAAGCAAACGTCACGAAACTCTCCACAATTTGACACGCCGCCGTTTACAAGGAAATCCAAACCAATCCAAACACACTTGTAGTTGAGTGTCAACCGCGTTTGATGCGGACGTGCAAAATGGCTTCACACAAATATAAATAGGTAATAAATAGGTTTATTGGTATACGATGTGATTTGTACAATGTTCCTATAATATTTTGTACCAACTTAAATACGAACTTGCTTTCATAAAAGAACAAACAAGATTAATAACTCTAATCAGTATATTTTTTATAATGTGATTTGAGTTTCTACTTAAATAAAGGCAACTTTTCATTTTGATGTACATACATACACATATCACGTCTATTATCCCTTGCGGGGTAGGCAGAGCGTAAACGGCTGCAAAAACGGATATTTACGCCACGTCTGACAAAAATTTGAGGTCATTAGGAAAATTTAGTATCGCCATAGTGACAGATTGTCAGCCCATCGCCTTAAATTGCAATAAACACCCTCAAGTCCCTTAGTTGCCTTTTACGACTCCCACGGGAAAGAAATGGGGTGATGCTCAGTCTCAACAGCCCCAGAGAAGATATCTACCTACTCGTCATTCCCCATTTCATAATAATTGAGCTATGTAGGTAGACAAAGATACATACATACCAATCGTATCACAGACGTGTGAGGCCAATGAAAATGAAGGTAGTATATGTAATGGAAATGGGGAAAGTTGTTCAGTTTTATGAGCACCTCTCGGCTTGATATAGCCTTTCTGTTACCTACTCCCTGTATGTTTAGGTACCTACTCCATTGAATAAAATCGGTAAGAAAACTGTGGCAGCCCTTGCCGAAAGCGGAAATAATCGAAAAAAGGGCCGAGTGATCCTTCTGTACATTCTCTATTTTGTGGTATTGAGTAAGTAAGTGGTTTGGACTTATTAGTACTGACTTTTTTCAATACAAACCGTTGTTTAAAGTATCCTATGACACGGTCCAGCCAGCCAGTCTTTCGAACCGTGATTTCGCTGTCAGTCGTTATAAATATACAGCTCCATACAAAAAACAATCCTATGTACCTCAGCTTCTGCAAATATCCATATATATCTTAATACTTCAAACATTATTTTTTTATTTTCTAATTGATTTACAATGCCCTCATTTCGGGATATAAATTCTCATAACGTACCTTCAATTAGTGCTATCACTTTCCTTCAAATATATTTAGCAAAGGATTGGAGATATCTTATTCATGTCAAGTCTTATAATTTGTGTTATCTATTATAATAAGGCGACTAAATTGACTAGAAATAACGAAGACTAAATTGACATTTTTAAACATGACATGACTTAGATATCTCCTATCCTTTTCTTAATCTATTTGACGGAAAGTGACAGCACTAAATTTAGGTAAGATAAAAGAATTTATATCTCGAACTGAGGCCATTGAATACTTTTAGAATGTCAAATAAAGAGATCTACATAAAGTATACAAGTAAGTTTAAAATTGTGTCAGTTCTAAACTCTAAGCACGTCCCAATTTGGTATTAAATATAAGTGCGTGTCAAAACTCTATGCCTTTTTGTCCTTAATGTAATCATCTAACTTATTGTAAGCTTTATAACATAAGTACAATCTACTACTACTATTATAAGTAACAGGCACACCAGACCACTGCTGGACATGGGTCTTCCTCTGTTCGGCAGTGTAATTGCCACACTCACCACGCCTAGCAGTCGGATTAGCGAGCGCAGTGCATTTACAGAGAACGCTGCTACCCATTCCCTGGATTCCTCTCTTAATCGGTTTTTACAGTACCCGTGGGTATCTACCCCTGCATCTATTTATCTAATTAGAATATTATAATTTATTTTTTATAATTATCTTAAAAACATGCTTACCATATTCGCCCAAGATGTTATCTAAACTATAAACACTAGTATTAATTGTGGTAACATAAAAATGCCATAAAATAATAATTAACTATCACATAATTTAAGTAGGTATTATTAATTATTTATACACAAATAGTTATTACTATACTCGCATTACCACATACATAAACAACCTCTACAGTCCACTGGTGGACAATGGTCTCCCCCTATCAGGGGGTATTGCCATACTCACCACGCTTGGCAGGCGGATTGGAGAGCGCAGTGCAAAGTGTTGCATTCACAGGGAACGTTGTTGCCTATTATGTGGATAAATTAATCCTTTTGAAGACATGCACTGGTAATATTGGGGTGATGCTTAACTAAGCCAGCATCACAAATTTTGCTTATTTTATGCTAGATAATACAAAAAGCGCCTCTGAATAAGTACTTAAATAAAATTAAAAACTAACCAGACGTGATATGAGTTGATAGATAACGATTAGAACCTTCTTCAAAACAGGCGTTTAAATTCGAAAGAAGAAGAATAATAATCTATACTTATATTCTAAATCCTAGAGCTTTTGTGCGTGCTTTTTTGCAACGTCAGTTTGTTTTTTTCAGGCGATTACTCTGACTACCCTGCAAGGGATATAGGCGTGACATATCTTTGTAATTTATATGCAAATGGGTAAATTGAATGATACCTCATCCGTTTCGAAGTCTAAAAATTCTTTTATTTCATAATTCTATCCACTATAAAAGTATGGACATCAAATATACATGCTAATATGCAGATGGTAGATTTATTGCGTCTGAGACCCGTCATTCCCCACGCACTCATAAAACTGAGGACACTCTGCCTGATATGGTTGGATTGACCAATTCAGATAACTGACAACCCTGATCGGTCCTATTTTACATCATCTAGAGCGGCCCTTTACGAAATAAATGAATTATAAATAAGCTGGAAATTTTACACAGCGCCATCATGCCCCAAAGTAAGCAAAGCTTGTTCTATAGGAACTAGATAGTTGGGGTCGGTTTTCGCTATTTGAAAAGCGACTCAGTTGTTTAATAGATATCAGTTGTTTGGTTTTGACAGTTTCGTATTCCGCTAAGAGTTTGAAGAATAGATAATCAATTCATTTTAAGTATTAGGCCGGGTCTATCGCGATAGTATTTAGGTAAATATTAGGGTTCAGTCAACCCGCGACCACAATACATGAAACTGTATTGAAACGTCGGGACACAGGTAAATTACTAATATTTACCTAAATACTATCACGATAGACCCGGCCTAATACTTAAAATGAGTGAAAGTGATCGCGAGTGCTTGAAAAGTTATATAGATAATCAATTAATTACAATTGCAATAAACTGACGTACAATGCCGTGTGATGCCGGCTTAGAATAGCATCAGTCCATTTCTTACCCATGGGAGTTGTAAAAGGCGACTAAGGGACTTGAGGGTGTGTATTTGCTATTATAGGCAATAGGCTGACAATCTGTTACTATGGCGATACACAATTTTCCTAATGATCCTCAAATATTTATCAGACGTGTCGTAAAAATCCATTTTTTGAGGCCGTATGGGCTCTGCCTACCCTGTAAGGGGTAATAGACGTGATATGTGTAGAGGTATATAAGATAATCGGGGCCCTTGATTGCCTGACAAAATCAGTCCGTACACAAACCTAGTTTGGGGTTATAAATTTGGCCAATAAAATGTTTTATTCGCAACAAAATTCGGTCCTCACATCGCGAACGCGCTTCTCTCATGGTTATGGGCAATATTTCGGAAAATTGCCCACTTCCGAACGCTGGACCGTTTCTAGATAATATATTGGGTGATGGAGATAGTTTCTATTGTGTTTTATTGTCACTTCTTTGTGATATTAAATGCGCACTCAAGTAAAAATCTTTTGTGGTAATACGGACATACATTAAACCTTGCGTATATCACATACATGGTAGGTAGAGCCATAGATGCTATAAAGGCTCCACGATCAAATTTTCTACTCAAATGTTTCAATGGCCGTTTGATATCGGCTTTGAATAGCATCACCCCATTTCTATACAAGGGTGTCGTAAGAGGCAACTAAGTGACTCGAGGGTTTCATGTGTGTATAGTTTTAGACGACAGGCTGACAATCTGTCACTATAGTGACATTTCTGAAATGAAATTTGTTTTCTTTTGTCAAACGTGGCGATGGCGATAGGTGTTTTTACGGCCATGTAAGCTTAGCATATACGATTTTAAGGCGTCATATGTATATGTATGTTTCACGTGACGCGAATTTTAAAACTAGTTAATGAACAATCTCGTCTCAATATGGAATTTTGGATTGCTTGAATATCAACTGATTGAACTTAGCGCATGTGAATTTCGACCCTTACTAAGGATAGCACAAATTGGTGGCAATAATACGTCACCTAGTGAGATAATTTTGGCCCATTGGCAACCCTAGTTATCTCAGTCGGCCAGGAATGGAGTAAGGGAATTAATAGAGTTGGACAGTTAAATTAACTCGGTGTACCCTACCCTGGTTGTAGAGTTTTAACTCACTAGGTTGAGTGAGTAATAACTAGTGAGCGAGCACCATTAAACAATTTAATTACAAGAACAAGACAGTAGAATGTTATCTATACTATATAAGGGACGTTGCGTTGTACCGAAAACTTTGCAGCCATAATTAACATAAATTTGACCATGAAACTGATCAACTTTTTCTATGCAGTCTATGTTGGTAAACGAAAAAGAAAATTCGACCTCCCATACCAATCAGCTGGCTGACTTTCTGTGGAAACTCGAACAAAAAATTTCGTTTCCCAAAAGAGGCTCCATTGTTAAAGTTGTTCAGTTCCATGGTCTGATTAGGCCTGCAAAGTTATCGGTTCACCATCCCTTACACTCTGTAAAGATAAAAGTATAATATATTTGGGATTATTACCTACCTTTAGTATATTCTGTCCCTACTTAATAATTAATCCGTAAATGTTTTTCTCTTACCTCGTTTCGGCCCTTGGCGAAATTATCTTTCATCAACACGCAACAAAATGGAGGTACTTCATTGTTGGGTTAATAATACATTCTGCAGTATGTTTTTAATGTAATAATATGAATCTAATTTTCTTGTACCTTTTATTATTATTTAAAGGTGCAACGCTTTTGAGACGTATTTTGACATTCAAGTAAGGTTAGTTTTGTAGGTCAAGTTTAGGTCTGTCAGTAAGGTATGTGGCATTACGCCGAGGGAGAGTCCATAACACAGAGGACCTAGTCTCACGACTAGTAGTCCGATACGGCTGGCTTTATTTGAGGTCATAACTTATAAAAATATTAGAGTCGCTTATTTTTTGTACGGTTGTGCAATGTGTGTCTATAAAGCATATATCGCATTTTGGGTCATTTTTATTGCTTGCATTATTGGCAATTCAATGATTGGTGTCAATTTGTTTCAACTCAACTTATAAGTGTCAAAAAAATATTAATGTTAGAAATTATGACAGTGTTGTCTATGTGACAGCTAGCATAGTGTAATAACACAGTTTGTGTAATTTTCGTCCACTGTAAAATAAATTCCTGACAGTATGATATAAAAGGTACCAAAATAATATTAAAGTCAAAAAAACATGTGTTACTTCTCTTAAAAGGCCAAGTAATGATCAATTTCAAAATATGTGTCAAATTGACGCATTGCTTCATATGATTTTTAAACATTTGGTCTTTGATGCCTTACAAAACGCTTAAAAAAATATTAAAGTTAATAGAGATTATAAATTTAATGCTATAAAGTTGAAACAATAAGGAAATAAAAAGGTGTGTCAGTTCAATCCATGATTTCAAGAAATTAACCACATTTACAATAAAATGCGTTCAGAGGTCAATGCACGCAGTAAAACGGAGACAGCAGCGGTGCGGTGCGGTGCGAGACAGTGGCGGCTGCGACAACACGACGTGCGACGGCTCAAAAGGCAATACAACGCGTGTGATCTCTTTAGTAATTCTTTTTTAGAATCGGAACGCTGTATATTTACTTAATTTTACTTATTTGATTAGCTCTGAAGCATTTTTGGTACTACCTATTTAAGGAAAATTGATTGATAGTATAAATCTTAAACGAATATTACACTACCTTGCTGACACGGCCTCATTTAACACACTTTGCTGGTTACTACAATATGGGCGAGTCATTATCATTACTATAATCAGCAGTCTATGCGGTATCGGACTCTGTCGTCAAGGTTAATGTAATAGTCAGTAAACTGAACAATTCCCTCTTTCCGAAATCATTCGAAGTTTATAAATTGTATTATTATTATTTATTTTATTAGCTAAATACAGCAGGTAACAATCAGCATGTCTATTGTGGATAAAAAAATTGTTAACGACTAGACCATTCAATTTCGGTTACGGATTTATTTTTATATCGGATATCCGATAGTTTCGGTTGCTAGAAGTCCATACCCGCTCGACCCAGGCTCTAACCCAAAAATTGTTTGAGAAGGTATAAAAGTGTGATGTTGCCGTTCAAACTAAAAGTGCAGCAAATATTTTTTTTTGTGATATGGCATAATATACAGATTCAAAATCCTTGACACGAGCTCTACATACATACTACATTTTATCCATATTTTGATAGCCATACGGAACGTGGTACTTTCAGTAAGCAAAAGCGCAGTAACTTTATTAAAAATATTTATATTGCTTATCAAAACTGCAATGTAAAAGATTACTGCTATTAGTGTTCAGTCACACCTCCTCGTGGTTCCCACCGGTAACTGCTGCTTGCCAGCTCCTCTCCGCTCGGGAAGGTGCTGGTGGGTAGCAGGTTTACGTGACAGGAAGAAGACGCCAAGCCGCCTGGTCAGCGTGGCGTTTTATGGCTTAAAATCCTTCTCAAACATGAACAGCACAATAGAACCACGGCCCTCAGTCCCCGGCGGCCCCGCTATTCCTAGTTTTGGCAGCGGCTATAGTTCCGGCGGGGCAGAGGGTGCTAAGAATCCCCGGCAGAGATCCGGCTGCCAAAAACTGACCCTTGCTACGTATAACACAAGGACATTAAATGAAGACGAAAGGCTTTTAGAACTACTGGAAGAAGTGCAACATATAAACTGGGATGTAATTGGACTATCCAAAGTTAGGAGGCGTGGTGAAGATCTAACGCGGCTGTCTAATGGCCATCTTCTTTATCACAGAGGCCATGAAGACTCTTCATACGGCGGTGTCGGATTTTTGATTAATAAAAGACTTTACTCAGCGGTTCAAAACGTAACGAGTGTATCCACACGAGTTTGTTATGTTAATTTAACCCTAAGTAAAAGCTGTAGCCGTAGATCCGTCAAACAGGTTTTTTATTGTATTTAAATTAACACCTGATACGCTTGATCTCATATCCCAAAGAAGAAAAATGCAAAACAATACCGCATCTGAACAAACAGAGTTGAATAACATAAACAAGGCGATTAAGAGGGCTATTCGCGAAGACATAAGAACTTATAATACCCGAACTATTGCTAAAACCATCGAGACCAATAGGGGCCCTAAAGTTTTTCAAAAGAAACTTAATAAGAACAGGATGGAGATAAATTAGCTTGCGGATAGTACCGGGAATATCGTGACGGATCGGGACCAGATCATTAAGATTGTTGAGGAGTTTTACGGGAGTTTATAGGCGTCCAGAACACCGGAACCGGACCCACCAGACGATGCGGATCCTAGAACAGTACCTGTAGAACGCTGCGAGGAACAAGATCTGCCTCCCATCACCACAGACGAAGTGCAGTACGCTCTTAGCAGGATGAAACGCGGTAAATCTTCTGGTAAGGACGGGGTGCGTATGGAGATGCTTCAGGCAGGTGGCAAGCCATTCCTGGGAGTTCTCGTGAAACTTTTCAACAACGTGCTTTCGCAGGGCCTTACCCCTGGCTCGTGGAAGAAAGCTACCGTCACGATCCTGCATAAAAAAGGGGACAAAGCGAAACTGACAAACTACCGTCCCGTTAGCCTGCTCTCACAGGTGTACAAACTCTTCGCCAAAGTCCTGTGCCACCGACTTACCACTAGCATGGATGATTACCAACCCCTCGAACAAGCCGGCTTCCGGAGTGGATACTCGACTATGGACCACATTCATGCAGTCAAGCAGCTGATGGAGAAGTGCAAGGAGTACAACCGGCCCTTGTGTTTCGCTTTCGTCGAATACGAGAAGGCATTTGACAGTGTCGAACAATGGGCCGTGTTTCACTCTCTCCATCGCTGCGGTATTGACAAGCGATATGTGGATATCCTCCGGGAGTTGTACGGGGACCGCCACAATGCAAGTGCGCATGCACAGAAACACCGACCCTGTGCTTATTGACAGGGGTGTACGACAAGGAGACACTCTCTCGCCTAAACTCTTCACAAACGTACTTGAGTATGTCATGAAGACGTTGGATTGGAGCGAGAGAGGAGTCAATATTAACGGAATACGCATGTCGCACTTGAGATTTGCGGACGACCTCATCCTTATAGCTGAACGTGTCCCAGATCTCCAGAATATGCTCGCAGATCTACATGAAGCCTCACTGAAGATGGGTCTTAGGATGAACATGTCCAAGACCAAGATCATGACGAATCGCTCTGTACGTATACCTAACATTTGTGTAGGTAATGACACTGTAGAGGTGGTCAGCGATTACGTCTATCTTGGACATCGTTTATCCTTTGACCCCGAGGCTCAGGGAAAGGAGATTGGAAGAAGTATCGGACTTGGTTGGGCAGCTTTTGGGAAACTGGACGATGTCTTTAAGTCAAAACTTCCACAATGCCTGAAGACCAAGGTGTATAACCAATGTGTTCTGCCTATTCTCAGGCTTAGTCTTCATATTTTGCAGACTACATTTTTTTTGTCGGTAATAATGTCCCCTAGATTATGTATAAAATTCATTCTCGTATCTCGTTTTCACCTCACTGTACTATGGAGTTACGCCCGCTAAGTAACAGTTCATTACTTCGTTCGTCGACCCATTACAAAGATAAAAAGCATTTTTACATCTCTACAGGGAGTAACCAAAAGGGTATAACAAGGCAAAACGAGGTCAAGGTACTCTTGAAACTTAACAACTTTCCCCATAGAACATATGTCGAAATATGAAAAAAAGTAATAGACCTACCATAGTCCATTAACCCGCTAATCGGCAATTTTTTATGGGAGGAGGTCCAATGATGTACTCTAGATCCTCTATGTTTTTGTGCTAGCCAAAGCGACCCATAATTTTGATAACTTTTACTATGTTATAACTTATTGAATGTCTATACCTTTGCTAACAGAAGCGGTCCATTATGCTGAACAAATTCTGATATTGACCCATTTCTGTATCTCATAATGGTTTACCTAGGCCTACATCAGATATCTAGACCCTGGATGTCTTTGTGCTAGCAGACGCAGCTTTTTATGCTAAAAAACGCAGTAACTCATGATTACTAGTCAAAAATTCAGTAACTACAAAGTTACTGCGGTAATAGCTGGCAAAGCCATAAATCTCGTTATAGAGTTTGCTAAAAATAAGTCATTTTAGGGTTTTATTACTTTTGTTTAACACTTATAGCGATTTTAATAATTTTTATAGAACTTTGCATAAAAAGCTACATTCAATGTAAAGCCATGTGATGCCGGCTTAGAATAGTATCACCCCGTTTCTTTCTCGTGGGAGTCGTGAGAGGGGACTAAATGACTTGAGGGTGTGTATTGTTATTTTGGGCGATTGGCTGACAACCTGTCACTATGGCGATTTACAATTTTCCGAATGACATACATACATACATACATAAATCACGCCCATATCCCCTACGGGGTAGGCAGAGCGCTAACGGCCGCAAAACGGATATTAACACCACGTCTGACAAAAGTTTGAGGGTCAATCAGATAGCTGTGTATCACTATAGTAACAGGTTGTCAGCCCATCGCCTAAAATTGCAATACACACCCTCGAGTCCCTTAGTCGCCTCTTACGACACCCATGAGTAAGAAATGGGGTGATGCTATTCTAGGCCGGCATCACACGGCAATTTTCCGAATGACCCTCAAATATTTGTAAGACGTGGCGTATATGTCCATTTTTTGCGGTCGTTTGCGCGCTCTGCCTACCCTGCAAGAGATTATAGGCGTAATATTATGTGCATGTATGTGTATACATATAAAAAGTAAATTAAATCTCTACGTGCGATTATCTCGGTTTGACGACAACTGTCTTTACTACGGTTTTAGTTAACACGGCATTGTAGGATTCATTTTCAGATTTTGACCACATTTAACACAAGTATTGTTTTCATCTGTTGTTTTATGCCATGGGATGCCGGCTTAGAATAGCATCATCCCATTTCTTACCCATAGGTGTCGTAAGAGGCGACTAAGGGACTCGAGGGTGTGTTTTGCAATTTTAGGCGACGGGCTGACAACCTGTCACTATAGTAATACATAGTTATCTGATTGACCCTCAAACTTTTGTCAGACGTGGTGTTAATATCCGTTGAATGGCCGTTAACGCTCTGCCTACTCCGTAAGGGATATAGGCGTAATTTATGTATGTATGTATGTTGTTTTCATCGTCCATAGTAACTTTCTTTCACATCACTTTTTCGTCTTTCCCACTTCTCGTTTCTTGTTTTCACTCCGAACTCCGAACGCCACAAATGTAATTTGTAAACAAATAACACGTGACCGTCACGCGCGTGCGCCGGCCAGCCGCCCCATAGTATATAGAAGGGGGGTTTTATACTATGGCCGCCGGTTTGTCCTGCCTGCCCCCCGCATCCAGCGTGCCGGCCCCCGCTAACTCCTTTCGCGAATTTATGCATCAAGAAAATCATATAATTATATTTCATGGTTGAAACCGGCACAAATTACATATTGTTTTTCAGTACTCCATCAAAACAGTGTAGATGCAAACTCTAATAACTCTAATATTTTTTTAATAGTTTTACAGGCTGATAAAAGAAAAAATATTAATAATTGATAATTCCATGGGTGAAATAGGCACAAATATGTATGATCAACAGATATCACTAATCAAAATGTTTAATATCTTTGTAAACAACTTTAATATTTTTTATGACCTGCTTTAGAGCAAATAAAGCAACGAGAATGTACTTAATTAAATATCAATATACCCGTGGAATAAAATGATCCAAAATGCGTATGTACATCTGTTACCAGTTCTTTAATAGCGAAAATATTTAATTTTCGACATTAGTATTTTTTTCTATGAATAATGTTTAAAATAAGAAATACCTAAATACTTACCTATCCAAATACCTAAAATGACACACAAAGATAAATTGGGTTGGGCAAAGGGTCCGAAAACTATAAACCAAAAACAAAGAACTTTAATATTTTTGAAACCTGAAAAGCTAGCCGTATCGGTCTATAGAGGCTGTGTTGCGCAGTTTGAGTGGCAACAAAAAAGTGATAGTAGAATTTCTGTGATTCGCTCGTCACATTACACAATGCCTTAATTACAATTTCCTATTTAATGTTCAGTTTAACAATAGTTTGTTGCTTAAAACACTATTTGTTGTGTCATATGTCATGTCATATGTCATGTCATATGTCATTTCATATGTCATGACATAAATTACAAATGACATGATATGACATACGACATGACAATGACATATGACATGACATATGACATGTCATTTTAAAAGTAATTTGTCATGTTATTATCATCATCATCATGTTATATGGCATGATTTCATATGTCATGTCATACGTCATGTTATATGTCATGTCACATGTCATGTCATAAATATGTCATTCTTGTCATCTGTCAGTCCTTTGCCCTCTTGTTGTACAAATAACTATTTTTCGAGTTTCTATAGAAGCCTGCCTATGGGGAAAAACCGTTTTCTCAGTTTCAATAGAAAATCAGTCAGCTGATCGCGAAATTTGTGGGAGGTTAAATATTAGGTCCTTACATATGAAATTGTCGTTTTGTCGTACTGGCCACTTTGATCACAAATTTCTCCTATTTGGTTAGGAATTCGAAATTCAAATTTATACAGCTATTTCCACATGTAGTTGTGTTTCTTAAACCGTCATTCATTTGTTTTTTTACTTATCTTTTTTCTGTTTGCATCGCTCAATTTACAAAATGGAAAATTTGAAATATCGCGTTATTTACGAGTACGAGTTCCACCGTGGCACCAGTGCTGCGGAAACGGCTCGAAGGGTTAATGACGTGTATGGCGGTTGTGTCGCAAAAGAAAACACAGTGAGTTTTTGGTTCCAACGTTTTCGTTCTGGAAATTTCGACCTGCAAAACAAGCGCCGTGGACGGCCGGAGACCCAAGTTGATAATGAAGAATTGAAGGCTATTGTGGAAGCGGATCCATCGCAAACCACGTCCGAATTAGCTGCAGGCTTCGGTGTTAGTGATAAAACTGTTTTAATCCACTTGAAGCAAATTGGAAAGATTAAAAAACTTGAAAGGTGGGTTCCTCACGAATTGAGTGAAGCAAACCGGCAAACGCGCGTCAACTGCTGCGTTACATTACTTGACCGGCACAATAACGAAGGGATTTTAAATCGAATCATTACCTGTGATGAAAAGTGAATTCTCTACGATAATCGGAAGCGCTCATCGCAATGGCTGGACCCTGGCAAGCCAGCCAAAGCCTGCTCCAAGCGAAAATTGACCAATAAAAAGTTACTTGTAAGCGTTTGGTGGACTAGCGCCGGTGTCGTTTATTACAGTTTTCTCAAATCTGGCCAGACGATTACGGCAGATGTCTACTGTCAACAATTGCAAACCATGATGGAAAAGCTGGCTGCTAAACAACCGAGGTTGGTCAATCGCTCTACGCCACTGTTGCTTCACGACAACGCTAGACCACACACTGCACAACAGACGGCTAGCAAATTAGAAGAGCTTCAATTGGAATGTCTAAGGCATCCACCGTACTCCCCGGACCTTGCTCCAACAGATTACCATTTTTTTCGAAATTTGGATAACTTCTTGTAAGGGAAAAAATTCAACTCAGATGGGGCAGTCCAAATCGCCTTCAAAGATTTTATTGATTCCCGTCCGAATGGTTTTTTTAGTAAAGGGATCAATGAACTACCTATGAGATGGCAAAAGTGCATAGATTACAATGGCTCATACTTTGATTAAATAAATATACTATATTTAAAAAAATCGTCTTTTTGTTCCTCCCATACAAAACGCCAATTTCATATGTAAGGACCTAATAGTTTTTCTCGTTCACCAACATATCCTCGGTAGAAAAAGTTATTTTTATGGTCTAAAAATGCCTGCAAAATTGTCGTCCCTTACACCACGAATAGCTCTTACTGGTTCTGGTATTTAGACAAACACAGAAACACCCACAAAAGCATTTAGATCTCTGTTTTTGGCAGAAGTCGAACCTAGACCACGCAGTGTCGTGGCTGGCCGGTAAATTCGTTTTTATAAGTTTCACGAAGAGGACTTTTCAAAACAAAATCTTTTATTATATTTTTAATTTTGACCGAAAAAGCATTGAGTTTTTGCTGTCTAAAAGAAAGCCTTACAAAGTCTACAAACAAGGTAAGGAAGGGTCAGGAAATCAATTTTGACGTCGGAGTTCAAACACGACTTTTACGGTGTTGCCAGCGATAAAACCGTCGTTATACCCTGTATATTCTACCCACAAACACTTAAATAAACGTTATTACACCGTATCCCTTTCAATCAGGGTCTCTTTAAAACATTTTTACTGCATAGTCCTAAAAAAGTACAGCAAAACTTGGAGGAGGTTGTTGAACAGCCGTATCTAGGAAACTTATGTTATGATGTCATACGTCATGATACTTACATGACGCCAATAAGTGATAATACTATCCTACATTGAATAAAATAATTTATGAAAGTGATGAAAAAACTACTTCTTGGAGGCATCCGTTACGCACCGTAAGAATATTTGCATGAGAATAAGACCGAAATTTGCAATTTCCTTTCGTCTGACAGACGCATGCGTTACGATGCGTTGAAAAACGCAGCGACGGTCGACAAGTGGGCGAACCACCTCATTACTTTGGTTAAACCTGCGTATGCCAAATTTTTGGCATTTAGGTATGAGTATATAAAGTCGAGCGCTTTAAAAATGTTTGATTCCCAGAGTGTCCAATTATGTTTAAGTTCAAGTTTTGTACTGTTATTGGAACGAAACAACTTTTCTAATCAGTTTATTTAACAAAAAAGATTATGACAGATTTTAAGAAACACTTAGATTATTTAAGGGTTCCGTTTCCGTAGCTATAAACGGGAAGCTTTTTTGAAAGATACATACATACATTTAGGTACATAATGTTCAATTCCAAAAACAAAACCAATGTGATAAAAAAAACAGGACAATTAAATAAAACAACTCCCGATGTCAAATGGTTTTAAAATTCCTTTTTTAAGTAATTCGTCGTTCGTTTTGATGATTGATGATTTTGATTCGACTTGGTGTACCACACGAAAGAAAAAAAAAACAATAATCTCTATTTTCTCTTACGCTGCAACATTAGGTGCTTATGTCGCAGTAATATACCAGAATTAGGAATCGGGACTTATGTCTAGAGTTTGGCCAAAAGCCCCATATCTTTCTCGTTTGAGTCGTAAGAGGCGACTAAGGGGATCGAGGGTGTGTATTGCAATTTTAGGCGATAGGCTGACAACCTGTCACTACAGCGATACACAATATTCCGAATAACCCTCAAACATTTGTCAGACGTGTTGTAAATGGCTGGTTTTTTGCGGCTGTTTACGCTCTGCCTACCCCGCAAGGGATTATAGGCGTGATATGTGTATGTGTATGTATGTATGTTAAACTTCATTCCACCATTCGCTTAAAAAACAAAATACTTATTTATAGGTTTCTTTGTATAGGATTATGTCCGAATTTATAGAATTTAAATTTAAATAAAATTTTATTGAGATAACGATATAAAAATAAATGAACCCTGAATTGAAATAAATAGTAAATTATAGGCGCACGGTTGAAATGTTCCAGGCACCTCAAAATCATTAGAAACTATTGAAAATTCTTTCAATCTTTGAAAAATATTTAATTTAATTTGAATTCCTTCGCAAGCTTTTTTTTTAAAAGTAAACACAAAATTAGCCATGACATGACATCACTAAATTGGGAAACGTATCTTTTGAACCACGTTTTGCCGTTTTCATAAACAACTTTAGGAATGCGGCCAAAATCCTAGGAATTTCTCCGAATTCCGAAATCTGTTTAAGACGATGTCAGAATTAGGTCACAATTTTCACTTTTACGGCTTTTGGTAAATTTTGTAGGAATGCGCCGAATTCCTGATTTTATAATTTTCCAGTGACACATACACACCTACATTTACTTACACAAACCTTGGAGCCACCATTGCGTTTTACCGACACCAATAAAAAGTAACGCGGGTGCGAAGTCCATATTCACTGTTCTATAAGGATTTTCCTGAATAAAATATACTGTACTTTACAAAAAGAATTATCGCGTCGTCCTAGAAAATAAAAGAAGAAAAGATACCCACGGCAGCGCTTTGAGTATTCTATCGCTATAGGTAAGTGTTTGTCAAAAACCTGCATACATACATCACGCCTATAATCCCTTGTAGGGTAGGCAGAGCGTAAAAGAAACATTTACGCCACGTCTGACAAACATTTCGGAAAACTGTTTATCGCCAAAGTGACATTGTCAGTCCCGCCTAAAACTGCAATACACATGCAAAACCCTCGTCTCTTACAACACCCACGGGAAAGAAATGAGGTGATGCAATTCTAAGCCGGCATCACACGGAAGTTTGTTAAAAACAGTACAAAAACCAGTTTAAGATGAGCGTTGTATTGATTCTAGTATCTAACCAACCCAGTCCTTGCTTAGCGGATGGTGATACGATTCCTATGGGGTGGTGATATCTCACGGCTGATGTGGCGCAGTGGTAGTGCGACACGGAAAGGTTCCGGGTTCGATTCTCGGTGGGGCACCCACAAAGTTGTTATTCATCACTTTGTAAATTTTTACCTTGTCATTTCTGGCTGAACCACCTGATTGTCTGAAAAGAAAGATGGTTCCGTGCTTTGGAGGGCAGTCCCGGTTGCTGTCTACACAACCATGTCAGAGGCCTACCAGTAGTAGTAGGCGGTTAAAAAACTCTGACACAAGGGTTCATCGAGTCGTTGGACGACTCTGTATGCCACTCGAAAAGAAGATCCCACGAAACATCAACCATATTCTGTTATGCTTGGTATACCGTCACCTCAGTGCTTATTTTTTCCATTGATCATCCAGGTGCCTATGTTATGAAACAACAGGCTACAAGTCTACAGGTGAAATTCTTAGTACATTGCGTAGCCGGTTCATATTCCTGGTATCATAATGGCTAACCGACTACGCAATGAACATCGAATATCACCTGTAAAATTGTAGCTTGTAGTTTGATATTATCGGGTACAGGAATCATCAACCCAACCACAACTCTTGCGGGGTAGACATAGCGTAAACGGCCGTAAAATACGATCGATATCGCCATTTCAGACACATATTTGAGGGCCGTTTCAGAAAAATCGTGTATCACTATAGTGGCAGGTTTTCAGTCTGGTGCCTAAAATTGTAATTCACATTAAACCCTAGAATCTCTTAGTCGTCTCTTACAATACACACACATATCACGCTTATTATCCCTTGTGGGGTAGGCCTCAAAACAGACATTTACGCCACGTCTGACATATATTAGAGAGTCATTCGGAAATTTTTGTATCGCCATAGTGACAGGTTGTCAGCCTATCGCCTAAAATTGCAATACACATCCTCAAGACCCTTAGTCGCCTCTTACGACGCCCACGGGAAAGAAATGGGGTGATGCTATTCCAAGCCTATGTTATTCATGCCATCACACGGCCATAATAACTTGAGACAAAGAAAAGTTGTTAGTTCTCAAAATCATACAAAGTATACTTAATAGTACTTAAAAGTACTTACAACATTTTCTATACAATTTCTAGGAAAATATGCCATATTTATGATAACTCGGTTAGTCTAGAAGTTTCCAACGCGTGTTCCTAAAAGCTTTTAAAAAGCCCGAAAAGCTGTTTTTACTTCGGCTTTTAGTAAACACGTAAACTACTTTCCTGATAGCATTTAACTAGCTTTATCTTTTTGCTTTTCTCATATGGCAACACCTGTGAACAATAAACGATAAAGTTTACATTTTCTGATTTTTTAAAATGTCGTTATTTTTTCTAATTTAAATCCGTACAAATATTATAAATCTGAGAGTTTGTGTGTTTATGTATGTTTGTTACCTCTTCACGCTCAAACAGCTTGACTGATTTGGATGAAATTTGAAAAATAGGTAGAGTACAACCTGGAATAACACTTAGGCCACTTTTTACAGCGGGAAAACAACTATTACCACGGGAAAACGAGTGGCAACGGGTAAAACCGCTGGGTGGACAGCTAGTATTTAGATTAAGGCCTGCCCTGCGGTTTCAGTCGCTGTTGCCTCCCGGTTTCACGAAGCAATGAATAATTTTTCGCGCTATTGGGCCTCATACAGCGATTCCATCGGCAGCAAAAAATTTAATTATTTTTGACCATTTAGCAACTGGCCTGGGCCCGAAGTCTGCTTAATGAAAAATGTTTCAGTTATATAGATACCGTGGCAAAGGCATAGTTTTGGGCGTTTCGTTTTCTGCAAACAGTTTGAATTGAAGCATAGAATATCACAGTGACGAAATGACAGTTGAGTGTCGCTGGCATTGCAAGGAAAAAAAAAACCGGGCCCAGGGCACAAAATAACCAATAGTATACAAGGTGTTACAAAAAGACGAGTAAAGCTGAAAGGGTCTTGAAGGGTCAGCTGTAAAGAGTGTATACAGAAAAAAATAAAGCCGTAGTGTCATGTATGAAAATTATGAAAACCTATTAATTTTAATAAATTCGATAAATTTTTAATAATTACGTCCCAACACTATTTATTACAATTTTGAGTTCATTACACTTACCAGGAGATCTTTCTCGCCACCTCCTAACCCCGCCCATTGATAAAGTAAACAATGTCACCTCCTTTACCTACCAGGAGTCCAGGAGACGTTTCCAAACCCTTTTGGCGGTTCGCCTACTTGTCGTCTCGTCCGTCGCTGCGTATTTTAAACTTACCGTAACGCTTGCGTCTGTCAGACGAAAGGAAATTGCGAAATCAGATCATATTGCCATACAAATAAGGCCACGGTGCGTTTACGGATGCGTCTGTCATGCACCGTAAACGACAAGTAGGAGAACCGCCTTCTACTTATGTAGGGTTAAGTAGATTTTTCTACGTAAATGCAGGTTATTCCTCAACATTTGTCTTATTGTAAGAAAAGAAAACATTAGGAACTTGTCTTACTAAGAACCATTACCTACTTAGGTTACCTGATAGATCAAGGAGATACCTAGTTAAACTTTTACTAAGAACTTACCGAGTGTTATGATCACTTTGAACGCAGACCTTTCAGTTAATTTAAAAACTTTTGCACTAAACATTACACTACAAAAATGGTCCAAAAATTTGTTCACCGTGTTCGTTGCACAAACGTGACCGTGTCGGTCGTGGTCGGGATACAGCCTGACTTTTCGCACCATTTTGTAAAAGGTCAATAACCTGGAATAAGCCTTGTTCGGGCGTCACCCAGGACGTTGTGGGTAAACGCTTCCAGTACAATGAAAGCGTCTGGATGTATCCAGATGTATCCAGAAAGCATTGGTACGATGGTGAATGGTGACCGTCGTCGCTGCTCAGCTGGTGGTCTACCAACGACAATCTTTGCCGATACAGCGAGCGTGCCAGATTTAAATTGCCATCTACATTTTCCACACACATAACCATAACTTCATATTGTATCAGTATGGAGCGAGCCATTTACATAAAGAACTACCAAAACCGAAAATCAATAAGTAAACAATAACGCGCGCGAAAGCTTACGATCGACTAATCGAACCACAAAGAAAAGCCGCTCTCGGGGGCGGGGCTAAAGGTCATGGCGGCGCCTTTGTGACAAATGTGCGTGTGCGCAAACCATAGGGGTGCCACTGACGCGCTTTTTATCCTCTCTTTTCGCGGAATAACTATTACGTAAGATTGACCAGCAATTTTTCTTAACCGCATACAATTATTAATTCACTAAAATAATTTACGAATTCGATATTGTTATTTGAATGCACCCTTGATATTATTATTTAAATTCATCCGCAGGACTCCCCCTGCGGACGGACGTACTTTTGACTTTGACGCATCCGTCTGTCAGACGAAAGGTAATTTCAAATTCCCATACTAAAAACGGATTCCTGGGCACCCTGTAACGATTTTACCAAGGTGTTTCGACAGACGCATCTGTCAGTCGGTCATTTTGTGGGGTTCGCCTTATTCTTTGATGTGGCTCAGTTTTTGGCTGATAGATCAACATAGTGGTTATCTGACAAGAACGAAGAGCCGTGTTACTGAAAGCACGCTAGACAGTTGGTCCCGCTCTCGCTGTCGCGTCGTGAGAGCGGCCGCCGCCGCAGGCCAAGGCGGTAATCGGTCGGGAGGCCCGTAAACAAAATGCGGCAGTGCGACTTGTGCGGCTGATGATGATGATGGTGCGGCGCGGCTAAGTCTACGATCGCCTTCATCATTTTGATCCTCCTTGAAGAAAACTTGTAATATTTTTATTGATTATGATTTTGGCATGACCCTAATATGTTAAAAAACACAGCCTCGCTATTGGTCAACCCTTTTTATGCAATTTTTAGGGTTCTATTGCAAATTAGTATCCTTAGTTTAATACACGACCTCCGTCACACTTCTGTTCGCCTGGTGAAAACATGAAAAATTGATATTTAAGATTTAATGCCGTGTGATGCCGGCTTAGAATAGCATCACCCCCTTTCTTGCCCGTGGGAGTCGTAAGAGGCGACTAAGTAACTCGAGGGTGTGTATTGTAATTTTAGGCGATAGGCTGACAACCTGTCACTATGGCTTTACACAATTTTCCAGATGACCCTCAAATGTTTTATGCGGCCGTTTATGCTCTGCCTACCCCGCAAGGGATTATAGGCGTGTATGTATGTAGTTTAAGTGAATTTGTTCCCAGTTTCGTTAGGACATTGCAGGCCGAACTACCTGATTGCCTGAAAGAAAATTTGTTCCGTGCTTCGTAGGGCACGTTAAGCCGTCAGTCCCGGTTGCAGTCTATGATCACTTAGACGGCGGTGGTCGTTACTTAACCATGTCAGAGGCCTACTATCTAAAGAAGGTTGAAAAACTCTGACACCAGGATTGATTAGGTCGTGTGTCGAATCGGTGTCCCACACGACAGAATAAGAAGAAACTAGTGGCAGGAAGATCCATAAACCACAACATTTTCCTGTGGAGCGCATGTGGGTGCTAAGATGTATGAGCAGGTGCGTCATGGTACAGTACAGTACAGTACTAGGTGACCTGGTCTGGTAGCATTGGTGAACCAGTACCAACCAGGTAAGTGGTGCACCGTTTAACTGTCTTAGCTTTATTAATTGAAAAGGCTGTTGTAACGGTTAGAAAAATACCTACAGTGTACTCGGAAATAAAAAAAGTATCGTTTCATTTTGTATTACGGTAACTTTAAGTTCAAGGTCAAATCGAACATGGCGAAAGCAGTGCAAGATAATGTGTCAAAGGGAATGTATGGCGAGGGCAGTGCAACATAATGTGTCGCAGAGAACACTGCTGCCCAATCCCTGGTCATCCTTAGTTATTTTCTACACAAAATCATCGCGTAGACATGGGGTGATGCTATTCTAAGCCGACACCACACCACACGGTGGCACATAGTGTGGCATAGTAGGTTAAAATTACGTTACTCAAGAATAAAAATACGGAACCCACACCCAATTATTTCAATTTTGATATGGGCGTGGCCAAAAATGGTGCGTAAATTTTTGGAAAAGCTGTTGTCCTAGTACTTTCAAAGATTAAAAGCAGCAGATAGGTCACGAAGTAAGGTCGGATAAATCATCTATCATGACAACCTATCTTTACATGACTATGTTTTAAAATGTTGCTTATTATGTTAACTTGAGTAGGCAGAAACCTTCTTTTAAAATAAAATGGAATAATAGACTAGTGGCGCACACAATCAAGAAAAATATCTCTGGCTGAAACTACTGGTTATCTGGAAACCAAGTTTTCAGTTAACGACGATAATTTACTACAAAGATTATTTAAAAGTAATTTGATAGTAATGAATTTGTAACATGGTTACATGATGTAGGTAAAAAGGTTTGAAAATACTATCAGTCTTTACATACATAGTCTATGACTATGACGTCTATGAGAGGTGTATGACCTGAGCAGCTGATCACTAGTGATGGGATTAGTCGATTATTAAATTTTAATAAAGCAAATCTTTTTTTTGATTCATTCTGTAACAGCTTGTATAATATCACTACATAGTATAAAATAAAGTCGCTTCCCGTTTGGTGTCTCCTTATATCTTGAGAATTACCCAACGGATTTTGATGTGGTTTTTTTTATTAGATAGAGTAACTTGAGGGGAAGGTTTATAAGTATAATTTATTCCGGGAAATTGTCACATTCCCATGGGAAAACGGGTAGCCCAACTGGTAGTAAACTTTTGACCACCTTTTGACACCTTTAAGGATCAAAATTTCAAAAATGCTGAAACACGTATTTAATTATTTTAAGTTATGAGTCTAATCAGAAAATTTGAAACAGATCACATTTAAGATAAAAAACTTTCATACAAACTTTTAACCCCTTTTTCACCCGTTTAAGGGTTAAAATTTCAAAAATGCTGAAACACGTGTTTAATTATTTTAAGTTATTAGTTTAATCACAAATTTTGAAACAGATCATAATCATTTAAAAAAACGAACTTTCATACAAACTTTTAATCCTATTTTGACCCAATTAAGGGTTAAAATTTCAAATATGCTGAAACACATGTTTTATTATTTCAAGTCATAAGTCCAATCACTTAATTAAAAAACGGATCAAACTAAAGACAACGAACTTTCATACAAACTGAGAAAAAATAATATTTTAGTTCCATAATAAAAACATAGATGTCGCTGTTAGTTTTTCCACGCACTATCGTGATGTGTTTTTTCAAAATTATCGAAATTGAAATTATAGGTGTCGCTTGGTATTAGTTTTGTCGTTTGGGTCTTTGGTTTAATTGTTTGTCAAATTGTTTTTTTTTTGGGTTTAGAATCGATCCAAGTTGTAAAGTTTTACCATTAAAAAGGGTAAATAGATCAACATGGTCGTAGATATTCTAAACATTAATGGTACAATGCTACCGTATGATGTTGTGCCAATTATTGGCGACGGCGACTGCTTATTTCGAGCAATATCCTTTGTTTGCATGACACCCAAGTCATGGCTCGAGAGGTGCGCGAAAGTATTATCGCTGTTGTAGAACACTAAAGCGAGTTTACCATCCTATCACACGACGAAGATGGAAATAATTACGCTAATTCCTCTGAATATTTTGCGGAAATGTCCCTACTGCATATTTATGGCGGTTTGTGTGAGTTAGTGGCCGCTACAAAAAAAACCTTGCGTCTTTGAGGTTTACAAATGGAGAGTTGTATGCGAAATTCGGTGAAGATGGAAATCCCGTTCATAGGCTGCGCTTCAGTACTGGAGCAAATAATTATTCTAAAGGACATTTCGATGTTTACCAGCCTGATTTGGTTTTGGATGTACTTAATGTTGTCGGATGTATGGTACCACATTTCATTGTACAAATTATTGGCGACGGTGCGTGCTTATTATATTATCTATAAAAATGCCAATAAAATCATATCTGTTGTATGAGATACAGCCTCCAAACAATTACCGATAAAAACGCGCAAAAATCACGTGTTTTGTATGGCAGCCCCCATAATTATTTTTTTTTGTATTTGTTGTTATAGCGGCAACAGAAATACATTATCCTTGAAAATTTCAACTGTCTAGGTATAACGGTTCAGGAGATACAGCCTCAGGACAGCCGAGCCTCAGTAATATGGTTTCCGTTATTACCCTATGTGTACAGAAGCCAAAAAAACATTAAGATAATAAATAAGTGTATATAATAGTAGCTGTAGGTAAGGATAAAATATATATAATAAAAAACCTCCAATGTGAAAAAGGGGTGTAAAATTAAAAGTGTATTTATGTAAAAAATTATTGTCTACCCGTGCGAAGCCGGGACGGGCCACTAGTATATTATAAATACAGAACGGACACTCACCTCCCCGCACCCCAGCCCCCGACCCGCCCTCACACGCGAAATGTCAAAATACCAGTGGAGAATTAAGTAGAAACTAGCGCTAGGCTTGTTACATCCTCTTTGGTAGTTACCTGTATATGTTCATCAGGTTAGGTATAAAAATCAACCTGCATGACAACCCTGCACTCACACATCTGTGTTCACCCACACATGCACATGTAAAAATGACAGTTGTCTATAAAGAGTCCACTGTATGGAGTGTCCGAGGTGAGTCCAGGGTAATAAACCTACCTATGATATTTGGGAATAATTTGGCTTTCAAACGCAGAGATTCAATAGTTCTGGAGATTATCGATTCCTCAAAACATTTATTTGCTCTTTATTTCACTTAATAGAAGTTTAGATGCAATTGTAGCGCGTCTATTTTCTATCTCAAGGCGAAAACTTAGCTGGAGTTAGGCAACAATTGGCTTGGCGCCAAGCCGTCTTTACCACATCCTGTCCGCCTGTCACTTCGGCTTCTACACTTATTTATCACTGTTCACACTACACTGCAGAAATACTAAGAGAGTTTGGGTGATGAAAGTATAAAAATATAAAAAAGCATAATTAATTTTAAAAATGAAGACATTTTATTTCTTTTTAATTGATCACTTATTATATTTTATAATTTTTTTAATAATCGTGTTTTCAATTAATATTATTCATTATTATCTTTGCTAACTTTATAATTCCTTTTTTTTAGTCTGTTTCAGCATTATAATGCTGAAATGTAACATGCTTTTAATTTAATGACATTTTATAATGTATTTTGCCGTGTGATGCCGGCTTAGAATAGCATCACCCCATTTCTTTCCCGTGGGAGTCGTAAGAGGCGACTAAGGGGCTCGAGAGTTTTTATTGCATTTTAGGCGATGGGCTAACAACCTGTCACTATGGTGATACACAATTTTCCGAATGACCTTTATATATTTGTCAGACGTGGCGTAAATGTCCGTCTTTTGCGGCCGTTTACGCTTTGTCTACCCCGCAAGGGATTATAGGCGTGATATGTGTGTGAGTATTTTACCGTTCCTGTATAAAGCAAAATAAAGTTATTTGTATTTTGTATTTGTAAAGGATATATCTACCTTAGAACACTTATACGGGGTGTAAGGGACAGCCCTCTGAATACTGATAGGGTGCATGCAGACCATGAAACTTAACAACTTTCCCCTATAAACATATTTCAGGAAACGGCAATAAATGACCTCTCATACAAAATCACAATCATCTGACTGAATTTACTATGGGAACTTGTTCAGTTTCATGGTTTGCATGCTGGGTGCATCAGTATTCAGAGGGCTGTCCCTTCACCCCGTATCTCTATGGGATCTTTTGTTGGGAACTTGACAAGGCGGGTTGATGAGAGGTGAACCAAATCAGTGATGGAGTGGCGGCTAAGAGACATACCATTGAAAAGACCTTTATCTAGACGATATATGGCGATGACGTATATACGCAGATATATATACGCGATTATACGCAGCACAGAACGAATAAAAATAATAAAGTAATAAATAAGGATACTTACTTACATACATACACATATCACACCTTTATCCCTTGCAGGATAGGCAGAGGGTTGCCACCAGTAAAATACAGTCGCTATCGCCACATCTGACAAATATTTTAAGGCCGTATCAGAAAAGTCGTGTATCGCTATCGTGACAGATTGTCAGCCTGTCGCCTTAAATTGTAATACACATGAAACCCTCAAAACCCCCAAAGGCATCCGATCGAAGATAAAAATAAAAATAGCCCATTTCCGTTATCCAGCAGGACAACTAACTCATGAAATTGATCAACTCCAAGGAACATAGGTCGAAATATGAAAAAAAACACTTATAAAAAAGTTTACTCGTATACACTACAGGTATAAACTTGTGTACCTATGTCCAGCTAAATAATTACTAGCATAAGCATATAATCATAACGATAATAAAAAACTTACACTATCGAAGTACTGTTTCAAACAGCTAACTCTCTGTCTCTTCTTCATCCCGTTGCCACCCAATGCTGAGTGTAGCAACAGCTAACTATATTTGGTCAAATCTCAAGGCCGGGAAAGGTCAATGTCTCCATAAAATGGTAGTTAACTTTACCCTTCTAAATTTTCAATACCAGCACGTACTTCGTTAGGTACCAGGGTTACATAACAAGGCAGGTAGTGGTTTGCCCTGAAACCACAATATACCAAGGAGCAGTAGTTTAACTCAATACTACCGCCCGGTTTGCACACTCACATATACACGCCCGACCGACCTATACCAGGCCTGCGACACTCGCCTATACCTACGTAGTTAAGTACCTACGCCGTCGTGTACCGCGACGGTACACTCGGCCAGAGCCGGATCGCGCTCGCTAGTGGAGCGCGCGCGAATCGATGCGGTGACGTCATTTCACTTGTGACGCGATCTTTAACAAGACAGTCGTGCAGGTAGTGGAATAAATTGTTTGTGCTGTGCTTCTTTACGAAATTTAAAACCAATCAATTTTTTATGATGATGGGACAAAATAGGACTAGGTGTTCTGTGGACGGATGTCTTGATAAAAAGAGTGATTCCAAGTTGTCCTTTTTTACATTACCAAAGTTCCCCCTGAAAGCTTTACGAATTACGTGAAGGAGCTGGAAACATTGATTTTAAATAATTTTAAAGGAATTACGATGATATATCCAGCTAACTCGTTATTATCGCTGCTGGAAAAAGTTCCATTTCATACACCGTGCTCATGTTTTCCGGCACAATACCTTTTGGTATTATTTGTAAGATTTCGTATTTTCGCGACACTTACGTTTAATAATGTATATTTTGGAGACGGAAAGAAATACATACAACATTATATTAAAGTAAGACAATTGTAATTGTAAATTATATTTTTATTTGTAATTTTTTATTATGACTAAGAATATTAACGACTTTTTGAAAAATATTGTAAATACTTACAATAAACACTATAATATATTCTGTGTAGATAGCTAATATACGTACCAAATCAGTTAAGGATTTTATTTATCATAAGTAGTTATATCCTGGATCCGGCCCTGGCGATTGAGCTCCCGTGTAGGTAGTCAGAGAACGCAAAGGATTTGTGCTCTTATGCGCGTGCATTTGAGTTTTATTTAGATAGCGCACGGTGTCTTGGATGATACAAAAAAAAAGTGTAGGCTATTAAAACGGCGGCTTTCTTCAACATCAAAGGAGTGTCGCTTCTGTAGGTACTACTATTATCTATTCTGTGCCTATACGTACATGACTATACTACATAGAATCTCGTACCGCTCGTGTCACAGCAAGCTGTACTGCCGCCGCGCGTTTTTGTTTGAGTGTCAAGAAATCGGGAAAATGTATACACCTAACTATTCATATATTAATAATGTAATTTATGTATATTAATATATTTATTCATATATTAATAATAATATATTTATTCATATATTAATAATAATATATTTATTTATATATTAATAATGCCGTGTGATGCCGGCTTAGAATAGCATCACCCCATTTCTTTTCCGTGGGAGTCGTAAGAGGCGACGAAGGGAATCAAGGGTGTGTATAGCAAATTTAGGCGATGGGCTGATAACCCGTCACCAAAGCGATACACAATTTTCCAAATGACCCTCAAACGTTTGTCAGACTTGGCGTAAATGTGCGTTTTTTGCGGCCGTTTACGCTCCGCCTTCCCCGCTAGGGATAAAGGCGTGATATATGTATGTAGTAATGTAATTTATTGTTTTCTTACTACAACCTTGCTATAACTTAATAGTAGAGTGTGACAACACTTAAATTTGGGTCCGCAAAATAGATTTAGGTGGAAAGGTGCTCGAGTTAAACTACTGTTCCTTGGTATACTGTGCTTGAAACCGCCCACAATATAAAACATCTGGTGCACAATCAGGGCCTGTAAATTATTAGTACCCCAATTACTGTTGCCTTTTTTGGTAATCTTTTTGCTGGTATTTTTCTCGATACAAAGGATAGTGGAAACGTAAATCAAGCTTAGTATAAAAACCACTTATTGTTCTGTCATGCTGTGCCGACTGCAGATGTGCCTAAAATATCATGTTTGGGTTTGCAGTATTGGTGAGAGAATTCAAGGGACATACTTACATTCAACACTCCTGTATCCCTTGCGGCGTAGGCAGAGCGTACATGGCTCTATGGACATATACGCCAAGTCTGACAAACATTTGAGGGTCTCATTCTGAAAATTGTGTATTGTCATAGTGACAGGTTGTCAGCCTATCGCCGAAAATTGCAATACACATGTAACCCTGGAGTCCCGTAGTCGCCTCTTATCACGGTAAAGAAATGAGGTGATGTTATTCTAAGCTGACATCACACGGTAAAAAGTTTAGTTTAAGATTATAGTTTATAGATAGTTTAAGTTTAAGATTATGGTAGCCGTGTTATTAGGGCTTCGAATAGCATCACCCCATTTCTACTGCACATGGGCCTCAAAAATATCATGTTTCGCTTTGCAGTGTTGGTGTGAAAATTCAGGGAACGCTGGTTTTGTTTCCTTGAAAAAAACCGTTGACTCGTGCTATTTTAGCCAGTCGCTACATTTGGAACGTTCAAACAAAATCCCGAATTCGAAGAATAATACCACAGGATAAAAGTTAACGGAGTCATACATTCCAATTTAACGGATTCTAACATCCCATTTTGTGAATGGGTTGTTCTACCATACTACGACAAACGCTGCTTTTTGTCGTTTAAAGCAATTTCGACCGGACATCCCTTGTTCGAGCCAGCTGTTACTTTAAAATTCTTATAAGTTTCCGCTTTATAACGCTTTTTGGTGTGTGAGAGACGTTTTAGTTAAACTTTATGGAACAATCTAACCACAAGATATTATTATAATTTAAAGTTAGAAGCAAGCAAAAAGTTAACTCTATCTTGATTGATAGAAGACTAACAAAAGAAGAAATGCCGAGATATGCGGTGTAAAAAGTGATCATACATACATGTATATATGTTACGCCTATATCCCTTGCGGGGTCATAAAAGACGTAAATTTGCGCCACGTGTGACAAACAAATGAGGTTATTAAGAGTAAATGTGTATCACCATAGTGACAGGTTATAAAGCCCATCGCCTAAAATTGCAATAGACTCTCAAGTCCCTTAGTCGCCTGGTAAACATCTTCAAATCAATGGTACACTTTAAACCAATGCACACTTTTTATCTTTACCCAAATAAAATGATTTACCTACGAATGATCGCCAAATTTTGGGGCGGTTCCTCCTTTATGACGAACGGACTGGACATATTTTTAACGCAACCGTCTGTCAGACGAAAGATAATTTTAAATTGATACCATTGTTTTTGTATCACGTTTGCATAAAACATTACTAAAAATACCTATGATTTTTAATAAACAAACATGATAAATGAAATAACACGGCTCTTGGAAGTCGGTCAATTAATTTGCTGAATTCTATGCAAAGTTCGCCTTAATTGGAAGTTGTTTTTGGTTTTTTACCTTCGACTATTCTAGGGCAAATCAAATGGTTTCCTTGGTTGTTGTTTACATTGCTAGTCAGCAAATAACTGCATTATGAATTGAAGTGTTATTGGTCTACAAAGGTGTAATCGTGCTTGTAATATTTTTGTGAGTTTGCAAAACGAGAACCCGCTTACGCTACCGTCCATCGGTTCTTCGACAAATGTACCCAGCCCACTGCCACTTAAGTTTACTACACTTCCAGACTATGTCCGTTACTTTGGTCTTTTTGCAAATAGTCCTATTCCGGATTTTATCCATTATTAAGACACCGAGTATAGACCTTTCCGTACCCTATAATTAACAAACCGGAAAGACTGGGTCGTCCGTCGACTTAGTGTCCCAAATGATGTTAATGAATTAAAGTTATTTATATTCAAAACCAACTTTACTTTTTATTCATAAAACAACCTTTTCACTCCAAACTTGGCAGTTGGCTTCATCAAAAATTATCTACAGAAAAGCCACTATGGTTAATTCGGCGAGGGATACATAATTTATTCGGTTAAAACGACTCTTCTTGGTGACTTTGTCATTAGTCAAGATTAATTCCACTGCGCTCTTAAAACGTGTCCCACTTTTTATAAATGCAACTATTGATAGTTACACCAAAAAATTTGCTATACTAACCTACTTACAATATCTATGACTCGCGGGGTAACACTTTTTATTTGGTACATTTTTTTTATATTTAAGAAACATAGGCAAAAGACAGACACTAATTAGTGTCATGCGTATGTATGTATGGTGGAGCCCAGCCTGCATACCGGTTGCAATTGGAACGTTACTTTATGTCAATGGCTTCCTTTTGATACAAAAAAAACTCGCAGGCCAGGACCTTTGTTTTATCAACCCAAAAGAATGTAATACCTACAGTTTTTCTTCCGCATACATTACTTGGAAGGATAGCCTTGTAGATATTATGTTTCATCCCGTGTCAATATAACAAAACATTATACAAGAACCAAATAACCATTTTTGTGTTGTGTTCATCTACAAAAAAAAATGAACCTAATATCGGTCATGAATTGCAAATATCCTTAAAACGGCTTTAATAATTTTAGTCTGTTTTTACACACAATATAAGATTAACAATATTATTATTTCGTGTTGAGAGTTTTATTTTTATCTCGCACTATCTGAAAAGTATGTGTTATCTTATCTTATCTTATAGAGCCATCGGGATCCCACTGCTGGGCAAAGGTCTCCTGTGCCTCCGCATACCAGTTCTTTGAGTAACCGTCTAGTTCGTCTCGCCATCTGCGTCTAGGTCGCCCGCGACGACGTCTGTTGGCTCCTGTATGTAACACAAAAGTAGTAAAAAGTAAAAAAAAAAATTAACACATTAAAACTATTAAAAACATCCAAAATCGCCAAGAATTCGGTTATCTGATTGGGTATTTTTTTGTGGCGCAGTGTCAATGCAAGGGACAGTCGTTTACCTACTTAGTGCCAAGAGAAGTAATAAAAATGTGTCTTTTGATGCTTTGCTGACCCCACAAAGCCAGACGTCTTGTCACAAATTGTATTTTAAAACCAAGTAGAACTACCTATTGTCGGAGACCGCGGCAATGGGAGCGTGTAATTGTTTTGTTAAAACGCGAAACGTGTTAATTTTCCGACGCCACAAAGAGGGAGATAGTATTCATTTTGCTGTATGATAGCGAGGCGACACCGGTAGCCGGTACAATGGGCCGTACTCAGGTGGGGGGGCCATTGAGTGAGGGGCCACAAAGAGGAATATAGTATTCATTTTTAGCGGCACCTGTAACCAGTAAAGTGAGCCAAACTGCGAAGGGATAGTTTACCTATCAATTAAAATTCTTAATAACCCGGTTTTACGACCTAAACAGCAAGACGGCAATAAAAATCCGCTCATTTGTTTAAGAATGGTATGAATTGTTCTCGTCAACGTCATTGTGCAATGTTCAAGAACGTAACTCTGACAACTGAAGTTCATTTTTTGGGTCGTATTCTACCCTGAATACTTCCCTGGCAAAGATAAGACAAATAAAATGGCGGGGGTCCCAGAATCTGAATAAGACTCGAGCTAACTTTAGAGCATTCCAGGCACGAATTCAGAGTAGCAACATTGGGGCGCATTTTATCCTGAATACGGCTCTGGAAAGGATAAGACAAACCAAGTGGAGGGGTCCCAGCGTCTGAATAAGACTCGAGCTAACTAGATAGCGCTCCAGGTACGAATTCAGGGTAACAATATTGGGGCACATTTTATCCTCAATACAGCTCTAAAAAGATAAGACAGACCAAGTGGCGGGGTCCCATCGTCTGAATAAGACTCGAGTTAACTAGATAGCGCTCCAGGCACGGATCCAGGGAGACAACATTGGGGCACATTTTATCCTCAATACGGCTCTGGAAAAGATAAGACAGACCAAGTAGCGGGGGTCCCAGCGTCTGAATAAGACTCGAGCTAACTAGATAGCGCTCCAGGCACGGATCCAGGGGGACTACATCGGGCAGCTCACTCGTGAGACTGGAATTATCTGATCTAGCCAAGATTCTAGTTTACTTTGAACTATAAATGAGATAAAAGTAGAGAAAAATAGCGTTTTTTTTGCATAAAATAAAGTACTGTGATGAAAAGTGGCAATGCGTTCTAGACATTTGGAAGTAACTTATTGGCACATAATATTTACGGTTAGTTGTCCAACACGATAAATGTAATAATAATTACTGTTAGTACATTTCAAAGGGCAAATCCATACTTTTGTCGAAGAGACTGAGTTCAGCAGCATACGCAGTTAAAAAAATAAGACATCTCACTGATGTAGACACTGCAAGACTAGTTTACTTTAGCTACTTCCATAGCTTAATGTCTTATGGCTTACTATTATGGGGCCATGCTGCGGATGTGAACAATATATTTGTTTTGCAGAAACGGGCTGTTCGTTCAATTTATAAATTGGGACCTCGAGTCTCCTTGAGACAGAAATTTAAAGAAATCAACATATTGACATTTGTGTCACAGTACATATACGAAAATATAGTGTACGTAAAAATGAATATAGATTCTTTTAAGAAAAATTGTGACAGGCATAATTTTAACACTAGAAATAAGGAACAACTTGCTGTGCACATGAGCAGGCTTAGTAAAGTAAGCAAAACTTTTAAGGGCAATTGTATACGCTTTTATAACAAACTTCCTAAAGATATTCAAGACTTACCCTTAAATAAATTTAAACCAGTAATTAAACAAAAATTGTACAAGAAAGGCTATTATGAAATATCAGACTATATGCAAGATAAATCTCCATGGGTTTAATTCAAATGTATAAAGTAAATATTTTATTAGACGAAACAAGTAGATTTATCTACTGCAATTTTTTGTTATTATTATAATTTTTTTTATGTAGCCATTTTTGGGCTATACATATATATTATTCGTTATTTCCAAAATTAGCTAGGGCAGTTTAGGGCCTAGAAAGATTGTTAATTTAGAGTAGGAGCACTTCTGGGCAGGTTTTTTGGGGGGTTTTTCCTGTTCAGGTGGTCCGGTTAATTATACGCATGTTAATAACACCCTTTGGAAATCGAGACTAAAATTTGAAACAAATGTCGTTTACAAATGGTGGTGGCGTAAAGTTACGTGCTGTGTGATTAACCTGGCCAGCCCCGAGGCAGTGCCTTTATTTTTATTTTTTTATCCCGCCCGAGCCGGTTTTCTATTAGGACAATACAAAATTGTTATAAAAAGAAGAAGATTGCGTTATGCGAATTTCTTTTTTTTACAATGACCGATCATGACGTCAATAAGTGATAATGCTATCCTACATTGAATAAAGTTATTTCATTTCATTTTCATTTTCATTTTCATTTTCATACATGAAATTGAGCAAATTTCCTCAAAGAAGGTAAAAATAAATTTCGGTTTTCAGACGGCTAAGGCGGTTCCCCCACAATGACAGACTGACAGACGTATTTTGAACGCATCAGTCAGTCAGACGAAAGAAAGTTTCGAATTCCCATAAAAAACGGGTACCACTGCACACTGTAATTCGTTTTGTCAATAGTGTTTGACAGACGCATCCGTCAGTCCGTTACATTTGCATAGGAGGATTTCTTTTTTATATTTCGCTCTATGTCAATTTGATGTCTGGGTAGGCAAAAGTCCTTCGCCGAGAATCAAACCCTTCTGCTTCCTGATGTTGCCCACTACACCACTGAGTAATTTGGACGCCATAACGGGCTTCTCTGCCGTTGCAATTACCAACAACAATAACAATTACAATGCTTGTTTGTCTGAGCCTATCTGGGCCGAGTTATCTTGTAATTGCGTGTCCTGTCTTATCTAGCAACGACGAGATTGTCTAGACTACAGTCTGTGGTCTAAATAAACATGACAACATCTAGACAACGAAATAGCGTTTAGTATTTAAATGGAAGTTTGGCTGCTATGTAATTATTTTCACACAACGTAACAATATTTTATTATTTATTCATTTATTGTAAATACAGTTTAAACTAACAATCTAGAACAGTGTCAATACTGCACAAACAGTTTGACTGTAAGATCAGGACTATTCTTAAAACATCTTGGTATCATTAAACCGAGAATCTTGGTGCTGCACAAATCTCTACTCTATTTGCTTTAGAATGTTAATAAACAAAAATCACGCCTATATCCTTTACGGGGTAGACAGAGCATCAACGGCCGTAAAATGGATATTAACACCACGTCTGACAAAAGTTTGAGGGTCAATCAGATAACTGTGTGTCACTATAGTGACAGGTTGTCAGCCCATCGAATAAATTTGTAAAACACATCCAACCCTTGAGTCCCTTAGTCACCTCTCACGACACCCATGGGTAAGAAATGGGGTGATGCTATTCTAAGCCGGCATCACTCGGTCTCATCACGGCATATTACTGCACTTAAACATTTACTTAATAGGGCGCACCGTAAGAAAAATAGGTATTTTTGGATGCACGCCATTTCCTTGGTGAATACGATAAACACCTTATTTTTACACACACACACAAATACACACATCACGCCTATAATCCCATGCAGGGTAGACAGAGCATAAATGGCCGCATTAAACGTTTGGACATTTACGCCACGTCTGACAAACATTTCAGGGTCATCCGGAAAATTGTGTATCTCCATAGTGACAGGTTATCAGCCCATCGCCTAAAACTGCATTACACACCCTCAAGTCCCTAAGTCGCCTCTTACGACTCCCACGGGCAAGAAATGGGGTGATGCTATTCTAAGCCGGCATCACACGGCATTTATTTATTTGTATGTACACGCAGAAAAACACGATTTAAGAAAGTGTGCTCGATAAATTTAAGTTTCAAAGTATGGTCTATTTTTACACTTTTTTGCGTAGTGTATAGCAATCTTAAGAACAAAACACCAATTTTTTTGCGAATACAATACGTCTTGTACCTACATTACTTCATTCTTATCGTTCAGTTTTTTGATTTCTTGTTATTTGGCGAGATATTTTCAAAAGGGTGAAAAATCGTCTTAGGGATTCCACACTGTTCTCACACACAGGATTTGCCATAAGTGGGAAAGGGACGTTTAAAAGTTCGAGGCAGGCCCTTAATAAACTAAGTAATTTGAAACTCTATTCTTACAAAGGCTGAAATATGGCCCGAATTCCGGTATTATCAAGGCTAAGTTGTATCTCAAACTCTTGATATCGTATCAGTTGGATTGTTTTAGTCATTTCGTATTCTGCTATTTGAAAATTTTAAGCATATACATAGAAATCGCATTGTCTAGATATGCAGCAGCCTTGACGGCAACAGTCAATGGATTGACAGTTGAGTGTCTATGGTATATTAATATTGCTATAGCCAAAAGAAATAGAATCGGTGCCCTTGAATGCCAAATTTTTAAAACACTTCCCATGTTAGGTAAGTATAATTCTTAAGAAAACTTGCAAAATTTTCTACCACGGGCAGAATTTGAACCTGCGACTTTCGACTTTGGGTATTCGTTGCAAAACTAATCCGGTAAATGGAGCCATGCCACGCGTTATTGGCATCAAGATACACTTGCGAAACTCGTGGGCAAGAGACGATCCGCGGTAGCCCAGATGAAGAGGCGTCGCCACAAGTGATGGCGAAATAGCAGGTTCAAATCCTGCCCGCGCTTGGAAAATTTTGCATGTTCAAAAAAATTGTATACCTAACACGGGAAGTGTTTTAAAAGTGGTACTCAATTTTGAACTTTGTTTGTCATCTTGACCTAAAATACCTATTTGTCAATCTTCAATGTGTATCATTGGTTGAATAAACTATTCTTATTCTTATTTTTCTTGAAACTACTATCGCAATGTTTTCTTCGGGTCACTCTCACGACAAGAAGACCATCCAATTACTCACGCCTTCTCTCTTTGCAAGATACTAACCTCATTTCATCATCATCAGTATAAGTCATCGTCATAAGTGCAGTTCGAGATTACGCTGGTCCTTGCAAGTAGATGCATCGCCCTCAATTAATCAGGCGACACGTTACAAGCGCCTCCATTACATTAATGATGAAGATAGACAGCTAGGGCGGAAAACTGCTGTTCAAAAGCAACTCAGTTGTGTTTCAGTTGGATGGTTTTGGCCGTTTCGTAATCCGCCAACAGTTTGAAGTATAGGAAATCGCAATGGCAATGGAATGAAAGTTGAGCAGCGTCGATGGCATTAAAAATGACAAAAAAGTCAAAGAATCGCGGCCCTGATATTACTGGGTAGGTATATCACACTACGCCCAGCCGAGCCGGTTTTCTATTAGAACAATACAATATTGTAATGAAAAAAAAGTGTTAAACAAATTTCTTTTTTTACAGTGACGTATCATGATATAAATAAGTGATAGTACTTACTATCCTACATTGAATAAAGTAATTTCATTTTCATTTAGTTTTTCAGTTTCCCACCAACTAACTTATAACAGGCATTTCATCAAATATATGATCAAATTGATTTGTTACATACATACATATATCTATCCTATATCCCATGTGGGGTAGGCAGAGCGTAAACAGACGTGAGATCGAACATTTACACTACATATGACAAACATTTTAGGGTTATTCTTATAGCTGGGTATCGCCATAGTGACAGGTTGTTAGCCCATCACCTACGGAAGCCTAAAAATTGTTCATATCAGAAAAAAGTTAACTTAAGAACAGATCAAGAAAAGGGCCTAAGAGATCAAGACAAACTACGTTAAAAGTGTCTGGAGCACATGACGCTGGTAGAGCCTTTACAAAGCTAGCACTCAGCGTGAATGTATAGAATGTGTCTTGGTTTGAACGGCACAAAGCACACGGCACACGCCCGTGTCGGCACAATATATTTCTTAAGCTGCTATAATCAAAGTTAAAAGTACCAGGAACCTAAACACCGGTAGATTTTAACTTAGACTCAGTACAAAGCTAGAACTCAGCCTGATTGTATTGAATGTTTGTTTGTTTTCCTGACACACACCACAGCAAACACCAAGCGCCCGCGTGTCCAGTATTTGAGCTGTGCTGTTTGTGGCTGTGCTGTATTTGAACAAAACTATTCAAAAAAGTACCAGGAACCCATAACAACGATAGAGTTCAACTTCACAATTGACTTCACAACACAAAGCGAGCACTCTCTTTGATTGTATTGAATAGGATCAAGAGGATCACGCTCGCGTCTCCGTCTGTTTACCTGTTATGTTATTTAATCAAAACTTGATATGAGCACCAGGAGTCCATAATACCAGTAATGTGTGATGCCGGTTTAGAATAGCATTACCCCATTTCTCAACCGCGAGTGTGTACAGGACCGAAGAGAAAGGCGCAATAATGAAGAGGCCTATGCCCAGCAGTGGGCAATAGGCTAATTAGATAGATCGATATATAGTAAGTTACTAGTAAGAGGCGACCTCGAGGCGACTAAGGAAATCGAGGGTTTCACGTGTATTTCAATTTTAAGCGATAGGCTGACTACCAGTCATTATCTACACTAATATTATAAAGAGGAAAGATTTGATTGTTTGTTTGTTTGTTTGTTTGTTTGCATCGAATAGGCTCCGAAACTACTGGCCCGATTTAAAAAATTCTTTAACCATTAGAAACCTACATTATTCCTGATGAACATAGGCTATATTTTATACCAGAAAAAAATAGGGATCCGCGTGAAAATTTCGATAATGTAACCCAACGTGTGAAAAATGTACCAAAAAAATATCTTATATCGCGTAAGCTGTGGAAATTATTGACAATAGAGCAAAGTGATGTACTACAGTTTTATAGAGGACATCAATATCTATAATAATGTCTGCGATACTATATGTCTAACTATTACAGTTAAGCCACAATAACTACTTTTTTGTTTAAAAATGTACAAATGTACCAAAAAAATATCTTATATCGGGTATGCTGTGGAAATTATTGACAATAGAGCAAAGTGATGTACTACAGTTTTCTAGAGGACATCAATATCTATAATAATGTCTGCGATACCATATGTCTAACTATTACAGTTATGCCACAATAACTACTTTTTCATTTAAAAATGTACGAACTACGCCACATTATTCGTACCAGTAGTGTAATGATTACATTTAATCATTACTGTATTAAAGGGTGTAAGGGATAGCCCTCCGAATACTAATAGGGTACATGCAGACCATGAAACTGAACAACTTTCCCCTAGGAACATATTTCAGGAAACGTAAAAAAACTGATTGTGACTGCATTCAGCTGATTGTGATTTTGTATGGAAGGTCATTTTTTTGGCGTTTCCTGACATATTATGTTTCTAGGGGAAAGTTGTCCAGTTTTATGTTTCATGCACCCTATCAGTATTGTTTCATGCACACTGTCCCTTACTCGGTATAAAAAAAGACGACAAAAAACATTAAACAATGCATTCAAAAAAATCTACACTAAAATAATACATACATACACATATCACGCCTATTATCCCTTGCGGGGTAGGCAGAGCGTAAACGGCGCAAAAACGGACATTTACGCCACGTCTGACATATGTTTGAGGGTCATTCGGAAAATTGTGTATCGCCATAGTGACAGGTTGTCAGCCCATCGCCTAAAATTGCAATACACACCTTCAAGTCCCTAAGTTGACTCCTACGACTCCCACGGGAAAGAAATCGGGTGATGCTATTCTAAGCCGTCATCACACTTAAATAATAATAATATAATCTACACTTATATTAGAAACAGGATTTTTTTATTGTTTGTTTGAATTAAATATGCTCCGAAACTACTGAACCGATTTCAAAATTCTTTTACCGTTAATTGAAATTGAAATTCTTTCTTCGATGTAGGATAGTATTATCACTTATTGACGTCATAAACCGTCATTCTAAAAAAAGAAATTTGTATCATACATTTTTTTAATTACAATTTTGTTATGACCTAATAGAAAACCGGCTCGGGCGGGATAAAAATAAATAAATAAAGGCACTGCCATGGGGCTGGCCATGTTAATCACACGGCATGTAACTTTACGCCACCACCATCTGAAAACGATATTTGTTTCAAATTAAAGTCAAGATTTTTAGAATTCTACATTATCCCTGATGAACATAGGCTATATTAAACTGTCTTATTCCCGGGGGGAAATTGTTAGCGGCGGGTGAAACCGCTGGGCGGGCTGCTAGTAATATAATATACTCGTTTCTGAAACAGCCTTCTAATATTTGTCGGACGTGGCAATAGCGACCGTATTTTACAGCCGTTAACGCTCTGCCTACTTCGCAATGGATAAAAGCGTGTATGTATGTTGATATAAGTACCAGGAGCCCATAACACCGGTAGAGTTCAACTTTAAAGCAAAACGTGAGCTTTCAGTGTGATTGTATTAAATGTTTGTTGGTTTGCCCGGCACACAGCACACGGCACGCGCCCGCGTTTTCTCCTGTTTGAACTGCAATCAGACGAGATTGCATTATGACACGAGATTGCATCGGCAAACTGTGTTCACGAGGAAGTTTGTTCAAAGTCGGCTTTTAACGAATATTGTATGGCTTTTAAATAACGCAAACCCAATTATCTAAAATGTACAACTATCTTACTTTTAGTTCCATATACTAAAATAGATATCAACAAAGGTAAATGGCACAGGTAAATGGCTCTGGGTTTTATCACGAATCTGACAGCTGTCCAATATGGCTTATTAGGACGGCCGTACAATAGAATAAGGCACTTACAGACACAAATATTTGTTTAGTAAATTTTCAGATGTTTGTGTTTATTCTGGATGTTTTCTGTGTATAATATGTAATACAATTAAATAAATATTAATATCAGCTATCTAGATCCCATAGTAAAAGCTTTGTTTAGTAGATGGCGCTGTGTGAATTGTCCAGGTCCTTTTTACAAACCATATACTTCATTTAAAGTTTCCAACAGCTAACAGGTTTTTCATTAGAAAAATCCTTGACTATCCCGCGAGCTACATTAAATTCAGTAAGCGCCACTCCAGCCCCCTCCGCTCCGTGAGGTCACGTCGGCAATATCCGCTCAGTAACGGATCCCACCCGTTCCCACCAACCTATTACCCTCGGGATATACTACACTAGACACTAAGTACATGTCTTCCTACTTCCTCTGTTCCATGTTCTGGATGTAATCTGTGGTTTGTGTTGCTTTTTGTAGGATTATACATGGTATACATGTAAGTATACAAATTATCCCGGCCGGGTAACACACTAAGTATGGGAGGGTCAAATAATTTTTTCATATTTCGACCTATGTTCCTTGGGGAAAGTTGTTCAGTTTCATGTACTGGTTTACACCTTAATATATTCTCGGCAATTTTTTTTACACCTGATATACGCGGGAAACATAAATCTTGAAAGTATTTTTTTTTATTAATGATGGGTTTGCTCTTGACTCTAGTCTGGGTTATAGGACAGTGACAGAGTCTAAGATGGAGCGAGCTCACCCAGAAGAAGCCTGTTAAGGCACTGGCACTCCCACACACTGACGGAACGCAGCAAGCTACTTAGCGCCAGTCTTCGGTGGGATGGTGGTCGCGAGCCAGGCGGCCCCTTACGGAGCCTTCCACCGCTTAGTGGGATCGTTCAGCCAGTCTTATCCACAGGCAAATATCTGTTAAAACCTGTAGTTATACCACTGCAGAACGTTTTTGGTGGACATAGTCTCCAAATATAAATTGTGGTAACGCTCTAATGCGGGCTATTTATTCACTAGATGCGAGTTATGCCGGCTTAGTATGCCGTACGATGCCGTGTTACTATTAAATTAAATTAAATTAAAAATCATTTATTTCAGACAAAGTCCATACATCATTATAATATAAATTATCACATGTAAAAGAAAAAAAGCAAATTTATTAAAAGTGAAAACTATGCTTTGCGATCTCAGTTTTGCCCTATTTCTTTCCTGCGGGTGTCGTGGGAGGCGACTAAAGGACTCAAGAGTTTCATATGTATCACAATTTTAGGCGACAGGCTGACAACCTGCCCCTATAGTGAAGTACGATTTTTCTAAAAAGGCCCTAAAATATGTTTCATTAGTGGCGATAGCGACCGCAACTTTAAGACCGTTTACGCTCTGCGTACTTCGCAAGGGATAAAGGCATGATATGTGTATGTGGATTGGCACGTAACTATGCTGTAGGTGTAGGTAGTTGCGTTTAATTGCGCGGAATTTGACTAAGGTGGTAAATTAATAATGTAATTTAAAAATTCCGCGACTGAAAATACGCAGATGAAGTCTACAGAATGTAAAAATATTAGCTGCAAATATTTTGAGGAGTGAACCAGCCCAAGAAACTGAACAAGTTTTCCCAAAGAAAAAATACGCAATATAAAAAATACGTCGGTCGGCTGAAAATTTTGTATGGAAGATCCAAATCCCTTTTTCACATATCCACCTATGTTCCTTGGAAAAAATTGTTCCGTTAATGGTCAAGTACTCATATCCCTTGAAACATTTGCAGTTATATTTATTTTTCCCTATTATGTACAATCGTTTTTACCTACTCGTAACACGTGCAAGTCGATTAGCCAGCACAAAATTGTAACAAGATTGTCGTTGCCTGATATTCTGTTCTAAAACGCGATCTGGAGTAATTTCAAAAAACATTAGTTTGTTTATCTACACTCGTCTCATAATGTTCGAATTATGAATTCGAATACAGATGCATAATGACCTACTTTATGCATTCTGCCTATAGAAACTAGGGTTTACTATAAATTACAGAAGCGTAATGACTTAATGAGAAAACTCTAAATACGATAAAGTTGAGAAATGAAACGAAGTTTTTTTTTCCAATACTCAAATCGCTATCTTCCGCCGCACCTGACAGTTGTTGTTGTACGCTAATTTTTCGGATGTTGTTTAGTTGTTTTAATAGGTTTTTGTTCTGTTGTTGTTCAGATGTTGATTAGTTGTTGTTCAGAAGTTATTCAGTTGTTGTTCAGTTGTTGTACAGATGTTGTTCAGATGTTGTTCAGTTGTTGTACAGATGTTGTTCAGTTGTTGTTTCGATGTTGTTCAGTTGTTGTTCAGTTGTTGTTCAGATGTTGTTCAGATGTTGTTCAGTTGTTTAGTAAAGTTATTGTTAAGACTCCACATCTTAACAACTGCTAAAGTATAGATTTTTAAAAATTCATATCAAGCCATATTACGTTCTCGTATTGAATTTGTCCTTGTATCGGGCCTTGCAATGGCCGGTGCGTACGTTTAGAAAAGTGTTTCTGAGTTTTTTTGGAGAGTGTAGATAAAATAGTGTATGCAACTGCTATAATTAAGCATTAGAATGCTCGTGTCAAACTATTATCACACTCGGCTGCGCCTCGTGTGATAAACAGACACTCGCATTCTAATGACCCCCATTATACGACAGTTGCATAAACTACTATTTGTTGCTCTTAATTGCTAATAATAATATATTTCATTGGATTACAGGACACGATAAGCGTTAATAGCAGTTTAAAGTGATGTATATTCCCGTTTATTCGGTAAATTGCCTGCAAAATATATTAACGTAATTTTTGGCTGTGACCCAAACTATTTTCTAGTTAATTTGCAAAGAGGACTTTAGGAAAAAGAAACTGAAGTAACAAATAAAACAAAGAATTTGGTTACTAATTAGCTATGTAATAAATACTTTTGTAGGTAAAGAAATAAGCCGATGCACGTACATGCACTTCTTCAGCCGTGTGATGCCGGCTTAGAATAGCATGACGGCCGATGTGGCGCAGTGGTAGTGCGACTGCCTGCGACGCAAAGGTTCCGGGTTCGATTCTCGGTGGGACACTCACAAAGTTGATATTTATCACTTTGTGAATTTGTTCCCGGTTTGTTTAGGACATTGCAGGGTGAACCAACTTATTGTCCGAAAAGAAATGGTTCTGTGCTTCGGAGGTCACGTTAAGCCGTCAGTCCCGGTTGCTGTCTATGATTACTTAGACGGCGGTCGTAACACAACCATGTCAGAGGCCTACTAGTGGTAGTAGGCGGTTGAAAAACTCTGACACCAGGGTTCATCGGGTCGTTGGACGACTCGGTATCTCACACGAAAAGAGAAGAATAGCACCATCACAATACAACCCGTGGGTGTCGTAAAAAGCGACTGTAGGATAGAGTCATCCAGGGAATAAGCAGCAGCGTTTCCTGTGAAAGTAATATCTTGCACTGCACTCGTCAATCCGCTTGCCAAGCGTGGTGAATATGGCAAGACCTTCCTCCGGGTGAGTCCTAACTCCCCACCAAATAGTCAGGTGTAGATTGCAACGTCCCGGGGCTAAAATTGCGAGTCCAAAACAAAAAAAAAAAGAAAACCTTCCAATAGGAGAAGGCTCGCGTCCAACAGTGGCCTGTTGTGGCTGTTACTGTAATGCTGTTCTTTCGTCTTTCTCAGGAAAGCAAAACAGAAGGTCGATTTCCGTGAATTCAGAAAAACTTTAATACTTATGAAACTGAACGACATCCCAGGAACATATGCCGGAATAACAAAACTTGATTGGTTATTTCATACGAATTCAGTCAGCGCTATGGTTTTTTTTTTTATGAAAATAAGAAATTGAAATGTGATAGCGATGGGAGGTGCTTGAACCTGGGATCTGTGGGGTACCGTCCCACCGCTCTGTCACTGAGCTCTACCGGCGCCTCAACCAAATACTTTCAAATTAATGGTCCCGAGTTCAAGCCCAGCCAACGCATTTTTTTTTCTTATTTTTATTCACCTTTTTTCTTTTTTGTGTGGGACACCGAGTCGTCCAATAATTTTCATTAATTAATTCAGTCTGGCACAGAAATATTTTGTATGTCAATAGATTGTTCTTGGAAATATGTGCAGTTTCATAGACTGGCTTCACTTAAAACGTTTTCAGCAAGTTCTTTACAATCTGTCTGTATACTATTGAGTGAAGCTTTGAGAACTGCCGGGTTATTTCAGATCGAATATTGCACGTCGAATATTGCCTTTAAGCCTTTCACAATATCGAAAATTGAGAAGGCACATTCTATAGGGATAGTGTTACCTATGTAGGAACCATTTCATGTTACTGAAGTAATGGAAAGCGGGCAAAGGATGTACCTTACCTAAGCGATGACTATAATAGTTATTATAAATTATTACAAAGGGTCGTGGGTTCGATCCCCACAAGCACAGAATAATAACTAGTAACTAGCGTTAAAAAAGGTGAATGTAAAGACCCATCAAACTATAGACCTATTACACTAGTACCTACTCTATCAAAAATCTTTGAAAGGGCAATGCACTCTAGGTTATATGAGTTTTTGGAGAAGTACGAAATACTTCGGCCGGAACAATACGGTTTTCGTAGAGGGAGATCGACTACGGATGCATGTTTTGATCTAATACATACCATAACTTCGAACATTAATAACAAAACACCCGTGGCGTCGATCTTTCTTGATATGAGTAAAGCGTTCGATTTCGTTAACCACGAAAAGCTCTTAAAAAAGCTTAATTTCTACGGAATTCGTGGCAAAGCGCTAGATTGGATAGAAAGCTTTCTTACCGAGCGGACACAATGCACGGAAATAACTAGAACTACCCTATCTAGTAATCTACCCCTCAAACAAACATTCAGGTCTGTTTTTAGAACAAATAACTCTGGAGTGCCCCAAGGGAGCGTACTTGGGCCACTGCTTTTTATTATTTTCGCGAATGATCTTCCCATCATTACGGCTCATAAATGTGTACTGTTTGCAGATGACACTACACTAATAGTTAAATGCAAAAATAAAGATACCTTTGAGACAGATGTAAATAATGCTCTTAAAGATGTCATAAACTGGATGGAAGTCAATAATTTAAAAATTAATGTCAGCAAAACCCAGTATATGCAAGTCAGATCATATAATTCAAACCCTAAACAAATTCACCTTAGCCATAATAATGATACTGTAAATGTAGTTGACAAGGTAAAATTTCTTGGTATAATCGTAGACGAACATCTCAATTGGAAGGAACATGTGAAATCTGTTTGCGGTAGACTAAACCGCTTTGTCTTTGCCCTTAAGCGATTAAGACAGACTGTGTCACGTGATGCTGCTCTGACGGCTTACCATGGCTACGTTTCTTCAGTTCTTAGCTACGGTCTCATAATTTGGGGAAATTCGGTGGATATAAATGAGGCATTTAAGGTACAAAAAAAGTGTATCCGCGCAATTTCAAATGCATGGTTTGATGACAGTTGCAAACCTCTTTTCAGGGCACTCAATGTATTACCATTACCATGTATGTACATCAGAGATATTTGCGTCTTCGTTTCCTCTCATCCTAAATATTGGCAAACGCGGGGTGAAGTAGTACAAAGACAAAGAAGAATAAACATAATGAATATGCTATATCAGCCACGCTGTTATAAAGACATCTACAAAAGAAATGTTAATAATATGTGTATACTAATATATAATAAACTTCCTACTGAATTAAAATTGCATCATGGAAACTCTTTTAAAAATAATTTGACAAAATGGTTATTGCAACATTGCTTCTATAGTATAAGGGAATATTTTAATTTTAAATTGTGATTTGTTTCAAATGAACTGCCAATTTTATAAATGATATAACCAATTTTTAATTGTAATTAATTTGTAATTAGAATGTAATTAGAATTTTAAGTTATAATTTTGTAAAATTTTATGAAGACTAATTTGCACGCCTGCATGCAGGCTGAATACACTGTACAATAACTAATTTTAAGACCTCTCATGACTGTATTCTTGCAAATAAACATTTATCTTATCTTATCTTATCTTATCTCGTTACCACAAGCTACAAATATTTGTAAAGTCATTTTCAGATAGTCTGGGTGTTTCTGTGTATTATAATTATAAGTATTTAATTACAGAAAAAATATATCGTTCGTGGTGCGAGTCCCGACCGCTACTGTGAGCGTCTTCACGTCACCGGAGTTTTGGCCGCATGGAGTCGTGTTTCGCCGCTTCCGAGGGAAGCTACCGCTGACGGCTTCACCGTTAGAATAGTAATATTTTTAAGTGTATTGAAGTTTATTTTAATCGTATAGTCGTATTTTATTTTTATATTATATGATTTAGAACAGTTATGTTGGTAAACTGTTTACCTAAGACACAGGAATTACTATTTTTAGTTTAGGAAATAGTTAAGCCTCATAATTGTTTATGTATAGTTTTACCTATTATTCTTCTTCTTCTTTTCGGGTCAATGGCGATGTACCCCGTGTTACAGTATTTGAGCCCAAAAGGTCGCTACGTCAATAGCATTTTGGTTGGCTCGAAATAGGTCCTCCTGTGTGCAATGGCAAACCCCCATAATACCTATTATTAATTATGTTATTAAATAAAGATATATAAGTATTAATATAATTTTTTTGGAAGTTGGAATTGCTGCTGCCCAATCTCTTTATCACATTTACGACACCTACGGGTAGTTATTAGGGCATGTAAAATCGGAAGGTCCTCAAAACAGGTTTCCAGTTTCGATATAAGAGCTCAATTCCGGAATTATAATAAACACTGTTTCGAATCAATATTCCTCCGATTCCAGTAACTTTTCGTGGGAGTCGTGAACAGTACTTACTTAGCTATTTAAAATAATGCTTGTAAACAGGGTGCAGGTGGTATAAAACTACATAATTTTCAATGGTTTGTCTCGAAATATGTAGGGATACATAAAATTACCTCCTCCAAAACCAGTTTAAACGATTTTAAAATGGGAATTGAAATATCGGAGAAATCGCTCCGATATTCCGTTTTTGAATTTCCGAAATACTGGTTTCTATCCTCTGAGTAGTAATGGAATAGCGCTGTTTTTATCCGTTACTACACGGAAAATATACACTATCGCTAGCTAGAAACACTAGTCCAAGCCCAAAGGGAAACGAAATCAGGCGTGAAAATAATGTTACATTGTAGGACGTGAGTGGACGTCAGCATTACCCAATTTGAACTCTTCTGAAGGTTGCAGTGTAACCTTAATCTGCTATTCTTTTGTTTTATATCTCTGTCTGCTTCATTGGAATAGTTTTCAAGTAAATTATAATAAACATACATACACATATCACGCCTATAATCCCTTGCGGGGTAAGCAGAGCGCAAACAGCCGCGAAAAACGGTAATTTACGCCTCGTCTGACAAACAAAGGCCTTACAAAGCGATAAGACCTCGTCTGATAAAAGTTCGCAATAACATGTTATTGTGTTTTGTTATAAATATTTATAATTTTTCTGTCTTTTATGTGTTGCCGCTGCTATTTACATTGTGTGCTTACATACACATATCACGCCTATAATCCCTTACGGGGTAGGCAGAGCGTTAACGGCTGTAAAACGGATATTAACACCACGTCTGACAAAATTTTGAGCATCAATCAGATAACTGTGTATCACTTTAGTGACAGGTTGTCAGCCCAGCGCCTAAAATTGTAATACACACCCTCGAGTCTCTTAGTCGCCTCTTACGACCCCCACGGGAAAGAAATGGGGTGATGCTATTCTAAGCCGGCATCACTCGGCATATATGTATCTACAGACAACTATTGGCTTGACAGCCAGTACTAGTAAGTCTGCGTAATCTTCAGCCGACTGGCTTATGTGGTAGGCCCACAGAAAACAGAAAAGAGTTAGAATGGCGATCTTCAGCCGTTCGTACGAGAACCAGCGTCGCCGATTTTTCCCCACCTTTCACCTATCACTACATCTCCAACTAATAAAGATGACGCTTACGCACACATAATTGCGGCCACTACGGCTTGCGTAAATTCAAAATAACCAATCACGCGCATGCACGCATACACGTGCCGGTTTTTATAGCTTATGTGTGAGTGACCATGTAAACTCAACTAGGGACACGGCTATCGATAAACTGTTATCGATATTGAATTATGAATTACACAATTGCATACAAAAGTCAGGTAGCAATATTAAAATAAATTATAATCATGTCTGTATACCTCACGGTGTAGGCAGAATGTCAACGGCTTATTCAAACCGTCATTATATAATTTCTGAACGAATAAAAGTGTGTTCTGCTGTAAAGATTTAATGTTTTACCCGCTTTCATAAAAGGAGGTTTATCAATTCGACACGTATTTATCTACACTAATATAATAAAGAGGAAAGATTTGTTTTTTTTTGTATGTAGGTATGTAATCGATAAACTCCGGAACTACTAAACCGATTTCAAAAATTCTTTTACTATTAAAAAGCTACGACATACTTGAGTAATATAAGCTACTTTTCACCACAAGAAAATGCCTTATTCCGATGGGAAAACGATAAGAAGCGAGAAAACGGGGAAATATAGCGAATATTACCCAAATTAGCCAAACAGCTCAACGGATCATCGTGAAATTTGGCACTTAAATTGCTTTTTTATCAGAGATGGATATGAACTACATTTTGTCAGCACTTGAGGATCTGGAGTACCTGACAGTCGCTTTTATCTGTCTACCCTACTACCCTATTCTCCCCTACAGAACTAAAGTGATACTTACATATGACTGTATGGATACTACTTTTTTAAGTGGTATTGCACCGTCTAATAAATATATGGGGGGGGGGGGGGTGATCACGTATGCGAGGACATTTCTCAAATCTTTAACTCTCGCTCTAGCTTAAAAAACCAATATACCAATATACATACGTATACCTCTTTTTCGAAGGCGCTTGAAATTATGATCGCCACTTTTGCGATATTTCAAAGATATTTTTATTATTTATTGCGTGCACAATTTATAAAATTTATCTCGACCCAATAACATTAACATTACTTAAGACCTTCGCTTTTAATATAACTTCGAAAACATATCGATATCATTTTACACTACGCCCAACACTAGAACTGATACCGGACCGCAGCGGAGTACATTGCGTGTTCGAACTGAAGTGGTAGAAATAACGAGCGCACGCAGCCCGCAATGTATGATTTTTGTGACAGGAATTATTTGAATGACAATTTGAGACATTTTTGCTTAATTATCGTAAAAATAAGAAGGTTTTTTGCTTCCTGGTGGAAAGAAATGCCTCCTTTTTGAACACTACAGCGTTGACTTCTTAACCTACAAGTAATTATTGCACAACTCGGCATTATCACTTAATTTTGTACGTTGCGCGTCACAGTAGTTTCCTCCGTTGGAGCACGCGGGTGAGTGATCGACGCGATTGCGTGTTTGCGAGTAAATATGAGCAGATGCTCAAAATCGTGGCGCGCCTGCCCCGCCCACATCGCCATTCTAACTCTTTTCTGTTTTCTGTGGGTAGGCCAGCAGTTGACTTGAAGCGCTGACATATTAAATACCTATAAGTACTAAGGTGTGATAGTGAGATACAACTGCGGTTCTCTAACTTGTCGTCCATCGCTGCGTATTTTTATAGCACCGTTACGCATGTCATAGATCATTATAGATATATGTGATGAATAGTAAATATATATGAATAGAAAAAAATATATGCCAGAGGAGTTTCTTAGCCAGGTTCTTCTTTCTGGTAGCATATTGCTGAACCTGGTGAACATACACAGATTCATGTGTTAGGTTTGCCTGACATATGATTAAATAAAATCACCATGTTCTTATTTTGTATGTTTTAATTATAAGACTACCTGCCCAAATAAATAATTTGAAAATAAGATAAATAAACTATTTACTTCTATCCTGACACTTAATACATACACATATCACGCCTATAATCCCTTGCGGGGTGGGCAGAGCGTAAACAGCCGCAAAAAACGGCCATTTACGTTTAATAATAACCTTAAAATATATTCTAAAGCTTTATTTGCACAATAAGCTTATATTAAACTAACAATATATAGCTTTAATCTTCTCTTAAATCTAACACATGTATCTGTCAGACGAAAGGAAATTGCGAATTCCGATCTTATTCCCATACAAATACTGCTACGGTGCGTTTACAGATTCATCTGGCGAACGTCTTACAAGACGCAGCATTTGTATGGGAATAAGATCGGAATTCAAAATTTTCTTTTGTCTGACAGACGCATGCAATACGGTGCGTTATAAATACGTAGCGATGAATGACAAGTGGTCAAACCGGCTAAGGTCAAATTAATTTATTAAAAAATTGTTCTTCATTGCATGTTTCAGTCTTATCTATTGAATTTCAGTTTTTCGTTTGTATGTAAAACGACCTACATTAAGTAATTGACTCACCACTCTACTCGTCATGTATAATCAAAGCACCTGTGTGACAATGTCGCAATTCAAATTAAATTTGTTATATAGAAAACATATTCACGTGCTAATGCACCTACCTACATACTTCACATCAATTAATTAAGTGATTTTATCGCTCAAAATGTTTGGTTCAATTTTACTAAAACATAGGGTAAATTTTAATAAACTTCATAGTATGGTTGGTTTGTTTGGTGGCAAACGGTTTAAAATATACCGGTGTAAGGCACTTCTACACTATCGAAATATAACTAGGAAGCAGAAAATAATGAGTTTTTAGGAGTAGTCATGATGAGGCCAGTAGGCCGAGTGATACTGTGAGGAAAAGGGTAGCTACCCCCCCGGTCGGGTGTCGTGACTTTGTGACTATTCTAACCGGCGGTCATGTTTGGAAGTTGTATATACGGGGTGTAAGGGAATACTGATAGGGAGCATTCAGACTATAAAACTGAACAACTTTCCTCTGTAATCATATGTCAGGAAATGACAAAAATATCGACCTCCTATACAAAATCACAATCAGCTGACTGCATTTACTGAGAAAGAAAAAAAAATTACGTTCTCCGTTTTTTTTTTTATTGGAAGTTGTTCAGTTTCCTGGGCGTGAATGCATTCTATCAGTATTCGGAGGGCTCTCCCTTATACCCCGTATATAACGTTCGGCGGAATAACTTCGATACCGCGTTTCAGGACTTAGTACTCGTATGTGGAGCGCATGCGCGCCGTCACAAATATAGGTTGTATTTCTGTTTTTTGATTTAGAATCTAGATGGCGCTTGTCATTAATCTAATAATTTTTCAAAGTGGGCAGGCAAATGATTTAAGCATGCAAGGTTCAATTTAATGACACTCGCCTCAAAATATATTCATGTATTACTACACAATAATAACCCGTGGGAGTCGTAAAAAGCAACTAAGGGATAGTCGTCAAGGTAACGGGCAACAGCATTCCCATTCAACATCTTACACTGCGCTCACCAATCTGCCTGCCAAGTATAATGAGTATGGCAATAGCCCCCAATCAAAAAACCCATGTCCAGTTATTATTGAATCAATTTATTTATTAGCGACATAATATTTTCTTGAGTTTGCACAACTATTACTTGTCACAATAAAACAATTTCAAGGCGAGTGTATACCCGTGAACGGCCTCGACAGTGGCGCCACATCACATAAAAATATTTTATCTTTATACAAAGAATCTAGCAGAATGTCCGATGCCCAAGTTTTTAGTATTATCCGTAAAATAAGAACCTTCAAACTCAATGAACAATTCGCTGCAATTAAAAATACGCCTATAAATGGCCATTTTTGGTATTAATGGCCATAATTTTAATAACAGTGAATATTTCATTGAGTTTGAAGGTTCTAATTTTACATAAGGGTAATACAAAAAATTTGAGCAAAGGACATTCTGATAGATTGTTTGTATGAAGAGAAAAATTATTTTTTGTGAAGTGGCGCCACTGTCGAGGTCGTTCACGGGTACACTCGCCTTAAACTGATGAGAATGAGAACATATTTTAAAGTTATTATGCTGAAAACGTACAACCATTATTAGAAATTTCGTTGGTTGTTATGCTACGTGTTTTACTAACTAGAAATTTAATACCTTACATTATTCTAGATACATTATTTTCTAAATTAAATTCGTAACAATGCTGAAATATGACTTCACTTTTTGCAGGACTGTATTTTATCTAAATAATATGATACAGTCAAAAGCATTCGTTTGCTGTGTAGATGGGACGCGAATTAAAAATTGTCTGATTTAGAATCGATATGATAGTATTTTGAATATTTGAATTGCTATAACTAAGTATTTGAGTATTTTAAAATTTTCGTTTATATTGCTACATTTATGCCACAAATATTCAAATATTATTTGTAATATTCAAACAACGATTCAATTCTACCTAAAGTTTAAAATGCTAAGAAGTACGGCTAGGGTTCATTAATTCATGATATAACTCAAGAAAAAAAAGGCTGAACCGACATTCTTTTTCTTCACTTGGTAATTTTTTATTTCTTTAGGGCGGGGCACACCGGCTCCGTAACCGTTCCGTATCCAGCTCTCGTCCGTAGTCACGCACGTGATCACGTCCGTACACCCCTGCCACACCGGGTTACGGACACGATACGGACGTGGTTACGCAGGTTACGGCGTACCTACGGACGAGAGCTGCAAGGGGTCTGTTGCGTACCCAGCCGACGTCATATTACTTTTCATGCTTATTTCTCGAATCGAAAACTTACGCGATGTCTCGAGAAGATTGTGAGGACGGCCTAAGTAGTTCTTCGGAAGACCGAAGAAGAAGCATTGTGGCTTTTATTGTGCCCAAATTGTGGTAGCCCGTAGTCCGTACCTCGTCCGTACTACGCGCAGGACAGAGCTGTGCGTGTCCGGACGTGTTTGGTCTGACGTCCAATAGGGAATCTCATAGAATACAACGTCATCACTGCACGCAGAGTACGCAAACGGTTTGTCTTTTGGAAGCTGTACGGCGTAACTACGGCGTAACCCTACAGTGCGTGCAGCACGGAACGGATACGCAACGCAAGCGGTGTGCCGTATCTCATACAGTCTCATACATTACAACGTCATAAGTTCGTGCGTGACTACGGACGAGAGCTGGATACGGAACGCATACGGAGCCGGTCTGCCCCGCCCTTAAACGTAAACATGACTGAAAATCAAAGTTAGTAATCGTTTCATTTCCGGCTAGATTTCCGCCCAGCGATTTACCCACTGCCACTCATTTTCCCGTGGTAATAGTTGTTTTCCCGCTGTAAAAAGTGACCTATGTAATATTCCAGGTGTGTTCCAAATTTCATCTAAGCCGTTTGAGCGTGAAGAAGTAACAAACATACATACATACACACACAAACTTTCAGATGTATTAGTACGGATAATGTAACACTATTGTATCTTAAATACATAGAAACGACTGTACTTATATTATTTGCATATAAATGTGTCTGAGAACGCTCCTGTCTCGAAATCCTGAGTTATGTACATTGCAGTCTGCACTCCCAACGATATGATATATGGCGAAAAGTATATGTGTTCAGAAACTTACAAAATTTTCTACCACGGGCCGGAATTGAACCTGTGACTTTCTTTTCCACTAGTAACAACGCCTATTCCATCTGGACTACCGCGGCTCATTCATTGCCCGCGAAATTATGCAAGTGTTCTTGATGCCAATAATGAATGGCATGGCTCATCTAACGGGTTAGTTTTCTAACTAATTTCTTAACGACATTTACAGATTATATGTAGCCAAAGCGATGAAAACCAGCGTTATATATAATAGCAATTTTTTTATACTCTTCATGTTAGGTACGGTGATAGGTAATTATAGAAAACTTGAAGTACCGTGAAAGACGCCTTCAAGTCTCTACAAATTAATTAAGACTTTCTTAGCTCACATTCATCACATGTAGAAGACACATTTCGACACAATATGTGGATGAAATATTTTAATTAAGTTTTGCGAGCGAAATCTCTGACTCACAAGCCGTGAAGGGGTTTGTTTATTAACTAAACCTGGTAAAACCACTGCACTCGGTGTACTAGGTTTATCATTAGATTAAAGTAAATTTAGATAAACCATGCCGTGTGATGCCGGCTTAGAATGGCAACACCCCATTTCTTTCCATTGGGAGTCGTAAGAGGCGACTAAGGGACTCGAGGGTGTGTATTGCAATTTTAGGCTATGGGCTGACAACCTGTCACTATGGTGATACACCATTTTCCGAATAACCCTCAAATATTTGTCGGACGCGGCGGCGTATATATCCGTTTTTTGCGGCTGTTTGCGCCCTGCCTACCTCGCAAGGGATTATGGGTGTGACATGTAGATAAACCATTAAATTTTAAATAAGAAGACTAGCTAGTCCACATACTTACATAAAGGTATTGCTAAATTCAGTACAAATATTTTGAGGATGAGGTTCTATTAGTGAAACTGGGGAATGTTCCTTGGGGAAAGTTGTTCCTTATCGCCAGCCCGTCTTAAGAGTTTGCTATATTGCTATATATAAGATATTGCGGGATAATGCGAAATAGAATTAGTCGCCGGTTATTAGTTGCAAAACTAACCCGGTAGATGGAGCCATGCCAAGCGTTACTGGCATTAAAATACACTTGCAAAATTGGCGGGCAAGAAATGAGCTGCGGTAGCCCAGATGGAAGAGGCGTCGCCACTAGTAATGCGAAAGTCGCAGGTTCAAATCCTGCCCGCACTCGAAAATTTTGCAAGTTTTCAAAAATTGTATACCTAACACGGGAAGTGTTTTAAAATTTGGTACTCAAAACAATAGGTACTCTGAGATTTTTTACGAGATTAATAACTATGCAACAAGCCCATAAGTTATATGTCACAAATTAACATGATTTGACCACAAAGTAAGTATTGGCGGCGGCTGCGCATTTGACTGTCAGGCAAAATTGACTTATGGAAGTAACGCGAATGTACGTACCATTTTGTGCCATTTTGGTCTTCCAGGAACCGGATATTTGCGACACTGTAAGAATACACGATAGATAACTCCGTCACGCGCAGCCGCCAATACTTACTTTGTGACTCCGTGATTGAAGCGTTGACACGATACGTCGACAGTCCTGGGTTCGAATCTTGCTTGTGTGAAGTATGGTTTCTATATTTTTTGTACAGATGAAATCATCAAATAAAAACATTGTATTATGTATATGAATAAAAATAAGAAATTGAAAATTTTTGCGTCAGCTGGGGATGAAACTCGGGACCTGTGGATTACCGTCTCACCACTCTGCCACTGAGCTACCGGCGCCTCAAGCAAACAATTCCAAATTGTCAACCTCTTGACACTCGATTTAAAGCGACGTACAAGTGACGTCTATTTTTAACTCATAATATGGTTAATCTCATTACAGTAGGAATTGAAATCACACCATACTCTAGAGTGCAAAATCAACGATAAGGCTCAACGCTCCGTTAAGCTAAGCGTCACGCAGCAGCGCTGCTATAGTATTTTGCCGACGCGAGTGCTGCCCGCTCGACGCAGCGTTGGTGCTAATATATTTTGTATATCTTCTTCACTCGCCATATCTTATTTCACCTTTCCAATAATCCAATGCTTAAAGTTTAATTAACAATTCATTTTCGTTCCAGTTTTAATTTAGCTGGAGCTTTGTCAACTCTGTCTTCACTGTGTGCGCATTTGTGCTTAGCGGATCATAGCAGTTTATAAATCACGCCTGATGCCGGCTTAGAAAAGCATCACCCCATTTTTTTCCCATGGGAGTCGCAAGAGGCGATTAAGGGACTCGAGTGAATGATTTCACTTGAAGGCCGTTTTATTAATGTGACATGTTTTATGATGTGGTAAACCCACATCATGAGTGATATACGCCCGCCTGTCTACCAACTATACAACAAGTAAGTCGAGTAAACCCACATCACTTCAAGGCCTTTTTAGAAAAATCGTGGATTACTATGTAACGGCTGGTGAGGAGAGGAGTGTAAAGCGAAGTGGTGTGGAGCGATGTAATACAAAGAGGTGAGGTGTGGTGAGGTGCGGAGGCGAGGTGAGCATAGACATTCGTGTCTATGGAGGAGAGGAGGCGAGGAGAGCATAGAGGAGAGACAGAATGACGTTGAATTCGAATTTGGAGTTTGATGTGACATCGGCGTTTTTTCACTTTTTCGTAAAATTGAGAAATTGTGTTGAGAAATATTATTCGAAAATAAAGCATTGTGATTCCAAGAAACTCTTTTATTCGATAAAATAACCTGACAATAATAACTATATTCGACAATTATAAAAAAAAAGTTTCTGCTGTAACTCCTGGCTTCCATTCATGAGGATATACGACAATCACTATAACCCTACAAATAAAGCTAACTCAGTAGGATAGCGCACGTCTCTACCACTTAAAGGAATGGAGTTTTCGCTACATTACACTGATCCCATCAATCCTTAAGTTCCACGACTTAAAATTACTTAATATCGATCGCTATTTAATTTAAGGCGAACAAAGTATTCGTATTTAGTATAGTTATAATATTTTAACTGTATTTTGGTTTTAATACGCTAAAATGTATGGCAATTTAAGGTTTTGTTTGCTGAACAAAACCTTCAATTGCCGTACATTTTTTTTTATTAAAATGATTTGACATATAGAATCAAAAAATTCTGGCTTTTGAATGCAGTCGAGGTCAATTCGGATAAAGCACCTTTATACGGTTTATGGCGGGTGACAGGAATAATGCCAATAGGCAGAATGGAGGGTTCCAGGTGGTGTCGGGAAAAGGGTAGCTACCCGCCTGGCCGGGTGTTGTGGCCAGGGGACCGACTGGTCCACCTGGATATAATTGGAAGTTGTATATATGCGTTGCGCGGTGAAACACTTCGATACCGCGTTGCAGGCTCTTTGTTCTGTCACGTGGCGCCATCTTGCAGATATGTTGGAACTTCTGTTGCGTCTTGTTGCTTGTGAACCACTTTGAGTGAGCTTCATGTCGTAGCTCCCAGAGGTCGCTACAGGTTCTTAAATCACACGTTCTTATTTAACACAAACTAAGATATTAAGTTTGTTCAGATTAAAATAAGAAGAAATAAAGAAAATTGTCGAGGATCTAACAGAGATACTATCAGTTACACAATTTGACAAAAATTACTTGAAAATAAAAAAATAAGTATCTCTATTTGAAGCATTTTTTCAATATTATGTTTATTGTTTCTAAGTTATTACCAAAAAATATATGCTTTATTTATATACATACCTACATTATTTAGTAAAAATGGCTTAATTAGTTATTGTAACGGTATTTCTCTAGTTTCTATCAAAAAAACACTGGTTTTGTATGGCGGCCCCCATAAATATATTTTTTTAGTACTTATTTGTTGTTATAGCAGCAACAGAAATACCACATCTGTAAAAATTTCAACTGTCTCACTTTTGCGGTTCATGAGATACAGCCTCCATACAAAATCCCTTAAATATTTACTTTATGTTTTTTTTTGTATTTGCTGTTATAGCGGCAACAGAAATACATCATCTTTGAAAATTTTAACTGTAGGACGGACGGACGGACGGACAGACAGACGGACAGCCGAGCCTCAGTAATGGGGTTTCCGTTATTACCCTTTTGGTACGGAACCCTAAAAAAGAAATTAAATAAGTCGACATCTGTAATCAATCATTAAATTGTCGAAAATGGCTCAGTCAAGTTAACCCTTAAGACTCCTCGAAATAATGTCCTAAGTTTGACAACTGCGCTGTGGTTTTATTTGTCTCTGGTTCTATTCGTAGTTTCAGTTTAAACATATTTCACTTCAAGATGCTCCCACATACATACATACATATATCACGCCTATAATCTCTTGCGGGGTAGGCAGAGCGTTGTGTTGAAAACTGTTAGCATCTCTGAAGAGCTAAGAGCGTTTGTCTTATGATGCCGGCTTAGAATTGCATCACCCCAATTTTACTAGTGAGTGTCGTAAAAAGCGACTAATGGATAATCTTCCAGGGAATAGGCAGCGGCTTTCCCTGTGAATGTAACATCTTGCACTGCGCTCGCCAATCCACCTGCCAAGCGTGTTGAGTATGGCAATACCCCCCAACAGGGGGAGGCCCATATCCAGTAGTACACTTTTGTTGCTGTTAATGTACAGTTTGTTGTAGCACATATAGTACCAGGGGTACTCCAAAAACCTGAATTATTTTTATCCCTAAGTTTTAACTTATTGTCATAAAACACACAGCGCTATCTTTCTTTTAAAGAACCCCTGGTACCTGTGCCTGGTATATGTGCTACAACCAACTACATGTAATGTATTTCCCAAAGTATATTCCTAGGGGAAAGTTATTCCGTTTTATGGTCTGAATGCACTCCATCAGTATCCGGAGGGCTGTCCATGAAACACTGTATAGTTTTTATTAAAACTTAATATTATTTGACCACAACTCCTGGCCCTCGGCTCCTACGGCAATATTAGAATCCCCTCAAAAGTTAAAATCCTTTACTATCAAACGAATCTCCTCAGAATGAAAATCTTTGTTTATGCTTTGTCGTACCGCCTGTCTGGTTGTATGACTTTCCTTTGTTTTCCACTATAAAGCAAAGCGAAACGCCGCAGGCGGGGGCGGGGCGGACGAGGTAAGGTGACAGTTCGTTTGTGGAGACTTCTAGAAGGTTCAGCTCTCGCTCCGCTTAGCAAAGAGACACGGGCAGCTTTGTGACTTGATTTTACGGTCAATGTTGGAGATATTTTTAATATACTGCTTGAACTGTATTAAGATATATTTTTTGCATTTCAAGCCTACATTAACCATCTACCTCAACTACCTTTATTTGGTTATTATATATAGTGTTTAGCTTTCACTCTACTTGGCACAGAACGTCTTATTAGACCCACTGCCGATAAGACCTAGTGATATTAAAAGAAAAGCAAAGTGCCGCGGGAGAGGGCTAGACGGACGAGGTGAGGTGACAGGTAATTTTTGGAGCCTCCCAGAAGGTTAAGCTTTCGCTCTACTTGGCAAAGTACGTCGTAATAGACCCACTGCTGATTAGACCCAGTGACTTTAAGAGAGCAATGCTAAGCGCCTGCGGCGGGGGCGAGACGGACGAGGTAAGGTGACAGTTCGTTTGTGGAGTTTTCTAGAAGGTTCAGCTCTCGCTCCGCTTAGCAAAGAGACACGGGCAGCTTTGTGACTTGATTTTACGGTCAATGTTGGAAATATTTTAAATACTCTGTTTGAATAGTATTTAGATATACTGTTGATATTTCTAGCCAAAAAAATAACTACCTTTATTGCTCCACTTGGCAAAGAGCGTCTTATTAGACCCACTGCCGATTTGAACCAGTGACTTTTAGAGAATAGCAAAGTGAGGTGACAGTTCTTTTTTGGCTCGTTCCAGAAGGTCTTATTAAACTTATTGCAGATCAGGCCTTGTGACTTTAAGAAGATACTTTAGGAAAAGGCGTGGCTAGTATTGATAGCAAGTTGATGGCTTAAATTCTATTATATTTGTATTATATTCAACTTGCAAGGTTTCTAAAAAAAATTTGTTATTCGTTGATTATTTTCTACATTTTTTGTAAGATAAATATTTTGTAACTTATGAAAAATATTGCCTTTTTCAAAACCGTTGAGATTCAAACTGTACCAAACTTTACATAAATTAACAAAAAGCATATTGATAATGAATGTGTCTTGGTCATTATGATATTCTAAAATACGTAATTATGCATGCCAAATACTGGCTAAACACGCATGTGCTACAATAATTTCAGTTATTACTTATTTATAAAAACGATAAGTACCGTGTTTGCTTGGGAATAAAATATTTTATGTTTTATTTTTATTTTTACCCGTGTGTCGAATATGTAACAGATTCAGCACGTAATATGCAATGTCACCAATCAGACCCACTGGGTCTAATCAGCAGTGGGTCTTATAAGTAAACGACTCGGCAAAGAGCCACGGGCAGCTTTGCGACTTGATTTTACGCTAAATGTTTAAATATTGACTCGTTCAGTGCTATTTGAGAACTATTTAAGACTCTTGTTTGCAAAATGTTGAAATACGAGTGGTGCCTGATTTTAGTGTTAAAAAGTAGATTCTTTAGTCAATAATTCCATTGAATTCATTTTTACGTCATCAGTTTTTACACCTGATGTGATAAATGTTAAGGTAAGGTAATCAAGTCGCAAAGTGCTAGCTGGCGTCACAAACATTTTGAGTCGTATTTTGCCATTTAAGTAAGGTCAGTTTTGTAGGGAAAGCATGAAAGTAGAATAAATGCGGTAGAAATGAGAGCGCTAAGAAGTATGATTGGAGTGAAATTGAGTGACAGGAAAAGGAATAGTGTGATTAGAGAAAGTTGCGGTATAAAAGAAGACATAGTGACTGGTATAGAAAAAGGAATGCTGAGATGGTTTAGTCACATTGAGAGAATGAATGAAAAAAGATTAACGAAACAGGTGTATATGGCGAGTGTGGATGGGAACGTTCGAAGGGGAAGACCAAGACGCACGTACTTGGATCAGATCGGGGACGTTCTAAAGAAAGGTCAGGTCAAGAGTACCCTAAACCGACGAGCATGTATTAACAGATTGATGCATGTTGAAGAAGCAAAAGACGTGTGTCAGGAGTGGAAAACGAAAGGGCCAAAACCATCCAACTGACACTTTATTGAACTACAACTGAGACGCTTTACATACATACACCCATATCACGCCTATAATCCCTTGCGGGGTAGGCAAAGCGTAAACGGCCGCAAAAAACGGACGCTTCGCAATTAGCAGAATACGGCCCCTGTGCCTTGCTGAATTGCATTCATAGACAATCTTGACGCTAATCAAAGCTAGGTACTTCAGTAACTAATTACAACCATCATTTCGCTGGACCGTAGAACTACGGAAACGCAGTAACATAACTGGCTGTATATTGCTGGACGTTACAGAACGCCACTAAGCTTAAGCCAATGTTACCAAATACGACGAGATACTACTACTATTTTTATAATCTGGTCACATAAGACTTTTGCACACAACGCAATTCAATAATATTCCCTAGAGGGGGCGATAGGGAAAGCCATTTTCATTATATTCTTCTATAGAACTATGGGTTGGAAATCATAAAAAATGTTTTGTCATTTGATTTTTAGCGAAATGTGCGATGGGCCTTAGTCATTGCTTTTCACATTGTGTTTTTGAAATGTTTTCTCTTAGTGTGCATGGTTGCCTGAAAGTGATCGCTTAAACGAGAAGGCCGCCTTTGCTTATATTGTGTTGAGTACCAAATTTTTAAAACACTTCCCGTGTTAGGTATACAATTTTTGAAAACTTGCAAAACTTTCGAGTGCGGGCAGGATTTGAACCTGCGACTTTCGCATTACTAGTGGCGACGCCTCTTCCATCTGGGCTACCGCAGCTCATTTCTTGCCCGCCAATTTTGCAAGTGTATTTTAATGCCAGTAACGCTTGGCATGGCTCCATCTACCGGGTTAGTTTTGCAACTAATCACCGGCGACTAATTCTATCTTTACAGATTGAATGTAGTCTAAGCGATGAAAACCAGCGGTAAATTGAGTACCAAATTTTTTTAAAACACTTCCCGTGTTAGGTATAAAATTTTTGAAAACTTGCAAAATTTTCGAGTGCGGGCAGGATTTGAACCTGCGACTTTCGCATTACTAGTGGCGACGCCTCTTCCATCTGGGCTACCGCAGCTCATTTCTTGCCCATCCATCATCATGGACCCATGCCAAGCGTTACTGGCATTAAAATACACTTGCAAAATTGGCGGGCAAGAAATGAGCTGCGGTAGCCCAGATGGAAGAGGCGTCGCCACTAGTAATGCGAAAGTCGCAGGTTCAAATCCTGCCCGCACTCGAAAATTTTGCAAGTTTTCAAAAATTGTATACCTAACACGGGAAGTGTTTTAAAAAATTTGGTACTCAATTTATCGCTGGTTTTCATCGCTTAGACTACATTCAATCTGTAAAGATAGAATTAGTCGCCGGTGATTAGTTGCAAAACTAACCCGGTAGATGGAGCCATGCCAAGCGTTACTGGCATTAAAATACACTTGCAAAATTGGCGGGCAAGAAATGAGCTGCGGTAGCCCAGATGGAAGAGGCGTCGCCACTAGTAATGCGAAAGTCGCAGGTTCAAATCCTGCCCGCACTCGAAAATTTTGCAAGTTTTCAAAAATTATATTGTATTGTTTGTTTTTATAAGTTATGATTATTATGATGTGAAAAATAGTCTCTTATCTGTCATTTGCTTTCCGATGAAGTGATGAAGTTCCGTTTAATAGTTGATTGTTGCACTTTTTTGGTAAGCTGACAAAACAGAGAAGTAATCAATGTAGTTTTTACGCCTTACTCCATAGTGATTATTTAAAACAGAGTGCCACAAATGTTCCTTCATACATTTCGCAAAATCAAACGTCCTTATAATTTTATAACTTCTTCTTCTTCTTTTCGAGTGAGACACCGAGTCGTTCAACGACACGATGAACTAATGATTTCTAACCCATAGGTCTATGGAAGAATATGTAGGAAATGATCTTCGTTTTAACACATCCATTGCATGTATCGAATTACCTTGCATCCAATATAAAACGTATGTATTCATTATTTTCACACAGTAACATCACAATCACCAGCAAACTTCATCAGTGATTGAAGTGTGAACTGAGAAACGTACCTAACCTATAAAAGGGCCATCCCACCATCCATAGATTAAACAAAAATTTAGATTTCATTGATCATATTCATTTGACGTAAAATGACTGTGTCTCGTGGATCAATCATTAAAAAAAACGGCACGATTTTAAACATTTTACTAACAAACAGCGATTAATTTAATTTAGCACATAAATCAATCACTTCACAGCGTATGATGCCGGCTAAGAATAGCATTACCCCATTTCTTTCCCGCGGTTGTCGTAAGAGGTGACTAAGGTACTCGAGGGTTTCATGTGTATTACAATTTTAGGCGACAGGCTGTTAGTGATACACGATTTTTCTCCAACGGCTTTCAAATATTTGTCATACGTGGGGATTGCGACCGTATTTAACGGCTGTTAACACTCTGCCTACCTCGCAAGGGATAAAAGCGTGATATGTGTATGTATCACTTCAAATTGTAAATAAAAAAATAATAATCTTAATACAAACTCGACCCAAAACATATCCAAAGGGCGGGCAACACAAGTCTGCAACCGCAAATTTGATTGAATTCAATTTTCAAATTCAACACAACCTCAATCAGCCGCTAACCCGATTAAGGGGATGTTGGGGGTAAGAAGAGAGGGGTGGGGGGCGAACATTTGCCAAATATGTGAGTGAATTTTGGGCGCAGAAATGAAAACGTTATGAATTTGAGTTACATTTGGTGTAGGATTGAAATAAGTTGATTTTCTTTGGCAACCAAAGCTGGTCTGCACACGTAATGACGTGTTTTGACGCTCTGAATGACAAAACAAAATGTATGATTGTATTATTGTTAATACTTGCGATTGTTCGCGCTTTTTGAAACTCCGTGTTTAATTAATTTTGACAAAAAACAATTGTACTCGTTTCACAGTTTTATTGTGGGGTAACCCGACCGGTTTCGCTCACATGAGCATTTTCAAGGATTTCTTAAAACACAAATCATTATTTAATAAAGAACATCACATCCACTAAAAACCCCGCAATAAAACTGTGAAACGAGTACAAGTGTTTTTTTCCAAAATTAATCAAAATGTATGAAACCACATGGTAGAAGGTAGAAGCACATAGGAACGACGCCAGATGCAGTTTTAATAAGTTTTATACATATATCACGCCTTTAACCCCTGTGATCATAGTGACAGGTTGTCAGCCCATCGCCAATGGTTTATCGGATCATTGGACGACTTGGTGTTCGTTACAACAAAAAAATCGTCTAAAATTGCTATTGTACAGCTTCGTTGACGAATATAATCCCGATTTTTTTTCTATAATATAAATTATGATTAAATAGTGTAAAACCGAAAAGAACTATTACTAATGTACTTGTTTACAAAAAGTTAGATAGAAGTGCGCAATTGTGACCGATAATATCAAAGACTTACTTAGCAGAGGTTTCATCGTACCTTATCTAACCTTCCATAACCGTTTATCCCACTTGATAAAGGATTGTCTTTCACCCAATAACTTCACTGGCTTCCATTTATATCGAGGGCTCTCGAAACGCAAGTATAATTTTGTTGCTAGTGAGAACGACCGATCATACTTAATCAATCTGATCCATTCTTCCCAGAACAACAGAAACTTCTCTGGGTGAGCTCCTGCTCTCAACCAATCAGTCAGGTGTAGATTTAAATTTCCGGGGCTAAAATCAAAAAGTCTAGTCTTTATTTATATATTTTTTTACAACCGTCCAATCGCGAAGATTTTCTATCAACCAAGGGCGACTGGTAGCGACTACGTAGTGAAAACGGGTGATCGTGCCTTATGGCGTGCCCTGGTGGATGCCTACGTCCAGCAGTGGACTGCTATAAATAATAAATAAATATCCTAGAAGATTCACACAGCACCATCTAGCCCCAAACTAAGCAAAGCTTGTACTATGGGAACTAGATAGCTGATATTAATACATATATACTTTTTTTATAAATACATATTATACATAGAAACACCCAGACTTAACACAAATATCTGAAAATGACTTAACACATATTTGTGTCTTGTAGGGATCGAACCCACAACCCTCGGCGTAGCAGGCAGGGGTACTATCCGCTACGCCATCGGCCCAGTATAGACTGATAGTCTGTTATTGCGTACGATTATCAGTATCTTCTTCGTCTTTTCATGTGGGACAACAAGTTGACAAATGACCCAATGAACCCTGGTGTCAGAGTTTTTATCAGACAGAGTATTCGTTATGACAGACAGTAAGTACAAAATCGTGAGCAGGAATTGAATCTTTTTTTTATGCCTTGTATGACCTCCACGTTTAGAATCATTCATTAACAGCCACAAAAGTCCACTACTGGACACGAGCTTTTCCCTATCAACACTATTTTCATAATCACTACGCTTGGCCGGTGGATTGGTGAGCACAGTGCAAGATTATGCATTCACAGGGAACGCTAATGCCCATTTACTGGATTAAATTATCTTTTAGTCGCTTTTCGTCACCGTCGCTCACGAGTAGTATTGGGGTGATGCTATTCCAATCCAGCACCCAATTTCAACCTTTGATTAACAGACACAAACTTCAAACATGAAATTCAGTCCTTATCAAAATAGTACCCTACCACGTCCTACTGTTCCAAAGTTTACCAACTAACAAAAAAACAACTTTTATTCGCAACCACAATTTTCAATTTTACCGAGTGAACAAAAAGTGTTGCAATTTGTGCCGATCAACTCTCGACGCTACAAGTTGTGCTGTAATTAGCTGCAGCACAAAAACATGATTCCAGTTAGTTCGTTAGGCTTCAGTGGTTGCAAACAATGTGGTAACAGTCATTGTTGCAACAGGGTTGATACACTCTTAAAAATATATATTCTTCATAGCACAAAAATTACATAAAATTTTTGTCGCAAAGGCGAGCTTATCTCTAAAGAAGAGATCTCTTCCAGCCAACCCATGTATTATTAGAGAATTTAAACTTTTGGGGCAACAAGGCAATACGAAATGAATTTAACAATATAAATGAATAACTAACTGTGTAAAATATTATAACATAACATATACAAATAATATTCATCTGTATTAACCTACATGAATACATAAACAACATACATAAATATTTCAAGGTTGTTGAGAAATAAAGTGCTCTTTTACTCGCTTTTTAAAGACGGAAATAGAGGGGCTTTCCTGTACAGTCTTTAAAAGATCATTCCAGAGCTTAGCAGAAAAAATTGATTCATTAAATAATATAGCACTGTAAATGCAAAATAAACCAAAGTATATTTGATTCAATCAAACAATAGGCAGCCCAGATGGAAGAGGCGTCGCCACTAGTAATGCGAAAGTCGCAGGTTCAAATCCTGCCCGCACTCGAAAATTTTGCAAGTTTTAAAAAAAAAAATCAAAAAAAAAACAATAGGCAGTTTTCTTTTTGAGAATAATAAAAAAGTTTAGTATTCCGAAGAACTCTGTAGATGTCGTTGAACTGACTACGTTACTAGATGCCAAAGACAAAAGGCAAGAAAAAGATACTGTTCTTTCCGAATCTATGCTCGTTTTTTGCGCTTTGTCATTAATTAATAATCTGTTTTGTTTGTACTTTTCGTTAATGTGCGAGTGATGTAAAAATGATTAGTTACATTTCGTTTTATATACATCCAAGTAAAAAAAATATATATGTGACGTTCCGTTATTTACGTTAACGTACCAAGTACAACAGTGACTAGTGAAGATTATAAAAATAAATAAAAACAAAACTCCCTATTGTTTTAATACGTTTTAGTTTCTTAATAAAGTTCTTACTAACAGCAAACAAATAACTTGATTTGCTCGTATTGGAACAAGTGCTTGATTGAATCATACATTCATTTTTGTCAGTAAAACATTGTTTAAAATTTAGAGATACGGTTTAAATTAACTTTCAATTACTGAACAAGGGCGTAAAACGGATTAAAAAACACATGTAATACGTCAAAAATAAGAGGTTAAATCTGAAGTTTTTGGTTTCATAAAACCTCTCCATTAGAATCTTTCACAACTTCGCTATGACGTGCGCTAAAGTTTAGAAGTAAATATGTTTCGTAGTGTTTGTCTACGCCGTAGTAAAATACGTAGCGCTGTGCTACAACCTAACGAAAATTTTGTTCGCTGAAATTCATTCAACCGAATATTTGCATGGAACTACCGTGTAGTTTTTGCTGAATAAGAATATTGCATCTGAAAAACGCCAACTGAACTTTGAACCACAGATTTATATATTTTGCTATTCTCTCTGTGTTTTATTTATTTTTGGAAAAACTTTGATGTAATTTTAACTATCTAACTTTCGGAGGTAAATAAACAGTAAATGAACGTAAACAATTTTACTATGAGCGAGTGACATGGGAAGAATATAAGTTACGTAAAATATTTATTCCTACTGTGTAATGTAAACATGATTTTAATATATTTCTCTTTATTTGTCGTATGGTATAAGGTTAGTTGTGTCTAAAAGAAGAAAATGTTATATTTTTTTTACAATGACGTATCATAAGGTCAATATGTTAATTTCATTTTATTTTATCAATTTTTTTTTGTATATTTTTTTGAACTTTCGTTAACCAGGCAGCCCTATCATACTTGATGGAAACCCGGTTCGATTTGTGGTTTCTTTACACTAGTGCGGGATCGCAACCCATATTTTAAGAGTCTAAGTACCTCAGTTATCTTTATATCACGAAATAAATGAAAAATATTGGACCTGCTATTCAAATTGATTTGATCGTACTATAGTTTATTTTGCACTTACAGCGCTATAGTTATTTTCATAAATTAGAATAAAAAGTTGAAAAAATGTTCGAGCCTCTAGAATAAAAAAAAAATCAAAGTAATACTCTATTGTAATACAAGTGAGATGCTTTTCAAATAGCGGAATACGGCACCAGGTAGGTTACTAAGAGCAAGCGGTCACGTTCGCCATTAAACTACGAAGCTGGACTCTCGAGTGTACTTTTTACTTACTCCCTGCGTCGTTCTGTGGTCAGCGTAGATCTTTGTTCAGAGGTATAATGGTAGAAAATAAAGCTATACTCGTAATAATAACTGCAAATATTTTAAGGAGAGAGAACAAGCTCACTAAACAAATAAACTAGCCCCAAGGAACATTAGTCGAAATATGAAAAAAATTGGCCTCCCTTACAGATTGACCCATTCGGTGGGAACATTTTGAATGGTCCAATTTATTATTATTTCGACTTATGCTCCTTGGCAAAAGTTGTTCAGTTGCATGGGCTGGTTAATCTTTTACTATAAGTTGTCGTGTTATCTAGGCTCCGAGAGGCACCGGCGCTCAGGGAGCCAAGGTAACCGCAGGTGAATACTTATAGCTAAGTATTTGTAGAGTGGTCTCGCGAACACGAGTGCCTGTGACCCCGGAGGGCGTGAGTGAGTAAGTGTGGGTAGAGTGTCCTGTGTGTAGGCACCCTAGCAAGCCTCGCGCCCGCACGCTAAGTGAGGGGCCGAGGGAGTAAAAGAGGGAACGTAAACGATAAGGCTTTATTAAAGAATTAACAGATAACCACCTCCTGATACGAAAACCAAAATTATAACCTGGCCACTCACACAGAAGGTAACGGCGGCGCGTCCAGCGCGAGGAGCGTCTTCGCAGCAGCTGTATCTTCAATCCGACGAGGCGTAGGCGCTTGAGGGGAGACTTTTAAGCTTCCGTCACTTGAGGGGAGACTTTTAGGACTAAAATAGACTGTTACAGTGGTTACTCAGTGAGAGACTATACTGGGAGTCTTCGAGATCACAACTTAGAGTCCAGACCAAAACTGATCCCCCTAGCTGCTTGACGTGGCTTTTATACCCTCGTCTGACGCTGACTGTCACAGTCTTCATTTCGATAGTCATGTTCATTTCCAGAAGCTTCGATGACGATCGCGCTCTTCATTTCGATCGTCATCCTCTTCGGTTCTAGAATCTTCGACGATCGTCGACCTCGTCAGCCGTCATTTTGAGATCATGGAACTTGTCAGTGGCCAGTCGTCGCTGTCCATGGAGATCTGTTGGCATCTCATGTTAGCTTGATGATGAGGTGGTTATGAGGATGGCTCCGAGGCACGCTGGAGGGCTCGGGACCTCAGTTCCTCCGGAGGGAGAGGGAGAGGGAGAGTGCCAGGCGTAGTAAATTTAGATACAAGTACCAGGAGGTCAGAAAATACGAAGAGGTAGATCAATGTATAATAACTTTTTAGTAGAAAGCTACGCGGCTCTATGATGTATAGATAGCCGTCAACTTTGAGAGGTTGACATAACATCAAGAAAGTAAACAAACAAATTGATAAAATAAAATGGATTTCAGGAAATATTTAGAAAAATGGTAGTAATTGTAGCAGAATGCTACATTTCCCCCGCGACCCCGAGAAAATTTTTGCTGTAACAAAAATTTTGAGGTTATGAGCAGCTACCTTACCTAGCATAAATTTACTTTCAGGCTTCACCATTCATTCATACATCCAAAGTTTGGGGTAGGGCTCACATTCAATGGCTCCTACTCCAAGGTATGCTGCTCTCTGAGTATACCTCAGTTAATGACGCAAGGCTTGTTTTAGGAGTTGTCATCCGCTCCAGCTTAAAACCCACATGGTAGTGTTAAGGCTTATTTAGCGTGTCACTAGCCGCACGTGTAGAGTGTAGTAGTGTAGGCTTATTTTACGTGTCACAATCCGCACGAAGAGGTATGAACCTTAGCTCGAGTGGGGATAGAGATGACCCAACAGGTAAGGAACATTATAATAGACCCATTTAGTAAGAGTCTTTTAGGAGAAAGGGTATAAAGAGAGCCCTTTAGAGTAGTGGAGGTTTTAGAGTCAGGTTCCTGGACTAAGAGCCCAATGAAGTAGTCCGAAGAAATTCAGCTAGGGATTTTGTAGTAGAACCGAAAGGCTTTGACTGGCTTATGAGCCTAAGTTAAAGGGTTGGCTTCGCTTTGGCCGAAATAGCGATGCCATGAGGGTGATGAGGTATAAAAGAAAATATTTACAAAGAAAAGAGTGAAATGCCTTAACTCAGTTTAGACTTTAAAGTCTTTAACGTGCCATTTGGCTCTTACACCGTTTGGGTCCTCCAAGAGGTAAACGAGTGGCGATATCTTTTGTATCACTCTGCATTTGATATACCTTGGGGCGAGTTTAGCTGAAAAGTATGAGCCTGCGTTACTAAGGGCGTAGTTTTTCCGCCAGACGAATTCGCCAACATTAAATTCCTTGAAAGGATGTTTCAAGTCGTACCGAGCAGCGTTCCTAGTGTGGGCTATGTAGAGTGACGTCTGGACCCTATCGAATATGTTGGCCAGCAGGCCTACGTTATTCGCGTATATGTCGCGAGGTAGCAGAGTTATTTCGTCCAGATTGTGTGTAGGTGTGTAGAGAGAACCACATGTGACGATTTCTCGTCCGTACACTAGGAAAGATGGGGTGAATCCCGTTACGGCGTTGACTGAATTATTCATGGCATTCTGAATAATTGGTAAATGAATGTCCCAAGAGCGGTGATCTTCGTTTACTAGTGATGCTAGTGCTGTTATGATGGTTCTGTTATATCGCTCTGTGGGGTTTACTTGTGGGCAGTAGTGAGGTGAGTAGGACGGGAAGGGTATTTTGTACTTTGTTATTAGGTTATTGAACTCCCTAGACCGGAATTGAGGACCGTTGTCCATGATTATGGTCTGTGGGACGCCGTGGACGAGAAACACAAAGTTTTCGAGGTTACTTATGATGTTTGATGCTAGAGCGCGTTTAAGTGGAAAAAGAAGGCAGTACTTAGTAAAACAGCAAGTGACGACGAGGATGTGCTGGTTGCGACGTCTCGACATGGGTAAAGGGCCTATCAGATCGAGAGATATGCATTGGAAAGGCCTGGAGCAGATTCTTGGTTTGCCCATAGGGCTGTAAGGGGAGTGATTAGAATATTTGTAGGCCTGGCAACGTTCACAATGTGAGATAAGTTTGGTTATGTCTTAAAACATACCTGGCCAGTAATGTGTTAAAGATAGCTTCTTAAATGTTTTGAAGACACCTAGGTGTGGCTCGGAGGCTGAGCCGTGGCAGTTTCTTATTAGATTTTCTCTATCTAGAGGGGGTGGAACCTGTTTCCATGAGAAGTCATCTTGTATACTGAATGGTGAAGTGATGTGGCGAAATAGTTTGTCATCACTGATCATGTAGTTTGGGTATGAGTCGGGGTTGCTACGGCAGCACTGGACGAGTCTGTTGTACTGCTCGAGCTCTGTGTCAGGGATAGGTCCTGAGATAGGGGCGATGTGAGTGAGAGTGCTGGCAGGTTTCGGAGTTCGAGAGAGCAAGTCAGGTACAAGGTTATCCTTACCTTTCTTGTGTTTTAATATAAAGTTAAATGATGAAAGGCGTATAGCCCATCGGGCAAGTCTCCCGGATGGGTTGGAGAGATTAAGAAACCATTTTAAAGCCGCGTGGTCCGTGTAGACTGTAAACTGTTTGCCGTTGTCAATGTAGCATCTCCAGTGTTCAAGGGCCGTGATGACTGCTAGAGTCTCGCGTTCTGTGGTAGAGTAGTTCTGTTCGTGTTTGTTAAGTGCCCTACTCATGTAAGCTATGACAACCTCCTTATCGCCTTGGGTTTGGGTTAGCATGGCCCCTATGCCGAAATTAGATGCGTCGCAGTGGACGGAAAAGGGGCTGTTAAAGTCCGGGCAAGCAAGGATTGGTGTTGTAACGAGAAGTTCCTTTAGTTTAAGAAACGCGGAATTGGCTTCGCTTGTCCAGTTGAATTTGGGAGCATTTTTGCCGGAAGTAGTTAATTTATTAATCGGTGAAGCGATAGTGCTGAAGTTTGGAACAAATCTGCGAAACCAGCTGCAGGTACCAATGAACTTTCGAACTTCTTTGCGCGAAGTGGGAACTGGGAAATCTAAGATAGCGCGTATTTTATCGGGGTCGGCACGGAGACCGTGCTCATCAACTATGTATCCGAGGTATTTTAGTTGACCCCTGAAAAATACACTCTTTTCGAAGTTTATGGTCAGACGTGCAAAGGTTAGTTTCTCCAGGACTTTAAGAAGTAAAGAAATGTGTTCCTCAAATGTTGAACTGATGATGATGATATCGTCTAAGTAACAGAAGACTTTGTTGTCAAAGTCGGGGGTGAATAACATGTCCATTAGTCTTTGCTGTGTAGCTGGAGCGTTAGTTAGCCCGAAAGGCATAACCACAAATCTGAACATGCCTCGGCCTGGTACGTAAAAGGCGGTTTTATCTCTATCTGCTTCGTTGAGTGGTATTTCCCAGAATGCTTTAGCGATGTCTATGCTCGAAAGAAATTTAGCGTTTTTTAAGTGGTCCAGGATTTCGTTGATGAATGGAAGGCTGTAAGCATCGCGCCTAGTTACGGAATTAAGTTTTCTACTGTCTACGCAAAATCGCCACTCTCCGTTCTTCTTGGGGGTGATGAGAACGGGTGACAGCCAGGGGCTTTCGCATTTTTCGATTACCTTCCAAGATAGCATCTTATCAACCTCATAGATAAGTGCCTTTTGTTTTTCAGGTGAGAGCCTATAGCAGCGTTGTTTGATGGGAAGAGTGTCGCCAGTGTCAATTCTATGGGTTATAAGGTGTGTGCGGCCTAGTTCGCCTTTCTCTTCGAAGGATATTTTCTTAAATCTATTAATTATATCATCAGCTATTAGTTTTTGATCAGAGGATAAGCATTCATAAGGGTGTATTTTTTTATTTTCTGTAATTGTGTTGCAGGAAGTTGTATTGAAGTTGAAAGCTAAAGAAAGCAGTTTAGGGATAAGATTAAACTTCTTCCAGAAGTCGACACCTAGTATTATAGAGGGCCTAATGTTAGGGAACACGAATGCTCGCAGAATTTGAGTTTCATTATTAAATGTAAAAGGTAAGTCAATAAAGCCTAGTGAAGTTGCTGTGTGGCCACTGGCTGAAGATACTGTTATCGTCCGCAACTTAGATAACGAGTAGCCGAGATTTATGAATTTTAGGTGGGAGTTATTCCCGAGGATTGTTAAAGAACTGCCGCTATCTAGGAGACCAGAAAAGGCTATGTTGTTTATAGTGAAGTGGAGGAAAGGGCGCTCATGGTCTTTTTCCTCATCGTATAGAATTGAAGTAATTCTGTAACACGTGTGGAATAAGCGGATATTCTGTAACCAGTTCTTCCAATCCTCAGCGTCAAATTTTGGCTTATCTAAGTCGCGCTTTTCTAGTTTTTTTTTTTTGGGAGGGGTTACTTCTGCATTTAGGGCATTTCGGGGTTTTGAAATCCTTTAGGCCACACTTGAAGCAAATTGGAAAGCGGGGTTGAGTACATGTTACTAAGGAGTGTCCGTTAATTCGGCACCGAACACAAAAAAGTTGGAGTTGTGTCTGCTGTTGATCGTGTTGATTTGCCTTAAGTATGAAGGCTTGAATGGTGATGGTGTGTAGGAGGCTTTAGGATTGTTTTGGTTGGGGTTAGGTCTATGCATATAGCCTGTTTTACTAGAGGATGGTGTGGGAGGCCCGAGAGGTTTGTAGTTGAATTCTGCAGCGAGTGGATCTGGGAGTGGTTCCTTAAAGTTCTTATTTTTGTCGATTACTTTCTCATACTGTTGGCAGGCAGTTATGAGTTGTTCTAGTGTCAGTATGTTCATGTGTGCTATGAAGTTAGAGTAGCAGGGCCTTATGTTCCTCATTATTATTTCTAGCTTCTCTTCGCTTGATAATGGTTTAGAAAGCTTATTGAACATGCCTGACATTATCGACACATAAATGATAATTGGCTCAGACAGACCTTGAGTTCTGCTTCTAATAGATTCTAGAAATTTGTAGTCAAAGTCATGGCCTCCGAAATCGTTGATTAGGTCGGCACAGAGTTGTTTCCATGTGTAATTAGGGTTCATGTTTGTTTTAAACCTAAGCCAATGTAGAGCTGAGTCAGTAAAGATGTCAAAGATTCTGCTCATAAGTGACTGTGGATCTATTCTCCTGGATACGCGAAATTCCTCCACATTTTGGATAAAGGACCGGGGACAAGTTTTCCCGGAAAAGTTAATTTTTTTTAATTCCTGAAGGCTTTTATCGAGTTGTTGTCCTAAAGGGGGAGGAATTTGCGGGTGGGAGTACTGCGGTGTGCTAAATATCTCAACGTATTGCTCCTGATCGTGCTCCTCTTGGGTATGTTGGTCTCGTGTTTCCTGGTTGTGTTCTGCCTGAGTGTGCTGGTCTTGTGTTTGCTGTTCAGAGTCTGGGTCAGGGGATGATGGTATGGCCGACAGAAAGATTTTTTCGAGGTCCGCGAATTTGTTTTTTAAATTTCTAAGGTCATCATTTAAAGAGGGGTCAGTGTCCGGGTCCATTCGTTCTATACGATGAAAAATATGATTAATATAGGTCTCCACCTTAGGGATAAGCCGAGTCACCCCTTCGGTGATTTGAGTAATTTTAGGTTCTAGAAAAGCTAGGGTAGCGTTTGTTTCCGCTATATCTTGTGCGAGGGAGACTGGTGAGTCGACTACGTATTCAGGGTTGGACTCAATGAGCCCAAGAATCTGCCTCTTGAGAGCCACGACCGTATCAGCTGGGTCACCTAATCTTAGCTTTATTTCGTACTCGAGCTCAGGTTTGTTAAGTAGTGTGTATTTTATTGGCCTCATTTTCTTTTAGTAATAAAGTAGTAGGAAAATAATTGAGAAAGAAAGGTTAATAAAGTAAAAATAGAAGAAAAATGATAAGGTAGTAAAGTAAAGTTTAGGCTAGTATAAGATTATTGTTAAGTCTATAATTCAAGTAAGGTCTTAAGCTGGAGGGTAGAGAGGGCTAAGAGAGGAGGGCCAAAATATATTATTTAGGCTACTAAGTTAAGTTGTTTTAAAATTTTGAGAGGGAAGGAGGGAGAGGACCGAATGAGGAGGGCCGAAATGGTTTACGCTAGAAGAAGCGTTATTTTTGAATTTAGAGAGGGTTCCTATAGCTAAGTATTTGTAGAGTGGTCTCGCGAACACGAGTGCCTGTGACCCCGGAGGGCGTGAGTGAGTAAGTGTGGGTAGAGTGTCCTGTGTGTAGGCACCCTAGCAAGCCTCGCGCCCGCACGCTAAGTGAGGGGCCGAGGGAGTAAAAGAGGGAATGTAAACGCTAAGGCTTTATTAAAGAATTAACAGATAACCACCTCCTGATACGAAAACCAAAATTATAACCTGGCCACTCACACAGAAGGTAACGGCGGCGCGTCCAGCGCGAGGAGCGTCTTCGCAGCAGCTGTATCTTCAATCCGACGAGGCGTAGGCGCTTGAGGGGAGACTTTTAAGCTTCCGTCACTTGAGGGGAGACTTTTAGGACTAAAATAGACTGTTACAGTGGTTACTCAGTGAGAGACTATACTGGGAGTCTTCGAGATCACAACTTAGAGTCCAGACCAAAACTGATCCCCCTAGCTGCTTGACGTGGCTTTTATACCCTCGTCTGACGCTGACTGTCACAGTCTTCATTTCGATAGTCATGTTCATTTCCAGAAGCTTCGATGACGATCGCGCTCTTCATTTCGATCGTCATCCTCTTCGGTTCTAGAATCTTCGACGATCGTCGACCTCGTCAGCCGTCATTTTGAGATCATGGAACTTGTCAGTGGCTAGTCGTCGCTGTCCATGGAGATCTGTTGGCATCTCATGTTAGCTTGATGATGAGGTGGTTATGAGGATGGCTCCGAGGCACGCTGGAGGGCTCGGGACCTCAGTTCCTCCGGAGGGAGAGGGAGAGGGAGAGTGCCAGGCGTAGTAAATTTAGATACAAGTACCAGGAGGTCAGAAAATACGAAGAGGTAGATCAATGTATAATAACTTTTTAGTAGAAAGCTACGCGGCTCTATGATGTATAGATAGCCGTCAACTTTGAGAGGTTGACATAACATCAAGAAAGTAAACAAACAAATTGATAAAATAAAATGGATTTCAGGAAATATTTAGAAAAATGGTAGTAATTGTAGCAGAATGCTACAAAGTATTATGGAAAATAAAGAAAACCGTAAGGAAACCGTGGTGTTTCTAAATAGTTAAAGAACTATTTAGAAACACCACGGTTTGTCTTTATTATATTAGCAAAGGCTTAACATATTTTACTTTTTTATTTTTAAATTTTCCTGTCGGGCTTGAAAAATTTTGCAAGTTTTTAAAAATAATACCTATATCTTTTAATACCTAACACGAGAAGGGTTTTAAAATTTTTAACTCAATATTTTTACATATCATTATAATCTGAGTTAATCTCTATTAACTAAAAAACCTAAATACGTAGCCATAAAGGCTGTTTCTAAGCCATGGGGGCCGCGGGAGTGGATTCATAGCAAAAAAGTAAAGTAGGTAGGTAGGTATACGTTTGACAAATATTTTAGGGCCGTTTCAGAAAAATCATGTATCACTACAGCCTGTCGCCTAAAATTTACATACACGTGAAACCCTCGAGTCCCTTAGTCGCCTCTTGCAACACTAGCGGGAAAGAAATGGGGTAATGCTATTCTAAGCCGGCATCACACGGCTACTACGAGTTTGATGCAAATAAAAAATGTTGAAGATAGACGGAAAATTTTGGACACAATTGCACTATATAGGAATACTTTTACACACACACACGCACACACATATCACGCCTATAATCCCTTACAGGGTAAGCAAAGCGTAAACGGCCGCAAAAAATCGAAATTTACACCACGTCTGACAAATATTAATTGAGGGTCATTTGGAAAATTGTGTATTGCCATAGTGACAGGATGTCAGCCCATCGCCTAAAATTACACACCCTCGAGTCCCTTAGTCGCCTCTTACGTTACGACTCCCACGGAAAAGAAATGGAGTGATGCTATTCTAAGTCGGTATCACACGGCTAACTACAATTAAAGGAATACTTTTAAATGTAGGCTATCTCTTACGTTAGAAGCGTTCTGTTAGCTATCAGTAGCAGATGCCAGCTTAATGTGTAAGAGAACGTGCTTGAAAACTTCCAATTGCGCTTGAATTCTCGAAATACTCTCAGCTTTAGTTTTTAACAAAAGTAAGTCCAGTAACAGTACCAATTCAATGAGACTGGTTCTGGTTAGCAATATAACTTTTCAAGCACTCGCGATCACTTTCACTCATATTAAGTATTAGACCGGGTCTATCGCGATAGTATTTAGGTAAATATTAGTAATTTACCTGTGTCCCGACGTTTCAATACAGTTTCATGTATTGTGGTCGCGGGTTGACTTCGGGACACAGGTAAATTACTAATATTTACCTAAATACTATCGCGATAATAGACCCGGTCTAATACTTAAAATGAGTGGTTCTGAAGGCTTAAAACAAACCTTTTTTTTACATTCAAAATGTTGCAAAAGAAAATGTAACCTGATGATGATGATTTCTTATAAAATTTTGTGCGTCTGCCTGCCGCGCATAGGTTCCGGGTTCGATTCTCGGTGGGACACTTGCAAAGTTGATCATCACTTTGTGAATTTGTTTCCAGTCTGGTTAGGATATTGCAGGCTGAACCACATGATAGTCTGAAAAAAAATGATGGTTCCATGCTTCGGAGAGCTCATTAAGCCCTCGGTCCCGGTTGCCGCCTATGATTTCTTAGATAGAGACACAACTATGTCAGAGGCCTATTCCTAGTACTATGCATTTAAAAACTCTGACACCAGGGTTCATGATGTCGTCCAACATGCAAAAAAGAAATGAGAGACATCTCATCGGATTTCTATGAAATAGTAGGTGTGTCATGTGGTACCAGCTTAGAATAGCACCATCCCATTTCTACTTAAGAGTGAATCCTGGGAATGGGCAGCAGCGTTTCCTGTGAATGAAAACACATTTCTCTGCGCTCGCCAATCCACCTGTCAAGAGTGGTGAGTATGGTAAATACCGCTCGATTGTTGGAGACCCATGTCAAACAGTAAATTGTTGTGGCTGTTCACAATTGTTATCCCTTTTTCATTTACCTAATAAATACGTATAATAAGATATGTAACAATGAAATGAGCCGCGTGGTGCCGGCAGAGTAGAATAGCACCACCCCATCTCTTCCCGTGGGGATCGAAAGAAGCGACCGAGGGATAAATCCGACCAAAGCACAACGGTCCTGGAGATGCCAACTCCACAATTAAACCTGGAACGGGGTCTCCGTCCGGCGCGTGTGACAGAAATCTTCCGCGCGGCAGACTCCTGCAGCCGACCTGGCTCCGCATGTATCGACTAGTCGTTCCTTCGGATCCAGCCAGGAAGGCCGAGAGGGTGGCGCAGGTCCTGGGTGCAGTGTACTATACGTGTGGGTACTACAATAAACCAGTTAATCGCTAACCACCGTGTTTGATTGACGCTCCACTGGCGACGAGTTCGGTTTTTTTTCTACGCGTGCAGTACTTACATTTGCGTTAAAATGCCAATCGGTAAATTAGAGCCTTTCGATTTGGCCACTAATAAATGGCCGGTGTACATTCGGCGTGTTGATCAGTATATAAAATTGAATGATATCAAGGATGAGGTTAAAGTGTCGTTGCTGATTACCGTCGTGGGTGATAAAACGTATAGGTTAATGTGCGACTTGTGTTCTCCGGATCTGCCAGAAGATAAAACTTATAAGGACTTGGTGCAGGTGATGACGGATCATCTGGAACCGCAACGATCCGAGATTGCGGAGCGCCACGTGTTCCGGCAGCGCCGGCAGCGCGCCGGCGAGCCGCTCGTTGATTACCTACAGGCGCTAAAGCACCTCGCGGCTACATGCAATTTTGGAAAATGTGCAACCTGTTCCACTCTCGAGATAAACTTAAGGGATCAGTTTGTCTCGGGTTTGGCGAGTGAGGCCATGCGTTCTAGAATATTCGCCGAGGAAGACGTTCAGTACAAGAAAGCGGTGGAACTGGCATTATCTCTAGAGGCCGCAGAGAAGCACGCGGAGGTGAGCGCGACCACAGGGGCCGCACAGACCTCAGGTGCAGGCGGCGAGGCAGGCGAAGGCATGCATTACGCGCGCTCCGGGCGCGGCGGGCAGCGTGGCCGGCAGGCGGCCGGAGGCCGCAAGGCGGGCGCGGGCCCGCAGGCCGCGGTGGCCGGCGGCAGTGGCACCGGCAGCGGGGGCGCGACCCGTTGCTGGCGGTGCAACAAGCCACACCATCCAGATCGTTGTAGGTTTATACACTACACTTGTGATGCGTGTTTAGAAAAAGGTCATTTAAAAGTGATGTGCAGAAAAGTGCGTAACAGTGATCGTAGTAGCCGACAAAATTACGTAAGTGATGATGACGATGGTGAATCGGACGACATATTGTTTAACATCCACTCTGCGGCGCAAGGTAACGAGCCATTTTATATTGATATAAACGTCGATGGAAAAGTGATCAAATTTCAAATTGACACGGGTAGTCGGGTTTCGGCTATAAGTGAAAAGTTATATCGAAGCGTGTTTAACCACAAGGAACTCATTAGCGATAATTTACTACTACGAAGCTACTCGGGCACACGAATCGAATCGCTCGGATATATTTCTGTGAATGTTAAACTAGGTGATGTTCACGGCAATTCGTTGCGTCTTTATGTTATTAAGGATGGCGCGTGTCCGTTATTGGGCAGGGAATGGATACGCATTCTTAAGTCTACACCGACATTGCTAAATAAAATTATCGACGATGGGTTTGTGAACCAGTTGTGTGCGGAATTTCCGGAGGTATTTAGTGATAAGCTAGGTACATGTAAACGCACCATTCAATTACAGCTTAGTAACCAGGAACCGGTTTACGTGCGCGCGCGGCCGGTACCACTTGCATTGCGCGAGCGGGTCGAGCGAGAGTTAGCTCGACTTGAGGCCGATGGTACTATTTACCGTATAGACCAATCAGATTATGGAACCCCTATTGTGCCAGTAGTTAAAGAAAACGGTGATATACGTATCTGTGGGGATTACAAAGTGACGATTAACCCAAAATTAAAACGCGATTTTTACCCTCTGCCTCGTATTGAGGAGTTGTTTGCGAATTTGAGTGGTGGCGAAAAATACACTAAAATAGATCTCAGACACGCATATGAACAATGTCTCATTTTGGAAGAATCTCGCCCTTATACGGCGATTACAACACATATGGGTACATTTGTGTATAAGCGTACACCGTACGGGCTATCTTGTGTGCCGGAGAAATTCCAAAAAATTATGGAAGAAACTTTACGAGGCGTACCCAAATGCGTAGTATTTTTAGATGACGTATGCGTGACTGGGGCTACGAGACAGGAACACATGAGTAATTTGCGAGCTGTACTTGAAAGGTTGCGTAATATGGGGTTAACTGTTAAGCTAAGTAAGTGTCGATTCTTGCAAGATAGTGTTAAATATTTAGGATTTATCATCAATAAAGACGGTTTAAGGCCGGATCCATCTAAGTTGCATGCAATTTCAAACGCACCCATCCCAAAAGACGTTACACAACTAAAAAGCTTTTTGGGTATGCTGAATTACTACGGTAAATTTGTAAAAAATTTGAGTACATTATTGCATCCGCTTCATAATTTGTTACGTAAAGATGTTAATTGGACTTGGGACTCTAAATGTGAGGAGGCGTTTGCTAGGGCGAAGAGCGTCCTCCTGAGTGAAAATGTACTCGCACATTACGAGGAGGGGCGCCCACTTGTGCTGTCGGTGGATTCGAGCGCCTACGGGCTAGGCGCGGTGCTGGCGCATCGCTACCCCGACGGGAGCGAGCGCCCGATCAGCTGTGTCTCGCGAACACTCAGTGCGGCCGAGCGTAATTATAGTCAATTAGATAAAGAGGCGTTGGCTATATTATTTGGAATAACTAAGCACCATCAGTATTTATTTGGACGGCGTTTCTTATTGCGCTCGGATCACCAACCTCTTACATATATTTTTGGAGACAAAGGGGGTATTCCCCAGACAGCTGCAAGTAGGCTGCAGCGCTGGGCAGCACGCCTAGCAGCGTATGACTTTAACATCGCGTTTGTCAGGTCTGCTGACAATGGACCAGCTGATGCGTTATCGCGGTTACCACTGCCTCAGGAGGGCCGCTCAGTAGATTCGGTAACTTACATGAATTTAGTACAAGAATCTATGCCGTTAAATTTCAGAGATGTAGCTAAAGAAACTGAACGAGATCGTATATTAAGTAGAATAAAAGGTTATATTATGTTTGGCTGGCCATCAGTCGCAAGCTGTGACGAAGAGAAACCATATTTTTCCAGAAAAAATGATTTAGTTCTTGAAATGGGGTGCCTGATTTATAAATATAGGATTGTTATACCTACCACATTACGCGAAAAAGTTTTAAATGAGATTCACGACGGACATCTCGGTATGAATAAAATGAAGAATTTGTCTAGGAGCAACGTATATTGGCCGAACATAGATCGCGACATTGAGGACGTGTGCCGGCGCTGCGAGCCGTGCGGCGTGGTGCGCGACGCACTTCCGCACGCGCCCGTACACCCTTGGGAGTTTCCCATGCATCCGTGGCAGCGCCTGCATGCTGACTTTGCAGATTGCGGTGGTCGGCGGTATTTCATTTTAGTCGATGCTCACTCTAAGTGGATCGAAGCCGTGATGATGAAGGGCACTGACGCGGTATCAACAATCAAAGTGCTAAGGGGAATTTTCGCGCGTTTTGGTATCCCAGCACAGCTCGTGACTGACAACGGGCCACCGTTCTTATCTAATGAATTTAAGCTTTTTTGTGAGAAAAACTGTATCAAACATGTGACCTCGGCTCCTTATCGGCCGCAGGGAAATGGGGCCGCGGAAAATGCTGTAAAGTCGGTTAAAAAAGCCATCAAAAGAGCTATTCATGAATGTGTAGACGTCGAAACAGCCTTGAACAAATTTCTTTTTCAATATCGCAATTGTGCCCACTCGACCACAGGCATTTCGCCGGCCGAGGCGTTGCAGGGGCGGCGCCTCCGCTCGCGTCTAGATGCGTTGCGCCCCGACCGTGCGGCAGCCGTGCGCTCGGCGCAAGCTTGCCAGGAGTCCGCCGCGCCTGCTGCGCCTCGGTCTCTTGCGTTAGGAGACACAGTTTTAGCCCGTGACTATACCGCAAGAGGGGGCAAGTGGTCAGAGGGCACAGTTGTAAAGAAAACAGGTCCCGTTTCCTATAAAGTGGACATGGGTCAGGGGTTAGAATGGCGCAGACACGTTGATCAATTAATTTCAACAAACAAAAATAGATTTTCCTTGGCGCGCGCAAATACTGCCCCCGACCCAGAGGTTTTGAACGCTGATAAAGAGACCGACAGCACATCGAAGGGTGAGGCGGAGGGAGCAGCTCAGGTCATTGTGTCTGAAGATGAGAATAGAAGTCAGGAGTCTATTTCACCGCCTCAACAAGTACCAATTAATCAGCCACAGGAGCCGAAGGTGCTCGCTCCGCCGCCACCGGGCGCTTCGGCTCGTGCACTGCGTGCATATCAACGAGCACAGAAGTTAGTTGAGCAGATTGATTAGATGTTATTAGTCTATTTCAGAATATCTGTAATTTAGTGAGGAGAGGTGCAGTGTACTATACGTGTGGGTACTACAATAAACCAGTTAATCGCTAACCACCGTGTTTGATTGACGCTCCACTGGGCAGCCCTGCGTTTTCCAAAATTGCGTCCCAAGTAACGCAGTGTCTGTGGAGAGGACACTTCACCCGCGTCACGCGGATATCAACACGGGAAGTGGCAGTGATACAGCCATGAATAGTCTTGCCTCAGACACTGATTAAATCGTCTGTCACAGACGTGTGAGGCCAATGATGAACGACGTTAAAAAGTTAAAGTAAGTAAAGTCCATCTTGGTATCAAGGACGCGTCTTATCTTACATATGTAACTAATTCTAATATAGGATTATGTTCAGTTACGTTAGGTATCCAAACTAAATCATGACAGTAAACATTTCCCAAATATATCGCCTAAATTGGTACAAACGACGTGAGGCAAGTAAAATAACTACAAAATGGTTGGTTACCTGTCTAAACTAATCCCTCCCACGCAAGATGTAGGGAGATGGAAGATTGTAGGTACGTTCATTGTGGTGGTGCAAAATCCCGTTATGTACAGAACTGGGACCGTATTCCGCTATTTGAAAAGCGTTTCAGTTTTGTGATAATAGCTTATAAAAAATGGTAGAACATGTATTTTACGAAAAGATTTAGCAATTTATTTCTTTATAAAATGGCAACACTGGCACTCTCATGTGACAAACGGTATTTTGCGAAATAGCCAATCACAAGAGATGGTCAGTGACCAATCGTAAGCGAGAGCCAATAGTGACATTTAAAATGGATATCGTAAAGAGGGGATTTTGGAATCTATCGTCATGTTAAATTTAGTGCAAACAAAAAAAAACTACTTATAAAACTGATAAATATTTAATGTAACTTTTTTTCGACAAACGAAAACATTTTGGATCTCCAATACAAAGTGACACTTTTTTGTAAGGGCGGTCCAAATTTATTTTTTAACATTATGAAAAATTTATTCTAAGAGAAATTGTTCATTTTCATTTCAAGCACTCGCGATCACTTTCACTTATTTCAAGTATTAGCGTAGTGCAATGTTTACAAACAATCAATAATATTAAAATTATAAAGACAAATGTGGGTAGCAGAACATCTCGTTACCCGCCGCCTAGATGACAACTCGCTGGGACGTCAGTCAACCCGCGACCACAATACATGAAACTGGGGTTCGTTCGTTGCTATTCCGTAATGGCGGATGTGAATTGGTTATAATTTTGTTTTTCTTGTTTATTTGAGTGTTTGGTGAATAATTCTGATAGTGTTTTAAGCAACAAACTATTCTTAAAGTGGTTATTAAATAGGAAATTGTAATTAAAGCATATATTTGACATTGTGGTATAGTGACGAGCGGGTCAGCACGTGGCGCGGAAATTTTACTATCACGTTTCTGGTGCTACATAAACTGCGCAACACAGCCCCTAGTCGTAAGACTAGGATCTCTGTGTTGTGGACTCTCCCTCGGCGTAATGCCAAATCACCTTACAAATGACTGACTGAACATAACCTTACAACGACTTGACTTAACTAACCTGACATAAATGGCGAAATACGTCTCAACTCACGAGATGTGAAGCCAGTGGCTTTGCCACACCAAAAAATAATAATAATACATGAAACTGTATTGAAACGTCGGGACACAGGTAAATTACGTATATTTACCTAAATACTATCGCGATAGACCCGGTCTAATACTTAAAATGAGTTAAATTTTACTAGTGAACGATAGCGATAACTCAAGACAAGTTAGTGATAAGGAACAACTTTCCCCAAGAAACACGATAAAGAAAGTTCGCTCTTCATACAGAATTACAGAACAGCTGTTTTGAGTTACAATGGAAACTCAAAATATTTTTGACATATTTCAACTTATGTTCCTTAGAAAAAGTTGTTGCTCATCACCAGACCGTCTTCTGTTTTCAGTATCGGTCACTAGTAAAATTTCATCCTGTATAATATACTTTTACAAAAATAGACTTAGTACTATCGCAGCCCGGGCCCGAGTTAATCTTGAAGCAAGTCGGTCATACGTCCTCCGGCCGCACAATACCCTACCTACTTAGAGCTACTTAGGGAGATACGTTCGTCACGGTCCTCTGCCACTATAGTTTTCTTTTTAGAGTTATATTGTTCAAGAGTTGCCCTTATTCTTGTTGGAAAAGATTTGTTTAGTGACTTTGAATATTATTAAAGTAGAAATTGTTTTTTTTTTGTTGTTATCTAACAATCAACTGATTAAACTTTCGCGGTTACACATAATACTGAAACTCAAAATACTGAAACAAGATTCTTACCGCGATACTTATTTATTTTGTTGAATTGAAAATATATATATATTATCGTGGTTAGAACCCCCGTATCAGTATTTTGAATCAACTTATTATTAGGTACAGTCACACATTTTAAAACTCTCTCTCTCTTTTCGTGTGGGACACCGAGTCGTCCGACGACCCGATGAACCCTACTACCACTAGTAGGCCTCTGACATGGTTGTATAATCATAGACAGCAACCGGGATCGACGGCTTAACGTGCCCTCCGAAGCACGGAACCATTTCTTTTCGGACAATCAGTTGGTTCACCTTGCAATGCCCTAACCAAACCGGGAACAAATTCACCAAGTGATAAATATCAACCCAGTAAGTGTCCCATCGAGAATCGAACCCGGCACTTTTTCGTCGCAGGCAGTCGCAATACCACTGCGCCACATCGGCCGACATTTTAAAACTAAGACGATAACAAAAAGGTTCTCTCTCAGCACCTTTTATTTAGCTCGGCCAAAACAATGATCTACAGGTTCGCAGGAAGAGGGTATGCAGAAATACATGCCAATAATATGAATACACAATCTACCCGCAAAACATCTGTTGTTCCGGGATCATGGCCATGTTACTGAGTCGAAATATTGCACCATGTAACAAAATCAAGTATTGCAGTAAAGAACCCCGTTTGTTTTGATTCACTATGTGTGACCGCAAAAAAACAGTCCACCCTTAGTCTATGGCACGCGTTGAAATTAACACCTTGTTTAGAGTTTATGGCCGTGTGATGCCGGCTTAGAATAGTATCACCCCATTTCTCTACCGTGGGTGTCGTAAGAAGCGACTAAAGGGACTCGAGGGTGTGTATTACAAATTTAGGCGATGGGCTGACAACCTGCCACTATGGTGATACACAATATTCCAAATGACCCTCAAATGTTTTGTTTTATGTTCTCAAATGTTAATGTCCGTTTTTTTTACAGCCTTTTACGCTCTGCCTTCCCCGCAAGGGATTGTAGGCGTGATATGTGTGTGTGTGTGTGTGTGTTTAGAGTAATGTATAACTAGATTCCTAGTTGTACATTTTTCTTGATTCCTGAAATGACTAAAACTAGACCAGATGAGAGGGCTTGAGAAGCTAATAAATATACCTTTTTAAACATAAGGCGGTTCACTCACTTGTCGTCTTGTTGTTCAGTTTTATTAACGCAACGTAACGCATGCGTTTGCCAGACGAAAGGAAATTGCGAATTCCGATATTATTCCCATACAAAGACGGCTACGGTGGGCAATTTTTTTTCGTCTGACAGATGCATGCGTTACGTGCGTTAAAACGGAACGACACGATAAAGTGTGTGAACCAAAGTCCAGTCTAGTACAAGTATTTGCTGTTAGTTCAAAATGTGTTTACCAACGTTTCCTTCATACGCTCGCTGTAACTAGGAGAGAAACAAAATCACATTAAGTGTACCGACTTCACCTGCACACCGGCAACTTTCAGCTAACTGTAACGGATATACTTACTTGTGTGTACTGGATAAGTAAGTTACATTAGCAGCCACAGCAGTCCACTGCTGGACATGGCCAGACTAACTACGCTTGAGTGGCGTAGTGGTAGCGCGACTCTCGGTAAGGCACTCACAAAGTTGATATTTATCTCTTACTGAATTTGTTTCCAGTCTGGCAAGGACATTGCAGGCTGAACTACCAGTACCCGATATTATCAAACTACAGGCTACAAATTTTACAGGTGAAATTCGATGTTCATTGCGTAGTCGGTTAGCCATTATGATACCAGGCATATGAACCGGTTACGCAATGTACTACGAACTTCACCTGTAGACTTGTAGCCTGTAGTTTCATAATATAGGCACCTGATTGTCCGGAAAGAGAGATGGTTCAGTACTTTGGAGGGAACGTAAAGCCGTCGATCCAGGTTGCTGTCTATGATTACTTAAACGATCGTTACACAAGCATGAAATTGAAATTTGAAATTGAAATTGAAATTGAAATTCTTTATTCAATGTAGGATAGTATTATCATATCACTTATTGACGTCATGAACCGTCATTGTAAAAATGTCACGTCATGACAGAGAACTACTAGTAGTAGTAGGCGGTTAAAAAACTCTGACACCAAGGTTCATCGGGTCGTTTGACGACTCGGTGTCCCACACGAAAAGAAGAACACTACGCTTGACAGACGGATTGAATGAGATGTGGAAAATGTTGCATTCACGGGAAACGGGAAACTCTGTTGGCTATTTCCTAGATGGTTATCATTGAGTTGCTTTTTACGACACCCACTAGTAGAATTGGGGTGATTCTAATCGAATCTGGCACCATAAGGCAATTTTTCTTTCAAAATTTAGGCAAAAATTCAATGTTTCTAACGCCAGTCGAACCTAAAGAAATTAATGCAATACTAAAGAACCTTAAGAATAAAAATAGTCATGGTATTGACGAGCTACCACCTTCGCTTTTCAAAAAATGTGCGGATGAACTGACTCTACCACTTTACATGTTAGTGAATCAGTCATTTAATGAAGGTGTTTTCCCAGACATCTTAAAAACAAGTGTCATCAAGCCGATACATAAAAAGAATGCTAAAACAGATCCAAATAATTATCGTCCAATAGCCTTGTTACCAACAGCTTCAAAAGTTTTGGAAAAAGCAATGTGCGACCGCGTATACAAGTTTTGCGAAATGTTCAAAATATTTGATGATAGCCAAAACGGTTTCCGGAAGAATCGCTCTACCACCTTAGCGGTTTACAAATACGTACAAGAGGTTTTAAACACCCTTAATGATAAAAAGTACGCTGTAGGTATCTTCCTAGATATGACGAAAGCGTATGACAGGGTACAATACGACATTCTGCTGGACAAACTATACGGGATAGGAATTCGTGGTAAAGCAAACAAATGGTTCCAGTCCTACCTAAGTGACCGAAAACAGTTTGTGGATATCGAATATTTTAATGAAAAAACAGGTGAAATCATGAATATTCAAAGCGACCCACAACAAATTAGTGCTTCAATTCCACAAGGAAGTGTAATCGGATGTCTCTTGTTCTTAGCGTACATCAACGACCTTCCCAAAAACATGGAACAGTCATGCGTACTATTCGCAGATGACATCTCTATATTAATGACTTGTAAAAATGATACTCACTTAAATTCAAATCTTAATAATGTAATACGTGACACAGAAAAATGGCTAAACGACCACAATCTCGACATTAATTTAAAAAAAACAAAAATCATGCAGTTCCATCCTTGGCAGAAACAGAAATTAGAGATAGAGCTTGCCTATAAAGGTAATAATTTAGAATGTGTGCCAGAATTCACACTACTAGGCTTAGATATAGATACCCATTTAACTTGGAGGCCGCATATAGAAAAAATAAAATCAAAACTATCACGATTCTCATATGCACTCAGAGAGATAAAAATCTCCACAGACCTACAAACAGCTCTATCTCTCTATTATGCATATGCGTACGCTTGGTTGTGTTATGGCATTATTTTATGGGGTGATAGTACATACGCACCAGATCTGCTAACACGCCAAAAAAACTTATAAGGATTCTAGCACAAATAAAACAAACAGAATCTTGTAAACCATATTTTCGCGAGTTTAGAATTCTAACGTTGCCCTGTATCTATATCCTGGAGGTATGTAAATTTGTGAGAAAACATAATTCATTTTTTACAAAACGCAGTGATATCCCCACAAACTATTCCTTACGACATAAAAATAGACTAATGTTACCAAGATCTCGTCTTAATCTGCACTCGACAAGACCGTACGTAATGGCCATAAAAATATATAATAAAATACCTGATACGTTAAAGAGCGAAAATAAAGAACATATTTTCCTCCAAAAATTGAAATCATTACTACTTGACAAATGCTATTATACGATAGAAGAATTCTTAACTGATAGGACAATTAAAATTAGCATATAATAATAATATAATTAAAATTAGCATATAGCATATATAAAAAAGTTTTAGGGTTTGTTGACATTGTCCAGTTTTTCAAATTGACATTCTATGATATACTTAATATAAAATAAATTAAATTAATTTAATAATATAATCTAATATATTATACTCTAAGCTAAACAAATCAATAATTAAATAAACTATACATTCACTGAAATCCCCCCCACCCCCGAGTAAACATACATTTGAAGAAATAAAAATTATGACTCCTCTCTCCTAAATTGCTGTGCCCAACAGGGTCCATGTGGTAGTTATATTAATTAACAATGATAACTTTATATATAACATTTACTGTAACACCTGTGCCTCATGGAATGCAATAAACATTTGAGTATTGAGTATTGAGTATTTCTAACCCTGAGTAAGTAAGGTAAAATTATTGTACAAAACAACTTCACGTATCAAATATTGCTAATCCTAATTGATATTATAAATGCAAGAGTTTGTATGTTTGTTTGTTTGTTTGTTACTTGGTCACGCAAAAACTACTGAACCAATTGTAATGAAATTTGGCACACATATAGAAGGTAACATGGATAAACACATAAAATATTGTGACTGCCTCACTTTATGCCTTCTCACTACCCTAGGTCTGCTGTAAGAGATTTATTTTTAAAAATAAGCAGACCTGTTGTGTATTGTTATATATGATATGTCCTTTGTGTTATATTGTGTACAATAATAATAATAATAATATTTTAGCACCACTTATGCCGTGTGATGCCGGCTTAGAATAGCATCACCCCATTTCTTGCCCGTGGGAGTCGTAAGAGGCGACTAAGGGACTTGAGGGTGTGTATTGCAGTTTTAGGCGATGGGCTGATAACCTGTCACTATGGCGATACACAATTTTCCGGATGACCCTCAAATGTTTGTCAGACGTGGCGTAAATGTCCGTTTTATGCGGCCATTTATGCTCTGCCTACCCCGCAAGGGATTATAGCCGTGATATGTGTATGTATGTATGTGTATGCGTCGCGGGTAACAGCTAGGTGATAAGATAATTAATTGACTCGATGGCGTAGCATCGTGCGTTTGATCACAGTACAATTACTGTTTAGTTACTTTTCAGATATTTGTGTGAGAGTATAAATAAGCAAGTAAGTAGGTAAGTAAAAAGGTTTATTGCGCAAAAATAAACAATACAAGTAACACGAACATTTTAAGCTAGAATGCGCACAAAATAAAAAGTAGTAGTTTATGCAAGTGTCATAATAACAGGGGTCATTAGAATGCAAGTGTCTGTTTACCACACGATTTATTTTGTATTGACATGTATGACAGAATAAATATAAGTATACGATTTGCAGCTTATTATAAATACAAAACATTTTATTAAAGTATGTACATAGGTAACTAAGAGTGTCATGGCTATTTTTAGTAACTGAGTGTACTATAGTGAACGTAGTGTATAAAGTTTACGTATGTTTATTTATATCTCTAACTAAATAAGGCTCAACTTTCGGCCCTCTCATCTCAATTCTCAAAAGATCTCGCAATCAGTCAGTCTGTTTACCGTGTTTAAGGGTATGCCTTGAACTTTGAACGTACCTTTCCCACAAATAACGAATCATGTGTGTGAGAACAGAGCGGAATCGCCATATCAGACGATTTTTCACTCTTTTGGAAATTTCCTGCCAAATAAACAAGTAATACAAAAAAATTATCGAATAGAATCTAGTGATTTACAAGAAGTATCGTATTCGTAAAAAATAATGTGTTATGTTCATAAGATTGCTATATACTAAGCAAAAAGTGTAAAAATGTTGAAAATTAAATATATTGAGCGAACTTTCTTTAATTGTGTTTTGCTGCGACCAGAATCTAGATAAAATAATGAAAAATCATTATACATGGTTAAAATCGTGCTTATCGTATTCACCAACGAAATTGCGTGCATCCAAAAAAACTCATTTTTCTCACGGCGTGCCCTTAACTTCCAACGGAAGGATTACAAACTAACAGAGGAAGGACCAATCAAAATAATGTTTCTTTACAATTCGCTCTAATTCAATTTGAGAGCCCTTAGAACTTCCCTGAATTCTGCCAAATGAAAATTGATGAAAGCCTCTTGTAATGACAATTTGGAAGTGTATATAAACTTACCTTTTAAGGGTTATTTGTAAAAGCGTCTATGTAGTTTCATCGAAGGGGCGTTACCCTTTCGGGTGATATTTTTGGAGTTTAAGGATTCGTTCAAAACTTTGATATATACGTTAGGTTGAAAATACTCACGATGAAAAAATTAAACTACTTACATTTATATAAGTTAGATACACACACACATACTGATATCTCGCCATAAATCCCATGCGGGGTAGGCAGCGCGGAAAACAGCCGCAAAAAACGGACATTTACGCCACGTCTGACAAATATTTGAGGGTCATTCGGTAAATTGTATATCGCCATAGGTTGTTAGCCCATTGCCCCACTCGGGTACAAGAAGCTTATCGTAGAGGACGAAATTCATACACGAGATGTCGTAAGACACTCGTGAGACTGATGCCTCGCAGTGCAGCACCAATAGTCCATATGGACGCAGATTCAGGATAATATTGTTATTTTAGTAAAATATAAAAAATAAGTCAGTACAACAACCTTCGTTACGTTTGCACCTACGCAATATTATTTTTTCATTTTATCTTTTTTTTGTGGTTTTAATATCCATGTCAGAGGCCTACTAGTGGTAGTAGGCGGTTGAAAAACTCTGACACCAGGGTTCATCGGGTCGTTGGATGATTCGGTGTCCCACACGAAAAGAAGAAGATATCTGACTTTCATATCCAGACCACTTGAACGTAAAAAATACATTGATAAGAAAAAAGTTTAAAATAAAATATCAGTTTCTGTGGGTGGTAGTTTTGAACGCGATTTTAAATTTATTTTTACTTCTAGATTGAGTTTTTGATTACGTGCTTGTCCATTGATAGTACGAAATTGAATACGATTCGAGTTCACTTTTTGGTCGTTCTCCCACTTTTAATCCGTTGCTGCGTATTTTTAACGCACCGTTACGCATGCACCCTTAATTTTTTATTGCTTGTACATTATCGATTCCGTTAATGCAGAAATACCCGAAATCATCACCAATAACGTCAACCAAACGTCGTCATTAAACCGAACCGCATAACGAGCGCGTGTTAATTTAAACCAGTTATAACCGGTCTGATCCGGCCCGGTTATATCGGTTCGGTAATAACCGGAACCTTCTGGATTAACGCTGCGCAATATCTGTTATAGATTCGGTGGCCAGGTGTTGGTTCGATGGCAGGATTTTTGAACTCTGTGAACGTCCAGCAGTGGGCTGCAATAGGCTGATGTATGTAGAAATTGGACATGTATGCTACTGAGTCGATGAACTATTGGATGATCTCTGACGATTATTTTTTATCTCCTTCTATCCATCGCAGTTGGTCAAGTAAAAAAATACACATATCACGCCTTTATCCCTTGCGGGGTAGGTAGAGCGTTAACGGTCGCTATCACCACGTCCGACAAATACTTGAGGGCAGCTTTCTTGTCACTTTAGTGACAGTTGTCATTCTATCGCCTAAAATTGTAACACACATGAAACCCCCAAGTTCTTTAGTCGCCTCTTACGACACCCGTGGGATAAAAATGGGTTAATGCTTTCCTAAACCGGCATGACACAGCACTTCTAAGCCGGCATTACACGGCACAAACACAATAAATATTATTATCATTATCACCATGTCAGAGGCCTACTACTGGTAGTAGGCGGTTGAAAAACTCTGACAATAGGATTCATCGAGTCGTTGAACGACTCGGTGTCCCACTCGAAAAAGCAGAATCACTATATTAGTACACTGCTGAAAATAAACCTCTCCAAATGTATGCAACTTAGCACGATCATTGATTAACCTTATTATGTTTTTTCCAGCTATTTTGCGAAGTACAATGTTTCCCGATCGAAGTTCTCTACTAGGGTTTGCAATCCAGATATATCCGTTTTATCCGGATATTTGGATATTCAAACATGTATTAGGTATCTGAATTATCCGGATAGTAAAAATAAACGGATAATCAAACGCTAATCTTTTCTGAAGAACTTGTATACTACATCGGTTGTCGATTCTGCTTCTGTAGCATATGTAGTACGTGAAGGGTTCATTGCGTTTGAGGTTACTAATGCAGAGGCCTATGTCGACGACCTTTTGGATCACTCAGTTTTAATAATATTAGATATAGGCAAGGTGAGGTAATTATAGCTATAAATTTAGCGCAAGGTATTCTTGTTTTATATTGTTCTGTTATTAAGTTATTATATAGACGAGGATCATACTTGACGTCCACAATTGCATATATTTAGCGCATCCGTAACGTATGCGTCTGTCAGACGAAAGAAAATTCGAATCTTATTCCCATACAAATACGGCGACGTTGCGTTGACAAACTGGGAATTTAAAATTTCCTTGCATTGACAGATGCATACGTAACGGATGTTCTAAAAGTACGCAATAACGGACGTAAAGTAGGAAAACCGCCATAACCCTTTTTTTGTTAAATCCACCATGTCCCAGAGTGACGAAAACCCATGGTCCCCATATTAATAGTTCACTAGTGCAGTGCTGGTGACTTTACTCCCCGCAAATTAAATTTTAATTCCCTCCCCGGAGTCTGCTCTTTTATACTCTGTTTCATGTTTCTTTGTGCTGTAATTATGTTGTCATTGTTATTTTATTGCGAGAGTTCCGATTTACTGTTTTGTTTTCATTTTGTTGTACTCGCGTCAATTTATTTCATTTTGTTTTTCTTTTTGTGTAAGACACCTAGTCGTTTTACGACCCGAAGGACCCTGGTGTCAGAGTTTTTAACCGCCTACTACTAATAGACTGATGATATGTTTGAGGAACGTCCGCCACCTACCGCCGTAGTTATCATAGGCAGCAAACGGGACCGACGGTTATACATTCCCTCCGAAGCACAGAACCATCTTTCTTTTCGGACAATAAGGTGGTTCAGCCGCAATGTCCAAAGCAGACTGGGAAATTCTCAAAGTTATAAACATAAATTTTGTGAGTGCCGTGAATCGAATTCGAAACCTTTGCGCCGCAGGCAGTCGCACTACCACTGCGCCTCTGCGCCTCATCGGTCGCTTACTTCCCATAGTATGCGTCAGCTGATTGTGATGTTTAATCGAAGGTCGAACGTTTTTTGTAATTTCATGACATATGTTTCTGGGGGGACACTTATTCAGTTTCATGGTCTGCATGCACCCTATCAGTATTCGGAGGGCTGTCCCTTACACCCCGTATATTTATGTATAACCAAGTTAATAACTTTTCATTTGAAAAGTTTTTCTGAATTACACAAAACTTAAGTTGTTAAGGCGATGGCAAGTTTACGGAGCACGAGAATTTCTATGTTATCTAACTTTACGGTTTATGTTGTCATTTTTATTTTATTGCTGGACAATTTGTTGCACTTTATTGGCGTATAATGTTTATAGTGATAGAAGTTTTATATTACAGGTCAGTAAAACTGAAGTGGTGGTGCGACATAGTTAAGTTTACGGTGAATGACCCTTAAAGTGTTTTAACCGTAAAGTAAGACAACTTTAAAACTGTTTTTAAGATGTGAAGCGTACCTTTTATGAAACAAGTTACAATGTTAACTTTGACATACATACATAAATCACGCCTGTATCCCTTACGGGGTAGGCAGAGCGTTAACGGCCGATATTAACACCACGCCTGATAAAAGTTTGAAGGTCAATAAGATAATTGTGTATCGCCATAGTGACAGGTTGTCAGCCCATCGCCTAAAATTGCAATTCACATCGAACCTTCGAGACCCTTACGCCACCCATGGGTAAGAAATGGGGTGATGCTATTCGCAGCCGGCATCACACGGCTAACTTTGACATAATATATTCTAATGCAAGGCTTAGAATAGCATCACCCCATCTACCCAAGGGTGAAGTTAAAAGCGTCATAGGGATAATTTCGTCCACGGAACAGGCAGCAGCATCCCCAGTGAATGTAACATCTGAAACTGCGCTCGTCAATCCACTTGCCAAGCGTGGTGAGTATGGAAATATCAAATAGGGAGCCCCATGCCAAGCGGGAACTGTTTCTTGTAAATGTATGTATGTAATGGCATAAGATATTTTATAATATTTTAGTGGGGTGGTATGGGATCTACCTCCTAGCGGTCCACCCCGGGCAACGGCAACACAGGTTTGCTGTGGATAAGTACGGCTGAACGATCCCACGTGCGCGGTGGAAGGCTCCGTAAGGGGCCGCCTGGCTCGCGACCACCATCCCACCGAAGTCTGGCGCCAAGTAGCCACCTGCGTTCCGTCAGTGTGTGGGAGTGCCAGTGCCTTAACAGGCTTCTTCTGGGTGAGCTCGCTCCATCTTAGACTCTGTCTCTGTCCTATGACCTAGACTAGAGCCAAGAGCAAATCCATCATTAATTAAAAAAGAAAATAGTCCTTTTTTGGAGCGACGAACACAATTGTAATTTATAAGAAAGTTGATGTTGATACATCGATTGCCGTAAATAAAATTAAATTACCTTTATTAGGATAGTACTGTAGCTTATTGACGTCATTGTAAAAAAAGAGGTAGAAACCAATTTTTCTCGTTTTATAACAATTTTTTAAACTGACTCAAGGGTGTTTCGGAAAAGGGGACGCGACGTAAAGTTTTTGACTTAGACTGAATATTTTCCTTGCGAAAGATCCACTGCATAGATATGTTATGATATGTTATATCAACACGGGACTTCCCATCGACTTTTTTAACACTAAAGTCCATTTAACATTTGTATGAAAAACGTCCCACCTTAAGATGCCATGTCATTCCTAAAGAAAGTTAATATCGAACGCACAATCAAAACCATATTCATTCATATTTATTAAATCGTAAGAGAATGGTACCAATTTTCCTTCTATTTTCAAATATTATCCCCGTTCAATCCGCCCGCGAAGACACATCATAACCGGAAGTACCCAGTGTCGCCCGATGTGTGCGGAAGTGCGGAATTCAATAATGCAATCAATTGCTCGAACACTTCGACACTTCCCTAGCACTGCCTTATTGGAATATTGCCCGTTTCCATTGTGTAGTCGGATTCCATTTCCATGTAGTTCAGTCACTGAAGCGTCGCAAGGTTGTCTAAAAGAGTTTTCATATTTCACATCGATTGGAAATTCCTCAGGTAGGTTCCGTACCTCATTCTGAATGTTTTTGAAGCGCAAAATGATGTTTAATTTGCAATACCTGATAGATCCCACCAATAAAATAAGATACTTTAAAAATTATGCGATGGTAACAGTTAAATTTTCCGTGACCAATATTTGACTACTGAAATACTCTTGGGGTTTGCCTTTTCTAGGTCCTGAAGCGTGCAAGGGTTTGGGCAATTGGAACAGGCCAGTAGGTGGTCCATTCCAATTTGGACAACGCTGCAGTCACATTTGTTCGGAAAAGGTGGCTGGTAGCGATTGGATGGCGTGACATTATGGCGTACCCTTGGGTAGGCCTACGTCCAGCTGTGGACTGCAAAAGGCTGTAGAGTGTAACAATTCGACTACAAAAAAGTGTTAAAGTATAAAATGAGCCAATTTATTGACGTTTGCACAAAATAAATCGTGTGTTCACGATTATTTGCATTATCGCATGATCATTTGAAAAGTGAGCTAAGTTTTTGAAGTTATTATAGTTAAGATTTCACCTACAAAAACTACTTTTATGTAAGATTTACCAGATTACCTGGTTAAACTACTTTACTAGGCTATAGTCGTATCGCCTCGTATAATGGACACTTACAATTATTGCAACAATGATCTCTGATGAGCGCCGCGGGCTGGCGTTCTGGGGTTTATTACACGACTTCATCCGCGGCGCGGCGGGCACCCCACATGGCCACAAAATCTTACACAGTATATTTTTGTCACTTTATTATGATTTTTATTATACATACACATATTTAATTTTTAATTTAATTGTTTATGGAATAATGCTGTTGACATTGTATGAATAATGATTTCTAATTTACAGATTTATAATACTAACAATTTTATATGATTAAATTTTTAAATATTAATCTAACAATAATAGCGTAACAAACTATTATCTACATGACAAATTAATGTTTGCACGCCTGTAAAAGGTAGATTTTGTAAGGGATTATTATAAATGTAACACCTGTATTTCATGTACCCAAAATCATTAACAAATAAATTTTATTTGAATTTGAATACACATATTTTCCTTTTCAGGGTAGGCAGAGCGTCAACGGTAAGCGACCCGTAGTGGCGTATACAGAAGGGGGCCGAGAAGGACATGACTCACCCATGACGCAATAATTCAACTACTACTAATGCTGATATCACATCATCACGTCTTGCCTTTTAAATATTCAATTACATACAAAAAGAGAAATTACAAGCTCGCTTCGCTAGCAATACGCGTAGTGCTGTTATAGCACGGTGGGGCTGCTCTCTTTACTTTTAAACGTTAAATGTCGAGCTCGTTTCACTCGCAATACGTACAGCGTTCGAGTGGCGTCTTTTTCCTTTTATAACGAGATAAGTCGAAGTTACTTTGCTTGCTATATGTGTAGTGATGGTGAGTTTAGTATGCCTTTCTTTTGCCTCTTCTCACGTGAAATGTCGACTTCGCTTCGTTTGTAATACGTGCAGTAGTAGCGTAACGCAGTGTTTCACCGCTCTTGCCTCTTTTTACATGAAATGTCAAGCTCGCAATATGTGTGGTTTTGCTGTAACGCAGCGTGCCTCCTTTACTGCTTTTTTAACATAAAATGTCGAGCTCACTTTGCTCGCTATATGTGTATTGTTGCTGTAGCGCAATGTGGCCCCTCTCCTACCTTTTTAACGTTAAAAGTTGAGCTCGCTTTGCTTGCTATATGTGTACCGTTGCTGTGGCGCAGTGTGGTTCCTCTCTTTCTATTTAAACGTGATATAGCAAGCTCGCTTTGCTCGCATAGGTATGTGTAGTGTTGCTATAGCGCAGTGTGGCTCCTCTCTTGAATTATGAACATGAAATGTCGAGCTTGCTTCGCTCACAATACGTGTAGTGGTTGGTTTGGCGCCGTGTGGCGCATTTATTGGCCGATTGTAGTTTATGATATGTCTTGTGAATGTAAAGCTTATTTATAAATTTAAATATTAACTAATCGCATAGGAAAATAGTTTGTCTGATTTAGTTTTTTGATATGTTCAGTAAATTTTAAGAAATTAAATAAAAATAGGTAAGGGCGCCACTTGAGGAATACGCAAACGTAATAAAATATCACAGATAATAATAATGGATTTATGACTGTAACGATACTAAGCCCACAATAATGTCGTATCGTATGGGGTCGTAATCATAATCATAATATTCATACACGATCTCATAAAACGTCACTTCCTATCGTTCCTTTTACTACTTAGTATAATGGGGTATTATACTGCTTTGTGTCGCCTCATGTATTATGATTTTACGTTACGAGAATAATGTTTCAAAAGGAAATGTTTGTAAATGCATGTATTTTTAGTCGTCATGCCTGATAAATAACATTAAGTTCAAATGTATTAACAAGTCCACCAAAGGATCATCATTGGCCTCACACGTCTGTGACAGACGATTTAATCAGTGTCTGAGGCAAGACTTTTCATGTCTGTATATGCCGATACGGGAGCGGCATATAGGTGTGTAGCGACCTCTGGGAGCTACAACAAGAAGCTCACTCAAAGTGGTTCACGAGCAAGCAAGTCGCAACAGAAGTTCCAACATAGCTGCAAGATGGCGCCACGTGACAGAACAAAGAGCCTGAAACGCGGTATCGAAGTGTTTCACCGCGCAACGCATATATACAACTTCCAATTCTATCCAGGTGGACCAAGTCGGTCCCCTGGCCACAACATCCGGCCAGGCGGGTAGCTACCCTTTTCCCGACACCACCTGGAACCCTACATTCTGCCTATTGGCATCACTCCTGTCACCCGCCATATTGGTGACCCCTACCTTGGACTTCGCAGCCTTCAACCACGCACCAACCACTACAGCATGCAGCCAACTACTACGTCATCAGCACCCACCGCAGTCACAGCACGGCAGCTTCACTGGTCTTCCATCATCGTCTCGACTCACCGTAGACGTCCCGATGCATCTAGCGCGGTTAATAGATCTCGACTGGCGGCGGGAGGAAGGGTGCGCAGGCGCAAGCCTCCGGAGCACCGAGAACAATAGGGGACCGGTCGGCGTGCGCGTTTCCAATGCACCGTATGATATCGGAGCATGCGTACGACACGATACTATATTTAAATAATTGTGTTTAATGTTAGTAATGCATAATGTTAGTTTATGTATGAGTGTAAGTGTAAATATAAGATGAATAACATTTTATCAACAACTTAATGTAGGAAGTAAGGTATGAAGCCTACATCACTCCCCCCCAGAGACCGTCATGGGCGATAATAATCTGGAAATCTAACACGGCGTCCAGATTGAGTCACATAGTTTTTATTTGTGTCTATAAGAGGCTCCTCACCGTTACCTTCAGTTACTATAAAAGCTGGTTTTATACGGTCTATCGAGACAGAAACTTCCTTACCTTTAATAAGTAAGTTAAAATTTTTGTCATTTCTAGATATGACTTTGTAAGGGCCTGTGTAAGCAGGTTGGAGGGAACTGCGTAAAGCGTCTTCTCGTAGGAAAACGTGATTAGCAGTTGCCAGTTCCTTAAAAACAAATACCTTCTCTTTATTATGACGTGAGGCCGGTACAGGTCTTAATTTTTCGGCAAAATAGCGCAAGCGCGCAGAAAACTCTGTTATGTCAGTTGGGCCGTTTGAAGATGGGTCAAAAAATTGGCCGGGTAGTCGTAGTGGCTCACCGTATAATAACTCGGCGGATGATGACTGCAAGTCGTCTTTGAATGCACTTCTGATTCCTAACAAGACCCAAGGCAAAGATTCTGTCCATTTATCATTCGCATGGCACATTATTGATGCTTTGAGCTGACGATGGAATCGCTCGACTAAACCGTTACAAGCCGGATGATAGGCAGTTGTTCTTTTATGCTTGAAACCTGCTATTTTCGCCAAATGTTCAAACAGAGCGGATTCGAATTGACGACCACGATCGGTTATAATTTCCCTCGGGCAACCGAAACGCGAGATCCAACACGTCAACAAAGCTTTGGCTACCGTCTCCGCTTTGATATCTTCAATTGGCACTACTTCGGGCCACCGAGTGAAGCGATCTACAGCCGTTAAACAGTATCTGTATATAGTATCTTTCGGATAAGGGTAGAGGCCCTATTAGGTCAATGTGGACCAGCTGGAACCTTGATCGTGGTAAACTGTAGGTACCCAGTGGAGAGGTTACATGACGACTGACTTTAGCCCTTTGACAAGGCAGACAAGATCGTGTCCACTCCCTACAATCCTTTCTAATGCCCGGCCAAACAAAACGTTCTGCTATTAATTTAGCAGTTGCGTTACGACCAGGATGACTCAACGAATGCAAACTGGCGAAGACATTTTTGCGGTGAAATCTGGGAACAAATGGCCTGAGATTTGAGGTGCTGACGTCACAATATAATGAGAGTGGACATTCTGGCACTGTTATTCTTTCTAGGCATAAAGACGAGCCCTCGTTCAAAAGTTTGGCTAATTCGGAGTCTACAGCTTGACTCTGGGCCAACGTGTCAAGACTAACAGGGGCGGCAAGTTCTTCGATTCGTGGCATTGCATCGGCAACGATGTTATTTTTGCCAGATATATGTCTTATATCGGTTGTGAACTGAGCTATATAGTCTAAATGCCTATACTGACGGGGCGAACAGTTTTTCTTTCTTTCATGAAACGCGAAACTGATCGGCTTGTGATCAGTGTATACGATAAAATGTCTCGCTTCTAGCATGTGGCGAAAGTGTTTAATAGACTCATAAATAGCTAAAAGTTCCCTATCATAGGGGGAATACTTTTCCTGTGATGGGCTAAGCTTTCGTGAGAAAAATGCTAGTGGTTGCCACACATTGTCTTTGAACTGCTGCAGGACCTTGCTGTGCCATTGGCTAACATTGACTGGAATTCTTGCTGCGCTATTTTGAGTTTGTCTGGTGCTAAACGGCGTGGGGAACAAAATACCGGAGGGCCTGGTGTTGTGCGTATGTGGTGAACTGTGTTGTGTGGGATAGTACGGTGAATACCAGCTGGTCGTGTAATTTCGGTAAATTCTTCTAAAATTTTGTGATACTTCGTCGCGCCAGTCGTGATCTTTACAGAACATATTTCATCACAATTAGCGGCCGAGGCCGACGCCACTAGAGTAGTGGTATTATCTACAATTCGTTTGTTTCGGCAATCTATCATTAAATTATAATAATACAAAAAATCGGCGCCAATAATTGGTTTAGTGACATCTGCAACCACAAAACGCCATGTAAAATCCCGACGCAGATTTAAATCTATATTGAGGTGAACATAACCGTAAGTGTTTATGGTCGAGCCGTTGGCAGCACTAAGTTGATACCCAGTCCGTTGCCGGTGATCGCGCAGTTTTGACCGTGGAAACACACAGAGATCGCTACCTGTGTCGATCAAGAATTGCGTCTTTGATTTTCGGTCGGTAACAAATAAACGACGACCATTTGGGTTAGGGCAATCGCTGGCCGCCATTACTGACTGCCCCTGGAGTTTCCCGCACGATATTTTTCACATGGACGAATGCAGTTGGTTGCTCGGTCGCCGAATTTATAGTGATACCAACATACAGGAAACTTGCGATAGTTGGAATCTGATCTCCGCATAGGACTCCGGCTTGCTCTTCTGGACTTGGATCGCGATCTTCCATTTGTGTTTGTTGAAAAGCTGCGAAATTGCCTACGCAGCTCGGCGATTTCTCTGGTAAGTTCACTGACGTCTGATTCAGGCTGGCTTTTACTTGCGGATGCAACCATAGCTGTTGTTGAAGCAATTTCGTGAACCCTATCAGCGTAGTCTGCTAGATCATCTAAAGTTGATGTGCTGGGTTGTGAAGCCAGAGCTATCTGAATATTATTCGGGAGGCGATTCGACCATATTGTCCGCATTAGATCATCTGGGAATGTTGAATCGCTGAGACCTTGAAGATGGCGAAGAAATTGTGATGGTTTCCTGTCTCCTAATTCCTCGATAGTTATTAATTGCTTCAGTTTCTGCTCTTTCGACGTCGTGAGCCGTTTGATAAGCAGTGTCTTGAGCTTTTCATATTTATCGGCCGCAGGTGGATTTATTATGACATCTTTAACTTCTTTGGAATATTGGTTATCCAGTTGGCCGATGACGTAGTTGAATTTTGTGGCATCATTAGTTATTCCGGATATTGCAAACTGTCCCTCAATTTGAGCAAACCATATCTCGGGTTCTTCTGGCCAAAAAAGGCGGTACTCGTATTCCAACTTTAAAAACCTGTCCGTTTCCGGACTTGTCTCCCTCGTTGTTAGGCATGTTCTGTCGGGGTCACCAGTGTGGAGTGCGTATAACGTAGTTAAATAATATGCAGACACTTACAGTTCAATGTCTCGGTTTATTGGGTTTCCACAATACCTCCAGTAAAGATCCACAGAAAGTACAAGAAGGAAGAATACAAGTTTCATAAGCACTAGCACAGAAGCAGAAAAGTACAGTCCAGATAGTTTATAATAAGGTACGGAAGTAAAGCGTATAGAAAAGCACAAGATCGAAAAGCGAGCACAGCGGTAGACGAGAGAAAAATATAGGCGAAAGCGACATGCATCTAGCGCGGTTAATAGACTAGAATACATTACTAGACTCTTGTCGTACATTTCTTTTATTACTTGGTAATTTGGTGAAAAATTTCCAAACGAGTGAAAAATCGTCTAAATAAGGCGATTTTGCTCTGTAATCACACACAGGATTTACCGTTCGTGGAAAAAGGGGCGTTCAAAAGTTCGAGGCAGACCCTTAAGCAGTTATTTGCAAGTTCTAACACTCGTGTGATGCCGGCTTAGAATAGCATCACCCCATTTCTTACCCATGGGTGTCGTAAGAGGCGACTAAGGGACTCGAGGGTTAGATGTGTATTGCAATCTTAGGCGATGCGCTGACAATCTGTCACTATAGTGATACACAGTTATCTGAGTGACCCTAAAACTTTTGTCAGACGTGGTATTAATTTACGGCCATTAACGATCTACCTACCCCGTAAGGAATATAGGCGTGATTTATGTATGTATGTATGTCAAACACTCTAACCTTGAACCACAAATATATAGTAACAACCCTCTGGAGGGCAAGTTCATTAATAAATGCTGCAGACATGGTCATTATACGAATCAAAATAATTTAATAAAAACGAAAACTTTGTCTATACATATGTAAATCTTTTGGTAACCCAAAAGATATAATGCAGTACAAAAATAATATAAATCAAATTACTTTTAGCATAGATGGAACAATATTTTTACAAAACCAAATTGAATTTATTTAAGTTTTGTGGACTTTTTATTATATTTATATTTCAAAAATTTAGTTGCTCAAAGCTTAAATACGTACCTATCTTGAAAGCTTTTCATGAAAAAAATGCCATATTTATATATTTATCTATGAAAATAAACAGATGTTGCCGTGTGATGCCGGCTTAGAATAGCATCACCCTATTTCTTACCCATGGGTGTCGTAAGAGGCGACTAAGGGACTCGAGGGTGTGTATTGCAATTTTAGGCGACGGGCTGCCAACCTGTCACTATAGTGATACACAGTCATCTGATTGACCCTCAAACTTTTGTCAGACGTGGTGTTAATATCCGTTTTACGGCCGTTAACGCTCTGCCTACCCCGTAAGGGATATAGGCGTGATTTATGTATGTATGTATGTATGTAATAAACAGATAGTTGGCTAACGTCTCATATTGACTTAAATAAAATCCGCTAATCATATCAATCGAGTAAGAACACACGATAGGTCAGGGGTAAAAGCTTCGACACGGTACGTCGAAGGGATTGGGTTCGAATTCAGGTCGAGTAAATTAAATAAATTAATATATATCCTGGACAATTCAGACAGCGCCATTTTGCACATAAGAAAACTATATACATACATACACATATCACGCCTATAATCCCTTGCGGGGTAGGCAGAGCGTAAACAACCGCAAAAAACGGCCATTTACACCACGTCTGACAAATGTTTGAGGGTTATTCGGAATATTGTGTATCGCTAAAGTGACAGGTTGTCAGCCTATCGCCTAAAATTGCAATACACACCCTCGAGTCCCTTAGTCGCCTCTTACGACACCCACGGGAAAGATATGGGGTGATGCTATTCTAAGCCGGCATCACACGGTTATAGCTAAACTAAACTATAACTATAACTATAGACTATAGAAACTAAATAGATGATGTTTATAATTTCTTACTTTTTTGTATAGAATACATTTATTAGACATGGAAAACACACAGACTAAACACAGATATCTGAAATACTTAACAAATATATGTGTCTTGTGGGTATCAAACCCACGACCCTCTATGAATGACTAAATTCCATATTTCCTTGTCAAAAACCGGAACAATTAAACTTGCTGCACCGTAATACAGTATTAAATAAACCAGCTCGTCATATTTGTCTTTCGTATGTGTAAGTTCAGTTGACGCAGCGGGCGGCGTTGCGTGTCGCCTTAGTTAAGGTTTATTAATGTAATGAAGTTTACACATGCTTCCCTTCTGTTTTTGACATCTGTTTAAGTAAGATTGCTTTGTTGAATTAAATAATTTATTAATTACGGTGTGGGATATGATATAAAGCGACCCGATGAACCATGGTGTCAGAGGTTTAAAATCGCCTACTATTAGTCTCCCTTGTCTTTTCGTGTGGGACACCGAGTCGTCCAACGACCCGATGAACCCTGGTGTCAGAGTTTTTCAACCGCCTATTACCACTAGTAGGCCTTTGACATGGTTGTGTTACGACCGCCGTCTAAATAATCATAGACAGCAACCGGGACTGACGGCTTAACGTGCCCTCCGAAGCACGGAACCATTTCTTTTCGGACAATCAGTTGGTTCACCCTGCAATGTCCTAACCAGACCGGGAACAAATTCACAAAGTGATAAATATCAACTGTGTGAGTGTCCCACCGAGAATCGAACCCGGAACCTTTGCGTAGCAGGCAGTCGCACTACCTCTGCGCCACATCGGCCGTCACTATTAGTAATTAGCCTATTGACAAGCTGTCATATAGGTAAGTAAAAATGGACAACAAGGCCGACTACGAAGCATGGAACCACCTTTCGTACAAACAATAAGATTTTTCATGTGTGGAACAATTTCAATCAACAGTGCAAAATTTCAAAGAAAAAACAGGGTGTAAGGGACGGTGTACCGAAAACCTTGCAGGCGTGATCAGACCATGAAAATGAAATAACTTTATTCAATGTAGGATAGTATTATCACTTATTGACGTCATGATCCGTCATTGTAAAAAAATAAAATTTACATAACGCAATTTTCTTTTTTTAATAACAATTGTGTATTGTCCTAATAGAAAACCGGCTCGGGCAGGATAAAAAAATAAAAATAAGGATACTGCCTCGGGGCTGGCCAGGTTAATATAATTACCCAGCACGTAACTTTACGCCACCACCATTTGTAAACGAAAAAATTAAACTAAACAACTTTTGCTTATGGGGGATATCATGTTAAACGAGGAAAAAACGGCATCCCATACTAATGATGATGATGAATGTAATGAAAACCAGAAAAAAAGTATTTTCCCAACATACAACAACAACATTGTAAAAGTTGTTCAGTTTCATTTTAGGTGTCAGGTACATCGTCCCTTACACCCTGTATAAAACTTACAAATGAGTCAACTTTGCCCTTATACCACTACGGTTAATTAAACTTCATTTATAATATTAACTTACAGCCACTTATATAGACTTATATTAGTTTTACAAAGCCGCAAATCTTAATTACCGACTCAAAATACATGACCTTATCGAAGTAGGTATTATTAACCTTCGTAAAACCCTATACAAGTTTAGCCTACGCAACCGTCTCAAAAATACGCTAATTTAAGGCGAGTGTAGTCGTGAACGGCTTCGACAGTGGCGCCACTCCAAAAAAAAATTTTTTTTCTTCATACAAACAATCTATCAAAATATCCATCGTTTAAGTTTTTAGTATTATCCATAAGTAAATTTAGAACCTACAAACTCAATTAATTACACGCTGTTATTAACGTTATGGCAATTAATACCAAAAGCAGCCGATTTAGGCAGATTTTTGCATAACATTAATTACAACAAATATTTCATTGAGTTTGCAGGTTCTAATTTTACTTAACGATAATGCTAAAAACTTGAGCAACGGACGACATTCTGTGAATTGTTTGTATGATGAGATTTTTTTTTGTAAAATGGCGCCACTGTCTAGGCAATTCACGGCTACACTCGCCTTAACTTCTGATAACCAAAATTTAATTAGATTCGTCATTCTAGCCTCACGAAGTAAAGTTGAGAGGAGCCTCGGTAATATTATTGTCGGGAAATACCAATTTTACTACTTTTAAGATAAAATTTTTGTTTCTTTTTTGTATGCATGCTGGTAGCGATTGGATGGCACAAACGAGAGATCGTGCCCGATGGCCTTGAGGAAGATACTTTATAATTTATCAATTTATCGTTGGAATCATATGATTCCCAAGGAAAAATGGATAGCAGCATCTAATATCGCTCTAGTAAAACAATATTACCCTTCCAATTACAATATTAAATTCTACAACACGAAGGTCTCCTTTACCGAGATCCTAATTACAGAACAATTACGCACATTGAACAATCCCATCCATAAAACATTAGCTGAATGTCTTACGGCACATTTGGTTTATGTGTGAGCTTCATTTCAAGATTAACATAAAGGCTGCTCTTAAAATGCAGTCTTATTTCGCGTGGGACACGGAGTCAATGGACAAACCGATGAACCCTGGTGTCAGTTTGTACACGACTGCCCAACCAAAAAAAGAGTGTAATGTTTTTAGAGTTCATGTATGTATGTATGTATATATGTGCGAAACTCGTCAATAACTGAACAGATTCGAATGGGAATTATATCGGAAGAATCCTTACATTATCCCGAGTGTCATAGGCTAGGCTTTATTTCAGAAAGCAGTAGTTTTTTATTTATTATGCTTGTTCAACCTACTACTACAAGTAAGCCTCTGACATAGTTGTGTAAAGTCCGCTGTCTACGTAATTAAAGACAGCAACCGGTACCGTCGACTTAACGTGACCTCCGAGGTACGGAACCATCTTCGGACAGTCAGGTTGTTCAGCCATCAATAGCCTAACCGTCTGGGAACAAATTAACTAAGTTATTTTCTTCAACTGTGTATGAATGCTTCGGGAATCGTACCTGGAACCTCCTGATCTGATACCAAAGGTGACACTGCTAAACCACGAAGGCAGGACTGTCCGGCTTCAATTCCCGCGCCTTATTCGTAGTGAAGTTGCGCGCGTTGGCCGTGTGGTGCCGGTTTAGAATAGCATCACCCTGTTTCTGCTAGCGGGTTTTTGTAAAATACGACTAGGCTAAAGATTAAGTCCCAGTTACATTTAAATGCAACTTCTTGCGCTGCGCTCGCCAACCCATCTGCGAAGTGTGGTGAGTCTGGCAAACACCCCCGATAAAAAAATGGACAGAAATTGAAATTGAAATTCTTTATTCAATGTAGGATAGTATTATCATATCACGTATTGACGTCATGAACCGTCATTGTAAAAAAAAGAAATTTGTATCACACAATTTTCTTTTTTTTATAACAATTTTGTAATGTCCTAATAGAAAACCGGCTCAGGCGGGATAAAAAAAAAAAGTCAAAGCACTGCCACGGGGCTGGCCAGGTTAATCACACGGCATGTAACTTAACGCCACCACCATCTGAAAACGATATTTGTTTCAAATTGAAGTCAAGATTTTTAAAGCGTGTAGTTTACATGCATATAATTAATCGGACCTCCTGAACAGGAAAAACCCACCAAAAAACCTGCCCAGAAGTGCTCCTACTCTAAATTAACAATCGTACTAGCCCCTAAGCTACCCTAGCTAATTCTGTAAGTAAAAAAAAATATGTATAGACCAAAAATGGCTACATATTTATTATACTACAGCTCAATATTATTAGTAATGTAACACTCTTCATTGTCTTTTACTTTGATGAAAAGTCATAATTAAAGAAATAAATTAGGAGAAATACCTATATTACATACCTAGCCTTCTGTTTTGCGGTTTAACATACGTGTCACGCCTTTATCCCTTGCGGGGTAAGCAGAGCGTTAACGTCGCTATCGCAACGTCTGAGAAATATTTGCGGGCCGTTTCAAAATAATCGTGTAACACTTACTATAGTTACAGGTTGTCAGCCTGTCACCTAAAATTGCAATGCATATGAGTACCTTAGTCACCCCTTACGATACCCGGCTGCGGTTTAAATAACTCCGAAAAACAATTTTATAAATTGATTTTTCCACATGAGGGGATGGTGATAGGCAGACTGCATATAAAGCCTCATTAATGCAGCTCATTCATGGGTATTAAATAATTAACAGAAAATAATTATTTCATTTTAACTCTTGAACAAAAACTGAAATAATCACCCTGTATTTTAAGTGTGTACTCAATAACGCTTCATTAATAGTCTCACAAAGGAAAGGCATAGATTTATGTCCCTTTATTTCATACTTTCGTCAATATACAGGGTGTTACTTTAAATGCGAGCCATAGCTTCAGGTTGGTTTCAGTTTCAATAAAGGAACCCGAAAAAGTATTATAAAAAAAAATCTTTAAAAGAATGGAAATGTACTGCAAGAGCAAGATCGATCTTATTCAATCAAACTGATTTAGAAACTTTGTAAAATTATTTGTTTTGCAATTTTAGGCGATGGGCTGACAACCTGTTACTAAGTGATACACAGTTATCTGATTGACCCTTATACTTTTGTCAGACGTGGTGTTGATATCCGTTTTGCGGTCGTTGACGCTCTGCCTACCCCGTAAGGATATAGGCGTGATTTATGTATGTATGTATAATTTTTTTCTAACATTATTAATAACGTGCGATCGAACGCAACAAAATACCTACGCTCCGCCCGTACGCTTCAATATCCTTCATCGCTTCAAAAATAAGAGAACCCTGATGTGTCAGACAACATTAAGTATACGAATACGGTGCGACTGGGCCTATTATTTTAATTGAACTCTTAAAGGGAGTATCAATTTCATTTCAATTTTGCAAGTGTACATGGAAAACGTTTTAAATTTTTTATATCCAATGGGGAAAATTGTTCAGTTTCATGAGTAGTAGTATTCCTTTCGGCTTAAAATACCCTTTTTGTTACTCCCTGTACTTTCAGATGCCGTGTGATGCCAGCTAAGAATAGCATAACCCCTTTTCTTTCCCGTGGGCGTCGTAAGAGGCGACTAAAGGACTTGAGGGTGTGTATTGCAATTGAGGCAATAGGCTGACAACCTGTCACTACGGCGATACACAATTTTCTGAATGACCCTAGAATGTTTGTCAGACGTGGCGTAAATGTGAGTTTTTGCAGCCGTTTACGCTCTACCTACCCCGCAAGGGATTATAGGCGTGATATGCGTATGTATGTATGTACTGTCAGAAAAGTAAATCGACATCAAACACTTATTAAATATTTCAGTTGTGTTTCTTTCAGAGTAGCAACACAATGCTGGATATTTTGGAGGCAATAACTGAAGGAATGTTCCATTCACAAAGGAATAGAGAAAGGCGATGGGATCGCAGTGTGGCCTCGGAAGATGAAACGAATTGAATATTTTCGCCTATTTTCTTTTATTTTCTTTCGTTTTCGGGCGGTTTCTACGGCTTTTAGTAGTTCGAAAAGCTCGTACATTACTCTGGATATCTATTTTTAGAAAACATGCAAAATTTCTACGGCTGGCAGGATTTGAATCTGCGACCTTCGCCATCACTAGTGTCGACGCCTCTTCCATCTGGGCTACTGCGGCTCGTCCTTTTACCTGTGAATTTTGTAAGTGTATCTTGATGCCAGAAATGTGTGACGTTGGGATATCTACCTACACATACACACATAGACATCAGCCTACAGCAGACCACTGCTGGACGTATTTTCAGATATTTGTGTTTAGTCTGGGTGTTTTCTATGTAAAATATGTATTTATTTACAAAAAAAGTATAAAATCAATAATACCAGCTATTTAGTTCCCATAGTACAAGCTATGCTTAATTTGGGGCTAGATGGCGCTCTGTGAAATGTCCAGGATATTGGTTTATTTATTACATATTTATTATCTTTGTTTAGATTTTTCAAAGTATGACACACCGTAAAAGAAATAGTGCTAAACAATATTTCATTTTGAAACTAAATGGCTGAATACCTTTGTTCTACTTTTGCGACAGTGTTATTAAATAGCTCCGTCTGTGTCTGAGTTCTCAACAAGCTCAGACACAGGACATCTTTCAGAGTAACCCTACCAAAGCAGAGTGAAGCTATGGAATGGTCCTCACCTGATTAGTCATGCGTGTTTCGCATCATACATTTATGTTTACTCATTATTTCATTAATTGTTAAATGCTTACTTGATGTAGCTATACAAGCTGTTTTACATAAAGAACTAACAGTACTATTCGTCACAATAATTTATACTAGATATCGCTTGTACGTCGCTTCGAGACGAGTACTTACCAAGAGATTGTCGGGGCGCCGGTAGCTCAGTTGGCAGAGCAGTGGGACAGTACCCCACGGGTCCCGGGTTCAAGTCCCGGCGGGCGTTGACTATTTTTTAATTTCTTATTTTCATTTGTATTTTACCTAAATCAAGGTAATGCTTGTGGTGTCGGAGGCCAAGATCCTCTTTGGGTCACTGAGCCACCGCAGTAAGTAAGTAATAGTAAGGTAATGCTTATTCAATAATCCAACTAAAGATAGCGTATATATGTCTAAGTACATATTGTCAGAGGCCTTCTAACTCTGACACCGAGGTTCATCTACTCGTTCGTTGAGTTCATATTTAGTTGTGACAGAAGAAGTACATAACAAATTCTTGAAGGCTTCAATCGGGTTATTTGTAGAATTGTCTATAAAACATTTTCTAACTCTGATGCTACTATTAATACAACTGTAGCTGAAGCAACGAGGCGAGTGCTTCAGTGCCCTCTTACTTCTGGAATTTATTCATCCTACCAACTTGGTCGTTTTTGTTTGTCACTATATAGTTTTAATGACTGCCAAGTGTTTAAATTTAATTTTAATTCATAATGTACTTGCTCTTTTCTCGAGTTCTTGAGACAATATTGATTGTGAAATATTGTTCAGGCGCGAAATTTTGTTGTGTTTGAATATACTTTCCGCGTAAGTCATGCTCCCATTTCTTTCCCTTGGGTATCGTAAGAAGCGACTAAGGGGCTTGAGGGAGTTTTCTGAGTAACCCTCACATTTCTGTCGGATGTGGCATAAATTATCGTTTTTTATAGGCGTTTTAGCTCTGCCTGCCCGCAAGGGATATAGGTGTGACGTATATTTGTATGTATGTATGTCTAAATATGGCATAAGAACTGTACTATTTGAACGCAGATACCTACGTTACCGCCCTTGCAACTGACCGAGTGGTTCAGTTTGAGGAGCGTTGACACTGTACGCAGAAAGTCTTAAATTCGAATTCTATTTCAGTTTTAGTTTCTTTATTCATAGAATACACAGACCAAAAAACTCCGCGTGCGCCCCATGACAGCGGATGCCGTTTCGGTACCATATGATAGAATATAAAAACATGTCCAGGTTAAATAATAGTACATTGTTGTCGAGGTATGGAAAATAAGACTTTGCTGGACGAGTATAGTTTGAAGTCCGAGCCGCAGGCGAGGACTTTAATTATACAAGTCAAGCAAAGTAATTTTCCCCGAGGCTTACATAGTGCTTTTCTCAAAAAAAGGCTAGGAAATGAAAGATTGTACTTCTTATAAAAGTTAGCTAGCGACCACAACACAACGAAACAAATAAAAATTTTCAATTTTCTCACCAATTGTAATTTTTTTAAATAAATTCGCCTGTAAGGCACAGTATTACGTAATATTCAGCCATATTAAATGTTTAGTTCATTCTTTTCTTTTTTGATTCTGGACAGGCAAGGGTCTTCACATCATACAGCCTCGTCTTTAGTTACCTGTTTCATACAAAATTACGTTCCGTTTCTATGAGAGTCATCGAGATAATTTTAAAATCAAATTATGTGGGTTTAGCGTATAACGAATTTATCTTAATGGACACCAGCAAAGGATTTCCATACAACTTTGCTGGCGTGATCTGAGACGTGACAAACAATGTGAAACTTCGCGGTTTCTTTTTTTGAAAGAAATGAACACATTTCCTAGCATGTTTGAGAAAAAAATAATAAAATAGCAGGTGCCTACTGCCTATACAGTACCTTTCAAGTACGTGTTTACATGTCATTAATCCGTACTAATATTATAAATCTGAGAGTTTGTGTGTGTGTATGTATGTATGTTTGTTACCTCTTCACGCTCAAATGGCAAGACCGATTTGGATGATATTTGGAACACAGGTAGAGTATAACCTGGAATGATACATAGTCTACTTTTTACCGCAGGAAAACAACTATTACCACGGGAAAATTAGTGTCAGCGGGTGAAACCGCTGGGCGGGAATCTAGTTACAATATATTTTTGTCAAACAGTTGATAAGTACATACATGGCTTTGGCCAAGGAGAGGTTCTGTGCATCCGTAATCAACTTTTGTTTTAATTCAGTAACAAATGACTTATACGTAGAACCATCTTTAATATTCTTCGGGGTCCTGCTGTATAATTTAGGTCATATTTTACTAAGTCTTTTCCAAGGTTTCCTATAATCCCCCTGGTGTAAAATTTAGGCCTCTATAATTTAACAAATCTATTTAATCATCACATTAATAAGACTTTGATGAGTCTCTATAGACAACGAAAATGATCAAAGTAGCAACTATCACTTTCCACATGAGCTGTCCCATTAGTTCAAAGCAATTACATACTGTTCGATAGACTAATACACATTACATGTAATTAAGTGTGCTGGAATTAGTTCCCTCCAAGGAGCAAGCACATCATCCTTCACACTACAGATATAAATACATTAAGTACGCCTTTTTGCCCAGAGGGGTAGGCAGGGGTAGGTACTTCCTTCCACTTACTACGATCTCTTTCGCCTCCTCTACATTCATCAATCTCTTCATGCATGCTCGTCGGTTTAGGGTACTCTTGACCTGAACTTTCTTTAGCACGTCCCCGATTTGATCGAGGTACGTTCGTCGAGGTCTTCCCCTTCCGACGTTCCCATCCAAACTTGCCATATACACCTGTTTCGTTAATCTTCTTTCATTCATCCTCTCTACATGACCAAACCATCTAAGCATACCCTTTTCTACAAGTCAGGGGTACTAGGGGTCCTGGAGGGAGACCGCTCGGCGGGCCAAAAGTGTTATTATAAACTAGTTTCCGCCCAGTGGTTTCACCCGTTGCCACTCATTTTCACTCGTGGTAATAGTTGTTTTCCTGCGGTAAAAAATGACCTATGTGTTATTCCAGGTTACACTCTACCTGTGCTCCAAATTTCATCCAAATCGGTCGAGCCGTTTGAGCGTGAAGAGGTAACAAACATACATACATACATACACACACACACACACACATAAATTCTCAGATTTATAATATTAATACGGATGAATCCGTGGTGTAGCGGTTTCAGTTTAATCTCAGGATCTGGAGGTCCCTGATTTGATTCGGGAAGAGACACGTACAGATATTTGTGGATTTATTACTTTGTTCAAATGTTCACAGCAAAGGACATTACTGGTTCAACTTACCATAGAGAAAAGAAGTCTCGCGCGCCGTTAAACAGCGCATAACGTTTGATTGCTCTGTGGGTTGAACACATAGAAATGATCTATGCGTTGGGCGGTACATATCGATGGTTAAACGATCTGATTGTAGTAAGATGGTTCTATGTTTCAGTGGGCAGGTTAATCCATCGGTCAAGGGAGTGGTATCTATGACTAAAGGGCGGCGGTAAAAGACGTACTCGGTCAAAGACGCACGCAGTCAGAGGCGATTTAAGGCCCTGATTCACCTGAAAAGTTTGTCCCTTTCAGTAGCGCTGCGACAAAGAGAAACAAACACAAATTTTTTGCTTTAGTTTTCGCAAGGTTTCACGGTTTTTCCGTCATAGAAACTAGAGAAATACCGTTACAATGTCTTATCCAGCTATTCGTACTAGAAAAGGTATGTATCTAAATTATATAACTTTTTGTGATAACTTTAAAACTGTAGTCATAAAATTGAACAAAAAAAAACTAATTGATGTTACTTTGTTTTTTTTTTCTACCGAGTAAAGTTGATATGTATAATTTTTATTTTTTTTGCAAACTTGCAAAATTTTCGATAGACATATGTTATCGGTTAGATCCTCGTCATACTCTTAAATATATTTTTCAGAATTTTATGTCTGTAATTGTCTAAATAAAACTGGTTTAAAAATCTTGCTTGCGCTTAACCCTCGCCAAGAAGTCTGACACCGCAGGTTGTTTGACAACTAAATATAATATAAAATACACACAACAGTGCATGTTTAACTCGGTGGTTCCTTTGGGTGAAATGAATACTAAACTTGCGATTTTAATTATAATATTGTAATTCAGTAATATAACTGTTAGAAATCATTAGATATCCTAAACATATTGCACAGCGCCATCTAGCCCCAAACTAAGCAAAGCTTACAAGCTAGTACACTACGGGAACTAAATAGCTTATATTACTACTTATATATTTCCTTTTGCTGTGTGATGCCGGCTAAGAATAGCATCACCCCATTTCTTTCCCGTGGGAGTCGTAAGAGGCAACTAAGGGACTCGAGGGTGTGTATTGCAATTTTAGGCGATGGGCTGACAACCTGTCACTATAGTGATACATAATTTTCCGAATGACCCTCAAACATTTGTCAGACGTGGTGTAAATGGCCGTTTTTTGCGGCTGTTTACGCTCTGCCTACCCCGCAAGGGATTATTGGCGTGATATATGTGTGTGTGTGTGTATATTTCCTTTTATACATGTTATAATATAAAGAAAACACCCAGACTAATCACCAATATCTAAAAAAATATTTGTGTCTCGTGGAGATCGAACCCACGACCCTCGTAGTTGACCGGGGTACTATCTATCCGTACTAAAATAATATCGTGGAAAATTTAAGCAAAGGATTTTGCTTAGACTTTGTACCTTGTTTTCGAAATGTCAGCAACTTAGCATTCATGGCTGGCCGGTGCCGGCTTCACCCGTTTCATCCCTTGTTTTCCAATTATCTCGCTCGGTTAATTACGCAATCTTGTTTGCAGGCTACGCCCGTTTACCACTCAACAAGATGATGAGGTAGCGTAGATGCGACATATTGCGTATATAGTCACCTGCGTATATACGGAAGGGACAGCCCTTCGAATACTAATATGGTGCATACGGACGACCATGAAACTGAACAACTTTCCTCTAGTCAGGAAACGACCTAAAATATTCGGCCTTCCATACAAAATCACGATCAGCTGACTGCATTTACCATGGGAAGTCCAAATTTTTTTGACGTTGACTATAACATTTGCTTATGGGAAGTTGTTCAGTTCCATGGTCTGCATTCACCCTATCTGTATTCAGAGGGCTGTGCCATACACTCTGTAGTATAGGGTGACATTTGACTATTGACCGATAGCGAAAACTCATAAAAACCAGTTCAAAAACTAACACCCGACTACTGAGATATCGCGCTCTAAAAAGTAAGAAACAAGAAATCTGGAATATTAACTACAAACAATTTAATATCTATAGTCCACAAAATGTATACGAAGATATTACACATAATTATATATTAAAATGTATATTTAATATAAATTTATTGTGGTTTATAGGTGATAAGCGTGGTCGTATGCCACTTTGCCTTAATTATGTTGTGCAAGTTTCCCTACTAAGTACTAGAGTAGGTGGCATACGACCACGGCTATCACCTATACACCACAATAAATTTATATTAAATATACATTTAAATATATAATTATGTGTAATATCTTCGTATACATTTTGTGGACTATAGATATTAAATTGTTTGTAGTTAATATTCCAGATTTCTTGTTTCTTACTTTTTAGAGCGCGATATCTCAGTAGTCGGGTGTTAGTTTTTGAACTGGTTTTTATTCTAATTATTTTGGGGTTGAAGGTAAGTTTAACACTTTGGTATGTATTTTTTTTCTGGATAGAAATGCAGCTCAATTCACAATTAAATCATCACTCGTTAATTAAACAAAATACACTCATCATAATCTTATCTTTGTATGTATGTATGTTTGACCATGCATAACAGGGTAGGAGCCAACATGCAGCCTTGGCAAACACCTCTACGAACGGCTCGGATGTATTGCCGTTAAATACAACAGATCCTATCATGTCCATATGGAAGGGTTTAACGAGGCTCAGAAGTTTTGGCGGGCACCCGATGTTTACAAGTGCAGTGTAAAGGCCCTCTCTGCTAACGGTGTCGAAGGCTTTGTTAAGGTCTACGAACGCCACAAACAGAGGTGTTCTCTGCTTTCTACACTATTCCTGAAGTTGGCGAAGTGTAAAGATCATATCTGTTGTGGAACGCTGGGCGCGGAATCCACATTGCGATTCGGAATATACACGATCAGCTAGTTTCTGGAGTCTTAATAAGACTAACCGAGCAAATAATTTACCTACTATACTTAAAAGGGATATACCACGATAACAGTTACAGTCACCGCGGTCACTTTTGCCTTTGTATAGGGTAACGATGTTAGCATCGCGCATATCTTGTGGTATTTATCCCGCTTCCCAACATTTACACAACAGATTGTGCAGGATGGGTAATATGCACTTGAGCCTGATGATTTCGGCATGGGTATCATCATTTCAGGAGACTTTCCGGTCTTAAGCTGTTTAACAGCCTTGTGGTATTCCCTTATGGTAGGAAGGTCATCTAACTCGGCCCAGGTAGCTAGTTTTGGCATGCAGTCTGCAGCTTCCGGCATTATATTAACTGGGTCCGAACAGAGACCGATATAATGTTCTATCCATCGTTCGAGTTGGCGTTGGGCATCTGTAATAACAGTGCCATCCACTTCTTTAAGGAGGGCTGTTTTTTTAGGCAAAGGACCAAGGGTCTTTTTACTGCCAGCATACACACCACCAAAATTTCCGACATCAGCGCACGATTGGATACTTTGGCAAAGCTCGGTCCAGTATGCATTAGCAAAGTACCGTGATGTGCGTTGTAATACAGCTTTTGCATTCGCTAAATCGACACGCGACTTTTCGGAAGGATTAAGGCAATGAGTAAGCGCAGCTTGCCGTTTGGACTCGAGCAGGGGTGTAATGTGTTCGAGATTTTCAGCGAACCAGTCCTGGTTTTTGACTTTCTGGTGGCCGAAAGCCGTACCGGCCATAACTGTTAGAATCTTTTTTACTTTGCCCCAGTCTTCCTCTATAGGAGCGTCTGCGTCCCAGGTGGCAGTTTCATCGCGTACCAACTCTTCAAACTTTCGGACAAACTCATTATCCCTGGTTTTGGGAAGATCGATCTTCTTCCTACCGGGCAGTTTGGACGAGTGGATCTTTTTGTGAGTTATAGCAACGTGCGAAGCCACCAAGGAGTGATCTGTGTCACAATCAGCGCAATGAAATGTAGGTACGCGTGTGTAGGGTCTTGCGGAGATTTTTCTTTTTGGTTAGGATAAGGTCCAGTTGATGCCAGTGACCAGAATGAGGGTGTTTCCAGGATACTTTGCGAGATGATTTGCCTTTGAAGTAGGTATTGTTAACACACAGTAGGTGTTTAGAGCATAGCTATAATAAACGTTGGCCGTTTTCGTTTAACTTCCTTATACTGTGGTTACCTATACAATCAGGCCAAGCTACGTTGTCCTGTCCAACCCTTGTGTTAAAATCACCCAGATTGTATAAGCGGTCAGATAGTCCTAACCCGCGTAGAGACTGGTCGAGCTGGTCATAAAACTGTGTTTTGGCTACATCCGTTGAGGATAATGTTGGTGCGTAAGCAGAAATAAGTGTTACGTATCCATGATTCGTATTTAACCGCACCAACATAATGCGTTCCGATATGCCGAAAAGAGCCTCTATTGATGTTAAGAGATCGTTGCGGATAGCCAAGCCTACACCATGCTCACACACAGCGCTGCTGTCCTTTCCTTTCCAAAAGAATGTGTAATGTGTCTCACGCAAGGAACCCTCGTCAGAGAGTCTGGTCTCTTGTAAGGCACAAACAACAATGTTAAGTCTGTTGAGTTCGGCGTCGATAATGGCAGTTTTACGCAGATCTTGTGCGTCAGTAGAAGGGTAGAAGAGCCTACACAGGTGTCAGGGAGGCCTGACCTCATAGTATTGACATTCCATGTTACAAATCGCATGGATAAGCGGTGTTGGGAATTGTTTCTATTATGCCTTTTAGTCGCAGGTGTAAAATGTAACGGCGCCGATTGTTCAGTTGAGGCTGGTGCTCTCTACACCCTAAAAGAGCAAACCAGCACCGGGGCGGAACAGTACCTTATTGGTCGGGGGCTGCCCAACTTGGAGCAGGTGGTAACTGATCAGTGGGCCTACGATGGACCCTTCCACTGTCGGAAGCGACCCCTGGCGCCCGCACTTACGCCCATATGTGCGGACTTATAACCGATCACTGCCACTTCCCGTGTTGGTATCCGCGTGACGCGGGTGAAGTGTCCTCTCCACAGACACTGCGTTGCCTGGGACGCAATTATGGAAAACGCAGGGCTGCCCAGGACCTGCGCCAACCTCTCGGCCTTCCTGGCTGGATACGGGAAGAGATGGGGTGGTGCTATTCTACTCTGCCGGCACCACACGGCTGACCGACCGATTTGAATAGTTTTTATAATACCGCCTGTTCTATTTGGATCGGTATGTGCTCTTGCTTAGGTATTTGTCCATATGTTTTAGACTCTGTTGAAGTGTCTATTGCATTGATCGTATAGATTTTTGTTCGTAATGCCAAGATGCGTAAGACATTTTTTTGTTAAATTGGTCTACATGTTTTAAAGTTGGAAATAATGTACAATTTCATCGTATTCAATTGTGTCGTTTACAATTCTTCTTGTGTCTTATATTGCTAATTGCTCCATTGTCAACTTCCCTACTCTGATGCTGTTCAACAGATCAACGAAACTGTTGTCATTTATTTGTCACATATTTTGACCCAATTCATAGAAACTGAACATTCTCCATAAATGTGGTTCAGCTGCATAAATGTCAGGTTGTTTGTAACAATATGCGCCTACACGAGTTGCAGAGAGAGTTAGAGTTAACCCTTAAAATCGTGTTTCACTTAAGTGACAGGTTGTCAGCTGTCGCCTTATTGTAATACCTTCACATGAACTCCTCGTGTCCCTTAGTCACCTTATACGACACCCGTCGCGTCCCGTTATCCCGTAGTCGCCTCATACGACACCTACGGAAAAGAAATGGGGTGGTGCTATTCTTAGCTGGCATCACACGGCAACTATTTTTTTGAACTGTGCTTATTAAGCCCTTTCATTTGATACCCAACATGACATTACTAGTAGTATAAACTTTTTTAATTCTTAGCTCTAGAGGGCGCCCTATATAATGTATAGTGACATAACGTAGCCTATAACCAGCGGACTGTTTAGACGCTTCAAATGATTCCTCATTTATTAAATTCTGATAAGTTGTTTAGAAGTTAGGACGGAACAAACGTTTTCGTTTCCACATACATACATACATACATACAGGTCAAAATCATAACCCTCCTTTTTGCTTTGCCGTAGTCGGGTAAAAACGGATTGGTGATAAGAAACATTTTTTTTTTTTTTTTTTTTTTTTAACAAATTTTCCTAAGGAACATAGGTCGTTGTACGAAAAAATTGGACCGTCCATACAAAATCGACCATCAGCTGCTTTGAGTAACTATGAAAACTTAAAATATGTTTTTCATACTTTAACTTAATATTTCTATCCCTTGGTAAGTTGTTCTTTATCACCAGTCTATACATATACGTATGCAGTATTTGGTCACTAGTAATATTTCACCCGATATGTAGGAATTCTGTGACTGAACTGTGCGCACAGAAATCATTATTATCATCGCGGTGGGAACTTAAAATGTACCTAGGTAGTATCTTTATCAGGTAATCAAAAAGTATAAAAGACCTCACCTTTATCCCATACTTATAGACGCTTGTTCAGACGCTGCGCTGCACAAGTTAAAATAACATTGCTCAGAGCATATTTCTCATTTATTGTGGTACCCTTCGCTATAATTTCTAGTAGATTTTGGGAAAATCGTTATCTCAAGCTATGGATAAAAACAAGTATGTAGTTTTGATTCGAATTATAATACGGCACAGAAAAATTGACAACTTGAAATTACTAATTGTAGCTAATAAAGATTTTATTTTTAATCTTAAAGTGTATGGAGCTATGTTCCCTGAAATAAAGCGATTTCTTATTTATATTTGCCAATGATTGAATATTATATAAAAGTGCAAATCTAACACGTGAAGAGTTTTAAAAAGTTGGTATTCTTTAAGGCGGCTCTCCCACTGCACCGCACTCCGTCGCGTAGCGCGGGATCGCAGATTTTAAAGTTGTATGCAAGTACATCAGTACGTATCAAAAACCCGCCTCGTGCTACACACCGACAAAGCGTCAACGCGCAGTGGCGGGATCTGCCGGTCCGCGCTACGCGTCGGGGCGGTACCCAGTGTGTGAGGCGCCTTAATCTTCGTCTTTGCTCTTTTAAAAGATCCACTTTGAAACTTTCCTGGCGATGGCCGTTACCGCGGTAATAAAATGGCAAATTTTATTGTTATGTTACCAGGGTGAGGCTGTTCTCACACGCACCGTGATTTATACGGTGTTTTGTCGAAACTGGTTGTTTGACAAAATACGGTACGGTGAATAAATTTGGTATACATGCATAACATAATACAGTGAAACCTGGTTAACTGGGACCTACTATAAATATGATTAGTGAGAATCCTCTATATCTGATACACTCAACCAGGTCCCGGCACTTTTGCATCGAATTACCGCTGTAACTGAGAATTAATAACCTCATTATCTGAGATTTACTTTTGATAATTTTTCCCATATCTACCTCCATAACTGATACAAAAAGCTTAGTAGCCTCTGTAATTGAGAAAAGCTAGATACACTTAGTTTTCTTTGCTCACGCTGCTGACACGAATCTATCGAAACCCTTTGGGCTGTAGCCCGTGAAAAAGAATTAAATGGTTCACATACATACATGCCGTGTGTTTCTTTCCCTTGAGTGTCGTAATAGGCATCTCAGAGACACGAGAGTTACATGTGAGTTGCAATTTTAGGCGATGGGCTGACCACCTGTCACTTTAGTGATACACTATTTTTTGAAACGGGCCTCATGTCAGACGTGGCGATGGCGACTGTATTTGAAGGCCGTTAACGTTCAGTCTACCCCGCAAGAGATAAAGGCGTGATGTTTGTATGCATGTATATTAACTTGTTATTTCTTTTCATTTTATAGTCAACATGAACTAACATGTTATTTAATTTTAGGCGATGGGCTTACAATCTGTCACTATGGTGGTACACAGTTTTCTACATGTCTCTCAAAATACTTGTCAGACGTAGCATAAAATGTCCGTATTTTACATAGGACGCAATTGACATAGGCCTGATATATATTAAAAAGAAACATTATAAAATGATGTATGTGAGAAACATTACGCTCCTTTTGAGGCGGTCGGGTAAACTGCAATAAAAAAAATAAACGGATATATTCAAAAATAAATTAAAAACATGGTTAATTTTAAAATGTTTCTATAGTTTAAATGAATTTTTCGCAGTTATGTTTTAATTTCATAGCTTTAGTAACAAGAATATTGTAAATTTTGCATGCATTCACATTAGATTTAGAATAATGAAATGTTATTTATTTACCTATTATTGTACATCCGCAATGGATACACTGTTGTGACTTATTTGTTTTATAAGACTACACAGTGAACAATAAAGAATTTTTGTATTGTATTCACAAGGTGTCACATCTGCATCGTGTAGTTGGGCTATTCTACCCTCCTCGTTACTATTTAAGAAATTCCCAGAAGTTTTCCTCCTCCTTTATTTAATACAGCAAGTAATGTAAATTGTAGTTAGGGTTAGAACATACTTACGATCAATTAAATATTATTAAATATATTCTGAACAGCACCACCTAGCCCCCCCACTAAGCAAAGCTTCTATCGTGGGAACTACATAGCTGATATTAATACGGGTATACTTTTATTTTTTTATAGTAATTTAATTCCAAAAATATAATTGTAAAACACCCAGACTAAAATATCTGAAAATGACTTAACAAATATTCGTGTCTTGTGGGGATCAAAACCACGACCCTTGGCGTAGCAGGCAGGGGTACTATCCGCTACACCATTGGGCCAGTCAAATTCAGTCCAGGAATCCGTCAATTTATATGAAACACTTTTGTTGTCAAATTTACTAATAAACTTAGAGCAAGACCAATTTATTTATCTGGTAGCGTACAAAATTACGTGACTTTATAATAGATAGAATCTGACAATTACACTTCAAATTTTGGAGGATTTTCCTGTTTCGGGGTCTGGTTAATAAGACGCATGTAAATAACACCTTTTAGAAATATTGACTTCAATTTGTAACCAATGTCGTTTACTGTTGGTGGTGGCGTAAAGTTACATGCCGTGTGCCATTAAGGCTAGCCTCGAGGCAGTGCCTTTAGTTTTATATTTTTATCCCGCATGAGCCGGTTTTCTATCCGGCCAAATTATTATAAAAAGAAGAAATTTGTGTCATACAAATTTCATTTATTACTATGACGGATCATGACGTCAATAAGTGACAGTACTGTCCTACATTGAATAAAGTTAATCTATTTTCAATGTAGCTTGAATTTCAGTCGTATTCCTTACAATCCAATACTAGTATAATGCGAGATCCTAAACACATAAGTAAAAACTAACATTACATAAAGTACGGCCATCCCGATAAGCCATATTTGACATCTGTCAGTCCTAAACTAATATGTTATGCTCCAAATTATCCATTGAGTAGGTAATTTTCATAATTATTTTGACTTTAAAACGTTGTGAAATCAATGAAATGCGCATTAAAAACAAACTAGCAGCTACAACACTACATAGCAAAATTGCTACGCATACGCGCGCTACGTCGTAGAGAAATTTGCATAAAAATTCAAAATGTTACACAATCTACGAGTCAAGTGATATTAAATGATACATACTCGTGCATACATTTATCACGCCTATATCCCTTGCGGGTAAGGCAGAGCGTGAACGGCCTCAAAAACGGATATTTACGCCACGTATGACAAAAATTCGGAGATCATTTAGAAAATTGTGTATCGCCATAATGACAGGTTGTCAACCCATTGCCTAAAATTGCTACAGATGCACCTGTTTCCCTCCTACGTCATCCACAGGAAATAAATGAGGTGATGCTATTCTAAACCGGCATCACATAGCACCTATCTAATTATAAACAACAAAAAATCCATAGCAAGACATTTTGGTATCATGATGCAATGCTCCAAAAAATTCAATTAAGTAAGTAAACTTCATTATGCTTTTGACTTAAAAACGTCGCGAAGTCAATGAAATGCGCATTAATTTGCAAGATGTTTAATTTTGTTTGTCGAGAGCGCTATAATTGCATTGTACATGCACGATAATCGCTACAAAACTAACAAAAGTGCATTAACTAGATGCACTTCGTATTAACTGCACTTGGCTTGTTGAAAATTCCGCTCGCTTCAGGAGTAACAGGGAAATACTTTAAAGTTTTTTTATTTGTTTTAAGATAAAAGGGAAACAAAATACTTAAACAACAGTAAAATTTTCACCAATCAGTTTTTTCATTTTTGCGAAATAAATCTAGCTAGTTTGAGAAAAATGGAATTTGTCTGAAATTATTCACCATAATCGATAACTTCTTTCTTTTGTAAGCAGTAAGTACCTAAAAGAAAATTCGATTCCGCGGTAGTCTTTGAAAGGAATTCACATAGAAATATATATCACGCCTATGTCTCTTGCAGGGTAGGCAGCGTGAGCGGCCGTAGAAAGTGCACATTTACGCCAAGTCTGAGAACTATTAGAGGATCATTCAGAAAATTGTGTATCACCATAGTGACAGGTTGCCAGCCCATCGCCTAAAATTGCACTACATATGTAGCCCTTGAGTCGTTAAGATACATACGGAAGAAAATGGGTGATGCTATTCTTAAGCCAGCATCACACGGCATGATAAAAGGAGCGTACTTAGCCAATAATGCCTTGTATATTCAGTCTTTTTAATGACAACATACATACATACAATACAATACAATACAATATGCTTTTATTGTACACCAAAAGAACAGAATAACATTAATAGCTTAAAACTAAATACATTAGTGCACAGTTAGGCGGCCTTATTGCCATTAGGCAATCTCTTCCAGGCAACCTAGGAAAAGGAAAATATTTTAGAAGCAGCGGGAGCTGACTATTAATAACAAAAAAAAAAAAATTATAATAATAATATGTCCTCTTCGGAGAGTTATAGAAATATAAATACATAATAATAATAATAAACTACATACTATAAAATACTATAAAAAAGATAAAATATAATGTACCTAGGTATTATTACTATACATAAACTACATGCTAATACATATTTAATAAATAACTGACTTTACACAAAACTTGTTCAAAAATGGTAACAACGAATAGCTCTTAATAACCATTAGAATAACATTAATAGCTTAAAACTAAATACATTAGTGCACAGTTAGGCGGCCTTATTGCCATTAGGCAATCTCTTCCAGGCAACCTAGGAAAAGGAAAATATTTTAGAAGCAGCGGGAGCTGACTATTAATAACAAAAAAAAAATAATAATGATAATAATATGTCCTCTTCGGAGAGTTATAGAAATATAAATACATAATAATAATAATAAACTACATACTATAAAATACTATAACAAAGATAAAATATAATGTACCTAGGTATTATTACTATACATAAACTACATGCTAATACATATTTAATAAATAACTGACTTTACACAAAACTTGTTCAAAAATGGTAACAACGAATAGCTCTTAATAACCACATTGAGACTCAAAGTGCATACATACATATATCACGCCTTTATCCCTTGCGGGGTAACAAAAACTGACATTTACGCCACGTCTGACAAACATTCGAGAATCATTGGGAAAACTGGGTATCGCCATAGTGACAGATTGTCAGCCCATCGCCTAAAATAACAATACACACTATTCTAAGCTCGGCACAAAAGGAACGTACTTAGCCAATAATGCCTTACTTAAGTATTCAGTCTATTTAAAGACAATATAAATATTAATTATGGAACCAAGCTACAACCTACTATAAACTACCTGCATTTTATACAGCTGAATATTCAACTTCTGTGAAAAGTCTTTGGGGAACTTAGCGTTTTATTTAACACAATGCAAATTAATGAGATTTTTTATTAAAGAAGAGTACAAAGGAAAGACTTTGTCTTTTAATTAATTTTTATGTAATAATGGTACTTAACTTTTTATTCATGCACAGGGTAGCATTACCTGCAAAACATGATACATACATACATACATAAATCACGCCTATATCCCTTACGGGGTAGGCAGAGTGTTAACGGCCGTTCAACGGATATTAACACCACGTCTGACAAAAGTTTGAGGGTCAATCAGATAACTGTGTATCACTATAGTGACAGGTTGTCAGCCTGTCGCCTAAAATTGCAATACACACCCTCGAGTCCCTTAGTCGCCTCTTACGACATCCATGGGTAAGATATGGGGTGACGCTATTCTAAGCCGGCATCACACGGCAGAACATGATTGGCTGGATTATTTGGTTGCTGTCTATGATAACTTAGACGGCGGTAGTTACACAACCATGTCTGAGGCCTACTACTAGTAGTAGGTGGTTGGAAAACTCTGACACCAGGGTTCAGCGTGGTCGTTTGTCGACTCGGTGTCCCACACGAAAAGCAAACTATTTGCAATCAGAGCGATGTAACTGTCACGCGTCGCAATACGTTCGACACCCTCCGGCCAGATGGACCGATGATGAAAAAGGCGGCTTGTAGCGACTACATGGCGACAACGACATATCGTGCCCTATTGCGTATCCTCTCTCTCTCTCTTCGTATCCTGAGGAAGGCTTACGCCCAGCAGTGGACTGCAATAGGCTGATGTATGTATGTATGTAGAGCGATATAATGAAAATAATAAATCAAGATATTTGTACTGACAGTGCTAATTTATTTCCATTAATTAAAATAAGAAACTGAAAACATAATCAGCTCAGTTGAATCCAGAATGGCAGTTGTAAAAATCATATGTACTTCCTGAATCTTATTACGTAGGAGAAATTGAAAAACTTTTTCAATGCAACATGTATAGAAATATTAAAAAAAGAATTGGATCTCCTTATTATATTGACGATCAGCTAATTAATTTATAAAAGGAGGTCCAATTTTTCCATGGGGAAAGTTGTTCAGATTCACGAGTACTTTGACCTGCTTTCAGTTTGTTAATTTCTGCATATTCATACTCATATTCATTTTTATTTTCGTGAATAACCCGTTCGTGAATAACGCACACGAATCCCTAATTTTCACGTCAACCCCCCATCTTGTTAGCAGTAATTAAATATAGTTTGTACTATGTAGGTTTAAACGAACTAGCTCAAATTTAATGGACTGGATGGATTTGATTGTACAGCAAAAAATTGCATTTTTATGGTAGAGATTTTCTGAATGAAAACATGCTACTATCACGTTTAGTACCTATCCAAATCACTAAATAAAATGATTCGTTTCCTATGTCTCTATGTATCCTTAGATCTTTAAATATACGCAATTGATTTTGACGCAGTTTTCTTTCGTCGATGGAGTTATTCAAGAGAAAGAGTTTGATGTTAAACTAATGCCGGATAAATGTATTTTTTCGGCAGAAAAACAGTTAGCAGCAAGTGAAACTGCTGGGCGGGCCGCAAAAAAACATATATTTTTTAAATTAACTAAGTTTAATTCTATTCGAAGTGTGTAGCGCCCTACATACATACACATATCACACATTTATCCCTTGCGGGGTAGGCAGAGCAAGAGAGTAAAATAAGTTCGCTATCGCCACGTCTGACAAATATTTGAGGGCCGTTTTATAAAAGTCCTGTATCTTTATAGTTACAGGTTGTTATCTTGTCGCCTAAAATTGTAAAACATATGAAACCCTCGAGTCCCTTAGTCACCTCTTACGACACCCGCGGGAAAGAAACTTTTAATTTTACTCGCTGACATACTAAAAACTGCTATACTGTGTGTTACCAACATACAACGTACAACCTTAACATTTAATCTTCTCATGTTTAATGCATAATCTGACTTTACAAAGAATGTAAAATATTACTACACGTAAAACATGCAACGCTTTCTGACATGATTCAACAGAATTATACAGATTAAAAGCAAAGATTTAAAGTAGCTGCGTTGTGTTAATACTTTGGATGGATTGAAAGTAAAATGGTGCAATGAAAATTACGAGAATGAATATGAAAATTACGTACGGACTCCCAAATTAAAGAGCTTTTTTTTTTATTAAGGATGAGTTTGCTCTTGACTCTAGTCTAGGTCATAGGACAGAGACAGAGTCTAAGATGGAGCGAGCTCACCCAGAAGAAGCCCAAAGACACTGGCACTCCCACACACTGACGGAACGTAGCAAGTACTTGGCGCCAGACTTCGATGGGATGGTGGTCGCGAGCCAGGCGGCCCCTTACGGAGCCTTCCACCGCTTAGTGGGATCGTTCAGCCGGACTTATCCACAGGTATGGTAGATCCCATACCACCCCAACAGCTTTTGGTATTAAGCTCTACATACATAAATACATAAATCACCTCTTTCCCGGAGGGGTAGGCAGAGACTTCTACTACTATACTTACTACGATCCTGGCATACTTCTTTCGCCTCCTCCACATTCATCAATCTCTTCATGCATGCTCGTCGGTTTAGGGTACTCTTGACCTGACCTTATGTATTAAGCTCTGATTTCTAGATTTAAAGATACTAGTAGTTATATGCAGGGCTTTTTTTGCTAAATGTACCCAAGGGTGATGATTCTACAGGGAGTTACAAAAAGGGTATAACAAGCCGAAATACGATTCTTATTACAGAGAAAATTTATTTTTTAATAAATGTTTACAATTAAACAATTTAAATGGATTTAAATTGTGTTTATTTTGGATTTTACAATACCTACGTTTCGAGTTCTTTACAGACTTTGTGATCATTACTACTCATGAACCTGAACAACTTTCCCCATGAAACATGGGTCAAATATTTGCACCTCCAGTACAAAATTGCCAATCAGCTGGTCAATTTTCTGTGGCAGGTCTAAATATTTGATTACGTTCCATGGGGAAATTCGTTCAGTTTAAATGAGTACCTTGCCCTCCTTTCGGCTTTTTAAACCTATTTTGTTACTCTATGAATAGCTAATTACCTCTACTCTCCCATTAAGGGGATCGTGACATTCGTGACATACTTTACCAGTTATCCTGTATAAAAACATGGAAGATATCTTACACCCACTTACAGTTATGTATGTTACATTAGGCACTCCAAAATAAAAACAAAATCTGAATAATACGAAAAAGATCGTCCATTATTCGTGGCTAAAACAGCCATCTTGAATATCGTTTTATTTACATGACATGACATTGTAGCCCAAGCGTCTAGCTACGAAACAGAAATAAGAATCTCGCATTCGCATTATTCCATTCCTTGTTATGCCTTTTTTCTTTTGGCTATCACTCTATTATTCTTTTCACGAAAACGTGGCTTCGCATTTTAAGTCTTCCAATGCTGGCTTTGTTCATTGAAGTAAACCCTAAGCTTAGTGTAAACGGCAATGGTGAACGTGCTAGGCGAAAATGTTGCACATGTGGTAATAGTTTGGTTAACGGTTAAAGGCCTCGTGGCCAAGATAAGGTCCAATGAGTTGTGACAAAATTGGCCGTCACTTTTACAACTGGTTCATGGGATCTGACACCAGTCTTGATTTTGTCAGAAGGAACTACAGGATGTAAAAATATAAGCTGCAAAAATTTCAAGGGGTAAAACAGCCCATAAAACTGAACCACTTTCCCCAAGTAACAAAGGCCGAAATATGAAAAAATGTGGATATCCCATACAAATTGTCCCGGTTGACTGGAACATTATGTATGGGAGGTATAATGTTTTTTTTTCTGTTCTGCGACGCTACTCTTTTCGGACTTAATAATAGATTTTCATGTAAATATGTGACTAGGTCTGAATAATTATGCAAAGATCAGATATAAACCTCTCTGACGGCCATCACGCTTCACGCTGTCCTCTCACAATATCTGTGTTCTGTGGCTCAATTCAGCACATTCTAAAACTTACCAAATCATGTCATGTGCAAGGTTTACGCCGGTCAGATATAAATAGGGGTTGCAATCCGGTCCAGCAAATCCGAGCATCCGTCAGATCCGGTGTTTTTTTTGTCCCCTACCGGATCCAGTGATATTCTATAGGTTCTGGTACTGGATCCGGAAAACGTAAAAACTATAACTAAAATAAATGCTGATGTAATATTTTCGTCGGATTGTAATGCTAACCTTGTAGTGACGTCTGCAAACAGGCGTTATAGCTAGTGGTGGATAAGTTAGTTATTACTCCCTATAACCTGACACTTAGTTAAAAGTCCTGATTTTGTTAGCCGTATCGTAGTTCTACAATTTGACATCAGTAACTTCAGTTAACTAACATCTGTATGTAAATTGACCAAAAAAAAATATTATTCATATATTTATTTCTACTTACTTAGCTTAAACTTAATAGGTCTTGATGAAATATATAGAAATGCGTGTTAGAATTTAAATTTACTTTATTCAATGTAGGATAGTATTATCACTTACTGACGTCATGATCCGTCATTGTAAAAAAGAAAAAAATTATATAATACAATTTTCATTATTTAATAACAATTTTGTCTTGTTCTTATCGAAAACAGGATCGGTAGTTTATTATAGAGCCTATCCGGACCGGCCCAGCTGGATCCGTCCGGATTGGTAACAATTCGGTAAAATTCGGCCGGTTTTATCAATCCGGATTGCAATCCCTAGATATAAACCGCTCTGACGGCCATCGCGCTTTCTCATCTCATCATATCTGTGTTCTGTGGCTCTTCAGCCCACTCTTATATGAATTTCCATTTTCGGCCGGACAAAATGATATTATTCAGAATATGTACTTTATTCGAGAAATATCTTTGTTCGGCTTGTTTGCAGATAGCGTCAACTTGTATAAAACATGGTTTATTTTATTTACAAAATATAAAGAGGTCAACTTCAATACAGTTTGCTTAATGGTTAATTGTATTTCGAACATAAATTTGTAAAAAGGCAAATATAATTTAAATTGCTAATTTATTTTCCGTGAGTGTCGAGAGGCGGGTAAGGGACTCGAGGGTCTCTTCTCTTGTGTATTACAATTTTACCCGACAGGCTGAAAACCTATCACTATAGTGATACACGATTTTTCTAAAACGGTTCTTATGTATTTTCACTATATTAAAAACAGTTGTGTCTCGAGAGTGAGCCATTGCATGGTTTTTGTCATTTTGTATTCTGCCAACACTTTGAAGTATATTTTACAGTAGAAATAAAATGTTAGTTGAATGTCAGTGATATTGCAATCGAGGGTATCAGGGCCACAAAACTTTACATTTTTCCTATTATTGTATGCAATTACTATAAGTGATTAATTACCTATGTGCATGTTTTCTACGGGCCACTGTACATAGAGAATAATATTTACATCAAAATAGAAAAAGAAATCAATTGGATGTCGAAGCAAAACAAACCCACAGCAAAAGGATTCCAACTCTCTGCGAAGATTTAATTACAAAAGCAGTATTGAGACGGCATCGCCTAGGCTGTTATTTAGGTCTAAGTCTAGAAAAACGAGTGTCTGCGGCAGGCAAACACTAATTTCCTTCGAAGACTCTCTGTTTGCTTCAAGAAACACTATACCATGGGTTTCTAATAAACCATCTTGTTTTGTTTAGGATACATTGCCTTTCCGGTTTAATTCAACAAAATTAATTTAATTGTTGATTATCCGCCATTACGGACGATCGGACCGAATTGAAACTAAGCCAATGTTATAACAATGGCTATAGCCAAGAACTATCAAAATTTTGCACTTGAAACTCTGTAGCTACAAGTTGCTTTAAATAGTACCTACTTATTACTATTTTTAATGTGTATTGCAATTTTAAGGCGATGGGCTGTAAACTGACAACCTGTAAATATGGTAACACACATTTTTACGCACGCATGACCCTCAACTGTTTTTCAGACGTGGCGTAAATGTCTGTTACTTACGCTCTGCCTTTAAAGGATTGATATAATGTGGTAATATATTATGTTATGTATGCGAGTATGTATGCATGTAATTTTTTTTTTATCTGCTCTATTTCAAATATTCAGATCGTTAGTCGTTTCGATCGTTTTTAAATATACGAAAACGTTGGAACAATTGCTTTATAATATCAAATTAAAAAAAAGGTATAAACCTCTTCATAAACTTATCTTGTATTGCAAAAATAATAATCTTACGCACTGTTTGCTGTCACGAGCAAAGATTCACTTATGTGCGATTAAAGTGAAGGTTCATTAGCAATATTAATTTCTTATGAGAGATTTTGTATGCCACTTGCATGACAAATATAAACCAGAACCTAATTATAAAAGTTGTAACATAACAAAAAAGTTATGATCATATAATTTTTTCCATGTTACCCAATAGTTTTTTTTAATTCTTTGTTTTGAATTTGTATTAACTATACTAAATCTTGCGCCGCTGTACATTCTTAGTCCGGCTTCGGGTCAGTTATTAAACCAATGACTACGATGTCATAGTCATGTTGTCCAAAAACTCTAGTCTAGTCTAGGTCATAGGACAGAGACAGAGTCTAAGATGGAGCGAGCTCACCCAGAAGAAGCCTGTTCACTCTTACTTTGAAGAGATTAGGGTTGTGTGCGTTTGGAAACACAGACGCAGGTAGTTCCACTCTTTAGCAGTGCGCATTATAAATGATGACTGGAAGCGCTTAGTCCGAATTGGTGGATTGGCAACCAGGTATGGATGGTATCCGGCAGTGCGTCTGGATGTCCGATGGTAGAAGGGAGCTGGTGGAACAAGGTCGTGTGAAGCTCTTGAGCACACTCTCCGAAGTACAATCTGTAAAAAACCGACAAGCAGGCAACCTTGCGGCGATGTGCCAGGCTATGTAGCTTGGTGTCCATCAGTTTTATGTCGCCTATGAGTCTCTTGGCCCTGCGTTCCACCGAGTCAAGAGCGGCAAGTTGGTATTTGACTGAGCCATCCCAAAGGTGACTGCAATACTCCATGCAGGATCGGACTTGTGCTTTATAAAGAGTTAAAAGCTGTCCAGGCATAAAGTATCGCTTCACTCTATTCAGGATGCCTAGCTTCTTAGCCGCCGTTTGAGCTTTGTACTCGATGGTCGCGCCGAAGTTTAGATTTGATGTCAACTCCATGCCTAGAAGCTCAAGCCTGTCAGTGACAGATTCCCTTCCTGCCTAGTTTTACTAGATCCTCTTTGCCTCGGACTACAATAAAAAAGGCCGCGCCGCGATGCTGCATATTGGCGCAAGTGCGATTTCACCTTTCTATTTATATTTATATCTCGCGTAAGCAGCAATGTAAAGCAATTATTAAGTATTGAGTGTCGTCACTGCGTTAAAACCGGTCTTTCAGATTGAGTTTGCCTCTCAGGTCTTCTGTTTGCCTCGCCCGGCTTCGTAACGTGATATTTATTGGTTTATTGCAGCTCTTATAAATAAACGCAAACATAATTGAAACATCATGGATAAACAAATTGAAATAAATAAATTTAAACCTCGAAATTTATGCCTCGTGTTAGTAAACCTTAATGTGGTTGATTTATTACTCTTCCCTAGGTCTGCTGTAATATATTTCTTATTAAAGATAAGCAGTGCCTGTTGTGTCTGTATTCTTTATGTGTTTGTGTCTTTACTGTTTATGTGTAAAATAAATCGTAAAATGAAAAATACTACCTTCATCATATCGTGTGAGATACCGAGTCGACTAACCACCCATTAAATAAAAATAAAAAAATCTACTTCCGTTCACCGTCGATATTTTCAAGCCCACTTCTGCAACGTATTTTCTCATCTTTTCGTGTGGGACACCGAAATTATGAATGAGCCGATGAACTCAGGTGTCAGAGTTTTTTTTTTTTTTTTTTTTTTTATTAATGATGGGTTTGCTCTTGACTCTAGTCTAGGTCATAGGACAGAGACAGAGTCTAAGATGGAGCGAGCTCACCCAGAAGAAGCCTGTTAAGGCACTGGCACTCCCACACACTGACGGAACGCAGGTGGCTACTTGGCGCCAGACTTCGGTGGGATGGTGGTCGCGAGCCAGGCGGCCCCTTACGGAGCCTTCCACCGCTTGGTGGGATCGTTCAGCCGGACTTATCCACAGGCAAGCCTGTGTTGCCGTTGCCCGGGGTGGACCGCTAGGAGGTAGATCCCATACCACCCCAATGCCACTGGCATGGTTGCGTATCGACCGCCATCTAAGTAATCATAGAAAGCAAAGGGAACCGACGGCTTAACGTGCCCCCCCAAGCACGGAACCATATTTCTTCCAAACAATCAGGTGATTCAGCTTCCAGGCTGGAAAGAAATTTGCATAGTGATAATCACAACTTTGACAGTGCCCCACTGAGATTCGAACCCGGAACCTTTACGCCTCGCACTACCACCGCCACATCGGCCGTCTGCAACATAATCAGGATATCATTCATTTTAATTTCTAAGTAAATTAAAGTAAGGCTCTTTTTAATATGTAAATGATTCTGCGGCCTATAAAACGCTTTTTTACATTCGCGTTCCTGAAGTACCACCCACCGCTCTTCCAACCAATTGTGTTAGCGATGTTATCAATTTATAATTTTATAAAACAGGTCAAGTGTGTTTCGGGGCATGTACAGCTGAGGTTTCAGGATAAATTTGGACTGTGCCATCAACTTCACTCAAATTCAGCTCACTCAATTCCTTATATTCTTGATCTACAGTCGTCTCTTAATATTACATACATACATACATAAATGACGCATATATCCCTTGCGAGGTAGGCAGAGCGTAAACAGCCGCAAAAACGGACATTTACGCCACGTCTGACATACATTTGAGGGTCATTTGGAAAATTGTGTATCGCCATAGTGATAGGTTGTCAGCCCATCGCCTATAATTGCAATACACACCCTCAAATCCCTTAATATTCTCTTAATATTCGAATCACGAATTCGAAAACAGTTGTAGGTGTTTGATTTAGGCATTCTACCTATAGAAATTTTTGTCTTCTCAAAAGTTACAGTGCTATTTTTAGTTAGAGATTTTAGTAGATAAAATGGATTTTTAAAAGTTATTTATTATTTTAATATTTTTTATTCCATGTTACCTACTACGTAACATGGAATTAAGACAGGTTATAATTCAAATTGTGAAGGGTAAACCTAAAGTGATAATTATGCTCATGGCATTGTCTATTTAACCCTGAAAATTGTAGCGTTATAAAGGTAGAGCCATCATGGACCACGCTTATAAGCAGATACAATGACTATTATGTACTGCGACAAGCGTCCGATACCTTTTTGTGTCAAATTGTAAAGCCCTTTTACATTTTTTATAAATAGTCTATTCACCAACACCCTATTGACGCTAAAAGTATATCGTGTGACGTATTTTAAATATTATTTGCCTTTCAGAATATTTTACAAAACTTTCTATTTAGATACTTGGAAAAAGCTCGACCTTGGGGTCAAATCAATGACGTTTTTCGCTGATTTCCGTATTTAAAATACCTACTTCACAAAATAAACTTCCTATGACTTTAAATTACTTTACTTACCTTCGCGAAATCAGAATTAAATGACGTGTATTTGGGGCTGTGATACCCTTGCGAATCCTTTTAAATTATTCCTTCTTCCCAAAGGAAGTCCTTGATTGACCCTAAAAGTATTCGGAGAAAATACTTTTGTCGGCAGCGGAAATGATGAGATGTGAAATCAGGAACTTTTCGTTTTATTTGCATAGGCTTCTTCATTTCGTGTGGGACAGCAAGTCGTCCAACGACCCGATGAACCCTGATGTTAGAGTTTTTCATATTCTACCCCGGTGTTATCGTGAATGAAAATGACAAAGTAGTTTATTAGCTGGGGTAAAACTGTCACGATTTTATCAATAGGTACTATAATCACATTCATATTGTCACCCGGATAAGCAACTTCAACAGTCCACTGCTGGACATGGGCCTGCTCCTGTTGGGGTTAGCAGGCAGATTGGCGAGCGCAGTGAAAAGGTGTTACATTCACAGGAAGCGCTGCTGCCCATTCCCTGGACTCATCCATTAGTTGCCTTTTACGACATCAACGGTTTGAAATAGGGTGATGTTCCTTTAAACCGGCACCACAAGGCGAGCTAAGCAAACACCAACATCTCTTTTTCCTTGAAACACTAACCCTTTTTTTGAATTGACTACAACTCTATTAAAGACGACGTATTTTTGATTCGTTGGATTGTTAATTTGCGCTCGCAATAGCTATCAAATTGCACTCCATAAATCAGCTTTTATGAAATTCTGCAACGGGTGGTCTGACACGACAAAATAGCTAATTGACAAAAACAACTAGCAGTTATCACGGAGTACGACTTTGCGAGTCAACTTGTTTGTAGAAACTTTTTTTTTAATTGATGGTAGAGTTTCTTCATCCTTCTGCATGCAGCAAAAAAATAAGGAATTTGAATTAAACAGCTATCTACCATTATCTACTCTATCAGACATCCACAACAGCAAAAAAGTCTTAGTCTGTGCGTAAATAAGTGAAGTAGTAATGTAATGTTTTCATAGGTTGCTATGACATTTCTCATACTGAGGCACAGATGCACCCTCAACTTTCACGCCGATTCTCTTTCCGCACAGAATGTAACTTAATCGATGTATTGACGTCAAGATCTGTGATTTTTTAAAAAGGAATTCGTTTAACACAATGTTCTTCTTTTTATATCAATTTTGTAACGAAACCCATATTGTCACTAGACGACAGTGATAGACAGGGTCTCAGTGCGAAAATTTTCTACAGATTCAGAAATACACCTCTTGCCTGTGAACGTCCATAACCTTGGCTAGCGTTACGTGGGCAATCAGACATCATACATACATGTCAGTAAATATTTATCATTATGATATGGATAAGTGCTCTCAATGCGAAAATTTTCTACTGATTCAAAAATACACCTCTTCCCTGTGAACATCCATAACCTTGGCTAGCGTTACGTGGGCAATCAGACAGATGGACGCACACAGCTTTTGCTCAACGTGAGGAATTGCAAACGGCTTTTACTAGTAACGAACGAGCTAGGGTGTAACTAATCCGACACATTGGTTTTCTTTGCCGTGTGGTGCCGGCGTAGAATAGCATCACCCCATTTGTATACGTGAGTGTCATTTAAGACGACTAAGGGATGAATCCGAGGAATGGGCATTCCCGTGGATACAAAATCTTGCACTGCACTCGCCAATCTACCTCCCAAGCGCGGCCAATGTCCAGCTGTGGATTATTTTAGCTGTTGTAGTTTTATAAAACCTTCAAGATTAGTCTTTGGTGCCTGCGGCCCCTCATGGATTCTCGAAGACAGATGACACAAATTCTCCCGTGATTCGGAAGGCATGTTAACCAACGCGCCATATGGATAGGTGTCGTTGACCTCAACTGACTATTTATGTAAAACGCCTTCTGTCGATTTTATACGGGCATTGTCTTTTCTTTTGTTCCGCACCACGAGAAGAAAGTTTCTCACAGTGAAAATTATACTAAAATAGATGAGAATTATGTCTTAGCGAGAACGTTGTGATTCCATGCAATGACAGATATTCATTGGTCACTCTTATCGTGGCTTTGGCTCTAGTTCTGACGCGACACAGATAAACAACTCAAGTGGAATGATCCGCACTTGATCCCATACGCTGGTCGCTGCTGGGGGCTGATATAGGCAGTCAGTTAGACCCATAAACTAGGTAGGAATAGTTTCCACTAAACTTTCAATAGAGCTGTGAAAATATGTAGACATTAGTGGCAATCACAAATTAACTATATGTAGACTAGCTACAGATAAGACAGCCACATGAGCCCTATTACCTCTTTCGCACGTATAGCGCTAGCGTCGCATATTATCCATGCAGATTTTTATAGCCAAGAAGGTTATAGCTGTATGTATTGATAGTGCTGCCCTCGAAAGATTTATCGCTATCGATAATTAGTGCTGTACGGTTGTTATCGATAAATCTGCAATATTCTACTCTATGGGTACTTTAATGATAATTATTTGATATTTTAGGATATTGGTAAATAAAACTCCAGTTTTTTTTATTAATAGGCAGTTTATTTAGACAAAGTGTTATTTACTTAAGACTATACCTTTGCTGAGTGAGATGGAGTAGAAATTGCACTCGATTATCTGAAATTTGATCATTTTAATTAACAATGAATAACATATATCTTAAGTAGGAGACAGCGACTGGGAGGCAACTGATTTTACCTTTTTTGGGTGAGGAGAAGTTAGAAAATGGTACACTATCCCTAAGCGAAGTCGTTATTTCAATTTAATATTTTAAATAAGCATTCAAACTTAAATTGATATAAGACATTTGCTGTGAAGTTAACTAAACAGTTAGATATGCAGTTAATAATGAATAAAATAATCGTAGTATCCTTCATAATTGGAACTGCTGAAAATCGTTGAGAAGGTAGAAAGTAGTTAAACCAATAATAGATCACAGATAAATATTATTGAATTACATACCTGCATTACCAACAAACAGGGTGGAATCTGAATCATCATCATCATCAGATTTGTTCTTTAAATAATGATGTTAAATCAATGCAATCCAATCTGAAAAGAAAATAATCATTCAACATTGAAAATTTATAATTAAATACTACCGAAATGATACCGTCTGCCGACTGTTATTTTGTTTTCATTAACATTGTGATCAGATCCCTTAAGTACGTAAGCACCAAGCAGGCAAGCAAGGATATCCGACTGAATAATTAGAATACCTACATATAGCAGCGAGGCTATAATTTAATGAGCTTCATTTTCTTAAAAGCTTAAAAAGGATACAGCTTACCATTTGTAGTTAGCGGTTTACTAAGTTCGATCTCGGACTCAGCTCCTTTTGTCCTCTTGGTCAAATTGCGTCTTATCCAAATGCCGTTTTACCCACTCGTTTTCACATCCATATAATGGGGGTCGTATGGTCCTCAACTCGAGCAATAAATAATTTGGGGATAAATCAACTCAAGCAATGGTTTATGTAAAATAACACAAGAAATTGGTCAAGTTTATAACAAAATAACACGCAATCCATTACGGCCAGCGCGTCGTCATGGCGAAAAGTCAAAATAACAGATCACATGACTTTGACAATATTTTTTTCTTAAACCAACATGGCGCTTTAACTACCCGATTGAAGCGCCAGTGCGAATAACCTGACATACAGCTGTCAGGCCCCTGGTGGCAATACTACCGATTGTATTCAATGAAGTCAGTGATGCAACAGTGACAGTGTGCTTCATTCTGACGCGTCACAGATAAACAACTTTAGTGCAATGACACTTGATCCCATTTGCTGGCCGCTGCTGGGGGCTGATATAAGCACTAGATAGCCAGTTACGTAAGTAAGTAAGTAAATTCTTTATTTGCATGAATACAGTATTTATAAAGGTCTTAACATAATAGTTGTCCACGTATTCTACCTGATCGCAGGCGTGCAAACATAACTCATACATAATAAATTTTAATAAATGTAATAATTAGCTATTTAAATATTCAGTCAACGCCCTTTTAAAATTATTCGACGGTAAATCTTTTAACTCATTGGGAAGCTTATTGTACAATGTGTTACTAGTAGATTTAGATTAATTTATTTCATAATATCAATGTCAAATTTACATAATCCATACATAAATGTCACAGAGAATAAAATGATCGTCAGAGATAAAAACAAAGTGTAACAGTAATAAAAAATAAGAGTTACAAATGAAATAAAATCGGTGAATATGTCAAATTTAAAAAATGAAAATGTCAAACATAAGTATAAAATAGAAATGAATTGTATAAAATAATACTAAAAGTATTGAACAAATATAATTTACAGTAAAATTTATTAAATAGTAAGAAATGTCAATAATATTTTATTTTATTAATTTGAAATATTCATTCACACTATAATATTCTTTATCCAATAAATAGTTCTTCAGTTGATGATAGAACGTTTCATCATTTAGTTCGTTTTTTAAATCTGTGGGTAGATTCTCGTAATACGTGGGACCGATTACGCGTGGATTTTTAGTTTACCTACGCTGCGCAAATTTCGCCCGCCGCCCGTTTTTCGAGTAAAGGTGTGTAAATTTTTTCTAACGTATTTTAATATTTCAAATAGGTAAAGTGAACTCAATGTCATAATTTTGTTTCTCTTGAACAGGGTTCTACAAGTTTCCTTCGGTTTGACTCCTGCAATTATTCGCAGTGCACGCTTCTGGAGTACGAAGACTCGATCTTGGTCCGTAGAATTACCGTATAACATAACACCATATGACATCACAGAATGAAAATGAGCGTAGTAAACTTGACGCAAAACTTCGTTTGATACTAGCGGACGTAATTTGCGCAGTGCATACGCAGCACTGCTTAGTCTGCTACACAGCGCTTCAATGTGCGATTTCCAATTTATATTGGAATCGAGATTAAATCCGAGGAAACGGCATTCATCGCGTAATGGCACAGGACAGTCTAGAGAAGGCAGGACTCTGAGAGGTCGACCAGAGAAGAGTAGAAGGTTGGACTTCGTTGAATTTAGTAACAAGCCGTTTGAAGTGAACCACTCAAGCAGCTGTATGTATGTGTTGTTAATTTTTACGTTAAGCTGTTCATATGTTCGTGCACTAACGATGACAGTTGTGTCGTCAGCGAATAGAACTACTAAACCTTCGGATACAAAGTGTGATTAATCATTTATAAATAATAAAAATAGTGTATTTCCTAAGGCCGAACCTTGAGAAATGCCAATAGTGAGATCTCTTGAATTTGATTTTGTTTTTCGACCGTCTATAGTAAGCTGTACTGTTTGTTTGCGTTCTGATAAGAAGGATTTTAACAGGTCGTGAGCATTTTTTTTAATACCGTATAGTGATAGTTTGTCTAACAGTAAATCCCCTTGTATGACATCAAAAGCTTTGCTCAGGTCGCAAAATATACCTGCGGTTTTATATTTTTCATCAATGCTGGTTATTATTGAGTCAATTACGTGGTGAGCTGCTGTGTTCGTAGACTTGTTTTTGCGGTAGGCAAACTGTTTCTCCGATAGTAAGTCATTCTGCTCTAAATGTGACATAATACTACTCGATATTAGAGACTCAACCAGTTTCGAAATACTAGGTACAATCGTTATCGGTCTATAACTATCAACTCGGTCCTTATCCCCTTTGCCTTTGAATACAGGGCACACCCTTGTACACTTGAGAACCTCAGGATAAACTCCGGCAGCAAACATTTCATTAATGAGTGTTACCAATATGTCACATATGACTGGCCACACAGACAACAAAATGTTTACAGAGATGTCGTAAATATCAAACGTCGACCCCGTATGGAGCATACCTTTAATAGTTTTTGTTAACATTTCAGGTGTAACAGTTGGCAATTTAAATTCAGGAGGGTTTAAGGTTGTGACATATATTTTTAAATATTCTGAGGCCTTCTGCTTGTTATAATCTAATTTCAAATTCTTAGTAATATTAATACCTAACCTTACTCATCGTATGATGAGTAAGGTTTAAAATTAAGTCATTATGTTTATAGAATATTGTGTTAGTCTGTTTAAGTTCGAAAGCGAATAGAGTAAAGAGGTTTGTGCAGCATCAAGACAAACCGATTCTCGGTTTAATGGTGCCAAGATGATTAAATAATATTGTTATTTGGTGTGAATATATATAAATAAATAAATAATAAAATAAAATGGTTATTGAATTTATTAGGAACTTCACATGGCTGTACACTATTTCCTTCACATGGCTGTACACTATTTTTTTTGGGCTGGCAACCCCACCCAAGAGAACTTTAAGGTCTGGGCCTTAGCAGATTAAAATTAAATTTTGATATAGAAAGTGCCTCAATACTGTGTTGAAAAGTGTTTGCAGTCGGAACAACAACATAACCTATAAGGAAACTGCAAGTATTACCTCCGACTGTTGGATATCTTCGATCTGTTCCATTTCGAAGATATCAAGTGATCCGTTGGAATTTTTCAAAATTCACGCACACATATGAACTGAACAGCATTTTCGACCACTTTCGACTACACACATATAAAACAACGAAGCGGAGAAACGGTTTGCGCAGGCGCAAGAACAGCAACTGTCGCCTGTCAATAGCGTGTTACGTCATTACGTCAGTCAAGGATCACGTTCCATTCTACGCAACGCTTGTTGGGAACTTTTCCGTCACCGTCTGTTGTTACCTACGCAAGTGGCGGTGTTAGCAGTGAACATTTGGAGTGGCCGCGAGTGCGACACGTTTAGAAACTTTATTTTGTATGGGCGATATCGTCGTCGTCGCATTTAACATACTTAAAGGAATAGAATTTTGTTTCAGATAATTCGCCGATAATTTTTTTCATTTTTGACTATTTTAATTTATTCCAATCGTTTTTGTATTTTATTTTTTAACTTTGTATTTTATTTACCTAATGACATTCATGATATTTTTAATCTTTTGAAAGATACTATTTTTAATTGATTGTTCCTGTTATAAATTGCGATATTTTGGAATAATATTTTTACTATTACTATGACATTTTATAATTAATAATTTTGTATACTTGAAAGTTGTTATTTACTTTCATTCCTCATCTCTCATGTCATGTCGTTGTCTTGCCCTCACTGCCCTGGCTTGACCAAAACGTTTACTCCGCACGGTCTAAAGGTACACATTGGTCGATTACATAAGGGTGTAGCATCTAGTTCTCACACCGCTCGAAGGGGAGCACCCCTTCTTTGTGGGGATCCCCACACTACTCACGCGAACGATGCTGATACACTGGTTCAGCGTGTACAACCGGCCAGCAATGCTCTTGAGGGCCTCGCGACACTCAGGAATTCAGTAAAGGTGCTGCGCCACATTCCCAAGGCGGCGAGAAATCTAATGAAGTGGCTGATTGGTATACATTACTTACCTTCGCGTACTCCGCACTAAGGGTTCCAGATATACATGACCCCGGTAACCTCACCACCAAGGTAAAATCGAATATTAGCACGGTTTTATCTAGTACGTTTGGCGATATCGGCGACGGGGCTGCCCCCTACCGGGCGACCTCGGTACTAAAGACCATCGAGTCGAAAGTTTTTGAGGGTGACCTGAGGGGAGCAGTTCGTGTACTGATGTCTGACGACTCTATTGCGGCCCCGGGGCCGGAAACTCTCGCCTCTTTACAGTTAAAGCATCCGCCCCCATCACGTCCATTAAATTTTCCGCAGGCGCCTGATCGAGCTACTCCCGCTTTGTCGGTTAAGGAGGACGATGTAACCCTAGCACTTGGCTCTTTTCACAACGGGTCGTCTGCGGGTTTAGACGGAATTCGTCCAGCCCATTTAAAGGAGCTGACATCGATTTCAGCCGGGGACAATGGCCATCGCTTGCTCGGTTGTCTCACTGGGCTGTGTAACTTCCTTCTTAGCGGTCGGTTAAACCCCGAAGTTTGTCCATATATGTATGGGGCAAACCTGTGCGCCTTATCGAAGAAAGAGGGGGGGATAAGACCGATAGCAGTAGGTAACACTTTCCGTCGATTAACAGCTAAGATGGGGTGCCGTGCTGTAAAGGAAGAAATGGCCGGATATCTGCAACCCTATCAGCTAGGGTTTGGTACGCAAATGGGGTGTGAAGCGGCAATCCACGCGACGCGCACTTTCGTCCAAGAGCCGGGTAACGCAGGCTGTATTGTGATAAAGCTCGACGTCAAGAACGCTTTCAATACAGTGGAAAGAGACGTTCTGTTGAGTGAAGTGTGCGAAAATGTTCCTTCTTTATATCCCTATCTTTATCAGGTTTATTCAGCTCCTTCCAATCTTTTTTTCGATAAATCTTTAATCCCTTCCCAAGTCGGTGCGCAACAAGGAGATCCGCTCGGTCCGCTTACCTTTAGTCTTGCTATTCACAAGGCTATATCGTCGCTAAAATCTCCGCTTAATCTATGGTACTTAGATGACGGTACCATAGGCGGAAAGCCGGAAGAAGTGGAGCAAGATCTGTTAGTATTGCTTCCTCTTTTTAAACAGTTGGGACTGGAGGTGAATACTGCGAAATGTGAGTTGTTCTCCTGCGGGCCTACTACTGCTAATCCTTCCTTTTCCCGTTTCCGTTCTATACTTCCCGACCTTAAGGAACTGTCTCGCAACTCTTTTAGTCTCCTTGGGTCACCAATTTTTACTGAAGCGATTCCCGACGCTTTGCAGTCCAGGAGACATCTCCTCCTCCTTGCTCAGGAACGCCTTAAGAATATCTCTGCGCACGTGGCCTTGGTTTTGCTGAGAATGTGTTTTGCTGTTCCCAAGGTCACCTACCTCTTGAGGACGGCCCCAACATGGTTATGCCCGGAGGACATCGCGTCCTTTGATAATACTTTAAAAGACACCCTGGAGACTATTGTCAATGTTTCCCTCACGGACGATCAGTGGTGTCAGGCGTCTCTTCCCATTCGACACGGGGGTTTGGGAGTGCGGCGTGTGCGGGATGTGAGTTTGCCGGCCTTTATCGCGTCTGCACATGGGGTTGTTGGCCTTGTTTCTGCGATTTTATCCTCTAAAGGAGACAAGGTTATTATACCCTTTGTTGCGGATGCGGTGACCGAATGGTCGGCTCGCTTCCCAACTGCGACTGTACCCCACGCCCCTGAAGTGCAGCGAGGATGGGATGATGTTGGCTGTAAGAAGACGCTCGATCGGCTTATGGTAGCTGCCGCAGACACGGATTTGGCTAGGCTTAGAGCGGTTTCTAGATCAGAAGCTGGAGCGTGGTTGCAGGCTTTGCCTTCGCCACATATGGGTATACTACTTGACAGTGACTCTCTGCGGGTGGCTGTGGCTTTTCGCCTGGGCTGCGATGTGTGTCAACCTCACCTATGCATCTGCGGTTCCATGGTAGAAGCTAACGGTCACCACGCGCTAAGTTGCTGTCGGTGTTCGGGAAGGTTCCCACGGCACCACGCTCTTAACGATATCTTCCGAAGAGCCTTCATCTCCGCTAATGTCCCGTGCGTGCTGGAGCCTCCAGGTCTCAGTCGTTCCGACGGCAAAAGACCTGACGGTCTCACATTGGTACCTTGGCAGAAAGGAAAGTGCCTGCTGTGGGACGCCACTTGCGTCAGCACTTTCGCTGCCTCGCATCTCAGCCGCACGAAAAAGTCTGCAGGCGCTGCTGCCGAGTTTGCAGCCGACAAAAAGAGAGCTAAATACTCCACTCTGGGAGAAAACTATTACTTTGTGCCGCTTGCTTTTGAGACAACGGGTTGCTGGGGGTCAGAGGCTTTGAAGTTGGTGAACGAAATCGGACGCAGACTTCGAGAGCGAGGGTTTGACGCCCGCTCCGGATCCTTCTTGGCGCAAAGGTTGTCCATCGCCATTCAACGCGGCAACGCAGCGAGTGTCATGGGCACTTTTGCGGCTGGTGTGACCCGGGGTGGTATATTTGATTGAACTTCTTATTTATTTATTTTTACTATTTGTTTTGTATTGTAATTTGTGTATTAAAAGATGAATGAAAAATATAAATGAGGAGATTTCCTTCATCTACTAAACATATATTTTGGGAATAGTTTTTAGTCGATAATTCATCATTAACTGTTCTCCAAACTTGTTTTGACGGATTTTAGACGATTTAATTTGATGGTCAATATATTCCCGTTTATCTCGTAAACTACCTGACCTTATTAGGTCAGAGTAGTACTGAACACACTTATTGACGCCATCATCTTCAGGAAATTGCCGTTTCATGAGGCAGAAGTTATCAAATTTATTTATGTACTCTGCTAACTCATCACTTAGCCATGGTGTATCATTCTTCTTTTAAATTAAAACTTTTTTAATAGGAAAATGTATGTCCAGATAATGTGTTAATACTGAAAGTAATTTATAAAATTTCTCATTTACTGAAATGTAATTTTGCATAAAAATCCAATTGTAATTAGCTATGTCAATGTAAAAATTGTATATTGAAATGTCAGTAAATAGCCTTTTCTCCACATACCTATTTTTGGTATCTTTGTGTTGAGTAGGTAAAACAAACAGCTGTGCGCAGTGGTCACTAATCGGTGTGTCAATATGTGTGGCAGTAACGGTCCCATCGTCACAAGAAACAATACCGCAATCGATCGAACTACTAGAATGCGTAGTTATGCGAGTAAGAAAATAACTATATTATGCAGGTTGTAACTGCTTAATAAGTCATTTAATCTACGGCGCTCGGGGTTTTCATACTCATAATGAACGTTCAAATCACCAACCAAAATAAACCTTTTATTTTCATCAATTGTACAATTTAATAACGATTCCAATGTCAACAAAAACTAAAAATAAAAATTAAATTGATGTATTGAAAGCATTTTTCTTATAAATATAAGTACGCGAAGGTGGCTGATATAGCAAGCGCGAATACTGTGCTCTAACTCTTCGGGACGATATGTCAGATATTTTTCTATAGTATTCAGGATGTTGCTTTACGAAGCAACAAGAATATACAAGGCAATGTCATTATTTTAAGTGTTTTAAACAAAGGTATGCAACTGGCAAGATAGTAAGCTACAGCAATTCTTTTGCAGTTTAAAGACTACGTCTGCATCTACGGCTCATAGACTAAGCAATAAGAGGTACTACTTAACTGGTGTATCACTTCTTCAACTGAAACTTGCTCCAGAACCCCCTTAACTTAATTTTTGCCCAGTATTTTAATTCAGCGACACTCTATGTTCATTATGTCTCAAACGTTTAACGGAACACGAAACGGCCAAACCATCCAACTCGCACGCACCATCGTTTTGATCAAGCGGAATTTAGGCCCTGATCCCTTTGAGTAAAATTCTCAAAGCCTGATCTATTCCATAACTAGTTTTTATCGTACTAAAAAGTAGGTATACTAAATTAAACAAAAAATACACTCCTGTTTAATCGTAGAAACTGCTTAAATTGAAGTATTCGCAAAGCTTTGTTGTAAGGTGTGTAGGTAAATTTGACCATTTGTTTTTTCCATGTGACACAAATACCTTTCTCTGTAGGAATGTAGTAAATTGAAAAATATGCGTATCTTTAAAAGTCTATATAAAGCGACTGGCGGCGTTTCACAAGAGCACTGAACCAGAAAGTTGTTTGAGTCTGCATCGACCAATCAGGGGCAGCTTTCAATGAATTCGTTTAAAATACTTGGAAATCTGAGTGTATCGCAGTCTAAAAGCTATTTGTCTATGTTTCCGCTACGGTTCACTTTAGAAATACCTATAGTTGTAGACCGAAAATTGTGTGACCATTTGTGACCGGGTACATTGGGTGTAGTGCAGTTTTGATGCGTTATTGTTTTTACCGTTAAGTAGCTTTGTATACTTTAACTACAACAGTCACAATAGCCTACACTTGCCAACCCGCTGTTGAGTAAATCAGTAACAGTTACATAAAAGGAATATTTTGTAAATCGCTTTAGCTCTCAAATTTATGAAATTCACGTTGAAATTAATCATTCAAGTGTGCCTTCTGTTATAAGTATTTAGTAGAATAGTATCACCCCAATTCTATCCGTAGGGGTCGTTAAAAGCGACTAAGGGATAATCATCCAGGGAATGGGCAGCAGCGTTCCCTGTCAATGCAAAATATTGCACTGCGCTCGCCAATCCGCCTGCCAAGCATGGTGAGTATGGCAATGACAGGGAGAGGCCCATGTCCAGCAGTGGACTGCTGTGGCTGTCAATGTATGAAGTGATTTTAAATTGCAAGACTTAGGGCGAGTGTAGCCGTCAAGAATCTCGACAGTGGCGCCACTTCACAAAAAAGTTTTCACTTAATACAAACAATCTATTAGAATATCCGTTGTCCAAGTTTTTAGTATTATCCTTAAGTAAAATTTAGAACCTGCAAACTCAATGAAATATCCGCTGCAATTAAAGTTACGGCCACCTTAAGTATCAATTTCCATAACTTTAATTACAACGAATATTTGATTGAGTTCACAGGTTCTAATATTACTTAAGGATAATACTAAATTGCAGAGATGGTCACACTGCTTGAACCAGTGAATGTAACCGTCGTTGTATTGAAACAGAAAGGCCAATGTATCCGACTGATATATTAGTCTTGTTCCTCGATACAGTTAGCCTCGAAAGCGGTCTTTAAAGCGTTGATGGCGACTGTGGGTTCGGAGTTCGGACAGATTTAGGTTGAAATTGGCAAATAACTCTACGTCGTTAAGAATTGTCCTTTTTTTAAAAACGTCTGATATATATTCAAAGGTTTCACTAATTTCTAGTTTGTACTTAAAATGTTAACTTATTGATGCTGTTTCGTCGTGTTTTCAAAAATTTGATTCATTTTTTTTTATTTATAGCATAGCATAAATACAAAGTAATTATTTAAACACCATTAAACCTAACGGTTTGTGTCGGTGCTGCACATTGTGCTTACGTTGAATATTGTTGCGAATGTTTTCTTAAAATTAAATGAGGATTTACTCAGGCCTCTGTGCAATTGGTTACGTTAACATATATGATTATTTAATTTATTTATTTACGATTTATTATACACAGGAACAGTAAAAAGACAAACATAAAAAATACAAACACAACAGGCACTGCTTATCTCTATTAAGAAATTTCTTACAGCAGACCTAGGGAAGAGTAATGGTATAAAACGAAATGCGGTGTTTTTCTTTTTTAAATCTTGAAAAAAAAGACCTAAAAAGGGAGTTTGGAATTGTTTTATTTTTGACAATGTTTGACATTCACTTGAATCATATCATGTATCATGTATTAGTGTCCTGTGAACAAATTATCATTATTACATCCATGCAGAGTGACGTACTTTTCTCTCACCTACTTATTTTCCTGTCTCTTGCATTCAAGGATAGAACTAACTTATATTTTCTAATAATGTTAATATACAAAGGCGCTGTTGGGGGTCTTACTCTGTATTTTTCTTTCCTTATCATTACGTTACTCATTGAATTACTACTTTCATTCCTATGAATAAATAACTTCTGCAGTAGAATAACAATATTCTATTTATTAAAATATTACAACACTCTGACTACCCCGCAAGGAAAAAACGTGTGATTTGTGTCACTATGAATGAAAATATTTTTGCTTCTTTCTACAACTTACCAGGATGTCCTGTCGGCGTAGTTGCGTAGCGCACTGCACCGTAGCATTTGCTACGTTTCGTAGCACAAATGCTACGTTGTAAATAATTTAAGGATACCTGTGAAATTGAATTACAGATTTCAGAAAATTGCAAAATTTTCAACTGCGGGCAGGATTTGACATACGCCTTTCGTAATACAGATTTTGCGTCAATTTCAGAAAATTCCACAAGCTGCTTCTGACTGGATTTGAACCTACAACCTCTGCTATCAGTACTAGCGACACGTTCACCTATATGCCTTTCTTTTAACAGATAGCAGATCTATACTATAGTTCAACCTTTTAATTGTTTTTATACTTACGATAAAAATAATGTTTCAGCTCTCGAGTCGGTGGTAAATTTGGATGGTAATATATTAACAACACCCAATTGACCTTAAAATTAATAAACAATCCCAACAACAAACCCAAGTTTGCAGGTATAATAAATTTAGTTTTGACTTTTAACCCTATTTCAAAAAGGGTCTAAAACGGCGGACACATTAGGGTTAAATGTTGGACTAGTGGCGCTCCGAAATAGGCAAAAACACTGGCTCAACAGGACACGCTTAGTAAACAGTTTCTATTTCTTTTTACGACATTGCATAATTTGGTTTCCAAGATCATACATACATTCACATATCACTCCTTTATCCTTTGTGTGGAATATCACGCCGGGGCAATATTTAAGTGCCGTTTGAAAATTTGTATATTACTATAGTGACAGGTTGTAATACACAAATTGTAATACTCATAAAACCCTCGAGTCCCTCAGTCGCCTCTTACAAGACCTGTAGGAAAGAAATAGGGGTGATTATATTCTAATCCGGCATCACACAGCCGAGCCGGCATCACACGGCTGGCTAGTTTTAAGATATCTCAGTATTTTTTTTTACTAAACGGCGCTTGTTTCACCAATGTGGCCCTTTAATGACAAGGGTCGGGATAAAACTGAACAGAGATCGGCACTCTGAGCCGCCATCAATATGATGTCCGTACTCTAGCCCAGGATTTATTTTATAAGCACTGAGAGTGATTAAATATACCGCCTTAATGAAACCCATCGGCTTAACGAGCGAGCTCTCAAACTAAACATTTGTCATGCTGAGGGAGATGATTGAAAATTTTAATCTTTCGTGAATTATAATTTTATTTATTTATTTATTTATTCAAGACACATACAGTCATGTATACAAAAGAAAAATATAGAAACGTGTATTTGAAAAAAAAAGACCTGGAGGTCCATAGAAGAAAATAACAATTTCTTTTAAGTGAGCAAACGGTATACACTTATGAAAATACTTATAAGTAAATATTATTATTGCTATTAATGAATATAATATATAGTGTAATATATTTCATTACCTATATAATATAATTTTTATTTCTAATTTTAATTTTACTTAGAAGAATTATTAGTAGTAGTAGAAACATTATTACTAGTCGTGAATCATTGCAAAATTATAAAATTAGTTTCTTGTAGATAGTTGAATGCCGATAATGCCGTGTGATGCCGGTCTAGAATAGCATCACCCCATTTTTTACCCATGGGTGTCGTAAGAGGCGACTATGAAACTCGAGGGTTAGATGTGTTTTGCAATTTTAGGCGATAGGCTGACAACCTGTCACTATAGTGATACACAGTTATCTGATTGACCCTCAAACTTTTGTCAGACGTGGTGTTGATGTCCGTTTTGCGGTAGTTGACGCTCTGCCCTGTAAGGGATACAGGCGTGATTTATGTATGTATGTAAATAGTTGAAAAGCTCTGACGCCAGGGTTCGCCGGATCGTTGGATGACTCGGTGACCCACAAGAAAAATAAAAAGAGGAATTAGATGGAGCTAACGTCGTCGAGTATGGCAATACACCTCGATAGGGAGAACAATGTCCAGCAGTGGACTGTTGTGGCTGTTAATGTGCTAATGTCATACACAGATGGGAATAAAAGCCGCTGATTTCACCGATTGACAAAACACTAATCGTAGGTTCATATCCCATTCTGTGAAAATTTTGGTTTCCTGATGTCCAGGTAGAAAAAAATCTTAACAAAAAAGGATTAAATAAGGTTTAGTATAAACTTACTGTGCTATATTACTTTCATAAATTCTTCTTCTTCTTGTTATCGTATCAATGGGATACGCCCAATGCAGAATGTACAAAATCTATAGCAGCGATTGCCAATGCGTGGCAACAGCTATCGCTTTTGAGTTGGCCTCTTTAGATCCTCGTGTGTGCAGGTCTCAGGGAGGTCTCACTTTCATAAATGATAATAACCATAATAGAAGTTCAAATAACTTACACTAGATGTCGCTTGTACGTCGCTTCAAGAGTTTGAAAATTTGGAAGGGTTCGGTCGGGGCGTCAGTAACTCAGTGGCAGAGCGGTGGGACGGTACTCCACAGGATAAGATAAGATAAGATCATTTAATTGCAATAAAATCATACAATTTTACATTTTATTGGTATGCAAATCAGTATAGAAATTAAAAATACGAAAATTACAGTAAAACATAAATTAATTAATTATCACTTGTACAAAACACAAAACTCTAAATCGAAGCAATACAATTCAAAGGCATATTCATAAATCAATGTCAAATAAAAGATGTCGTTAGTTTCAAATACAGTTACAGAAAATGTCATAAAAATAATATAGTTTCAGATAATGTCATGAAAATAAGTAGTCATAAAAATATTGAGATAAATAAATTCGTAACAATAAATAAATTTGTAACAACATTTCATTAAAATATCATATTTTCTTACAAAGTACAAAATATTCATTCAGATCATACAATGGATTTTTAATTAAAATTGATTTAATCTTTCTTGAAAAATCTGCCTCGTTAGGAATATCACGAAAGCTGAGCGGTAAGCAGTTATACATCGTGTACCCAATACATGTAAAACTTCTTTTGAAGACACCATATTCTGAAGTTGGTTGAACTAATTTACCCTTTTGTATTTGTCGACGTTTATTTTGATTAGATTCCATAAGTTTATCCTTATCTTTATACATTTTCACCAATAATAAATACACGTACAATGATATTACCGTAAAAATCTTTAGTTTTTTTAATATTGGTTTGCAGTGTGCCAAGAAAGGCGCGTTAGCTACAATTCTGATAGCCTTTTTTTGCATTGCCAATACCGAAGATATCTCTGATGAATTTCCCCATACCTCTAAACCATATCTCATCACACTTTCGAAGTAGGTTCCAGGTTTAATCTCCGACCGACGCCAACATTATTTCAATTTCTTATTTTCATTAAAAATAGGATATCCGAAACTTTGGCATTTCGTCTGCGTTACATTCAAAACAAAGAAAAAAAAAACACAAAAGAACAAATTAAGTTTGCTCAGTAAAGCTCAGCCTCCGTTAATTAGTGTACGAAAGGCGTCGGCCTTCGGGCGAATATGACACTTGACAAAGTTGACGCATTAAATTGTTTTATAGCTTGAACAGGGCCACCAGTCCACCGCTGCTCGTAAACCTTTCGGGTCAGGCTCCTTTGTCAGCGTTGCAACACTGCGGCGTGTTTACAGTTTTACCTCAGTGTGCTGGGGTACCTGTAAGGTGCGGTTCCGATTTCAGCGTATAAGCAAGCTTTTAAGATAGTTTCTGTCCCAATGATAACCTTGCGATCTAATTTTATTAAATGTAATTTCATAAATATGGACATAATTTTACTATTTATTTAAGGTACCTATAGATGTTTCTTTTATTTTTTTTTACTGTGACATAAATTTTTTATTTTTACTTACATTAAATTATATGTGACATTTATGTATTGACTTCGTTCTCTTAATAATAATGTAATTAATATTTGCATGTCATTTTTATGTGGCTAAATATGTGATTTATTTATGTAACCTACAAGATCTATTGCATTATATTTATTGGCAAATAAATTTGTCATTTTCATTTTGCACATAACTTAATTAATAAAAATGCATCACTACTGTCGACCGATGTAGCGCAGTGGCAGCGCGACTGCCTGTGGCGCAAAGGTTTCGGGTTCAGTTTTCGATGGGGCGCTCACAACACGAAGTTGATATTTACTTATTAAATTCGTTCCCAGTTTGAGTATGACGACATAGTAGTCTCTTCTCTCTTTTCGTGTGGGACACCGAGCCGTCCAACGACCCGATGAACCCTGGTGTCAGAGTTTTTCAACCGCCTACTACCACTAGTAGGCCTCTGACATGGTTGTGTTACGACTGCCGTCTAAGTAATCATAGACAGCAACCGAGACTGACGGCTTAACGTGCCCTCCGAAGCACGGAACCATTTCTTTTCGGACAATCAGTTAATTCACCCTGCAATGTCCTGACCAGACCGGGAACAAATTCACAAAGTGATAAATATCAACTTTGTGAGTATCCCATTGAGAATCGAACCCGGAACCTTTGCGTCGCAGGCAGTCGCACTACCACTGCGCCACATCGGCCGACATAGTAGTAGGGTAGTTTGCTTCTAAGGTAGGTCTAAATAGAAAAAATCAAGCGCATCTCGCCATAAAACTGTTAAGTTTAACGAGTATTATTAATTGTAATCAAATGTACTTACCTTTAATGAAATAAATTGAAAAAAAATGAAGGCTGAACCACCGGATTGTCCGAAAAGAAAGATAGTTACGTGCTTCGAAGGGCACGTTAAGCCGTCGGTCTCGGATTCCGTCTATGATTACTTAGACGGCGCTCGTTAGCGGCTTATTATTAAGTATAAGACGGCTGAAAAAGTCTGAAACCAGGGTTCATCGGGTCATCGAACGACTCCGTTTTGCTACATGAAAAAAAAGAAACAGATATACAGGAATTATAAAGCCCGTGATATAATCCAGTATCCACTGAATGTTTTTTGCATACAGGACGGCGCCTCTCACATTTGAAAAAAACGTTATCATCATGGGGTGCCATCTTCAAATTGAAGTTCGGAGGTCAGCATGTAGAAACCCTCGCTGTCTTGCGCCGCCCTTTTCAACTGGTAGTACCGAAGTCCGGTCCAATTTGAAAGAATGTATTATTTCTTTTGTTTCAATACTCGGACGTGAAATAATCTTTTCGTGTTCGTATGAATAAGCTAAAACTCATAAAATATAAGTTATGGTTCAACTACATATATACTCTCTGTCACTTAAACCCCACCCGCTCCACTATGGGTCCCAACACGTCTAGTGCATTTGGCCCACATACACTGCTATTACGTACCTAGTGAGTAAACTTACTAATGCGTACCTAATGTGTACACTACAGCAGATTAGTCACCAGAAACCCCTCAACTGATGAGAAAATATTACCCTCATAAATCTGCGAGAAGAATTTTAAGGTAAAACCAGACAAAGCTATTTTAAGTGGAAAGAACCATATTTTATTTTAATGTAATGTATTGCTGTCATGAATTTTATTTTGAGTAAAAGCTTTCGGGACGGCGATACCGCAAACTTTGCAGGCATGATCAGATCATGAAACTGAACAACTTTTATGGAGCCTATGTTGCGAAGAAATATTAAAAAGTTTTCTACAAAGTTGCAACTTTCGTGTAGGAAGTTGATTCCGTGTGATATCGGCGAAGAATAGCACCGGGGTGATACTATTCTAAGCCGATGCTATTTCAAGCTAGCTCTGTGATTAGGTCACAATAAACGAAAGAGGAGTAGTTTAACTACATACTAACGCCCGGTTTACGCACTCACACATCAACACGTCCGACCGACCTATGCGTACACGACTACTACATAGAATCTCGTGCCGCTCATGTCACAGCGAACTGTACTGCTGCGCGTTTTTGTTTTGAGTATCAAGAAATCGGGAAAATGAATACCTAAAAGCCTAACTATTCATTTAATTAATAATGTAATTCATTGTTATCTTACTGAAACCTAGCATTATGGTACCTAAGTGTTATATATATTGTGTTCCTTGGTATACCAAGGAACAGTACTTTAACTACATACTAACGCCCAGTTTACGCACTCACACATAAACATGCCTATTGATCTATGCCTACACGACTACTACATAGAATCTCGTGCCGCTCGTATCACAGCGAACTGTACTGCCGCCGCGCATTTTTGTTTGAGTATCAAGAAATTGGAAAAATTAATACCTCAAAGCCTAACTATTCATTTAATAATAATGTAATTCATTGTTATCATACTGTAACCTAGCATTATGGTACCTAAGTGTGACAAAACTTAAATTCGGGTTCGCAAAACCAATTTTTTCATTAGTTTCAATAAAAGGTGGTCGAGTTAAAGTACTGCTCTTTGGTATAAGATCGTCGGTACTTTATAGGTATTATTACAGGTCTGTGTAAATACAGTTATTTCATTAACAAATATAACATCAAACGGTTTCAACACTCACGATAAAGTCAGATGCGATATTAGCTTAGTTAACTCTAAGTATCAAACATGATCCTAACCATTTAAATTCATACATGAGTGCTTTGGTTGTTTATAATACTGAATCCAATTTATTTAGTTATATCGCTGGTAATGTACCGAGATGACATTAAGGTCGTTGTGTACGACCTAAAGACCTAGGATCTACTTGGAGGTCATAAAGTCACAGACAATTCCCGAGCCAAGAGTGTCTCTCACAATGGTCTCTAATGTGTATGTAGGGTGACCATAAAACCCGACACAAAGTAGACAATTATAAGTTAATAAAAAGGTAAGTTGAAGTTCAACTTAGATGAGCTCCGAGAATAATAATTGTGTTCAATGATTAAAACACACACAAATACACAAGAGTATATAGCATGCATGTGTCAGGATACGCCATAATGCACGATCTCTCGTTTTCGCCATCCAGTCGCCCTCTTTAAGTCATCAGTCCATCTGGCCGGAGGGTATCCAGCGCTACGATCGAGAACCCACTTATGTTAGTATGTACCATCAATTCATAAATAGAGGCTCAAATTTACCGAAATACAACGTGATACTCCAATTACACAAATCCCGAACAATAAATATCCGTGTAATCGTACAAAAGCTAACACTATTTCTGCCGATAAACAAAACAGTCCTTTTTTCTGTCACAGAACCATCTGATAAGGATAATTTACGCGTGCGTGCCCTTTCAAGTTAAAATATTTTTATTGCGCAGATTGTTCATTATCTGTGTCATAAAAATATGAGCGTGTAGGGTAAACGGTCCATAACCGTTATCGTGCCGGACGGGTTAGGGGTGGGCGACAACTATCGCGTTTACCCGACCCGGCGACCGCCTGCCCGGACGAAATTGTGTGGTTACCGTAAATACGTTTTGGGGCAACAAGAAATAGCCAATAAAGTTGATAAGAATAAATGTGTAGGAATAAAGTCTGTTTCTAAAATCATTGACATTCTTACTGTTTCCCTTGCTATTATTTAGGTTTACAGTGAGTCTTATCAAATAGTTCTCCCAATTGTCATCCTTCACTGCATATTTTAACGCGTATGAATCTATCAGACGAAAGGAAATTTGTCTAATACGGCTACAAGTCGTTTGATAGACGCATCCGTGATCGCACCGTGACGCACCATAAACGTAACGTATTAGCAACGTTCTGGACTTATCGTATCGTACAGTCAAGAATCAGGCTGGGTTAGACACTCAAACTGCCAATGTAAGTCTTAAGAAGCAGACTATGATTAGGTAGAATTTTGATATTATAGACACAATGAAAAACCGTTGAAATCTTTATAAAACATTTAGTGGTAGCACGTATAATTCATGTATGGTTGTATCGTGTGGGGAGGTGATCCCGCCTAATCTCTGAGATTTATCCCGGCCGACCGCCGCGTGTCGGAGTGCATGCTTGATTTATTCCGTGCCGAGGTGACCGCACGTTTACATTACATAGGGCTGGTTGGATTCCAACATGACCAGACAGGACGGGAAACGGGTTTACATTCCTTTGCTGCGCGTATTGATAAATTAAAAATCGTTGGAGCTAAAAGCATGTCAAGTCTAAACTTCAAATTAAAATATAATATAGATAGAACAATTTATTGCTTAGAACATACACAAGAAAAACAAAATAATATTGAAAACTTAAAACTAAATGGAAGAAAAGGCGGCGGAAAAATATGGCAAAAATATATTGAACTTCCATAGTAACTCAAATAAGCTGATCGGCAATTCTGTATGGGAAGATTGGGAAGACAGTTATCTGATTGACCCTCGAATTTTTGTCAGACGTGGCGTAAATTGCTGTTTTTCACGGCCATTTATGCTCTGCCTACCCCGCAAGGGACCATAGGCGTGATATATGTATGTATGTAAGATTGGGAAGTCCATTTTTTTAGTATTTCAACGTATGTTTCTTGAGGAAAGTTGTTCCTTATCACCAGCCTGTCTTGAGTTTTTGCTATCAGTCACTAGTAAAATGTTACCCTATATATCTTGCCTATATCCCTTGCGAGGTATACTGGATAAATTATTAGTCAAATTGGAATATGAAATATTAACATTCTAATTCTGTGTAAAATTCAATGCACGTTCTAATTTCAAAATTAGATTCATACGCTATTTTACGTATGTGTGCAATCTCATTTTGTGACGTCAGTGCTCATAATGACAATAGAAACTACCACCGACCATTACACCAATAGACGTCGTATCAGGGTCTTGGGCGGCACGAGACAGCTACATATGAAATTATATGAAATAACCTTTATTCAATAAAGGACAGAACTATCTCTTGTTGACGTCATGATCCGTCATTGAAAAAAATAAATTTGTATAACACAATTTTTCTCTTTTTTATAACAATTTATTTTGTCCTGATAGAAAACCTGCTCAGGCAGAGTATTAAAATAAAATAAAGGCACTGCCTTGGGGCTGGCCAGGTTAATCACACGCTATGTAACTTATCGATGGTTTGTACCGATACGTTTACAAAACGAGGCATACTAATGGTAAAAAGGTTTGTAATACTTCTGTGGGCTCAAAATTGATGTAAGTTAATGTTTTACTTTGTATCTTACACCTTATGTTTTGATTTTTTGATGGAGCTGTATATTTTAGGTAAATTAAAAACTTTTTACACTAGTTCCACTAATATATTTTTAAATTAAACTATAAAGCGATCGGTTTGGTTACAACATCATCAGGCAGTCTGGCTGATGATATTAGTGGAAGTAGTGTAAAACGTTTTTAATTTACCAAGTAATAATTTGTGACTTTGTTCCCAGTTTGATTAAGACATTGCATGCTCAACTGCCAAATTTGTCCTTAACAAAGATGGTTCTTCGTAGTTATTTTGGGAGTTGTATAAAAACTAAGACAACAGGGTACATACAAATGATAATGTTTAACATTGTACTTGAGTGAGAGCAAGCAGAGTATGTGTATAATATGTCAGTGACAACTTTTATATCGCTTTATTTATTTTCCGAGCATGTTTCTCCTCCGCCTGGCTTCATTGCCATTTATTTTCATCAGGCACTAATTCTATCTGATTTCTGTCATTTATATGACGCGGCGTGACCTTTCGCTCTCTCGCTTTTAAAGACGTAGGTTCTTAGAGTAATGCCATTTTAATAAATATTTAACAGCTGTCATCTCCATACTTAAAGAGATGGCAACAAAGGAAAATGGTATCTCTGCACGAATCTGACAGCTGTCAAATATGGCTGTTTGGAAATGCCTGACTCTAGCAATATAAAATACCATAGAGAAAATGAGAAATAATAGAGTTTGTAGTGTGAGGGAGCTGTTTACTTACATTTCATACATACATTTACAGCCACAACAGTCCACTGTTGGCCATGGGCCTCCCCCTATTGGGAGGTATTGCCATACTCACCACGCTAGGCAGGCTGATTGGCGAGCCCAGTGCAAGATGTTACATCAACAGGGAACGCTGTTGTCCATTCCCTCAATGAATTTTTCCCTTATTTACGACACCCACGGCTAGATTATGGAGTTATGCTATAAACCACGTAAGAGGTCTAAGGTCATATACTTACTAAATTTTTTACAAACTTTCTTAACACTACAACGTGTTGGGTTAGGTTAGGTTTGTACTGGGCAAAATTGAGAAATTGCACCGCAGGCAGGATTTGAACCTTCGACTTTCGTTATGGCTCTACCGATTAGGCTACCGTGGCACAAAGTAAGTAGCATATCTTGGCGAATTTATGCAAGTGTATCTTAAGGCCAGTAACGCGTGGCATGTCTCTATCTACTAGGATAGTTTTACAACTAATTAAAGCTCTTTTAATTTATTTAACCATTGTCGATTGTACACATTATAACACAAAGGACATAACACATAGAACAATACAACAGGTCAGCTTGTTTCCTAGGGACTTAATTAATTACCTAGATACTGGTAATTTTATATTTATTTATTGTTATTCACATTGTTAAGAAATTTCAATTTTATTTTAATACTAGCACACAAATATTTTTTTTTACGGAATGCTGAAAATGTAAAGTGAAGCAACAATGTTGGCAACACTGAAGGAAGGGGAATTCGCAGTTAGTACCCACTTAATGTTATACAGCAGTTGGGAATTTCGGGAATTTATTACCGAGCTAAAAGATTGCGCGGGGAATACCGGGGTAGGCTGAGAAGTATTTTATCTACCGTAAAAAGCATTTGTTAAGTAATGAAAGTAATTTAGATAAACCCCAAAAGATGTAAAAGTATATACAAGTCAGTTTTAAGTCAGAGTAAGATCGTTTGTCGTGTATGTCCGCTTAGATTAGCATTACCCCATTTCTTTCCCGCGGGTGTCGTAAGAGGCGACTAAGGGACTCGAGGGTTTCATGTATATTGCAATTTCAGGTGACAGGCTGATACACACATATCACGCCTATAATCCCTTGCGGGGTAAGCAGAGCTTAACCGGCCGCAAAAGACTGATATTTACGCCACGTCTGACGCTTGAGGTTCATTCGGAAAATTGTGTATCGCTATAGTGACAGGTTGTCAGCCCATCACCTGAAATTGCAAAACACACCCTCGAGTCCCTTAGTCAGGCTGACAACTTGTCACTATAATGATACACAGTTTTCTGTAAGGGCACTCAATAATTTGTCAGACGTGGAGATAGCGACCGTGTTTAACACACAACCCCGCAAAGAATAAAGGCGTGATATGTGTATGTATGTTTAAAAAACCGTGTGGTGCCGCGTGATGCCGGCTTAGAATAGCATCACCCCATTTTGTACCAATGGGTGTCGTAGGAGGCGACTAAGGGTCTCGAGGGTTAGATGTGAATTGCAATTTTAGGCGATGGGCTGACAACCTGTCACTATGGCGATACACAGTTATCTTATTGACCCTCAAACTTTTGTCAGTCGTGGTGTTAATATCCGTTTTACGGCCGTTAACGCTCTGCCTACCCCGTAAGGGATACAGGCGTGATTCATTTATGTATGCATGTATGTTAGAAAAAAACTACCCTTCTTCAACATTAAAACCTCGTAGTTATTGTAATCTACCCTCGTTTTTCACCGTTCCGCCGATCCTGGCAGTGGTTCCGAACTAAGCGACGCCATTATTGCCCATTTAGTTCTTAGCTGCCGTAAAGCTGGATAGAAGCGGTTTACAGTCGATATTTATGCCATAGTTTTTACAAGAAACTATATAGAAACCATTGCACACGAACGGGATTTCAACCCGCGTCTTCCGGCGTAATGCGCCAGTGCTCTAACCAACGTTTATTTATAAATTATGTTGATATGATAGCGATTAATGCGTCAATGAAGTTACGAAAATAAATTCTCTTAACTTTCCTTAAATTAGCGCTGCCACTTTTCGTCATATAATTGTTGTCTTTTAATTTGCAAAATACGCGTTATCTGTCAAATTAAGGCGACGATGAAAACATTGTCAATTTTAAACATGGCAGGGCTACAATATCTATTATCCTTATTTGACGCAACGTGACAGCGCTCATTTAAGGTAAGTTAAGAAATTATTTTTCCGTATTGAGGAAAAAAAAATTGCATTTTAATTAATGATTAGTCTAGATCTATCGCATAGAATTGATGAAATTTGAGAGCTATACAAGGCTGACAGACAGAGTCAAAGATAATAATATAAAAAAATCATATCCTAGACAATTCACACAGCGCCATCTAGTTCCAAACTGAGTAAAACTTGTACTATGGGAACTAAAAAGCTAATTATATATAAATACATAATATGTAGAAAATAGCCGGACTAAATAAAATTATCTCAAAATTAACTCAACGAATACTTGTGTCTAGTGGGGATCAAACCCGCGACCCTCGGTGTAACAGACAGGGGAACTTTCCGCTACTTCATCGAGCCAGTCGAGTAAATAATACACTGCATTCAGTCCGTATGTCGTTTTGATCTGGCGAAATAGCGCTTGTCTTAAAAAGGTAAAATAAAGTAAGGTTTTTATTACTCATACTAACATGTCAGTCAGAATATTATTGAAAAAATATCCCACTTCCCTAAAAACAAAGATGGAGTACTTCCGAAAACAGTTTGGCAGAGGAAGCCCATTCTATAGCCTCTTCGATGGAATGACTGATCGCCTTCATTGCTAAGAGCAAGAAATTCGTAGAAGGATAACGATGAAAAAATGAAGCCAATAGGCTTTGGCGCTCTAGTTAGTGTACATTTCAAATCTTTATTTCACTCGCACAAACAAAATCACCAATGCCGCGCTTATTGTAGAGGAAAAAACTTACACGAGTTCCCTTAAAAATACTCAAGAATCATGTCGATACTGCGCAGAATTGCATCAGAAATTCAAAATAAATGAGACATTCAGGGTCGAAAAAGCTTCTGGTGTATCAATGCCAAATCACTGTGATCATTAAATCCTAAGAAGCTGTCAACTTTTTGTAAGTCTATGAAAAAAGCATATCTGTTAATGACAGGAACTACTTGTCATTCCGCTGCCACTTCCTGTGCTAGTGTCTGCTTTTCTTGCGCGAGTCAAAGGAACGGCAGCACGATTGTGAGTGGAATGTTTTGCTATTTCACTCGTATTGCTGCGAGAAGAGTATGATGGCAGTGTGTGAACACTCACTTACGTTGATTTTTGTGGCAATATTCGCGGCAGTGGCAAGAGCAGGAGCATACTGTGAACGTAACATTAATTTCGCTTGCAGTTTAATATTTGCAGTAACTCAGCATTTTCAGCTTCAGATGCATGTATGAGTGGCTGGGGTGTATTTGGTCTAAGGCTATGACACAAAAACTTATTAACGTAATACAAGAAAACTGGAACTATCGTAAAATCTCGCAGCGGATATTGCTTGGAAAATTAGACCTACTTGTCATTCATTCCAAAAGCTAAGCTAATAAGGTCAAAACAGGACGCGTACGTGAGCTATTGAGGACAAATCGACAAATCTTTCAGAGTATTCAACCACAAAGTAACTATTGGCGGCTGCGCGCCGAATACAGAGAGCTCACTTCAAGCAAACGTCACGAAACTCTCCACAATTTGACACGCCGCCGTTTACAAGGAAATCCAAACCAATCCAAACACACTTGTAGTCGAGTGTCAACCGCGTTTGGTGCGGACGTGCAAAATGGCTTCACACAAATATAAATAGGTAGGTAATAAATAGGTTTATTAGTATACGATGTGATTTGTACAATGTTCCTATAATAAATTGTACCAACTTAAATAAAAACTTACTTTCATCATAGAACAAACAAGATTATTATCTCTAATCAGTGTATTTTTTTATAATTTAATTTGAGTTTCTACTTAAATAAAAGCAACTTTTCATTTTTGATGTACATACATACACATATCACGTCTATTATCCCTTGCGGGGTAGGCAGAGCGTAAACGGCTGCAAAAACGGACATTTACGCCACGTCTGACAAAAATTTGAGGGTCATTCGGAAAATTGTGTATCACCATAGTGAGAGGTTTCCAGCCCATCGCCTATAATTGCAATACACACCCTCAAGTCCCTTAGTTGCCTTTTACGACACCCACGGGAAAGAAATGGGGTGATGCTCAGTCTCAACAGCCCCAGAGCGTAATCTACCTACTCGTCATTCTCCATTTCATAATAATTGTGCTATGTAGGTAGTATACGTAATGTAAATACAGGGAGTAACAGGAAGGGTAAGGTAAGGGTACATCAAGCTGAAAGGAGGTCAAAGTGGGGAAATGGGGAAAGTTGTTCAGTTTCATGAGCACTTTTCGGCTTGATATAACCTTTGTGTTACTCCCTGTATGTTTAGGTACCTACTCCATTGAATGAAATCGGTAAGAAAACTGTGGCAGCCCTTGCCGAAAGCGGAAATAATCGAAAAAAGGGCCGAGTGATCCTTCTGTACATTCTCTATTTTGTGATTCAACTAATGAAAGAAGTGTCAAACTTTACGAACAATGGTGTCAATTCGATAATTTCTTTTAACTTAAAAAAGCGTTGTCATTTACCGTCAAATATTTTTAGAAATGGAGAGGAGATGATCGCGATGAAAATTGTCTTTTAATTTGACGCATAATGCAAGCCTTAAGATGGTCAGGGCATAACCTCAAAAAATTGACTATAATATATAGAGAATATGATATATAGAGATGTATCCCTGTAATATTAATCTATTTTAATTAGGCCCTCCTGGCGTTACCTTCTCTACATTCGTATGACCGCTCCATATAGGGTGTTAACCAATAGCGTTTCTTTACGTGTATGATTTTGTATCTGGTAGGGATCGCCTTGTGCTGTTCATTTTGTATAATGACACCTGTTTCTATGACTTTAAGGTCTAGTTTATATTCATTCCAGTTCAACTGGTCAAAGTCACCTTCCGATACATTCTCTCTACTACCGACTGTCGCCTAAAGCACTTGTCCAAATTGTCAATTCATAATTTTGAAAAGAAATAATAATTTTATATATTATCCAAAAATCATCTTTTATTTCACTTGTTCCCGTAGCGAACAAATGTAATGTAAATAAAAAAAGGACCCTCAAGGTCACCAAATAACACGTCAACTTGCCATAAACCAATGTAGAATATCACTGTAGCATAATGCTACGATTTTCCGTGGCACCGTAGTTTTGTAGACAATATTTACGCATTTCGTAGACATCGTCCTTGCCACGCGCTAAAATCTCTTCATATCCTGTGACGTTCGTAGCCAGTTACATAATTAATTTAACGTGTTAATTTTGTTAATTATTATCACCCAGCTTTTACCCCAGGAGATAGTTCACTGTTTCTCAAACTACGGGTTTTGGCAAGAATACAATAAAATTATTGTGTACCGAACACTGAGTAGCAAACATATTTTAACTCATTAAAGGATATTAAAAAACTTTATTATTTAAGTATAATAACGATAAATAATAAATATCCTGAACAATTCACACAGCGCCATCTAGCCTCAAACTAAGAAAAGTTGGTACTACGGAAACTTCTAGTTGATATCTTTCTCTCTTTTCGTTGATATGATTATATTTAATATGGTTTAAATATATATTTTTGTGTATAAATACATCTTATACATAGAAAACACCCAGACTAAACACATTATATTTGTGCTATACTATCTACTACGCCAATGGGCTATATCATTTTAAATATTTCTATAAAATACTACAATTAGACAATTACATTTTATAAACCGCTTTTTTTACTTATATCTTAATGGCACTTGTAAACCAAAGTAGAAAAGAAATTTGCTTTTCGATATATTTCTATAGCATTTTTATCAGTTTGAGAATCTTTGGCTTTTCACACATATCACCGGAAAATAGAATTACCAGATAATACGTGCCAACTAAACTTAATTAATAATATTTAAGATTTCTCGTAACTGTGGTTGGTGGTATTAACGCACACATTGACTAAATTGAAGGGCGCTAAAGCTTTAGAATATTGTTACCAGATATGGATCAAGGGGTACCTTAATAATACAATTTTAATTTCTTGAATTACTATTATTATTTTTGCATCATTGTACACATTTGTAAATCAAGTCGGGTATAAGTTAGTATCGTGCAGTCAATTGTTATAAGAATGTTAGTTTTTAGGATATTCTTTAGTATAGAAAGTAAATAAAACTACACATTTAAAAAATAAACGAATTGTTTTCTCATGATTCTCATATCACTTCATATACGATATTCATCTTATAACACATTCATTCGTCATTTCATAAAGTTAAACCTATTTTAGAAATTCAATCATTTTTTCTGAATAAAAACCTTGATTTGCAAATCTTTTTTCTCCCGTCATCAAAACTGGAATGCCGCTCTCTATTTTTCACATCGTCCTCTGCCCTTTTTCCTTTTAGGCCAGGCAAGGGCAATGAGCGTAAACAGCCCCCTCAGTAGTTCCAGTATATTTATTCCAACTGTATTGTAACACAAACTCATGCTCGGTCAGACAGTTTGGATTTTGGACCGTTTTTATGTGAGTGTCTAACCGGTTGTGAACATTGTTTGTACAAGAACCCTTAAAAGTACTTTATTCAATATTTATAATACAGAAAAAAAAGTTATTTGCAGTTTGTATGTGTATGTATTTTTTACTACCTACCTATTTCAAATACCTATTCAATTATGCCAAAGGCGATTTCATGATGTATTAGATTGTAGCTGCTTACCTTTTTCCCGCGGGAATGAGTCCTTTTCCCGGTATGTATGTTAGGGACAGCCCTCCGATTACTGATAGGGTGAATTCAGACCATGAAACTGAACAACTTCTAATAAAAAAAATATTTCAGGATACGCCATTTTATTTTACTGCCCATAGTAAATGCAGTCAGCTAATTGTGATTTTTGTATCGGAGGTGGATCTTTTTTGTCATTTCCTGACATATGTTTCTGGGAAAACGGTCTTCATGCACCCTATCAGTAGTGTTAAAGATCTAAGAATACATAAGGACACCAGTTTACTGACGGACACAGGACTCACGGAGCGCGACTTTATTTTTTACTACTTACTATGTAGTAATAGTGATGTATAGTAGTAGTGATAAAGATACTGAAGTACTGTCACGTTACGTCATGTCGCGTCGCAGTGTGAACAGACCAATAAACTTCGTCTTTTATTTCTTACATTTTATTTCTATTTGCATTTTAGTATTCACGAGTATACGTTCCATTTCACAGTTTTACTGGCATCCTGCATCAACTTATTTTTATATTCCAGTTGTAAAAAATATCTGCATCATTTATCTTCATTGCAAAGCTAGGGTAATATTCTTTGGCAAGGGTATCTTATCTCACAGACAAACAATACCCTTAATTCGGTATATAAATTCCCTTAATTTACCTCGAATTAGTGTTGTTGTCACTTTCTGTTTCCTTCAAATAGGTCTAGAAAAAGAAAGGAGATATCTAAGTCCTGTCATAGTCAATGGGTTCTTAGCAATTTGTAGTCAATTTAGTCACCATTGCTTTCATCGTCGCCTTATTTTGATATATAACACGTATCTTGCGTCAAATTATAAAACATGATGTGATCAAGATATCTCCTATCCTCTTCTAAACAAATTTGACGGAAAGTGACAGCGCTAATTTCAGTGTAGAGAATTCATTTCCCAAAGGAAGCAAATATTTTTTTAATTTACCACCATAATTGTCCCACGATAAAAAGTAACCACAAAAATAATCTATCGTATGGATTTCGTTGATCGTCAATTAGCTCTGTGGTTTTGTGGTTTGGGTGTGTGGACACGTTTTTAATCAATGAAATGGGCTTGAATTTGTAAATATTTGGCACCAGTGCTATACAAGATAATACACACAATATAAATACGCAAAAAGTACAAACATACATACACATATCACGACTTTATCCCTTGCGGGGTAAGCAGAGCGTTTACGGCCGTAAATAACGGCAGCTACCACCACTTCTGACATATATTTGAGGGTCGATTCAGAAAATCGTGTATAACTGTAATTACACGTTGTGATTGTGACCCTGTCGCCTAAAATTGTTATACAGATAAAACCCTCGAGTCTTTAAGTCACCTCTTATGACACCCGTGGGAATAAAATGGAGTAATGCTATTCCAAGCCGGCATCACAAAGCAAATATATGGCAAATAGTAGCCGCTAGTTTTGCCGTCTCAGTTAGAACACAGGATAGCTCAATAGCTTTTCAATTGTTAGAACGGTATGCCCAAAGTTGTGTGTTCAATACCTGCTTGTACGATATATTTTTTTTACTATATTTTCTTGTATACATTCCATGATTTTACCTAAATATATCTGCATATTTACTTCTTACGTTGATTATTCCGTCTTTAGGGAAATAAATAGTCTTAATGGTTTACTGACGAAACGGCCAGACAACTAATTCGTCTAACTAATTACGTTACCATCAATCAGTAAAACGAACAATGGGCCCCTGAGCCCTCCAAGGGCCCTTGGGTACCTAAGCTAGTGTTAGCAAACACATCTTAGTATTTATATGCATGCTATAGATTGCAGCAATACCAACTTTTGAAAGGTGGAATACTATCCTACTATTAAACAAACAAGTATCACTCGCATGGTGTAGGTTTACGCGACTTTGTTTATTATTTGGTAGAGAGTTTAGCCCTCTACGTTTCGGCTGGTTAAAACAACTTTCGTCACGTCTTCTTCAGCTTCTTCTTCAACCCGTTGCCACCCAATGCTGAGTGTAGGTCTCCTCCAATGTTCTCCACTTCTGACGATCAAGGGCCTGTCCTATCCAGTTCTTCCCAACAACTTTGACGATGTCGTCCGTCCATCTAGCCGGCTGTCGTCCCACGTTCCGTCTTCCCTCTCTCGGTCGCCACTCCAACACCTTCCTTCCCCATCTGCCATCCATTCTTCGGCATATGTGACCCGCCCACTTCCACTTTCTTGTCGTTACCACTTTAGCTATGTCGGTTAGCCTGGTCCTTTTGCGTATTTCGGTGTTTCTTATCATATCACGTAGGGAAATGCCCAACATAGTCACGTCACGGTCGACAGATCACTTTACAGCATTACGACCAGTCTTCCTTTAAGTTCATAAAAATTTGTGTCGACAGACCCCACTCTTCCTCAAATAGATAGTTGTCTATAAAATAAACAAAAAACGCACAGCAATGCAAAAAAGATAGAACAAATGAAAAATGTGCAAAAAAAATTACAACACATTAAAGCTAGTAAGTCGCGTAAACCTACATAATGTGCAATACTATTGATAGTATCGGTCCTCATAATTATATAAATTTCTATAACATCGGTTTCCCTTAAATAATAATATTTAGAGTACCTATAACACTAAGAAAATTCTTTTTACTGTATAATTGTTGATTTTTTTATTGAACGCTAAATGCGCCCGCTTTCGTTCTATCCATGATAGTATTAATGCATTTGGAGCGATTATCGAATTTTGAACACAAGCTTCAAATCTCGATACACAATTGTTTTGAATCTACTTAGTGTACACCCCGAAACCCTAGGCCTTGACTATGCTTACCCCAGAAAAGGGGTCCCCTGGATCTCGTTAGGGCCCTGTGCACACCCTGGTAGGTTGGGTCCATAGACCTCCGTAGGGCCCTGTGCACACCCCGGTAGGTTGGGTCCATAGACCTCCGTAGGGCCCTGTGCACACCCCGGTAGGTTGGGTCCATAGACCTCCGTAGGGCCCTGTGCACACCCCGGTAGGTTGGGTCCATAGACCTCCGTAGGGCCCTGTGCACACCCCGGTAGGTTGGGTCCATAGACCTCCGTAGGGCCCTGTGCACACCCCGGTAGGTTGGGTCCATAGACCTCCGTAGGGCCCTGTGCACACCCCGGTAGGTTGGGTCCATAGACCTCCGTAGGGCCCTGTGCACACCCCGGTAGGTTGGGTCCATAGACCTCCGTAGGGCCCTGTGCACACCCCGGTAGGTTGGGTCCATAGACCTCCGTAGGGCCCTGTGCACACCCCGGTAGGTTGGGTCCATAGACCTCCGTAGGGCCCTATGCACACCCCGGTAGGTTGGGTCCATAGACCTCCATAGGGCCCTGTGCACACCCCGGTAGGTTGGCAAACAGACATAATCTCATAAAGCAGTGAATTCGCGAGCCCAACCATAACCTGATATTAATTTAATAATACTCCTTAATATTAAAAGTGCGTTGAATATGGTTTAAAACTAGAGCATCTTAGAATATACAGGGTGTAAGGGACGGTGTACCGAAAACTTTGCAGGCATGATCAGACCATGAAACTGAACAACTTTTACTATGGAGCCTATGTTGGGAAACGAATTTTATTTTTCGAGTTTCCATAGAAAGTCAGTCAGCTGATCCAGAATTTTGTATGGGAGGTCGAAAAAAAATTCTCGTTTACCAACATAGCTTCCATAGAAAAAGTTGTTCAGTTTCATGGTCTGATCATGCCTGCAAAGTTTTCGGTACACCGTCCCTTACACCCCGTATTGAAATCTAATGTAACAAATGTTATGGAAATATGTATTTAATTAATTCATAGGTAAGTAACTAAATTATAAAGGTACCTACAAAATGAGTCGAAATACTAAATTGGGCTTCTGACCGCGGGCATCGTTTTTATTTTTACAAATCCAAAAATGACAACTTTGCCGTGTGTTGCCGGCTGAGAATAGCATCACCCCATATCTTGCCCGTGGGAGTCGTAAGAGGCGACTTAGGGACTTGAGGGTGTGTATTGCAATTTTAGGCGATGGGCTGACAACCTGTCACTATAGCGATACACAAGTTTCCAAATAACCCTCAAATATTTGTCAGACGTGGCGTAAATGTCCGTTTTATGCGGCTGTTTACGCTCTGCCTACCCCGCAAGGGATTATAGGCGTGATATATGTATGTATGTATGTAAAAATGACAACTAAAGTGTAAAGTGTTGAGTATCACTGTAAGAACCCCGATTTGGTGTTTTGAGTCATTACGTGTGACTGGGAAAGTTTACAACAGTTTAGTAGTGAACAAAAGTTATGTTTCAGCTATCTATTATGCCTCTCGCAAACCATATATGCAAAAAAATATATTGAAAAGTGAAACATTTTAAGACCGTAAACGCCTTGATTCGGGAAATAAATTATCTTAACTTACCTTAAATTAGCGCTGTCAGATTTCATCAAATTGGTAAAGAAATGGACATGTCATGCTTCATAATAATTATGACGCAAAATTCGCGTCTTTTGTCAAAATTTATGGCGACTAGATTGACTAGAAATGGCGAAGAATCGATTGTAATTTTTAAACATGACAGGACTTAGATATCCCCAATCCGTTCCCACACCTATTTGGCGGAACGTGAAATATAATTTAATATAAGTAACGAGAATTTATTTCCCGATTTAAGGGCAATGTCTAACAGAGTAAATATTTGTTGGATATTAATAAGTACATCCAAACAATACAAAACTAAACGACTGAATTATACGCAGTGTGTTCTGAGCTCCGTCCATACATTATCGCCTACACACACATCTTACCCCCACTCAATTCAAACAATTACGAGTATTTTCAAAATGGAACACAGTAGAGTGAGGTGTAGTTTTCCCGCTTCCCGCCTACTTCTCACCCTCGCACCACTCAAGCACCGACTGCGCCCGCCAGATTACCCATTGTGCAGAAAAGAGCAGTTTTTCGGCCAGATTTTAATAAGTGGTGCCTGTAGTGCCCCACTCTAGAGTAGGATTTAATTTCGCCCTGTCACTGGCAGCTAACCCGCGCAAAATAAAAATATAAGGAACGGAGCGTATTTAAAATTCGAATGTTGCTGGCCGCAATTGCGGGGGATAGCGGCGGGAGATTATGTTCACCTATTCTTTTTTTCGTGTCCTTTACCTACCTTACTTTTATAGTTTTTCCACGTACAAAAAATATATTGGTGTGATGGAAATCATTTTTAAGTAACATAAGTAGCATCTTGATATTAGTAGATATAGAAAGAATTGCTTAAAATCAAAAAACTAAAATAAATATAGTACATAAAAGTAGAAAAATTCGTCCTCCTCACACACACAATGAAACGACTTTCAATGACCCAAATGAAAATGACAAAATAACCATACGTATTCAATTACTTTATCAATTTTATTTGAGCCCGGTGTTCAACCCTGGATCATTGTATAGCAAAAGCTTATGTCGATTGATGTATAGGGTGTGGTTTATCAGAATATTATATTTGCCATGGCAAAAATAATTAAAATAATACATTATTTTCAACAGACGGCTTAGAACAGCATCACCCCATTTATTTCCCATGGAAGTCGTAAGAGGCGACTAAGGGACTCGAGGGTGTGTAAGGAATTCTAGGCGATGGGCTGACAACCTGTCACTATGGCGATGCACAATTATCGGAATGACCCTCGAGTATTTGTCTTACGTGGCGTTAATGTCCGTTTTTACGGCAGTTTACGCTCTCCCTACCCTGCAAGGAATAAAGGCGAGATATGTGTATTTAGGTACAATCCAGTGGTTCCACTGTTGAGCACATGGGAATCTACACTAAAAAGGAAATCTACAGCTGTTTTATGTATCTTTTAAGGGGGACCACGCATACAAGCATTATACAGGTTGAAATTATATTCGATAAGTACATTCCCTGGGGGGGGGTAAGGGGAGGCCATTCCCAACATAATTCTTGCAAAATCGGAAATCATTAAAAAATATGGTCCTTTGATATTTTTGTGAAATATTTGCCGCCGGGCTTTTACTTGCTTTGGCGCCAGTCGCTGAATTCTACTTTAAAGCTAATTATTTTTATGAAATCCCGTTTCTTTAGATTTTTGTGCCTTTACGGTAAGCTGATGAAACAGAACGGTAATGTATGTAATTTGTAAGCGTTTTCCATAGTGATTTTATACAAATGTTCTATAAATGAATTTGACTATGATCCGTCATACATTTAGCAAAATCAAAAGTCCTAAATAATGATTTTATGTCTAACTAGCGGCCGCTGCTAACCGATTGCCACGGAAAACAGACCTTTTCCCGACATAAATCATACATTAAAACCTTTATTTTGAATCACTCTATCATCAAAAAATCCGTATCATTCATATCCGTTGGGTGGTTTTGAAGATTTAAGCATATATACAAACAAACAGACATAGGGACAGACGCGGGGAGCGACTTTACTTTATACTATGTAGTGATGATATCCGATCCTTAGTTCTGTCACACCTCGGAAACTGGCGCTCAAATGTATGAAACAAACGCGTTGCTACGCACACAGTCTAAGCTCGCGTAGGTGAACGCGGATCATGCTTGTGTGTGTGAGACAACATGTCACGGTTGCCGCCATTTTGCGTTTGCGAATCGGGAATGCAATGTGCGGCAGTATGAAATGACCTTCGTCGTCGCGTCCCCTTGCTAGCCGGTGTCTGAGCGTACTCCGAGCGCGGGTGGGCGTCGCTTGTAGGGGGAGGCAGGGAGTGACCATACTGTACGCTAGTACTATTAATTATACTGTGGTTCTGTGGAAGAATAAGTTGGGAATGGCCTCATCTCTAGGGAATGTATCGAATTACCTTCTAATTCGTCTTCGTGTTCAGTTTTTCATAAAAATCAACAGTCACAAATGACCAACTGATCAAATGATCAAATGAATCAGATATCCCGTTTCTTTTCTTTTAGCGACTAAAACAGCTAAAAACTTACATACCTAGCATTTAGTACTTAGATACTAGACGTGGCGTAAATGTCTGTTTTTCGAACGTTTACGCTTTGCCTACCCCGCAAGGGATAATAGGCGTGACATGTGTGTATTTGACAGTTATCGAGCCTTTTTTTATTATGATAGTTGTGCTAGGTTGATATTTTGACATTTGAGTCATAAATACATTTCATCAATTTACATACGTTACTATCAAAATTTACTTTTCAGTTCAACTCAGCGCCATCTTAGTAGACTCAAAGATTGGGTAAAAAATCTTAGTACACTTAAATATTGACTAGAAAATATCCAATTAATTTATCTCTTCATCCTGTATCGAGTACTGTCGAATATCATTGCCTACATGCGCAATGAAAACACGTTTTATGTGAAGTAGTACAAATTTTATTATTTGCCCGAACCACCACTTTCCATATGGAACCAATAAAAATGTTAATAAGCCCTATGTTCCGATATCAACGTGTTGATGTTTTAGCGAATTTTACATGCGTATTTTCTGTTTGGGAATATATTAATACGGTATTGGCCTCAATGCGGGAAATAAATTCTATTAACTTACCTTAAATAAGCGCTGTCACTTTCCGTCAAACAGGTTTAGAAAAGGATAAGAGATATCTAAGTCATGTCATGTCTTATAGGTACCCTAAATTCGGGTTATAAGTTATCTTAACACCTGAAATAAATGCTGTCATTTTCCGACAAATAGGTTTAGAAAAGGATAGAAGATATCTAAGTCCTGGCATATTTAAAAACTAGCTTTTACCCGCGACTTCGTCCGCGTTAGATAGTTTTTTCAGGCACAGGTTCTAAAGTAGATATGTAAAGGTATATTCATAGTAAGTATGACAGTGATATTAAAACAGTTTTTATCTCTACTGTTTAAAGATGACTTGCTTGCTTATGTTGTTAAAGGGACAATTCAAAATTTGCTATCCGGTGTACTGCCCTGAGAGATCAATATTTATAACCATTGAATACAAAAGTCAGTAGATAACAAAAAAATCCTCGGTAAAAAGTTGCCAATGTCCTTTCTCAACTTATTCCCATCATACTGAACAACTTTTGTTTTGGAACCATTTCTGTATATTTAATAGTTTAGCTGGGCTCCTGATGGTATACGTGGTGGTCTACATAAGGTACTCCAGATCCTCAATGTCCTTGTGAAAAGAAGCGGCCCATCATACTGAACAACTTTTGTTTTAGAACCATGCCTGTATCTCTAATAGTTTAGCTGGGCTCCTGATGGTACACCTGGTGGTCTACATAAGGTACTCCAGATCCTCAATGTCCTTGTGAAAAGAAGCAGCCTATCATACTGAACAACTTTTGTTTAAGAACCATGCCTGTATCTCTAATAGTTTAGCTGGGCTCCTGATGGTACACCTGGTGGCCTACATAAGGTACTCCAGATCCTCAATGTCCTTGTGAAAAGAAGCGGCCCATCATACTGGACAACTTTTGTTCTAGAACCATGCCTGTATCTCTAATAGTTTAGGTGGGCTCCTGATGGTACACCTGGTGGTCTACATAAGGTACTCCAGATCCTCAATGTCCTTGTGAAAAGAAGCAGCCTATCATACTGAACAACTTTTGTTTAAAAACCATGCCTGTATCTCTAATAGTTTAGCTGGGCTCCTGATGGTACACCTGGTGGTCTACATAATGTACTCCAGATTCTCAATGTCCTTGTGAAAAGAAGCAGCCCATCATACTGAACAACTTTTGTTTTGGAACCATTTCTGTAGCTCTAATAGTTTAGCTGGGCTCCTGGTGATATACCTGGTGGTCTACATCTGTACTCCAGACCCTCGAATGGTGATAAAAAGTAGCCTATGTCCGTTCTCGGTATGCTAGCAATCTTTGTGCCAAGTTTCATGAAGATCGGTTCAGCGGTTTGGCCGTGAAAGCGTAGCAGACAGACAGAGTTACTTTCGCATTTATAATATTAGTGTGGATGACAATGGGTTCTTTGCAATTTCTAGGCAATTTAGTCACCAATTGTTTTCATCGTCGCTTTATTTTGACAGATAAAATGTGTCTTGCGTCAAATTATAAGACATGACGTGATTAAGATAACTCCTATCCTTTTCTAAACCTAATTGATGGAAATTCACAGTGCTAATTAAAGGTTAGTTAAGAGAATTTATTTCTCGACTCGAGGCCATTAACAGGAAATCTAGGGTCACGTCAAACAAAAACTACATTTGTATGCAGTATTTGCGAAGCTGCCCAAAAATCGGTATACTACCGATTTCAATTTTCATCTACCGATTTCAACCCAAATTCTTCTGGTGAAACTTAGGTATTTGTTTATATACTTAATATGGATAGGTACTTACTTAGGGGTAATTTTTTTTAAAAAGGCTAAAAGAGCATTTTACATCATCATTATATTGTTAATTGTGGTGTAATATATTAGCATGTACTACATAGGTACTTATTAGTATGTATTAGTTTATTTTTATTTAAGCTATATGTGTATTAGTATTAAATTCAGTATTTTTGTATGTATTTTATTATATTGTAAATTATATTGAACTTTTATTTATTCTTTGTATCTGTTCCCGTGTATTCCCATCTTTCACCCCCGCTAGGTTGGCTCTAGTGTTGGCTGGAAGAGATCTCTAAAAGAGATAAGCTCGCCTGTTGTTTTAATTTTAAGTTTCAACTGTATGTTTACTTGTTTCGTTACAATAAAGGATATATATATATATATTTTTTTTTTAACAATGGAACAACTTCGACAATAAATTCCTTTTTTTCCATAATGGAACAACTCAATGGAATAGCTCCCAGCTCCCGAGCGAGTTACATGACCAAATATAAAAATGTTTTGAATAATACAGGTGACATAACGAAAGTAGTGACCTTTCTAGTTTATCCGCTTAATATCTATTGGCTGGAGCATGTGTTTTATAATTTTAATTCTATTCTTTTGATCATAATTACACGACATTAAATAGTATTAGCGTAATTTGTTAAAGTTATACTTATGCTCATTATATAAATAACGTGGACAATAATAAAACACATGATTTGGTTTGTTTACAAAAAGATGAGAAAATATCCTTATGAAGGACACAACAGGTACAGGTCTTCATATTAAAATTGAAAGTGAGAAAATACTTATTTAGTACCTATGAAATGTAGGTACAATTTATAAAACACACCTATTTCATAAACTGTAGGTACCTACCTACCTATGAAATGTAAATAGTCGCCATAATTTTCCAGTATTACACCATCAATCAGTTCCTCATTATGATGACTATAAAACTAGCTGTATACATTCAACAAAATTCAAAGCGGTGCATTGACGCAATTTTCGAGAAAAACCAACCGCTTTTTTGAAGTCTGTTCAACTTGAGCTGAGTGTACCTGCCTACTTATAGGGAGATTTAATTTATGAAACATGGCAACTCATAAACCTCGGAGCCATCCGTCGTACAAAATGTGAAAGGCCCCATTACCTGCAAAAGCTAGATAAAGGCTTATGCCTCGGTGAAAAGTCGCCTATTTTACGAATGTGAAATTTTCGTTAGTTCTTAGTGGTAAAAAATAGAAGAAAAATATGGTAGATACTTACCTAGCGAATAATATTAAAAGTGATGTCGGCTTAGAATATTATATAGCATCATCCCATTTATTTTCCGTGAGTGTCTGGGTGTCGTAAGATACGATTCGACTATAGGACTCGAGCGTGTACGTGTATTGCAAGTTTAGGTGATGGGCTGACAACCTGTCACTATGATGATACATTAATTTGACCCTCAAATGTTTGTCAGATGTGTCGTAAATGTCCGTTTTTTACGTCGCAGGTGATCTTCTTCATCGAATCGTAACTTTTACATAGGCGGTAAGTACTTAGGTACCAACGTGCGGTTGGAAAAGATGCTTACGACTGCCACCCGTTTGTTCCTCGTAAAATATTTAAAGGCGGCACGCTGAGTACCTACCTGTGCCGGTAGGAATATATATAGGGTCTTAGCGATAAGATTAAAATACATATACTTATTTATTGAAACTTGAAACTATTTATTTACCGTTTATTTTACCTACACAAAAACATTACAAGAGAAACACATACCAAGAATAACGACACAACAGGACAACTTATTTCTACTAAATAATTTCTTCCAGCTGACCTACGTAAAGTGAGACTTATGTGGTTGTTTACACTATTCATAGATATAAGTTAAAAACAAATCGTCAGTAAGAACTTGTGTAAATTATATCTATGACTAAGATGAAAATTTAAAATTAATATGATAATTTAAATTTGTAAGTGATTGTGCACGCTTTATCTGCCTCATTTTATGAGATCTCACTACCCAAGGTCTGCTGGAAGATATTTCTTTTTAGAAATAAGTAGACTTGTTGTGAATTGCTCCATATTAAGTATGTGTACTATGTTTTTATTGTGTGCAATAAACGGTTTAATAATAAATAATAATAATAATAAAATACAAATTATTTATATGCCATTAAATTAAACTTTCATAATTAAAATCTACAAAAAAAGTTAGACACACGTTTAGAAAGCGTTTAAATTATTATTCCATACGGTATGACACTGTCAAACTGCTTACAACATGTCTAACTTTTTTTTGTTAAACATAATTAGTAAATAATTTATTGTTTCATGTGACTGATTCTTTCGCGTCTACACTTTATTTTGTGACTATAGTTAAGCTTCGGGTCTTTTCTGCTTTTGTTTCTTTCAGTAGCGAACTGAAAATGAATTCTATAGTCTGGGCTAAGCTGAGCCTAGCCAAGCTAGCCGGCTACGGCGTCCGTATTAGCCTTTTCTTCAAAGGCTGCCCCCACATAAATGCGATGCGAGGATCCTTATTTCATACATCTAACATACATGTACGTTTAATTTTTTCAAATGAATGAGATGTTTTACAATGGCTCCGCATTTATGTGAGGGCTGCCTTAGAAGAAGATTTAAATCACAAAATAGTGAATTGAATGTAAAGTTACTTCTGAAAACGGCTCGCACCTGACTGTCACTTCAGTCAACGAGTGGGACATTGAGTAGTCGAGTGACCCTCCCATCTACACCCTGTATAATCTCGCGAAGAGCCCGCACCAGACTGCTACTTGCTTCCACAAATAAAATATTTACGGCGAAACAAAGGAGGCACGCGGAAACGAGCGTTTATTGCAGATGGAGCGATAGATCGATGCCGAGAAAAATAAGGGACCGTTTGTAGTTCTGCTGACAACCTGTCACTATGGCTTTGACCCTGATCAGAAGATAGACTGGGATATAACGCCTTTGTCCTTAAGTCCGCCCGTGTACATAAAGTTCATTAAATAAATATGGCGATTCACGATTTTCATGAACCTTAAATATTTGTCAGACGTGGCGTGAATGACCGTTTTACCTACCCCGCAAGGGAATAAAGGCGTGATGTTTGTATGTAATGCCATTTATTCATATCGCGTGGCGTGAAAAACTGAGTCGACGAACTAACCAGTAACTAGGCCTCAGAAGTGTATCAACCACCATCATGATAAATTTTAAATATTGCAAGATAGAACTAGCGTTTATTAGCCTGCATTTTCTAAAACCACACTGGCTTTCAATAATTTCCCATGGACTGAGATGCTGGGGTTGAAAAGTTCTAAAATGGCGGCGCGCGGCCATCATGGCGCTTAGCGCCAACCTTGTGTCGAGCGGGCTGCACGCGCGGGCTAGATTCGGCAAAATACTAAAGCAGCGTTGAGTAACGCGGGTCGCCCAGCCAGCACCACGGCACGGGTCTGCCAACACGCGGCGCGGGCGCGGTAAGTATGAAACGTCCGATCATGAATACAGCTACTTAGGTATTACAGCTTCTTAGGCGTCGCGCCTTTTTTAATTCGGACGGATAATAATGTCAATGTATCTATTCTTATGTCAATGTGCAGCCCGCCGAAGCGTTGGGTCTTACCAAAGCCTTTTTTTGTAGATACTTATTTAAATAATAGACACAATTCCAAGCTAAAATGGTCTTTATTTCACATAACTTTAATATCCCTTATCGGCTGAACACAGTCCAGCCGCTAAACTACAGGTATTTTAATAATATAATGAGGTATTTCTTCAAACTACTAGATTATAATTTAACTTCTTTTATCTCATCCTAATGTACAATCTCAATTTTCAACAACACCATCTACTGAGTACTTGATTTTTAAAACACTTCAACCTGTAAAAAAATACATGAAAAATTGCACTGCAGACTCCATTAGAACCTGTGACTTTCGCTTTCACTGGTAGCGAGTAGTACGGAATTAGTTGCTACTCTATCCCGGTGTAGAGAATGGAGCCATGCCACGTGTTACTGGCATTAAGATACACTTGCATTATTTCGCCAAGGGTAGTTTAGCCGTGGTAGCCCAGTCGGTAGAGGCGTCGCTACTAGTGATAGTGAAAGTCGCAGGTTCAAGTCCTGCCTGTTGCGGTGCAATTTTGCATGTTCTCCGAAACTCCATCTGATATTTATATAGGGTGTGACAAGAAGCGACTTTTTATATGCACACCCAATATTTTATTTACATCCTCCTAAAGGCAGTTAGTTGTGAGACACTTTCACTAATCATCTATCGGTTTTCTATTTCGAATTCCCAAGTTTCTATTGTGAATAGTAGTGACTTTGAATGTGATTTGATTTAAAAATAAGACGCGAAAGCTTTTTTTATCAAGTCTCTAGTATGTTCGTAGCACTTTGCTACGTCGTAGGGCATGTGTAGCACATAGCTACGATTTAATCGCACTTTTTTCTTTTGAAGATTCTTATTTCCAGAAATTATCATATTAAAATTTTGGTTTAGACTATTTCGCTATTGAAAATTGTGTACTCTACTTATACCTATAGAAGGTACTCAGTACGTAAAAAAGATGTACTTGTAAGTAGGAAAAAGATACGTTAGTAAGTCAATTGTGTGCTAAATATTTTATCAGTTTAAATGTAGAACTCGAAATGTTATTATATTAAGGTTAAATATCCTGATTATAATTATTTGTTTCAATTTTAAATATTGCATAATAAATTATTTTATAGTGATTTTAATACAAATATATCTTATTCTATCAAATTTAATACATTGATTAGATTATTGTAATTAATATCTTTATTTTATATCACATTTTTATTTGAAATGGAGTTAATTTTTAACTAGGCACTATTTATACTTACAGGATTTTTGAAAATTACTGTAAAATACTATGATATGATGGTGAGTGTAATTTTTTTATTTTTTTTACAATGTTTTTACAGTAATTTTAAAGATTCTGCAGGTTGAATTGAGTTTGAATTTATGACCAAAGTCTCGAAGATAAATGACTAAAAGTGGGGCAATTATGACATACCTACACTATTACGTATTAATTATACTGTGCTATTACATATTGTATAAGGCTGAGATTGTATGAATATTTGAATACCTACTCTACCGGATACCGACCTTATATTTTTTATTATCTTATATAGGGTAAAATTTTACTAGTGACCGATAGCGAAAACCTAAGACGAGCTGGTGATAAGGAACCACTTACCCCAAGTAACATAGGTAGAGATACGAAAAAAAATTATACCTCCCATTATTCCACACAAAATTACAGATCAGCTGATTTGTGTTACTATGGAAACTCAAAATATTTTTGTAATTTTTCATCCTATTTCCCATAAAGAAAGTTGTTCCTTATCACCAGCCCGTCTTGAGATTTCGCTATCGGTCACTAGTAAAATTTCATTTAAGTATTATGACAAATATGTTGGTTAGTCTTTCATCTTCGAGGCTGCGACCTTTTCTTCCGAATTTACCTGCGTAAAGTTCAGCCACGAAACTTTGAATTTTCTTGGTCAATAATTACGCAACCGAACTTTCCGCAAGTAAGGTCGTAGTTATGATTGCAATGCAAAGCTAGCTTCAACTGAAGTCCTTAGAGCTTTGCAAAAGATTCTAGAAACATCTATGCGAGTTCTAATAATAAGATTTGTAAACTTTTTATTGCTTTATGTTAGTAATAACGTATTTTATCGTATGCTCTACATCTACTAATAATACTTTTTTTTTCATTATATAAGGTGAAATTTTATTCAACATTATTAAAATAACTCAGAGCGGACTGGTGATAAGGAACAACTTTCCCAAGGGTACATAATGTCGAGTATAGAAAAAAATAGAACATCCTTCTTTCCCTGGGGAACATTGTTCCTTATCACCAGACCGTACTCTGGTTTCAGTATCGGTCGCTTGTAAAATTTCACATGATATTATTACAAATGAACCAAAAATATGTGATGAAATTTAGCTGAAAACAAGTTCGCTCCACTCCATAAGAATAGAGGATTTTTCGGTAGAAATCGATTCCAAATTTCCGTCAAAAATCAGCAATTTTAGGCAATAACCAGGAATCGATTCTCTTGTATGTAAATTAAAACTGTTTTATTCAGTTATCGGCTCAATTAATCTGAGGAAACTTGAGGAAATAAAGAAACAAAATAAAACAAAAGAAATAAATTCAAAAAAGAATTTACTAAGCCGGCGGTGACGCGGCAGCATAATACATCTGTTTACCCGTTTCATGCAATAACTTGCTATACTACAAATCAAAATGAAGTAAATTCTTCTCAAAAAAATCATACGAAATTAATTCCCATTGTAAACCGATCGAAATCAGCAATAATATTTCAAAAAATCAATTTCAAAGTGCGAACCAGCCCACGAAACAACAATTTAGCTCTTAGGTAAAAAGATTTTTTTAAAATGGCCTCCCATACAAAATTACTTTCATCTCACACATTTTGTATTGAAGGAGCAAACTATATTTATCCAGGATATCAGTTTCATGGGCTCATTCGCCACTTTGAAATGTATTTGTGGTCTTTTATGTACACTTAAATACCAATTTTTGGTAAACATTGGTTATACGTTACAGAATACCGTATCTTTTTTTTTTACCAAACACAGCTGCAATAAAATAATTCCAGAGAAAAATAAACAAAAATCAAAAGAAATCGAAAATTCAAATTAAAACAACAAATTCAAAGTAATACAACGTAAATATACGTTCATGTTGTTAGGTAATTCAATAATGTTTACCTTAAAACTTACCAAAACAATAAAATTGAGCTTCCTAAACAATCTTGAGTTTATTTTTAAACCCCTGATTTGAAAGGTTATAAATTTGAAACATTGTCAAATCAGGTTTATAAGATTGGTTCAAGATTAACAACCAACAATACAGACAAACGTGGTACCAAACGAAATGAGTTAACACCGGGACTTTCCAAAAGCTTACAGTTCGAAATACCATCATAAATGAAAATGAAATTGATTTTTTTAGCGTCGGCCGAGGATTAAACCCTGGACCTGTGGAGTGCCATCCGACCGCTCTGCCACTGAGCTACCGAACCCCGACTGAACCCTTCCAAATTATCAACCTCTTAATAATTGAAGCGACGTACAAGTGTCCCGGGTTCAATCCCCTGGCCGACGCTAACATTTTGTCAACTTCTTATTTACATTTATGAAAATAATATAGCACTGTGAGTGTAAAATAAACATAGTCCATGATAATCACGGCGTATAAATCATTAAACAATATTCGGCAAGAAATCTACACTAAAATCACTTAAAATTAGATAAATAAATTCTAGAAATATCACAAGTAATCTTTCTGGCTTTTTTATTAGAAACATCTTGTCATGAGACGTGTCTTTTTAGTCACTTTCACTTTTAAATCCATATAATCTGCGTATTACGTAGTTATTAGAATCGTTTCTTCGTTACTTACTAAAAAGGCTAACCTAAAACAGCGCTGTCACTTTCAGATAAATATATTAAAATCTACTAAAGATATAATAGCCACAGACCATTTCAATTCAATTTAAAAATGATTTACACAATGTGGCCTTATCGCTTAGGTAGAGATTTCTCCCAAGCAACCTTAGGGTACAGTTTAGGGTAGCAGCCGTCATGCAAAGGGGTTGCACAATATAAACGTATATTTTGACAGATATCGCGTATAATTCCTTATCTCAGCCTATTCAACTAAAACTGACAGGGCTATTTTTGGTTAGCGATATTAGACTGTAACGTGGAATCGCGGCTATTGCTTATTTAAAAAGTGATTGTATACGTTTTATTGAAATAAGAAATATGAGTAGTATTGAAATGGAAATTATGTGATGTAATCATTTCAAACTAATCATCAACTATTCATAGAGTATAAACTTTAATTCAAATACAAAACGGCATTGATACTTAGATGAACAAAAACGATATTTCGAGTTTGTTTTCATACTAAGAGCGAACAAGAAAAGCGCCAAGTCTAAAGCTAAAATCTAAACTACGAAAATTCAAACAAAGCTACTCTTTTTTTGGTACGTAATTGAATAATATTCACGATGTATACTTAAAAACTAATAATCATTCGATTTCATACATATTTATCGATATTTAAATAATCTACTCGGAATTCGAATAAAATGGCTGAACGCGTGACTCCCTTTGCCTAAATTCGCTGTTTAAAAAATATATTCGTCGAGAGGCAATGGGAATACCGATTCAGCCTATAATCTACTTATTTTTAATCTATGGGAAGATCTTAATTCACTGATTCCAAAACGTGAGGCAGTCTTTGGTGAGCGTTACTAATCTCAACTTTCTAGGAAATGTTCAAAAACACGGACTCTAATCGGGCGAGTCCGCGCGCACAACCTAGTTTATATAGAATTTGTCGCTACTTTTTCTTGCACTTAACTCAATTTTTTATATATTTACATCACAATTCTAGATGTAAAAGAGCTGTAGCGAAATAATAATATAGATACATAGAGTTAGGTTACAATATCACAAAAGTTTCGAACTCAAGTTTTTTTATTGTGCTGCCTTGGGGCAAATTTTCAAAGAACAACATAATACCGACGATATTAGATATAGTTTCGATAGCCCCTTTTGTTTTAAAAGCCCCATTCTTGAAACAATCTCGCTGTTACAAACGCCCCTTTGGTTGGAATAGCCCCCTTTGTTAAAATAGCCCCGATATATTTAAATAGCTATTTGTGAACAGCTCTTTTACAATACGTCTAGCAGTGGCAGTGGATTTTTTTCTAACATTTAATTTTATTTTATTGCTATTCAAATCGCAACGAAAATCCCAACATTTTCTGAGTATGCACTCACTAGCCTCTTTAAATAAAGCTCTCGAAAATAATAAAAAATATACAGGGGGCCCGTCCAGTGACGGCTAAAGACGAAATTCGAATGCTTTGTAGTGAGGGGTATTCGAAACACCCGCATGTATGTTCCGCGGTTTTTTGTAGTTTTAGTGTTATTAATAATTTTTAGTTTTTTTTATAGTAAGAATAATTCAGATGATACTACAAAATATAAGATTTCATAAAACCCTATTACTAACATTTTTACTTTGATAATCTTTATATTATTGATAACTCGTTTTTTTTTAATTTGAAACATACATGGGGATGATTTCGATGCGTACTCCTTGCCCTTTACTTACAAAACATCTGAATTTTATCTTTAGACGTCACTCAACTGGCCACCCCGTACATTATATTTGACATCTGATAAGGACAGATCAGTATAACAAAATATTTAAAAAAAAAACGCATATCGCATTAACAGAAGCCCCTAATTTTGTAAATAAAGGAAAACATATTTACAACTATGTAATTCAAAATATAGGGTGAGATTTTACTAGTGACCGATAGCGAAATGTCAAGACGGGCTGGTGATAAGGAACAACTTTTCCGAAGAAACAGGCCGAGATAATAAATAAAAAATGGACCTTCCCTCCCTACTAAATTAACGATCAGCTGATTTGAGTTACTATGTAAACTCAAAATATTTTTGTCATATTTCAACTAAGTTATGTTTCTTTAGGAAAGTTGTTATACCTAGCCCGTCTGAAGTTTTACTATAGGTCATTAGTAAATTGAAACTGAAATAGAGTAGTATTTTGGGACTGTTTTTTTAGGAATATTTTGTTATACTTGCCTCTTCAGATATTCCCTACAATACTATTTTGACTCAACAACTCTTGTGTCTACACTATAACAACATTCTCAGCTAAAATTAATGAGCATTTTACTATTTTCAATCAAACTGCACTACGTATTTCAATTTGTATGATAAATTGATAAAATGCACCAAAAACTATGTGCACCGGCAATAGAGCGATCTTATTGTTAATAACTCTCTAATTTGGGTTTCGAAGGAAAAATACTTGACTTTTAGGAACTCTTAAACTACTTACTATTTTTGCGCGAAAATTCGCTACAGCAACGATATCTCAAAGTGAAATGTTATTGGTGGTATTAACTACAGATATTGCAATGAAAATACCAACCAGGTAGAATAACGGGGAGCGTATTTTAGAACCATAAATTTGATTTAGCAAACGAAAGTCTGCCATAATTGTCTTCCGTGCATCACGATGGTCACAAACCCTTGACATGCACGAATTCGAATTGTATAAAGTGTTTCGAGTGGTAAGACTCATTGTTGCAGTTTTGCGCATACAAATCAAAAATACGCCTCCAGCCAGGGTCCACGCTTTCGTCTACTTCACTTGGTCGGTTGGCTTGAGTTGCCCCCTTGTTCCTTCTTCACATCTTTCCTCATGATGTTTCTATATAATGGTAGTTTCACAATCAAACCTGATATTTTAATCGTCTACTTGGCTTAGGCGGTTGATGAAGTCTACACAATAAGCTTGACCTTATGGTTCCGCTTGAGCTGCCCATTCTCCAACTTCACATAATTCCTCATAATCCTAAACAATGGTACATTCACAATCAAACCTGATACTTCTTTCGTCAACATCACTTGGTCGATTAGTAAAGTCTACACAATAAGCTTGACCTTTCCGTTCTGCTTGAGCTGTCCATTTTGTTCCTTTTTCACATCTTTCCTCATAATCCGTCTATATAATGGAAGTATGACGAGAATTAAACCAGACACGGCGATGAATATTCCTGCTAAGTAGAAGGATAAGTCATACGAGTCCGTGATGTCGTAGATCCAGCCTGGAAAAGAAAAAAGTAACAGTTAAATTCAATATTTTGTTACAACCACGAGCCTTACATAGATAGAATTTATCTATAGATACAACATACAAGTAAACAAATGAAAAAAAATAAAAACACGACTGCTTTCGGAGATAAAACCTAGCCTATGACACTCGGGATAATGCAAAGATTTTTCCGATATCATTCCTATTCGAATCTGTTCAGTGGTTAACGATTTTTAGACCTTTAAAGAATCGCACATATATACATACATGCATTAACTCTTAACATTACACTCCTTTTTTGATTGGGAAGTCGTGTAAAAATACTAGGGTCATGGTTTAAGCATTTTGACATCGACAAATCGTATGGAAAAATAATTTTAACACTCATCACAATGCAAACTCAAGAAAATATTAAATTTTAACACTGCTTACTGACCTTTTTTACCTTACATGAACAGCCATAACAGTCCAATACTGGACATGCGCCTCCCCCTATTGGGGGTACTGCTATACTCACCACACTTGGCAGGCGGATTAGCGAGCGCAGTAGAAGATGTTACATTGACTGGGAACGCTGCTGCCCATTGCCTGAACGAATTTATCCCTTAGTCGTATTATACGACACTCACAGGTAGAATTGAGGTGATGCTATTCTAAGGCGGCATAACACGTTTTTTATATAACTGATACATTATACATACAACTAGGTGAAGACTGCATGATGATACTGAAGCCTTTCTCCGAGACTGGCATTTGGAGGCACAAGACCCGAGACTCGTGGCGTAAAGAGCGGAGGCATTTGCCCTGCAGTGGGATACAGATCAGTCTAATTGAAAATAAAATACAACTAACCTGCCAACGGAGGTCCAATCAGATTAGCCACACCTTGAATGAGCAGTAGCAGGCCGTAAGCGTTGGTAAACTTTTCCAATGTGATCTGTTCCACCAAGATGATGCTGGTTAGAGAGTAGTTCGCTGCTATGAACATGCCGAACAGTCCTGGGAAATAAAAGAAAATGTCAGGTTAATTTGACTAAAGTACCGCCGATCCAATAAGTCGTATTTGATAGCTGTCATTTCCATACTTGGAGATGTCAACAAAGGAAAATGGACCCTCTGCCATAGTATTATCACGAATCTGACAGCTGTCAAATGCGACTAATTGGAACGGCGGTACTTTAGAGACCGATAGCGAAACTTACTACAAATATTTCAAGGGGTAAACCAGCCAATGAAACTGAACAACTTTTCCCATGGAACAAAGGTCAAAATAATATGAAATTTTTACTTTCCATTCAATACACTAAGCAGTAAGCACCCGTTGACAAAGTCTTACCTTATAAGGTTACCGAACGGAAGTATACATATAGGGTGAAATTTAACTAGTGACCGATAGCAAAAACTCAAGATGGGCTGGTGATAAGATAAAACTAACCTAAAGGAAATAGGTCGAAAAACGAAAAAAAAAAATTGGAGCTCCCAGACTAAATTGTCGATCGACTTATTTGAGTTACTATAGAAACTCACAATATTTTTGTAGTATTTCAACCTAAGTTCCTTGGGGAAAGTTGTTCCTTATCAACAGCCCGTCTTGGGATTATGCTATCGGTTACATTTGAAATTTCACCCTAAATAGTAAGTAAAAATTTCAGCCTACGAGGGAGTTGAGAAAAATGTGACTATAATTCATGCGAAAAATAACAGAGTATTTAAACACGGCATCAAAGATTTTTCCGAACATGTTGTTTTATTCCATAGTTCCATACAAATCTCTCAAAAGTAAAAAAAAAAATACAAAATATGACACTAAACATCTACTTGGGTCGGTCTTATTATGGTAAATTATATTTTGTCCATGTAATCAACACGTTAAGAGTTAAACATAGAAAGTGAGTTTTATTTAAACAAAACCCGGTATAGTACACACCTGATGCAGATGCCAAACTGAAGTAGTCTGTCAGCAGCGGCATCAGCAGAGTGACAAGTCCACAGAACAGCATACACACGGCATACACGAGACTCGCGCTCACCCACTCGAAATCACCGACCCAGCCAAGTACGATCTGAAACAGGAAAAAAAGGATTTGAAGAAAAAACAATTCTAGCCATATGTCCTGGATTAGAATGGCAACACCCTATTTCTTTCCCTTGGGAGTCGTAAGAGGCGACTAAGGGACTCGAGGTTGTGTATTGCAATCATAGGCGATAGACTGACAACCTGTCACTATGGCGATACACAATTTTCCGAATGACCCTGAAATATTTGTCAGACGTGGCGTAAATGTCCGTTTGTGCACTGCTTAACCCGCAAGGGATTATAGGCGTGATATGTGTGTGTTTTGTGTATGTCCTGGCTTCTCCAATAATCCACTAGACTATGAAACTATTATCCATCCTGTGTGTGTAGAGCCACACTGCAAGGTATGTCACACCTACTATCCTGCCCAGCTTGCCATAGGCCCGGATTCTCTTATTTTTTTACCCTTGCAAAATGCAGGCGACATTACTACTGTCATTTTTTTCCCGCGATATTCTATATTTCATACTGTTAACAGAATACCATGTAACTGACACGCTATCTACACACAACTGAAACGATTTTCATTTAGCAGACTTCGGGCCCTGGTGGACCTTTATTTTTTACTTCCCATAATAAATGCTGTCGGCTGATCGCATATTCAGTCGCAATGCGCCGAGCGATGCGCACGTATTTGCCGACATAAATTATTTTATTGTGAAATAATAATTCGTCAGCGTAGCAACGACTGCGCTCGGCTTGTTCCAAGATGCCATCTTTCTTGGCCAACGATGTTCTGGCGTTTCTGCAAGATCAACTGACCTTCACAAATGAGGCCAGCGCCATCCAGCTGTGTACGACCTACTTCTCGGTGGACGACATATGCAAGGCGAAGGCGTTGCTGTGTGAGTGGCTCAAGCTGAACGCCAAGTGTGTGCCCCATAGAACAGGGGACGAAAATGGGAAGAAAAGCCTTCAGGACATTATCAATATCCTTAAAGAGACCGACTACAACAAAGTGCCAGTGTTCGTGAAGGCTACTCATAAGGCACTTCCCAACGCGCTCGACCAGCAGGATGTTACCCGGCTGCTAAGGGACGTCAAGAACCTGGAGAATAAGCTGGAAGAATTTCAGCGGAAATTCGAATGCTCACAGAAAACTATTGCTGAACTACGTGCCGAAGTAGATTTGTTACGAAATTCAGCAACTAGGTCAGCTGAGACTTCGAGTTCTGCTGACAAGAAACAACGCGAAGTGCGTGCCGTCGGTGAATCATATGCATCGGCGACAAGCACATCGTCAGCTAATTCGCCCGCCAAGCGAACCGACCAGCGTGCGCCCGCGCCCCCCGCCGCCGCCGCACCGCTCGACCCGCCCCGCCCCGCTGTACCAACGCTGTCAGCTGCGCCCGGCAATGCTGCTGACACGATTAAACGTCGGCGCCGGAACATCACTAACCGGCCTCCTAAGCCGCTCACTGCAGCAGCTGTAAACAAAAAGGGCATGGCTCATCTATCACTCTGTGAGCCACCCCTTAACAAGCGTTGTGACCAAGTAGACGCGGATGGGTTTACTTTGGTTCAGAAGAAGCGCAGCAGGCAACCCCGCCAGAACAAGTGTGGCACCGCCCCAGTCGAGGCCAATCTACAGCTGCGCGCCTTCACGCCGAGGACATCGCTTTATGTCTCCCGCCTGCACGACTCCACTACCAAGCAAGACGTGCTGGATTACATCTTCGCGAGGCATAAAGCAGGTGCCTTCAAGGATACGCCAAGACTCGGAGTATACGTGGAGCCGTTGGAGTCGCGCCATTGGGTGGGTTTCAACTCGTTCGTGGTGCGAGTCCCGACAGCTACTGTGAGCGTCTTCACGTCACCTGAGTTTTGGCCGCAGGGAGTCGTGTTTCGCCGCTTCCGAGGGAAGCTACCGCTCACGGCTTCACCGTTAGAATAGGTTTTAGAATAGTAATATTTTAAAGTGTATTTAAGTTTATTTTACTTGTATATTCGTATTTTATTTTTATATTATTTATTTAGAACAGTTATGTTGGCAAACTGTTTACCTAAGACACAGGAATGATTATTCTTAGTTTAGGAAATAGTTAAGCCTCATAATTGTTTTGTATAGTTTTACGTATTAGTAATTATGTGTATTAAATAAAGAATTTGAATTTTGATCGTGTTTTTATATGGAAGGTCGAACATTTTCTTGTCGTTTCCCGACATATGTTTCTAGGGGAAAGTTGTTAAGTTTCATCGTCTGCATGCACCCTATCGGTATTCGGAGAGCTGTCTATTATTCACCATATTTTATACCATGTAGTAATAGTGACACGACATCAACTGGAAGAGTTTTGTAATATATCTGATTACGGAATGTCCAGAGGGCAGGAACATAGATATTCAAAGCAGGAAAACGGCCATAACTGTACGAGTATCAAGTATCTATACTTAGTCGATTACCTATGTTTATCAACAAAATTGTTAAGAGCCATTCCCAAGTTTTAATTTATTATGGTAAACAGGAAAACTCTCAATAATATTGGATCTTTATGTACTTACATACATTATATATGGTGAAATTTACTAGTGACCGATAGCAAAATCTCAAGGCGGGCTAATGATAAGGAACAACTTTCCCCAAAGAATATAGGTAGAAATACGTAAAAAGAAAAATGGACCGCCCAAACAAATTGCCGATCGCCTGATTTGAGTTACAAATCTTAAAATATTTGTGGCATAATTTATGATATAACAAGTCTGTATTAAACCGTTATCACAGTAGTTACTATTGCTGGTTTCGACTCCAAGGTTATAGAGGTATAGGTGTGAAAAATAACTGCAAATATTACAAGTCTCGACGATTCTTTATTATTAGTTTACAAATTATACTGGATGTAAAAATATTTGCAAATTTTTTAAGGCGTAAACCAGTTCTTGAAACTGAACAACTTTCCCCAAGAAACATAGGTTGAAATATGAAAAAAACTTAGGCCTTCTATACAAATTGACGGAGGTTCGAATTATTTTTTCATATTTCGACCTATGTTCCTTGGGGAAAGTTGTTCATTTTCATGGGCTGGTTAACGCCTTAAGATATGTGCAGCAAATATTTTTACACTTGTATTATTCCTAAATCAATAGGTATCAAAGAATCGTCGAGACCGGTACTGTCAAATGAGATCAATATACGGTTGGGCATTGACTCAATCTTCTCTACCTACTAAGTTACATGAAAATGAAAAAATGTAAATAAAATTACTTTATTCAATGTAGGATAGTATTATCACTTATTGACGTCATGATCCGTCATTGCAAAAAAAAAGAAATTTGTATAACACAATTTTCTTTTTTTATAACAATTTTGTAGTGTCCTAATAGAAAACCGGCATGGTCCTTGGCTAACATAAACAGCCACAACAGTCCAGTGCTGGACTGCCTACCCCTATTGGAGGATATTGCCACACTCACCACACTTGGCAAGTGGATTGGCGAGTGCAGTGCGGCTTGGTTACGGAAAGACAACAAATATGAAAGCAAAACTATGTGCCTACCTACCATTAGTAAAATCCGCTTTGCGCTGCCTAAAGGTCAAATAAGTATTTGAACCCAGATTGTGTGATGTTGATAAATAACAGATAAAGCGGGGAATGTATGATTTGGTATATAAAGTACTATAAAATTTTGTGCAAATATTTTTAGGGTGAATTCTACCCATCAAACTGAACAACTTTCCCCAAGGAGCATAGGTAGAAATACGAAAAAACAAATCGGATGTCCCATTCAAAGTGACACATTTTTTGAACATCTTTGTAAGAGAGGACCAATTTTAATTATAATATTTCGATCTATGTTAATTGGGGAAAGTTTTGAGTAGGTATGATTTTGACTGGCCCGATGGCGTAGCGGATAGTACCCCTTCTACGCCGAGGGTCGTGGGTTCGATCCCCACAAGACACAAATATTTGTAAAGTAAATTTTTCTGATATTTGTGTTGTCTGAAATTGTATTTATTTACAAAAAAAGTATATATGTTATATTATCAGCTATTTAGTTCCCATAGTACAAGCTATGCTAAGTTTGGGGCTAGATGGCGCTGTGTAAAATGTCCAGGATATTTATTTAGTAGAACGCACTCAAAAAAAATTGCACTTAATTTAACGTAATATCTATGTAACATACACGTGGTCAAAGATATATAGGATGAATTTTTACTAGTAACCGATAGCGAGAACTCAAAACAAAACGGGCTGGTGATAAGGAACAATTTTCCACCAGAAACATAGGTCTGAATACAAAAAAATTTGATCCGTCCATACAAAATTGACGATGTGGTTTGAGTTCCTATGGAAACTCAAAATATTTTTGTCTTAATTAAACCTACGTTTTGCTATCGGTCATTAGTAAAATTTCACCCTATATATCTTTGACCACGTGTATGTTACGTATATATTACATAAGGCAATGATCGTACTTGATGGTCGTTACTAATCGAACTATTATTACCAGAGCGTTATCTCAATAGTTCACTTCGTGTGTAAATTTGTTATACAGGGTCTTATTTTACAATAAATATACAATTTTTTATAGGAATATGTATACAGGGTCTAAGGGACAGCCCTCTGAATACTGATCTGGTGCATTCAGACCATATGCATAGTGACAGGTTGTCAGCCCATCGCCTAAAACTGCAATACACACCCCCTCAAGTCCCTTAGTCAAGAAATGGGGTGATGCTATTCTAAGCCGGCATCACACGGCACTTCAAAAATTATAAATTATATTATAAAAAAATTACGTACCTAGTAATTTATTTTATTTGTTCTTGGGTTTGACTTGACACCTATAAAACATGGACTTGTAAGCATCGTGGTGGTGGCGTAAAGTCACATGCCGTGTGATTAACCCGAGGCAGTGTATTAGTTTTTATTAACTATCCCTTTCAAACCAGTTTTAAAATACGTTAATTGTTATTAAAAGAAGAAAATTGTGTTATACAATGACGGATTATAACGTAAATAAATATTAATACTATCCTACGTTAGTATAGTTATAGTTAATTTCATTTTCACTTCTCATGCTCTGAAAGAGCTTATTGGTGCAGGATATAGGCTGCACAAAATCGCATTTTATGCACAAGTGCAAGAACGTATCTACTCATAAATGAAGGCAAAGAAAATAAGCCATACACAGCCAAAGGGCGTCTGCCCCGAACGCCGATATCGGCCCGACATAGTGCTATTTCATTTTATATGTATGAAAAAATTGAAATAGCACTCAGTCGGCTTAAATAGTAGGCTGTATAGGTCTGCATCCCAAGCCTAATGCCAATGTCGTAAGATTTAAAAAAAATAAAGCGGCGGGAAACAGCTCTTGTTTTTTCGTTACTATTGTTTTATTTCCTCGCAATCAAAGTGAAAAGCAGAGTTTATAACTCGTCCACAAAACCATTTTAACCTCGACATTACTATCAGCCCTCGCCTTCGGCTCGGGCTGCTAAAAGTCTCGGATGAAAATGGTCCGTTTTGTGCACTTGTTGTAAAATCTACTATTTATTTAATTCTATCAAAGCGTAACATAATTTTATCTACACTCGTCTCATAATGTTCGAATTATGAATTCGAAAACAGATGCATAATGACCTACTTTATGCATTCTGCCTATAAAAACTAGGGTTTACTATAAATTACAGAAGCGTAATGACTTAATGAGAAAACTCTCAATACGAAAAAGTTGAGAAATGAAACGAAGTTTTTTTTTTCCAATACTCAAATCGCTATCTTCCGCCGCACCTGACAGTTGTTATTGTACGGTAATTTTTCGGACGTTGTTCAGTTTTTTTAATAGGTTTTTGTTCTGTTGTTGTTGAGATGTTGTTCAGTTGTTGTTCAGATGTTGATTAGTTGTTGTTCAGATGTTATTCCGATGTTGTTCAGTGTTGTTCAGTTGTTGTTCAGTTGTTGTTCAGTGTTGTTCAGTTGTTTAGTTATTTGCTGTTGAGACTCGACATCTAAACAACTGTTAGTAAAGAATCTTCAAAAATTCATGTCAAGCCAAAAGTCATTACGTTCTCGTATTGAATTTGACCATGTATCGGGCCTTGCAATCGCCGGTGCGGACGTTTGGAAAAGTGTTCAACTGAGTTAATTTTTTAGAGTGTAGATAAAATAGTGTATACAACTGCATATAATTAGGCATTAGAATGCTCGTGTCAATCTATTATCACACTCGGCTACGCCTGGTGTGATAAACAGACGCTCGCATTCTAATGACCCCCATTATATGACAGTTGCATTAACTACTATTCTGGGTTCTTACATTTTGTCAATGACATCCGTGATTTTTCATAAGTATCCATCATTTTTAGTAGACTTTTCATAGTAAACGCTTTTTCGCAGTCTGTGTGATGATACAAATGACCCTTTATAACGGAATGATAAATGATACATTGTCATTAGCAATTAAATTGTTGTCCACTCGATGTATACTTTGCGATATAATAGCGATAATGAAGCCAGCCAGCACTCACTTTATTAATAGCTTCAAATACACGTTTTTTACGGCCGTTTACGCTCTGACTACCCCGCAAGGGGAACAGGCGTGATATGTGTATGTATTCAAACATTACATACATTTCAGACAGTTACACACACACACACACACACACACAGACACACACACACACATACACACACGCACACACACGCACACACACGCGCTCACATACACACACACACACACACACAAACTCTCACATTTATAATATTAGTACGGATTTGACCACTTCAAAAAAAGTAAATGAAATTAAATGAAATAAAAGATCTCGAGAATTGTATAAACAAGACGAAACGATAACTCACCTCACCAAGCATATTGAGTATCCCAATCACGGATATCAGCATGGACGCCTGAGATTCGCTGAAGTTCAGGTTTATCGCGTGGTCCGCTATGTACACATACGGTACATCGTACCACATGTACAGCAGGAAGTTGCTGATGGAGAAGAACACGAACGCTGGATTCCTGAAGTGGGAGAAGTCCAGCACGTCCCGGACCAGGTCCCAGAAGTCCCAGAGGCCGGCGTACCATTGCAGCTGGAAAATGAGGAAAGGAGTTTGTGATTTCTGCAGCCGTAATTATCTAAGTGCTCATTGATGACTACTACAAGTAAGCTTCTGCCAAGTGCAGAAATGGATCACAACTTAGGACCGTCTAGATGCAGAGGCTGCTTGCAAATAAAAAAAAACATCGGTTAAACGAGAAGACCGGTCCAGACGGCGCTTGAGAGGACATATTAAGCCCTAACTGCCGGTTGCTGTCTGTGATCACATTTAGCCCATATCAAACTTGAAAGCCTAATTTAAAAGGCACCGTACCTAGTACGCGATGTAAAAACTTGGGCAAGGTTTATTGGCGATGACTTGATCAAAACAAAGATATGAAAGATCCTCACCTTTTCCCTCGCAATGGTCGTCATGGAATTCCTGAAGATGTTCGGACACGATGACGCTCGCAGCCTGTACCTATTGATGTTCAGCATCGCACCGCGGTACGTCAGAGAGTGCCTGTGAACCCTCAAGTCCTTGAGGAACGCTGGAGGCTTCTTAACGACTACTCCAGTAGCCGCTTGTCGCTTCAACCATAGCTGCAGAGCTGCCTTTTCGTTCAAAGATGGCGGCGCTGAGCCATTGACAGGAGGTACGGAGGTCGGTGAAGTAGCTCCAGGAGATAGAGCGTTCGGAGACATTAATGCTCTAGGAGGAGATTGTACCTCGTTCAATCTACCACTATCACTGAAACTTCGCGAAGGCAACATCATGCCTGGATAGTTCTGGGCGAGCATCGCGTAAGCTCGACCCTTATTCGACATTAACTCGAACACTTCTAAAGATACGCCTTCTCCACCGGTCATGAATGTGGGAAGGTCGACTAAGGAACTAAATTGTGGTACTATTGGTGACACCACGGCTTCTATGTCTACGTTATCGGCTACTTTAGTGGAGCCGGCGGCACTGCTTTTACTGTCTGAAAAACTGTCTACGGAAGATCCGTGCCGTCTGTTGCGTTTTCTTTCTCGTTTCTGTTTTCTTTCTTTCGCCCTCTCTTTATTCATTGTAGCCGTCCACGGCAAATCTCTCATGAGCAACCCGCACACCGCCATGTTTAGAAATAGTCCAGCTAAGATAAGGGTGGTGCCGCGCCAACCGTACTCGTCTAACAGCACATACGTGAGCGGCGCAAATACGAATGTCCCGATACCACTCCCACACACAGATATCCCCGTCGCCAGGGAGCGTTTCTTCTCGAAGTAATAAGCTACTATCACGACTGCTGCAACGTAACACAAACTCAAACCGAAACCGGCCATTATTCCGAACGTCAGAAACAGCGTTTCCATATTGTCTACAAAGGCAGAAATTACGAATCCTAATGCGGCTAAGATCGAGCCGACGATGGTCATCCGCCGGCAGCCGTAGCGGTCAGTGAGGAAACTGGCGATCGGGCCGGACAGCAGCGGCATCGCCATGAAGATGCCGGCGATCCAGGCCGTCTTGCCCTTGCCCTCGCCGAAGTACTCGAGGAAGTGCGGGAAGAACACACCGAAGCTGAAGGTGATGCCGTCCGCGATGAGGTTGACCATGAAGGAGGCGAACACGATGACCCAGCCCCAGCCACCATCGGGCGGGCGCGCCTCAGCGATCGACAAGTCTTCGTCATCGCTCGAGGAACTTGAACTGGAGCTGGAGACAGGTGCCGGCGGCGACTGCGCGTCGAACTGAACGTGCAGCGGCGGTCGGCCATTCTGCTTGCGGTCGCTTAACGCGGTCGCAATAGGGTCTTGCAAGAGAGGCTCGCTCTCCGGGATGGGGGGTAGCGCGCGCGGCGCCGGCCGCGGAGTGTCCGTCTCGCTTACGGCATCCGCGGGTTTATTGGTTTCGAGGGTTTCGCCGGATCCTCCTTGCTTCGTCCCACCGTGCGCGCCGTCCGACGGCGGCGAGAGCGCGCGGTCCATTCCGGCAAGGCGCGACGAAACTGCGCGCGCAGCACACGCAGCGCACTATCACCAGCCCGCCGGGCTTCCATGCGGCTTCCGCACCACCGCCGTGACTTCATACTGGAACAAGAGAAACACACACATTATTACACCAATTTTTTACTCCAAAGTATTTTAAGTGACGCAGGTTGTAGCGTGAGGGGTTTACGGAGCACACTGAATGGTCAGTGGGATCAAACACAAATCATCAGCTACTCAGTGGCAATGGTAGCTGCAGCGGAAGGCGCAAGTGCTAAATCGCCTCCGCGCTGATTGCCACACAAAGAACCTGCGTCGAACCGTGTATTTATAGCTAGTATATGTGCCTGTTTGGATGTCCTGTCACGTGTTTCGTTGTATGTACCCTACCCTCCATACAAAGTTTTTGACGCGGTGATAGCGAAATTATGAGACACTTGCACCTTTACCTACTGACTTGAATGGTATTTTCAGGTAATCGTAGTTTTCATTCAGTCTAATCTACCGACAATGCCTCATGTGTGCTACCTACACAGTGTGCGCAGTCCGGAACGACCCATTGTTAGTCTCTACCTGACCTATGAAACAATACAGTCACGACGCCCACTCTAAAACAACTCGTGGAAATTTTACCTCGCTAGAAATTTTGCAGTGTACTTTTGGTATTTCAGCAGAAGAAAAGATGGGTTTTGGGTGATAGTTATTTTCTTACATTCACTTTTGGAAATAAAGTGCAATGAATTATCTGGAGTTATATTTTTTTTTTTTTTTTTTTTTTTTATTAATGATGGGTTTGCTCTTGACTCTAGTCTAGGTCATAGGACAGAGACAGAGTCTAAGATGGAGCGAGCTCACCCAGAAGAAGCCTGTTCACTCTTACTTTGAAGAGATTAGGGTTGTATGCTTTTGGAAACACAGACGCAGGAAGTGAGTTCCACTCTTTAGCAGTGCGCATTATAAATGATGACTGGAAGCGCTTAGTCCGAATTGGTGGAATGGCTACCAGGTACGGATGGTATCCGGCGGTGCGTCTGTATATTTTGATTATAAAAAGCCATACGAATAAGCTACGTCGTCGTCGCAAAAACCTACATAAATATTTGAGAACAGATCATTATACATTTCAGCTCACAAGTAGAAAGTCTTTATTTGGTGTTGTTCTTAGCAGAAAGTCCCAGGTTAAACTGTTACTGGATTACTGTATAAGGTGCTATTGAATTGAGTGCAAATATTTTAAGGGTGAGTTCTACTCGTGAATCTGAACAACTTTTCCCAATAAACACAGGTCGAAATATGAAAAAATTTACGTCCCATACAAAAATATTCAAAAAATGGCACTATGTTGAAATTGAAATTCTTAATTCAATGTAGGATAGTATTATCATATCACTTATTGACGTCATGAACCGTCATTGTAAAAAAAAAATTGTATCACACAATTTTCTTTTTTTTATAACAATTTTCTAATGTCCTAATAGAAAACCGGCTCAGGCGGGATAAAAAAATATAAAAAAATCAAAGCACTGCCACGGGGCTGGCCAGGTTAATCACAAGGCATGTAACTTCACACCACCACCATCTGAAAACGATATTTGTTTCAAATTAAAGTCAAGATTTTTAAAGCGTGCAGTTTACATGCGTATAATTAATCGGACCTCCTGAACAGGAAAAACCCCCCCAAAAAACCTGCCCAGAAGTGCTCCTACTCTAAATTAACAATCGTTTTGGAAGTAAAAAAAAATATGTATAGACCAAAAATGGCTACGTACCTATATGTATGGGAGGCGCCATTTTTTTCATATTTCACCCAATTTTTCTTGAGGAAAGTTGTTTAGTTTTACGAGTAAAACGCACTCTAAAAATATTTGCACTGAATTGAATAGCACCTTATAAACTTTCTACGACAGATTGGTCCTCGTTATCCTTACTAGTTCCGTAATCATGGTCACTATTCAGACACTTGTGTGATTTCACAAAAAATTTGTTTGTCTTCTATCTATGTTTGAAAACACCTTTGAGAACAAAATACAATTGTACAGAAGGAACATTTTATCCACAAATGGTTCAAAATGGACCGGTTTAATATAGTTGCCAGCACAGGTTAACTTAATGTTTTGAATACTGAGCATGTTCCGTAAACTTTGGCTGCGACGTACACGTTGAAAGGGACAGTTTTCCGAATACTGCTTGTACAATGCATGCAGACAATGATACTGAACAACAGTCTCCTAGGAATTTATGTCAAGAGACAACAAAAGAAATCGCCCTGCCATACAAAGTCACGATCAGCTGACTGTCTTTACTATGGAAAGTCATTTTGTTTCTACGTTTTTTGAAATATATTTCTAGGGGAAAGTTGTATAGTTTCATGGTCTGAATGCAGCCTATCAGTATCCAGAGGGATTATATATCCCCCTATTACTATATATCCCCTTGCTAATATTGTTGTGCAGGCGTAGCGTTGGACGACTGCCGGACAGTTAGACGGATGACTTAAAAAATGCGAAAACGAGAGATCGTGCCATAAGGCGTACCCTGTAGTAGACTTACGTCCGGCAGTGGACTACAAAAGGCTGATGTATGTATGTATGTAATATTGTTGTGTCCCTAATTGTTCTGATATACATACATACATCATGCCTTCATCCCTTGTGGAGTAATCAGAGCGTCAACGGCCGTAAAATACGGTTGCCATCGAGTAACTCAGTCTTCTGTCTCGCAGGTACGGAAGGCCACGTTGATCGAAGACGGTTGCTATCGCCCCGTCTGACAAATATTTAAGGGACTTTTAAGTTTTTTTAAGAATACCTTAGATGTTCAGTATGTAAAAATATAGATTTCAAGGCGTTAAACAAGCCCTGTAACTAAGCAACGGTAAAAGAATTCAAATAAATGGACCTGCTTTATTAAAAACATTAAATAGACTCTCGTAGCAATACCCTAAATTGGATTAAGCAGACTTTAGCTCAGGCACGTGGTATTACCCGCCTCGTTTTAAACTTTGCACTCCAAGTTAGCAGAACGAGCACGGAATTTCAACTGTTTGAAACTGTTAATTTCAGGTAGGTACTCTGCAATATACAGTACTTGTGGCACGGAATACTTCACTAAATTGTATAAAATTAAGTCGCTTCCCGTTTTTCTATGTACCTACGCTTAGATTTTAAAAGTAGTTGTAGTAGTAGTTTAGTAAATAGCGACTTAAGAGGAAGGTTTTAAGGTATAATTAATGCCAGGAAAAAGTAATTTTCCTGCTAGAAAACCATTTTCTTGATTGACATACACATACACACAAATCTTGCCTATAATTCATTGCGGGGTAGGCTGAGCGCAAAACAGCCCATCGCCTAAAATTGCAATACACACCCTCGAGTCCTTAAGAGGTTACGATTCTGACAGGAAAGAAATGAGGTGATGTGATTCTAAGCCGGCATCACACAGCCTATTGAATGACTCCATGTATTTTTAAAACTTATGAAAATAGTTCCGAAAATTCCAGCATAAAATGGGACATCAGCAACCGGGAAGCGACTCTATTTTATACAATGCACAATAGTGCAGTATCCGCTGCGCATCCTGCAGTGACCTGTTTGCAAACAGGTCATCTGGCGCTCGCTTGCATATATTATGAAAAACCACTGTATACAAAGAACCACATTTTACAAACAATTCTAGAACGGCGGTTTACACGTATCAGCTTAACTATTAATAGGGCTTGTGTCCATATTTTTACACGACTACCCAACCAAAAAAGGAGTGTAATGTTTTTAGAGTTCATGTATGTAAGTATGTACGTGCGATTCTTTAAAGGACTGAAACTAGTTTACTACTGAACAGATTCGAATGGGAATTGTATCGGAAGATTCCTTACATTATCCTGAGTGTCATAGGCTTGGCATCTCAGAAAGCAGTTTTATTTTTCATTCTCATTTTAATTTTATTTCTTAGCGGTTTCAGAGTCAATCTTTCTACAGTTGTGCCGGGGATCCTAGTTTGGGGACCAGGCACATTTATTTGTGCAATACCACCTGCTACCTTGTAAACAAATTTGTAGTTAAGTAGTGACTGATACTGAAAACAGAGTATAGGCTGGTGATAAGGAACAACTTTACCCAAGGAACATAGGTCGAAAATATATTGAGCTTCTATAGTAACTCAAAAAAGCTGATCGGCAATTTTGTATAGGAGGTCATGTTGGTTGGTCAGGTTCATGTTTTTGGGGATATTTGGTCCTTATGTGTTACTACATGCTGACCTCCGAACTTGAATTTGAAGATGGCACCCCATGATGATATTGATGGTCCTTATCACTAGCCCGATCTGATTTTTTGCTGTCTTTCACCCTATATTGTACATGGCATAATGATGAAGAAGTAAACATATTTTTATTTAACGTTCATTTTCTTGGGACCGTTTTACGAGTTCATAGTGAACCCTAGTGGGCCGAGAGTTTTTTGTGCTCGTAATATTTCATATTCATCGTTAGTGTCTGTCTCCACAGACGCATTAATTGAATTCTTCACGGTCTGTGGACCTCCATTCTTTTTTTAATTTCATATAATACATATATCAAGCCTTTATCCTATGCGGGGTAGGCAGAGCGTACACGCCGTAAAAACGGACATTTACGCCCATCAGACAAACATTTGGGGGTCATTCAGAAAATCGTCTATTACTATAGAGACAGATTGTCAGCCCATCGCTTAAAATTGCAATACACGTGTAAACCTCGAGTTACTAATTCGCCTCCTACGACGTCTATATCCCTTGCAGGGTAGGCAGAGCGTAAACGGCCTTAAAAACGGTCATTTACGCCACGTATGACAAACATTTGAGGTTAATTCAGAGAGTTGTGTATTGCTATAGTGACAGGTTGTCAGCCCATCGCCTAAAATTGCAATACAAGCGTAACTCTCGAGACCCTTAGTTGCCTACACTTACATAAATGTAGGTAACTAAGGGTTAAAAAAATTTAAGCGCCCGTCGGGATTTGAACCAGGGACCGCAGGATACCGTCCCACTGCTCTGCCAACTGAGCTACCGGCGCCTCGACTGACACTTCAACATTTTCAATCTTTTTATTTTTTTGACCTATGTTTCTTAGGGAGAGTTGTTAGTTATCACCAGCCCGTCTTGAATTTTCGCTATCGATCACAAGTAAAATTTCAATGTATATGTGTATATGCAAGAATAAGCATCCTGCCTGACTAAAACCAGTTTTGCGTGTGAATACTACACCAGCATGAATATTCACTGCGGAACAAATGCAGTAATCCCGCGTCAGCAAACTATGTTTATCTAGGTTTATATAAAATCGTACTTTTCCCGGAGGTGTAGGTAGGGTAACCATACTGTTTTACACATTAGTATACTGGTACTGTTTTGTAGTTCATTATACGAGTACTTTAATGAACAAAAAATAATATTAAATACCGCCGTGTGATGCTGGCTTTAGCATCAATCAAAAGAAAGGAAAGTAAGTAATACAGGCTCAAATTTCACTAACAAAAAGTACTTTATAATGATTACCCTTGACAGTTGTATGAAAAACCAGCATTACTTGGTCCTATAAATAGATAGGTTGAAGTGCTGCTGATAGTATCGAAAACTTCGCAGGCATGATCAGACCATGAAACCGAACAACGTTGTTGCCTATGATGTAGAACGAGCAATTAATCAACTTTTATACAAAGTTCCCGATCAGCTGACCGACTTTCTATGGCAGCTCGAAAAAAAAAATGGTTTCCCAAAATAGGCTCCATACTAAAAACTGTTACATTTCACGGTCTAATCATGCCTGCAAAGTTTTCGTTACACCGGCCCTCTTTGGGAACTACCGGCACGTGTCGGGTAGATTCAGTCCAATACGTTCTTCCCAGAACAACCACAAACTTTTCCGGGTGAGGACCATACAGTCAGGTGTAGAATAACAGCCCCGGGGCTAAAATAGTATGGTCCACAAATAAAAATAAAAACACCTGTATAATTTATTAATACGCTAGGTTCTCATTTTGGTGGATCAACAAACCTATTTTAAAAACACCTTCCCAAGCTCGCAAAATGTTGTTATGAAAGCAAAAAATGTAAGACTTTCTCGCTCGACTCAATAAACTTGCGAAATATTGACTTACAAAGTTGGTTATTTATATTTTTGTTTGTTTCAAAGACACTATAAACACCTAGTTGCAACCTCTACCAAAGCGTTCCAGAATAAGGAATTATAATCGGACACGACCTTCAGTAATTGAAGACTACGACAACGAAGAGAGATAAACACATATATTTTGTATTTGACAAATATTTTGGAAAACGTGCCAATAACAAACAAAAGTACAATTACTGTCCTTAGACACAACACAGTACACATATCACGCCTTGCGGAGCAGGCAGAGCGTAAACGGCCACTTACGCCAAGTCTGACAAATATTTGAAAGTCATTCGGAAAATTGTGTATCGCCATAGGGACAGGTTGTCAGCCCACCGCTAAAACTGGAATACACACCCCTTCGAGTCCCTTAGTCGCCTCCAACGACTCCCACGGAAAATAAATGGCGTGATGCTATTCAAAGCCGGCATCACACGGCACAACACACTAATTTATCCAAAATATCGGATTCCGATGAGATTCACCTTGTCAAAGGCCTTGGAGAGTTCGTGAATGCGCAATTATTTCCGCGCCGTGCTTGACCGCGAGTTGTGGAATGACATTTTGTGTCACGATAATGAGGAAACAATCGCAAGCGATCAATATTTCGAATTTGACTTAAAATTGGACATCCCATACAAAATTTTCGAGCCGACCGAGCCAATAAGTATGGGAGGTCCAAATATGTAACCTATGATCCTTGGGGATAGTTATTCAGTTTTATAGGCTGGATTACCCCTTAAAATATTTTCAGCTTATATTTTTACATTCTGTATAAGCCGTGTGGTGCCGGCTTAGGGTAGCATCACCCCATTTCTTTCCCGTGGGTATCGTAAAAGGCGATTAAGGGACTCGACGGTTACATTTGTATTGCAGTTCTATGGGACGGGCTGACAACATGTCACTATGGTGATACACAGATATCAGAATGACCCTCATATGTTTGCCAGACGAGGCGCAAATGTCTGCTTATACGGCCGTTTACGCACTACCTACCCTTCAAGGGATGTAGGCGGATAAGTAGTAGTAGTATGTATAAAAAGACAGATAAGTAGGCAGCTATTTTAAAAGCTTTTATTTAACTTGCAGTGTATGTAAGTAAGTAACAATGTTTGTTCGGTGCAAATCTTGCAAGTTTAATTTGAACCACTTCTCGGTATCCGATTGAGTTGAAATTTTGCATGTTGGTCCAGAACCGATGACAATGCATGTTTATCATAAATTTGACCTGATGCTGCTGCCAGGATCGGCTCCGTACGAGAGATCTCCTCAGCGGTTTATAGCTGGGACACAAAATTTTGTATACGAATTCGTTTATTATAGGCAGTTGGTAGGCCCACCATGAATTAGACGCTACATCCAGCGTTGTCTTCGAACTATGGAACTCCTCAATATTCAACTGCTGGGACTTGCAATTTTGTATACGAATTCGTTTATTAGAGGCAGTTGGTAGGCCTACCATGAAATAGACGCTACATCCAGGGTTGTCTTCGAACTATGGAACTCCTCAATATTCAACTGCTGGGACTTGCAATTTTGTATACGAATTCGTTTATTATAGGCAGTTGGTAGGCCCACCATGAATTAGACGCTACATCCAGGGTTGTCTTCGAACTATGGAACTCCTCAATATTCAACTGCTGGGACTTGCAATTTTGTATACGAATTCGTTCATGATAGGCAGTTGGTAGGCCTACCATGAATTAGTCGCTACATCCAGGGTTGTCTTCGAACTATGGAACTCCTCAATATTTAACTGCTGGGACTTGCAATTTTGTATACGAATTCGTTTATTATAGGCAGTTGGTAGGCCCACCATGAATTAGACGCTACATCCAGGGTTGTCTTCGAACTATGGAACTCCTCAATATTCAACTGCTGGGACTTGCAATTTTGTATACGAATTCGTTCATGATAGGCAGTTGGTAGGCCCACCATGAATTAGGGTCACGTCAATAGAAGGCCTCTTGATAGAAGAATTCGACTGTTCGAAATTAACTGGGACACGGCCATGTAACAATGACGCCATCAATGAAATGAAAAGACTAAGACATATTACAAGCTAATTCTTCTATTAGGGATGCCGGAGGAGTAGGTACCAACCTACTTCTATAGAATATAAAAGAGATAATTATACTTTATCCTAATGTTAGTTTTCCCCGTGCCTTAAGTTTTTCTATTGAAGGTCTCTCCGTTTTATAGAAAGACTTTCGTATTGATCAATAACTATCGTAACATAAACTAAAAAATATAAAATAAAATTATGTAAAAAAAACTTTTAAAACAAGCTTTTATTTAAGTGCTCTGAAAAGATGAAAATAAAATTTTGAATGACATTAACCACATTCATTTATGACTTTACAGAAATGAAAATATAATAAAAGCTTGTCGCGATGCCTAGAAGAAACTACCTAATTACAGTTAGGTTAGCGTACCTTATTACAAAATTTCAATCACAAATTGAAAGTTTCGCGACAAGCTTTTATTATATTTTAATTTCTGTAAAGTCATAAATGAATGTGGTTAATGTCATTCAAAATTTTATTTTCATCTTTTCAGAGCACTTAAATAAAAGCTTGTTTTAAAAGTTTTTTTTACATAATTTTATTTAAATTCAAAGGATTAGGATAACTAATTACTGTTTTATCATATCAACATTAGATACCTTTTAAGCCCAGCTAGCTAATAATAACCGATCAGTGAAGAGTTCACGTATTCCAAGCTATATGTACTTACGTACAGTTTGGCTGATAGAAGACATTTTTTTTGGGGAACAAAGTCTACAACATAATAAGTAAAGGACATCGTGCTCCGTACTAATACTACTAATATTATAAATCTGAGAGTTTGTGTGTGTGTTTGTATGTTTGTTGACTCTTCACGCTCAAACGGCTTGACCGATTTGGATGAAATTTGGAACACAGGTAGAGTATAACCTGGAATAACACATAGGCCACTTTGTTCCGCAGGAAAACAACTATTACCACGGGAAAATGAGTGGCAGCGGGTGAAACCGCTGAGCGGAAATCTAGTTGTACATAAAACTTACCTAAGTATTTCAAGAGCTGAATAGTTGCAGTTCAAACAACGCTTATGAATATAAACAATTTCAATTTCATTCATGCAGAAATGTTTAATATATGTATTACAAAATTACCTTAGTATAATGGTAAATTATGCAAAACTATTGGAGTCAGTGGCCTAGCCATAGCGATTAATAAAAACATAATACAAGACGTCAATGTACCTAGTTAAACCTTCTTTATAAGTTGCATGTTTTCATAAGTACTTACAGCAATTTGACAGAAGTTGAAGCAAATAAAATATGAAATACAATGTCCTCAATTCAGGATATAAATTCTTCTAACTTGCCTTAAATTGGTGCTGTCACTTTCCGTCAAATAGGTTTAGAAAAGAATAGGAGAGAATTTAGTCACGTCATGTCTTATAGAGGTCAATTCGGGATTTAAATTTTCCTTACTTGCCTTAAATTAGTGCTGTCACTTTCCGTCAAATAGGTTTAGAAAAGGCTAGAATATATCTAAGTCCTGTCATTTTTAAAAACGTCAAGGGTTTTTTCGCCTTTCCTAGTCAATTTAGTCGCCATTGTTTTGATTGTCGCCTTATTTTGACAAATAACACGTATTTTGCATGAAATTATGAGACATGACACGACTAAAATATCTCCTATCCTTTTCTAAACCTAATTAACAGAAAATGACAGCACTAATTTAAGGCAAGTAAGGAGAATGTACATCCCGAATTGTGGCCATAATTTGACGAAAAATACGTGTTATCTGTCAAAATAAGGCGACGATGAAAACAATGACGACTAAATAGACTAGAAACTGCGAAGAACCCATTGACATTTATAAATATGGCAGGCCTTAAATATGACCTATCTTTTTCTTAACCTATTTGAAGGAAAATGACAGCACTAATTTAAGGTAAGTTAAGAGAATTTGTATCCCGAATTGAGGGCAATAAAAACAATCCGAATTTTTAACAAACCGAGTCGTCAATTTTATAAAACCACTAGCGGCCCACCCAGCGTGTTCCCCGCTGCTAACCGATTTCCCACGGGAAACAGACCTTCTCCCGACATAAATCATACAAAAAACCTTCTCTTGAATCACTCTAACTTTGAAAAACATACTCAGCCTACTCTCTACTCATTAGGTGTTTAAGGAGATTTATGCATACATACAAACAGACATATTGAAAGACGCGGGAAGCGACTTTTGAAATATGAATATGACCTAAATACTAGTAGCAAGAGTAGTCACCATGGGGAGCCTTTGCGGGTCGCAATAATCCACGCAGAATTGGAGCGGAAAATCGTCCTTGTGATAAATATTCCAATGGGACAGTAACGAGCACTACAGTACGGCTATCCCAATACCTAAGCCATTTTTGAAAACTCTCAGATTCGTGCTAAAGCTATGGCAGAGGGTCAATTTTCCTAAGTTGACATCTCGTATGGAACTGACATGTCAAATTTGGCTTATTGGGATGTCTTCATTTAACCGATATAAGTCCCGCTTACTAATATACTCCCTGACAGGTCACATAATTACCCGAAAAAATGGATTGGCGACATTTAATGGCAAATAGTCGGCGACTAGTCGGCTGTTATAACAATTTTTTTTTTTTTTATGAAACCAAGAAAGGCTCAATACGTGCACAGACGAGATTTTTATTTTCAAACGTCAGCAAAGTAATGATTCGTCGGTTGTCGGCTAGACGTTCCAAACAATAGTCGGTGCATATCTCTCTACTAGCCATCAATATTATTTAGACTCAATACCTATATTTATTGCGTGGGGGGCATATCCAGTTATAGAGGGTGAAATATTACTAGTGACCTAAAGCAAAAACTGAAGAAAGCAGGTAAATAGGAACAACTATCCCCAAGGAACATGGAAATACGAAACTTGAACTGAACTGGTGAACTTTGTAACTATGTTGTGACTATAAATACATACATACATACATATAATCACGCCTCTTTCCCATAGGGGTAGGCAGAGACTACATCTTTCCACTTGCTACGATCCTGACACACCTCTTTCGCTTCTTCAACATGCATCAATCTTTTCATACATGCTCGTCGGTTTAGGGTACTCTTGACCTGACCTTTCTCTAGAACGTCCCCGATCTGATCCAAGTACGTGCGTCTTGGTCTTCCCCTTCCAACGTTCCCATCCACACTCGCCATATACACCTGTTTCGTAAATCTTCTTTCATTCATTCTCTCAATGTGACCAAACCATCTCTGTATGTTGTGACTATAAAACGTTTATATGTGCGCACATGTACACTTTATTGTTATCCCAAATCCGATGCCCATACACAATGTAACGCAGTTGCCAAACATTCGTATTATTTATAATAGTTGACGCAGACACATTTTGGAAGACGGCCAGTCGCTATAAACTATCAACTACCAACTTACACTTTACATGTCCACAGTAATGTCTTATCTTATGGTTTTATATTGTCTCTTGCCAAATAGCTGTTTGTAACACATATATCACGCATATATCCCTTGCGGGCTTGGCAGAACGGCTGTTAAAACGGACAATCACGCTACGTCTGACAAACATTTGAGGGTCATAAAATTGTGCATCACCATATTGACAGGTTGTCAGCCCATCGCCCACACATCACACCCTCGAGTCCCTGAGTCGCCTCTTACGACACCCACGGGAAAGAAATGAGGTGATGCTATTCTAAGCCAGCAGCGCACGGCACCAAAATCAAAATCTTTTCAAAATCTTTATCTTACAAAAGTAGTTTTTGATCTTAGACTTAACAGTCTTTGCAGTCAGGTATATTTTACTTATTTGGGGCCACTATACTAGCCCTGCATCGTATCATGGGATCGCACACACAAGAATAATTTTAAGTTTTTGACAGCCGCAAGTTGATGCAGCATCGTTTGCCATGATATGCAGTATTTCTATGGAATTCTACGTTATGTTGCAGTGTGACGCCGGCTTAGAGTGCCATGTGATGCCGGCTAAGAATAGGACTCGAGGATTTCATGAGTATTACAATTTTAGGCGACAGGCTGACAACCTGTCACTATAGTGATATACGATTTTTCTGAAGCAGCCCTCAAATACATATTTGTCAGACGTGGCTATGGCGAACGTATTTTATGGCCGTTAACGCTCTTCCTATGTGTATGTATGGATTTCTTCAAAAACCGCATGCGGAAAAATGCCGCAAAAATCCGCGTCGCATTGCCAGCCTATCATACATGATTCACTCTCAATTCGGTAAGTGGATGCAAGTTGCTGGCGCGATGCCAGCGTCACCTGGCGGATCCATGGAAACCAGGCGTCGTTACGACTGAATGGGTAGCGCTTGGAGGTCAGAGAAAAAATATCTTAGAGGGAACATCACAAGCAAAGTTCACAGCAACGAAAGTACAATGTTGAACATGGGCCTCCACTATCGGTGGGTAATGGAACGCAGTAAAAAATGCTGCATTCACAGGCAACGCTGCTGCTCATTCCCTGGATGTGTATCTCATAGTCGCCTTTTACGACACCCATTAGTTGAATTGAAGCAATGCTATTCTAAGCCTGCACCACACGGCAAAAATACAAGGGTATGGTAGAGAAAACCCCGTCGCAAACAGATTTTTCGGGCTCTATCTACAAATGCAAAAAAGCACTAAATACTTAATGAATTACACGGAACAACTTTTACGCCCAGCTTCGCCCCAAGGCGTCAAGGTTTGGTTGTTTGAATCAAACAGTCAAGGGTATATTTGAAGCCTCGGGCCAATTCGTACAATTAAAATAATAATAGACAGATTTCATTAAAAAGCACCACTGTTTACTCATATTTTGGAGATTTTGCTGTGTTATAGCTCACCCCGAAACTAATGGAGACGAGTTTTTCATGGATTCTAGTTTTATGTAAAGAACTCTGATACTCATGCCTCTGAGGCTCGTAAAAACTGATGAATTTTAAAACGCCCATTCTCTTCCGCTAAAAGATTTGGAAATTGTGAAAGGAAATGTAGGGAAATAGTTTGGCAGGTAACTGAAAGCGAAGTTTTATAGTGACACCCACGAGAGTTATCGCACTTTCGGTATTGGTTGGCAACAGCTAAAGTTTAAAGTAATTCTCCAATTTTTACGGACCTTCACAAGGGAGTTTTTTTAAACAAGGTTGTACAAAGCCATCAGGTCTATGTTAGGTTTAAGGATCAGGGTTCGCAACGAGGAGACAAAAAAGCCAAATAAAAGTCGTCGATATCGGGATGCAAAGCGGATCAGGAATTTGAGTAGAGTTTCTTTTTTACAAAATGGGCTCGCTTTTGTCTGCTATCTCACCTGATGGTAAGTGACGTTGCAGACGATGATGGTACATGCTTGCCTATATAATGCCTATTCACTCTTTCCTTGAAAAGCCAAAGTTAGAATGTTCCGGAATCAGATCCGCCGGCAAGGCATTCCACTCCTTAGCTGCTCCTTAGTGGGACCCAAAAAGAGGCCCTTAGGATTTGTGCCGTATGATGCCAGCTTAGAATAGCATAACCCCATTTGTTTCCTGTGGGTGTCGCGAGAGGCGACTATGTATGTAGGCTTCGGGCTCACGAGCTCGACAAACACGTCATCAAAATAGGCGACTTTCTTTTACTTATTTAGATGATTCCAGATGAATGATGCCAATTGCATTGTCTTTCTATTAGCACAATGGGAATTAAGTCAGCTGTGTTTCCCATTTTTTCTTCTCGAATATTCTTATTGAGTTCCACGTGGGAGGTCCTGGATGAAGAGGGGGGTTTCCTGTGGGTGTCGCGAGAGGCGACTATGTATGTAGGCTTCGGGCTCACGAGCTCGACAAACACGTCATCAAAATAGGCGACTTTCTTTTACTTATTTAGATGATTCCAGATGAATGATGCCAAATTGCATTGTCTTTCTATTAGCACAATGGGAATTAAGTCAGCTGTGTTTCCCATTTTTTCTTCTCGAATATTCTTATTGAGTTCCACGTGGGAGGTCCTGGATGAAGAGGGGGCAGCAGCGCCGGCGCCTGTCATTCCCCGAATTATCCACTTGAGGTAATGCCAGGACACGGCTTGTCACTCAATTGTCTTACTAAACTTGCCGACAAATTCATCATTTTTACCATCTGATAACTGGCTTGGCTATGAATGGGTTTTGATTGAGGATTGGCATTAATATTTAAAAGTTACGGGATAGGGTCGGGTATGTGTAGTCGCATTTTTCACGACTTAGTGAAACGGATGTTACACAGTCTGAATATCGTGCACGATCCGGCATACATCGCTGGCTATATATACGGGTGACATTTTAATAAACTTAAGATAACCAGCAATGTATGACGGACCATGTACGGTATTGAGAAACAGTGTTATAGGGGTAAACATCGTTCAGACGCAGATTGTGACCCTTGCGCAATGTCATTTGCATAAACTATGAAAATTTTAAAAGTTACACCTAGAATACCGTTGCCTGACGTAGATTAACTTTTCAGGAATACGCCAAAGGTGTTTTATGAAACAAGAAATAAAATTTTAAGCGCCAACGCATTGTGGAGCGGGGAGCACGCGCAGGCACGGATAGTACAACCCGTTACCCGTACATGACGACATCTTACCGTATTACAGCTACTTAGGCACGATGCGCCTTCTAAATTCGAACGGGTTATTATGTATATGGATGAGTTTAGCACGGGAACGTGAAGATTAGTGCAATATAGAAAGGACATATGCCCTGTAGTGGGTGGATGTGGGCTGATGATGATGATACTGTCTAGCCGCGCGGGCGGCCCAAGCAGTAGCCCGCTCAAGACAGCGTTGGGCCTAAGAAAGCAGAACTCTGTGCTTCATATTTCTGTTGTCTTTGTAAGTCACTGCTAGTCGATACCAATCTATATCTGGCAAGATAAGAGTCAAGGTCAAAAGCAAACCCTTAGTGAAAAAATCGTCGGTTTGTATAACTGAAAGTATTTACCTCTTCTTCTTTTTTAGCCGTGTGTTGCCGGCTTAGAAAAGCATCACCCCATTTCTTTCCCTTAGGAGTCATAAGAGGCGACTAAGGGATTCGAGGGTGTGTATTGCAAATTTAGGCGATGGGCTGACAACCTGTCACTATGGCGATACACAATTTTCCGAATAGCCCTCAAATATTGGTCAGACGTGGCGTAAATATCCGTTTTTTACGGCTGTTTGCGCTCTGCCTACCCCGCAAGGGCTTATAGGTGTGATATGTGTGTGTTTTTCAACCGCCTACCTCTAGTAGTAGGCCTCTGACATGGTTGTGTAACGACCGCCGTCTAAGTAATAATATACAGCAACCGGGACCGACGGCTTAACGTGCCCTCCGAAGCACTTTTGTGTAAACCAGGAAATGCAATACTAGGAGAGCAGAAGTCGACCGCAAGTCGCGTACAACTTACCGCAGAAATTAATCAAGGACACCAGAGCGCTCCTTGATATACAGCACCATTAATACTGTCAGCCGATAAACAACCTTGTTGGGAGGGAGTAAAGCCTACTCTACTCCAAACAGCTTTGGCACCGTGCCAAGATCGTATACAGAAGCCTTTGGAGTCGTATGTATTTTGTAAAAAATTAATGAAACTTAAATGAGATGAAAATTGAAATTCTTTATTCAATGTAGGATAGTATTATCATAATAATATCACTTATTGACGTCATGAACCGTCATTATAAAAAAAAGAAATGGAAAAGCGGAAGTAAGTAGATAAAGATTTTTATTTTAAACCTAACCTAGCGGAAGCTTCTTTGAATATAAATTAAATTATAGAGGATTTTTTAGTATTTGTCATAGCTGCAGTAATTTTTTTTACTATTTAACTATTGCCGTTCATGATTTACAGCCTTCGAACTTTGTAATGAGAAAAACACTCGATTTTTGTATGAGAGCCCTCCTAATTGTTATTTTATTAATTTTTTTTGTATTTGTTATTAAAGCGGCAACAGAAATACAAGATCTTTAAAACTTCCAAATCTTTGACTAACACTTTTATGAGATACAGCCTGTTGACAAATGGACAGAGCGAAGTCTCGATAAAAAGGTCCCGTTTTGACCCTTTGGGTACGGACCCAGATACAATTGCGTCATGTAGAGCCGAAAATGCAGCTAAAGATGTCTAGGACTTTTCTCTTTTTACGATTACAAAAGAGATTCCTACCCCACCACATTCCAGCACATTTTGACAAAACATACCAATCTCTCGAATCGAATCATTTGTACAACCTTTGCTGATAAGAAGTCTTTATTGAAGAGGACGTATGGAGATAAGTCATGTCTACACAGCTATTTATAGTTTGAATAAGCTCAAGTTACTAATTATTTAATACGTTTTGTCGAATAGAACGTGTCCTATCTCTACCTATTGAAACTAAGTATTGTTTTAAAAAGTACTAACTAATCTTGCGTGTCAACAAGGCAAGCTTTAATGTACTTTGTTACTGAGTAAAGTTCACTGTCTATCATTGCTTTTGGCCAAACGTGGACTGACCTCTACGGAATTGACCTTTACTTTAGGCAAAGAATAACTAGAGCTCATTAGGATTACCTGGCATTCGACTGAGATGCCTAAAAAGGTAGGAATTCGTTAAGATTGGCACATGTTTGAAGTTCATTTATAGGGTGAAATTTCACTTGTGATCGATAGCATAATCTCAATACTGGCTAGTGATACTGATAAGGAACATTCCCTAATGACATTAATTTAAAAAGTAGTAGTTTCCATAGTAACTCAAATCAGCTGAGCGGCTATTTGTATGGGAGATCCAAATTTTATTTCGTATTTCGACCTATATTCCTTGGGGAAAGTTGTTCCCCATTACCAGCCTGTTTAGAGTTTTCGCTTTCGGTCAGTATTTAGGTTTCACCCTATATATTAATTTATTGATGATTATGAAAACGAGAGGTCTGCAATAGGCTGATGTATGTACGATGACGATGATTATGATGATCTTTCCTACAAATTTATCAAATGGCGAACACTTCGACACCTAATACTGTATCCTGTTATATTTATGAATATTTGATACAATAATTGACCGCTTCACTACAGACCTCAAATGACATGATAATCATCTGGCCGAGCATCGAACTTGCGACTCGCGATAAGCTATCGGTTATGGGCCCGTGACCGCTGCTCCATATCTACTTCTTATTTTATATCGCAAAAAGTTCAACACAAAATAAGGAAGTTATGTTCTAGAATATTTACGTAACTGTGTGTAGGGATGGGGCAAACGTAGTTTTTTTTTTTTAGTTGTGGACCCTATGATTTTAGCCCCGGGGCTTTTAATCTACACCTGATTGTATGGTGGGGAGCAGGAGCTCACCCGGAAAAGTTTGTGGTTGTTCAAACAACCAGCTCAATCGCGCCCTTGGGGCGTGATTGGGCTTACGAGTTGTTCTGGGAAGAACGTATTGGACTGAATCTACCCGGCACGTGCCGGTAGTTCCCAAAGTGGGGAGCAAATGAGGGACCTCCGCGCCCCCGCCGGCGGGGGCGTCGGTTGCTTGAGGAGCTTGTGGAGTGTGATCTACTCGCAATGGCTGCAGCAGTGGCTACTGAGCAAACGTAGCGTCGCGCGCCCTCCGGCCGGGGCCCAGATTCTCTTAATTTTAATCTACAATCGAATGTCAATTGTCATTATAATCAATTCAATTTTTTTTATAAATATGGCTTCTGTCAACAGGGACAATTCTGCCAATGTCGCGGTAGATACACGGCGATTCAAAGAATTGCAAAATGACCGGTCTCTCAGATTAAAAACAATCAGAACAACACAATATTTTATTTAATTTATTTGTATTTATTTAACTTTATGCACAAAAATGTACACGGGCGGACTTAACGCCAAAGGCGTTATCTCCCAGTCTACCTTAGGTCATGTGGAAAGGGTCAAAGCAGGTGCATTAAACAAAAAAACAAACAAACAATCCAATCATAACATAAACTACAATATGTATGTTACATACGGATTACTACAACAAACAAACTAACTACTAACAATGCCACTGTTTTTTTCTATACTTCAAACTGTAAGCAGAATACGAAATTACCAAAACTGTCCCACTGACAGGTCATTGACACATAACTGAATGATGTTCGTTTAGCAAACTTCAGGCCTAGAAGAACCGATAAGTTAATGAGGGCGGCTGGTAGCGACCGGATAGCGAAAACGGGAGATCGTGCCTAATTTACCCTGAAGCAGAGTTGGGCAAAATGTAATCAGATTAATGATTAATGATTACGATTACTTTTGTAATCTGAGACATTGCACGATTACTGATTGATAAAAGTAATCTGTAATCATGATTACCGATTAATAAAAATAATCATTAGTTAAATCTCAATATGATTAAAGATTATTAATCGTTAATCGTAATCTAGATTACATGATTATGATTACTCGAGTGAGACCTTAAAATAATATACAATATTTGTTTTATAATTAAACTTTCTAGTCGTTAATTAAACATATTAATCATATTTTTATTCATCAAAACTAAGATTGACTACTTATATTTAGCAAAGATTATTTTTACACTACTTACTTGTTTTTTGACGTTTGACTTTTTGCCCACATCTATAATGCCAGGTGCAGGGTTGTGGAGTATTCACTTTTGTACGTCGGAATTCAATAGTCAAAATATTTATTAATCATGTAATTTTGATTAAAAACTACTGTAGTCATGATTAACGATTACATGTAATCATGATTAACTGTAGTTAGGATTAAAAGTAATCATGATTGAAAGTAATCCTGATTACTTTCAATCAGATTATTAATCTGATTACAAAAGTAATCGATTACGCCCATCTCTGCCCTGAAGGTGGCCTACGTCCAGTCTCTCTCTCCCTCTCTCTCTTCTCTCTCTCTTTTCGTGTGGAACACCGAGTCGTGCAACGACCAGATGAATGTTGTTGTGTTATAGGGTTTCGTTCCCGGGACCCGGGAATCGGGAATTCCCGGGAAAAACTTCGTTCCCGGCGACGGGAAATTTTAATTCATTTCCCGGGAATTCCCGGAAAGTTTAAATTGTGGTTTAATGCTCTTAAAATCTACATTATTGATAGTTATTCTCAGACAAATAGCACAAAATTTCTGAATGTAAAATTAAACAATAATAAACCTTTACTGCTTCCATCGTTTGTTTTAGGATCTGGAGGTATCTGGTTTGAATCTCAAAGGAAACATACAAAGTTGATATTTGTCAATTTATCACTTTGTGAGATCGTACCAAGTTTTGTTGGGTTAGGGCCTTGCAAGTTGATTCACCTAATTGACTGTAAAAATGACAGATCGGTGCTTCGGAGGGCACATTAAGCCGTCGTCCCAGCTGATGTCTATGAATACTTAAGCAGTTTGCCCACTTGTCGTCCGTCGCTGCGTATTTTTAACGCACCATAAAGCATGCGTTTGTCCGACAAAAGGAAATTGCGAATTTCGATCTTATTCCCAATTAAATACGGCTACAGTGCATAAACGCACGAATCATAAGCAGGAAAACAACCATAGATGGGATTTTTAACCACGTTAGTTACGAATACCCACTAAGACTCTGACCCCAAGGTTCATTGGGTCGTTTTTCGATTTGTTGTCCTTCACGATATGATGATGTAAATGGATCATTATAATTCCTAATTGATTTCTTTTTTATTTATTATTGTATATCAATATCTGACCGTATAACTTAACGTCTGTATAAGCGTTCTCTGTGAAAAACAACAGTTTGCCCTGCACTCGCCAATCTGCGGGCCTAGCGTGGTGAGTATGGCAAAAACACTACTTATGAGGGAAGGCCCATATCCAGCAGTGGACTCTTGTGGCCGTTTATGCTAACTGTGCTATAAATGTCTGACACATGTTCGCTCAATCCGAAGATCTTGGGATTCGATTCCCATAGTGTTTATATTTGACAATTTAGGCTGATTGACCAGTTTATTTTTATTAATAAAATTATTTATTTCGTAGAGCACGTTAAGCCGTTGATCCCGGTCGCTGTTTTGAAATTGTTACACTGATCATAAATAAAGTTGTTAAGACGGTTTAAAAACTCAGAGACCAGGATAGGCTCGTTCAGTACTCGTATGACAGTGTTAACTTTTTAAGTATGTAATTTAAACAATTAAATAAAGTGTTTAGCTCCTTTTCTTATCGAAACACAGCAAAACAAGAAAGTATTAAACTTTTCCCGGTTCCCGGGAATTCCCGGGAAAAGCGAAAATAAATTCCCGTTTCCCGGGAACTGAAAATGGCCGGGAAAAACGAAACCCTATTGTGTTACGACCGCCGCCGTCTAAGTAATCATAGACAGCAACCGGGACCGACGGCTTAACGTGCCCCTCTGAAGCACGGTACCATTTCTTTTTCAGACAATCAGGTGGTTAACCCTGCAATGTCCTAACCAGACCGGGAACAAATTCACAAAGTGATTAATATCAACTTTGTGAGTGCCCCACTGATAATCGAACCCAGAACCTTTGCGTCGCAGGCAGTCGCATTACCACTGTGCCAAATCAGCCGTCAAATAGTCATCATTATAGTCCAGCAGTGGACTACGATATGCTGATGTCATGATTGCGGATGGCGGCACCAGTTCAGCATCAGGCTTGAGAATTCAGAGCAAACAACAATACTTTCTGGGCGTTTTATACTCATGGACTGAATTGCTTTTCTTGAAAATGAATCGCCAATGCAAAAATGTTTTGCCTGTCAAGTCTGTTTGTATAAGTTAGGTAAACAATAAGATTGAAAAGTTAAACTGACTGATCAGTCGAGAAACAGTTATCACGTGTCACTCAATATAAACTAGTCCCAATTCCATTTTACTGACTAATATCACTAACTAAAAATATCACTGCCACTTTCAGTTAAATAGGTTTAGATAATGATAAAGGATGATCGCCTCTTAATTGTCTATGATTTTAATTAGTTACACACTAGGATCTTTATTTAATTTAAGTCTAGTTTAGTATTCATTGTTATTTGTCCCTTTATATTACCTTTGTTCACATTAAATAAATTAAATTGAATGTCTTATAGCTATCTAGCTAGCTTGTCTTATAGCTTGACGGCCGATGTGGCGCAGTGGTAGTTCGACTGCCTGCGACGCAAAGGTTCCGGGTTCGATTCTCGGTGGGACACTCGCAAAGTTGATATTTATGACTTTCTGAATTTCTTCCCGGTCTGGTTATAGGACATTTCAGGGTGAACCACCTGATGATCATCCGAAAAATAAATGGTTCCGTGTTTCGGAGGGCACGTTAAGCCGTCGGTCCCGGTTGCTGTCTATCATTACTTAGACGGCGGTCGTTACACAACCATGTCAGAGGCCTACTAGTTGTAGTAGGCGGTTGAAAAACTCTGACACCAGGGTTCATCGGGTCGTTGGACGACTCGGTGTCCCACACGAAAAAAAAAAAAAAGAATAGCTATATTGTAGGCGATGGGCTGACAACCTGTCACTATGGTGACACACAAATTATCTGAATGACCCTTATATGTTTGTCAGACCTGGCGTAAATGTCCGTATTTTACGGCCGTTTATGCTCTGCCTACCCCGCAAGGTATATAGGCGTGATGTGTGTATGTATGTATGTATATTGTAAAGAAAACTATCAGATTGCTCTCGATTGAGGTTTATTATAACAGTGACAAGCAAAAGTACTTCAGCTAAGTGGTCAAAACAGCGTGATACTTTATTATGCATACACCCACATGTCACAGGCAAAGCATTTACGGTCGTAAAATACGGTCGATATCGTCACGTCTTATAAATATATAGAGCCATTGCAGAAAAATCGTGGATCAATCTAGTGACAAGTTGTCAGGACGTCGCGACTCGAGTCCCTTCATGCAGACCATGAAACTAATCAACTATCCCCTAGGAACATATGTCAGGAAACAACAAAAAATATTCGACTTTCCATACAAAATAACGATCAGCTGACTGCATTTACTATGAGAAGTCCCAAATTTTTTGACGATTTCTAAAATATTTTTATATGGCAAATTGTTCAGTTACCAAATCTGAATGCACCCAATCAGTATTCAGAGGGCTATCCCTTACACCCTGTACGTATATTACATGCATGTTTAGGCCGTGATGTAGACGCCAGCTTAGAATAGCATCACCCCATTTCTTTCCCGCAGCTGTCGTAAGAGGCGACTATGGGACTCTAGGGTTTCATATGCATTGTAATTTTAGGCGACAGGATGACAACCTGTCAATATTTTGATACACAATTTTTCTGCGACGGCCCTCACAAATATTTGTCTTTAACGCTCTGCCAAACCTGCAAGGGATAAAGGCGTGATGTGTGGATATGTGTGTGTAGTGTAGTCATGTTTAGCTGCATGCGGTGCCCTAGTTTTCCCATACTTATTTCCAGTATTATGAACAATCACACTGAAGTTATACCTACGTGTTATACGTATTTATATAACAACAAGCGCGTGTGAATGTGATATAAAATGAAATCAATAACCTCAAATTTCATTACAATATTTTGAGATTGAATAACAAAATTTTTTAAACACTTTCTGTGTTTGGTAGGTATACAATTTGCAAAATCCTGTCCGCGGTAGAAAATTTTGCATTTTTTTTGTAATATTTGGTAATTCAGTTTGAAATTTCAAATATTATTAGGGGATTAACGAATTTTCAGTATCTATCACAAATATTATTAAAACTATAGTTATAAAATAAGTTTTTTTTATCATAATATTGAATGTTACCTAGAAAGTATCACTAAGTAAAAAGTAGCAAATATTAACTTTGTGTATTCCCATTGAGAATCGAACCAGGGACCGCATCCAGACTCAGACCGCTAGATCACAGAGTCAGTAAGTAACATACAAAAGACCCTGTTTCTACGCGGCGTGTATGATCAGCTGACAAGATTGTCACATAGCAACCGGTTTTTAGTTCGGAAAAAAATCAACTTACTTTCCGATATATCGTATCGGAGTATATTATTATACCATGGTATGTCATAGTATGTATAGGTTTAGAAAAGGTAAGAGCTATCGAAGTCCTGTCATGTTTAAAAATTTCAATGGGTTCTCCGCCATTTCGAGTCAATTTAGTCGCCATTGTTTTCGAGATACTGACGGAAGTTTCAATACAGATAGTTCAGACAGAAGATAACTAGAGTAAGTACATTTTATGCATAGTTGATGGCAGAATTTTCAAAATTAATCCATTTAATCTCATCATTGAACTGAGTTTAGCTTATCTTAATTAAATATCGTATCGTTGTGATAAATGTGCTTAAAATTCAAAAGTTTTCCAATTAACATTTGGAATGACACCCATACAAATGGTTCAGTAAACTTTCCGTTTGAATAATTTGGACGGCTTTCAAGGTGAGACTAAAAAAAAGTAGAAAATAAAGTTACAGACAACACGAGTAAGAAATTGCTTCGACTGTAAACAAACAAACCTGCGTCATATTGGCACTCTCACTGTTTATCAGCAGCATGCCAACTGCCAAAAAAAAACTCATTTCTCACTGCACTTTCCACTCTTCCACTATTTTTGTCACTACAATCATAACACTTTTACAGAGAAGAAATCAGTTCCAAAAACTAACCTCAAAGTTCATGTGGTTAAGAAAGATAATAGGAGAAAGTATAGAGCGATTGACAAGTCAGTTTTGGCCCAAGCGCGCGACGCTACTGAACTATCTACGCCGAAGCGAGCGTTCCACAGACTCATTATTTAATAGCCAGATAAAAGATTATCTATTGAGGCGTCCTCGGTCAATACAATATTAAATTACGTATTTATCGTTGAATGGCGCGAGGCGAGGGAATTGAGTAAGTGGCAACGCTCGTGCTATAAGAGGTGGACTCAGGATGATATGAAATGATTCAGAGTACCTAGATCAGATACTAGCTTATTTTAGCTGGCTAAAAACTTTTTGACTACAAAATGAAAACTTTCTTAGTCAACGATTTTAAAACATAAAAAAAACATGTACATATCTAGTTTCGGTACGCACGCGGCACACGCAGGCACACAGGCTACATTTAGTCCTCGATCCTCCGTCTAAACATTTTCTTTTCTCATCTCAATGACGAAGAAAGGGGGTATTGCCATACCACGGTTTGCAGGCGGATTGCCGAGCGAAGTGCAAGATGTTGCATTCACAGGGAACGCTGCTGCCCATTCCCTGGATGATATTCCCTAAGTCGTTTTTACGACACGCACGTGAAGAATTGGGGTGATGCTATTCTAAGCCGGCACCACACGGCAGGGATTAATTGCTTACATAATAATATTGTATTAGATAACGTACCAATACACATATCACCTAAAAGTAATAACATATGTCCTGAAGATTAAGATACCTTATGCAACACATGAATTGCAGTTTTATTTAGATAATTTATTTTCAATAGATTTTTTTTTCAATAGATTTCTGTAAATTGGTAACAAAACCAAGCAACACAGATTTAACTCAAGAAACAAAAAAAAATGAGGTCAACTAAATATAGACTTGCTGATTAAGTGCTCTACTTATTTAAGTCTTGTTTGAGTGCACTTTAAGACCTCAATACTCGTGAACTTACTTACTTTACATTGCGTACTATCACTATGTATTACGTAAGTAAACTTCGACTAGAAAGTAACTGATAAGATTATGGACGGGACTTAACCTATGTAGAGTAAAAAATTTGGATTGTGTCCAGATGGACTATTGTAGAGGCATCGAACTCTTGAGTACCTTGACGACATCTTATTTATGAGTTTCGACGTTTTGTCCTCTATGGTACTTTTTAGGGTTCCGTACCCAAAACTGGACCCTATTACTGAGACTCGGATATCGTCAGTCCGTCTGTCACTAGGCCGTATCTCGTAAACCGTGATAGTGAAAGACTTGGAATGTTTACAAACACCGTATATCTGTTGCTGGTATCACAACATATACTTCAAACTTGAATAAAATAAAAATTAAGGAAAAGTATGGGGGTAAAGTCCATACAAAAAACTAGTTTCCTTTTGCTTAATTTTATCTATCATGGTTCGGAGGCTGTATCTCGTGTATTACTCGTACAATTGCCGCTATAACAACAAATAATTAAAAATTAAATTTATTATCAAGAGGTTCTTATACAATGAACGTGTTTTTATGCGATTTTTATACATAATGGTACGGAACCGTGCGTGCGCTATTCCAACTTACATCTGGCCGTTTTTTTACCAAAGCGAAGGAATAGCAATACTATTTTTGGCTTTAGCACTTCTATACTGCGCATAGTAGAATTAAATGCATTTTGACCTCGTGTTGTATCTGTGATAAATACACAGTTTACTTACAGTGTATGAAAAGAATGTGTAATCCAAGCATGTTAGTACATATTGCACGAGTCGCTACATAATTGACATTTACAATGGCTCATAAACAAACAGATCTGCGTTTTAGTGCCTCTCATTGCACGGCACGTGCCAGCTGATTAGCTCGACAGATTGTTTGATTTCATAATAAGGAAACTAAATGTGTAGGTACAACCAATACTCTATTCTTTTACAATACTTTAACAGATAGGAAATTTTAGGTTGATGTAACTTTGAAATGGCGTTCGCATTTGACTGTTATATAAGGTGAAATTTTACGAGTGACCGATTGCGAAAACTCGGGTGATAAGGAACAACTTTCTTCAAGGAACATAGGTTGAAATGACAAAAATATTTTGAATTTCCATAGTAACTCAAATCAGCTGATCGGCAATTTCATATGGGAAGTCCAGATTTTATTTCGACCAATATTCCTTGGGGATAGTTATTCTTCATCAGCAGTCCGTCTTGAGGTCCCGCTATCGGTCACTAGTAAAATTACAACAGATTTATCTCTGCTGAATTTGCAGAATTCGACCTAAAAAAGTGATAACTGAAATCAAATATACAGAGCTAGAATAGAGAATAACAGTAAAACTTTCCAAGTGCGAGTCTTACTCGCGCACGAAATTGTCTCGTACCATTTTCATAAAAATTGCAAAAGATCACGTTTCTTGCATGGGAAATTCACATATTTAATTTCAATTTAATTTTAAAATTTGTTGATAAACCAGCAACAGAAATACATAATCTGTAGTTAATTTAAAAAACTCGTTGTATAAATACATAATCTGTGAAGATTTCAACTGTCTAACTGACACAGTTTATGAGATAGAGCCTGGTGACAGACAGACAGCGGAGTCTGAGGGTCCCGTATTGGCCCTTTGAGTACGGAACCGTAAAATTGTGTGTCAGTAAAAGGTGTTTACAGAGAAGTAGAAAAGAGTAAGTACAAAATTTCATAAAGTCAAAATTTCACTCTTATTTTCGCTTCTTTTTCGTGTAGCACTCCGAGTCGTCCAACGACCCGATGAACCCTGGTGTCAGAGTTTTTCAACCGCCTACTACTAGGCCTCTGACATGGTCTTAGTTATTATAGACAACAACCGGACCGACAACTTAACGTGCCCTCCGAAGCACGGAACCATCTTTTCTTTTTAGACGATCAGGTGGTGCAGCCTGCAATGTCCTAACCAGACTATTAGATCGGATAACAAATTCTACCTACATAACAAGTAAATTTATCTCGGAATTCCCACTCAACAACTTTATTATGAGCTGCATCGGATGTATTACGTTGTGATACGTTGCAATGTTACGACTGTTACGTATGACAACACAAATGCACATAATCAACTACACGAGTAAACACTTCAATTAAGCTTGTGATATCGGATCTCTGAATGTTTTCAATGCAGTTTGACGGAATTAGAAATTAAAGCATAATTCTTATGCCTAAATGAAAAAACATACAAAAAAGTCTCGTGACAAAAATTGTTTTTTACTGGAATTTTTGTTTTTGCTGTTGTATTGTGTTCAAAATAACCCCTATCATAATGTACCTCACCCACCTAACAATTAATATATAGAGTGAGATTTTTTATAGTGACCGAAAGCGAAAACTTAGATCCGGCAGGAGATAAGAACAAGTTTCCTCAAGGACGTAGGCCGAAATATGGAAAAAGAATTGGACCTCGCGAAAATAAAATAAAATAAAAAATTGCCGATCAGCTGATTTGGATAACAATGGAAGCTCAAAATATTTTTTTCGTAATTCAATTTATTTTGCACTTATACTTTTCATCTTTCGTACTTGTTTAAAAATTAAACTTAAAAACTGAACTAAAACGCAAGAGTTATTTTTAAAATTAAATGTTATGTATGAAGCATATTAAACTGAACAACAGCATTAAGTTTCTAAAATTAACTTGTTTACAAAAGGAAGTTGTAATACTTACCTTATTTATAACTAACTCAAATACAACGAAACTGAATTGATTTCGCGAGCATTCCATCTCTTCACACGACACAATAAGTACAATTCAATCAGTGTCGTTTTCTTTGTGCTTCTGAGAAAATTCGAGAAATCCTTTTATGTATGCAGAGGATAATGTTAGATGATGGATGTCTACAAAGTTACATACAGCTAGTATGAAGAAAAGATTGTACTAAAATTGTGCTTAGGCAAGACATTTAAAACCAATTTTACCAGGAAATGGGCAGCAACGTTTCCTTTGAATGGTTGGACGACTCGGTGTCCCACACGAAAAGAAGAAGAATGCTAATGCAAAAATTCGCCTAGCAAGCGTGGTGAGTATGGCAATACCCCCCAATACAAGGAGGCTCATGTCCAGCAGTGGACTGTTGATACATACCTACATACACACATATCACGCATATAATCAGGGCAGAGCGTTAACGGCCGCAAAAAACGGACATTTACGCCACGTCTGACAAATATTTGAGGGCCATTCGGAAAATTGCGTATCGCCATAGTAATAGGTTGTCAGCATATCGCCTAAAATTGCAATACACACCCTCAAGTACCTTAGTCGCCTCTTACGACAACGACAACGAAATGGGGTGATGCTATTCTAAGCCGGCAACACACGGCAAACTAAGCTGGCAACACACGGCAGTAGACTGTTGATGTTGTAAATATTCTATGACACCAGGGTTCCTCAGGTCGATCGTCGACTCATTGTCCCACATGGAAAGCTATCATAAAGCCTGAATCTGACACAAGCAGTCGATAATTCTTTTACAACAGACGATTTTATTGAAGTAGAATTTTCAACCTTCGTGACAAGGACAGAAGGCTTCCATCAATTTCTCTCTTTTATGGCTTGATGGTTCGGATTATACGAGATTGATGAGCCCCACATTTTACAACTTAGTTATACGTTTTATGAAGTTATAGATATTAAATGGGATGAAATTTTACTAGTGACGATACTGAAACAGAGGAGACTTTCCCTAATACTTAGATCAAAATTAAACGTTATTTGCTATTCTAATAATTGCTATAAACGTATTTTTTTTTTCAAGAAAACACACAGACTTTCCCAATCAAAAATAATCCTTAAACATAATCTGCAAATCCATTGTAATCCCAAATCAAAATTTTAACAAAGCAATATTACGTACGAATTTTCTTTTCAGCGACGTTGCTATATTGAGGCGGCAATACCTAAGGTTCCCAAACTGTAGGTTAAAATGTGAGGTGTCCATACACACCTATCTGGCATTATGCCTTGCGGAATAGGCGGAACGTTAATTAAGTATGTTAACGTAAAAAGTGGTCACTATCGTCACGTCTGATAAATATTTGAGGGACGTTTCAGAAAATCCGTGTTTCACTATTGTGACAGGTTGTCTAGCCTGTTGCCTGATATTTAAATACTCATTTCATATACATATTTTTTTTAATTATTCAAAAAGTACATGAAACGGTTCCCTGAGTCGACTCCTTTCTGAGACAAAGCCTAGCCTATGACACTCAGGATAATGAAAGGATTCTTCAAATACAATTCCCATTAGAATCTGTTCAGTGGTTAACGAGTTTTAGTCCTTTAGAGAATCGCACATATATGCATGAACTCTAAAAACATTACACTCCTTTTTTGGTTGAGCAGTCGTGTAAAAAAAGCTATAGTAGAAAAGTCCCCTTTAAAATTGCCTCAAAATTACGCTCTTCGCTCACATCACGTTTCCATTCAATTATAATTTCTTTCAAGTTTAAATTTTCAAGAATTCTTAGTGTCACAGCGCAGAAATGTTTGAATACCGCTGACCTTTGCCTTAGCTGGGCCCGGGAGAAGTCAAGGTCGTCTGGGCCAAGGGCGTTCGGCCCTTACGTACACGTGGAAACAGCTGATTAGGCTTAGGAAAATGTCTTAGGAATGACCAGGGCCAAAACTAAGGCGGTTTCTGTTACGAAAGGAAATTACGAATTCCAAGCTTATTTCCCATACAAAGACGGCTACGTTGCGCAATTGATCGTGAAGATCGTGTGACAGACGCATGCGTTACATTGCGATAAAAATATGCAAAGACGGACGACAAGTGGGTGAACCGCCTAATGAGAGAGAGAGACTCGTAATAGCGATATACTGGTGCCTGTGCCAACAGGTTAATTCATTAAGTATTTTGGAAAAATGTTTATGTTACAAATTCAAACGTATATTATCGGGTGTGTTAAAGATACAAGAAATAGATGATCGTCGGTTCTTTAATAACTTCATATTGTAGTACGCAGATGTTCGTCATATATCAAAGTGGCATATTAAGGTTAAACACGCAGTGTGTGAGTATTGTTGTTTATTGAAATAAGCCTAAAGAAGGACAAGAAAAATATCTCGTATGAAATTGCATACTTATTTTTTGTGTTATTTTTTCAAACAGCAGTCGCAAGTAAGTAGAGTAGTCGCGGGCTGGACGGATATTTAGAATGATTTCTGGTCGACTACATACATCAGCCTATTGCAGTCCACTGCTGGACGTAGGCCTCCTCCCCCAGGGTACGCTATAGGGCACGATCTCTCGTTTTCGGCACCCAGTCGCTACCAGCCAACTTTTTAAGTCATCGGTCCATCTGACCGAAGGTCGTCCAACGCTACGATTGCCGAGGCGTGACCTCCACTCGGGAACCCGCTTACTCCACCGTCCGTCGGTTCTACGACAGATGTGCCCAGCCCACTGCCACTTCAGTTGGCTACACTTCCAGACAGTCCGTTACTTTGGTCTTTTTGCGGATTGTCTCATTTTATCCATTATAGGGATACCGAGCATAGACTTTCCGTAGCTCTCTGAGTGACATGTAGCTGGTCGACTACGAAAAACTTAAAATTAAATAAATAAATAATTAATAATAATATGTTTCATCTAACAAATGCTATGCTAGCACACGCGCTGTCTCCCAAATATACGATGCTAGTACTAAATAAAGGGACAGAACGGCGTCGTTTTCTCCAGATTGCTTTTATTTGCGACGTCCCGTCATAAACTCCAGCCAACCGACTGATATTGTACATCAAGCTCGGAGTACTCGTCCGAGACAAGTCTCTACAGATTTATGATTTATGATCTTGAACTACAACAGAAAAAGACCGGTGTCCGATATTTTTAAACTACAAGCTACAATGTCATAGGTGAAAATCGATGGTCTTTGCACAATAACTCAAAATACTGAAACGGGTCTCTTACCGCGATACTTATTTTTGTTGAAAATCAAACTATGCAATGAACTGTTCAAAACTGTTTTAAACTTTCGCGGTCACACATAATAATTAAAAATACTTCCTCCTGAATCCTTTTTCTTGGATCTAATTTTTTTCATTTTTCATCACTCATTCTACTTAAGATGTACCACATCAAAATCCGTTGCGTACTTTCAAAGACCTAAGCATATAAAGGGACATAGGGACACGGGAAGCGACTTCATTTTATACTATTTAATGATGTCGAAAAGTTGGTAGCTTCGTAGATTTCTTTATGTCGTGGTTAAATATTCTGTTCCCACGAAAACTCATAAAACAGCAACAATGAGGGAACCCGGGACGTTTTGTAAACAGCAGACAGAACCCCCTTCTGTCCTTTACTTAGATATTCTTGAGATTTAAAACAGCCAAGTGCAAATCGGACTCGCACACCGATGGCTCCGTAACATGCACATCAATCTCTTTCATTCCACTAACTACATACTAGCCTCAATTTTTAAAGTGTATTATTGTTCAGCCCCCAAAACAAAACCATATGTTCATGAATGAATTTTTGTATGTTTTTTTCCTAAACTTGAACTTCTAAAACGAAGCTACTTATCAAATGTCATAGTTCTTGGTATACGGGACCTTTAATTTCCTTGAGAGGGTCTAAAACGCAATTTGTTTACAACATAAATCTTTTTTAACACTAGAAGCTTGATTTTATACCTAGACCTGAGCAACTCGATATCTTTACGCGTTCCCGTGAAAAGAGATCGTGACAGACCGACGGACCGACAGACAACAAAGTTACAATACAATACAATATACTTTATTGCACAATAGAAACATATTAAAAACAAAAGGTGAATTAATAATAAAAATTGTACAATTGACGGCTTTATTGCTCAGGTAGCAATATATTCCAGGCAACCAGGTAGTAAGGAGTAAGCTTTTAAAAAGTAGTTGATGCAAAGTTCCGCTTTTTTTCTTTTTGAGGTACGGAACCCTAAAAATAAAGTTGGGTTCAACGAATGACTGTTACATAAAACAAATGTAAATAAATATTACAATAGCATGTGTAGGTAGATAGAAGAGCAATGAACTCTACCTTATACCAACACGTCGTAGTAATAAATTGAGTTATAATAATAAAGATTAGCATGCTACGGAGTATGTACAGTATTTCTAGCTGCAAGCATGATTTGTATAAAATATATTTAAAAAAGATGTTGGCTTTGCCGTGTGATGTCATCTTAGAGTAGCATCACCCCATTTCTTTCCCACGGGTGTCGTAAGAGGCGACAAAGGGACTCGAGGGTTACATGGGTTGATGTGTGTATCGCAATTTTAGAAAAGGTATGGTATCTTAATTGTTGCATATTCAATTTAAGAACTTTAAAACTTTAGACATAATAAAGAAAAAAAAAATAGGGGTTACTTTGTTTTTTTTTCTTCTACGAGTAAAGTGAAAAACTAATAGGTACATGTTATCTGTTAGATTTTCGACGATCCATATCGGCGCGCCACCGCCAATACTCACTTTGTGATCCATATCCATATTATCCATACTAATATTATAAATTCGCAAGTAACTCTGTCTGTCTGTTACGTTTTCACGCGTAAACCACTGAACCCATTTTGATACAATTTGGCATAAGCATAGACAGGAACCTTAGAAAGGATATAGGCTACTTTTAACCGCAGGAAAATCTATCAATCTTACGGGAAACAAAGCAAATCATAAGAAACACAGCGCATAACGCCGAAGAAAATCACCAGACGAGGATTCGTTGTGTGGATTGCTTTGCTTTTTTGGTCAGGCAATATATAGGTGTTATACTATCTAATGCCTGGTTTTCTGGTCTCGCTAACAAAAGGCAAAAACGTCATCTAAACATGCATGTGCCAGTCTCAAATTCCACCTTCACTTGTAGAGCGTGTGGAAAAAAATGCCACTCCCGTATCGGCTTATACAGCCATGAAAAGTCTTGCCTCAGACACTGATTAGATCGTCTGTCACAGACGTGTGAGGCCAATGATGATGATGTCTATCTAATGCGGACAAAGTCGCGGGTAAAAGCTAGTAACATTATATTTTCTTCAGAATTTTATGGCTGTATTTGTCTAAATAAAATTGGATTAAAAGTCTTGCTCGAGCTATATCCCCGCCCAAATTACTGGGTTTAAAGCACAGCCCGTTAGCATGAAAATACTTGACCTGACCCACATTTGCTCATCTACCTTTGGCTGGTTGAAGCTATATCTGCATGGTTCGTCTGCCCTATAAAACTATCTAGATTTCAGATCGATACTGACTTGGGGCTGAAATTGGCAGATTGGCGAGCGCAGTGCAAGGTCTTTTTTTTTTTTTGGGAAACATACAGTCTTGAACAACACAAGTAACAATAAATAGAAACAAACAGACCTCGAGTTCCACTAATTAAAACTAAATCTTAAATATTTCAAGAGCACAATAATTGCGAGTCAAACAACGCACATGAAAATATACAAACAAGAAAGCACTTTACTCATCATTATTACTTGGAAACAAGATATCACCAATACGAGATTTAAATTGACCCATAGACATAGTCTTGTATCCATAAGTAATCAGCCTTACCTGGATTCATCCCTTGGGCGTTTTTCACGACATACTGGTATAAAACACAAAATTCTGGCAGCAGCATTCTAAATGCGGTATATTATGACATGCACAGCCCAATATTTACACATTGGTTGTCTGTGCACAATAATTCTAATGTTGAATGACCCATAGGTCAGTAAGTTACTAACCTTGTACCTACCTACTTATACACTTTTTATTTTACATTTATATAGTTACTCTAGTAGTTTTACGAATATTTTGTAATATGGCTCCTGCAGTGCCTGCAATAAAACTTTATTTATTTATAAATGGGGTGGTAAGTGATGATATTTTAAGCCGGCACCTATTCTAATGAGAATGAATGTGGCCTTGACATTTCGGCCTTCGGTCCTTTGACGCTATCTCCGATGGCATCCCAAAGCTTCCCTATGTCTCCTGTCGACCTTGCCCTACATTACGCCCATTTTGAAATCCGCGCCCTTTACTGCAGAATGTCCCGAAATATTCCAAGACGAAGGGACCGGAGACAGAACATTGACGTCGCTCGTCAAATAATAATGTAATGGCTGTGTGTTAAGGGAAATGGATTGTGAACAATGCGTCTAGACGTTTGGTTTGCGGTCGTAACATCGTATGACATTTTCTTGAGTTTACACAACTATTACTCATCACAATAGAATTTTTTTAAACGGATTTAAGTTGTGTTTACTTAGGATATTACAATACCTACGTAAAAAAAATCTGATGGTAATAATGACGTAAATGTGTGACCACGAGCTCTTGAATTAAAAAAGCGTAAACGTAACGTAAAATCCCTAATAAACACAACTTAAATCCGTTTAAAATTGTTTTAGTGTGAACAAAAAAGTGATCACGCCTGTATCCCGTACGGAGTAGATAGTGTTAATGCTGTCTGGCGCGTTTACAGCTATGAATGGTGACGGTTCACTCACCAGTGGGATTGAGCATTGGCTGATTGCATTTATGTACAGTCAAACTCACATGCGGTTAGACATTCAAACTGCCATTGTAAAAACGCTCCAAAGTCCAAACAGTCTAACCCAGCCTGAGCTTGACTGTAAATGAACGAATTAAAGCTTTTCATTTCACCGTCGGTTTTTACGTCACCTTTCTGAATTTCTACTAAACATTACATTTATAACATTGTTTATTGCACAAAAAAGGAATAATACAACAATACTGACGTATGCAAAGAATAACGTGATAGAAAAAAGTACTTGTCACTTATTTAGATTAATTTATGGTAATGTGCAGAAATGAAATAACTAATAAATAGTATAAAACGAAGTGGCTTCCCGTGTCCCTATGTTCCTATTTGGGCTTAGATCTTTCATGACGCAACAGATTTTGAAGCGGTTTTCTTTAGTAGATAGAGTGATTCAAGAGGTAGGATTTTATGTACAATTCATGACGGGAAAGGGTCTTTTAGCAGCGGGAGAAACCGCTAGGGAAGCTGCTATTTAAACAATAAATAATGAAACAAGAAATCTCCTTGAGCAGCTGTAACTAGGGTCAAAAGGGCCAAATGCATGTTATTGAGGCAATTGATCGCTGTCACCTCAATCTTCAGTCTACCTTGCCGCCAATTCAACCCATTGTTCCAATGAATAATAATAACTTCCATGCTGAATGTAGAAAAACGCAGAATGTTGCAAATACACGAGCAAACTCGCGTAACCAGTAAAGGAGATGAAAGTTCGTGAATTTACACGTTAGTTTGAAAGCATACGTGACCAATGCTCTTTATATACACACACACACATATCACGCCTATAATCCCTTGCGGGTTAAACTTAAGAAAAATTTATATTGGCACTGCACATTCCTCGGTTATACAAAATAAAAAGACAATAAAAGACGGACTAATTCGTAGGATAGAAGAAGGTAAAAAGTAATTAGTGCCTGGACAAGTCTAGCCCGCAACACACGAGACGGCAGAGGATCGATGTAGGTACCGGGTACCGCACTGCGACCCGGATAATCCGGTTTTTGTTCCGAAAGTTTTATTTTCAACCGGGATAACGGCGCACCTGAAACCGGTACCAGTCAGGTGTAGGTTTCAAAGCCCCTGAGCTAAAATCAAAGAGTCTAGTATAGAAAAAAACCTGAGACATCTTTGAAAAGATCACGCTTCAATAATGTAAGCAGTTACACGTACAATTGTTTGGGTCAATCAACAGTCTTTCTCTAGCAACAAAATGATTATAAATTTAAAAATATTGAAACACGACTGCAGTCTGAGATGAAGCCTAGCCTACGACACTCAGGATAATGTAAGGATTATTCTGATACAATTCCCAGTCGAATCTGTACAGTGGTTTTTGGTTGGGCAGTCGTTTAAAACTGCTTCGATAGTATTTAAAAAAAATGTTTAGAACGAAAAAACACGAGGGAAATGCTGGGATTCTTAGGAATGAATGAAGAAAAGAAATCTAAAAATAGCAAATCTTGAAATAACGTTTCATAGCTCTACCCATTGAGCTTTTACGGTCCGTGGCCGACAGTAGGGAAAGACTCTCTTGGTTCTCGTTTTAAAGCGACGTGTGTTTTCGAATTCTTATTAAAGTAAGAAATTCTATTACATTGATGCTTTTAGATATCCGTATGATGCCGGCTTTGAATCGCATCTCCCTTATACAACCCCTGGGTGTCGTAAAAAGCGACTGAGAGATAAATTCATCCAGGCGCAGTGTGCCTTGTGAAAGCAATATCTTGTACTACGCTCGCCAATCCACTTGCCATGCGTGGTGAGTTTGGCAATACCCCCCCATAAGGGGAGGCTTATGTCTAGCAGTTGACTGTTGTGGCTGTTAATGCATGATGCTTCTAGAATGTATTCGTAGATTTATTATCTTAGTGTCTTCAAATTGTATAATAAGTATTTCAAAGTGTCACAGGATAGAAGTAGGCAGTTGAAAAACTCTTTGACACCAGGGTGTATCGGATATTTCGTCGGCTCGGTGTCCCACACGAGAAGAAGTGGAAGAAAGTGTTTTTGCGGACATATTCTATGTATTACCGGTTTTCTATCTGCCAGCGGTTCCAGAACTCCAGTGGACAATAACCGTAAATCCTGGTTGTTGTCGTGCCCGTTGATTTATGTGCAAAATGGCGGAAAACACAGCCTGGGGGAAAATAGATTTTAGCTACCATTTCTACTATTAAAAACGGGGATAGCACGCGGGAAAGATTTTGAAATCGGTTCCAATCAGACAATTGCAGACATCATCATTGGCCTCACGCGTCTGTGACAGACGATTTAATCAGTGTCTGAGGCAAGACTTTTATCCGCGTGACGCGGGTGAAGTGTGCTCTCCACAGACACTGCGTTGCCTGGGACGCAATTATGGAAAACGCAGGGCTGCCCAGGACCTGCGCCACCCTCTCGGCCTTCCTGACTGGATCCGCAGGAACGACTAGTCGATACGTGCGGAGCCAGGTCGGCTGCAGGAGTCTGCCGCGCGGTAGATCTCTGTCACACGCGCCTGACGGAGACCCCGTTCCGGGTTTAATTGTGGACTTGGCCTCTCCAGGACCGTTGTGCTTGGGTCGGATTTATCCCTCGGTCGCTTCTTACGACCCCCACGGGAAGAGATGGGGTGGTGCTATTCAACTCTGCCGGCACCACACGGCCAGAATTACATACAAAACTCGGAAAAAAACATATGTTATTGTCGAGAATCTAACAGATACTATCAGTTACACAATTTGACAAACGTGATGTGATAGAGAAAAAAAACCATAGTGACCTCTTCGATCAACGCGGCCTTCCGTAAGACCGAGTTGCTCGAAGTGCCATTTGAATATTGTTTTCAATATTTTAATGGAGTTTGTTCAGTTTCAGAGGAATGATATGGGGTTATGCTATTCTAAGCCTACATCACACGTCACGAACATAATATTTTATCACCGTAATTCTGAAACCTTGATTATAACATGGCAACAATAAGTTGTAACCGCATAATACTTGGCAGCAAATCGTTTGATAAGATTAGAAGGCTATTTGGAGCAATCTCAGTGTAAGTAACTGTGATATTAGGCAGGTAACATATAGGATTACAAGTACTTACAAGTATTATCATAATCTAGAAACCAGATAAGTATATCAGTACACATTCACACTATTCCTCCATCGGCAGGGAAATATTGAGGGAAGTGGGCAGCGCGAGCATGTAAACAGGTTACTCGCGCTGCTACTCGTCATGCCGCTGCCACTTCCCGTGCTCCCGCTAGTGACGGAATTTTGTTCGCGAGAACTGACGGCAGTGTGTGAACACTCACTCGCTTTGATAGGTACTTCCGCGGAAGTATTTTGGGCAATATTCGCGGCAGCGGCAGGTGCATGAGCAGGTTGAGCGTGTGAACTAAGCATAAGATATGAATCCGATAATCAAGTATTATCAGCTGTACCTTAAGTATGCTGTGTGTTGCTTAGTATAGCATCACCTTATTTCTTTCTAGCGGCTTTGGTAAGAGGTCACTAAGGGACTCGAGGGTTTTATGAGTAGATATTCCAAGGTGATGGGCTGACATATCATTCAATTGCTCAACTTCAACAACCACAACAGTCCACAGCTGGACATGGGCCTCCCGCGATTGGAGAGGCGGATTGGCGAGCGCAGTGCAAGTCGTTGATATTCACAGGGAAAGCTGCTGCCCATTCTCTGGATTCATCCCTTAGTCGCCTTTTACGATACCCACTTTTGTTGCCGTGTGATGCCAGCTTAGAATTGCCGTGTGATGCCGGCTTAGATTTCCATTCCCATTTCTTTCCAGTGGGAGTCGTAAGAGGCGGCAAAGGGACTCGAGGGTGTGTATTGCAATTTTAGGCGATGGGCTGACAACCTGTCAGTATGGCGATACACAATTTTCCGAATGACCCTCAAATATTTGACGTGGCGTAAATGTCCGTTTTTTTGCGACTGTTTACGCTATGTCTACCCCGCGAGGGATTATAGGCGTGATATGTGTATGTATGTACGATACCCACGGGCAGCAATGAGGTGATGCAACGCAAGCATTTATCTGATATGAAATGAATTGACCCCTGAATTTTTGTCAGATGTGGAAAAAATCCTTTTTACGGCCATTACGGCTACTCCACCTTGCAAGGGTATAGGTGTGGTAAAGGCGTGGTTTGTGTTAGCTTGTAAAATGCGAAGTTGCTTCAAACAATTTAAAGTTACCTAGATTTCAAGACGAACGAGAAATAGCCGCTGGCGTGAGGCTAGAGTCTGTGCGGAAAGAGAATAGGCGTGGAAATTGAGGGGGTCTCTGTGCCTCAATATGAGGAAATGTCATAGCAACCTATGAAAAAAATATTAGTTGACTTTTTGTCCACGCAATTTTATTTTATTTTTGACGTAAATTTTAATAGTAGCTAAATTTTCTGCTTAATATAAATTTATCTCTCAGTCGCGTTTTACGACACCCACGGGTTGTATAAGGGAGATGCGATTTGAAGCCGGCATGACACGGCAAGCACGGTGTCTCTGTTTCTCAGTATGAGAAATGTTAGCAACCGAAAGTTGCATGATAAAATCCTGCCTACGGTGCAATTTTGCAAGTTCTAAAACAAACTTTCAAATATGGAGCCCATACTTCAAGAAGGATATAATCATACTTGAAAAGGTACAGAAAAGAGAAACAAAAATGGTATTTTCAATAAAGATAAGTCATATGAAGAACGGCTTAAAGCATTGCATTTGACAACATTGGAAGAAAGGCAGAAAAGGGGTGACCTGATTGAATCATACAAAATATTAAATGGCTATGATAATGTGCCTAGCATCCAACACATGTACACTTTGCACAATAACAAACATGTAAGAGGGCACTCTATGAAGTTATGGAAGACCAAAACTGCTAGCAATCCAAGGAAACACTTCTTGCCTAATCATGTTGTGGATCTCTGGAACACTCTCCCAGAGACAGTAGTCAGTGCACCAAGTGTGAACAGTTTCAAAAATACACTTGACAATCATTTAAAAACTATACAATCAAAAAATTAAGACACAAGTGCAGTGATATACACGCATCAGCTCAATGAGCTGCTAGTGTATTAAAAATATAATAATAATAATAAACAATTATTCAAAAAAACATAATAGTTTAGGAAGAGTGATGATGAGGCCAGTAGGCTGAGTGGCGATTTTGCCACAACACTGTTTTTGATGTTTGTATAGTTTGTTTTTAAATGTGTTTATGCTAGTTGCCAAAACTACACTGTTAGGCAGGTCATTCCACGATTTTGTTACGGTTAGTCAGAAAATGATTGTGCTGGTTGTTTTTTTTTTTTTTACTGTACTTAGGCTAATGTAATTAAGTGAAACTTTATAAAATGAAGATTCTTTTTAGTAAATTTATTCATCTACATAAGTAATGGACTACTATGACAGTGTAGTGCACATGTGGTGTCTGCCATCAACATGCTAAGAAGTAGATGGACTAATAAAAAAAAGACTGAATGTCCCTACCCTAACTAAACTATGAGAAAATATCTTAATCTCAACAAACAGGGTCTTGTCAGAGAGTCAAGTTTGAGGTTTTTAAATGAAAATGACTAGCTGGTAAGGAAATAACTGTCTCACAACTTTGGTCATTAAATAGCTTAAATATATAAAAAGTGTCAAGTTGGAATATTTAGATTGAAGGTAAGTAAGAATATGTAACATGTATGTAAAGAAATTTAGTTTCTAAGTTCAGAGTAAATATGTAAATAAGACAGGAAATGTGGTTCAAGGTAAGTAACAAATTTAACACAAAACTGAATTCAAATGTCGAGCATAAAATTATTTCGGTAAAAATTTTAAAGGTATTTCTCGGCATTCCTTTTAAGAACATATCGGTGATTTTTACGGAGTGTTTTTACTTTCGATTGTCCGCGAAATAGGCCAACGAAAAAACTAGCAATAAGTAAATGTAATACTCACCAAAATACGATACACGACTAGACGATGCTAGAAAACAGCTCGGACCATCGCTAGTCCGTATTGTAGAACACTTAACACTTGCCGAAAACAATAGAAAGCCAATTATTTAAAGAAAAACAAAAGGCTGTAAAAATGTCAGGCACTTAGATTCGTTTATTAGGTAATAATTATTTCGCAAGGTATGTGACTGCGCCTATCGTATCGTCTTTAACATCCGCTGTTTTGTTTGAAGAATTTGTGTAGCGAATTAACTAGGACACAGTTTATTTTTCAGAAAATCACTTGAATATTTCAGACACTACAAACACAAGCGAAACAATAGTGGACATTTCCCGAATACGATTGGCTGGTGAATCGAGCGGAACCTGCGAAACAAAATGACACGATTGGTTGGGTAAAAAGTACAATGTTGCCATTTTTATAAATAGTTATTTCTACCACCATTCTGTTCGCATACGGCGGAAAAAACTTTCGATGAAGAAGCACCATTGAACGCACACCTTGTGACAGGAATGAATGATTGAGTGAATGATTATTTGTGAAAATCTTTGTTGATCTTTGTTTTTGATATAAATTTTTTATTTTGTAAAAAACTACTTGAAAAATGAGTGAGGAAAAGTCTTTAGATGAGGTTTCTCAACAAGATCCTTCTACAAATGAAACTTCTAAAGCTGAGAGCGAGAATAAAGAGAATGGCGAAGCAGTGAAGTCAGATAAATTGAAAAGTATGAAATTTATAGTTTGTTCATGTTTTCGGTGCTATAGAAAGCACGGTTAGGTGGTTAATCAGCCTACAATACAGTTCGCAACCGTGCGTTTAAACCAGAAGCTGTGTGGCCAGAGGTGATAGAAAACTCGCAACAGTCAAGAATTATTGGCTTTTCTAAATAACCTCAATTGTATGCAATCTCACAATCTTGACTTAAGAGGTTGTGATACCCTTGGGGCGGCTGGCTACAGCATATTTCGAAAAAAAATACTTATTTATCTGGGCTCTTCTAGCAGGATGAGTGGTCTTTTGCAGAGTACATTCTGCAGCAATTTCTCATTCATTATACCTTCATTGTTTATTTTTGTTCTAGTTGACATCTTGCTGAAAGCCACTGGCAACGCACCTATAATGAAGAAAAAGAAATGGGCAGTGGATGCAGAGAAGCCCATCGGATGGATCATGGAGTTTGTTAAGAAATATCTCAAGCTAGAACCTGAAGAAAAACTGGTATTGAATTATTGTTTTGTTTGTAAATGCTGACAAACCCCAATTTTAACAAAATGTTTTGGAGCCAATTTCCTGATGCCTGTATCTTGCTGATAATTTTAGCTGGTGACTAATTGAAATTGAAATTTTCTTTACTAAATGTAGAATAGTAATATCACTTATTGACATCATGATTCGTCATCGTAATAAAAATAAATTTATGACACATTTTTATATCTATTTTGTATTGTCCTACTAGAAAACCGGGTCAGGCAGCATAAAAAAATAAAAATAAAGGCACTCTCGGGGCTGGCGAGAATTAAACTGCATGTAACTACAGTCCGACAAGGATCTTTTGGCACTTGGGTGACATTGACAGGAGGGAGCTAGAGAAACACATTGAAATTCGTCACAATGGTGCCATTTTGCTTGCATTTTACAAGATGGCGTCGTTAGTTCCGATTTCCACCACGCGCCAAAAGATCCTTGTCAGACTGTATATGCCACCACCATGTGATTAACCTGGCCAGCCCCAAGGCAGTGCCTTGATTTTTATTTTTTTACCGAGCCGGTTTTCTATTAGGACATTACAAAATTGTCATAAAAAAAAAGACAATTGTGTGATACAATTTTTTTTTTTACAATGACGGTTCATGACGTCAATAAGTGATATGATAATACTACCCTACATTGAATAACGAATTTAAATTTCAATATCCATCTGAAAACAACATTTGTTTCAAACTGAAGTACTTTTACTACTATAGAAATTGGTGTGCCTTGCAAAACAGCTACATATTGATGCTGCTTTCTATGCACCCCTATAGAGATAAAGAGATAAAGGTCTCATATCTTGTGTTTGTGTAAAAATATACTTATACAAAAAATTGTTATCTTAAAATCTAAATAATACACATTTTTATACATATCTTCTTTTGAGTGGGAGTTTTTTCTCCGTGGGAGTCGTAAGAAGCGACTAAGGGACTTGAGTTGACTTATCCGAATGGTCCTCGGTTGTTTGTCGGACGTGGAGTAAATGACCGTTTTGCGGCCGTCTACGCTCAGCCTACCCCGCAAGGGATTATAGGCGTGATATATGTGTGTGTGTATCTTCTTTTGAAAACGAAAGTCGGTGCAAATACAATTATTCTGGTAAATATCTTAAATATCAATTGAATGTTTTGTATCATTTTCAGTTCTTGTACGTGAACCAGACTTTTGCTCCATCACCCGACCAGCTAGTGAAGAACTTGTATGAATGCTTCGGTACTGACGGCAAGCTCGTGTTACATTACTGCAAGAGTCAGGCTTGGGGGTAAAATGGGGGATAGCTGCTAGATATGTGTTATATACTATGTAATTACTTTAAGAATACGTTGCAGGGCAATGTTTTGTGAAGTGAAGGGTGTTTAGGCTAATTGAATACAATAGTTATACAAATACAAAAGTTTAAAATTTTTAGAAAACTGGCAATTTCTTTTTTCCTGCTAGCTGTCGAAAATTTTGCAAGTTTTCTAAAAATTTATAAGGCTATTAAGTAGGTATAGTCTTCACAATATCTAGTATTTTATATCAAATTGGCAATCTAATTTGTATATGAAAGCCTTCCTCTCATGGGATGTTGTAATCCTCATGTTTCGGCGAATTGATTTATCTGCACTCAACTTATCAAATGCGTGGCGTAAATTTTTGTTCTTGCGGCCGTTTACGCTCTGCCTACCCCGCAAGGGACAATAGGCGTGATATGTGTATCATTGTGTGTGTATGTATGCAACTTATCAAATGTATCCTTCTGTTATTTTTCCATTTTGATTTAATACTATTTTAAGATATATTATGATAAATGCCCTAATGCTTACTAGTCAAATAATTTGTTGTAATGTGACTGTGTATTGTAAAGTAATATGATGTAAATAAACCATTCCTTTAATTATTATTTAATTTAACTGCTATCTTGACATTTGCGCTTTGATATTAGATGCTATTCTGACATAAGTGTCTTAACATGCCTGTACTTTAAGCGCCGACGCTGTGTAGAGCGGATTGCACGCGGGGCTAGATTCGGAAATATACAAGAGCAGCGCTGCGTGACGCGGGTTGCCCAGCCCGTGCCGAATCTAGATCGCGCGTGCAGCCCGCTCGACGCAGCGTTGGCGCTAAATGAGAGCCAACAGAGAACATCAATAAAATCAAACATAATATAAAATCAATATTTTATTAAATTATTAATACGCCTTTGGAACACATTTGGTAATAAATACACTGTATAGCAATAATAAATGTATAATTTAATTTATTTAGGCCACCCACATAAATGCGTGCATTTCAAATAGAGATGCACCGACTAATTGGCCATTTTTTTAAACTGTGACTAGTCGACTGTTAATAGTCTATGCGGAAAGAGAATAGGCGTGGGCAAAACGTGAACTAATCATTTTATCATAAGTTGCTAATATGACATTTCTCATACTGAGGCACAGAGGCGCCCTCAATTTCCACGCCTAGATTCTCTTTCCACAAAGACCCTACGACATTCCATTTTAATATAATAAGTATACAAAACTACGGTATATTTACTAACTACATATATTTGAGATGACACCACAACTGTTTATTGGTAGACAAAGCTTAAACTCACGCAACGATAACTCCCAAACATCTCTGGAGGTGAACGAAGTAATGGACTAATCAGTCAACTTATTAGTCGGCTCATTTGAAGGCGGCGCCCTCACATGTTCTTTAATAATTTCTTAAAAGAACCTTCTTAGAACAAGCATTTAACATCTAAGACGGACAAATTGTTGTCCTTGATAAACGATAAGTTTATTTCAAGGTACAACAATAAGATCTTATTGTTATACGTATTTAAAATCACTTAACGATGGTGGCGCCCATAAACCGATAAATTGATTTAAAACACAAGAAAATGCCTAATGTTGTATTTTGAAATAAGCTTATCTTGCACTCAATTGATAACGAGGCGTTAAAAAACGCAGAGTTGTAAGTAGGTACTTTATGTATACTTACTACATGTTACAGCCCGAACCATAAAATAAGTAGACGATAGAGTATAGGAAAACAATTTGACCGTGATGCGGGGGCCCAGCCCGCGCATATCTTCTATTTTGCCGAATTTTGTCCGCTCGACGCAGCGTTGGCGCTTAGTTTTTTTCATGTGAGGGCGCCACTATACGGTCGGACTTCTTATGCTAGACGTTTGGGAGTTGTTTTGACCTGCACAAGCTGAATCTATGGTGCGGAGGCTCTGGCCACTTCTGTCATTATTTTCTGTCGCCTCCACCGTGGACAGTTTCCTTACTCGTGGTTCTTGTAGGGAGGTTGTCTGTAAAAAGAAAGTATCGCATAATCTGTACCTTGCTACGTGTGCGGTGTGCTGTCGAACCGTTAAGGCAAGTGTAGCAACGACCTCGACAGTGGTGCCACTTAACAAAAAATAAGTTTTCTCTTTATACAAACAATTGATCAGAATGTCTGATGCCCAAGTTTTTAGTATTATCCTTAGGTAAAATTATAACCTGCAAACTCAATTAAATATTCGCTGCAATTAAAGTTATTTGGTATTTGAAGGTTCTAATTTTACTTAAGGCTAATACTAAAAACTTGGGCAACGGATATTCTGATAGATTGTTCGTATAAAGAGAAAATATTTTTTTGTGAAGTGGTGCCACTGTCGAGGTCGATCACGAGTACACTCGCTTTAACACCCTGTTTACCCCGTAGGTCTATAGTTACTCACCCGGTGGTACGCAGCACTTGGTTTTGGGGCTTGGTTTAGTGTTGGGGCTTGATTTCGTGTTGGGGCTGGGTTTGGCGTCACTGGTTTTGGACCTTGCGCTGGGTTCACACGGACAGCACGCGTGTATGCTGCTTCGTGTGGTGTCAATCGCGTCTATCTTCTCAGTCTACGAACAACACAATACAATCACAATAATAATTTAAACTTAATAGGTAACAAACTAGATCAATAGCTTAATTTTCTTCGATGGACAGAAACTTTCAGACTGGTGGGTGATTCAAGTTTTGGTTTTCATCACTTTGTGAGATTCAGGCTACATATGAATTTGTAATTGTAACAATACTATACTAAAACTCAGTAATCGCATTTAGTAAGAGTCATTCGTCACAGAAGCCGGGATTCGATGCCCAGCGGGGACTGGATAATCGGCGAATTTTGATGAAAGTAATCCGAAAGATGCCGTTGTACTCCGCCAGTCGCGCCAGTCAGAACAACGGTTAAAATTTGACAATTAATCCGGTATAGTCTATGGCAGAGGTGCCCATACGGTCGATCGCGCGAACTTTAAAGGTAGATCGCCATGGATACGTAAAATTATCAGTGATTGACCTTAAAACTGTACCTTTTTGCTAAAGTTAAAAGCTACGTACAGAAACATGAATAAAATAAAATTAAACTATTTCGTGAGATTGAGCGCCCGCAGTAGATCGTCAGCTCAGCGCAGCTCAGAATAGCTACTTTGCACTTTCTTATAGTGTTGTTTTACTTATGCGTATTTTTTAAATGTCGATCTCTTAGTCATAAACTTTTGCTAGGTCGATCTTCCTATAAAAAAGTATGGGCACCGCTGGAGCTTTCCTATTAATTCATCTCAAAAGTCCCATTCATCATATAACATTTAATTCATTTTTTATTTGTTGAATAATCTCACCACATGATAAATTATGAATCCGGCCTCGTGTGACCAACGGGCACTGATGGGCCATTGATCAATTTATCATGCAAATAATTAAGTACCTTTTTAAAAAAAACTTGCATAATGTTTCTGCCGCGGCGGGCGGCCTTTTTCTTTTCTATCCGAGGTAGAAACATTTTGCAATTTTTCTAGAATTGTGTATACCTAACATGGGCTTAAAGATGTTGTATTCAATAATACCTTGTTAGGCGCGGCGGGTAGTTTGCGGTCGCCGGCGCCTTGTGGCTTGTCTAGCGGCAATTTTAGATCGTCCTGTAAGTACAATAAAGTATTTTTTTAAATATGAAACAAGTGACTATCGGTATTAGCAGGTACCTACTACCGACGCCTTTACTGATACCGAAAGTCGCAGGGTCAATACCTGCCTGCGGTGCAATTTTGCAAGTTGTCAATGTAGGTATAGGTACCCAACACCTTGATTGTTTTAAAATTCAGATCACGGTAATTTTCTTTGCTTCGTCTACATTATACAAATAGGTACTTGCTCGCTGGGTGGGAATTAGTATCAACTAGTTCCGGTAGATAGAGCTATGCCACGCGTTATTGGCATTAAGATACACTTGCAGAATTTTGCCAAAGGCAGCTGATTCGCGGTAGCATGATTGTAAGACGCGCTGCTAGTATCTACTGATAGTAGAACTTGCAAGTTAAAGTAACGCCATCTGAATAGGCCATATTTGACAGCTGTCATTTCTATACTAAGAAAGATGTCAATAAAGGACAAGTATAATAAATTCAAAAAATAAAAACGCGGCTGCTTCCTGAGATAAATCCTAGCCATGACACTCGGGATAATGTAAGGATTCTTCCGATACAATTCCAATTCGAATCTGTTCAGTCGTTAACGAGTTTCAGTCATTTAAAAAATCGCACATATGTACATATACATACATACTTACATACCTATATGAAGTCTAAAAACATTGCACACCCTTTTTGATTGGGTGGTTGTGTACAAAAAAGGAATAAATACGAATAAGATAAGAAATATCAAGAGAACAGCTGGTTTCATAAAGGCTTCCTTATTGCTAATGTAGCAATTTGTACCAGGCAACTATAGGGTGATAGAAGTAGCGTACCTGTAGTGTTTTCTTCTTCTTCTGGCCTGCTTTGGTCTGACCAGCCAAGCTCTGCTGTGACTCCAACTTCGGCACGTATTCCTGGAAAGTTGATGCGAGTCATCATCATGGTTGACAGCTGTGACACTTCGAACTGTTAGCAACGACCACGAACCTAATGTGTCGATTTCTCCAAGCAAAAAGTTCTGTCAACTAGCTGAGGTGCGCGGGTCGGGGGCGGGGTAATGCGTGCTGATTGGTCAGTGCTCGCGTCATCTCATGAATAAGCATTAACCAATGAGCGCGATCTTACATAAGGGATATAGGACTGATGTGTTGCCAGAAAGCATGCGCCCTAGTATGCCATCAAACAGGGCTTAAAGGAAGTTGCCTGTCGGACATAGATATCCTCCAGGCACCTCCATTGTGTGACTCTCCACCGAGATTTTGGGTGGACTGCATCCAATGCAATGATGGTGCAGCAAATATTTGGATTCTTTGCGATTTTGAACACGTCGCGTACGGAGAATATACGGGTAGTAAGGGACGGTGTACCGAAAACTTTGCAGGCATGATCAGACCATAAAACTGAACAAATTTTTCTAGGGATTCTATGTTGTTAAACAATAATAAAAAACGACTCATTCAAAATTTCCGATCAGCTGACTTACTAAGGAGAAGCGAAAAATATTCATTTCCTAACATAGGCTCCTAGTAATGAATAGTTGTTCAGTTTCATGGTCTGATCATGCCTGCAAAATTTTTGGTGAGCGAATGACCCTGTTTAATAGTCGTATGTCTGTGCGGCAAAAAGAGAAACAAGTGTGGTTCGGCGTGAAGCGACTCTTACTAGTGCCAGCCACATACGCAGTACATTACCTCATTACCTTGCCACAGCCGCGTGTGGCGCTACAGCATCGTGTACATTACCTCGGGCACTCTCCACACGATGATGGTGCCGGCGGCGCAGTTGTGCGAGAACTTGCACGAGGTGACCGCGCCCGCGTGCCCCAGACCCCTGCGCGTGTATATGTGCTCCTGGTAGCGTCGCAGCCGCGTGTATCTCACTACAGCCGCGTGTACATTACCTCGGGCACTCTCCACACGATGATGGTGCCGGCGGCGCAGGCGGACACCATGTGTTGCATGTTGTGCGAGAACTTGCACGAGGTGACCGCGCCAGCGTGCCCCAGACCTCTGTGCGTGTATGCGCTTCTGGTAGCGCTACAGCCGCGTGTGTCTCTCTACAGCCGCGTGTGTCTCTACAGCCGCGTGTACATTACCTCGGGCACTCTCCACACGATGATGGTGCCGGCGGCGCAGGCGGACACCATATGCTGCATGTTGTGCGAGAATTTGCACGAGGTGACCGCGCCCGCGTGCCCCAGACCCCTCTGCGTGTATATGCGCTCCTGGTAGCGCCGCAGCCGCGTGTGTCTCTACAGCCGCGTGTACATTACCTCAGGCACTCTCCACACGATGATGGTGCCGGCGGCGCAGGCGGACACCATATGCTGCATGTTGTGCGAGAATTTGCACGAGGTGACCGCGCCCGCGTGCCCCAGACCCCTCTGCGTGTATATGCGCTCCTGGTAGCGCCGCAGCCGCGTGTGTCTCTACAGCCGCGTGTACGGTCGCATTCAAAAGTGGAGTCATAGTTAACACAAACCTCAGAAAACAAGTCGCTCGCACCCGCGGCGACACTCACACAATGACACAAATGACGTATAACATACTATTATTTGACGAACTACCATTGTATAATAGGCTGAGTAGTATTGACTATTTCACTACATGAATCATTAGCTTCGGTAGCTTGGTCAGTAGCGCGGTCAAGCAAATTCTTGACCGTTATTGTGGAGACAATGGATCGGATCCCGATATCTTCGTTGTACTTTTTATTTTATCAAATGAAGCAAAATTTTGTAAATTTTGAATTACATTTTAGTTGTTGCTAGATCGTTTGCGAGATAGTGCGTGTGCTAAGTGATTTTTTTTAACCTAAGTTTATTTATTAAACTTCAGTGTTTATTTCTTCGAAATGCATACTATTATCAGTTTGCAGGATAAGCAGCGTATTGTTGCGCTGCAATTATCTGTGGCGCTGCATGATATTGGATTTAATTTAACTCAAATTGCTACTCAGACTGGTCTGGCCGTAAGTATAGTTTTATTTCATTGCAATTGTATTTTAAATATTAAAATCTTTGACTCGTAGTATGTTGGTAGCTGTGAACCGATTAGTATAAACTTTTTTATTAATAATGCTACTTTGTTTTAGTGGAAGACTGTTAAACGTTGGGTTACACGTTTTGAAGAGGAAGGTAGCGTAAAAACTCGACTCGTCTTATTAATGATTCACAGCGGAGGATGATGGTGTAACAATATGAAGAAAATGATTCTGCCGCTGGTCCAGGCGAATTAGTAGCACAAGAAACAGGGCGTGCAACTGCCGCTAATTATGTTGATATGCTACAGGAAAGCCTGCTACCGACGACGGTGCGAAATGTTTAACTGTTTATCCTGCTAGTGAAGTTCCTCGTTTTGCATTTGTCCAGGATAAATTGTCCAGTGCATCGAGCTGCCGTGGTGTATAATTGGTTTAGCCAGCACCCAGATATCCAAGTTATTTGTTGGCCAGCAAAATCTCCGGACTTAAATCCCATAGAGAATTTATGGGGTTTAATGGTGCAAAGGTGGGACATGCGCAATGAAAGAACTACAGAAGCTTTAGAGGCTCACTGCCTGGGAGTGTGGGAGAGTACCTGAGGAACAGATATATGCACTTATTTGGTCGAGTCTATTAAGTGTTGTTGAAAGCAGCGGAGGTAACACCAAATACTAATTATGTAAGCGGCGATTTTTACTTAAGATTCCAATCAGACCCGATCTAGCATACATTGCTGATTATCTTGTGTATTTCATTATAATATATGAATATACACAAAATAATCAGCAATGTATGCCGAAGCGGGCCCGATAAATCGTTGCTCACTCAACCTCTGTTTACCTGCTTACCCGCCTACTATTGCAGTAGGTATTTGTGGAGCATTACATAAGCAATTAAATTATGCTAAAACATCGATATATATTTATATAAGATTGATCATTATTAGTCAGTTATCTTAAGGCCTTGCTTCAATATCTTTTCATTACGAAAACGAGTACTTAAGCTTAAACCTTGAGATGTAGGCAAATAACTGATTTATTATTATTACAATTACTTTTACTTCCGAGGAAAGTGCATCATCGTTAAACATAGAACAATAAAATAATTACTAACGACATTATTACTTAAATAACATTGAAAGATTCAATCCAAGATTTGGATCATTCCTATGATCTTATAAATAATTACCTATCGATGTTTCAGCTAATGAACACTTAATATCATTTTACATAATATTGTGTTTTATCATTCAAACAAAACTATAAACATAAGTATTACGACAGCAAGTATTTTATGTAGTTTTACATACTCGTATCTTATGGTTACCAAAAGTTCTCATTCATGTCATAATGTTATTTACATAAAGTAATACCATACCTACCAATAAAATAATTTCTTACCTTACTTTTTGTTTTATTACAATATTATAGGTTTATGTTTTTAGATATAATATTTTGATACATAATTTACAATAAACATTTATAGATATAATACATAGATGAATATATAGAAAAATATTTTATAAAATAAATAATTATTACTGGAGAAAATATGGTAAAAACATATAAAAAAACATTATTCAACATACAGAGATCGGATGCGAACCCGGTTCCGTTCTGATTAGAAGGTAAGAACTATTACCACTAAGCTACGGTAGCTTGTGATCAATACGACGAAATAAAGAGATGTAATCTATTGCTTTACTACAAGTGAACGAATAAGGATAACTATAATACAGTTTTAGACAAACCAGTGTGATGTATACTTTGTGGTGATGTGGTGGCGAATAGGCTATCACCGAGTAATTATTTCAAAGATAACATAGATGTCGCTTATAGGTGGTAATCTGTTTAAGTTTTAATGCTACGCCTTAAGGTGGACTTTTCTACTTACAGTCGATAATCTTACGTGTGTGCGTAAGTTAGTTAAGTAAGTACAGAGGATAATAACCCGTATTGCAATCTGTCAAGTGGTCTAACTATGACTCCACTTATGAATCCGACCGTACATTACCTCGGGCACTCTCCACACGATGATGGTGCCAGCGGCGCAGGCGGACACCATATGCTGCATGTTGTGCGAGAACTTGCACGAGGTGACCGCGCCCGCGTGCCCCAGACCTCTGTGCGTGTATGCGCTCCTGGTAGCGCTACAGCCGCGTGTCTCTCTACAGCCGCGTGTGTCTCTCTACAGCCGCGTGTGTCTCTCTACAGCCGCGAGTGTCTCTCTACAGCCGCGAGTGTCTCTCTACAGCCGCGTGTACGTTACCTCGGGCACTCTCCACACGATGATGGTGCCGGCGGCGCAGGCGGACACCACATGCTGCCGAGAACTTGAACGAAGTGACCGCGCCCGCGTGCCCCAGACCCCTGCGCGTGTATGCGCTCCTGGTAGCGCCGCCGCAGCCGCGTGTGTCTCTACAGCCGCGTGTACATTACCTCGGGCACTCTCCACACGATGATGGTGCCGGCGGCGCAGTTGTGCGAGAACTTGCACGAGGTGACCGCGCCCGCGTGCCCCAGACCCCTCTGCGTGTATATGCGCTCCTGTTAGCGCCGCAGCCGCGTGTGTCTCTACAGCCGCGTGTACATTACCTCGGGCACTCTCCACACGATGATGGTGCCAGCGGCGCAGGCGGACACCATATGCTGCATGTTGTGCGAGAATTTGCACGAGGTGACCGCGCCCGCGTGCCCCAGACCCCTCTGCGTGTATATGCGCTCCTGGTAGCGCTACAGCCGCGTGTGTCTCTACAGCCGCGTGTACATTACCTCGGGCACTCTCCACACGATGATAGTGCCGGCGGCGCAGGCGGACACCACGTGCTGCATGTTGTGCGAGAACTTGCACGAGGTGACCGCGCCCGCGTGCCCCAGACCTCTGTGCGTGTATGCGCTCCTGGTAGCGCCGCCGCAGCCGCGTGTGTCTCTACAGCCGCGTGTACATTACCTCGGGCACTCTCCACACGATGAAGGTGCCGGCGGTGCAGTTGTACGAGATCTTGCACGAGGTGACCGCGCCAGCGTGCCCCAGACCCCTGTGCGTGTATATGCGCTCCTGGTAGCGCTACAGCCGCGTGTACATTACCTCGGGCACTCTCCACACGATGAAGGTGCCGGCGGTGCAGTTGTACGAGATCTTGCACGAGGTGACCGCGCCCGCGTGCCCCAGACCCCTCTGCGTGTATATGCGCTCCTGGTAGCGCCGCAGCCGCGTGTGTCTCTACAGCCGCGTGTACATTACCTCGGGCACTCTCCACACGATGATGGTGCCGGCGGCGCAGGTGGACACCACGTGCTGCATGTTGTGCGAGAACTTGCACGAGGTGACCGCGCCCGCGTGCCCCAGACCCATATGCGTGTATATGCCCTCCTGGTAGCGCCACAGCTGCCAATAACAACACAAAACTCTTCAAGCGGAAAGAAAGAAAGAGACTGATCGCTAACGAGGGTGTAGTTTGAGTTCTTGTTAATAATCGTACTTAAAATTTTAAAACACTTCCCGTGTTAGGTATACAATCCTTGAAAACTTGCAAAATTTTCAAATTTTCGTCGCTTAGACTACATTCAATCTGTAAAGATAGAATTAGTCGCCGGGTATTAGTTGCAAAACTAACCCGGTAGATGAAGCCGTTCCACGCGTTACTGGCATTAAAATACACTTGCAAAATTGGCGGGCAAGGAATGACCTGCGGTAGCCCAGATGGAAGAGGCGTCGCCGCTAGTAATGCGAAAGTCTCAGGTTCAAATCCTGCCCGCGCTTGAAAATTTTGCAAGTTTTCAAGAATCGTACTTACTTTATACTACACCTATATATCGTGTGTAAGGGACGGTTTAAAGAAAACTTTTCAGGCATGATCAGACTATGAAACTAAACAACTTTTACAATGGCGCCTATGCTGGGAAATGTTTTATTTTTCGTATATACATCAGTCACTCAGTTGATCGAGAACTATGTATGGAAGGTCGATTTTTTTTACGGTTTACCAACATAGTCTCCATAGAAAAAGTTGTTCACTTTCATGGTCTAATCATGCCTGTAAAGTTTTCGGTGCATTGTCGACGGGAGGGTCCCTTACACTCCGTATAGAAAGTGCTCTATAGCTTTAAGAAACATAGAGAGGAACGTGCTTCATTGTTCATGTTTCAAATAAGCGGGAAGGAATAATCCATACAAATCACTATACAAAACACAATATTTCGCTATGGGTCACTAGAAAAATTTCACTCTATATAAGTCAAACGTGGCGATGCTCTGCCTACCCCGCAAGGGATAAATGGCACCTACCTTGACCATTTGATCGTTTCCGCCGGTGACAAATAGACTGCCATCCGAAGACACGTGTACACCGTTGATTGCCCCGGATTTACTCGCTTCTAACTGAAATTACAGAATAAATGGTCACAAATACATAAAATTTGCTGAGAATATTTTAAGGGGTGAACCAGTACGTGAAACTGAACAACTTTCTCCAAGGAACATAGGTCGAAATATGAAAAAAAAATTTGCATTCCCATACAAATTATCCCGGCCGGGTAACACTAAGTATTGGAGTGTCAAATTATTTTTTCATATTTCGACCTATGTTCCTTGGGGAAAGTTGTTCAGTTTCACGTACTGGTTCACCCCTTAAAATATTCTCAGCAAATTTTTTTACACCTTATATATTGCAAACGTAGCTTACAGGTTACTTATATAGGGTGAAATTTTACTAGTGACCGATAGCGAAATCTCAAGTCGTCAATTCGGTCTGGTGATAAGGAACAACTTTCCCCAAGGACCATGGTGAAAATCCGTACTAACATTATATATAAATCTGAGAGTTTGTGTGTGTTTGTTACCTCTTCACGCTTAAACAGCCCGACCGATATGGATGAAATTTGGAACAGAGGTAGTGTATAACCTGGAACAACACATAGGTCACTATTTACCGCAGAAAAACAACTATTACCACGGGAAATGAGTGGCAGCGTGTGAAAACGCTGGGCGGAAATCTAGTATGACATACCTACCTAAATATTTTGACTGATCGGCAACTTTGTGTGGGAGGTCCAATATTTTTTATCGTAGGTATTTTGCCTTTTTTTTAGTTCCTATAGTAGCCCAGTATGGATAGCTTTTCAGGTTTCAAAAATATTAAAGTCGTTCATTTTTGGCTTATAGTTTCTAGACCATTCGCCGAACCCAATTTATTATTTTGTGTCATTTTAGGTATATGCTAACATACTTTCGTTTGCAGTAGATACGACTCAAACTGGGTTCGTGTACTGTATTAACTGTCACATTGACAATACTGATACAATTTTATAATGTTTATTTAATTATATACACTTAATTTTTTTATTTATTAAACGAGCTACCATACATTGAATTGAAAATTTAAGCAAGCGTCAAAAGTGACACAAAACGTAATATGTGCTTTACAGACACGCACTACGTAATCGTACAAAAAATAAGCGACTTTAGAATTTTTATAAGTTATGCCCTCAAATAATGCCAGCCGTAGAAAGTTGTTGCTTATCACTAGCCCGTCTAGAGTTTTCTCTATCGGTTACTAGTAAAATTTCACCCTATATAACGGGAATTGAATAGTAGTTTATACAACTGTCATATAATGGGGGTCATTAGAATGCGAGTGTCTGTTTATCATACGAAGCGTAAGCCGTAGTATCCTTAATAACAGTCTGACACCGAATTCTGATGCCTTATTACTTACAAATACAGTTGCATACCTATACTGTTTTTTTTGTATCATGGCGATAGCGTGCATTGACCTTAACTACCACTGTACTCTCATTTGCGATAGCGATACATCGTATTTCCTTGAAAAAGTTAGCGACATGAATATCGCTAGAGTACATGAGCTTAGGGCAAGGTCGCTGCAGGGATCAGAAACATTTTTATTTGTGACCATATTTTAGATCATTATTGTAAGTAATTCTACTAGTTTTCGTCTGCTTTAAATTGCCATGAAAATTAATTATTTCTCGTGGTTAAAAGTAGCCAATGATGTGTGTGTTATTCTGATGTATGAACTGTATTTTCATACAAAACGCGAATTTTCATACAAACTTCAAGTCCCTGTTTACCCCTTGTGGGTTGAAATTAGAAAACGCTGAAACACGTCTGTAGTAATTATTTTATTTGTTTAGTCTTTTATTATTTATTATTTGATTCTAAGTGACCAAAATGTAAAAAATTTAAAAATGTGAAACAAATAAAAAAGGAAAAAATCAAAAAATCTAATTTAATTTGAGAAAATTAATTTTTCCAAGCCTAAAGGTTTATTCACACACATCTGGGTAGTACGCAAATGCATGGGTATAATTTGAGCCGCGCTACAATAACAAAACGTGACTGGCTAACAAGTAATGTAACAAAAATAAACTTAACAAACAAACAATAACCAAAACACCGAGAAACAGCAAGAAAGACTTCCAAACACGAACGAACGCAAGCGCACTTCACGACGATCGATCAAAATGAAAACAAAATTGAGCCTGCGGGACCGCACCTCTGGCCAGCTAGGGGCTCATTACAAAACAACGTAACTCAAAAATTTTAGTTTTAGTGTCAACAATTTTGTTTTATAACTTTTTAAGCACTCGCGATTTTTTTCACTCATTTTGAGTATTAGACCGGGTCTATCGCGATAGTATTTAGGTAAATATTAGTAATTAAATATCAGTCAACCCGCGACCACAATACACGAAACTGTGTTGAAACGTCGGGACACAGGTAAATTACTAATATTTACCTAAATACTATCGCGATAGACCCAGTCTAATACTTAATTTTGTTTTATATTTATTTATGGTAAAAATGTATTTTGTAAAGCTTTTTGGTTTCTTATTTGCTCAAGTTATAATTGCAACCCAGAATCATTTTTATTTTACGGTATTATACCTATAATAGAGAATACATTTTGGGCAATATTTTAAAACGTATGTTATAGAATTGAACTCATTTCAAAAGTTAGCGAAAATTATCGACATATAAAAGTAATAAGTAGTTAAAAAAACAACTTTTCGAATTGGCTACAAGTACACTCATTTTTGAAAATTTTGGATATACATGGTTGTGGAATGACGCCGGGTTGTGCCGGGGGAATACCCGAAATTATGATACTTTAGCGATGTGAATTCTAGCGATAGTTTGTATGGAGAGCGATAATTATCGCCTAAAAATGTTGTTTTTGGGACCGGTCGTGTCAATGTACGCTATTGCCATGGTAACGCGTAAATGGTATACACTATTTTATCTACACAAAAAGACTCAAAAATACACTCTTCCATACCTCCGCACTGGCGATTGCAAGGTCCAATACAAGGTCAAATCCAATACGAGAACGTAATATGGTTTGACGTTGATTTATGAAAATTTTATTATTCTTTTAATAAAACAAATGACCTAAACAACTAAAAAGTCGTATTATGCCAGTCCCCGCGAAGTGACGAATAATGACATGGTTACGAAGCCCACTCAACCAGCCCAGTTAGGTTATGTCCGAGGCCTAATCAACCGTGTCAGAGGCCTGCCAACCATGTCAGAGGCCTACTCAATAGTTTTAAAGTTTCCTGGATATTTTGTCCCTTAGTCGCTTTTTACGACACCCACGAGTAGAGTTGATTCTATTCTTCACACAGCAGTCATAAATAAGTTTTATCTATTGATGTAGGTACCTACTTACTTATATTTATGTGCCTACCTATAACCTATGCCGTGTGATGCCGGCTTAGAAATGCCGTGTGATGCCGGCTTAGAATAGCATCACCCCATTTCTTACCCGTGGGAGTCGTAAGAGGCGAATAAGGGACTCGAGGGTGTGTATTGCAATTTTAGGCGATGGGCTGACAACCTGTCACTATGGCGATACACAATTTTCAGAATGTCCCTCAAATATTTGTCAGACGTGGCGTAAATGTCCGTTTTTGCGGCCATTTACGCTCTGCCTACCCCGCAAGGGATTATAGGCGTGATATATGTATGTATGTATGTATGTACCTATAACATGATTATCAGGAATCAGTATTACGTCATCGATTCAAATACTAGACACTTGAGTGCTGGTTGCGTTCTGCAACTTTGTTAACAGTAAAACATACAAAGCTCATAGATACATTTTCGCTTCGTATAGCTAGGAAACTTATTGAACGTGAAGATTTTTTTATGAATCTAACTGTTAAAAGTAGGTATCCTTGAACTTGATAATAAAAATTTACATAAATTCTAAAGTTTAATTAAAGAGAATGTTGAAAGTTTATGAACGTGGCTCTAATAAAAAACTGTTGTGCTTTAGTTTGTGCTAAGTGATGCCAGATTAAGGGTGAATCCCTCAAATTGGGTGGGGGTTTTGTACCAATAGACAAAAAATAGGGTAACGATATTTTTGGAGGTTTAGCTGGGGGAAAACTGCGTATGAGAGATTTTGGGGGTATCGGGCAGACATGCTTAACCGTCCATTACGCATCTTTAGCATCGATTTTTGTATTATTCGAGGTCTTTCGGAGTGTTTTTGCTTGAAAACCTGAATTTTGGGGCGATTTCGGGTAAAATTTGGGGAGAATACGAAACGGTCATCTGGCAACACTAGTTTTGAAGTGTTTATGTTTTAGGTTAGGAATGGAATGTCTTTGTAAGTGAGTGTGTCATGTTACCGGTCGTATAACTTGTATACATAAACTTTTCATTAAAATTCCGAGTGAGTTCAATAAATTATCATGTTTGCAATTCCAAAACAAGCGGCGCACCCAGATTTTACTTTTAGCAATACCAGCAATACCAGTTTTGAAGAACAGTAAGTAAAAACAAAAACTTGTAACCTATACAAAGTACCTAGGTATCTAGAAATAAATTTTAACCGACTACAAGAAAAAAGAGCATTTTCCTCGATTCGTCGTAGATTTTTTAGGGTTTCTTATATAACTTTTTTAAAGTTAAAAGGCGTGCAGCCTACGCGACGAGCCGGCGAGTCTTGACATTATTATCCGTCCGAATTTAGAAGGCGCATCGTGCTTAAGTAGCTATAATACGGCGAGGTGTCATGTCGTCGGACGGTTCGTTCCCGCGCCGCGTGTTGGCGGCCCGCCGCGCGGGCTTGGCGACCCGCGTCACGCAGCGCTGCTCTAGTATTTTGCTGTTTCTAGCAAATCAGCCCGCTCTACGCAACGTTTTTACACCGAGTGTAAAGGACAGTCCTTCAAATACTGATAGGGTGCAGTGCATGCAACATTTTTTTATTACTCTGGTACAAATAATGTGGCGTAGTTTGTACCAGCGCGACGTTACTATTGCACATTTTTAAATTTTGATGTACAGTTTGATGTACTCTTTAAAACTCTAATACATAATTTGCTCTATTGTCAATAATTTACATAGCGTACGCGATATAAGATTTTTTTGGTACATTTTTCACACGTTGGGTTAAGTTATCGAAATTTTCACGCGCATCCCTATTTTTTCCCGTATTAAATATAGCCTATGTTCATCAGGATTAATGTAAAATTCAAATGGTAAAAGAATATTTGTAATCGGTCCAGTAGTTTTGGAGTTAACCATATAGTTTAGCTTGGATCCTGGTGTTTGTTTAAACATCTACATCAGGTACTTCAGATCGTCGATGTAAATGTGTCAGCAGAAGTGACTCCTCGTTCTGAACCACTTTTGCTATATACCTAGTCATTTCTGTATCTCTTATAGTTTAGCAGAGGTCTTTGTGGTCTTCATCAGGTACGTCAGACCCTCGGACTTTTAACGAATCATTATTTTTTTTTTAAGAACATGGTTGGTATCAAAGTAGGTATTACCTACTCAAAAAAAGCGATACAGCAGTACCTTCCTCCTGATATTACATTGTTTCCCGGGGGATTGAGAAATTTTACCGCGACAAAAAGTGCCTACGTTCTCTCTAAGTTGTTTAAAATTTCATTAAAATCGGTTTAGTCAGATTAACGTAATGCTTGCACATATAAACATCTAGTCAGATAAACAGACAAAAATTCAATAAACGGTTGAAACGTGTTCTGTTATTAATTTTATTCACATAGGTAGATGTGGGCTAATATGATGATGATGATGATCCACAAACACATATTTTTCCAATTTCTATGTAAATACTTCCCTCTTCAGCTTCATTATATGAATAGAAGAAGATTATTAACTACCATAGAGAGCCTATGACCAAGACTAGAATCAAAAGCAAACCCATCATTAATAAAAAATTAAATAAAAAAAAGAGCAATCGAAATTGTGCCCTCCTAACTAAACACGGAAATCTTTCTTTTTGACCTAAGTAATAAGAAGCTAATTTTAACTTTGGAAACCATCTTACTTCCACGAAAAAAACTGAGTGAAAGCACAAACCGCGCGTTCCGCTAGTTCTGTTTCAAAGTCTCAAAAGTCCCAAAAATCCCTGGACGAGAATTTGTAGTCCCGGTTCTTAAATCTACCCAAAATCTCGGGATATTCGGGACCGGGATTTCCCGGGACGATTCCCTAATGGGTACTAGGTGAACCTATAGTCTGATGATGGAATCCTAAAGAAATCGAGAGAACTCTTATAGTTTTATAGGAACGAAACAGTTGGAGTCGGTTGCAAAACGTTTTTAGCTTCAATATTATGTACACATCAGAAACGTAGGTCTTTATATTGAGCCGGTTTTCTATTATGACATTACAAAATTGTTTAAAAAAAGAAAATTGTGTGATACAAATTTCTTTTCTTTACAATGACGGATCATGACTTCAAAAAGTGATAATACAATTCTATATTGAATAAAGAATTTCCAAGAATTATTAAATAGATATAGAAAATAACAATGTGACCAAACCTAGGCGTTTCTTTTACAGGTTATCTCAACAATCAGCGTCGTTAACAGATGTTCAATTAACTGATCTGAAACCACATGGTGCGTATATGACAGCGACACTGAATATACCAATAAACGAAAATGAGAAACCCGTTAAGATTCTCGTCCCAAAGTGCAAAGTTGAAAATACAACCTTCGAAATACGCGTTGATGTCGTGGGCAAAAATAAAACGGAGGTTAAGCATACAGGGATGTTTGTGTCGCCTGGGAACCAATCAGTGTTTGGTGGAGTACGGGCGCCTGCGCAAAAAACATGGCAATATTCACTCTATATCAAGACTGAAACCTTATCGGATGACGAGGAGGTAGCATGCTTTTTCACCAGCAAGTACCTTAAAAAGACTAAAATGGAACTGCCAGCTTCCTCAAAAAAATTGTACGCCCTTGTCCACGAAAGCGATTTAAACGGAAACACATTAACTTTTGATGTCAAGTTCGAAGTGGTTAAAATCATATTTTTCACTGTCGATAGATTACATTATTATAACAAAATGTACGACGACACAGACTTGATTGATTTCGAGTTAAAAGTCGATGATGGATCCGTAAAATTACACAAATTCGTGCTGGCGGCGTCGAGCGCCATTTTTAAACGCGAGTTTGGCGGTAACTGGAAAAATGCTAACGAAGGAAGTCTGCACGTGTCGGGATTTTCAAAACTCACATTGGAGAATTTCAAAAAGTATCTGTATCTACGTCAAATACCGATGGATTGCAAGGAGCTTTTATTGTTGGGGAATTACTACCAGATGCCTCACTTGGAGCGGGAATGCATTCAGCAGTTGGTGGAAACTTGTACCGAGGAGAGCTTCTTAGAACAGTGTGAGTTTGCTGTCGAACACAAACTTCTGAAATACTTAATAGCTCTCTTAAAGAAGATCGAGGCAGGTGATTTTAAAGTAGACTCTATCTGTAAGGCGTCGCTTCTTAACCGTTTGGTGCATCAGTAGCGGGCAAGCATTTCCGCCATCTTGTGTTTTTCGGACCCTCATATGCGGCAATCTTTTTACTTTCAAATTCCACATTTTATTACATATTTTAAGACATTTTCCACATTTTATGACTTGTTTTAAGAATTTGTATTCCATATTTTATGACATAGTTTAAGAATATATTTTTTAACTACAAATTACCTACCTATATCTTTGTATTAAGCAGAGGACTGTGGTGGCTATTGCAGTCTAGGTATGGATAAGTACTTTCTATAATATACTAATTAGTCTTAAAAAATGTATGTTAAAATATACA